>CM075654.1:22357500-24757500 GCA_037953625.1 Crotalaria pallida
TCCGATTAATTTCTAAAAATGGCGGCAACGGTGGCATGGGCGGTGGCGACGACGCCCATGGTGGCTCCGCCGATGTAAGGAGAGAGCAGAGGAAGAGGAAGAAGAAGAGATAATATTCTTGGAATATTAAAATAAAGGACCAAAGTGAATCTAATAAATAAGATAAAGGACCAATTATGCAATTAAGCCTAGAAGGGGAATATTCTTGGAATATTCCTTCTCATTTAACTTTATATTAACGGAAGGACCAAACTGAATCTTTAAAAAAAAATAAAGGACCAGTAAATTGCAAAAAAAAGATAAAGGACCAAAGTGAATCTAATAAATAAGATAAAAGACCAATTATGCAATTAAGCCAAATTATTATTATTATAAAAGGAAAATATAAAAAATACAGTTTTAATCAATTACAAACTTAATACTATTACTCAATTTTATTAAATTCTTTAATAATCATAAAAAAGGTTACGCAATAAACTTATACTTATTTCATCCTTATTTATATGTATTTTTTACGGTTTATTTAATGTTAAATATATCCTAATGATTTCACTTTATATTTTATATTTAAAAAAAAAAAAACCTTTTCATTTTTCTCTCTACTACTCTGTCACAAAATACTAAATTTACATTGTCTCTTTCTCTTTTTATAAGCTTTTATCTCTTTATTTTACAGGATAGGGAAAAAGAAATTAAATTCATTAACAAATCACCAAATGGTGACACCCAAAATTGAAACTAAGACCTCGGCTTTGAAACCTTAAGACTTAGTATATGACCATATCGGCTACCTCCACTTGTTAGTCCTAACAATAATCATAAAGATAATTTTTAAAAATATACACCCTCAATTCATAAGTATAAAACTTCTTGGTACTTCTATTTTGTCCTGATTTATAAGATCATATATCAATTTTTAATGATAATTAATTACTTTTTTTCATAAATATCACTATTTACTTAACATTTTTTATTCCATGTAATATTTATAAAATTAATTTTGAAAATACATATCAAATATTCATAAATCTGATACCTTTAACTAAATAAATTTTTCTTGATTAACATGAAATATAAAAAAAATTATTAAAAAAAAAGAATATCAAATATCATTTCTAATATTAATAATATTAATTAATTTCCTTCCTACACGTCAAAAAACACCTTAAGGCTTTGTTTGGTTGGGGTGAAACTGGGAGGAGAGAATTTGAGAGGAAAACTGAGTTTTCTCCTATTTGGTACCGGAGAGAGAACGAAGGGAGAGAAAAAAAAAACGAGTGGAGGGAGCATTGGTTCCTGCAATACTACATCCTTCTGCTCTCCATGTGCACGTTAATACTACATCCTTGCTGGTCCAACCTTGTTTGTTTGTTTTTTTTTTATTTTGATACAATTTTTTATATAAATATTTTTAATTAGGGTTTTTATTATATAAAAAAATTAAAGCAAACAATAAATATTTGGTTATTTTTTATATTAAAAAATAAAATTATATATTTATTTTTTATTTAAAATAAGTATATATTTGTCTTTTAATAAATTTATTGGTTTTTCTTTTCCCACTTTTCTCTTCCAATTAACAAAACAACTTTTCTCTTCCTCATATTTCTTCTCATTTTCTCTCATCTAACCAAACAACCCCAAAATCTACTTATTTTCTCTTCATAATCTCTCTTTTCATTTTCTTTTTCTCATTTTCTCTCTTCCCATTTTCTCTCGTGCAACCAAACAAAGCCTAAATGTAAATATTCAAAGATGGAGGGAGTACTTTCTCTTACTCTAAACATAAATATTAGATAGGGAATTTTTCGTGTTTCTAAATATAAACATTTATCTCAATTTTTCATGATATTAATCATTATTTCCGTTTCATTTTATCTGTCATTTAAGTTTTTTTAACTTGTTCCAAATTATGTCATTTTATGAATTCAAGAGTATAATAATTTAATTTTTCTAACTTTAACCTTGCATTTAATGTGTTGAAATACGTGAAATAAATGACAATTAATGTATTGTGAGAATATTATAGTAAAGTTTTCTGATATTTCTCTTGAAAATTGAAGCATTAAATGACTTTCTTAATCATTGTGAAATTTTTAAAATGACAATTAAATTGGAACGGATGAAATACTTCTTTCTCAAGTCTTAAAGTTTGGGATTTAGAAATCCCGATTTGATTCTGGGTGCCACCATTTTTATCACCTATTTCTTTATCTCTTTAATATAATTTTCATTCATTTATTATTATTTTCTATTTCATTATTAATATTTATATAAATATATAAAATTCTTATATTATTTCCTTATTTTTTTTTTAAATTTATGTGCAGAAGCTTGAGAGAATTATTTATTAACGTACCGAGAAGTACTTGCTGAGTTGCTGTTTCATACGACTAGATTGTCAGTTTTTTTCACCACCCTTGGCCCTCGAGAAATCGACACGTATACTGCTAACCAGCACGTGGAACCGAATGCATCCCGCCCTTACACGTTCTACAATGTAGCCTGAAATTTTTTAGCCTAGATAATGTATTGACTATTGAGTTTTAGAATAGTTTGGCCACATATTTTTGATTTTTTTAATATATAGTTTTTCAAAATTATTTTTGAGTTTTTAATATATTTTGTAATAAATTTCACTCAAATTTTGTTGATATATGTCATCAAAATCCTAGTTAAATGAAAGAGGTTAATCATGTAATGTCGCATACGTGAAAACGACTTCTCTTTCTAATAATTTTGTCTTTTTTATTTTAACTAAAAATGTGAAAATATTGATTTTTTTAGTTTTTCTAATTTTAAAAGAAAAATGTAATACCGCGATTTAGAACTTGAATTATTCTTTTATTTAAATCATATAGTAAAAATATGGTAGATTTTTTTATTACTGACATGGACATGGAATTACTGTTATAGAAATATTTCAGTTTAAACCATTTTAAAATAAAAATAAAGTCATCATGTCCCACGTCACGTGTCAAGTTCCAAATCGAAATGTTACAAACACCGCGTTTTGGAACTCTCACTCTATTTTCATAAAACATCATTCCTTCAAAATAATTAGCAGTTCATAAGTTCATAAATTCTCAAATAGTTCCGCCGGAGTTATTTGTTTTCTAAAACTATTTAATCAAGACGTGTTACATAGTGATTCTAGCAATATCAACCCAGTGCGCATAAGTGGAATAGAAAACGGAACAAAGACTACAACTATGAACTAGGGCCTTTCTTAGCCACCGACTCCGACTCAACTTCAAGAGGCTCCTCAGAGATCAGACAAAACTTGATTCCACCTCTTCACCTGATGTTCTTGCATCCTCTAGTTCTTCCTCTTATAGCAATGAAGGATCCAAACATACTTAGCTTCAGCGGTCGACGAACTACTGTCGTAGTCCAATTCCTAGTCCTCCAATGTCATTATACGAGACAAAAGCCTAGCTTCGAGCCCTGTTTCCATTGGGTAGTCCCACCAAGGTATAACCTCGCTCTCACCATGTATGTCCTCTCTGGTGGCCTCCCATGCGACTACTTTCTTCATGAAAGGGATCTTACGACCCGTCCAACCGAAACTCCTATTTTCCCTTAACTTCAACAAACTTGTCACGTTGCCCAGCTGTATTTACCATTGATATACAGGAAAGGAAAATAGCAAGATACAGAGAGTAAACATTTCAAACAAATAATTGTCGATTGTGTGGGATTACATTAGGTAATTAATGGAATAAGCATCATACAACACAACATATTAATTAAATTCATTTTACATATTCAACATTATCACCATTTTAATTAATCATAATCCCAACCTTATTTCTCATATCAATATCATCAATCTCTCTCTCTTTCTTAAATTCCTTTCCTGCCATGCATAACATAAATCAAATCTTTTAATACTTTGGCACTTTCCATTATTAAGTCTTATCATAATCGAGTCCATCAGTGATGTGGGGGGAAACAAGACATCACCGAGACAAGGGAATTAGTTAGCACACATGGCTACATCTCCTCTATATCCTCCCAAATCTAATCAGAAGCAAACAGGACGTACATGAACCTTAACCCACGCAGGTCGAACGACCGAGAACACATATGCGATAACCACTCTGGGTCAACCACAATAATCATAATCAACATTTCATAATAGTGCAATATTGCAGGGGCCCAAACCAATCGAATTGTCCGCCTCGTTCAGGTTCTCTCTCACCGTTTCAAATTTGATTAAGGGGGCGACAATAATTTTCTAGTATGCAGTGTGGAACACGCTACGATCCCCTTGGTATTAATCCCCGATCACATATAGTCTAGTTCCAGCTAGAAAAGTACTCTAGGCTTCTTGATGAATCACCGTCATTACCCTCCCCTATCACAATCACACACTTGAGTATCGCAGATAACACATGGTATCTTCCCCTCCACTACTTCATGTAACATCCTAACCTTTTATACTTTAATACTTTACTTTCTATTAGTGATTTCATTAGAAAATACTTGGGGTTTTATAAAAATTTTGGCGGAGTTTACTTTAAAATATGGACTTTCCCCAAGTTAACTTTGTACCTGTCAGTCCAGATCAGTTTATTTGTAACAAAACTATAAGTACATTGTAAGTGGTTGTGACTTACTTTGAAATAATTTAGAAAAGGATATTTTTATATCCTTCACAACCGTTAATACATTTAATCAAAATAAATGTTCTTATAAAGTCCTTTTTACAAAAATAGAAGTATCCTTAACTTGAGATAAATAGTTCAAAATTAAATACAACTTTAGTTAATGAAAATAATTTACATTACATTATCCTAGAATGATTGCAATATAAATGAGACTATTAAAGTCTCAACAAATAATATACTCTCCTTATGTAAGAGTATACCTTCTCGGCACGGAAGCAGTGAATATCTTTCTCCAATGGTACCTAAAATGGTCAACTTAAGGGGTGAGTAATTTGAATAATAATTACGGAAAACACTTGAAATAACAGTAATAAGACATAACTAGACATACCCACACACATATACCCATATTCATTTATCCTCTTCAACCATACTATCTCTATACCTTATCATTTAACTATTCCATTTCAATATATATATATATATATATATATATACACATTTCAGTATACAATACCAATACATAACAATGCTTTGATGCTCAAACATATGAATATGAAATGCACTTTATACTATTATGGTTTAATTCCTGAATTCAATGTAACACTATATCATTTAACTTTAACCACTATAACACTTTAACACTTTCATTGGATTCAGTGAATTAAACCCATTATATAACAATTAATGCACTTCTCCATTTCCAATAACAATAACACTTGTAATTTTCCTCACAACACTTCACCCTCCAACTCTGGGGAAAAACCAACCAGGAGTAAGTATTTCTCAACCTAAGGTACTTCACCCCTTTAGGGTTCGTCATACCGCACTTCACCCCTCTAGGGTTCGTCATGCTTGCTTGCATAGTACTTCACCCCTTTAGGGTTCGTCATACAATTTGGTTTGATTCGTCCAAATTGGCTTTAGCAGAAATCACCCTCAACTGGCCACGAAAAGCCAAATTAACTGACAGAATTGTTATGGTTGCAAAAAACCAATCCCCAACACGGGTGGCGAACCCGTGTCCTTTGCAGGATCAAAGTTTTCCACAACAATTCTCGACGATTGTTTCAATGACACAATCTAGTTACTTTTGCCTTCATCAATCGAAAATGACGTATGTTTTTCCCCGTCCCTAAGGTCCACCTTACTCCTTGAATGCACTTGTTTCTAGTTCATTTTATGTAGCTTTTTGTTAATCAAACCTTTAATACTTTATATCCATTTGGTGGGGTTCTCTATCTTAGGATTTATGGCCATACTTTATATATAGTAACAATCACACATAACAACAATAATGATCATAACCATGTCATTCATTCATTTAGTTCCATAACAATTTATTTCTAACAAGACCCTAAGTTCATAACATATATACTCATATTCAACATATAAAACATACAAATCACACATACACATAAAAAAATACATCTACTTATGACCTTATTACTATCATTGAGTCCCTTCCCTAATTAAAACCAAAGTACTCCCCCTTACCTCTTGAAGAGAAGAGGAGAAAATGAGAAGTTGAGGGAGCATCAACACCAACTCTAATCCAAGCTTCCTAGCCTCCTAATTTCTTGATCTTCAACACTTTCCAAGCTCCCTTGAATGACTAGAAGACCTTATGAGATGGATTGGGAAAAGTTAGGGTTTTTGTGGGAATTGGGGATTTTGAGAGAAAGAGATGAAATAAAGATTTAAGAGAGGAAAAATTGATAGAGAATTGATGGGTGAATGATTTGTGGCGTTAATTTCATTTAGTTTGGTGTTGATTTGGAGAAATTGCAAAACCCTAGGGTGAGAGGGAAGAGAAGTTCGTGGAGAAGAGAGAGGAAAACTTCTGATTTTTGGCCTTCAAAACGTGTTTTAAGTCTGATTCTGCAGTGGTTAATTGATTAACTGGGTGGTTAATCGATTAACCAGTGTAATTTTGGCCAAAATCAGCTTTCAGGCATTAATCGATTAATCTCATGCTTAATCGATTAAGTCATGTGCATGACTCAGGTCTTAATCGATTAACTCAAGGCTTAATCGATTAACTGGTTCAGCCCACCATTCCTTTGCACTTCAAATTGTCATAACTTCTTCGTTAACCGTCGGATCTTGCTCAAATTTTGAGACAAGCATCCTAAGACACTTATCTTCACATCCAACGGTGGAATTTGGGTTTAGGGCTATGGATATTTTATTCCTAATTTCCTAAGATCCTATGTTCTTTAGTTCTTAAATAACTCTTCTAAAACTCATTTCTAAGCTAATTCTACCTCATAAAAACCTACCCTTAGCTAAATCCTACATTCTAAACACATTCTAAACATCTCTTAGCACCTGTAAACAAAATCAAAGATTTGAAAACAACACTACCCTTATCAAAATTCTATTAACTAAGGCACCTAATGATTTGGTAAAATCCGGGATGTTACACTTCACACTCAACTCACTGCATTAGTTAATGTCTTTTAGTGTTTTATTCATCCTAAAGGTTTGGTCGATTCACTCTTGTTCATCCCTTCAGTGAACCTCGACCTCTAATTAACTTGTTAGCTTTCCCCCGAATCGATGCAACCTTTCACAGAAATCCACAGATCGAAACCACAACATTAAGCTCACGTGTCCAGCATCAATATCACCTCATTTGCATCGAGTCGATCAGGCACAACAACACAAGTCCGACATTCCACAAGCTCGAAACAACAATCCTTGATCGACTTTCGACAAACTTGCATCTTAATATCTTATCTCATGAGTCCTTTATTTTCCATTCATTCTTAACATTCACACTTAGCCATAATTTCCAACAAAGTCTCATGATTAATCATGGATTATTCTATTTGATCATACGCACATCACATTATTATTTTACTTGACGTGGCAGACGTCTCTCAGCATAAATAATTCTATTTCCACAATAAAATTTTAGCAGACATATAATAAAAAAAATATCATTATGACATCATAACACATATTTCACAGTTCAATAATCATTTAGTAACAAAAAGGTGATCTAGCCCTTCGTATAAGTGACCATACACACACAATCAAGTGCCACTATACGACTGACTCTTAGACCCCCTACGTTCCGACTTTTGAGATGGTCAGGAACACTTTAACATATTACCTAATTACCACGGCGTTGATTTGGGTCTAATATATGATGTTTTGAACATGAATTAGACTCCCTTTTACTAAAGATTTGGCTTGTTTCTTTAACAAATTTAGGCTTTTAGTATAGTTTTAGGAATTGTTATTAGTTTAGGGTCCTTTGAACGTTTTGATCCGTTTGTTCATGATTTCAGGTACTTTTGGAGCTTAATTGAAGAAAATAAATATGGAACTGGAAAGAAGACGAAAGGACCTTGAAAATGGTGCAAGAACAGAACGAAACAGAGTCGGAGCAGGTGACTTACGCCCAGGCGCACAGGCTGGTGCGCCCAGATGCGCGCACCTCGTGAGCCAACATGAATCAGACCTGGCGTGCCCAGGCGTGATGCCCAGGGCGCCCAGACGCGCGGTCCCCGGTGCAGGCCCATTCGGGCTTGTTTTGCTAATTTCTGATGGGATTTGTTTAGGTTTTAGTTTTAGCCTTTAAATATAGGTTTTGCAATTAGTTTTAGGGAGCAATTCAGATACAATAGAGAGATTATGTAACACCCCGTAAATTTCTCATATTAAATTAAAACACTAAAGGAATTTATCTTTGAGAAAAGGTATTTTGAAAGGTTATTTTCTTAAATGATTTTCTCAAGTTTATGTCTTCAAGATAATAAAGGGTTTTAAGAGAAATAATTTTCTAAAGTAATGCTCAAAGTTTAAAAATTGAAGTTTTATGCGCTTGATGTTTCTATGAAAATATTTGTGATATTCGTATGAGACCTCTTGTGCGAACAAGAATTATTTTCTAGTTGTATGTGTGTGTGTATACGGTCTTGACACACATGTGTGAATGCTTAGGGTTATATGAGGATTAAATAAATAAAGAAAAATGAAAATGTGTATGACGCATGAATGTATGTGTAATTGTATGTAAATAAATATGTACGAGAAATATGTGATGCATGAATATATATATGTGTGATACGTGTAGGTGTATGATGCATGAATGCATACGTATGATGTATCTATGTGTGTGTGCTATTACTTGTATGTATGCATTTCCCATGATGTCATGCTATGTGTTGTTATGATAAACATGGAAAGAAAATTGTGTGTGAATAAGTGTGTGCATGTGTGTGGTTCGGCCAAGTGGAAGGGTAGAGGAGCCAAGAAGAATGCATTTTCTTATGCATTAAGAAATGAGAAATTTAAAATAGAAATAGGGAGAGAGTAGGAGAGATGACTCATGGAGCCTAGGAGGACTTTCCTTCCTCCATGTCTCCAACGAAAAGACCCTTCCCATGCAACAAATGGGTTGGACCGAATTGCCCTCAAGCTACCAACATGAGCCAAGGCTAAAAGAGGAAAATTAACCACCCTTGCATTTACCCTTAAAGCCGTGTGTGTGAGTATGTGTTGGCTTTGAATCCTATTTCATTCCCCTCATCCATTTTCCTTCTCACACCAACTCAAACACATTTCCTCTCAAGAGCACCATCAAGCTCTTGAAGACTTAGGGAGAAAAAGAGTGAACCCGTGAGGAGAAGAGAAGAAAGAAGAGTGAAAAATCTCAAAGCCTTAACCCAAACTCTTCTAATTCCTTTCCTCAACCACCTTCTTCTTCAAAGATCAAGGAGAAAACCCCACCAACCCTAGAAGAGAGAGAGAGACCGAGGCAAACCATTAAGAGGAGGAGAAGAGGAGATTGAAGGTTAAGTTAGGACTTAAGGAAGATAGAGTTTTAATTAAGTAATTTTCATGTTGTAAAGGATTTTTAATGGACTTTGATTTCGTGATGCATGTAATTATTTTTGAGTAATCTTGAGGTCTAAATGTCTTGCATGTTATTTTTATGCCTTGATCTTAAATATTGATGTGAAAAAGTTTTTGATCTTTTCTTTGTGATTTTCCTTCATCACGATTTTATTTGAGATTGTGTTTAAGTTCATGGATTTCCTTAATTTTCTTATGCATGTTGATTTTGTGGCCTTGTAGTTCTTATTTTCCTTGCATGTTCTCTTTATGTCTTGACCTTGGACTTTTGTGAATGAATGAACTCATAAATTATCAAATCAACAAACTAATTGATTCGGCCATAAGTAGAAGAATTAGGTCTTGGTGTTTTTAATTTGATTCAAGTGATTTCACGATAATTTTGTGTTTAGAAAAATTAACCCCTAGTTTATTCTTCACGGTTTGCTTGAGAATTTGAGTCTAAGATCATGTTTTGCTTTGATCTTCTTGGGCATGTCTTGATCTATGATTTATTTTTAAGAAAACATGAAGCTTAAATTTTGTGTGTAAAGTCTTGATTTATTCTATGCATGTCACGGTTTTCAAAGGAAACTAAGCTTAACAAACTTTGAAAATGATTTTGAGTTGAATCAAGATTTTTGTGTGTGAAAGTTGATGTTTGGAAAAGTAAAATGATGCTTTTTAAGTCTTGCATGATAGGATATATGAAATTAGGTACTTGCATGTAAAAAGGAAATGGTGAGGCTTTGCCTTCTTGCATGTCCCCATTCGGTCAAAGTCTAGGTAGAATAGGAAATCACACTAGATCATCATTTTGTTTACATGCATGTTGAAAATTGTTCACCTAGAGATTTTTAAGTGCATGTATGTGATTTCTAAAAGTTAAAGGCTTTGACATAATTTTTGAGTTATTTTGTCATTAGAATTTTGCTTGCTGAATTTTCTTGAGGAAGCTCACGGTTTTTATAAAGAAAATAAGGAAACAAAAATTTTAGAAAATGATCTTTGCTTTGATTCATGTTCTTTGTGCATGCCATGATGATATTCGGCCTATTTATGTTAGCTAGTCTAGGATCTCTTTTTTTAAGGAAATGATTTAAAAAGGAATAAGTATATTCTTAAGGAAGGATGCTAAAATAAATTGTTTGAACTTGTGTTGTGAACGTTTATTCTCTAACCGGTTCCTTATTTAAAGATAAAGGAAACAAATAAATTGAATTAATCTTGGAAGAGTGTGTGTTTGAATGAATATACTTGTGTGTGTGTTCATGTGTATTCGGTTGGGGTTAAAAGAAAAGGGAATTTTAATGCTTAAAATGAAATAAATTAATTCATGTGATTTGAATTGTGATGTTTGATTTATTTTCTTTACTCGGTTATGTAATTTAAATAGATTTAGGGAGTTTAGTGCATGAATGTAAATATGTTGGTTTGAAGCTTGACTCAATTTGGTTTATGGATAGTTGCATGCTCAAGTATTGTGGGTTGTCGTATGTGGTGTGATTTGTTTGCATGTCATGTTGTGTTCATGGCTGTCCAAGATTGTTTCATGATGAAAACATGAATTTTCAAAGTGTTAATCCTAAGCTAAGAAGTTATTTTAAGTAAAGAATGTTTTTATAATACTTTCGGAGTTTTATTTACGTGATTTTGTAAAACTAACTTGCTGTCCAGAATTACTTGGACGTGCTTTTTATGTTTAAAAATGTTTTCGTGTGATCTAAAACTAAGTTTTCAAGTGATAGTTGATTTTGATTATATTTTCAAAAGTTTTCTCAACAAAAGAAAAGACAAGTATTAAACCAAAGATTTTCTTGAATAAGTTAATAATGTAAAATGTTTTATTTAATATGAGGAATGGTATAGAAAAGAGATTGGGGCAGTTGGCAGCCGGCAGCACAAGGATTCGAGGAGACGGTACGCACTTCATTGCTGGACCTCAGGTGAGAGAGAAGCTTTCCTAAGACACCGTGGTAGCTAGGTGATTTATTAGGACGTTCCGTATCATCTCAAAGATCGGAACTGTGTGGTTGGAGTCAGTAGTATAAGCAGCAATTGTATGCTTGGTGTGGTTGCTTATATGAAGGTGACAAAAACCACAATGCTATTGTGTGATGTTGTGTGTTGTAGTATGCTTTTATTTAATTCTGTTTCATAAGGCTTATTGCTGTTAATTATGGTGAATAGTTGATGGACGTTTGTCACGTTCTAGAAAAGAGAATGAAAGTAAAAAGAAAGAGTTGAGGAAGTAATGGAATTGAAAGTAATGGTATAATGAGAAAGAGTAAGAGATTATGTGAAAGAGAGATGAGAGTTGATTTGGAAAAGGAGTTGAAGATAATGTTGAGATCGAGCCAGAGCTTGGGAAAGTGATGTGAATTGTTGAAATATGGGATGTGATTTGAGCGGAGCTAGGCTCCTTGGTTTTGGTTTTAGACTGGGAATTAGTGTTGAGTTGAGCTTGCTCCTCCACTAACGCTCAGCAAAAATGTGTTTTTTTTTTTAAAAAGAGTTTTTGAAAAAGGGATTTTCGAAAGGATTTGTGAAAAGGAATTTTTATAAAGAGTTGGGAAGAGAAATATTTTCAGAAAAGGGTTTATGCGACAAATTTTCGAAAAAGGTTTTGAGATAGGAATTTTGTGAAACAATATTTTCAAAGGATTCTTTTTATGAAACAATCTTTTGAAAAGGGTTTTATGAAAGGAAATTTCTGGAACTGTATTTTTGAAAGTTTTACAAAACGATCTCTTTGAGAAAAGTCTGTGAAAATAATACTTTTATGAATATTGGTGAGAATGAAGTTTTGAAAAGGTTTTTGGAAAGAGTGTTGATAAGAGAGTTTGAGAAATGAGGTTCTTGGAAAGTGGTGAAATCAAAGATTTTGAGAAAGATGGTAAAAAGAAAGATTGAAGAGTGAAATGTGAAGCTGTTGATGTGATCCCAGCTCTGTGCTATGTGAGTTTTGAGAAAGAGAAAGATTATGCAAAGTTAGCGGTCGGGACTCACTGAAGGGATGTACGAAGGGTGAGCCGACCAATAGGTTAATTAAAAAGATAAAAGACTTTAAAAGACATTAACAACGAACGTGGTGAGATATGAGAGTTAACCCGAAGTAGTGGAGAGGAAGGAACGATAAGTATCTGCGGATACTTAGGACGAGATTGCATTAGGGGAGGACGATGACGGTGAAATGTCAAGAAGTCTAGAGTATTGTTATAGGCAGAACGAACTCCATAAGTGGTGCGCTAACGTGGTGGGGACTGGGTCTAATACCGTGGTAAGTTCTGCGCGCGCACTATAACAATACTGTCACCCCCTAGATTGCAAATCGAGAACAGTGAGAGGGACTGGAGTGGGGCATCTTGTTTGCCACTGCGAGGCAGTGTGCCATGATTATTATGAATTGATATTATTGAGGCTGGGCCTCCTGGTCAGGGACCATTTATGTGTTGTGACAGCTGTCGTGCCCGCACGGTAAAGGTCCTGTACTCCTGTTTGCTTCCGATTAGGTGGATGGTTGGCCGAGGAGATGTAGACTTGAGATGTGAGTGCTAACTACGAAAGAAACGCGTACCCCGATGATCCTTTAACTCCCCCGATCATCGATGGTTATAACTCGATAAGACACTAATTATATTTATGAGAGTAAGAGTTCAATAAGTGCAAAGAATGAATAAGAGATTGAGAATGGACGATGTGGAAAAGATATTGAGATTTGTGAAAGGGATGAGGAACAAGAGAGGAGAAGTATGAAGTAATAATAATAAGATGAAATAAATAGGGATTGTTGATAATGATGATAGTATGTTTGCCTGTGTGTATGCTGTGTATGGTTGTGTGTTTCCTAATATTTTGCCTACCGTAATTCCACACCATCGACGCTACGCGTCCGGATCGCTTACTCTCTCCTGTTCGTTGGTACATCGGTGTCGCTGCTATCCCAACGGGCAGATGGATTGTCGTTTGGAGATCGTTACTTGGCCTCATAAGGGACGCGGATGGAAAGCTATACGTCGAGGATGGGCATGGTCTGGACATGCTCAGTTGGTGATCGAAGACCCGGAACATAAGTTGGGTGGATCTACACCTTGTTTGTGTTTGGGGAGTATATCCTACATATGTCACAGCTCCGAACCGCCGCCTCGGAATCAAGGGAAGGAGAACTCAGTGAAGCTTTTCGGAGTGGAACTTAAACCAAGTTCCAAAGGAGAGCCAAAGAACGCGGTCGCATCATCCTCTGGTACAAAGGCACCCGCAAGGAAGAAGAAGAAGCTGGACTCGATCATCTTTGATAGGAAAAGGGAACCAGTAGTGGAATTAGATTAAGTTGTTGTTTGTATTTGTATCTTGGATTACCTAAGTGATGAGCTATTGCTGTACCTTAAGCATTTTGAAACATGCCCGACTTTTAAGAAATGTATGAACTCTCTTTTGTGACAAGGTTGACGTTAATTTTGAGGAAATGAACGGAGTTACTTAAATTGGAACGAAATTGTTTTCTTAACAAAACGTTTTCGGAAAGACTAAGTGAAAGAGTTTTAGATTCAAGTAATAACCCGGTTTTCGAAAGAGAAAGTTGAAGGAGACTAATAACTTTTCAAGGAACGTTTTCAAACCCTTCAACAATGTTTTAGAAAAAAAAATATTTTTTCAACATTAATAAAGGAAAGTCAATTATTTCAGTTGTCGAAAATCGGGCTGTTACAGATTAGGAATAGAATTAAGATTAGAGAAGAGAGGTTAGAAACATATCACTGAGAGAAAGGAGGCAAGGCAAGGATTGAAGATCAACTTTGGAGGGATCCACTTGTAAATTGAAGATCTCTTGGGGTAAATTCATTATTGTCTACTATTATGAGTTCTTCTCTTAATTCTTGTATTTCTTCTCCCATTATGTGTAACTAAATCTCTTATTAGGAATATGGTGGATTTGTATGGATTCTAAATAGTTTATTAATTTATGTTTTGATGTTTTCCATTTAAATCAATTTCTTGATTGTGTTTTAATTATAATACATAGAATTGGTCACTTTATGTTTTGCTTTGGTAATCTAATCCTTCAATTGGAAGATTAGGGATTAGATTAGGCCTTTAAACCAAACATTATAATTACCCAAGCGGTAGAGATACTTTTGGGGATTGTATGACTTTTATTAATTCCAGTGTTTTAATTAATGATTATTAAACTAAGATTCACTTAAGGGATTAAGGGGTATAGTTTAATAAGAAACGTAATTGCTATGAGGGATCTAGCTTTTACTACCTCTGGAAGGTCATTGATTTAATGGAAAATGGATTTTCATAATTAGTAACTACGGTCCTACAATGAAACCATGTTCCTAACCTTTTCCACATTTGTTTCTAAATACTCTTTATTTTCTTTTTTTTCTCATTCTATCTAATCTACACTCCTTTCTCAAAACCAAAACAAAACTCAAGTTTCACATAGTAATTACTATTTGTCTAAGAATTTTTAGAAACAATTTGCAATCCCCTGTGGAACGATAGTTTTTTCCAACAAGTTTTTGGCGCTGTTGTCGGGGATTGAAGATCAAAGTGCTAACAAAGTAAATGAGAATGTGCATAATAAGTTTGAGGAAGTGGACCAAAATACAACAATAGAAGGTATGAATATGGTAGAAGAATTTGATTCATCCTTGCATGTTGAATTTCATGCACTAAAAAATATGGTTAAGTCTATTGCATGCTTGGATGACTCAAAATTTTTCCACTATATTCAACCTCTGTGCTTTCATGAAAATTCTCAAAATCAATTTAAACCATTATTAAACAATAGGGACCCTGAAAGGTTGTTTTCCTTATTCATGGAATTAACACCTTCATGAATGGGGAAAAAGATAATTTTTCTAAGTTACTTCACCATCATCCATGCTCATTCCCATGGGATATGGGAGTAACTTGTTATTCCTGTATCACATGGAAGTTGGGCCATAGAATTTTGGGATCATGGTGGATTCTCTTTAGTTTTGTAGTAGTGTAGGTTTTGATTTTTTTTAGTTAGTTAGTTGAATAAAGAGTTGGAACTTTCTATATGTAACTGCTAATGAGGTTCTTTTAGCACCATTTTTAGTTGTTCATGTGACATAGGTGAATAAGTTGGGGGGAGTCTCCTCCATGGTGCATCAAGAGAGAATGCTGTGCTACAAAGGGAAGTTTCCTAACTCCTTGCATTTATTTTTATTTTTATTTTTTAGTATAGGTTAGATTAGTTTGCTTGAGGACAAACCAACGTCTAAGTTTGGGGGAGTGGTACAAAATAAAAATTTTTTAGATCTGAATTTTTCTCCCATTTTGGTGTTGGTTTTTGTCCTTGGTAGGAGTAGGTAATTATTCTAGACTTAGTATAGGATTAGACTCATTGATTTATGATACTGTTTTGATTGAGCTGTAAATATTGTTTGAATCTGGTTATTTTGATAAACTTTTTGAGAATTTGTGATTAGTGAACTGACCTTTAGCCTAGTGAGTTATTTGAGCCTATACTTGATAGGGGTATGTGATATATTGAAATATTTTGATTTTAAACCCCTATTTCTTTCATGAGTGTTGTTCTCATTGGCTTTGTGTTCTAGAACTTGACTTGTGACCATTTCAAGATTGATTTTTGTTTACATGCATGAAAATGATTAAGGCACATAGGATTGTGTTTTTGTGGCCTTTAGATGTTTTGCATTGATAATATTTCCCTTACTTGCCCATTTTGAGCTTCAAATAAAAATTTGATTTTCTTTGGTACCCTACATTGATTTGAAAAATTCTTTGTTAGTACCTTTGGAATTTTGAATGAGCAATCGAGAGGAACGACTCTGAAAAGAAAAAAATTAGTAAAAGTGAATGAGTTCTATTTCTCTTACAAATGAAAAAAAAAAGAAAATAAAAATAAAAATGAAGAGAATAGAAAGGAAAGAAAAGTTAAAAAGAAAAGAAGTATGAAATTGATTGTGAGTTGAGTTTCAGTCTTTAAAAAAAAAGTTCATTGCTCATTCATAATTTTAGAGGAAATTTGTTTTTGCATTTTAGCCCTTAGTTTTATCTCTTCTTTCTTTTATTTCACCTTACACTTCTAGCCATGGCCCCATTACAACCCATTTAAGACCTTTTGATTTGTGCATGTTTTCAATACTTTCAGTGGCGATTTTGGTCCATGGTCAAGCTTATGGTAACACTTTTGTCTTTGCATGAACTTGTGTGCTTTATTGATATATGACCATGATACACATGAGAGATATACACAGTGAGGTTAAGAGTTTTCACTAATCATTGGTTCTTGTTGAGTTTGTTTCTCTAACCAGGTTTCAATTGTATGTATGCTTGTGAAAATAAGTGTCTAAGTTCGTGAGTCGAAGTCCTAGATTAGGTGTATACATTTTGATTTAGAAGGTAGTCGTTTGTTTTAGAATTTTTATTTTACTTTTGCCTGGGACATGAAAAATGCAAAGTATGGGGGAGTGATTTGGGTCTAATATATATGATGTTTTGAGCATGAATTAGACTTCATTTTACTAAGGATTTGGCTTGTTTCTTTAGAAAATTTTGGACTTTTAGTATAGTTTTAGGAATTGTTATTAGTTTAGGGTCCTTTAAACGTTTTGATATGTTTGTACATGATTTCAGGTACTTTTCGGAGTCAGAGCAGGTGGCTCACGCCCAAGCGCACAGGCTAGTGCACCCAGGCGTGCGCACCTCGTGAGCCAACATGAATCAGACCTGGCGCTCCCAAGCGTGATGCCTTGGCCGCCCAGGCTCATTCGGGCTTGTTTTGCTGATTTCTGATGGGATTTGTTTAGGTTTTAGTTTTAGCCTTTAAATATAGGTTTCACAATTAGTTTTAGGGAGCAATTCAGATACAATAGAGAGATTAGGAATAGAATTAGGATTAAAGAAGAGAGGTTCGAAACATATCATTGAGATCAAGGAGGCAAGGCAAGGATTGAAGATCAATTTTGGAGGGATCCACTTGAAGATTGAAGATCTCTTGGGGTAAATTCATTATTGTCTATGATTATGAGTTCTTCCCTTAATTCTTATATTTCTTCTCCCATTATGTGTAACTAAACCTCTTGTTAGAAATATGGTGGATTTGTATGGATTCTAAATAGTTTATTAATTTATGTTTTGATGTTTTCCTTTTAAATCAATTGCTTGGTTGTGTTTTAATTACAATTCATAGAATTGACCACTTTATATTTTGCTTTGGTAATCTAATCCTTCAATTGGAAGATTAGGGATTAGATTAGGCCTTTAAACCAAACATTATAATTATCCAAGCGGTAGGGATACTTTTGGAGATTGTATGACTTTTATTAATTCTTGTGTTTTAATTAATGATTATTAAACTACGATTCACTTAAGGGATTAAGGGGTATAGTTTAATAAGAAACGTAATTGCCATGAGGGATCTAGCTTTTACTACCTCTGGAAGGTCATTGATTTAATGGAAAA
The DNA here is from genome assembly GCA_037953625.1 of Crotalaria pallida. NCBI lineage: Eukaryota > Viridiplantae > Streptophyta > Magnoliopsida > Fabales > Fabaceae > Crotalaria > Crotalaria pallida. Next base: position 22,375,428 of record CM075654.1, read on the forward strand.
CGGATTTTCATAATTAGTAACTACGGTCCTACAATGAAACCATGTTCCTAACCTTTTCCACATGTTTTTTTGGTAAAAAATAAATTGATTACCACGAAGCATATAAAAAAAATCAATACAAACGCACTAGTGCTCCCGCCACCTTCGAGGAAGGGTTCGTTAGCCAAAAGTGGGCCAAAAATCCAAAGGCACTAAAGATTAGGACAAACCCCTAATTCCAGGCCAAAAAAGAAAGAAATTAAATCTCAGCTAATAATCTATTTACTATAACCAAATTAAAACAATGCATATAAGTAGGAACAACTAAAACGATTCTATGAGCTAGTTCCTTCTTGAGGATCACGAAAACTTGGTTCGGATTCAACATTTTATGAGTGAACTGTCTTCTATTATGCTCCATCCATATATGATATATTGTAGCATCCATAGCAGCAAACACAAAGCATTTCCTTTTCCTCTCTTTGAACGCATGCATAATCCAACTTTGCCAGTTATCAAACCTTGTATGCCAACTATCAATACAGCACCAGTTACATACTAACTCAATCAAATCTCGACTCCACGGGCAACTGAAAAACAAATGGTTCCTTGTCTCAATCGCACCATTGCATAAATTACATGAAGGGTCTAACTGCATGAATGAAGCTAAGAAATCCTTCGTTTTTAATCTATCAATAACAGTCAACCACACTATGAAACAATGTTTTGGAATCGAATATGTATTCCAAACCAAACTGTAATGCTGAAATTTGACTTGTGGTCCAAGCAAATAAGAGTATCCCTGCCTAATTGTGTAGACATTATTCTGCTGTCCTTGACAGTAACCATTAATATATGCATTCCTCAATTGATCTCCGCATTTTATTATTTGTTTCCAATGCCAACTAGCTGAAACAGTAAGTTGATAAGTCCAAAAATCCTGATGCTTCAAGTAAATCGAGGATATCCACCTTACCCACAAAATGTCCTTCTTCATTGCCAAACTCCATACTTGTTTACCTAAAGCTACAATGTTCAAGAGTTTCACATTCTGAAAACCCAATCCCCCATATTTCCTTTCTTTACAAAGATCATGCCATGCCACAGCAGCTCTAGGCCTTCCATTTCTGTCAGACCCCCATAAAAAGTCTCTACATTTTTTCTCTATTGCCTTCACTACACCTTTTGGAATGATATTGCCCAAATAGTATGCAGTGATAATAGAACTGAATTTATAAGCTGGACTTTACCTTGATAAGACAGATTCTTTGTAGTCCATGAAGCTAGACGTTTAGTAATTCTATCCACAAGACATTGGCATGTATTGTTGGACCATTTCCTGGCTGCCAAAGGTAATCCAAGATATTTGAAAGGAAATGTACCCCTGTCAAAACCAGTGATTTGATCAATACCAGCCTGCTGATCCTCCTTCACTCCAGCCATAAACAAAGAAGATTTCTGATTATTGGCATGCAATCCAGAACTGGCCGAAAACTTTCTCAAAGCTTCATACAAGACCTTCACACTAGCAACAGTGCCCTTACAGAATAACATCAGGTCATCTGCAAAAGCAAGACTGACCAAACCACTCCCTTTACAATAAGGATGATACTTAAAGCACCTATTTGCCTCCACAGCCGCTTTCAATTTTCTGGTGAGCATGTCCATGGCAATTACAAAGATCAATGGTGACATAGGGTCACCTTGACGAATCCCACGAGTGTTTTTGAATCTGCCAGTCCTACACCCATTTATGACTATACTGAAAGATACAGTGGTGATACACTGCATGATCCAACCTATAAACTTCATTGGAAACTTCAAAGATCTCAACATATTCTCAATAAAGTTCCAACTGATTGTATCGTATGCTTTCCTTATATCCACCTTCATTAAACATCTTGGCGAAATGTTCCTCCTGCCATAAAATCTCAGCAGTTCTTGAGAGATGAGTATATTTTGAACAATACTCCTGCCATGGACAAATGCAGCTTGATTCTCATCTATCAGATATGGGAGTACATTCTGCAATCGAGAGCACAAAATCTTTGAGATGCATTTGTAAACCGTATTGCATAATGCAATAGGCCTGTAATCACTGACACTATTTGGGCAATGACCTTTGGGAATGAGAACAATATCTGTACAATTCACCTCTTTCAGCAATCTTTCTGATTTGAAAAACTCATGAACTACAGCCAAACAATCTTTTTCAATAACAAGCCATGCACCCTTATAAAAACCGGCACCAAATCCATCCGGTCCAGGTGATTTATCCCAGTGTTGGTTCATAAAACCCTGTCTAATCTCCTGGTCTGTGACTGGAATAATGAGCTTGAGTTGCTGATCTGAAGTTAAAACTGCTCCTTTTTTGATTTCAGATTCATTCATATCCCACCTGTCAGAAATACCATTAAGGAGATTCTGGTAATACTCCAGAAAAGCGTGCTCAATACCTTGCTGGTCAGTTACAACTAGACCTTGCTCATTCTTCATACTTCATGTCCGTCAGCATTGCACTATGCACACAATGTCTGAATTCAGCAACTCTAGCAATATCAACAGGCTGCCCTCCTAATTTATCAGTAGGATCCAAAACTGAATTGAAGTCCCCTATTACCAACCAAGGCACTGTTAAATTCATACTCAAATTCATTAGATTATTCCACAGCTCAGATCTGCCATCCTCATCATTAACTCCATAAACATAAGTGACTGCAAAAACCTCAGGACCATGCTTATGCTTCACACCACAATGCACATGCTGACTGCTACTCTCCACCACAATCAAGTCATACATATCCATTTTCCATAAAATCTAGATTCTACCAATTGCACAGTGATTCAAATTAATGTATGATCCCTAACCAGGACACAAATTATTACGAACATTATCATAAGAGCATGCTCGCAATTTATTTTCCAAAATACCTACCATACCTATATTAAACTCATGCAACAACCTTTTTAATTCTTTTTGTTTTCGGGGGTGGTTGATCCCCCGAATGTTCCATGCCATTAAATTATCCATTAGAGATATGAGCTTTTGAATTCTCACCTTCCTTTATTCCTCTTCTAGTTACCTTGCCTCTGGTCTTTACAGTAGTCCATTGTTCTCCACTTTCCTCCAAAGCCTGAGGAACCATGCTTGGTGCTGGTGATATATTTTGAACTTCCTTCTCTTCCACTACACCTTGAATCTGATTAGCATCACTCTCAGTATGAATCACCTGGTTGGAGGCATCAGGTTGTGGCACCACCAAATTGACAGCTGCTAGGGCTGCTTCTCGATTTTCACCAGGAATTAAACCCTCATCAATACTCTTTTTAGCTTGAGACTATCATCAACCTTCTCAATCTCCTCTCTAGTAGGCCTTCGTTTTTCTACCAAAATTTTCTTTGTTTGTTTCCTACAATCCTTGCTTGCATGCCCATACATTGAACATGAAGCACACATGACAGGTTTCCATTCATAGGAAACTTTTTGAGTTATAACATTTCCATTCTCATCCTCAAAATAAATCTCATCTGGTAAGATCACAGGATTCACCTCCACAAGCACTCGAGCAAAATTAATTCTGTTCCTTTCTTTTGTTACTTGGTCTACCATTATTGGTGTTCCAACTAAACTGGCAATTTTACTTAGCGCATCCACACCCCAAAACTTCAAACTCAAACTTGGAAACTGGATCCATACTGGCACAGATTCTAATTGGCCTCGAGTAAGTGGTCTGCCTGACCAAGGTGCTAGAATAATAGGTTTTTTTATCAAAGTGATAAACACCTATTTCTAGCACTACATTCCTTGCCTAGAGAGTATTGAAGCGAACCACCACTGTGCCATCGTTATTCATCAAGATTTTGTCAATTCCATGGTGTCCCCAAGCCTTTTTAATAAATCCTTGAAACACAGGATAAGGAGGCCTTGCGCCTAAAACATAACATACTATTGAGGAAACCGCAATTGGTGGTTGGAGAGACAAAGGAACCCTAGGAATACACCTAGAAGGGGGGGTTGAATAGGTGTTGAAGCTACCTTGAAAGATTTTCGAACGAAACAAATCTAAACAATCAAAACAAATGATTTTTGCAAATTCTACAGCACTTAATCGATTAACCTGCAATTTACTCGAGTAGTACTCGATTAAACTTGAACTTAATCGATTAAATATGACAGAAAACAGAAAAATCAATTTTTCATTCGAATACGAAAATCAATCAATTCACATGCAAGATCAGAGATTCAGCGGAAATGATTAACACCTATATTCTTATTGATTAACCTAGTTATGAAAATGATTTTCCCTTTATCAATTTGAACAATCAAAGATTCAATTCAATCAATTATGAAAATCAATCTTTCTAGGTTTTCAACCAAGAACGCAATCAAATGACTTGAATATAAAGAGTAAGGGTTTAGAGATACGACACAGTGATTTATCCTGGTTCACTTTCATCCACTTGAAAGCTACATCCAGTCCCCTCTTCAACCAAGAGAGATTCTTCACTATGAGGAATTAGAGTTCTCAAATTACAAGTGATTGCCTCACAAGACTCCCTTCTTGCTAGCTTACAAGAGATAACCGACACCCTTGCCTTGTAATCCTATTGATCTTCTCTCTAATCTAACCTCTACCCCTTGTTGATAATCGACACAACAAGTCTTCAATTGCTTGATGATAAACCACACACCAAGGCTTCACTTGCTTGATTCACAACCAAGACTTCTTCTTCTTCTTCAACAAGAATGCACTTGCTTGATGATAAAATCGACACACCAAGACTTCTTGTTTGTTGTAGTGGCTTGCCTTCTTGCAAAGATTACAACACAATAGAAAACACAAAACAATCCTATGAATCTCAATCAAGAGTTATGACAATTCACCATAAGAGATTCAAAGGTTCTTGATCAAAGAATATGAAAATATGAGAACTTTGATCTTTAGAAAATGAGAGAGAATAGAGTGGCTTGATTCTTTGTAAAACTTGTATGAAAAATGATTCTAACTCATCACAAATAATAGGAAAAGGTTTATATAGAATACCCAAAAGTTGTAGCACTTGAAAACTGATTTTGAGAAGTGAAAAACGTATTTTAAAAAATCAGTTCAACAGTACTTAATCGATTAAGCAAGTCGTGTACTCGAGTAGTACTCGATTAAGTTAATCACTTAATCGATTAAGTTGGTACTGTACATGTTCAAAACTTGTTTTCTCAAAAATCCAACCTTTCCTTTAAAACCTTTAAGCCACCTATTGATTCTAGGTTAAGTGAAAACTCAAATTATGATTTAATCATGACTTATGAATGAGATTCACTACCCTCTATAATAATCTACCCAAATAAAAAACCTATGAAGCTTGAGAGGCAAAAGATAAAAGAAATACAGGCAAAAGATAAAAGAAATACAAATACACTCAAACTTAGGTCTTCATGAGCTAGCTTTCTCTCTTCTTCATTTGATGTTTGTTGTTGCTTGTTGAGCTTGAAACTTGATCAACACTTGTAGCTTGTTCAAAAACACTTTGTCATTATCAAAACATTCATCATGTTCATCATGGAACTAACAACTATGGCATGTTGCCAATACTTTACTTCATCCTGGATGTCATCTGCTACTATTTTTCCAAGCAAAACCCCTTCCTTCTGTACAGGTTGAATAAAGCGCAATTTATCCCCAGCATTCCTCAATTTAGATATATCAAATGAATCCCATACTAAAGGCGGCTTCACAAATTTAGATATATCAAATGAATTCCTCAATGCCATGGATGTCACCTATGCTTGCTTGCACAGTACTTCACCCCTTTAGGGTTTGTCATACAATTTGGTTTGATTCGTCCAAATTGGCTTTAGCAGAAATCACCCTCAACTGGCCACGAAAAGCCAAAGTAACTGAGAGAATTGTTCTGGTTGCATAAAACCAATCCCCAACACGGGTGGCGAACCTGTGTCCTTTGCAGGATCAAAGTTTTCCACAACAATTCTCGGTGATTGTTTCAATGACACAATCTAGTTACTTTTGCCTTCATCAATCGAAAACGACGTATGTTTTTCCCCATCCCTAAGGTCCACCTTACTCCTTGAATGCACGTGTTTCAAGTTCATTTTATGTAGCTTTTTGTTAATCAAACCTTTAATACTTTATATCCATTTGGTGGGGTTCTCTAACTTAGGATTTATGGCCATACTTTATATATAGTAACAATCACACATAACAACAATAATGATCATAACCATGCCATTCATTCATTTAGTTCCATAACAATTATAACAATTTATTTCTAACAAGACCCTAAGTTCATAACATATATACTCATTTCAACATATAAAACATACAAATCACACATACACATAACAAAAATACATCTACTTATGACCTTATTACTATCATTAAGTCCCTTCCCTAATTAAAACCAAAGTACTCCCCCTTACCTCTTGAAGAGAAGAGGAGAAAATGAGAAGTTGAGGGAGCATTGATGAGCATTTTATTTCCCATTTTTCCTTGCATTATTTTACTCCTATTATTGATACTTGTTGCCTATTTGACATTGTTTAGCTTGATTTAGTGATTTAGAGTTTATTGGACTAATATTCTGAATATTGTTTAATTTGGGATTATTTAGCCTAATTAATTCTATTTCTATTTTCAGGTCATATTTGGCACAAGGGCTTTTTGGGCATTTTGGGAGTGAAGATTTAATTTTGGGAATGAAGATTTAATGTTGGAAGAGAAGATATATGATGAAGTGAAGATTGTAATCTATCTTTAGGATTAGTTGAGATTTAGTTATATCTTTTAAGATTTAGATTTTATCTATAGGATATTTTTAGATTTAATTTAGAGATAAACTTTCCTTAGGATTTGGGCCCATGATTTAGGCCCGTTTTGTGATTTAAAAAGCCAAATTCGTGTAAACCCTTGGGGAGACCTTCCATTCACGTTTTTTACATTCTCTCTCATAGAGAAGGCTTAGTTTTGCTCTCCAAGCTTGTGGAGGCTGCTAGGGTTTCTCTCTCTTCCCTTTTCTACACGTTTTTGGTATTTTTCTTCATGGAAGGCTAAACTCTTAGGTTAAATCCCTTTGGTAATGTATCACATACTCTTGAGGTTTTGTTCTTATTGCTATTTCGTTTTTATTCACTGTTTTCATGCTTATTGATATGTTATGGTTCGCTTAGTTCCATTCTATAGAGATAATCCATGTGTATGAATGCTTAATTTATGCAAACTCGTAAAAACTCCATGCTTTGGCTTTTAATGCTTAATTAGAGGTTTGGGTTTTGGGGTGAGAATTGAATTTTCACTTAGTATTTAATTCTCACGAGTTGGACAGTGAAGAGGAAAGAAATTGATCTTTTGTGACCGATGATAGAGTTGTGAACGCGAGCCAAAGGGGTTTATCCGCTTTTCCTTATCTGTTTCTTCGTTTTGATTTAATTCTGTTTTGATTTCAATTATTCAATATTCAAAAAAAAAAAAAACCCCCCTGTTTTCTATGCATACTATGTGTTCGACCTTTTGCTTGATAAGATATTCCTTGGGAGACGACCTAGGAGTCACTTCCTAGTACTATACTTAAACTATTTTTATTTGTATCGGGTACGGCCTCGATCAAATTTGGCGCCGTTGCCGGGGAGTATCGGTTCTTGCCAAAGGTCATTAGTAGTTAGTTAGTGTCGTAGTTAGTATAGTTATTATAGTGTGTCGTGTCTGATTTAGGGTCTAGTAGTCAATTCTGATAACCGGTTGAAGTTGCACTGTTTGCTGTTTTGCTATTTTGTTGCAATTAGTGTATTTGATTGATTCTGTGGTTGCTAGTTCACATAGTTGTGGGTGGAATTTTTCCACGAAAATTTATATCCACACTACTTTTATCATATAAAAAGGTTTTGAGGCACCACAATCACTCAGATCATCACTGGTTGTGAGTTCCAGAAAAATTTTCCAAGTTTTAGCAGCACTTTCTTCAAATCGTCGCAACTTTTGACCCGTAACTCGGAATTTGACGAATTTTATATCAAATCGAAGGGAATTTTCTGAATAATCTGATTTTTCTCACTTTGTCAGAAAACTCCTTCGTCTGGATCCTGAAAAAGCCGTTTTACTATTTCTTTTTTATTTTACAAGTTTTATTTTCTTAGTTTTTGGTCTCTGATTTAATTGTTTGACTTGGTTCCCTTTTGAATTTTGTCCTCAAACTTTTTGTGGTATGTTTTCATGATTTTAGGGTGCTGAAAAAAATAAAGAAAAAAATTTAAAAAAATAAAAAATTTTGTTGCCTATTTTGGTCATGTATATTAGTGACAGTTTGCTATGCTTCATGGTGTTCTGTTCAGTACATGACTAGGGGCAACCCAAGCTACTTTCATCCATATAACCCTGAAATTGATAGAACTTATCACAGACTAGTTAGACAAAATAGGAACCAGTCCATAGGTAGTGAGTCTATTGAGTCTTTACATAGTGAGTCTGCTTCTTTTTCTTCTATTCCTATATATTCTGATTCTTATTCTGATTATTCTGAAAATATGGCTCAACCTCCACCACGTGAGAGGACATTGAGGGAGCTGGCTGCACCTGATTTCACTATTGAAGATTTGTGCATCCAGTATCCCGATGACCCGTATGAGCTAAGGTCTGGACTAATTCATTTGTTGCCCAAGTTTAATGGTCTTGCAGGTGAGGATCCTCATAAACATCTCAAGCAGTTCCATATTGTCTGTGCTACTATGAAACCACATGATGTGCAAGAGGATCATGTTTGTCTTAAGGCATTCCCACACTCCCTAGAGGGGCTAGCCAAGGATTGGTTGTACGATCTGGCCCCTGGTTCTATCACAGTTTGGGATGACCTGAAGAGGGCATTTTTGGAGAAATTCTTCCCTGCATGCAGAACAACAGCAATCCGAAAGGATATATCAGGCATCAGGCAACAAAGTGGAGAAAGTCTCTATGAGTATTGGGAGAGATTCAAGAGATTGTGTGCGAGCTGCCCCCACCATCAGATCTCAGAGCAGTTGCTTATTCAATATTTCTATGAAGGTCTCAACCTCATGGAGAGAAACATGCTTGATGCTGCAAGTGGTGGTGCCCTAGGAGACATGACACCTTTAGAAGCCAGAGTCAAGATTGAGAAGATGGCTTCCAATTGTCAACAATTCCATGCAAGGGGCAACAGCGATGCAATCATAGTGAGAGGAGTGAATGATGTTGGCACAAGTTCTGGTAAGGTTGAGAAGCTTGAACAGAAGATAGATTCACTTACAACTTTGGTCACTCAATTGGCCATCAACCAGAAGAAGTTGTCTCTGCCTGCTAGATTATGTGGCATATGCACATCCGCTGAGCACCCCACAGATGCATGTCCTTCTGTGCAGTAGCCCACGACTGGTGCTGACCAACCTGAGGCATATGCCGCCAACATCTTCAACAGTAGAAACCAGCAGCCACAGAACTTTGATCTCTCTACCAACAGATACAACCCTGGTTGGAGGAACCATCCCAAGCTGAGATGGTCTGATCAGCAGCAACCTTCACAGGTTCAATTTCAGAACAATTCTAGACCACCATATGTACCTCCTCCAGTCCAGCAACAGAGACAACAACAGGCTAATTCTGCACCACCAGCTCCTAGTACTGAGCAGCAGCCTTCATTGGAAGAGCTGATGAAACAGATGACCATGCAAAATCTCCAATTCCAACAGGAAACTAGAGCATCCATTCAAAGACAAGAGGCCTCCATTCAATCTTTGACCAATCAGATGGGACAGATGGCAACAACAATCAACACTATGCAATCTCAGAATTCTAACAAGTTGCCATCCCAAACAGTGATCAATCCAAACCAGAATGTGAATGCCATTAGTCTAAGGTCAGGGAAGCAGATTGTCACACCCACACCAGAATCTGACCTCAACAAAGATGATCTAGTTTCAACCAACAAGAAGAGCCAAATGGTCGAGGAGAGTGAGCACACAAGTACCAGAAAATCCCATCCAGCTCAGCCTTCCACAAGCACAACACCTGCTGCTGCCCAACAACCAACCCCCATTCCTCTTCCTTTCCCACCAAGGGGGGTGACTCGAAGCAAGAAAATGGAAGAGATTGACAAAGAGATACTTGACACATTCAGGAAGGTGGAAGTCAACATACCCCTTCTTGATGCAATCAAGCAGATTCCAAGGTATGCAAAGTTCTTGAAGGATCTATGCACACACAAACGGAAGCTCAAGGGCAATGAGAGGATCAGCATGGGAAGAAATGTCTCTGCTCTTATAGGTAAACCCGTCCCTCATATTCCTGAAAAGTGTAAGGATCCTGGAACTTTCTCTGTGCCTTGTATCATAGGTAATACTAAATTTGAGAATGCTTTGCTAGATTTAGGAGCATCTATTAATGTTATGGCTATGTCTGTTTTCAAGTCTCTTTCACTTGGACCTCTTCAACCTACGGGTGTGGTTATTCACTTGACAAATAGATCTACTGCTTACCCCGCAGGTTTGATAGAGGATGTCTTGGTTTGGGTTGAAGAGCTTATCTTTCCTGTTGATTTTTATATTCTTGATATGGAAGAGGACACCTCTCGTAGTGCTGTCCCTATCATATTAGGGAGACCATTTTTGAAAACAGCCCGAACCAAGATAGATGTGCATGCAGGTACACTTTCCATGGAATTTGATGACAGTGTGGTTCGATTCAATATTTTTGATGCTATGAAACATTTTTCTGATGACCACTCTGTCTTTCATGTTGACTTGATTGATGATCTGATTGATGAGCATGTTCTAGACTTTTTGCATGATTATGATTTGCCATCTTTCACTAGCTCATTTACTTGTTCTGCATGTTCTGATTCCGAAATGTGCACTGCATGCATTGAAATTGACCAGTTTTTAAATTTTGCTACTGCATCTGTTGATTCATATGATATAGATTCAGATCATGCTAACCCTAACCCCATTTCTGTTATGCATGAGTGTAATCCATTTGTTCAGGTGCAGGCGGCAGAATCCAATTCTGCTGCTCCTTTAGTTCCATCTGTGATGCAGGCACCTTTATTGGACCTGAAGCCCCTTCCTCCTCATCTCAAATATGCTTACTTGAAGGCTGAGCAGAAACTTCCAGTGATCATCTCTACCTCCCTTTCTGTTGATCAAGAGAAGAAGCTGCTGGATGTGATTAGAGCAAACAAAAGGGCAATAGGATGGACTTTGGCAGACATACCTGGTATTAGCCCCTCCATGTGCATGCATCGGATTTTATTGGAGGATGGGGCTAAACCGGTGAGACAACCCCAGAGACGGTTGAACCCCCAGATTCTTGATGTGGTGAAGAAAGAGGTCACCAAGCTGCTGCAAGCTGGCATTATCTACCCCATTTCAGACAGCACTTGGGTAAGCCCGGTTCAAGTAGTTCCCAAGAAGTCTGGGGTGACAGTTGTCAAAAATGAGAAGGATGAGCTGATTCCCACTAGAGTGCAGAACAGTTGGAGAGTCTGCATTGATTATAGGAAGCTCAACCAGGCGACCCGCAAGGATCACTTTCCTCTTCCCTTCATTGATCAGATGTTGGAGCGCCTGGCAGGTAAATCTCACTATTGCTTCTTAGATGGTTTCTCTGGTTATTTCCAAATCTGTATTGCACCAGAGGACCAACATAAGACTACATTTACCTGTCCTTTTGGTACATTTGCTTATAGGAAGATGCCTTTTGGCCTATGCAATGCTCCTGACACTTTTCAAAGATGTATGATGAGTATTTTTAATGACTTACTTGAGCATTGCATAGAGGTCTTCATGGATGATTTTAGTGTATATGGTTCCTCTTTTGATGCATGTCTTGATAGTTTGTCTAAGGTGCTTAATAGGTGCATTGAGACTAACCTTGTCTTGAATTTTGAAAAATTTCATTTTATGGTAGAACAAGGCATAGTCTTAGGGCACATTATTTCGCATAAGGGCATAGAGGTTGACCCTGCTAAGCTGCATGTAATATCACATTTGCCTTACCCCTCTTGCGTGCGAGAGGTGCGTTCTTTTCTTGGCCATGCAGGTTTCTATCGAAGGTTTATTCAGAACTTTAGCAAGATAGCCCTTCCACTATCCAACTTGCTTAAAAAGGATACCACATTTGAGTTTGGAGACCAATGCAAGAAGGCATTTGATGAGCTAAAGAGAGCACTCACCACCACTCCCATCATCCAACCACCTGACTGGACTCTCCCATCAAAGCATCGTGCATATTGGGCTGTGAAGCAATGCAACTTAGCTCTTGATCAAGCGGGTGAGGAGAGGAAGCTGCAGTTGAGTGAGCTAGATGAGATCCGTTTGGAGGCCTATGAGAATTCCAAGTTCTACAAAGAGAAGACCAAGAAGCTCCATGATAGCTCAATTTGCATAAAGGAGTTCTTGGTTGGTCAAAAAGTGTTGCTCTACAACTCTAGGCTTGGACTCATGAGTGGAAAGCTCCGCTCTAAATGGATTGGACCGCTTGTAGTCACCCAGGTGTTTCCTTATGGCACTGTGGAGATCAAGAGTGAGTCCACAGACAAGAGCTTCAAAGTCAATGGTCACCGACTCAAGCCTTTCCTAACCTCTCCTACTTTGGATGATGCACCTGTGGAGGAAGCCTCATTGGTCGACCCCATTTTTGACCCACCATGATTTAGGGAGTCTTCTTTTCTCCTTCTTTACTACTTTTATTCCACTTGTCTATATCTGTCTGATTCTGCTATTTGTGTTCCATTGAGGACAATGTGTGATTTAAGTGTGGGGGGGAGAGTAGTTTAGGTTGCATATTTTTTCTTTGATTTTTTTGGTTTTGCTAAGTTTTGGGCATTTTCTTGCATGTTTTTGCTTCATTTTAGTAGAGTCTTGGTATCTTGTGTCTGAATTCATGCATTTCTGTGTGTAAAGTTGCTTTTGATAATTAAGAGGTGGTAACACTGTGATAGAATTGTCCCTTTTGTGAGGATTTGAGCCTTAATTGTGGGTGGATTGCTATATATGCCACCTAATTTTCTTTCATGTGTGATTGCACTCTGGATTACTTGCACTCTAGAACTTGACTTGACTCTTGTTGATACTTGATATTCCCATGCACATTTTGAAATGATTTAGGCATTGTTTTTTTTTATTGAATAAGCCACTAGCCATATGAGCCTACCTTGAATGAATTTATCCTTTGATAGCCCCTTTGAGCCTTTATATCCCTTTTCTTTGTTCTTTAGCTCATTACAAGCCTATGACTGAAAAACCATGATTGTCCTAACCTTAGGGAATGTTGGAGCTTTGGAATTGTTTTGGGAATGGGTATTAAGTAAGCGAGGGTGCTTTGTTCTTCATCTCTTGTGAGTTCTGGGTTTTGCCTCTATGGTCGGTGATGTAATTATGGCTTTATCTCATTATGCCATTTTTATTGTTTCTTCTTTTCTTTCGTTCATGAAGTTCTGCAATGTAATGCAATTCAAAAAAAAAAAAGAAAAAAAAGAAAAAAAAAGAAAGAAAAAGAAGAAGAAGAAAAAGAAATGGAATAAATGGTTGATTGAGGCATAGAGGATTGGAATTAGAGGTTGTTGTTATGTTTATCATTTCATTTTGGGGTGGATTGTGCTTATTTTTTTTAATTGTTCCCCATTGCTCCTCTATTCCCTGGGTTTTAGCTACATTTCCCATATTTTTATCCTACCCTGTCCTTGGCCCCATTACAACCCTGAAAAGACCTTTTGATCTTAATGTGCATGTGTATTGATAGTTGATGTTAGAGGCTTGTCAAGCTTATGGTTGTGTTTGTTTTTCATGATGTGCCTTGAGTGTAAACACTGATTAACCTTAAACACTTGAGTGTAAACACTTTTGAGTGATCCTTGTGAGTTTCTATCACTTTGTGACTACCCTCTTGATGTCATTGGTTTTCTTTGCATATTTGAAATAATTGGATGATGTTCATGGATGCTTTGATTCTTTGGTCCTTATTCTCTTCGTGTGCTCGATTTTGCCCATTTCTTTGCATTTCCTAGAATTCATTGTGAAGTATCTAATCTCTTAGGTTTGCATTCATTAGTTTTAGTAATCTTGTTACATGATTCACTTTGGTGCATATTGATTTTCTCAGTCCTAATTCTTAGTTTTGCCCAGGAGTGCAAAAGGATAAGTGTGGGGGTATTTGATGAGCATTTTATTTCCCATTTTTCCTTGCATTATTTTACTCCTATTATTGATACTTGTTGCCTATTTGACATTGTTTAGCTTGATTTAGTGATTTAGAGTTTATTGGACTAATATTCTGAATATTGTTTAATTTGGGATTATTTAGCCTAATTAATTCTATTTCTATTTTCAGGTCATATTTGGCACAAGGGCTTTTTGGGCATTTTGGGAGTGAAGATTTAATTTTGGGAATGAAGATTTAATGTTGGAAGAGAAGATATATGATGAAGTGAAGATTGTAATCTATCTTTAGGATTAGTTGAGATTTAGTTATATCTTTTAAGATTTAGATTTAATTTAGAGATAAGCTTTCCTTAGGATTTGGGCCCATGATTTAGGCCCGTTTTGTGATTTAAAAAGCCAAATTCGTGTAAACCCTTGGGGAGACCTTCCATTCACGTTTTTTACATTCTCTCTCATAGAGAAGACTTAGTTTTGCTCTCCAAGCTTGTGGAGGCTGCTAGGGTTTCTCTCTCTTCCCTTTTCTACACGTTTTTGGTATTTTTCTTCATGGAAGGCTAAACTCTTAGGTTAAATCCCTTTGGTAATGTATCACATACTCTTGAGGTTTTGTTCTTATTGCTATTTCGTTTTTATTCACTGTTTTCATGCTTATTGATATGTTATGGTTCGCTTAGTTCCATTCTATAGAGATAATCCATGTGTATGAATGCTTAATTTATGCAAACTCGTAAAAACTCCATGCTTTGGCTTTTAATGCTTAATTAGAGGTTTGGGTTTTGGGGTGAGAATTGAATTTTCGCTTAGTATTTAATTCTCACGAGTTGGACAGTGAAGAGGAAAGAAATTGATCTTTTGTGACCGATGATAGAGTTGTGAACGCGAGCCAAAGGGGTTTATCCGCTTTTCCTTATCTGTTTCTTCGTTTTGATTTAATTCTGTTTTGATTTCAATTATTCAATATTCAAAAAAAAAACCCCTCCCCCCTGTTTTCTATGCATACTATGTGTTCGACCTTTTGCTTGATAAGATATTCCTTGGGAGACGACCTAGGAGTCACTTCCTAGTACTATACTTAAACTGTTTTTATTTGTATCGGGTACGGCCTCGATCAAGGATCAACACCAACTCTAATCCAAGCTTCCTAGCCTCCTAATTTCTTGATCTTCAACACTTTCCAAGCTCCCTTGAATGACTAGAAGACCTTATGAGATCGATTGGGAAAAGTTAGGGTTTTTGTGGGAATTGGGGGATTTTGAGAGAAAGAGATGAAATAGAGATTTAAGAGAGGAAAAATTCATAGAGAATTGATGGGTGAATAATTTGTGGTGTTAATTTCATTTAGTTTGGTGTTGATTTGGAGAAATTGCAAAACCCTAGGGTGAGAGGGAAGAGAAATTCGTGGAGAAGAGAGAGGAAAACTTCTGATTTTTGGCCTTCAAAACATGTTTTAAGTCTGATTTTGCAGTGGTTAATCGATTAACTGGGTGGTTAATCGATTAACCAGTGTAATTTTGGCCAAAATCAGCTTTCAGGCATTAATCGATTAATCTCATCCTTAATCGATTAAGTCATGTGCATGACTCAGGTCTTAATCGATTAACTCAAGGCTTAATCGATTAACTGGTTCAGCCCACCATTCCTTTGCACTTCAAATGGTCATAACTTCTTTGTTAACCGTCGGATCTTGCTCAAATTTTGAGACAAGCATCCTAAGAACCGTATCTTCACATCCAGCGGTGGAATTTGGGTTTAGGGCTATGGATATTTTATTCCTAATTTCCTAAGATCCTATGTTCTTTAGTTCTTAAATAACTCTTCTAAAACTCATTTCTAAGCTAATTCTACCTCATAAAAATCTACCCTTAGCTAAATCCTACATTCGAAACACATTCTAAACATCTCTTAGCACCTCTAAACAAAATCAAAGATTTTAAAACTGTAATATTCATGTGTATGAAGCTAAGTTTTGATGAGGAAAACATTGTGATGAAGTCAAGTGAAAGCAAGACTCCAAAAGAACAAAAAGCAACAAAGTTCAAGAGCTATAAATGTTTCAAAGAAAAGATTAGTAGAAGAAGAAAGCAAATCTTACAAGAAGAGAGAATCAACTAATCTCTAGACAAGCAAGTAAGGAATCAAAGTTTCATAGAGTTATTTTATATTTTGCTTTGAGTCCTTAGGTTGTTGGGCAGAGTTAGTTTTGGGTAGTTAATCTCAATTAATTAATTTTGATCAAATTAATTTTGAGTTTCATAAAACCAATTAATTAAAATATGTTGATGCATATTTTTCAAAATGTTTTTTTAACTATTTTAGAATGCATCAATAAGTGGGTAAATATTTTAATTAAGGTTGGAAAGAATTGGTTTTAATAGTTAAAGTTTTGAAAATATTTTTTGCTAAATTAGAAAACAAAAGTTACAGTAACTAACCGGTTAGTCATACCCAGTAACCGGTTAGTACAGTGTCTGTTAAGTTTGTTAAAAATTCAGTTTTATGTTTTCATTCTTTATGGGTATTTATATAAACCATTCTTACACCTTAATGAAAATATAGAATCATTCATATACGTTTTATATTCAGAAAAACAAGCCACACACTCTCTCTTAGATTGATAAGATCAAAAGCTTTCTTTTATATCTTGTTATCATCTTTTCTACAAACACAAGAATCTCATAATCAACTTGTTGATTATTATTTGATTGAGATTCATTAGGTTCTGATTTTCTGTATTTCTATGGTGTTGTAATTTTTGCATTCAAGGCAAAATAGTCTACAACAAATTGAAAAGAAAATCTTGATTAAGGAGTAATCAAGCAAAGGAAGTCTTGATTAAGGAGTAATCAAGCAAAATGAAGAATTCTTGGTTGAGGAATAATCAAGAAATTGAAGAAGTCTAAGTGGATAGAGATTCACATAGCAAGAGGGTACAATTAGAAGATCAAGGAAGGTTACATAACAAGAGTGAGGTATCTCTTGGTAGCTATCAAGTGAGGAATCTTGAGAGACTTAGCTTGTAATCAAGGATCTTTAATTCTATAGAAGAAACTCTCTCTATTGTGATAGAGGGGACTGGATGTAGCTCTCAAGTGGGTGAAAGTGAACCAGTATAAATCTCTGTGTGTCGTATCTCTATCTCTATCTCTTTAATTTCTGCATTATTCATTGTTCTTGCATGAAAACCTAGAAAAGCGATTTTCAAATTAATTGAATCAATTAGTTAGTAATTGTACAAATTAATTTGGGGAAAACCTCTTTAAAACATCTGTTTAATTATTTTAAATCTTGGGTTGAAGTTATTCTGCGTTTAACTCTGAGTTCTTGATTGATTTGTCAATTTTACTCAAATCTGTTTCATATACTAACCGGTTAGCAGGTTGAGTAACCGGTTAGTCATTGATACTTTGGTTAAAGAAATTATGTTTTAACCATGTTTTGTTTGTGCTTTGCGAAAATCGTTCAAGGTTGTTTGAACACCTATTCAACCCCCCTTCTAGGTGTTCTCACGTGTTCATACTATACCACTTGTATTCCAACTAGTGGTATCAAAGTTTTGGTCGGTTAAGATCAAAGTTTAAAAGCTTTTATCGGAAAAGATCTTTTTTGGTTTACAATGGATAGCATGAACATGTTTAATAATCTGAATATTTTATATGTTGATGATAAGACTATGAAATTGCTAATTAGTAAATTCTTGGAGTTTTTGAAAAGTGAAGGAATTTTACTTATTCAAGAAAGAAGAGAAGAATCAAGTTTCTCACATCAACACTACATTGTAACACCCCTAATTTTCGTCTCCCAAATAACCAAGAAATTAATTATAACAATTATTTTATAATTGATTTATATTGGTGTGTAAAGTTTTAGTTTTTGTACATTGTGTGTTTTTATATATAAAAATATGAGAAATATTTTTATATGGTTATTTTGTTCAAAAATATGAATATTGTAATTCAGTCCTTGGGTTGGGACCTAATTGCAATATTAAAAAGGTTTTTGAAGAAAGAGTAATTAAATTATTAATTTTTGAATTTTATCAGCATGTAACCGGTTAGAAGGGCTTTGTAACTGGTTACACGATGAACTCAGAAACTGGGTTAGTGGGTTTTGATGAGTAATCACTTGATTAATCACGGAATCGCCACGAACATAGCCTAAATCTCGTGGATAACACGCGTCATCATGCATGTTACTCCAATTCCTCTATAAATAGATGGATTTTTGAAGGTTTGGGGGTTGATTCTTCTAAGTTTTGTGTTGAGAGGCTGAATTAGGGTTCCTGTTTCGTGTGGGCAAATTCTCCTTCATCTCTGAGTGTTGTTAAAAGAGTGATACACATCCACAAATCTTACATCAAGGGCTTTGTGTTGACATAAAGTTTGTGAGCTGAGAGTCCTTGTGTGAAGAGAAATCACCATTAGAAGTTGAGGTTGGGAAAGCTGAGCTCTGAGTTTTCTGGTTCTGGGAGCTAGGTTTAAGATCTGATTTTGGTAAGCTCCTGCTATCCCTTGGTCCCAAATCTTTCCTAATCTCTTTAGCATGTTGCAGAGATTAAGTCCTAACTATTTTCCCCAATTTTGATGCATGTCTTCTATGTCAAATTCTCTGTATTGATTTTTATGCAAATTGATACCATAAGCTTGATGCATGCAAACTAAATGTGTTTCTGGGTATGAACATATTGTTTTTAAGGCATGTGAACTCTGAGAATGTGAAAATTGGGTTAGATTTGAGAAATGAAAAGAAGGAATTGTCAAAACTCTTGTTTTAATGGACTGACTGCCTAATCTAACCGGTTACTCGATAATTGTAACCGGTTAGACACTGCAAAACTTCAAAGGAAAATCAGTTTACAAAACAGTCCTGAAGTCTTATTAATTTGCTCAAATCTATACTTCAATTTCAATGGAAGCAATCTGAAAATGAGTTAATAATGCTGCCTGGGTTCAGATTTAAGGTTAAGGGTTATTACCTTAAATTAATGAGATGATTTCAAGAGGAAATTATGCATAAATGAAATTGGATTATGACTTAGATCTTTTGAATGATGTTATGTGTTGAACTTGAGGTATTCTGTTATGCTAAGACCTTGTTATTGGATTGAGAAGAGAATTTAAGAAAAGATTCTTGGAAAATCAGTGGTTTTATATTCAGGTCTGTAATTCTAACCGGTTAAGTGATGATGTAACCGGTTAGTACCTGAAACTTAAAAATAAAAGTTAAGTTTTTTGAATAAGGGTTGTTAATACCAATGATTATATTCTCTCAATCAAGGTCTATGAGCATATGTTAAATTAGAATTCAAAGGTGAAATTTTATGAGTAAAGCCATACCTCAAGATATCATCCAGAAGTTGTGTTTTCTAAGTCATAATAATGGAATTAATGGGAACATGAGCCTATACTCTAGGAGTACCAAACTGATGCAACCTACTTGATGACACATTCTGGGAATGTGGCCATTGTCTGGGACATGGTTTCTTGGATACGTTCTGGGAACGTGATGCACACTCTGGGAGTGGTGCTTGATTATATTCCAAGTATGGTTTGCGATACGTTCTGGGAACGTATGTTAGTGTTCTGGGAACACATTGGTATAATAATAGAATTAAAGATAAAACCAACCTTGATGATTGTGCATTCATATAGAATGGAAGTTTGGTTGGTAGGAACGATTATCATATTCTGGGAATATGAGGAGGGTACTCCGGGAGTACCAGATTATAACCTACTTGATGACACATTATAGATATGTGGCCAGTGTCTGGGACCTGGTTATATACGTTCTGGGCCAGAACGTATGATAGTGTTCTGGGAACACATTGATATGCAACCTACTTGATGACACATTATAGATATGTGGCCAGTGTCCGAGACCTGGTTTTTATGCGTTCTGGGAACGTGATGCACACTCTGCGAGTGATGCTTATTGATCCAAGTATGGTTTGCTACACGTTCTGGGAACGTGGTGCACACTCTGGGAGTGTTGCGTATTTATCCAAGTATGGTTTGGCATTACGTTCTGGGAACGAATGTCAGTGTTCCGGGAACACAACGGTGTATTGGATGGACGTCCAAGATGGACTTTTAGAGGCCTCAGTTGTGGAAGAAAATCATGCATCATGCCTCCTGCATTAAAAGAATTATTATGATTAACCGGGTGTGCTCATATGATTATGCATCATGATTTGCTACATGTTGACTTGTGGATGTTAGTTTTATGTTAATTTGATTATGCGAATATGTATAGCTAACCCCCATGCCCTTATTAGGTGTTGATCGTGCATCTAGCTTGCACAAGAATCAGTTAAGGGAGATGTCCTTTAGGTGCATGCAGAATATAGAAAGTGTGGATTGGGAACCCGTTGTGCAGATATCGAGGCTCCGACCAGATGGATGTTTGGACAGAGGACCAGTGACCAGCTCTATAACCTTTCTATTTTTTTTAATAGAATTTATATGATACATATTTTGGAAAGAAGTATCATAAGAGGAATTCAGTTTCATAATAGTACTTATTTGGTATTAATGGACTTGTTATACTTGATATATTTTGGGGGTATAATATGATGACTTTACTATGTTTTCGCAGACTCTGATTTTGTTAGTCAACCTCATTATTAATCAAGTGTTTGTGAAAAGAAATTTTCAAGGAAAGGGAAAATTATTATTTTCAGATCTTTTTCCAACGATAACAAGTCCAAGTAATCATAAACTTATTACTTTTCTTTTAAAGTAAAGTGATATACAAGGAGTGTTACATTTTTATGGTATCAGAGCAATGGTCCTGACTCTTGGTCCTTGGGTGTGTGGTCCAATACGCTGGTCATCGATATCTGCAATGTTTCCGGAGAAGTATGCTCTCTTATACTTCCAAACTAGAGCTAAGGTTATGGGTGATGGCTCTAGATAAGTAGCTCATTCTGCTATTAAGAAGCGTTCTATGTAGTCTAAGTAGAAGTATGATAGTTGTATGCTTCTCTTTAGACATGTGGTAAACATAAAACCATAGTGTTGGTCTATCAGTTCTCATAGTTACAGTGATAAGGAAATCCTAAAAGAGTTGTAGTTAAGTCCTTGACTCTGAAGAGGAGTATTTACCCTCACCAGTGTTAAAGTTAATCAACTCCTCAGATCGAGTGCAGGGCAGTCGTCTTCTTAAGGATTAACCTTGTTGAGTTTGTTAGACTCTAAAGCTATCCTTTTTTTGTTCCTTATGGATAAGGGTATTGGTCAAAGTTGCTCAATGCCTTACCCAACCTGCTATCTCCAGTGGAGACTCCTACAAATCTTTTTGTAGTTGTTTCCAAGGTATGTCTGAATCGTTCCATTAAGGTATTAGACTTTGTCTATCTACCTGTGTCATGATTACATTTGATCTTAAGCACGGTTTGGAAGCCGAGAGATCATGTAATTATGATTAATGCCGATAGAACAACCTTGTATTGGGATTCCCAAGTTTCGGATCTGGAATCCAATGAACCCATGTGTTGCTTCTGGGCAGCAGTGAGGGAGAAAGGGGGTTAAAGAAATGCTGGTTGTATGAAATGACGGCAGGTTTACCCTTGAGTAAAGCGATAGAGTTTGGAATCAAGTTAATTCTTGAAAGTGATTCTATCTCTACTATTCTTATAATACGGTACCATCGGGAATGGTTAAATGGAAAGAAACACATAGAGAAATTTCTAAAGTGGTTATGGTTGGACCAGGACAAAGGAGTCTAAGTGTTTTCTAAGAGTGAGTTGAGGTTGGATTAACCCCGAATCAGGATTCGGGATAGGGATACACTTAAGACTGCATTTTGATCTCTATACGGACATTATGAGTAGGAAATAATGTCGTTCGGATTGACTAATGCACCTGTTATTTTATGGATTATAAAGAACTAGACCCTTAGATTATATTCGGATTCGTTTGTGGTTTATTCTAAGAATTCGGAGGAGCATGAGGAACATCTCTGGATTGCGTTGAAACTCCTGCAGGAGGAGTAATTATGTGCTAAGCTCACCAAATATGAGTTTTGGTTGAGTGAAGTTAAGTCCGCAGGGCACGCGATCATTAAAGAAATTGTGGTGGATCCAGCGAAGGCGAATTCAGTGGTGTAAGGTGAACAAATTAAGACTGTGGTTAAAGTCAGAAGTTTCTTAGGGCTGGCTGGATTCTACCGCCGGATTATTGAGGGATTTTCTAAGATCGCATGGCCTTTGACCAAGTTGACTTGGAAAGACCAACTAATGGTATTGAATGATAGGATGTTGCTTAATTATGGTGGGGTAGTGATGGATTATACCCCAATATAATATGATTAGTCCAAGAGGAATTAAGGAAAATGTGAGTAGACTATGATTTAAATCATTTTAGTGATGAATTCAGTTGGAATCAAGGTATTAGATTATGA
This sequence comes from Crotalaria pallida, assembly GCA_037953625.1. NCBI lineage: Eukaryota > Viridiplantae > Streptophyta > Magnoliopsida > Fabales > Fabaceae > Crotalaria > Crotalaria pallida. The sequence continues at coordinate 22,397,980 of CM075654.1, forward strand.
TTAAATCCTATTTTGAGTTGGATTGGATGATGTAAAGAAAATGGTTTTGAAATTCTTTGGTTTTACATCTAAAACTGTACTTCATAAACCGGTTAGAGTTTCTTGTAACCGGTTAGAAGCTGAAAGCTTAAACCAAAAATTTAAGTCATTTGTGAAGGAACTTTTTGGTGTTAATAAACATCTTCCTCCAATCCAAACTCAATGTCAATTACCTAAGTAAAATTTAAGGAAAGGATTTAATGTGGTAAAATAACTTAATGCCTTGATTCATCATTGAAATTGATTTAAGAGGATTGAATTATAATATTTATGGATTAATCGAGAGTTGAAATTAAGGAGCTGCTCCAATTGGAGAAGGTAGAGGATTGAGCTGGATGATGTAAAAGAGACGATAAGTACTAAGACAAGAAGGTTGTGATTCATGAACAAGTTTGGCGTTCGAAAGTATGAATGACAATAAGAGGAGGAAGAGTTGAATGTAAAATAAAAGCTATGGATGGAGTTTCTTAAAGATTATGGCTTTGAGCTCCATTATCATCCTGGAATAGCAAACGTAGTTGCAAACGATTTGAGCTGAAAGGCTATTTATGTGAGCTTAATGGTGGTCAAGGATGCTTTTCTGATTGAGGAATTTAGAGACCTAAGTCTAGTAATGTAACATCCTGAAAATTAATATTAAATAATACAATTTTAGTATATAAATATTTATTTAAGGATAGGATTAGGCCTTAGAAATTGTACAAGGTTAGAAGGGTAGTATGAGCATAGGCCGACCTAGGATGTAAGTATAGGACCTCTGTCCGATCTCGGCCGAGATAGATGAGATTGTGTGCATATGAACCGAGCTGGATGAGAACCAAACGCGGAACCTGTTGTCCAGTCCGGACTAGCCGACCTTAGCATACCTCACCCTATTATCCGAGATGGAAGCTCGGACTACTACGATTCCTCCATACCGAGCCGACGTATCCTAGCCGACACGTCCTAGCTCCTCCGTGCCAGCTCATGTTGAGTTGGTAGCCCTTGAGTTTCGTACCATCCGTACGTTGTACCAGCATCCACTTTATGTCATTATCACTGCTTTATGTCCTTTTCAATGTACTGTTCATGGCTTCCTCAAGAAGCCAATGAATCCTGTCCACATATTCAAGCTTCCTCAAGAAGCTTCCAATGAGAGCCACACAAATATCTTCCACATTTGAATAAAAGAAAATCCCAACACATAACCCATAACACTTCTCACTTTTATTCTTCTCTCTCTTCCCTACGTCTCTCTTTCCCTTTTCTCTCAAAGTCCAGCAACAACAACCCAACATATCTTCTTCCTCTCCTCTTCTCACGAACATTTTCCCTCTCTTCCACCAACGAGAGACCTCCTCCCCGCCGCCTTCTCTTCCGTCCCGGACGCCCCTGGACCGCCGTGGAGTTCGTGTGTAGATTGGTGGAGCTCGTGTGCAGCTTGGAGTAAGAAGGATTCAAGGGTGCTAAGATAAAGGACAAGCAACAAGGAACCATTCTCAAACTCTCAACTCTTACCTCACACGGTTTGAGGTAAGGAGTGAGTGTTACCTCTACTTGAGTTTGGGTTTATAGGGTGTTCATAAAAGGTACTAAGAGTGGGTATTAGATTAGGGAATGGACATAGGTTAATGTTGGAAGAGAAATGGTAAAAAGGGTAAAAGGGGAATTAATGAATGAACTAGAAACATGGATTTTAGGTGAAGATGGAATATCACTTTTGATTACATGCTATATTTCATATGCTGCATTTTATATGATGGATTGACTAAATGTTTTGTTCATGTGGTTGTTGAGGTGTAAGTGTTTATGATGCTTTGATATTTGGTATTTGTATCTGTGGCCGAGCCGAGAGAGGGTGAGAATGGAGAATGAGAAGAGTGGTAACCAGGGTGGATCGAAAAGACAAACTAATAAGTTATATAATGAGATAGGTAGATGAGATAGATAATAGGGATAAGGGAAATCAGAAATGGGTAAAGGGTTGAGCCGAGATAGGCCGAGCTAAGTAAATAATGAGATTAATGCAAAGAGGAATAAATTAAAGAGGTGAACTGAGGTGGGCCGAACTAAAAGTAATGGTTAATAAGATAAGGGGAATTAAAGAGAAATGGTTGTGTGGTCGAGTCATAGCAGACGCGTACTGGGTGCGTGCATTGATCGCGTAAGCCGAGCATTGTGGTGCTCGCGGTTGTAAGACGAGCATTGTGGTGCTCGCAGTTATGACTCACACAAGGTTCCGAGAATGGAATCGTTGGGCAATGTTCCTTGTCATAGCAGACGCGTACTGGGTGCGTGCATTGATCGCGTAAGCCGAGCATTGTGGTGCTCGCAGCTGTAAGACGAGTATTGTGGTACTCGTAGTTATGGACACTCCTTACTCCATAGAATGATCGGCGGTAGTGTTCCTGGTCATAGCAGACGCGTACTGGGTGCGTGCATTGATCGCGTAAGCCGAGCATTGTGGTGCTCGCAGCTGTAAGACGAGTATTGTGGTACTCGCAGTTATGGACACTCCAATATCCGACTTAAATGGTGTAAGACATGCACTGGGTGTATGCATCCGAGAAGAGTAAAAGATTGGAAGCCATGTAAAAGTGGAATAGTGAATAATGAATACGAGGAAAGAGATTAGTGGCCGAAATGAATCGAGGTAGACTTAATAGGTAATGGGTAAGCTGTTGTATGATGTGAACCGAGCTAAATGTTGATATATGCATGAGATACATGGGTTTGATTACTTGTGATTTATTTGCTATTTGACTATTTGTGTTTGGCTTGGTAGTTCGGTATGTCATTTTAGAAACTGCTTACCTAAGTTCTGTGTAATGCTCACCTCCTTACCATTTTTCAGGTACTGAGCCCGAGCAGACGCAGTCCCCGGCCGAGCAGGATCACTCTCCCTCACAGGGAGAGTAAGTTATTTAGAGTCAGATAGGTGGATGGGTCTCGGCCAGTTGGGCCGAGCTAAAACACTGATTGTATTTTGAATGACCGAACTGAATGTACCTAAACTTATACTTTATGAATTTGATGCCTTTAAGTCTTCCGCTTTATTAACTCTGATGTTTTTGTTATTAATGAAAGGAAATATTATTCTGGCAAATATCATATCCATCTTAAAAGAAATTTTAAATCCTAATTTTGGGGTAATTAAGGGTAATTATTTCATAAGGTGTTACATTTTTGGTATCAGAGCAGTTTCTCCTCGGCCTATTGGAGTTGCGAAAGACTCTAGTGGTTACTCACCAAGAGAGTGACAAATAAGTAAAGTCTAGAAGTCTAAGTTAGACAATAGAGCTCATAGGTATATATGTTTATATATATACATTTACTTGATTAATCGGAAGTTAATTGGCTTTCTCTCCATGACCAAACAGCATGGCTGGGAGATGAGCTGATAACGACCAAATTGCCACTGTGTTGGAAACCCTGGTTCAGCTTCCGCAGAACCAAGCGCAGGCTCAGTAGTATCAGGCTGAGAACCTCGCTCAAAACATCGCCGCGGCCGCAGCAGCTACAACTGCAGCCCTTCAGCCCCAACCTCCGGCTCCAGTCGAGATAGACTGGATGAGCCGATTTCGGAAGAACGAACCACCTTTGTTCGAAGGAGGATATAATCCAGATGGAGCTCAGAGATGGCTCCAGGATATTGAGAAGATCTTCCGATCTTTACAACATCCCTATGAGTACAGGGTGAGGTTAGCTGAGTTTGTGCTGGCTAGTGAAGCCGAGCACTGGTGGGATCAACAAAGCCGAGGTTTGGAAGCGGCAAATGAGGTCATCACTTGGGAATTGTTCCGAGCCCGCTTCCTCGGAAAGTACTTTCCCGAAGATGTCAGGAGAGAGAAGGAGTTCGCTTTTCTCAAGCTGGAACAGAGGAACTTGAGCGTTGGGGAGTATGCCGCTCAGTTCGAGGATTTGATCCGCTATTCAGGAAGCTACAGAGATGCTGACGAACGCACCAAGTGCATCAAGTTTGAGTCTGGTCTCCGTGACGATATTCGGCTCGCATTTGAATATCAGAACGTGGCCAATCTCTTGCAATTGATAAACATGGCTAGCACTTATGAGAAGGGGCTCAAAAGGAAAGCTGATGGAAAGAGGAGTAGGTCGGCACAAAAAGGAGTGGGTCCGATCAGAGGAAAGGGAGCTGTCCAGAGATCTGCTCCCTATGTGAATCCGAACTCCAGAATGTCAACAGCTCCGAGGAGCAGTGGTCAGATGGTGGTTGTTCCTGGCCCGTATTCGATCTGCCAACATTGTGGAAGACAGCACAGGGGAGAATGCTGGAGTCTAGATCTGAGCAAAGCGAGAGGATCCTGTTTCCGATGTGGCAAGCCTGGTCATTTTGCAGCTCGGTGTACCGAGAATATTGTGAAGGAAGAGGTCAATGTGACCAAGGCTCATCAGACTGGTGTTAACCGACCTATGCAGAGGGGCAAAGTTTACACTATGGATGGTGAAGAAGTGACTGATGCTGACGAACTGATCCGAGGTACTTGTCGAGTAAACAGTATTCCATGTGCCGCGCTATTTGACTGCGGAGCCACACATTCTTTCATTTCCCTTGTCTGTATGAATAGACTAAAACTATCCCCAGTAGAAATGCCTTACAAACTATCTATTTCTACCCCAACCAATTCTTCTGTAATCACTTCTAAAATGTGTCTAGAGTGTCCTATCCAAGTATTAGGTAGAGAATTTAAAGTCAATTTGATTTGTCTACCCTTAACCAAGCTAGATATCATCCTTGGCATGGACTGGATGTCTCAGCACCATGTCCTGCTCGATTGCCGAGAAAAGACCATAATCTTTAGTGGCCCTTCTGTAGCGAAGTTAGAGATAACAGAGGAACCGACCTTAGACCAAACTCCTGTAGTCGGAGAATTTCCAGAGGTTTTCTCCGATGAAATGCCTGGCTTACCGCCGAGCAGAGAAGTAGAGTTCAGTATAGACCTTCTTCCAGGAACTGGCCCGATCTCAATCGCTCCGTACAGAATGGCACCTCCCGAGCTAGAAGAGCTTAAGAAACAGCTGGAAGAACTTTTGGCCAGAAAGCTAATTCGACCAAGCGTCTCACCTTGGGGAGCTCCGATTTTATTTGTTAAAAAGAAAGATGGTAGCCTCAGAATGTGCACTGATTATCGGAAGCTCAACGCGGTAACAGTGAAGAACAAATATCCCCTCCCTCGGATTGACGATTTATTGGACCAACTCAAGGGAGCGTCAGTGTTCTCAAAGATAGACCTTCGATCTGGATATCACCAGATCTGAGTCCGAGAAGAAGACATTCCGAAGACAGCCTTCCGAACAAGGTATGGGCATTTTGAGTACGTGGTTATGCCCTTCGAACTTACCAATGCCCCTGCTATCTTTATGAACTACATGAATAGGATTTTTCGACCCTACCTGGACTCGTTTGTGATAGTCTTCATTGATGATATCCTCATCTACTCCCGAAGTCAGAGTGAACACGAGCAGCATCTGAGGACGGTGTTGCAGGTTTTGAAGGATAAGAATCTCTACGCTAAACTCTCTAAGTGCAGTTTTTGGCTCAACGAGGTTCATTTCCTTGGACATGTGATATCCGAGCAAGGTGTAGCAGTTGATCCCTCCAAGGTGGAAGCGGTGCTTAAGTGGGAGAGACCGAACTCGGTGACGGAGATTAGGAGTTTCCTCGGTCTTGCTGGATACTATAGGAGATTCATTGAAGGATTCTCTAAACTAGCTCTACTGTTGACCTCGTTAACCAGAAAGGATGCATCCTACCAGTGGTCTGAAGTGTGCGAGCAGAGCTTTCAAGAGCTAAAGAAAAGGTTGACGAGCTCGCCCGTGTTGATTTTACCCGATTCGACCAAAGCCTTTGACGTATTTTGCGACGCCTCGAAGAAGGGTCTCGGCTATGTGTTGATGCAGCAGGGAAAGGTGGTGGCTTACGCCTCCCGGCAACTTCGGCAACACGAACAGAATTACCCCACCCATGACCTTGAATTAGCAGCCGTGGTGTTTGCCCTTAAGATTTGGAGGCACTACCTGTATGGCACTAAATTTGAAGTGTTCAATGACCACAAGAGTCTCGGCTACCTGTTTGACCAGAAGGAGCTGAACATGAGGCAACGCAGATGGGTAGAATTCTTGAAGGACCATGATTTCAACTTGCACTATCATCCCGGAAAAGCCAACGTTGTGGCCGACGCATTGAGCAGGAAAAGTCTTCATCTGAGCAATATGATGGTCCGAGAGATGCAGTTGATGCAGGAGTTCAGTGACCTTAACCTCGGCATACAGAAGAAGGAAAACAGTGTTGTCCTGGAAATGCTGCAAGTAACCAATGATTTTGTGGGTTTCATCAAGGAAAGGCAGGCTGCCGACCTAGAACTCCAGAAACTACTCGAAAGAGCAGGTGACAAGGATGAACCCAACTTCACTAAGGGACCTGATGGTCTCGTACGATTTCGAGGCAGAGTTTGCATCCCCATGGACTTTGAAGTCCGAAGAGAGTTGATGGAAGAAGCCCACAAGACGAAGATGAGTCTTCACCCAGGTGCCACAAAGATGTACCAAGATTTGAAGAGGTTATTTTGGTGGCTGAAGTTGAAGACCGACGTGGCCGATTATGTGTCTCGGTGCTTGACATGTCAGAAAGCCAAGATCGAGCATCAGAGACCAGGAGGATTACTCAAATCCTTGGAGATTCCACAATGGAAGTGGGATAGCATTTCGATGGACTTTGTATCGGGTCTATCAAGGACGAGATCAGGGCAGGAAGCCATTTGGATTGTGGTGGACCGACTTACAAAGTGTGCCCATTTCCTGCCGATCAGCATGAAGTACAGTTTGGAGAAGCTGACGCAACTGTACGTAAAGGACATCGTCAGACTCCATGGTGTTCCGAGCAGCATAGTGTCAGACCGTGATCCTCGTTTCTTATCTCGATTCTGGCAGAGTCTGCAAGAAGCCATGGGTACAAAGTTGAGGTTTAGCACTGCTTATCATCCCCAAACTGACGGACAATCCGAGCGCACCATTCAGACTCTTGAGGACTTGCTGAGAACATGCGTGCTTGAACAGTCGGAAAGCTGGGAAACACTATTGCCGTTGGTCGAATTCACCTACAACAACAACTTCCATTCAAGTATCGGAATGGCTCCTTTCGAAGCCTTGTATGGTCGGAAATGTCGAACGCCGCTATGCTGGTTCCAGATAGGTGAAAACTGGTTGATTGGTCCCGACATTGTTCATGAGACAACTGAGAAGATCCGAATGATACAAGGGAAGATGTAAGTGGGAGAGGAATGTAACATCCTGAAAATTAATATTAAATAATACAATTTTAGTATATAAATATTTATTTAAGGATAGGATTAGGCCTTAGAAATTGTACAAGGTTAGAAGGGTAGTATGAGCATAGGCCGACCTAGGATGTAAGTATAGGACCTCGGTCCGATCTCGGCCGAGCTAGATGAGATTGTGTGCATATGAACCGAGCTGGATGAGAACCAAATGCGAAACCTGTTGTCCAGTTCGGACTAGCCGACCTTAGCATACCTCACCCTATTATCCGAGATGGAAGCTCAGACTACTACGATTCCTCCATACCGAGCCGACGTATCCTAGCCGACGTATCCTAGCCGACACGTCCTAGCTCCTCCGTGCCAGCTCATGTTGAGGTGGTAGCCCTTGAGTTTCGTACCATCCGTACGTTGTACCAGCATCCACTTTATGTCATTATCACTGCTTTATGTCCTTTTCAATGTACTGTTCATGGCTTCCTCAAGAAGCCAATGAATCCTGTCCACATATTCAAGCTTCCTCAAGAAGCTTCCAATGAGAGCCACACAAATATCATCCACATTTGAATAAAAGAAAATCCCAACACATAACCCATAACACTTCTCACTTTTTATTCTTTTCTCTCTTCCCTACGTCTCTCTTTCCCTTTTCTCTCAAAGTCCAGCAACAACAACCCAACATATCTTCTTCCTCTCCTCTTCTCACGAACATTTTCCCTCTCTTCCACCAACCAGAGACCTCCTCTCCACCGCCTTCTCTTCCGTGCCGGACGCCCCTGGACCGCCGTGGAGTTCGTGTGTAGATTGGTGGAGCTCGTGTGCAGCTTGGAGTAAGAAGGATTCAAGGGTGCTAAGATCAAGGACAAGCAACAAGGAAACATTCTCAAACTCTCAACTCTTATCTCACACGGTTTGAGGTAAGGAGTGAGTGTTACCTCTACTTGAGTTTGGGTTTCTAGGGTGTTCATAAAAGGTAGTAAGAGTGGGTATTAGATTAGGGAATGGACATAGGTTAATGTTAGAAGAGAAATGGTATAAAGGGTAAAAGGGGAATTAATGAATGAACTAGAAACATGGATTTTAGGTGAAGATGGAATATCACTTTTGATTACATGCTATATTTCATATGCTGCATTTTATATGATGGATTGACTAAATGTTTTGTTCATGTGGTTGTTGAGGTGTAAGTGTTTATGATGCTTTGATATTTGGTATTTGTATATGTGGCCGAGCCGAGAGAGGGTGAGAATGGAGAATGAGAAGAGTGGTAACCAGGGTGGATCGAAAAGACAAACTAATAAGTTATATAATGAGATAGGTAGATGAGATAGATAATAGGGATAAGGGAAATCGGAAATGGGTAAAGGGTTGAGCCGAGATAGGCCGAGCTAAGTAAATAATGAGATTAATGCAAAGAGGAATAAATCAAAGAGGTGAACTGAGGTGGGCCGAACTAAAAGTAATGGTTCATAAGATAAGGGGAATTAAAGAGAAAAGGTTGTGTGGTCGGGTCATTGCAGACGCGTACTTGGTGCGTGCATTGATCGCGTAAGCCGAGCATTGTGGTGCTCGCGGCTGTAAGATGAGCATTGTGGTGCTCGCAGTTATGACTCACACAAGGTTCCGAGAACGGAATCGGTGGGCAGTGTTCCTGGTCATAGCAGACGCGTACTGGGTGCGTGCATTGATCGCGTAAGCCGAGCATTGTGGTGCTCGCAGCTGTAAGACGAGTATTGTGGTACTCGCAGTTATGGACACTCCTTACTCCATAGAATGATCGGCGGTAGTGTTCCTAGTCATAGCAGACACGTACTGGGTGCGTGCATTGATCGCGTAAGCCGAGCATTGTGGTGCTCGCAGCTGTAAGACGAGTATTGTGGTACTCGCAGTTATGGACACTCCAATATCCGACTTAAATGGTGTAAGACATGCACTGGGTGTATGCATCCGAGAAGAGTAAAAGATTGGAAGCCATGTAAAAGTGGAATAGTGAATAATGAATACGAGGAAAGAGATTAGTGGCCGAAATGAATCGAGGTAGACTTAATAGGTAATGGGTAAGCTGTTGTATGATGTGAACCGAGCTAAATGTTGATATATGCATGAGATACATGGGTTTGATTACTTGTGATTTATTTGCTATTTGACTATTTGTGTTTGGCTTGGTAGTTCGGTATGTCATTTTAGAAACTGCTTACTTAAGTTCTGTGTAATGCTCACCTCCTTACCATTTTTCAGGTACTGAGCCCGAGCAGACGCAGTCCCCGGCCGAGCAGGATCACTCTCCCTCACAGGGAGAGTAAGTTATTTAGAGTCAGATAGGTGGATGGGTCTCGGCCAGTTGGGCCGAGCTAGAACATTGTTTTGTATTGGGTCTCGGCCAGTTGGGCCGGGCTAAAACACTGATTGTATTTTGAATGACTGAACTGAATGTACCTAAACTTATACTTTATGAATTTGATGCCTTTAAGTCTTCCGCTTTATTAACTCTGATGTTTTTGTTATTAATGAAAGTTAATATTATTTTGGCAAATATCATATCCATCTTAAAAGAAATTTTAAATCCTAATTTTGGGGTAATTAAGGGTAATTATTTCATAGGGTGTTACAGGTAACCCAAGAAGGAACCCTCTAGTATTAGATTGGGAATGTTGCCAAGCACCAACGAATTCTTGAATCGGATTCGTGAATTTCAACCAGGAAATGAGGAGTTAGATTTCTATGAAGAAATGAATGAGATTTAATCTTTAGAATTAAAGTCTGAGATTATGGATATTAGAAAGTGTATTATGGAAGTAAGGGATTTAGGAAGTGTTTTCTGGTACAACCTAGATGAGAAATCCAAAGGCATGAATTTCAAGAATAGATTATGTTCGAACCCAAGTTAGCTATCAACTATCAAGGAATAAGGAATTTCTCGATGTTGGTAAGCATGTATGAGGACTATGGGGAAGTACATGAATTTCATGCGAGAAATGTCTGAGTTCAGAATAAGAGAAAGAATGATGAAATACAGGCCCAACTGGAGAAATAGGAAAAGTAAATAGGAGAATATCAACCACGGAAATATCAAGGTTAAGGAATCCTCGATTGAAGAAAAGTGTCTGAGGAGGAAATAGGGAAGGAAACATTTGTCCATCTCAAGGTGAAAACTGTGAGGCACATCACTTTGAGTTTAGTTGTGATGTACCTAAGGGAATAGTCAACTCCGATTGTAGGAAGCTGGAGTATTATTCACCGAATTGTCTTGAAGGAAAAGGTGAGAAAGGAATGGACGAATCTATCACGAGAAGAATTCACCGGCTGAGATGAGAGTTGAGTGTAATCCTGACGTAGACAACCCAAGCCTATCTCTTCCTTTGATCTGAGTTAACGTAGTTAAATGTTTTCGATTACGTTAATCTAATCGTCTGAGAATATCAATATCCTGTTGGAAGTTCAACTCCAACCTTTCTGTGATCAAAACCCTTATCACAATTGGATGTGATAATATCTGTGGACACTATAGAAATAGAAAGATCAGTTATGGCTAGAGAGATTAACAACCACCGGGGTAGGACAAATCTTTGTCTCCCCAACGGAAATGTCTCTAGCACTTGACTATCTAACTAAGTCTGATAGTGATAATTACCCTATCTTTAAGTTCATCTAACTTAAAGACCTGTCGTATGGTCTTTCTTGCGAAAGATTATATCTGAAAAGAATGATTTTGTTATTAATGGTTTGAATATTAGGACTGATCACCCTAATGTCTCAAACTATTAATGAATAAAGTCATACAAATGTTTCTTTGATCCTTCTCGAGAGATCAGAGTGCGCAGCCCAAAAAGTTTTTCCAAAAAGTTTATTAGAAATTGTTTTATTTGAAGAATATTTATGTGAAGTGTATTATTCAAAAAAAATATTTCTTTTAAAATAAATTCTTTCACATAAGGGTTTTATACGGAGAATCCCTATGGTTTAGTTTGGAAAGTTTTTCCTGAAGGGTTTTATTTGAAATGTTTCAAAATACAGGGATTATATCGAAACTCTTTTAAGTGGGGGAGGACCCTAAAGAACAAATTTTTGGGGGCTGGATGAAGTTTTCCAGTATAAAAACACTTTGGGAATGTGGAGAACTTCAGAAGATGAATTTCGGGGACGAAATTCCTTTTAAGTGGGGGAGTAGTGTAACACCCCTAATTTTCGTCTCCCAAATAACCAAGAAATTAATTATAACAATTATTTTATAATTGATTTATATTGGTGTGTAAAGTTTTAGTTTTTTTACATTGTGTGTTTTTATATATAAAAATATGAGAAATATTTTTATATGGTTATTTTGTACAAAAATATGAATATTGTAATTCAGTCCTTGGGTTGGGACCTAATTGCAATATTAAAAAGGTTTTTGAAGAAAGAGTAATTAAATTATTAATTTTTGAATTTTATCAGCATGTAACCGGTTAGAAGGGCTTTGTAACCGGTTACACGATGAACTCAGAAACTGGGTTAGTGGGTTTTGATGAGTAATCACTTGATTAATCACAGAATCGCCACGAACACAGCCTAAATCTCGTGGATAACACGCATCATCATGCATGTTACTCCAATTCCTCTATAAATAGATGGATTTCTGAAGGTTTGGGGGTTGATTCTTCTAAGTTTTGTGTTGACAGGCTGAATTAGGGTTCCTATTTCGTGTGGGCAAATTCTCCTTCATCTCTGAGTGTTGTTAAACGAGTGATACACATCCACAAAGCTTACATCAAGGGCTTTGTGTTGACATAAAGTTTGTGAGCTGAGAGTCCTTGTGTGAAGAGAAATCACCATTAGAAGTTGAGGTTGGGAAAGCTGAGCTCTGAGTTTTCTGGTTCTGGGAGCTAGGTTTAAGATCTGATTTTGGTAAGCTTCTGCTATCCCTTGGTCCCAAATCTTTCCTAATCTCTTTAGCATGTTGCAGAGATTAAGTCCTAACTATTTTCCCCAATTTTGATGCATGTCTTCTATGTCAAATTTTATGATTTTGGGAACCCACCGAAACTGTGTTGCATGTCCAGCAGAGAAGGGGAATTAGTGGATTTTGGTGTTCTACCTCAAATCTCTGCTCAAATCTTGTTCAAGCACGAATCCAAGGTAAGGGGGAAGCTTACTATTTGCTAGAATGAGAATAAATTGTGGTAGAATATAGGATGAGTCACCAAGAGACTCAAAGGGCATAGGTTAAAAAGGTTAAGTGGCTTGGAGGCCCATCTGAGCTCAATTCTGTGTTGAGCAAGTCTAAATGGATGCATGCAAGTGATTTAAGGTTTAAAATCAGAAATTAATTGTTGATTATGAGTTTTGTGGTATTGATTGATGTTTGAATTGATTTTTATTCAAATTGATACCATAAGCTTGATGCATGCAAACTAAATGTGTTTCTGGGTATGAACATATTGTTTTTAAGGCATATGAACTCTGAGAATGTGAAAATTGGGTTAGATTTGAGAAATGAAAAGAAGGAATTGTCAAAACTCTTGTTTTAATGGACTGACTGCATAATCTAACCGGTTACTCGATAATTGTAACCGGTTAGACACTGCAAAACTTCAAAGGAAAATCAGTTTACAAAACAGTCCTGAAGTCTTATTAATTTTGCTCAAATCTATACTTCAATTTCAATGGAAGCAATCTGAAAATGAGTTAATAATGCTGTCTGGGTTCAGATTTAAGGTTAAGGGTTATTACCTTAAATTAATGAGATGATTTCAAGAGGAAATTATGCATAAATGAAATTGGATTATGACTTAGATCTTTTGAATGATATTATGTGTTGAACTTGAAGTATTCTGTTATGCTAAGACCTTGTTATTGGATTGAGAAGAGAATTTAAGAAAAGATTCTTGGAAAATCAGTGGTTTTATATTCAGGTCTGTAATTCTATCCGGTTAAGTGATTATGTAACCGGTTAGTACCCGAAACTTAAAAATAAAAGTTAAGTTTTTTGAATAAGGGTTGTTAATACCAATGATTATATTCTCTCAATCCAGGTCTATGAGCATATGTTAAATTTGAATTCAAAGGTGAAATTTTATGAGTAAAGCCATACCCCAAGATATCATTTAGAAGTTGTGTTTTCTAAGTCATAATAATGGAATTAATGGGAACATGACCCTGTACTCTAGGAGTACCAAACTGATGCAACCTACTTGATGACACATTCTGGGAATGTGGCCATTGTCTGGGACATGGTTTCTTGGATACGTTCTGGGAACATGATGCACACTCTGGGAGTGGTGCTTGATTATATTCCAAGTATGGTTTGCGATACGTTCTGGGAACGTATGTTAGTGTTCTGGGAACACATTGGTATAATAATAGAATTAAAGATAAAACCAACCTTGATGATTGTGCATTCATATAGAATGGAAGTTTGGTTGGTAGGAACAATTATCATATTCTGGGAATATGAGGAGGGTACTCCGGGAGTACCAAATTATAACCTACTTGATGACACATTATAGATATGTGGCCAGTGTCTGGGACCTGGTTATATACGTTCTGGGAACGTATGATAGTGTTCTGGGAACACATTGATATGCAACCTACTTGATGACACATTATAGATATGTGGCCAGTGTCCGGGACCTGGTTTTTATGCGTTCTGGGAACGTGATGCACACTCTGGGAGTGATGCTTATTGATCCAAGTATGGTTTGCTACACGTTCTGGGAACATGGTGCACACTCTGGGAGTGTTGCGTATTTATCCAAGTATGGTTTGCATTACGTTCTGGGAACGAATGTCAGTGTTCCGGGAACACAACGGTGTATTGGATGGACGTCCAAGATGGACTTTTAGAGGCCTCAGTTGTGGAAGAAAATCATGCATCATGCCACCTGCATTGAAAGAATTATTATGATTAACCGGGTGTGCTCATATGATTATGCATCATGATTTGCTACATGTTGACTTGTGGATGTTAGTTTTATTTTCATTTGATTATGCGAATATGTATAGCTAACCCCCATGCCCTTATTAGGTGTTGATCGTGCATCTAGCTTGCACAAGAATCAGTTAAGGGAGATGTCCTTTAGGTGCATGCAGAATATAGAAAGTGTGGATTGGGAACCCGTTGTGCAGATATCGAGGCTCCGACCAGATGGATTTTTGGACAGAGGACCAGTGACCAGCTCTATAACCTCTCTATTTTTTTAATACAATTTATATGATACTTATTTTGGAAAGAAGTATCATAAGAGGAATTCAGTTTCATAATAGTACTTATTTGGTATTAATGGACTTGTTACACTTGATATATTTTGGGGGTATAATATGATGACTTTACTATGTTTCCGCAAACTCTGATTTTGTTAGTCAACCTCATTATTAATCAAGTGTTTGTGAAAAGAAATTTTCAAGGAAAGGGAAAATTATTATTTTCAGATCTTTTTCCAACGATAACAAGTCCAAGTAATCATAAACTTATTACTTTTCTTTTAAAGTAAAGTGATATACAAGGAGTGTTACAAACACAAGTCTAAAAGAAGAAATTTCAGCAAGCAAGATGCTACAAGTTTCAACCAAGACAATAAAAATATTTCGGAAGAAGATGGATTCTCAAACTTATGTTTGATGGAAATGCTTGATGAAGAGGCTTCTCAAAGTGACAAAACCATCATACTTGATAGTGATAGTGATAATGAGGTATCCTCTTGTTCTTCTTCTAATTCAAATTCACCATCCTATGATACTTTGTACAATACATATGAAGAAATGCATATTGAATTTGAAAAACTTGTCAAAGTACATGAAAAACAGAAAAAGGTTATTATGAAGTATCAGCAAAAGATTGTTGAAATGGAAAATTATATAAATGAGTTGAAGCTTCAAAATAAATCTTTGGATCTCGAAAATTCACCTATTACTCATGATTGTGAAAATTGTAGTAATGATGTCCCAACTTGTGAGAAATGCAAATTGCTTGAAAATGAAAATGACATTTTGAAAAATAGACTTGCATCATTCACAAGAGGAGATAAGCATTTAAACAATTTACTTTCTAGTCAAAGGAATTATACGAATAGATCCGGGTTAGGCTATGTCCATGGAAAGAAAAGAAAGTTCAAAGTTGTTGGCTCATTTTCTAAAATTGATTTTTCCATAAAGCCAACTTGTTTTTATTGTGGAAAACATGGACATACAAATAATGTTTGTGAAATAAAAAGGTTTGGAGTACCAAATGGATTGCATGAATGGGTTAAGAAAGGTCAAAGTCCTTTATCTAACAACAATGGACCCAAAACCATTTTGGTACCAAAAACCAAGGCTTGAGTTATTTTGTAGGTATGCTTGAAGGGAATGTGCTATGATTTGAATATAATTCAGTACCTTCAATGCAAATAAAATGGTAGGAATTCATATTTTCAAATATCTCAATTAAGTTCTTCAACCATGATAATATCATAGAATTTATCTCATTCATAGTGAATGCTCTTTTATCAACTTTTGTGCACTTGTTCAATTTTCAAATGTTGCTGAAATTGAATAGATGGATTGAAATATATTTGATTTGATGTGCTAGTTGATGAATATGGAATTTGTATGGTTTAAGAGAAAATATGTGTGTTATTATGAGTTTTGCACCTTTAATTGTATATGTATGCAAACTTATATGACCTTGTGTGAGTTAATGTGAATATTGAGTTTATGAGGTATGGAAAACTTGTATTAATTTTTGATAAAGCTTTTTCAATGTTTAAAAATGTGATTTTTGTGTGAAAATTGAATTTTATTTAATTTTTGCATTTTTCACTGACTGGTTACAGTGTCTAACCGGTTAGTAAGTAGCGCGTGACAGTTCAGAAAAATAAAAGGCTTTTTGAAATCAGTTTTCACTCATTCTTCTCTCTCCCTCAAACTCGATTTTTTTCCCCTTTTCAAGCCCTAGCACACGATTTCTTCAATCTTTCATCAAATCAATCTAATTTCTTCTTTGTTCTATCATATTTCATCATTATCCTACACGTTTTTCCTTCACCCATTATCTTATTTGTTCCCAAAATCCGTTTTCCCCCTTTCAAAAACCCTAGACCAAATTATTCCTCTATCTTCAAATGTCTTTCTCAAAGAGAACAAAGGGTAAAGCACACAGCAACCAAGCCTTCAAGGAGGAACAGAGATGACTACTTTGAAGAATCTAACTGTGAAGAAAGGTTTGATGGGTTCTCTTCTAGAAAATTTGGATTAGTTAGGTGGATGGATTTTGATTGGTGTAGTGCTAATCTTTTTGAGTTCCATAGGCTCCTTAATTTTCAGGGTCTTAGGAGTTTTCTAGGATTGAAATGCATGCAACATATACCCTAGGTTAGTGAGAGAATTCTATTCTAACCTTATCCTTAGGAATGATGTGTTTCACACCAAGGTTAATGGGGTTGTGTTTACTGTGAGTGATGAGGATTTCTTTCTTGTTGCTGGAGTTAGGGCTCTTGGTACCTTTTGGGGGGATGATAATGATGATAGAATAGAAAAGTGCAACCTGGAAGATGTTTATCGTAATAGCCTTAGGAGAGATGACATGTATACTGCAGGGGATAGAAAGGTTGTGGGGAATTTGACTGTAGATGATAGGATGATCGTGTATGTCATTACATACATTCTCACCCCTAGGACCTCTACCAATCATTCCCAAGTTTTTGAACCTGATCTGAGATACTTGTTTGCTATTAAAAATAGGATTCAGGTGAACTGGGTAAGGGTTATGTTTTCCTTTATGAAGAGGGCATCAAAGTCTCCTAGTGGTAGTCTTCCCTATGCCATGTTTGTTAGCAGGCTTATAGAAAGAAAGAATGTAACTATTTCAGCCGTTGAGGAGATTCTTGAGCATCCTCCAGCTCTTCACTGCATTGGCCCTACAGTTCTTCATTCTGCTGGTATTCAACAACATAAGAGGTTGGATAACAGATGGAAGTGGAATGATGACATTGCTAGGTTGAATGCTCAAATGGATGAAGAAGAGAGGCAACAAAAGAGGATGAAGATGCTGCACAAGATGTTCATATGGTGAGCAGCGATGATAGTGATGATGAGGATGAGGATGAGGATGGAGGTGATGATGATGCTGATGAGATGGATGAAGGTCATGAAGAAGAGAATACTGGTTCTGTTCCGGTTGCAAGTTCTCAGCCCAGAACTACCCCTAATATTGGTGGTTCAGGTTATGCACCTGGTTCATTTGATTTTGCAGCCATGGAGGAGCGTATGAATGCTCGGATTGATTCTGGTTTTGATCGGATCAATAGTCGGATGGATGGTTTTCAAGCAACCTATGAGAGAGACATGGAGCATCTCATGTTTTTGATGAGGACTTTTGGATCATCTTCCGTACCTTAAGCACCTCCTCCAAGTGAAGATTAGCGGCTTTTAGGTTGCATTAGTTTCATATTTTAAGTCTGGTTTTTCCTATGTATTTTTGTGGCATTTTTGGATGTAATTTGGTTTCTATGTATTTTTCAGCTTGGTTTAGACCTATGGTTATGTACTTGGTTAACATCTTTATTATGTTTTATGACTTTGTACTAAGACCTATTGTGGAGTTAATGCTTATTATGTTGGTTTGGTATCATGGTTTTTCACATAGTTGATGTTAAACTGTCAAGTATTTACCTATTAATTCTGCTGAAATATGTTAATAATTACTGCCATATTGCGTGAAAATTCAGATTTGATATATGTTACTCTAATGCACATTAGTGATTCGTACATAATGATTTTGATCTTAAAATTCATGTTTTTATACTCAATTATGGTCCATCTTTATATTATAATTCTGCATAATTGGTATTAGCTTTGATTTGATATGTTTTGGATGTTGCAAAGTGGCCATATCAGTTCTGCTCTGTTTTTCTGATATCTGTCAGGTACTAACCGGTTAGTAGCCTTTGTAACCGGTTAGTGTGACAGTCTGACAGCTAATTAGTGTGTTTTTCAGTGTATTTTTGGCTAAAATATTCCTTTTTGTGTCTGCACATGATGACTTACTATTTGATTAATATTTTTGCCATATGTGTTATGCTCTTTTATGAGTTTTTTTTGTTATAATACATTGAATTACATGAAAATAATCACTGCAGTTTTCAGCTTTACACAACTGATTTTTGACAAGATATTATAATTCATGTTTTTGTGTAATTGACGGTAAATTTGGTATGACTTTGAAGTATTCCATGTATACTTTATGTTTATGTTCTGAAAACTTATTTTTAAATTCATTGGATACTAGTTTTTAAGTCTCAAAGTCAAGATTTTAGATCTGATTTATGCAGTGTATTGTACTGCAGAGACTAACCGGTTAGTAGTCTTTGTAACCGGTTAGTAAATGACAGTTAGCAGTTTTTTTTAATCAATTTTCTTTCACCTTTGGCAATATTTTATACTTCTTTTATGCTTTTTGATCATGCCAAAAGGGGGAGAAAGGTGTTGTTTTGTTCTTTTAAGCTGGTTGGAGAAGAGTTGTTGATATTTTCAAGCTATTTTCAAGGCTTATGTTGAGGGGGAGCATTGAATGTGCATTCTATGAAGTTTGAAGCAAAAGAAAAGCAAATGTTCAATAATCAACAACAAATTCAAAACAATGTTTGTCATCATCAAAAAGGGGGAGATTGTAAAATTCATGTGTATGAAGCTATGTTTTGATGAGGAAAACATTGTGATGAAGTCAAGTGAAAGCAAGACTCCAAAAGAACAAAAAGCAACAAAGTTCAAGAGCTATCAATGTTTCAAAGAAAAGATTAAGAGAAGAAGACAACAAATCTTACAAGAAGAGAGAATCAACTAATCTCTAGACAAGTAAGCAAGGAATCAAAGTTTCATAGAGTTATTTTATATTTTGCTTTGAGTCCTTAGGTTGTTGGGTAGAGTTAGTTTTGGGTAGTGAATCTCAATTAATTAATTTTGAGTTTCATAAAACCAATTAATTAAAATATGTTGATGCATATTTTTCAAAATTTTTTTAACTATTTTAGAATGCATCAATAAGTGGCTAAATATTTTAATTAAGGTTGGAAAGAATTGGTTTTAATAGTTAAAGTTTTGAAAATATTTTTTGCTAAATTAGAAAACAAAAGTTACAGTAACTAACCGGTTAGTCATACCCAGTAACCGGTTAGTGTCTGTTAAGTTTGTTAAAAATTTAGTTTTATGATTTCATTCTTTATGGGTATTTATATAAACCATTCTTACACCTTAATGAAAATATAGAATCATTCATATACGTTTTATATTCAGAAAAACAAGCCACACACTCTCTCTTGGATTGATAAGATCAAAAGCTTTCTTTTATATCTTGTTATCATCTTTTCTACAAACACAAGAATCTCATAATCAACTTGTTGATTATTATTTGATTGAGATTCATTAGGTTCTGATTTTCTGTATTTCTATGGTGCTGTAATCTTTGCATTCAAGGCAAAATAGTCTACAACAAATTGAAGAAAAGAAAGTCTTGATTAAGGAGTAATCAAGCAAAGGAAGTCTTGATTAAGGAGTAATCAAGCAAAGTGAAGAATTCTTGGTTGAGGAATAATCAAGAAATTGAAGAAGTCTAAGTGGATAGAGATTCACATAGCAAGATGGTAGAATTAGAAGATCAAGGAAGGTTGCATAACAAGAGTGAGGTATCTCTTGGTAGCTATCAAGTGAGGAATCTTGAGAGGCTTAGCTTGTAATCAAGGATCTTTAATTTTATAGAAGAAACTCTCTCTATTGTGATAGAGGGGACTGGATGTAGCTCTCAATTGGGTGAGAATGAATCAGTATAAATCTCTGTGTGTCGTATCTCTATCTCTATCTCTTTAATTTCCGCATTATTCATTGTTCTTGCATGAAAACCTAGAAAAGCGATTTTCAAATTAATTGAATCAATTAGTTAGTAATTGTACAAATTAATTTGGGAAAAACCTCTTTAAAACATCTGTTTAATTGTTTTAAATCTTGGGTTGAAGTTATTCTGCATTTAACTCTGAGTTCTTGATTGATTTGTCAATTTTACTCAAATCTGTTTCACATACTAACCGGTTAGCAGGTAGAGTAACCGGTTAGTCATTGATACTTTGGTTAAAAAAATTATGTTTTAACCATGTTTTGTTTGTGCTTTGCAAAAATCGTTCAAGGTTGTTTGAACACCTATTCAACCCCCCTTCTAGGTGTTCTCACGTGTTCATACTATACCACTTGTATTCCAACAAAAAAAAAAACACTACCCTTATCAAAATTCTATTAACTAAGGCACCTAATGATTTGGTAAAATCGGGGATGTTACAATACTCCCCCAATTACAGGAATTTCGTCCCCGAAATTCGACTGAGTTCAAAGAACTAAAAAGAGATATAGAACAATATGCCCTAATAACACGATGGATCTTATCTTGGACAATAAGATGGTTATGACTTTTGGGGATTCACTCCCCCACTTATAACACAACTACGGTTGAGGTTTCACTCTTAGGAAAACTAATCTATTCAAACTAATCAGAGAAGCAATGATTTGGGTCCAATATATATAGATTTGAGCATTGATTTGACTCCCTTTTACTATGTAATTGGCTTGTTTCTCTAGCAAATTTAGGACTTTTTATTAGATTTTAATTATTTTTAGTAGTTTAGGGTCCTTTGAGCGTTTTGATCCGTTTGTTAGTGTTTCAGGTACTTTTTAGAGCTTAAATGGATAAAATATTTATGGACCTGAAAAGAGGACGAAAAGATCTTGCAAATGGAAAAAGAACGGAGCAAAACGGAGCCAAAGTAGGTCCCACGCGCCTGTGTGCAAAAGGAATTGTCATCAGACCTGCGCGCCTGGGGCGCGAGGTCGCGTGCGCCTGGGGTGCGCGTACCTGTTGGAGGCCCAATTTGACCAGATTCTGAACAAAATAGAAGAAGAGAAGTCTAATTTGGCTTCATATCTTAGATTTGGTCAGAAATTAGAAGATAAACATGGACCTTATCTATTAGATTTAATTAAGATTTATTTTAGGATTTGTTTTACTCATTAAATAGAGGATTTGTAAATAGTTTTCAGTAGGTTTTGAGATCATAGAATTCAATTAGGATTAGAGAGAGAGAGGTTAGTAACATCTATTGAGAGCAAGGAGGCAAGACACAAGGATTGAAGGTCTCTTGAAGAGTTAACCTATATTGTCTATGATATGAGGTTTTCTCTTTGCTTCTGTTTTCTTTATTTCTATATGTGTAACTAAAACCTCTTGTTAGGAACATGGTGTAAATTGTATGATGTAACTTATTTTAATTTATGATTTAGTATTTTGCTGTTTTTAATTCATGCATTAATTGAGTTTTTATTATATAAACCCGCGCAATTTATGTTTTGGATTTCTTAATTCGCAACGGGAGTTGGGATTTTGAATAGGCCATGCAATTAATGGTATAATCAGTCCAAAATATAGGGATATAATTGGATGATTATATGGCTTTTTAATTCCCTTGTGCTAAATAGATATTTTCTTATATTGTAATTTGTTGAGGGATCAAGGATTAAATATATAGAAAATAAGGGTAATGTTAGAGATGTCTAACTATTGCTATTTGAGAGGAATAGTCCATGAATTGAAGGATAATTAAAGGAAAATATAAATCATAGTTAAAATAAGTGAATCATACAATGAAACCAAGTTCCTAACCTTTTCTATTGCTTTCTATACATCTTATCTCCTCAATCTTCTTATTTTATTTTATTATTATTCTTCTTCTCCTTCTAAAATTCAATAACAAGTTGCCTTAATAATTACGAATTGGTGAAAAGTTATTAGAAACAATTTGCAATCCCTGTGGGACGATATTCGGTCTTCTAGACTATATTACTCGTTGACCCAGTCCACTTGCTGGTAAATCAACAAGCAACAAGTCCTAAACTCCCCTATAACATATAATCATTCAATAAAATATAGACTTCAACATCAGGAAAACATTTTAAACAGATAATCATAAATAACATACTCAAAAGGAACAAAACATAAAGCATTTATCAATAAAAGGAATTAACATAACAAAACCTAATTCAAACACAATCAAAAGAGATAACGACACACATCAACAGTTTTAAAATATTATTTGTTTAACTAAAACCAAATACAAAGAGCATCATTTTTGGAATTTTATCAAAGATTATACTTTTGAAAGAAAAGTAAGACATCAACTCAACACAAGTAAGTGAAAATAATTACTACACACTAAAATAGTCTTGCATTGAATTGAGTTGTGTAAAATCTGGAAAAGATTTTGATATTTATTTTATAAAAAGTTATGCATCTAGCAATTTAAAGGGTAAACAACATTTACACATATGGAAGGTTGTAACACCCCGATTCGACAACTTGAAAACTTAAATTAAAACCGTGAAAATTAGGGCCATTTTTTTTTTTTACAAACAAGTGTTATGTGAATGTAAGAACACTTAGTCTTCCAAAACATGGTTACATTTAAAACCCGTGTTCTCACATTACATAAACTCTTCAAGTTCCAAACCGAGATGTCACAGGACACCGCGTCTTGAAACCCATTTTCAAATCATCGTTTAAAACGAGGCCCGTTTACTTGTTCAAACATCAGTACCAAATAAAACAATTGCCGGGGTACAGTATGGTAGAGCTAGGTAACTAAGAACTTACAATGGATTACCTTCCGCCAGGCGAGTTCCTAGCTTCTAGTCATGCACACCGAAACTATCGTTCTATGTTCGTGTCATGGCAGCCCAAGCTCTCGGTCCACAAGTATGGTTGTCGCCCTCAGCCATCTCCGGGATCTCACGCAGAGAGTCGTCTGGTACTCGCCCCCTTCTTGCAGGGATGCAGATGCACCGCTACACGCCATACTACCTACCGGTTGCAATATCAACAATTGTCGATACGACAACATGGTAGGAGAGAGTCAGTGTTCCGAACACTAACGGATTGACCATACGGTCTCGGGTATATTGTCAAAATAAAAATTTACAGATAAAGTTGTAGGTTTCTATGTTTTGATGCTAACAAACGTATTCCAAGCAACAACATTTCAACAAGGAAGCTACCTCATGAAGATTAGAATTAGATTTTATTTTTTCTAATCAAATGTAATATTTAATTTTATGCTTGCATATCATGAGTGTGGGTAGTTTTAGGTGATCTTAATTAAATTTATAATATTGTTTGATTAAGAGTGAAGAAAGCTAAATCTTGATTAAATAGCTCAAATTAAAGTAATTGTCAAAGTACATTTGAAAAGCTTTGTTTTTAATCAAAGTCTGTACTGGTTACTCGAGTAGCAAGTTTAGATTACTCGAGTAGTACATTTTTATATTGGTTACTCTAGTAGCAAGTTTAGATTACTCGAGTAGTACATTTTTACACTGGTTAATCGAGTAATGTGTTAACCATTACTCGAGTAACACGTACTATTTCAGAAAAATATAAAAAGACATCATTTGTACTTGGACAAGGTTACACACTCTTTCATAATTTTTCTATTGAGCAATATACTTTCATTTTCAAGAGCTATTACTAAACTTTCTTTGAGAAATCAAGATTCAACAATTCTCTCTATTCTTCACTCAAGATCAATTCAATATTCTAAGTTTGATTTAGATCAAAATCTTCTAGTTCTTAATTGTGTGTTGAAGCTATTTGAAACAAGAGGTTGCACATTCAAAGATTCAACAAGAGGTGAAGAATTTCACAAGTAAAGTCTTTGAAGATTGTAAAAGCAAGATTGAAAAGGATTTGGTTGGAAGCATCTTCAACAAATCAAAAGAAGACGGACAAGGAATTCAATTGGGTTAGAACATCAAAGAGTTTGGTACACTCTTTGAGAGGGGTTAAGATAGGATAGCTTTGTGAGAAGTTGCATCTTAACATTGTAATTCTAACAATTGAATTGTCTAGTAGAAACTCTTTATCTTTTAGATAAAGGGGACTGGAGTAGCTCTCAAGTGGTAGAGAGTGAACCAGGAAAAAATCATCGTCTTCATTGTTTTCTTTTCAAGTTCGCATTAATCAAGATTAATTGAATTTAGGTTTAATTTGGGGTTTTTAGATTCCTTATTAATTGACCTAAATTGGTTGGTAAATTTACTTGTAATTGTTGTAGCATTCATTCATAATTTGTTGGATCATCAAGGTATTGCGATTCTAAGAGAATTCTCATCAAAATCAAGTTTTTGTTAGTTTTCTGCCCAGATTAATCGAGTAATACGTTCATTAATCGATTAATATTTTAGTTACTTGCAGCATTACTCGAGTAACAATCCAGTAACTCGAGTAGTTCAAAAGTGGCTTGCGGCATTAATCGATTAGGCTCCTTATTAATCGATTAATCAGTGAATTTTTTGACGAAAAATTTATTTTCTTAAAACAATTCTCTACAGTGATCGAAATATTTGTACTAAGGCTTCAATACTCTATTCACCCCCCTCTAGACTATTTTGAGCCGCTTGTTGGTTTCCAATAAGTGGTATCAGAGCTCGGACGAAAAATTCGAGCCTTAACAAGCTTTTTCGAAAAGATCCTAATTTTTGGAAACAATGGGCTCAAATTTTCCTTTTGGTGGTGAAGGAGCTTCCATTAATCGCCCCCCACTATTCAATGGTGAGGGATACGCTTATTGGAACGTCCGAATTAAAATTTTTATAGAAGCCATTGATATAGAAATTTGGAACGCTATAGAGAATGGACCTTTTGTTCCTCAAACTAAAGTAAATGATGCTGTTTCTGCAAAACCAAAATCGAGTTGGTCGGATGATGATAAAAAGAAAGTGCAATATGATTTAAAAGCGAAAAACATCATCACGTCCGCTCTTTCATATGATGAGTTCTTTAGAGTGTCACAATGCACTGATGCAAAACAAATGTGGGACACACTACAAGTCACACATGAGGGCACGACTGAGGTTAGAAGGGCTAGGCTTAACACTCTCATGCATGAATACGAGCTCTTTCGTATGTTTCCTAATGAAAATATAGGCGACATGCAAAAGCGCTTTACGCATATCATAAATCATCTTTCTGCTCTTGGAAAAATACTAACTAATGGTGAAGTTGTTAATAAAGTTTTAAGATGTCTTAGCAGGGAATGACAACCTAAGGTGACGGCCATCATGGAGGCTAAGGATCTAGACGAAATTGATTTAGCAACTCTATTCGGAAAGCTTCAAGAGCATGAAATGGAGCTTGGGAGATTATCCATGAATGAAGATGCCGATAGAAAGAAAAAGGGGATAGCTCTTAAATCAACTTCAAAATCCCTAAAGGCACATGAGGATCACTCTCAAATGGATGACTCGAACTCCGATATAGATGATGAGACTCTTGGCTTGTTAGTCAAAAAGCTTGGACGGTTCCTTAAGAAAAAGAGTAACTTCAATAGGAATAGATCAAGAGATTCTAAGGACACTCAACCAAGGAATAAGACTAACAAAGAAAATATCAAATGTCATGGGTGTGGGAAGCTTGGTCACTATAGATCAAATTGTCCAACTAACTCTAAAAAGTCCGAAGGTGACAATTGGAAGCCCAACTCATCTAAAGGAAAAAGGGCTTACATAGTGTGGGATGAACCGGAGAATCAATCATCATCTAGCTCATCGGAAGATGAAGAACTTGCAAACCTTTGTTTGATGACGAAGCTTGATGAAGAAGCATCTTCGAGCATGAAATCAAGTGAAAACGTCAATGAGGTAGATTATCTTTCCGATGCTAGCTCTAGTTCTAATTCCCCCTCCTTTAATGAATTGTATAATGTGTATGTAGAAATGCATAAAGAGTTGAAGAAACTTGCAAAAATAAATGTTGAAAGAAAGAATTTCATCTTGAAGCAACAAGAAAAAAATTTGGAATTACAAAACTCCCTAGAGGAGCTTAAGCTTCAAAATGAAACACTTGAACTCATTTATGCAAATTCTACATGCAATTGTGATTTGAAAACAAATGATATCTTATCTTGTGATAATTGCAAATCTCTAGAAAAAGAAGTTTTTAATTTGAATGATAGAATTGCAAGGCTCACAATAGGAGACACATGCTTAGATCATTTGCTTTCTAATCAAAGAAATAATGTAATAGAGCTGGACTTGGTTTTACTAAACCCAAAAATCAACATTTTCACAAAGTTGGGACTTTCTCTAAAATCAATTTTTCAAAAACTCCAACTTGTCATTATTGTGGGATTTTTGGGCATACCACGAATAAATGCAACATTAAAAGGTTTGGTATACCAAGTGGAGAGTATATTTGGATTGTTAAGGGGACTTCACCCCATGCTAACATCAAAGGACCCAAGACAACTTGGGTACCTAAGTCAACCAAATGATATTGTTTTTTGTAGGTGTGTCTTCGAACCAAGGAACGTAGATGGTACTTGGATAGTGGGTGTTCGAGACACATGACGGGAGACAAAACGCATTTCATTGAGCTTACTTCTAAAAGTGGTGGTCACGTGACTTACGGCGACAACAACAAGGGCAAAATTATAGGAGTTGGTAAGATTGGTAACGTATCTAACCTTGTCATTGAAAATGTCCTATACGTAGAAGGCTTAGAACACAACTTGCTTAGTATAAGCCAACTATGCAATATGGGCAACAATGTGACTTTTACTCCAGAACTATGCTTTATTAAGAGTAGTATAGATGATAGTGTTAAGTTTGTTGGTCGTCGCTCTAATAACACTTACTTAATTGATTTGGATGAGATAACTTCGTTATTTTCAAAATGTTTTAAATCTTTTGATGATGAAATTCGTCTTTGGCATCGACGAATTGCACATGTCAATGTGAATCAATTAAATAAACTTTTACGAAAAGTCCTAGTAATTGGTTTGCCTAAACTCAATTTCAAGCTTGATAGCATTTGCGACTCATGTCAAAAGTGCAAGCAAGTTAAAAGATCTTTTAAACCTAAAAATGTGATAAGCACAACAAAGCCATTGGAGCTAATCCACATGGATTTGTTTGGCCCATCACAAGTTCGGAGTTTAGGTGGCAATTACTATGGATTTGTTTTAGTAGATGATTTCACTCGATTCACATGGACTTTGTTTTTATCCGCAAAAAGTGAAACATACAAAATTTTTAAAAAGTTTGCCAAACTCATCCAAAATCAACTAAGTTTGAAAATAGTGACTATTAGAAGTGACCATGGAGGTGAGTTTGAAAATGCTAAGTTTGATGCGTTTTGTGAAAAATTTGGTATTGACCATCAATTTTCAGCCCCTAGGACTCCGGAGCAAAACGGAGTTGTAGAAAGGAAAAATCGAGTCTTAGAGTAACTTGCTCGTACAATGCTTAAAGAATCTAGAGTTCCTTCATATTTTTGGGCTGATGCGGTAAACACCGCTTGTTATGTGATAAATAGGGTTCTTATTCGTCCTCATTTAAATAAAACACCTTATGAACTTTTAAAAGGGCGAAAGCCAAATATCTCATATTTTCATGCATTTGGATGTAAGGTGTTTATTTTAAATAACGGTAAGAATCCTGTCGGCAAGTTTGATTCCAAAGCGGACGAAGGTATATTCATAGGTTATTCAACCCACAGTAAAGCATATCGTGTCTATAACAAAATAACTTTAACCGTTGAGGAATCCGTGCATGTTGTGTTTGATGAATCTCCGAAAGGAGATTGTGTTGTTTCTTGTGATGATGATAATATAGGTACTTATATGGATCATGAGAAGTCAACACCACAACAATTAGTGGAGACTCAAGTTGAGCATGGAGAGGTGCAAGCACATGATAAAGACTTAGCACAAGAGACACAACCTCAACTACCAATTGCTTGGATGTCAAACAAAAATCATCCGGTTTCTAACATCTTAGGTGACATTGCTAAGGGGGTGGTAACCCGAAGCACATTAAATAATTTTTGTTATTATGTTGCCTTTGTATCTCAAATAGAACCTAAGAATGTCAAAGAGGCTCTTCAAGATGATCATTGGGTTATGGCCATGCAAGAGGAATTAAATCAATTTGAAAGAAACCAAGTTTGGGAGCTTGTGCCAAAACCTGATGATCGTCCTGAAATAGGCACTCGTTGGGTCTATAGGAATAAGTTAGATGAATCGGGTATTATTGTTATGAATAAAGCTAAGTTGGTAGCACAAGGTTATAGTCAAGAAGAAGGAATTGATTATGATGAGACTTATGCTCCCGTAGCTAGATTAGAAGCTATTCGTATTCTTCTCGCTTTTGCATCTATAATGAATTTTAAATTGTACCAAATGGATGTCAAAAGTGCTTTTCTTAACGGGTACATTCAAGAGGAAGTTTATGTCTCACAACCTCCCGGATTTGAAAGTTTTGAACATCCGGACTACGTTTTTAAGTTGAAAAAGGCTTTATATGGTCTTAAACAAGCTCCTAGAGCTTGGTACGATCGACTAAGCAATTTTTTATTAGAAAAAGGTTTTAAACGAGGTACTGTGGACACTACTCTTTTTATTGAACGTTCCGATAAGGATATACTTTTGGTTCAAATATACGTTGATGATATTATTTTTGGTGCTACTAATGATAACTTGTGTAAGAAGTTTTCAGATTTAATGCAAAGCGAATTCGAGATGTCGATGATGGGAGAGCTTACTTTCTTTCTTGGCCTTCAAATAAAGCAACTCAATGATGGCATTTATATACATCAAGGTAAATACTGTCGGGAGCTTCTCAAGAGGTTTGGCATGGATTCGTGTAAGTCCGCTTCCACTCCAATGAGCGTTGCATGCTACCTAGATCAAGATGAGGTTGGAAAAGCTGTAGAGGTAACAAAGTATCGCGGAATTATAGGTAGTTTGTTATAGTTAACTGCTTCTAGACCTAATATCATGTTTAGTGTTTGTATGTGTGCACGTTTTCAAGCCAATCCGAAAGAGTCACATTTAACTGCTGTTAAAAGAATAATGAAATACTTAAAAGGTACAACCAATACCGGTTTGTGGTATCCTAGGGATGCTTTTCTAAAATTAATAGGTTATTCGGACTCCGATTTTGCTGGTTGTAAAGTTGAGCGAAAAAGTACAAGCGGAACATGCCATTTAATTGGTAGTTCACTTGTATCGTGGTTTTCTAAAAAGCAAAATTGTGTAGCTTTATCAACCGCGGAAGCCGAATACATAGCGGTCGGTAGTTGTTGTGCTCAAATCCTTTGGATTAAGCAACAATTATCGGATTTTGGTTTAAATTTGACAAAAATCCCTATAAAATGTGATAATACTTCCGCAATCAATTTGACTAAAAACCCGGTATTGCATTCAAGGACAAAACATATTGAAATTAGGCATCACTTTTTAAGAGATCATGTTCAAAAAGGTGATTGTGTTATTGAGTTTGTTCAAACTTCGGATCAATTAGCTGATATTTTTACAAAACCACTACCAAGAGATACTTTCTATAAAATTAGAAGGGAACTTGGTATTTTTGATGAATCTACCATTAGCTAATTGTATTTGAAACTTTTATTAATCACCTCAGTGCCTATTTTCATTATGTTTTTGATCTTGAGTAAGTTGTATGTTTAAAGTGTTCATTTAATTCTCTTGATATGTAGTTGTGTGTATATGTTTTTCCCTATAATATGTTTACTTGCTTTATTGTATGTGTGCTAAATGCTAAGTGTTTCTATGTGTTTGTGTGTATGTAAAAAAATTTTCTTGTTTAAAAATTTGAAAATTTTTAAGTTTCAGTGCAGACTACTTGATTAACAGGGTCCTTACTCGATTAATTTTTCAACCTCTTTCGGCAATACTCGAGTAAAGACACTATCACTCGATTAATTTTCAAACTACTTTCGGCATTACTCGATTAATTGAGTTGCTACTCGAGTTATTTTTAAATCACTTGCGCACTTAATCGAGTTATAGCTTTATCACTCGATTAAGGCTCGAACTACTCGAGTAACGGCCAAACTACTCGAGTAACCCGATAGATTATAAAACCTGCACTTCAGATTTTTTACTCATTTTTTAATTTCTTTTTCTCTCTCCTCTCGCTATTTTCTCCGTCTTCTCTTATGATTTCTTCATCAAATCGAACCAAGGGCTACCAAATCACCTAAAATCACTCAATTTCTTCCCTTAATTCTTCATTATAACACCAATACACCTTATATCCTCTATCAATTTAACCAATTTTCCACAAAAATTCAATTTCCCCCAATTTCCAAAACCCTAACCGAACCAAAACCCAATTACCACGAATTTCAGCCTTCAATTCAGAGGTCATGGCTTCTTCTTCAACAGATCCTCCTCGTAAGAAGGGCAAAAAGGTTTCTAGCCGGAATGACCCATGGTTTTCTCCAGCGGAGCGTGACTCACGTGCTCACAAGTTTGACCGTCGCAGTTTTGGTATTCTACGTTATGTGAATTACGCTTGGCTAAGAAAAGGAAGGTTTAATTTCTATGATAATCTGGTATTTCAGAATGTGCAAAAGTTTTTGGAGTTTAATACTCACTATTACCCTAAGTTAGTCCAACAGTTTTATCAGAATTTTACAAAAATAGATGGTGAGTATCAAAGTCAAGTTAAGGGAGTACATTTTGTGATTAAACCTGATGATTTGAGGTTATTGTTTGGATTTGAGGATGAGGGTACTTATATTGGTGATGATGACTGTCTTGATTTGGTTGTGGACCCTGGAATTGTTTATACTGAAGCACTTAGGGATGGTGAAACTTGGGAAAATAAAGCTACTAAGAATGTTTCTCCTTTGCATGCTGAAGATAGGATATTGATGTACATTATTAGTTACTGTTTGCTTCCAAAAGGTAACCATAACTATGCTCAGGTTCAAGAAGATGATTTGAAATTGTTTCATGGTATTAAGAAGAAATATAAAATTAATTGGAATAAGATAGTACTTGCTAGGATGTATGATGCTGCTCAATCTCCTCCTACTCAATATCTTCCCTATCCTATGCATGTTACTAAGTTGCTTAGGCACTATCGGGTTCCATTTTCTATTGATGAGTCATATGAGCGTGATGTAAAGAAAAATTGGTGCTTGAATGAACATCACATCAATTACATGAAAATTGCTTATCATAAGCCATCAAGGGCTTGGTTGTGGAAATCTCAGATCAAAGCTTTAGAGCAAGCTGCTCAAGCTCCTGCTGGTGACCAAGCTGGTCCTTCTGCACTTCCACTTGATCTCATGGAAACGGATCACGGACCGCGTCTTGAGGATTACTTTGATTTTGAAAATTTGGATACTCCTTTTGATGCACAGGCTGCCCATGCTTCACTAGTTCAGCACATTGATGAGCAGCTAGCGGCTATGGAGATTCGTCAGGATGTCAAGAACGTGGCTATGGAGCAAAGGTTGATGGCTCATATCTCGAGTCTCTTTTCCCAGCACTTTCCCCCTCCACCAAACCCTTAGCCTTGTGGTTCTTGTTTGATGATTTTCATGTTGAGATTTCATTACTCTTCTTTCACTCATTCTCTGACTCTTGCACTATTTCACTGCTGGTTATGTGTTCTGGTTGCTGTTTTATGATGTTTTATGACTTATGCTTTTGGATATGTTTTAGGACCTTGTGTATGGTCTAGATTAGTTTCTGAACTATGTTTGATGAACATTTGTTTTTATTATGGTTGATGTACTTATCTGGAATATGGCCTATGTTTTGGTACTATGTTTTTGCTACATGACTTTATGTCATTGCACTCTGATTATGGTTTATGGTGTAGTTGAACTATGTTTATGGTGCTCTGTTTTGGATTATTATGTATGGTTTATGGCACTATTATGGACTATTATATGGTTTAGACTCTACTCTGATTTTTACATATTATTTTAGTCTTTGCTATGTTTTTATCTCCATATCATAGTTTGTTACACTTACCTTCCACTTTTGGCAAAGGACTTTTCTAATTCAAATCTTTTTAATGATGCCAAAAGGGGGAGAATATTTTGTTGATGTTGTTCTTGTAGGATAAGTTTTATTATATTTTTCCTAAGTGTATTACATTTAGGGGGAGTATTTTAAAACTTAGTGCTTAATTGAAAAGGAGGTTTGTCATCATCAAAAAGGGGGAGTTTGTAGGTTTCTATATTTTGATGCTAACAAACGTATTCCAAGCAACAACATTTCAACAAGGAAGCTACCTCATGAAGATTAGAATTAGATTTTATTTTTTCTAATCAAATGTAATATTTAATTTTAAGCTTGCATATCATGAGTGTGGGTAGTTTTAGGTGATCTTAATTAAATTTATAATATTGTTTGATTAAGAGTGAAGAAAGCTAAATCTTGATTAAATAGCTCAAATTAAAGTAATTGTCAAAGTACATTTGAAAAGCTTTGTTTTTAATCAAAGTCTGTACTGGTTACTCGAGTAGCAAGTTTAGATTACTCGAGTAGTACATTTTTATATTGGTTACTCGAGTAGCAAGTTTAGATTACTCGAGTAGTACATTTTTACACTGGTTAATCGAGTAATGTGTTAACCATTACTCGAGTAACACGTACTGTTTCAGAAAAATATAAAAAGACCTCATTTGTACTTGGACAAGGTTACACACTCTTTCATAATTTTTCTATTGAGCAATATACTTTCATTTTCAAGAGCTATTACTAAACTTTCTTTGAGAAATCAAGATTCAACAATTCTCTCTATTCTTCACTCAAGATCAATTCAATATTCTAAGTTTGATTTAGATCAAAATCTTCTAGTTCTTAATTGTGTGTTGAAGCTATTTGCAACAAGAGGTTGCACATTCAAAGATTCAACAAGAGGTGAAGAATTTCACAAGTAAAGTCTTTGAAGATTGTCAAAGCAAGATTGAAAAGGATTTGGTTGGAAGCATCTTCAACAAATCAAAAGAAGACGGACAAGGAATTCAATTGGGTTAGAACATCAAAGAGTTTGGTACACTCTTTGAGAGGGGTTAAGATAGGATAGCTTTGTGAGAAGTTGCATCTTAACATTGTAATTCTAACAATTGAATTGTCTAGTAGAAACTCTTTATCTTTTAGATAAAGGGGACTGGAGTAGCTCTCAAGTGGTAGAGAGTGAACAGGATAAAATCATCGTCTTCATTGTTTTCTTTTCAAGTTTGCATTAATCAAGATTAATTGAATTTAGGTTTAATTTGGGGTTTTTAGATTCCTTATTAATTGACCAAAATTGGTTGGTAAATTTACTTGTAATTGTTCTAGCATTCATTCATAATTTGTTGGATCATCAAGGTATTGCGATTCTAAGAGAATTCTCATCAAAATCAAGTTTTCGTTAGTTTTCTGCCCAGATTAATCGAGTAATACGTTCATTAATCGATTAATATTTTAGTTACTTGCGGCATTACTCGAGTAACAATCCAGTAACTCGAGTAGTTCAAAAGTGGCTTGCGGCATTAATCGATTAGGCTCCTTATTAATCAATTAATCAGTGAATTTTTTGAAGAAAAATTTATTTTCTTAAAACCATTCTCTACGGTGATCGAAATATTTGTACTAAGGCTTCAATACTCTATTCACCCCCCCTATACTATTTTGAGCCGCTTGTTGGTTTCCAATAAAAGCAACATAACATGCAATGCACTTAGCACATATGATTCACATAGAACAGCACATAACATCATACTCTAAACACATCATTCATGAACGATTAATCCATTCACACTCTTATAACACCACATCAAAATCTTTCTCTTTAGCTTCCACAACTCTATTCCACTTCCTTTCATTACAGTACCACACTTGTTTCTCATTCCAAGGATTCTTTCTTATCATTCTTATTCCATGCTTAATAATTCGATATACTCTTTATTAGAGACATCTTTGTGCTTTTAAGTTTTATTATACCGAATAGCATCAATGATGAGGGGGGCACATCATTGAGCTCACACACGTCTACATCTCCTCGGTCAACCATCCAACCTAGTCGGAAGCAAACAGGAGTACAGGACCTTTACCACGCGGGCACGACAGCTGTCACACAAACAAATGGTCCCTGACCAGGAGGCCCAGCCTCAATAATATCATATCATAAACATGGCACGCTCTCAGCGGCAATCACAAATGCCCCGTTCCAGTCCCTCTCACTGTTCCTGAACTGCCATAGGGGTGACAGCACTATTCCGGTCCCGGGTGCGGAACTTACCACGACATTAGACCCAGTCCCTACCACATTAGTACGCCACATGTGGGGTTCATTCCGCCCAGAATAGTACTCAAGGCAACGTGACGTTTTACCGCCCGAGCCTACCCTAATGCATTCATCAACCCGAATATCCCTGATATCCGGGGTACCTTCCTCTCCACTACTTCGATACGACACTCATTCCTCACCGCGTTTATGAATGTCTTTTAAATCTTTTAAAGTTTTGACGTTTTAACGGCTTATCCCTAACAGTCGGCTCGTCCTTGGTGCATCCCTTCAACGAAACCCGACCACTATTCGCAATCCATTCCCCCTAAATCTCATTGGCCCCAAGCCACAAATCACTTTCTCATCTCATCATCAATATTCTCAAAACTCATTCTCAACATCATTCTCATTCGTCTCATCAACAGATTTCCTCGTCTTTCCAAAACATCTTTCGCAAAAATCTTCGAAAACGAGATTTCACCAACTTTTTCAAAAATAATCTTTCCAAGACTTTCACAAAAATATCATTTCACAAAAACTTTTCAAAAACTTCCTTTCAAAATCTTTTTCAACAATCACATTTTTGGGTGAGTGTTAATGGAGGAGCAAGCTCAACTCAACACTAAGCTTCTTCCCAAAAAACGTGAACGAGGAATCATAATCCACTCAAACCACTTTCATAATTACATTCTCCGATCAATTTCAACTCTTTATCTCTTTCCTTTACTCATATCTCCTTATCTTTTTTCCCGAACATTCTCATACTTTCTCTTCATTCTCAAATCATCACTTATTTCTGTCTTACTCGTTTTTCATGTTCCTCACTCATCTCTCTTTACTCTTTCGATCCTATCGTATTACTTTCATGGTTTCATCATCATCATCTCACTATTCAGACACAATTAGACAATGTCTAAGCAAAATAAATTATGCGCAACAAGTAAACATCTAAAGATGCATAGCAGATAAACATTTAGGATGCATATAAAACATGCACATATCTGTATAGCCTACTTCGCAGTACTCTCGCAATCCGTCCATTTGAATTGCGAGCAACCACATTGTGGGCTCACCGCACTCTCACTCACCTGGATGACGACACATCCAAAGACTCTCTAAGATCTCCCAGTCGTTATCCTTGCCTCGCTTCCTTCGCGTCCGACACCCGCACTAGACATTTTTCCCCGTGCGTTAGAAACGATTTACGTGAATTCTTAAATTTCGTTTTAAAATACTTTAGAAACAATTCCCTTTTTAAAAGCACACTGCCAATATCCATAAGAACTTTAAATCCAAATCATTTTTTTTTGTTTCCAAGAAAAACTTCTTAAAACCATTTCTTTTCCAAACAGAATCTATTTCTCATAGATTAAAATACTTTGGTTTGAAAATAATCTTTCTCTTTAAACGTTAAATGAAAAATAGCTCTTTGAAAGTCTTTCTCAAATCAAATACAAAAATTTAAGAAGATAAAACTTCGAAACCAATCAAATAATGTTAATTAAATTTCAAGTCAATTTAAGTTGTTTAAATCATTCTTTTTAAGTAAAACATTTTCGATTTCTAAAAACATAGCTTTCACACACACAAACAGCACTCAATACAATTCCAGTACATTCAAGCACTACAAGTAACAATCACACAGAAGCAATCACAACTTACACACAGAAGGTCACATTTTTAATTATTGAAAATCATTAATTAAATCATACTCTTATTAGATTAATTCGATTATTCTTAATAAAATAATTTAGCTTGATCTTAACAAAAACCGAAACACACACATGATAATTATTTTTGAATCACCAATAGATTCTAAAACTCAAAAATCATTTCACATAATCAGATCAACTCATTTAATTTTCTAATCTTCACAATATCATTAAACACTGATAAGAAACTATCAATTAAGAATTTCAAAAACATTTTTTTTTCAATTACTTTAAAAGCTACCCACAAACTTTTCACAATTCAAACAATTCCAATTCAATCTGACACATTCATTTAGCAAAAAGGGTAATCACATACCAATTTCAAAGGTACAGATCATTCACAACATGTACACAGGAAAGCACATTTTTATTTATTTGAAATCGTTAATTAGATTATAACCTTAACTAAATTAATTAAATTACTCTTTTAGAAAATAATTTAGACTTAATCATTTCATTAGCTTAACAAAACCGAATCACATGGCTAATAATTTCTAATCACAAATAAATTTTAAAACTAAGAATCATTGGTGTAACATCACACAACTTCTTTTCACATAATTAAATCGACTAGAAAAAAATTAAAAGAAACACACATCATTTACATTCCAACACATTCAATCAGTATGAAAAACAACACATACTGATTTCCAAGCACTTACAGTATTCACAACACTCAGAATGCAAGAATCACATTTTTAGTCATTCACCACCATTAATTGAGTTATAACCTTATTAAATTAATTTAATTATACTAAAGAAAATAATTTAAACTTTTTCTTATAATTATCTTAGCACAACCGAATTATACACATAAAATTTGCAAGGATTTAGTGCACACTCCAAAAACATAGAGCATGAAATTATTTTCTTTCCTCTAGTTAAAAACCGTAAGCATCAAAAGGAAATTAACAACTTTAAAATTCCTATTTTCAGAACAAAATCAACACAACAATTTAAATCACAACCCATCATCATATTTTCTTTTAAATTTAACTAATTCATGCATGTAATTTAGAATCTTTAAATTCAAATAACTTCATCATGCATTACCCTAATTTAAAACAAAATCCTTTTTCAAACAATTTTTTTTAACATATATAAAACAAATCCAAGTTCATCATTTTCTCAAAACAAGGTAAAGATTTAATTTCATCTTCATGAAAACAACATGCATCCTCATTTTACAAAATAAAAAAAACATGGATTTCATTTTCAAGCAAGTATGGCCGAATGGCCTTCAAAAATTCAAGACATGTATAGAATCAAACACTTAATTAAATCATGTTTGGGAAATCATTTTAAAACTTAGTTCTTTAATTCTTTTCTTTAAATCCGAATTACATATAAAACAAATCAAGATCTTTTCCCTTGAGAATAACATGCATGTACTTGAAATCCTTAGATCTAATCATAAAACAATCATGCAAGACCAAAGACATAAATCTTTTTACAAATCAAATTTAGATCATTAAGTGTTTAATTGAAAAAGTGCTAGATCCATCAAGAACAATATGAACCGAACACAACCAAGCAAAAGTGTAGCATATTACAAATTATTTAGAGTCTCAAAAGTCCAAGATCAAAATAATAGCAACATATAAACTCCAAAATTAGACATGCATGAAGAAAAAGAATTGAAGATCTAGGAACAAAAAGGGAACTAGGCTATTACAAAATCTCCTCTTGTTCTTCGAATTTTCCTAGCAAAAGGATTGGTCTCTTGGCTTCTAACACTCTTGATCTTCAAAGGTATGACTTGATCTAAGGTTTGAGTTTCCTCCTTCTCCTCTCCATGGCTCACGGCCATACTTCCTCCTTCTTTCTCTATTTTTCTTTTCATTTTTCTCTCTAAGAGTTTGATGGGCTCTTAGATAGGTGTTTAGTGTTGGAAGAGTAGAAATGAAATGGATGAAGTGAAAAATTACCAAGGCTTCTCTTATTTATGGGCAACTCACGAATTCCCTTCTTGCCCTTAGGTTTTGGTTTGGCCACAATACACTGGGAGGGACGGTTTTGGCATCACAAAAGTATGCATGGGTGGATGTTATCAAAGCAAGGGGACAAGGTAGCATGGCTAGGTTCTCATAAGTCAAACTAGGCTTAACTATTAGTTTGCATTTGGTTAGAGTTTGGTTCCATGACTAGCTTGGTTTGGTTCCTAGTTTGGTTTAGTTACTAATTGCTTAATCCATAAGTTTCCAAAGTTCATGCTCCTAACTCACACACACACACGTAGCATCTTTTTACACACACCCATGTCTTCTTATTTTTATTTTCTTAAAGATCCTAAATTCATACATACATGCTCATATACATACACACATGCATGCTTCACATTTTATTTTCTTAAAACATATTAATTCATGCGATACTTTCTTTAATTAATTATATTCACACAATTCACTTCATGCATCACACAGTACACACACACATTCAATCACACACACATCACATAAAATTTCAAACCATTCATCAAATTTATTTTCTTAAAAGCAAATTCTCCCAAAAATTCGTATTTTAAAGTCCTGGAAATAAATTTTCGTAAAACCACCCAGAAAAATCTTAAAATCACATATTTAAAATCTACGTTTCGTTACAATCGTTTTGATATAAAGTTTGTAAAAATCCGAGTTACGGTCAAAAAGTTACGAATTTTTCAAGTTAACAGTTCAAAAACTCCACTTTAAATAAAAATCACTTTTTTAATAAAATAACAATCAATTTCTTTTAAATCAGATCCACAAAATCATTCACTTCTCTTTTTCATAAAACATTTTGTTTATAAAAATCCTTGAAAATTAATACTCGATTTCTCTCTCACATAAAATACTTTTCTAAAAATCTTTTATATCACAAAACTTCGAGGTTTATTTCGACGTAATCGTTCACGCACGTACGGGAAAAATGCGGGGTGTTACAAAGGTCACCCAAAATAGAGTTGGTTACTCATGAAGAGAATGAGTTTAAATTCCAACCCAAAGTTATTCAATATAAAAGAAATACGATTTTGAGATATGCCTACGCCGGGTGAAAGCGATAGGTTGCTTGAAAGCATTTTCGAAATTTACCATTTCATGCCTTTTTTTTCCAAAAATTTCCTTTGCAAAAGAGTCAAGATCAAAGAATACATTAAACCTGAATGCGATTGAAAATAGGGGTTATTATGACGAGTAAAGATAATGATGTTTATAGTTCGGACTGAAAACTTTACTTGAAAAGATACACTTCAAGTATATACATACATGTATAGAAAATGGGTTGTCCTCCATACAAGGACTTGGTTTATCAAAATTATAAATTTATCATTTACAAACTTTTCTCTAAAGAAGAGATTACATTGTAAAATATAATAGCAATAGGAAAAGAATTGAAGTTAGAAATTGCCATGCCGAGGACCTAAGGCAATTAGCTTTTAAAATTTAATTTGATGCTTAGTTGATAAAGAATGGTTTAGTATTTTTACCAAATCACCTAGTAGAAAAACATTATTTATCTAGGATTAACTTTAATTAATACATAAAGTTTATAAAAATAACTAGAGTTGGAACTTGAATGAAAGATTACAAAACAGATAGCTCCAACAATAATTTGATTTTGTATACAATCATAGAAAATTTAAAATTACAAATATACTTATATACAATTCAAACAATGTGACGTCCCGTATTTTCCTAACTAAGATAAATAAATTTTCATTAAAGAGGAGTTTTGAGATATTGTTTTACAAAGGATTTTTAATGAGTGTTTTATTCGGTTACGTAAGAAGTTGTCGATTTTATGGAATTTTGGTAAACAAAGATTTTCATAGAGTCCAAAGCAAATGATTTTATTGAGTTGGATTGATTTAATTGATGAGAAGTGAGTCATGATTTTATTGTTGGTGATTTTTTATAACAATAAACTTCTCCTTGTGAATTTTAATAGATTTAACGAACTTCAGAAATTCATAACTTTTTAACCGTAACTCCGAATTTTATGATCTTTATATGAAAACGATCGTATCAAAATTTAGATTTCAAAAATGTGATTTTCATAATTTTATGTGTTGATTTACGAAAATTATTTTTCAGGTTTGTGAAATACGAATTTTGAAGGTATTAATTGTTAAAAATAGTTAAAGATCTCTAATGGATTTTCCTTTTGGAAATCTCTTTTCTATGTATGAGTATGATTGAAAATGAAAATGCAATGTGTATGTATGTGTACATGTATGTGTTGTGTGATGCATGAAATGATAGAATAAAATAATATATCTTCAAGGAAGTGATATGACTAATTCCCCTAAATTACTCAAAGTTGTCTTTTTCATGCAACATTTTGAGCTACCAAAACTACCCTTAGCTTTGAATTTGAAATTCCTAAACTACCCTTGAGCTTTGGGCTTTTAACCCATTTAACCCCTAAAGCCCAAGCCCACTTCTCATATATATATATATATATGCACCACACACACACACCCTTCATTTCTTCATTTTTACCCATTCTAAATCTAAGAAAGAAAGAAATTTAGAGAGAGAGAGAGAGTGAAGGCCGAAGCCTTGAGGAGAAGGAGAAGGAGGTTTTTGGCTTCTCTCATTAAATTTCAAGCTTGATCTAGGTATTTTCTTAAGTTCCTAACCTCTTTCTTTAGTTCATTTTCGGTTTTCATGTTTGTATTTCTAAAGTTTTGATTTTTGTTTGTAAATGTTGATGCATGTTTGTTTCCAAGCTAGATCTAGTGTTTTTAAGATGCATGCATGTTAATTTCTAAGCTTGATTTTGAAGCTTTTGTTAAGTAAGCATTTTTCTTTTATGATCTTAAGTTATCTTATGAACTCATTCATTTTCTTCTTGATTTCTTAAAGTGTTTTTGAAAAAGTTTGATTGAGTTTGCATGAAGGATTTTTCAGAAGATCTATGTTTGATCTTGACATGCATGCAAAGGTTTTTGAAAAAGATTGAATTTTTCTTAGTGGTTTTCCTTATGACTGGCCACGGTTTGTGATTGATCTTTGGGTTAGATGTTTTGATGATGGATTTGTGATATGTGCATGTGAATATCTTGAGATTGTGAGTATGTTTTGGAAGTTTGAACCTTTAAGAAAAGTTTTTGAGAAAACCATGGACAAAGCCACGGTTTTGATGTTGTTGTGGTTGAAAGTTTGATTTTCCTTATGTTTGATCACATGCATGTTATGATCTTGGAGTTTAATGATGTTTTGGATGAATAAAAATTTGTGTGATGTTGTGATTTTTAAGTGATGGTCACAGTTTGATGAATAAATATATGTTGGGATTATATTTCTACTTGTTTGATGAATCATGTGAAATTGTCGTTGAATTTGGAGTTATTTTTAGAAGTCTTGAACTCTTGAAAAGTTTTTGAGAAACTTAGTCAAAGGTCACGGTTTGGACCTTAGTTTTTGAGTTAAACTTTCTTGAGTATATGTGTGTTGATATCATGAAACTATGTGTTGATTTGTGAAGTTATTCCTTGAGGAAATAATTTTTGAAAAACAAATGATGCATATGGTTTTGATATGATTAAGTGTAATAAGATGAAGTTTTGCTAAGTTTGAGTTCTATGTGTAAATATATGCTAAGTTAGAATTGATAAAGTATAAGTTAAATGAAAATTTATCTAAGTGATTATGAGAGTATGATTCGGTTTATATGTGCCTATAAGTTTAACTACTTTATTTGATTGAAGTATGTGCACGAATAAGTATGTGAGCATGTTGAGAAGAAATTTGTTGAAGTTCAATTTGATGACTTATGGTTATGTAATGTTTGAAATGAATGAAAGATGGTTTGTGGATTGAATAAATGTTTGTTTGAGATTTTTAAATAATATAGGAATGATTCTTGATGTGCATGAAAGTGTTTAAGTAATTTGTGTTATTTGAGCATCATGCTGCCCACACTTGATTTTAAGTGTTTGAGCTTGAGAAATTGTTGATCAAAGTGTTTATTTAATTGTTTTCAAGATACTTAGCTTGTCTATGAATTTAAATTGGTTTTGGACAATGGAAAGTGAACTTGAGACTTAGAATATGATGCTGTCCAGAATTTTTTCTAAGTTGTATTTCTTATTTAAAAATGTTTTCAAAGTGATTTGAAGTTGAGTTTTGATGAGTACTTAATATAAGATAAAGTTGGTTTGAAAAGTGCAATTTTTCGATGTTTTCAGAGTTGAATTCATTGCTGCCCAAGAGAGACCAGCAAAGAAACTTTTGAATTAAATTAATTTATTTGATCATTTTCTCATGAATTTAAAGTATAAAAGTTAGTGTTTGATTTTGGACAAGTTTGAGCAAAAGAATTGATGTTTTGGTTTTACATGAAGACAAAGTTTGAATTTTTCCTAAGTTACTTTGAGAATAAGTTCAAGAGTAAAATTGAATAAAGTATTAATACTCCTGTGTCTATCTTGCGGGACTTAGAAGAAGTTGGAGTCGAGCAGACTAGGAAGGAAGCAGATCGTTCGAAACTTGTGGAATCGGTAACTGCAAACTAAGGTGAGAGAGAAGTTATCCTAAGACACTTTGGTGTCTAGTGAGTATATTAGGACACTCCGGACTCTCTCAAAGTCGGAGTAAAGGTCTAACTGAAGGTAGTAGTATACCCGATAGTTTGTATGTTTTGTTTGTATCGTGGTATACGAAGACTCCAGACCTATACTATCACATGCTATTAATTGATTTGAGATATTTGCTTGTGTTATGTACATGCTGAATTGACATGCTGAGATCATGATATAATATTGCTTATATTGTCATTGCATGAGCATGATGCACCATCCCACGACATAAGTTAAGAATAGCAAAGACATTAGAAACTATGAGAAATTCCCCCAAAGAATAGAACGGAACTCTAATGGATTAAACACGCTATGGAACCAGATGATGCTGATGCACCCGAATACGTGGATCGAGCTGACGATATGGCTAATGGAATACTGTCCGGACGATGATGATGCTTTTGGACCCGGACGCATTGATTGCAGAGTTCCACAAAGACAGTCCCCATATGGTCTAGCCATATGTTGGAATGACTTAGGATAGGTCGGAGCCTATATATCAAAGATTGAT
Source organism: Crotalaria pallida (assembly GCA_037953625.1). Lineage (NCBI taxonomy): Eukaryota > Viridiplantae > Streptophyta > Magnoliopsida > Fabales > Fabaceae > Crotalaria > Crotalaria pallida. Next base: position 22,441,162 of record CM075654.1, read on the forward strand.
TAATAATCCGCATATAGTCGAAGCTATATGCCGAAGGTGATTCAGAATGGGTCGGTGCCCGTCAAAATAATTGTCGATATCCCGCATAAAGTCGGAGCTATATGCCGGAAGTGATTCAGAATGGGTCGGTGCCCATCAAACATATTGGTTGTGTCCCACAGAAGCATTCCGTATATAGTCGGAGCTATATGACGGAGATGACTTAGGGTGGGTCGACGTTGGAACAACTGAGTATAACATCATGACTTAGAACCCTAACCCGAAGTAGTGGAGAGGAAGATACTCTGAATTACCCTTGTGGTGTTCAGCTGGATGATTAAGAGAGGGTATGGCAATGACGGTGATTTGTCAAGAAGCCTTGAGAAGTCTGTCTAGGTGGGAAAAACCATAGGGGCTCTGGCTTAACCGGTCGGAGCTGGTAACTCAGTGGCGTGGACGAAGTACCACATGATCACTAGACAGATGACTGACGCCCCCTTGACTAAATCTGGATCAGTGAGAGGGATGCTCGAACATGGCTGGATGTGCCTACTTTAATTCCCGGGACATTATATAAATTCATTTACTGTGCCATCCGTGAAAAGCCGGTGTGGTTAGAGATGTTGTACTCCTGATTGCTTCCGACTAGGCGGATGGATTCCGAGGAGATGTAGACCCAAATCATAAAGCCTGAATTCCCGATATCTTGGACTCGAGAAATACGGACAAAGAGACTTTGACCCCATGAGATAGATTGATCAAGAGATCCCCTTAAATAAAAGGATAAAGCGTTAGATAATGCGCCTACTGCATTGAATCTTCATGCATCATGCATATTTATCCGTTTGTATGATTGTAATGTTCTGATATACATCGCTAGTGTAAAACCAAGAAGTCGATGGGAGTAATTCCATTCGGGTAACTTACTCTCTCAACTTCTTGTGCGCATGTGATGGTGAACCTCTGGTTCTAAAAGATGACGGAGCTGGTGTTGCTTGTGTAACAGCCCGATTTTCGTAAACCAAATTGATTGATTTTTATTTACTAATGTTGCAAAAATGAGGCCAAATTTTTTTTTATAAAACATTGTTGAAGCGTTTGAAAACAATAGTAAAGAGTTTTTGATGTACCTCTACACTTCTTTCGAAAACCGAGTTGTTACTAAAAACCTTTCTTTTCATAAAACATTCGTCTCCATAAAAGATCTTGGCCTCAAATTATCTTGACAGTTTCCAAAACTTTACATGAGTCCACTTTGCATAAAGATGTACTCTATAAGTTAAATTAAAATTCAGCTCGATTACATCATGGTTCATAGCATCGGTAATCCTTAACTCAACAGTCATCACAACCCAAACTATCCACACTATCCTTCAACTACCCTATTGAAAGCAATTGGGTGGAGGTCCTTCTTCTTCTTCTTGCGTCCTCTCTTTTACTCTCGAAGGTGATGCCCTCCTTGTTACGAATTTCTCCTTGCTAGTAGATTTCGGCTCCGCTCAATTGAGAGTGGTGGAGTTCCCTCGAGTCTCCTTCTGAATCTTCTCTTTGTAGTTCCTGTAGTCTCGTACGGTGACTTCCATCCGATACTCCATCTGCCCGTTGAGATACCAGCAGCACCGATATGCCAATGAACAGGAGAGAGTAAGCATTCCGAACGACGGATCGTCGACGGTGTGGGATTACGCTAGGCAAAATACTAGAGCCATACAAGCATACAGGACAACGCACAGGCACACAACAACCAAACATATCATTGTCATTATTATTATTATTATCCATCTCCTTTATGCATTGCTCACTAGTATTCTCTTTTTCTTTCTTTCATTTCTTTACTTCCCTTAATTTCTCATTTTCTTTTTCATCCAGTCTTATCACATTACCCTCTTTAATGCTTTGGGGGAAAATACCAAACACAATCAGAATATTCGTTTCGTTCTCGACTATCACTCACGTCTACATCTCCTCGGTCATCCACCCAACCTAGTCAGAAGCAAACAGGAGTACAGGACCTTTACCACGCGGGCACGACAGCTGTCTCAACACAATGGTCCCAGACCAGGAGGATCTCGTCCTCAAATCATATCAATAATATCAAGGCTCACTGTCCACGCAGTGGCAAACACAATGCCCCGTTCCAGTCCCTCTCACTGTTCTCGATTTGCAATCTAGGGGGCGACAGTATGTCACTGGTGGGCCCGCAGAACTTGCCACGGCATTAGACCCAGTCCCCACCACGTTAGTGCGCCACATGTGGAGTTCGTTCTGCCCAGAAACATACTCTAGACTTCTTGACGTTTCACCATCATCGTCCTCCCCTAATGCAATCTCGTCCTAAGTATCCGCAGATACTTATCGTTTCTTCCTCTCCACTACTTCACACTCTCATACCTTACCGCGTAAGTCTTTTAAGTCTTTTATCTTTTTAATTATCCTAAGGTCGGCCCGTCCTTCGTGCAACCCTTCAACGAGTCCCGACCACTAACTTTGCACAATCTTTCTCACATAGCACAGAGCTGGGATCACATCACAATCTCATATTTCCTTTCTCAAACTTTCCCAACATTCTTCACTTCTCACAATCATCTTATTTTTCAAACCAATCTGTTCAAAAACTATCTCAAAACACTCTTTTATAACTTCCACAAAAGATTGTTTCATAGAATTTTTCATAAAATTCTCTCTTGCGAACTTTCTCAAAAACGTCACTACAAAAGACTTTCTTGCAAATATCCTTTCAAAACTTTATCAAAGAATTACTTTCCAGAAACTTCTTTCCAAAATATAGGTTTTCACAAAACTTTTCAAAAAGATTATTTTATCAAAACTTCTTCAAAAGATTCTTTCGGAAAGCTCCTTTGGAAATGTCGTTTCACAACTCCTTTCAAAAATTTCTTTCCACAAATCTTTTTCAACAATCTCTTTCAAAGTCTTTTCAAAATCTTCCTTTCCAAAATCTTTTCAAAAATTCTCTTTTCGAAAATCTTTTCACAAAGCTCCTCTCAAAAACCTTTTCAAAACTTTTTTTCCAAAATTTCCAATTTTGCTGGGCGCTAATGGAGGAGCAAGCTCAACTCAACACTAGTCCCAGACTAAAACCAAAACCGAAGGAGCCCAGCTCCGCTCAATTCACATCTCATCTTGTTCCAACAACAACAATACTCTCCCAGCTCTGGCTCGTTCTCATCTTTATCCTCAATTTCATTCCCCAATTCTCAACTCTTTCTTTCCTTTCCAATACATACCATATTCTCACTCATTATTCCCTTCTCTTTGTATCTTATCATTATTATTTCCTCACACTTCTAACTTTACTTTCACTTTTATTAATTTCATTTCCTTATTCAGGACGTAACAGACGTCCATCAGTACATTACACATATCAATCAACAACAGTAAATAACATAAGGCATGACTAAATAAATATATAAAAGCATGCTATCATTCACACAAACATCACACAACAAGGTGGTCTTCGTCATCTTCGTATAAGTGGCCACACAATCAAACAATTGCCACTTATACTACTGACTCTAACCACTTAGTTCCGATCTTTGAGATGATGCGGAACGTCCTAATAAATCACCTAACTACCACGGTGTCTTAGGAAAGCTTATCTCTCACCTGAGGTCCAGCTAGTAAATGCGTACCGTCTCTGCGTATCTTTTGTGCTGCCTGCTGCCCCAATCCCTCGTCCTTCCAATTCCTCGTACTAAATAAAATACGCTTATGTCATTAACTTGTATTATGAAAATCTTTCCCATAACTTAGACACTTCTCATTCCTTGTATTTAAATAAAACGCTTACGGTTTTTATCACAACAACTCTCATGTTTTCTAGTATTGTGAATCTTTTAAAACCATTTGAAAACATTTCATAAAATGATTTAAATCAATTTATATGGTTGCTGGTCCATTTTGGACAGCACCTCAATTATGTTTGAAAACACCGAAAAATGCCCCATTTTCCATCCGGGTTTCTCTTAAATCAAGTATCACTTGAAAACTTTATTTTAAATCTCATAAACACACTTTATAAGTGAAGAAGCAAGTCCAAGTAATTCTGGACAGCAAGAATAATTTTACAAAAACCATTTTGACAAAACCCCGAAAACATCGTAAAAACACTTTTTCTTCAAACAAATCTTTTAGCCTAAATTAACACTTTATAGTTCAAACTTTCTCAACAAAACAACCTTGGACAGCCATAAACATAATTCAATAATTCTAACCAAATCATTTTATAGTCAATTAATTCCCAAAATCAATTACATACTCCGTTACTTCCAAACATACACAATAAGTCACACTTCATTAATTATTTAGAGGCATATAATCACATAGTCAATATTAAAGTAGCCATACCAATCACAAATAATCCATTGTCACACACACAAAACACTTAGGCATGCATGCATTTAGGAACCGAATTGAGTCATGTTTCAAACCAAGCATATATATATATATATATATATATATATATATTTATTTTTCTTGCTTTAAACGACTTAAATCCCTTTTCAATTATACAAATTTGTTTTCATGCAACTAAATTTCTTAAGCTCACTTATTTTGCATAACCGAATATAATCAAGGAAAACAAATCAAACATCAAAAATATGAATCATATAAATCAGCTTGATTTATTTTAAACTCTTAAATTCTACTTTCTCCTTCATGCAATAAAATTATTTACTCTTCCTTTTATTCTTACCCGAATGCACATACTCCTATCCAATTAAACACAAAACTCTTCCTAAAATCATTTAATTCATTTATCCCTCTTATCTTTAATTAAGACCAATAGGAGTTAAATATTTACGACACCATCTCAAACAATTTAATTCAACAACCTTTCATAAAACATACTTATTGTTTTTAGGTCACTTAGTTGAAAAGAGTCCTAGTCTATTTTGCTATGCCTAGGCCGAACCCCTATTTGACAAAAACAAAGCTTTTGGTTCACTTTTTCATCATGCCAACTTCAAAAGTCATGAATCAAACCATGCACCCTTTTCACATACAATTCAAAAGTATCTTTTCCTTGAATTAATTTTTTATTTTAATTATGTTTTCTTAAAAGTCTTTGGATCAAAAGAAATCAACATGCAAAATTACCAAACATAAATCAAGTTAAGAAAAATTATTTTTCCAAAAACATGTTTCCTTGATCTCCTTGTAAAACCGTGATGATTATTAAGAGGGAAAAATCTTTTTAGTCAAAATCACATTCATGTACCTAAATCTTATAGATCAAGCCATGAAATCAAATATGATAGCACAAGTTAAAGATAAAAATCATTTTAAGTAAGAAGGAGCTAAAACCGTGAGGAATATTGAAGAAAATCAAGTCTTTTTGTTTAAAAACAACATGCATGGTTTCAAAGGCACGATTGGCTCATAAATCAAAACAAGATTAAAGCTCTTAAAGATCAAAACTCACAAATCAAAGTTTTATCAAGATCGAATTTAAAATCAAACAACTCAAATCAATTTTTCTAAACACAAGATTAACATGCATCCACTTAGATCAACTAGAAAAGTATCAAGACCTAATCCTTAGGTCATGGCCGAACCACATAATTTAAGATCTAGTGTTTTATTGGTTCATTTAGTCTTAGAAATTTAAGATCAAAGCACAACCAACACATGCATGTATTCAAATTAACTAAAATCATCATCAAGCTAACATGCAACACCAAAGATCTCAACATTCTCACCAATCAAATTTAAATCTTTCATGATGACCTTAAACAAGTTATGAGATCCGGTAGTTAGACATTTACAAGTTTCTTTTGAGTCTTATAGGTCCGTGATCATACATAAATATAAAATGTAAAGGAAGAAAAGAAAGGAAGATTACAAGAATTAAAGAAAATCTACACTATTACAACTTCCTCCACAATTTCAACTACCCACCAATTTTAGGGTTGATCTCCTTGCTTCTATGGTCTTGGATCTTCAAGGAAATCTCTAAGGTTTTGGCTTGGTTTTCTCCTCCTTCTTCACTTCTAGCTCACGGCTTCTTCTATTTCTATGTGTTGAGAGCTTTAACATTTGCTCTCAACAAGGTGTTTGGGAGGTGAATGGAAAATGAAGGAAACAAAGGGTGAAAGTGAGTAAATGAAAATGGCCAACACTTCACCTACTTGACTTTATATAAGCAAAGGCAAAGACATGAGGCTTTCCCTCTTTTGCCCTTGTAGTTTCGGCCTTAGGTGATCAAATGGGAGGGGCGACTTTGGCAACTTAATTTGTTGCATGGGTGGAGGTTAACATTGCCAAGGGGACAATGTAGGGGACATTAGGTGCTTAGGGGCCATTTAGGTTCATTGACTTGTTGGTTCTCCTTAAGTTTCCTACTATTTGGTTAGGCTTTAGTTAGGACTTGGTTACACTTAGTTGCTTGGCTAGTCACTTAGGAAATTTCTAGGCTTTCTTACTCACATACACAGTATACCCACACATATACATACATACAATTTTACACACACATACTCATACACACACACATTTACACGTTACATATACACATGCATACATCATCACATTCTTTTCCTACTTAAAATTTCACATAATTCTAAGCATGCATTCATGCAAAAACCGTACATACACATACATGTACACACATAGAAAATAGGTTTTCTCATTTATAAATCATTTACGTATAAAACCAAAATTCCCTTGTAATACCAAAATATCGATCACATAGTTATTTTTAAAAACTCAACTTTAAAACTCATCACATTATTTCATGGAAATCATTTCTTTAAATTCACCCAACACTTTGAAAACGTGAATCAAGAAATTTATTTAAGAAAATACTCCTTCAAACACTTTTCTCAAAAATAATTTTCTTTAGTATTTTAAATTAATACGAGGAATTTGCGGGGTGTTACAGCTTGTAACACCCCTAATTTCGTCTTTCGAATAAATATGCAAGTATAATTGTTTATTAAATAAATAACAATTTCATATTTGATTTTTGGCTTGCACTGTATATATATTATGTGAAAATATTATTATGTTGAGGTTTTTGCATAAAATATTAGACTTTTGCAATTAAGTCTTTCAGAAGGACCTAAAAGCAATAATTGAAAGTCTTTTGGAGTTAAAATTAATTAAATAAAGTTTTTAGTGAAAACTGGCCAAAATACTCGAGTGTTTTTCTGGATACTCGAGTATTCTTGGTCTGATGGCTCAGGATGGTGCGTGACAGCTGTTCAGCCATGGGAGAGCTCGGAGATGGCCACGAAATCAACCTGAAACCGGGGTGTTGACACGCAAACAACCTCCAACCACGTTCTAGGACTCGTGTCCTCATGCATGAGACCTCCACTCTTCTTCCTTAAGGATGGTGAATTGATTTATTCACCATCATTTGAGCTCTCAACAGAAAGAATGGGGTTTTTAGGGTTCTGAACTTCCAAGACAAAATTCGACTTCATCCTTGAGTCTCCTCGAACAAATCATACACCGTTTCGAAGCTCACATCCAGAGCTTTGAAAAGCACCAAAAATCGTGAGCTAAGGTTGAGTGTGTGGGGAGTAATGAGCTCTGCAAAAGAGAGTTCGAAATCTGCCAAGAACCAGAATGTTGATTCAGACCCGTCATCTTCTTGTCTTCGATTCTCTCTCGTGCTTGAGAGTTAGATCGTGAGTGAGATACCATTGGAAAGCTCTTTCAACGAGCTTCGATTTGATACCAAGTTTGTTATATTTGAGTCCCTGGTTGAAAAGTTATGCTCCTGCAAAGTTAGGTGTTGAAATCTGCCAAACCAAATGTTCAGCTCAAGCTTCGATTTTGGTCTGAAACTTATTGGTTTTCGAAGTTCATGTTATGGAGAACATAGTCTAACCAATTTCCCCAATTTTTATGCATGATTTGAATGTCGATTAATGTGGTTTTGAACCCCTGCTGAAACTGTCATGAAAGTTCGGGTTTGAAGTGGTTAGAGCTTTTGGTTGCTGTTCTCTATGGAGTCTTTGTTCAAGCACGACCCTAAGGTATGGGGGAAGCTTACTATTTGCTAGAATGAGAATAAAATGCATTTGAAATTAGGATGAGCCACCATGAGGCTTAAGGGCATAGTTTTGGAATTAGAAAAATGGCATGGAGGCCAATTTAAGACATGCTAAATGTTTGAGCAAGTTTGTTATGCTGCATGTGCACTGTATGCAAGTTATTTTCATGCCAAAATTGATTAGATTGGAATTTGGTATGTCAAGTTGCTTAAAATGTGGTTTTATGCATAATTGATGCTCAGTTATGATTCACTGTAAAACAATGTAATTTCTGGATTGGAACATGTTTTATATGTATAATGTAAGCTCTGTTGATCCTTGATTTTAACTGGAATTGGCTAGAATTGGAAATGGTATGTTAAAAGGCAATTTACAGTGTTATCTGTCTGAAAACACTCGAGTATTGGGGCTGATACTCGAGTATTTCGACCAAACCTGGGACATGGACTTCTGGAAAATGAAAAACACTCGAGTACTCATGAAGAACACTCGAGTATTTTAATGAATCTGAAAATGAATTTCTGGAAACAAAGAACACTCGAGTAATCATTAAGAACACTCGAGTATTTTGATAAAATCTGAGGAACACTCGAGTATTTATGAGTTACTCGAGTATTTTTATGAAAAGCATGATTCACTCGAGTCTAAGGAAATTCTACTCGTGTATTTTTGCATTGAGTTAAAATCCTACTCAAGTCTTTTAAATTATACACGAGTCTTGTTAATCAAAATGATACCAAAATACCATTTCCAACTAAGTCAAATTTCAAATAAGTTAAGGATGAATTATCATGAAATGGGTCATGTTCCAAGGAAGAATATATTGTGTGAAATTACATTGTTATTACATGAGTGAATATAATGCATGTTGCATATAATGAGATTAATGGATAGTTTTAGATGGAAAACTTGTGTGCATTCATGCATGATGACGAGACGATATGGTACCACTTGTTATCAAGAGGGTACTCTGGAAATACCAAATGTACACGATAAGTTTGATGACACATTCTAGGAATGTGGGAAATATTCGAGGAATGTTGTTGATTTCGTTCTGGGAACGTGGACGTACATTCGGATTGGGACGTATGATACCAAGCTTGGTCATCAATGTCACTCGTTAAGGGAACGTAAAAAAAAATGTACTTTAAGAGTACCGAAGGTTGCAAGCTTAATAACACATTTTGAGAACATAGGCAACATTCAAAGAATGCTGTTGAGATTGAGGAGAATGCGTTTTGAGAACGCACACGTACAATCCGAATGGGACGTATTTTTATGAGCCAAACTTGTTGTTACATTGGTAAATTTATTGCATGTTGCACATATGGAGATTAAGGAATAACCCTAAATGGAATGATGGTATGTATGTATGCATAGTGATGTGTAGCATATCACTTGTTCATGTTCGAGGAACATGAGGAGGGTACTTTGGAAGTACCAATTTGGTCATGACTTGCCTGTAGACACATTTTGGTAATGTGGCCAGCATTGGTTGCTGCGAACGTTGGATATTCGTCTTGGTGACGAAATGGTCATTGTAGTCACATTTTGGTAATGTGGCCAGCATTGGTTGCTGCGACCGTTGGATATTCGTCTTGGTGACGAGATGTGCACATCAATATTGGTATTATGGACCACGTTCCAGGCAAAGTCGTGTGGCTTGCTCGATGACACATTTTGGTAATGTGGGCAGCATAGGAGATGTTGTTACGTCTTGGTGACGCGATGTACACTTTGGTAGTGTCGTTATGGATTATGATCCGAGCAAGTTCACTATACGTCCGAGGCACGTATACGGGTTGTTTGGATGGTCATGCATGAGAGCATTGATTAGAGAATCTCGTGACTTGAGAAATAGTAAGCAAGCATCTGGACATATCATTAATGGGTTTGATTATCAATTAAATTGGCTTGCTCATAAGCTGTGCATATCGCTGGACTATTTTGTACACGTGTTTATGCATTGGGATCATGATGAATTGCTTACTTGTGCGTGTTAGTACTTTGTTCTCATTTGATTATGCGAATGAGTATAGCTTACCTCCCTGCCCTTATTAGGTGTTGGCCAGGTACCTAGACTTTCTAAAGATCAGTGATCATGGGATAGAGACTCCTTGTGCAACTCTTGAAGACCCGGCCAAACAGGATTATTGGACGAAGGACCATTGACTAGCTCTGAACGTCTCCAACTTTTGATAGAAATCGTAACTTTATGATTTGAGAGATGTATCAGAGTAAAACTTAAATTTCATTACTTGGTATATTGGTGGTACTCAAAGAGTTTTTACACCTGATTTTAGGAATCAATGACCTTCCTCATGATTTATAAACTCTATGAAAATATAAATAAACCATTTTAATATATTCCGCTGACTCTGATTTTATCATTTGAGTTCGGTAATGGAAGAAGTATTGTTAAAGTCAATTTTCTGGGATAACCTTATAACTAAGCTATTTTCGAAGGCTATTTCGTGCAAACAAGGTTATCTCAAAATGATTTTAAGATGTTCAGGAAATAATTAATCCTTCCACCGAATTCACTTCCAGATGCATGGTTTAAACTTGAGTACCACATATAAGGAAAAATTTTCATACTCCGATTTTACCAATATAGTCAATAAGAAAATAAAATTCTTTTGATTAAACGAGGGACGTTACATTTTATGGTATCAGAGCAATGGTCCTGACTCTTGGTCCTTGGGTGTGCGGTCCAATACGCTGGTCATCAAGATTTGTGGAGTTTTTCCTGTGAAGTATGCCCCTACATACTTCTAACTGGAGTAAACATTCTATCATTTGGCCCTTGGTTTGTGGCCTAGAGTTCATCTGGTAGTGTTTGATGTAGCCTAAGTCAATGTATGATAGTAATGTACTTCTTTTAGGTCTGATCCAACCTTAAGTTCATAATGCTGAGCCATTATGATACCAAGGAATCAATGAGGGGTGATTCAAAGGATCTAAAAGATAGTTAATATCCTCTAGGGAGGGTATTTTCCTCAGTAGAATGAAAGATTATCAAATCCTTAGATTTGGTGCTAGGTGGATACCTCCCTAGCAATTGGCTTTGCAGAGTCTGTAACTCTAAAGCTGATTAATTCTTTGTAAGGACGTGAGATGATTGTGTTTTCTTGTGTTTGATTCACTCTGCTATTTCAAGGTCGAACTCCTACAAGTTTTCTTGTAGATGTCCTCCTCATATGTTTGACCTGTTTTAGTGAGCTATCTCTTCGGAGTAGACATGGTCTCCCCATCCTTTTAAAAATTAAGTGTAATCTTGGACTTGGAGTGGACGCCCAAGAACCAAGTAATACTTAATTGTGATAGCGAGGCAAGAATCCGAAATCCATAAGGTATGTGTGTGTTGTTTCATAGTGGATTTAAGGAAGAGGGAAATTGAGGAGATCTTGGTTTCGAAGAATTTTCCGGATATTATCTATTGAAGTGGCGGGTTTCGTCATCAAAGCGTGGAGATCAAGTTTGGCTATCGATTTGGTTCTAGAGGATAGTTTTATCTTTATTGTTTCTCATATGATAGTGCCATCGGAAAGGGACGGATCAATGAAACAAGCAAAGGTATTACTGAATTGGCAGTCGGTCGAATCAGGTGTATTTCAATACGGAATTTCACTAGTGTTCAATAAGAACAGGAGTGGAAGTATTGTGTATATGCGATGTTTATTTGGGAATGGAATAAGAGCACCATCAGGGATGAGTATTCCTTACTAAGAAAAGAGAATCGAATATGGAACAAATGGTGAAGCCTCAATAGTTTATAAGGATGACTTCAGGCCGAGGCATCATCAAATTGGAAACTGGAAGGAAGACATTCCCAAAGCAATATTTCAATTCCGATACGGGCACTATGTGAAAGTAGTAATGCTGTTGAATTGGCTTATGCTTTGTTATCTTCATGGGCTACATGCGCAGAATTTTCAGATCTTATCTGAAATAGTTTGTACTGATGCTCGTGGTTAATATCCTAAATTATTAGAAAAATCTCAAAGAGCACATGGACTATCCTGAGAACGTGTTATGGGTCCTGAACGAGAGGTAGTTGTAACTCTTTTAAATGCAAGTATGGCTGATGAAGTTAAGCTTTGAAAGCTCATAATCCTTGACGAAGGAAGGGCAGCGGACTGAACAGCGAAGGATGCAGTTTTACAAAGGGGAAACAACCAAAGACAGTCGCTGAAGTTGAAATCTTTTGTGACTTTTTGGGTGCTACGGTAAATTCACGAGAGGACCTTCTTAAATCAAGATACCTCTAACCAAGATAAATCGGAGGGACTAGTCTTTCATATGGAATGTGACGTGCAAAGGAAATTGTCAATAACGGAATGGAAGACTAACATCCTATCCTGTGTAACTCTTGCTCGATTTGTGAAAAGGTATTGAAGTGGACTGTCGTGGATCGAGGCAAGGATCGGGAAGAGTAAAAGAAAGTTGGGTGTGTATGCATCAAGTGATGGAAGACACACAAAGTGAATCGTTCGATGCAGAACTTGAGCCTTGCAATGATCGTGGATGCTGTGAGGGCTTAAAGTCAATCATTATGGCACTACGCTTAAAGTGTTAGTGACCATGAAGAGTTGAAGTGATTTGTTAAATTAGCAGGAGTTGAACAAGAGACAATGTCGACGGACAAAGTTTTGAAGGCTAATGATCGGAGACCCCGTCGTCATCATGATAAAGCAAATATGGAAGCACTTGCAATGGGCCGAAAGGCAATTCATTCGAGCTCTATGGGAATTAAAGAAGTTGTTTGGATTGAGTAAGGATTCTAGTAGACTAGAGCTTAGCAATGCAAGTAGACCGACGAAAAGTAAGAAGGGAAAGATGCAAACCACAAGAAAATTCCTGATTCGAACTCGTGGGTTTTAACCAAAGCGATGAAGGGTTGAAAGGAAATAAGAGATCGGCTTTTGAAGGGAGGAAACCCAACTTCCATGAGGAAATGGATGAAAATTCTTGTTTTTAAACAGGAGTTTGAGTTCCGAATGATTTGGAAATATGGAAGTTGATTCTGGAATTAAGAAAGCAAAGGAGGGCTAAACAAAAAGTTTTAGTGCTAAGGGTGAAGCTAAGATATGGAGGAACCATGCAAGATAGATGTTGGAAGCTGAGGACTGACACATCACCGGGGAAATACTCAAGGAGAAGTTGTGGAAAAATTGGAGAAAAGAGAAGATTGAATTGTTGAAAATAAGACAAGTGGATATGGATCTGGGAGAATGTGATATCAAGATCGAAAGGTTGAAGGAGGATCCTCTCCAATGATCCAAATGAGAGATTCAAGAATGAAAAGCTCAAGGACGGCTTAAGCTCGAATCTCAAGCTAGCAATCAGTTATCGGGAAATGAGGAAGTTCTCGACATTGGGAAACATATGTGAAATTTATGAGGACAAAGGAAAAAGGATAAAAGAATCACTTAACCACCTCAATGTGGGAAGTGTGGGACACCTAACTCAGGTTCAAGACACAATGTACTCAAGGGGATAGTTGTTTCAAGGGTAAAGGCAGGTAAAATGATCAGTAAGCGAATCAAGTTCGAAGAAGGTTCAATCGGTTCGGCGTGAATTAGATTTGGATAAGGGTAATCCGAGTGATCTTCTTCCGATCTGAATTAACGTAGTTAAATGTCTTTCGATTACGTTAATTAGATCGTTTGATAATCTGGAAACCTAATCAAGTCTTGGCTTAAACATTTCTGTGATCAAAACCCTTATCACAGTTGGATGTGATAAACTCCTTGGACACTACAGAATGGGAAGTTCAGTTAAGGCTAGAGAGATTAACAACCACCGGGATAGGACAAGCATTTGTCTCCCCAACGGAAATCTCTCTCAAAACTTGACTATCTGACTAAGTCTGATAGTGACGATAATGTTCCCTATCTTTGAGTTCATCTAACTTAAAGGTAAATCGTATAGTCTTTCTGAGAAAGATTATATCTGAGAGGGATGATTTTATTGCTAATAGTTTAAATATTAGGACTGATCACCCTAATGTTTACAACTGTTAAGGAATAAAGTCATACAAATATCTCCTTACTCGTGCTCGAGTGATCAGAGTGTGCAGCAGAGAAAGTTTTCTTTGAAAAGTTTATTTGTAAAATGTTTCTAGTATGGAAAGTGTGTATTTGAAATATGTTATTCAAAAAGTTTCTTTTGAAATAATATTTTGCGAAATATTTTGAGACGGAAAACTTGGTGGATGTATAAGGAAAAATCTTTTTAAGTGGGGGAGGAATTTCCAAAAATCATGAGGAAAAATGATAAAAGAACCATCTTTTATATATATCTTTCACAAAGGTTTTAAGAATGAATTTCGGGGACGAAATTCCTTTTAAGTGGGGGAGTAGTGTAACACCCCTAATTTCGTCTTTCGAATAAATATGCAAGTATAATTGTTTATTAAATAAATAAAAATTTCATATTTGATTTTTGGCTTGCACTGTATATATATTATGTGAAAATATTATTATGTTGAGGTTTTTGCATAAAATATTAGACTTTTGCAATTAAGTCTTTCGGAAGGACCTAAAAGCAATAATTGAAAGTCTTTTGGAGTTAAAATTAATTAAATAAAGTTTTTAGTGAAAACTGGCCAAAATACTCAAGTGTTTTTCTGAATACTCGAGTATTCTGGGTCTGATGGCTCAGGATGGTGCGTGACAGCTGTTCAGCCATGGGAGAGCTTGGAGATGGCCACGAAATCAACCTGAAACCGGGGTGTTGACACGCAAACAACCTCCAACCACGTTCTAGGACTCGTGTCCTCATGCATGAGACCTCCACTCTTCTTCCTTAAGGATGGTGAATTGATTTATTCACCATCATTTGAGCTCTCAAGAGAAAGAATGGGGTTTTTAGGGTTCTGAACTTCCAAGACAAAATTCGACTTCATCCTTGAGTCTCCTCGAACAAATCATACACCGTTTCGAAGCTCACATCCAGAGCTTTGAAAAGCACCAAAAATAGTGAGCTAAGGTTGAGTGTGTGAGGAGTAATGAGCTTTGCAAAAGAGAGTTCGAAATCTGCCAAGAACCAGAATGTTGATTCAGACCCGTCATCTTCTTGTCTTCGATTCTCTCTCTTTCTTGAGATTTAGATCGTGATTGAGATACCATTGGAAAGCTATTTCAACGAGCTTCGATTTGATACCAAGTTTTTTAGATTTGAGTCCCTGGTTGAAAAGTTATGCTCCTGCGAAGTTAGGTGTTGAAATCTGCCAAACCAAATGTTCAGATTCAAGGAGCTGACTTTGAGCTTCAATTGTGGTAAGCTCAAGCTTCATTTTGGTCTGAAACTTATTGGTTTTCAAAGTTCATGTTATGGAGAACATAGTCTAACCAATTTCCCCAATTTTTATGCATGATTCGAATGTCGATTAATGTGGTTTTGAACCCCTGCTGAAACTGTCATGAAAGTTCGGGTTGGAAGTGGTTAGAGCTTTTGGTTGCTGTTCTCTATGGAGTCTTTGTTCAAGCACGACCCTAAGGTATGGGGGAAGCTTACTATTTGCTAGAATGAGAATAAAATGCATTTGAAATTAGGATGAGCCACCATGAGGCTTAAGGGTATAGTTTTGGAATTAGAAAAATGGCATGGAGGCCAATTTAAGACATGCTAAATGTTTGAGCAAGTTTGTTATGCTGCATGTGCACTGTATGCAAGTTATTTTCATGCCAAAATTGATTAGATTGGAATTTGGTATGTCAAGTTGCTCAAAATGTGGTTTTATGCATAATTGATGCTCAGTTATTATTCACTGTAAAACAATGTAATTTTTGGATTGGAACATGTTTTATATGTATAATGTAAGCTCTGTTGATCCTTGGTTTTAACTGGAATTGGCTAGAATTGGAAATGGTATGTTAAAAGGCAATTTGCAGTGTTATCTGTCTGAAAACACTCGAGTATTGGGGCTGATACTCGAGTATTTCGACCAAACCTGGGACATGGACTTCTGGAAAATGAAAAACACTCGAGTACTCATGAAGAACACTAGAGTATTTTAATGAATCTAAAAATGAATTTCTGGAAACGAAGAACACTCGAGTAATCATTAAGAACACTCGAGTATTTTGATAAAATCTGAGGAACACTCGAGTATTTATGAGTTACTCGAGTATTTTTATGAAAAGCATGATTCACTCGAGTCTAAGGAAATTCTACTCGAGTATTTTTGCATTGAGTTAAAATCCTACTCAAGTCTTTTAAATTATACACGAGTCTTGTTAATCAAAATGATACCAAAATACCATTTCCAACTAAGTCAAATTTAAAATTAGTTAAGAATGATTTATCAAGAAATGGGTAATGTTCCAAGGAAGAATATATTGTGTGAAATTACATTGTTATTACATGAGTGAATATAATGAATGTTGCATATAATGAGATTAATGGATAGTTTTGTTGGTTTTGGCCTCAAAATCTCGAGAGGGGGGTGAATCGAGTTTTATTATGTATTGAAAAATTCGTACCAAACTAAAAAATGTTTTGAGACGGAGAGATTAAACGATCATAATGGATCGCGAAAACCATAGAAAATATAATCGAGTAGCTCAGAAACGTAAATAAAGTAAATATGCGGAAAGTAAAGGATAAGGGTTAGAAAAGCTTGCACCGGTGAATTTTATACTGGTCCAGCCTTCCCGTCGAAAGGCCTAGTCCAGTCCCCAAGCGACCCGCCTGAGAGTTCTTATAACCAAGCAATAGAGCCGCACCCTATTACAACCAATAGCACCCTGCACACTACTAGGAACCTCCATTCGCTAGGGGCCTCAATCACACAGCAGGGTTCCTCGCCCTACGAACGCCTCAACGTTCAACTATGGGATTCTCTCCCTACCACTAAGGTTTAGAACGAATATGATTGTGATTACAATAGCTTTGTGTGTTCTTAAAACACAGATACAACAATATGCTCTATGATAGTGAAGTAGTGTTTCTCTAGATGTTACTCAGCCAATAAGGATTTGTTCTTCAAAAAGTATGAACGATGAAAAGCAGAAGACTTGAGAAGAAGAAGAGAGAAAACGTGCAGAGCAAAAAGAATGAATGAAAAAACTAACTGAACGTGAAAAATGTTGGAGTGATTGATTTAAAAATAAAAATAATTTGAATCAACAATGATTTTGAATTAAGTAAAACAAATCAAAATAGAATAATAAAAGATTTGAAATAAGTTTTAAAATCAAAACGATTTTCCAAATAAAATAAAGATTTGATTCTTAAAACCAAAAAGGAAATAATTCAAATTTAAAATCATTTTCGAATTTTATAAAATATATCAGAATCTTTTATATAAAAACAAATAAGGAAATAATAAAAATGATTCTGACACGTTTTTCAATAAATCAAGAAATAATCGATTACATAGAAGCAATAATCGATTACTTCTACAAAAATAGAAATTCTTAAAACATTTGAAAAACATGTAATCGATTAGGCTAAGAATAGTTAATCGATTACATCACTCCTGTTCATTATGTGATGCAACTATAATAATCGATTACACTCATAAGTTAATCGATTACTAAGCCTCTGTTTTGCATATGATGCAACATCATGTAATCGATTACTACAAAACTTGTAACCGATTACAAAGCCTCTGAAAAATATATGATGCAACAATTATAATCGATTACTTGACCATTGTAATCGATTACTTCCATAAGAAAGTAACTGATTAACAAAAATCACTTAATCGATTACAACCTCTCTGATTTTTCTATGATGCAACAAAGTTAATCGATTACTTTAGAAAATAATCGATTACTCCCTCTTGCACACATACAAATATACAGAGTTTTGTAACATCAATTATTTTACTAAGGTTAAATGCAGAAAACACATTTTTCATGCAAAAACACGTTTTTCCTTCTTCTCTAAAAATGAAAAACTTATTGGCTTTGTAACTACTTAAAGAAACAAAAACTCCATTACCTTACATTTTGATCTAAAGAGAAGGTTTCTATTCTATGCTTGCTTGAGTCTTCAATCTTGAGACTTGGCTTGCACTTGTGAGCTTGAACTTGAGTTGGCTTGTTATCATCAAAACATATAAATGAATTCCTTTGAAGTCCATAGAGAGTTTGAAGCATGCCTTCCAACCAGCTTGACTTCCAACAAGTTTTAGATGGAAAACTTGTGTGCATTCATGCATGATGACGAGACGATAAGGTACCACTTGTTATCAAGAGGGTACTCTGGAAATACCAAATTTACACGATAAGTTTGATGACACATTCTATTAATGTGGACAATATTCGAGGAATGTTGTTGATTTCGTTCTAGGAACGTGGACGTACATTCGGATTGGGACGTATGATACCAAGCTTGGTCATCAATGTCACTCGTTCGGGGAACGTAAAAAAAATGTACTTTAAGAGTACCGAAGGTTGCAAGCTTGATAACACATTTTGAGAACATAGGCAACATTCAAAGAATGTTGTTGAGATTGAGGAGAATGCATTTTGAGAACGCACACGTACAATCCGAATGGGACGTATTGTTATGAGCCAAACTTGTTGTTACATTGGTAAATTTATTGCATGTTGCACATATGGAGATTAAGGAATAACCCTAAATGGAATAATGGTATGTATGTATGCATAGTGATGTGTAGCGTATCACTTGTTCATGTTCGAGGAACATGAGGGGGGTACTTTGGAAGTACCAATTTGGTCACGACTAGCCTGTAGTCACATTTTGGTAATGTGGCCAGCATTAGTTGCTGCGAACGTTGGATATTCGTCTTGGTGACAAATGGGTTATTATAGTCACATTTTGGTAATGTGGCCAGCATTGGTTGCTGCGAACGTTGGATATTCGTCTTGGTGACTCATTGTAGTCACATTTTGGTAATGTGGCCAGCATTGGTTGCTGCGACCGTTGGATATTCGTCTTGTGACGAGACGTGCACATCAATATTGGTATTATGGACCACGTTCCAGGCAAAGTCGTGTGGCTTGCTCGATGACACATTTTGGTAATGTGGGTAGCATAGGAGATGCTGTTACGTCTTGGTGACGCGATGTACACTTTGGTAGTGTCGTTATGGATTATGATCCGAGCAAGTTCACTATACGTCCGAGGCACGTAAACGGGTTGTTTGGATGGTCATGCATGAGAGCATTGATTAGAGAATCTCGTGACTTGAGAAATAGTAAGCAAGCATCTGGACATATCATTAATGGGTTTGATTATCAATTAAATTGGCTTGCTCATAAGCTGTGCATATCGCTGGACTATTTTGTACACGTGTTTATGCATTGGGATCATGATGAATTGCTTACTTGTGCGTGTTAGTACTTTGTTCTCATTTGATTATGCGAATGAGTATAGCTTACCTCCCTGCCCTTATTAGGTGTTGGCCAGGTACCTAGACTTTCTAAAGATCGGTGATCATGGGATAGAGACTCCTTGTGCAACTCTTGAAGACCCGGCCAAACAGGATTATTGGACGAAGGACCATTGACTAGCTCTGAACGTCTCCAACTTTTGATAGAAATCGTAACTTTATGATTTGAGAGATGTATCAGAGTAAAACTTAAATTTCATTACTTGGTTATATTGGTGGTACTCAAAGAGTTTTTACACCTGATTTTAGGAATCAATGACCTTCCTCATGATTTATAAACTCTATGAAAATATAAATAAACCATTTTAATATTTTCCGCTGACTCTGATTTTATCATTTGAGTTCGGTAATGGAAGAAGTATTGTTAAAGTCAATTTTCTGGGATAACCTTATAACTAAGCTATTTTCGAAGGCTATTTCGTGCAAACAAGGTTATCTCAAAATGATTTTAAGATGTTCAGGAAATAATTACTCCTTCCACCGAATTCACTTCCAGATGCATGGTTTAAACTTGAGTACCACATATAAGGAAAAATTTTCATACTCCGATATTACCAATATAGTCAATAAGAAAATAAAATTCTTTTGATTAAACGAGGGACGTTACATTGCTTCTCCTGGAAGAAATACTTACTGATCGTGGAACGCTGATGAGATGGCTACTGCTGGGTGACGGAGATTGCTTTTGGGGACTTATGTCCCGAATCGAGAAGGGGATGCTTCTTAGTAGTTTATAATTAGGTTTTGATGGACCCTTGCTGATATATATATCAAGTGTACCCCTTTTCTTTCGAACTGTTTTTGATAATGTAAATATCTATGTAAGTCTGGCCCCGATGAACTATGGTGACTACTTATGAAAGAACCTTTATGATCTGTTACTAAACTATTTTCTGAAGGACTGTCGTAATCAGACAGACAGATCATTTTAAGTCAATCGGTTATGTTTTCTGTACGTAGAATATTTATTTATCTGTTGAAAATGAAGTCACCAATATCAAATTACTTTAGGAATAACAGTGAACCGTTTTCAATGACGATCTTTCTATACATAATATGAAACCCCACTCTTTTCACTATAAACAGTAACGTTTGGATAGTAAGTGCTTACAAGAAAATGGATTTAGTTGTAATACCTTGTTTTGGAAACTTGACTGATAAGTTTTATACTTGTAAAAAAAAATTCACCCTATTTTTCATGAACAAATTAGTTAGTAATTGATATTGTTTATTTCGAGTTTTCCAAATCGGGGTTTTACACTTGGTGGTATCAGAGCAATGGTTGTCCTTGTGGCCTGAACATGGCCTTACATGTTCTCTGTTGTGTGATCTCTAGATGTGTTTAAGTTATGTGACTAGATGTGTTAGTAAGTGTATTAAACTGTAAGTGCGTTAATGAATATAGCTTACGATGTCTGGAAGAGGAAGAGGTAGACATGCTCCTGGAGCAGCTCGGGACACCGAGGGCATGTTACACGATCTGACTGCTGCATTTCTTGACATGAGTGAGAATCTCAACATGATGCATCAACAGGCCCAACAGAACAACCAAAACCAAAACATAGGACCTCAGGAGTATAGGGGTTTAGATGAGTTTTGCGAGAGGAACCCTAAAGAGTTCGTCGGTGGATATGCCTCGGATAACACTAATGAATGGATCAGGGAGTTGGAAAAGATCTTCACCTCTATGCAATGCACCGATGCTCAGAAGGTGACCTATGCGGTATACATGCTAACCAAGGAGGCATCTGACTGGTGGGAAAATACTAAGCAAGTTATGGAGATTCAACAGCAAGCTGTCACTTGGGACTCCTTCAAGCAAAGGTTCTTAGAGAAATATTTTCCCATCGACATGAAGCTGAAGAAGGAAATAGAGTTCATGCACTTGACTCAAGGAGACATGTCGGTCGGCGAGTATGCTGCGAAGTTTGAGGAACTGGTCAAGTACGTGCCGCACTACAATCAACCCGGAAATGATCAGTCAAAGTGCGCAAAGTTCCTAGATGGACTCAAGACTGAGATTAAGATGGCTTTCATACACATGGGGATCGACAGCTTTCCGCTCTTAGTGAGCAGATGCAGAGTCTTTGAGGATGGACTCAAAGCGAAGAACATGGGCAATAAGACTACTGTATCCTCGAGTTCCCATGGACCAGTGAGAAACACCCCCAATTATCAGAATGCGAGGCAAGGAGCCCAACATGGGCGAGGACCCTACGATCGATCTGGAGGAAGAAGGGACAATCAATATAGAGAATCGAGGTTCCGAAGGAATAACAACCGCAAGAATGGCAACCGGGGTAATCGGAACACCAACACTTGGACCAACAATGGAAGTAGAAATCGTTACAACAACAACACTACTCATAGGAACTCTGAAACATCACCTCCCTTCTGTACTCGATACCACAGACGCCACTTTGGTCATGAGTGTAAACCCAAGCCAGTTTGTTTCATTTGTCAAGAATCTGGCCACTTTGCAAGGCAATGCCCCAACCCAAGAAAAAGGAGTGATGCTGGAAATGCTGCAAGGCCACAAACTAGGGGAAAGGTGTTTACGATGAGTGGTGCGGAGGCTTCAAACCATGATGGTCTCATCCAAGGTACATGTTTTATAAACGAGAATTCCTTAAATGGGTTGTATGATTCGGGTGCCACACACTCTTTTATATCTAATGATGTTGTGAGTAGGTTGCACTTAATGGTAGCTTCCCTACCATATGATCTGATTGTATTTACCCCTACTAGTGACCCGGTCACAGTTTCAACTTTTTGCCCTAAGTGTCTTGTAGTGATAGATGATAAGACTTTTCCCACTGACCTGATAACATATCCCCTATCCCAAATTGATGTTATCTTAGGGATGGACTGGTTATCCGCTAACCATGTTCAATTGAATTGTTTCACTAAAACCCTAACTTTTGGAAACCCTGACGATTCCTTACCAAAGCACGTAACTGCCAATCAAGTCATGGCTTCTCTGAGAGAGGGAGCCCATGTATACATGCTCTCGACTTCCTTGGATGTCAATGTGGAAAACCACATTCAAGAACTGCCTATAGTTCGAGACTTCCCAGAAGTCTTCCTTGACGACATTCCTGGGTTACCACCTGTTCGAGAGGTCGAGTTTTCAATCGATGTGATACCGGGGACTGGACCAATCTCTAGAGCACCCTACCGAATGGCACCAGTAGAGCTAGCTGAGCTGAAAAAGCAGATTGAGGAGTTGGTAGAAAAGCAACTCATCAGGCCCAGCGTGTCACCTTGGGGAGCTCCAGTTTTGCTAGTTAAGAAGAAGGACGGCAGTATGAGGTTGTGTGTCGACTATTGCCAGCTCAATAAGGTAACGATCAAGAACAAGTATCCTCTATGTAACAGCCCGATTTTCACTCCCCAAAACTTAAATGAGTTATGATTACTTTCTTGCAAAAATGAGGCCATTTTTTTTAAAATATAAATTTGTTAATACGTAATCCTCCCTTTTGAAAATCGAGTTGTCACTTTCGAAACTCCCCACTCAACATTATCATTGAAATATAAAACGGTTTTTATATAAAAGAAAAACAAGTGCCACGAGTACTGGAGTCACACTCCAAAGGTTTTCCAAAATAGGCCATCATTACAAAAGAGCTTACAAACCAAAATATAAAAAGGTAGCTGATTACATCATTAGTTCATTACAAGATAATCCTCGATTGAAAACTCAGATCCTAGACACCAGACATCCTCTAGACACAGATTACAAGACATCACTCATCAGCAGAACTAGCATCCGTCTCCATATCCTCGCTTGGGTCGGTCTCCGCTGCATGATCGAATTCGCTTGCACTTTCCTCTTCCATAGGTTCAGGAACCACTGCTGCCAAGGGCGCAGGATTACCATTCAGCTCATGGTGTTCCCGGGGTCCACCATCTTGATAATCTCGCAGAGTGACTTGCCCAACATGCATGTCCATGCCTGCTCCCCGTAGAATGTGCCTCGGATCGTCGATCTCCAGACGAGTATCTCCTCTCCAGATCCATCCATCAGGTACCACCTCCCATGCACCTCCCTGAAGAGGCCACATGTGGATCGCTACATGATACGCCATCTACCCGTTGCAATACCGGCGAATGCCAATACGACAACCAGGTAGGAGAGAGTCAGCGCGCCATACGTAACAGGTTGACCGCAAGGTCGCAGAATAGACACGATAGAAAGACGCACAGTACCAAGGACACTTGACGAACAAATATACACAGAACAGGACACAAGAACCAGAATGCAATCGAGCACTTGAAGGATAAGCACTTTTCCCAAATAAAACTTAGCATAATAAATAAAGGTTCTCACGATATAAATAAACCACACACAAAAGCAATACTCGTTAACCATTACCACCATGTACCACAACTGAACATCATCATACTTTGCCCATCCTCTTAAATATTCAGCATTTCTTTATCCTTTTGTTATTAAGTTTTATCATACTTAAATCACTCAATGAGGTAGGGGAAATCACCATCACTGAGGAACGCGCACTCTACATCTCCTCGGTCTCCATCCACCTAGTCGGAAGCCAACAGGAGTACAGGAACTTTACCACGCGGGCACGACAGCTGTCTCAAAACAGATGGTCCTAGACCAGGAGGATCTCGTCCTCAAATCATATAATAAAGGCTCATTGCCTCGCAGTGGCAAAACACATTGCCCCGTTCCAGTCCCTCTCAACTGTTGTAGACTTGCATTCAAGGGGGTGACAGTACCACTTCTAGTTAGCTATGCGGTCCTTACCACGGCATTAGACCCAGTCCCCACCACGTTAGTGTGCCACTTATGGGATTCGTCCCGCCTAGAAATGTACTCGAGGCTTCTTGACGAGTCACCGTCATTGCCCTCCCCTCATGCAATCTCCACCTGAGTATCCGCAGATACCCATAGTATCTTCCTCTCCACTACTTCACACTCTCATATCTCACCACGAATATTAATGTCTTTTAGTGTCTTTTAATATTCTTAAAGTCTTTTAGAACCTATAGTCGGCTTGCCCTTAGTCCATCCCTTCGACAAGACCCGACCACTAAAGCATCTTTTCCCCACTTTCACAAGACCACACATTCCAAGCCCCTCGGGCAAACATCTCATCTCATCACTTTCTCACAAATCACATTGCTCTTTGCACTAGCACAACATGTTTCTAACACAATCTCAACTTCACAAGCACCATGTCCTTATCCAACACATTGCCATTTCATCACATTTCTCATATCGCATCACATACCAATCCTTCACTCATCCTCATACGTTTACTCTTTCATTATCATTCGTGAATCACTTAAACTTATCAAACGGGAAAATCACCATCTCATCACAGAGTAATAAGGAACTGACTCAAGATAATAAATAACGTGCACAAGAACGTAACGTAAATAAACATTACATAAACACATTGAGCCACCATCCGGCAACAATGTTACGGGCTCACCGCAATCTCACTCACCTCTTATTCCAGCAAGAAAAGCACTTTGCCCTTGAAGGTCTCTAACTTCCCTTTGAGAATTGTCACCACCGTCCACTGAATAACCTCAAATAAATAAATACACTTTTATTAAAATCATTTCAATTAGAAATCACCACTTGATTCTTAAATCAAAACCCTTTACTTTCTTTATCCTTTATTAAAATATTGGTATTTATCAAAACAACTCTCAATCTTTTCTCATATCTAAAATCCTTTGAAAATCCTTTGAAAACTCACATTAGGACAAGTGAAATGAATAATTTATGTGGCTGTATGAGAAAGTCCAGCCACTTAATTCAAGTTGGAAATCATTGAAAATCCACAATTCTTTACTCTAAATTTTCGTGAATCAATAACACTTGAAATCCATGTCTTTTCACAACTCAAAAACATTTTTAAACATGAAATACTTGAAAATAAAATTTTGGACAGCAAGGAATAAAAGAAATTAAATCATGAAATCACTTTAAGAAAACAACCAAATTCATTTACTCATTTCCTTCATCAAACCGAATGGAATCAAAAACAAAACAACACCATTCAAACATATTTTTCTTAAAACAAAGTCATGAAACATAATCATTTCAAGAAAACAATTTCATACAAAAGAATCTAGCCTCTTCAATCTAGAGTAGGCCGAATCATGGTCATGGAAAAACAAGGCTTTTGATGCATCTTTTCTTCACAAAATCTTGAAAATATTAAATCAACAACATGCATTTGTAAAGCACATGGTTTTAGAAAATCTCAACTCTTTTCTTCTTCAAAACCGTGACATATAAGTCACTTTAAAACACAATTTTATTTTCATTTTCCTTTGCATGTACTTTTAAAATCATGGAAATCAAAAAGAAATTACATGCAAGGAACTTTCTCATGAGAAATCATTAAGTTTCTTTGTTTTCAAAGCTTGACCGAATAGTACCTTAACAAAATCAAGAGGAAAACTTAAATCCTTTACTTTTAAATACTCATGAATTAGGTCAAAACATAAATCATTTAGAAAAGAATTGTTTCCCTTGGTTTCTCATCAAAACCGAGACATGCAATTCAAGAACCAAAACTTTTTGAGCAAGAAAACCACATGCAAAGCTTAAAAATCAAAGCCATGAGAAATCAAGAAAAGAATCAAATCCTTTTCAAAGCTAAACAAAGATCAAAGTCCTTTTTGAAAATAAAACCAAGATCAAAACTTTAGAAAATTCAAAATTAAAATCAAGGCAAACAAACCATTTAGATCACCTTTATCAAACATCACACTAACATGCATGAACTTAGAATGAAATAAAGATCATCATGACCTAATTTTCTAGGCAAGGCCGAATAGAAATGTCCATGGTTTAGGGTTCTACAAACTTGAAGAGTTCTTGAAACTCAAGATCAAGGCTTAACAAACATAGATCTTCAAAGAACTTAGACATGCAACAACAACAAAGAACTTTTACAAAACTTGGAAAATTAAAAATCACTTAGAACAACTTAGGATCTTCGAATACACTAAGGAAATAGAAGGGATCTTCAACCTCTTCACTTGATCTTCAAGGATCTAAGGCTTAGGACTTGATCTTCCTCTTCCTTTCTTCCTTGATGCTCACGGGTTCCCTCTCTCTATCTCTACCTATTTCTTCTCTAAGAGCTTGATGTTCTCTTAGAATAAGTGTTTGGTTGTGGAAGTGAAATGAGAAGCAAATGGGTTGAGGTTCTACGGTTTTGGGCATAAAAAGGCAACCAACAATTTCCCTTCTTGCCCTCAAGATAATTCGGTCAAGGGTTGTTGGATGAAGGGTAAAATTGACTAAACTAAGGCTTGCATGGCTCAAGCCAAGCCTTTAGACAAATAGAGTAAAATTAGGGCTAATCTCACTTCTTATTGGTTGGTCAAACCACTAACCATGCTTAACACTTAAACTAAACCTAAGAGCATTAGTCCACTAGCCTAGGGTTCAAGAAGTCAAGGCATGACTCATACTTGCACTACACACACTATGCATACGGCGACACATATGCACACACATGCACAATTTCATTTTCATTTTCTTTTTCACATAAAATCACATTTCTTAAAAAATATACAAAGTATAAAATGATTAAGAATTTAATCCAAAATGCCATAAATCCGAAATTCATAAGGTTTGTCTTAAAATAAAATCATTTGCTTAGAAATCCAAAATCATTTGAAAACACAAAATAAATTTAATTCAAGAAATACTTTTGAAATCACACCTTTAAAAATACTTTATTCAAATAATCTTTTTAGGGTTTTCAAACGAATATGAGGTATTCAAACGGGGTGTTACATTCTCCCCAACTTAGCGATTTCTCATCCCCGAGAAATATAGTACCTGGATCAAACAGGTGCGGAAAAGAACTTCTCATCTTGCTCTCAAGCTCCCACGTCGCATCTTCCCCATTATTCCGACTCCATACTACCTTAACTAAGGGAATATCCTTCCCTCTCAACTTCTTAACACTACTACCATCTATCGTTAGAGGTAAGGTCTCAAATGTGAGATTCTCTTTTAGTTGTACCAAATCGGGTTCAATGATGTGTGAGGGATCATGAACATATTTTCTCAATTGGGATACATGAAAGACATTGTGCAAGTTTGAAAGAAAAGGAGGTAAGGAAATTTGATAGGCTAAAGGTCCTATTCGTTTGAGAATTGGATAAGGTCCAATAAAACGAGGTGTAAGTTTTCAGGTTTTGAGCATTCTACCAATTCCAGTAGTTGGCACTACCTTCATGAAAACAAAATCTCCTTCATTGAATTCTAGCGGAATCCTTCTCTTGTCTTGGTAACTCTTTTGTCTACTTTGAGCAGTCCTCATCCTGTCTTGAATTAACCTCACCTTTTCGGTCGTCTGCTGAACTACGTCTGGCCCCATTACCAGATGCTCACCAGTCTTGAACCAACACAGCGGCGTTCTACACTTCCTACCATACAGAGCTTCATATGGTGCCATTCCGATGCTTGAATGGAAACTATTGATGTAGGTAAACTCAATCAGATGCAGAAAAGAATCCCAATCACCAGTATTCTCAATCACATAGGCTCTCAAAAAATCCTCCAATGTTTGGATAGTTCGCTCTGACTGTCCGTCTGTCTGTGGGTGATACGCGGAACTTAAATCTAACTTGGTTCCGACTACTGTTTGCAAACTGACCCAAAATTTCGAAGTAAATCGTGGATCTCTGTCTGATACTATACTTGAGGGTACTCCATGTAATCTTACTACTTCCTTCAAATATAGCTCAGCCAGTCTATCCATTGAGTACTTCATGTTGACAGGAATAAATCGCGCCGTCTTCGTCAGTCTGTCCACTATTACCCAAACAGCATCATGACCTCGTCGAGTCGTGGGAAAACCATAGACAAAATCCATAGTGATACAGTCCCATTTCCACACTGGTACTTCCAATGGTCTTAACTCACCACCAGGCTTCTTATGTTCCACCTTCGCCTTTTGACACGTCAAACATCGTGATACGTACTCCGCTATTTCCCTTTTCATTCCAGGCCACCATAAAATCCTTTTGAGGTCCTGATACATCTTTTGCGAACCAGGGTGTAGACTCAATTTACTCTTGTGAGCTTCCTCCAAAATCATTCCCTTTATCTCCACATCGTTCGGTACACAAACACGATCCCTATATCTCAACACTCCATCACCACCAACCTTGAATTCTACTTCTTTTCCTTTGTCCAAAAGCTTCTTCTTAGCTTGAAGTTACTCGTCCTTCGGTTGGAGTTTCGTTATCCGCTCCATGAATCCACTCGAAACAGTTAGTTGCCCCAATATCATACTCCTTGGTCCTAACTCCATTCCTAAATTCAGATCTCGAAATTCTTCAATCAATTCCAACTCCTTGATCATTAGCGCAGAGACATGCAACGACTTCCTACTCAAAGCATCAGCAACCCAGTTCGCCTTTCCAGGATGATATTGCAGCTCAATCTCATAGTCCTTTAAGAATTCCATCCACCTTCTCCGACGCATATTCAGCTCCTTTTGCTCGAACAGGGACTTTAAACTCTTGTGATCACTAAAGACTTCGACTCTTACACCGTACAAGTAGTGTCTCCAAATCTTCAAAGCAAACACTACTGCTGCCAGCTCCAAATCATGGGTTGGGTAGTTGAGCTCATGAGTCTTCAGTTGCAGTGAAGCATAGGCCACCACTTTCCGCTCTTGCACCAATACGCATCCTAAACCTTGCTTCGAAGCGTCACAATACACACTGAAAGACTTCGTTGTGTCCGGTAAGACTAACACTGGTGCGGTTGTCAATCTCCTCTTCAGCTCTTGAAAATTCTCCTCGCACTTCGTCGACCATTCGAATTGTTGTCCTTTCCTTGTCAGCTTCGTCAAAGGTAAAGACAAACGGGAAAATCCTTCGATAAATCGACGGTAATACCCAACTAGTCCTAGAAAACTACGAATCTCCGTCACAGACGTCGGTGTCTTCCACTCCAACACAACATTTACATTCGCAGGATCCACTGAGATTCCATCCTTCGAGATCACATGCCCCAAGAAATGCACTGAGTCTAACCAAAAATCGCACTTCGACAACTTGGCGTACAGCTGCTTGTCTCTCAATGTTGTCAAGACTACTCGCAAATGCTCAGCATGTTCCTCCTTAGACTTGGAATAAATCAAAATATCATTGATAAAAACGACAACAAATGAATCCAAGTAAGGATGAAATATTCTATTCATGTAATCCATGAATATTGCAGGAGCATTTGTTACACCAAAGGGCATAACCAGATACTCGTAATGACCATAACGAGTTCTGAAAGCAGTCTTGGGAATATCTTCCTCCTTTACTCTTATCTGATGATATCCCGATCTCAGGTCGATCTTAGAAAATACAGTTGCTCCCTTTAGTTGATCCAACAAATCGTCAATTCTGGGTAGAGGGTACTTGTTTTTGATTGTCACCTTGTTCAATTGCCGATAATCCGTGCACAAACGCATACTACCATCCTTCTTTTTGACGAATAAAACCGGTGCTCCCCAGGGCGAAACACTAGGTCTTATCATCTTCTTCTCCAACATCTCTTCCAATTGCTTCTTTAGTTCAGCTAAGTCCGCTGGTGCCATCCTATAAGGTGCTTTTGAAATCGGTCCAGTTCCAGGGATCACGTCAATTGAGAATTCCACATCTCGAATTGGCGGTAAACCAGGTATCTCATCCGGAAAAACTTTGGGAAAATCCCAAATTATGGGTAATTCATGCAGTTCCTTGTCCTTCTTGACATCCAGTGAAGCCAAAAACATATAAGCTACTGCGCCGCCCTTCAATGAAGTTTGAATTTGCTTGGCACATAAATGCTCAAGGTCATCGGGTTTAGGCAAAGAAGATTGGGTTTCACTAAAGACTAACGACTTTTCGGAACAGTTCAGAAGAACATGATTCATAGTAAGCCAGTCCATTCCTAAGATAACATCTATTTGAGAAAGGGGTAATTGAATCAAATCAACAAGATAGGTGTTTCCTTCTATCTCTAAGGGACAATTGGGACAATAGGTCGATACTATCACGGGTTTGTCAGTAGGGGTAGAAACAATTAAGTTATAGGGTAAAACATCTACTTTCAATTTTAATCTACTCACCACATCATGAGAAATAAAAGAATGAGTTGCACCCGAATCATACAATACTAATAAAGAATTCTTATAGATGAGACATTCACCTTGGATAAGATTAGCAGCATTTGCAGCTTCAATTCCACTCATCGTGAACACTCTTCCTGGCATATTAGGATGATTAGCATTCCCCGAATTAGCCGATCGCTTAGGCTCCCGACAATCTCTCGCAATGTGACCAGGCTTATCACAGTTGAAACAATTCACACTCCTTGATGGACACATCGGGCTAAAATGATTCTGACCACACTTGTTGCAATGAGGAGGTACACTCACTGATCTAGCTCCCCCGAAATTTCCACGATCACCACGATCCATGCGATTCCCTCCAGAATTGCTGCCCTCACGGGTTCTATCGCGATTACCGTTGCCTCCGAAGCCTCCACCTTGTCCGCTTCCTCCAAAACGTAGATCTCTCCTTCCACCAGAATAGGGGTGCGGAGCCCTATACCTTCCACCAGCATCTCTGTGAAAAGGAAAATTGCGAACCGGTCCATGGGATGAAGAAGGGTTCACAGCCGTTCCCCTCGCTTTCAGACCTCCTTTGTACATACGACAGCGGTTCACCAGACTAGCAAAATCATCTATCTCTAAATGAGAAAAAGCTAACTTAATCTCAGGCTTAAGACCATCCCTAAACTTAGCACACTTAGATCGCTCATTCTCTCCTCCAGCATACTGAGGTACATACTTAACTAACTCCTCGAATTTCGAAGCATACTCATCGATCGACAAATTCCCTTGAGTAAGCCTCAAAAATTCCATCTCCTTCTCAGTTCTCAGATACATCGGGAAATACTTTTCAAGAAATTTCTGCTTAAAAGCTTCCTAGGTCATGGCTTCTCCCAGATTTACCATCACCTGCTTAGTAACTCGCCACCATGCTGCAGCCTCCCTTGTTAACATATACCCAGCGTAAGCCAACTTCTGCTCATCATTACACTGAACCATACCCCCGAAAATATGCTCTAGATCCTCAATCCACCCTACGGCCGCATCTGGAGCAAAGCCTCCCGCAAATTCCTTCGGATTTCGACGACAAAACTCATCTAATCCCTTATAGCCTTGGGCTTCCAGATTTTGAGCTTGCTGCTGAGTGTTGAAATTCTGCGGCGCCTGACGATGCAACGCTTGGATATTATCGTTGACTCCCGTCATCATGGCTGCCATCCGAGTCATGAAGTCTACCGCATCCGAGTGATCAGCATCCTCACCAGGGTTTCGCGAACTCGAGCCAGAAGGTCTTCCACGCGTACGACTCATCTTAAAATAAACCAGATAGAGAATTCAACACACAATAACACAGGATCCTAGACTCTAGACACATAGAGTACACAGAGAAGACACGCAAGACTGGGTTTAAGGCCACTGAGGATTAACATTGCTCTGATACCAACTCTGTAACAGCCCGATTTTCACTCCCCAAAACTTAAATGAGTTATGATTACTTTCTTGTAAAAATGAGGCCATTTTTTTTTAAATATAAATTTGTTAATATGTAATCCTCCCTTTTGAAAATCGAGTTGTCACTTTCGAAACTCCCCACTCAACATTATCATTGAAATATAAAACGGTTTTCATATAAAAGAAAAACAAGTGCCACGAGTACTGGAGTCACACTCCAAAGGTTTTCCAAAATAGGCCATCATTACAAAAGAGCTTACAAACCAAAATATAAAAAGGTAGCTGATTACATCATTAGTTCATTACAAGATAATCCTCGACTGAAAACTCAGATCCTAGACACCAGACATCCTCTAGACACAGATTACAAGACATCACTCATCAGCAGAACTAGCATCCGTCTCCATATCCTCGCTTGGGTCGGTCTCCGCTGCATGATCGAATTCGTTGCAGTTTCCTCTTCCATAGGTTCAGGAACCACTGCTGCCAAGGGCGCAGGATTACCATTCAGCTCATGGTGTTCCTGGGGTCCACCATCTTGATAATCTCGCAGAGTGACTTGCCCAACATGCATGTCCATGCCTGCTCCCCGTAGAATGTGCCTCGGATCGTCGATCTCCAGACGAGTATCTCCTCTCCAGATCCATCCATCAGGTACCACCTCCCATGCACCTCCCTGAAGAGGCCACATGTGGATCGCTACATGATACGCCATCTACCCGTTGCAATACCGGCGAATGCCAATACGACAACCAGGTAGGAGAGAGTCAGCGCGCCATACGTAACAGGTTGACCGCAAGGTCGCAGAATAGACACGATAGAAAGACGCACAGTACCAAGGACACTTGACGAACAAATATACACAAAACAGGACACAAGAACCAGAATGCAATCGAGCACTTGAAGGATAAGCACTTTTCCCAAATTAAACTTAGCATAATAAATAAAGGTTCTCACGATATAAATAAACCACACACAAAAGCAATACTCGTTAACCATTACCACCATGTACCACAACTGAACATCATCATACTTTGCCCATCCTCTTAAATATTCAGCATTTCTTTATCCTTTTGTTATTAAGTTTTATCATACTTAAATCACTCAATGAGGTAGGGGAAATCACCATCACTGAGGAACGTGCACTCTACATCTCCTCGGTCTCCATCCACCTAGTCGGAAGCCAATAGGAGTACAGGAACTTTACCACGCGGGCACGACAGCTGTCTCAAAACAAATGGTCCTAGACCAGGAGGATCTCGTCCTCAAATCATATAATAAAGGCTCACTGCCTCGCAGTGGCAAAACACATTGTCCCGTTCCAGTCCCTCTCAACTGTTGTAGACTTGCATTCAAGGGGGTGACAGTACCACTTCTAGTTAGCTATGCGGTCCTTACCACGGCATTAGACCCAGTCCCCACCACGTTAGTGTGCCACTTATGGGATTCGTCCCGCCTAGAAATGTACTCGAGGCTTCTTGACGAGTCACCGTCATTGCCCTCCCCTCATGCAATCTCCACCTGAGTATCCGCAGATACCCATAGTATCTTCCTCTCCACTACTTCACACTCTCATATCTCACCACGAATATTAATGTCTTTTAGTGTCTTTTAATATTCTTAAAGTCTTTTAGAACCTATAGTCGGCTTGCCCTTAGTCCATCCCTTCGACAAGACCCGACCACTAAAGCATCTTTTCCCCACTTTCACAAGACCACACATTCCAAGCCCCTCGGGCAAACATCTCATCTCATCACTTTCTCACAAATCACATTGCTCTTTGCACTAGCACAACATGTTTCTAACACAATCTCAACTTCACAAGCACCATGTCCTTATCCAACACATTGCCATTTCATCACATTTCTCATATCGCATCACATACCAATCCTTCACTCATCCTCATACGTTTACTCTTTCATTATCATTCGTGAATCACTTAAACTTATCAAACGGGAAAATCACCATCTCATCACAGAGTAATAAGGAACTGACTCAAGATAATAAATAACGTGCACAAGAACGTAACGTAAATAAACATTACATAAACACATTGAGCCACCATCCGGCAACAATGTTACGGGCTCACCGCAATCTCACTCACCTCTTATTCCAGCAAGAAAAGCACTTTGCCCTTGAAGGTCTCTAACTTCCCTTTGAGAATTGTCACCACCGTCCACTGAATAACCTCAAATAAATAAATACACTTTTATTAAAATCATTTCAATTAGAAATCACCACTTGATTCTTAAATCAAAACCCTTTACTTTCTTTATCCTTTATTAAAATATTGGTATTTATCAAAACAACTCTCAATCTTTTCTCATATCTAAAATCCTTTGAAAATCCTTTGAAAACTCACATTAGGACAAGTGAAATGAATAATTTATGTGGCTGTATGAGAAAGTCCAGCCACTTAATTCAAGTTGGAAATCATTGAAAATCCACAATTCTTTACTCTAAATTTTCGTGAATCAATAACACTTGAAATCCATGTCTTTTCACAACTCAAAAACATTTTTAAACTTGAAATACTTGAAAATAAAATTTTGGACAGCAAGGAATAAAAGAAATTAAATCATGAAATCACTTTAAGAAAACATCCAAATTCATTTACTCATTTCCTTCATCAAACCGAATGGAATCAAAAACAAAACAACACCATTCAAACATATTTTTCTTAAAACAAAGTCATGAAACATAATCATTTCAAGAAAACAATTTCATACAAAAGAATCTAGCCTCTTCAATCTAGAGTAGGCCGAATCATGGTCATGGAAAAACAAGGCTTTTGATGCATCTTTTCTTCACAAAATCTTGAAAATATTAAATCAACAACATGCATTTGTAAAGCACATGGTTTTAGAAAATCTCAACTCTTTTCTTCTTCAAAACCGTGACATATAAGTCACTTTAAAACACAATTTTATTTTCATTTTCCTTTGCATGTACTTTTAAAATCATGGAAATCAAAAAGAAATTACATGCAAGGAACTTTCTCATGAGAAATCATTAAGTTTCTTTGTTTTCAAAGCTTGACCGAATAGTACCTTAACAAAATCAAGAGGAAAACTTAAATCCTTTACTTTGAAATACTCATGAATTAGGTCAAAACATAAATCATTTAGAAAAGAATTGTTTCCCTTGGTTTCTCATCAAAACCGAGACATGCAATTCAAGAACCAAAACTTTTTGAGCAAGAAAACCACATGCAAAGCTTAAAAATCAAAGCCATGAGAAATCAAGAAAAGAATCAAATCCTTTTCAAAGCCAAACAAAGATCAAATTCCTTTTTGAAAATAAAACCAAGATCAAAACTTTAGAAAATTCAAAATTAAAATCAAGGCAAACAAACCATTTAGATCACCTTTTTCAAACATCACACTAACATGCATGAACTTAGAATGAAATAAAGATCATCATGACCTAATTTTCTAGGCAAGGCCGAATAGAAATGTCCATGGTTTAGGGTTCTACAAACTTGAAGAGTTCTTGAAACTCAAGATCAAGGCTTAACAAACATAGATCTTCAAAGAACTTAGACATGCAACAACAACAAAGAACTTTTACAAAACTTGGAAAATTAAAAATCACTTAGAACAACTTAGGATCTTCGAATACACTAAGGAAATAGAAGGGATCTTCAACCTCTTTACTTGATCTTCAAGGATCTAAGGCTTAGGACTTGATCTTCCTCTTCCTTTCTTCCTTGATGCTCACGGGTTCCCTCTCTCTATCTCTACCTATTTCTTCTCTAAGAGCTTGATGTTCTCTTAGAATAAGTGTTTGGTTGTGGAAGTGAAATGAGAAGCAAATGGGTTGAGGTTCTACGGTTTTGGGCATAAAAAGGCAACCAACAATTTGCCTTCTTGCCCTCAAGATAATTCAGTCAAAGGTTCTAAGGCTTGCATGGCTCAAGCCAAGCCTTTAGACAAATAGAGTAAAATTAGGGCTAATCTCACTTCCTATTGGTTGGTCAAACCACTAACCATGCTTAACACTTAAACTAAACCTAAGAGCATTAGTCCACTAGCCTAGGGTTCAAGAAGTCAAGGCATGACTCATACTTGCACTACACACACTCATGCATACGGCGACACATATGCACACACATGCACAATTTCATTTTCATTTTCTTTTTCACATAAAATCACATTTCTTAAAAAATATACAAAGTACAAAATGTTTAAGAATTTAATCCAAAATGCCATAAATCCGAAATTCATAAGGTTTGTCTTAAAATAAAATCATTTGCTTAGAAATCCAAAATCATTTGAAAACACAAAATAAATTTAATTCAAGAAATACTTTTGAAATCACACCTTTAAAAATACTTTATTCAAATAATCTTTTTAGGGTTTTCAAACAAATATGAGGTATTCAGACGGGGTGTTACACTCTACCTCAGATAGATGACTTGATGGATCAGTTGAGGGGAGCAGCGGTGTTTCCAAAAATCGACCTTCGATCGGGTTATCACCAGATTCGGGTAAAGGAAGAAGATATTCCGAAGACTGCTTTTAGGACCCGATATGGGCATTTTGAGTATTTAGTCATGCCTTTTGGAGTGACTAACGCTCCTGTAGTGTTTATGGACTACATGAACAAAATCTTTCAGCCATACTTAGATTCGTTCGTGGTAGTATTCATAGACGATATCCTCATTTATTCCATGAACAAGGAGGAACATGAGGAACATTTGAGGATAGTCCTGCAGATTTTGAAGGAAAAGCAGTTGTATGCGAAGCTCTCGAAGTGCGAATTCTGGTTGGGAGAAGTGAATTTCTTGGGTCATATAATCTCAAAGGAAGGAATAGCGGTAGATCCAGCCAAAGTAAAGGCGGTGTTGGACTGGAAAGTGCCAACGACGGTGACAGAAATCCGAAGTTTTCTCGGTTTGGCAGGATATTATAGGCGTTTCATCGAAGGATTCTCAAGATTATCCTTGCCAATGACGAAGTTAACAAGGAAGGGACAGCCGTTCGTGTGGACAACGAAGTGCGAGGAGAGTTTTCAGGAACTTAAAAGGAGATTAACTACATCTCCAGTACTTATTTTACCTGACCCCGAGAAGAGTTTTAGTGTCTACTACGATGCATCGAAGCAAGGTTTGGGTTGTGTCCTGATGCAAGAGCGAAAAGTCATAGCGTATGCCTCTAGACAACCGAAGGTTCACGAGCAAAATTACCTAACTCATGACTTGGAGTTAGCTGCGGTGGTTTTTGCTCTAAAGATATGGCGACATCACCTCTACGGATCAAGGATCGAGGTATTCAGTGATCATAAGAGTCTTAAGTATCTCTTTGATCAAAAAGAGTTAAATATGAGGCAAAGGCGATGGATGGAGTTTTTGAAGGATTACGACTTTGAGCTACAGTACCATCCAGGGAAAGAGAACGTGGTAGCAGACGCTTTGAGTAGGAAATCTCTTCATGTGTCTGCAATGATGGTGAAAGAGATGGAGTTAATCGAGAGATTCAGAGATATGAACTTGGAAGTCAGGATGAATCCACGAAGTATGACTCTGGGAATGCTGGTTGTGTCGAACGAGTTTATAGAACAAGTCAAGGAATGGCAATCAAATGATCCAGAGTTACAAACAAAGAAGCAGCTGGTTTCGAAAGGGAAAGAGACTGAGTTTCAAGTAGGAACTGATGAAGTATTAAAACACAAGGGTCGAATTTGTGTGCCACAAGACGAGGGAATAAGGGAAATGATTTTGGAAGAAGCTCATAAGAGTAAGTTGAGTACCCATCCGGGAGCAACCAAAATGTACCAAGACTTGAAGAAGATGTTTTGGTGGCCTGGTATGAAAAGAGAAGTAGCGGAGTATGTGTCAAGGTGTCTGGTGTGTTAGAAAGCTAAGGTCGAACACAAGAAACCCGGCGGAGTGTTACAACCATTGGAAATCCCATGTTGGAAATGGGACAGTATTTCCACGGATTTTGTAACTGCTTTGCCTAAGACCCGGAGAGGATTTGAGGCTATTTGGGTAATTGTGGACCGATTAACCAAAAGCGCTCATTTCCTACCTATCAATGTGAAGTACCCATTGAAGAAATTGGCAACCATATATGTCAATGAGATAGTGAGACTCCATGGGGTACCCTCAAACATCATATCAGACAGAGATCCGAGATTTGTTTCTAAGTTTTGGAGTAGTCTACATGCTGCACTTGGGACAAGACTCCAGTTGAGTTCAGCTTATCATCCTCAGACGGACGGACAATCAGAAAGGACCATTTAATCATTAGAGGATCTTCTTAGAGCCTGTGTTCTGGAGCAAGCAGGAGAATGGGACGCTCTATTGCCACTGATTGAATTCACATGCAATAACAGCTATCACTCGAGCATAGGGATGGCCCCTTATGAGGCTTTGTATGGAAGGAAGTGCAGGATGTGATTATGTTGGTTTGAAACTGGGGAAAATCTTGTTCTGGGTCCGAAAATGGTTCAACAAACAACAGAAAAGATTAAAATGATTCAAGAAAAGATGAGAAGTGCACAAAGCAGACAGAAAAGCTACTATGATCAGAGAAGGACTCCTATCGAGTTTAAGGAAGGGGATCATGTATTCATGCGAGTAGTACCAACTACTGGGATTGGCAGAGTGCTTAAAACCCGAAAACTTACCCCAAAATTCATAGGACCTTACCAAATCCTGAGACGTGTAGGATCGGTAGCTTATGAAATTTCCTTACCCCCAATATTTTCCAACCTACACAATGTCTTTCATGTGTCACAACTTAGAAAGTACATTGGTGATCCTTCTCACATCATCGAACCCGACTCTATACAACTTAAGGAAAATCTCACGTACGAGACCTTACCCTTAAGAATAGACAGTCGAAGTGTAAAGACTCTACGAGGAAAGGACATCCCTCTGGTCAAGGTTATCTGGAGTTCTGTGAATGGCGAGACTGCTACTTGGGAGCGTGAGAGTAGCATGAGGGATTCGTACCCTCACTTGTTTGAAACAGGTACGTCATTTCTCGAGGACGAGAAATCTTCAAGTTTGGGAGAATGTGACGTCCCGTATTTTCCTAACTAAGATAAATAAAATTTCATTAAAGAGGAGTTTTGAGATATTGTTTTACAAAGGATTTTTAATGAGTGTTTTATTCGGTTACGTAAGAAGTTGTCGATTTTATGGAATTTTGGTAAACAAACATTTTCATAGAGTCCAAAGCAAATGATTTTATTGAGTTGGATTGATTTAATTGATGAGCAGTGAGTCATGATTTTATTGTTGGTGATTTCTTATAAGAATAAACTTCCTTGTGAACTTTAATAGATTTAACGAATTTCAGAAATTCATAACTTTTTAACCGTAACTCCGAATTTTATGATCTTTATATGAAAACGATCGTATCGAAATGTAGATTTCAAAAATGTGATTTTCATAATTTTCTGTGTTGATTTACGAAAATTATTTTTCAGGTTTGTGAAATACGAATTTTGAAGGTATTAATTGTTAAAAATAGTTAAAGATCTCTAATGGATTTTCCTTTTGGAAATCTCTTTTATATGTATGAGTATGATTGAAAATGAAAATGAAATGTGTATGTATGTGTACATGTATGTGTTGTGTGATGCATGAAATGATAGAATAAAATAATATATCTTCAAGGAAGTGATATTACTAATTCCCCTAAATTACTCAAAGTTGTCTACCCTTGAATGACCTTTTTCATGCAACATTTTGAGCTACCAAAACTACCCTTAGCTTTGAATTTGAAATTCCTAAACTACCCTTGATCTTTGGGCTTTTAACCCATTTAACCCCTAAAGCCCAAGCCCACTTGCTCATATATATATATGCACCACACACACACACACCCTTCATTTCTTCATTTTTACCCATTCTAAATCTAAGAAAGAAAGAAATTTAGAGAGAGAGAGAGTGAAGGCCGAAGCCTTGAGGAGAAGGAGAAGGAGGTTTTTGGCTTCTCTCATTTAATTTCAAGCTTGATCTAGGTATTTTCTTAAGTTCCTAACCTCTTTCTTTAGTTTATTTTCGGTTTTTATGTTTTTATTTCTAAAGTTTTGATTTTTGTTTGTAAATGTTGATGCATGTTTGTTTCCAAGCTAGATCTAGTGTTTTTAAGATGCATGCATGTTAATTTCTAAGCTTGATTTTGAAGCTTTTGTTAAGTAAGCATTTTTCTTTTATGATCTTAAGTTACTTATGAACTCATTCATTTTCTTCTTGATTTCTTAAAGTGTTTTTGATAAAGTTTGATTTTGAGTTTGCATGAAGGATTTTTCAAAAGATCTATGTTTGATCTTGACATGCATGCAAAGGTTTTTGAAAAAGATTGAATTTTTCTTAGTGGTTTTCCTTATGACTGGCC
Organism: Crotalaria pallida; assembly: GCA_037953625.1. NCBI lineage: Eukaryota > Viridiplantae > Streptophyta > Magnoliopsida > Fabales > Fabaceae > Crotalaria > Crotalaria pallida. Next base: position 22,481,450 of record CM075654.1, read on the forward strand.
ACGGTTTGTGATTGATCTTTGGGTTAGAGGTTTTGATGATGGATTTGTGATATGTGCATGTGAATATCTTGAGATTGTGAGTATGTTTTGGAAGTTTGAACCTTTAAGAAAAGTTTTTGAGAAAACCATGGACAAAGCCATGGTTTTGATGTTGTTGTGGTTGAAAGTTTGATTTTCCTTTTGTTTGACCACATGCATGTTATGATCTTGGAGTTTAATGATGTTTTGGATGAATAAAAATTTGTGTGATGTTGTGATTTTTAAGTGATGGTCACGGTTTGATGAATAAATATATGTTGGGATTATATTTCTACTTGTTTGATGAATCATGTGAAATTGTCGTTGAATTTGGAGTTATTTTTAGAAGTCTTGAACTCTTGAAAAGTTTTTGAGAAACTTAGTCAAAGGTCACGGTTTGGACCTTAGTTTTTGAGTTAAACTTTCTTGAGTATATGTGTGTTGATATCATGAAACTATGTGTTGATTTGTGAAGTTATTCCTTGAGGAAATAATTTTTGAAAAACAAATGATGCATACGGTTTTGATATGATTAAGTGTAATGAGATGAAGTTTTGCTAAGTTTGAGTTCTATGTGTAAATATATGCTAAGTTAGAATTGATAAAGTATAAGTTAAATGAAAATTTGTCTAAGTGATTATGAGAGTATGATTCGGTTTATATGTGCCTATAAGTTTAACTACTTTATTTGATTGAGGTATGTGCACGAATAAGTATCTGAGCATGTTGAGAAGAAATTTGTTTAAGTTCAATTTGATGACTTATGGTTATGTAATGTTTGAAATGAATGAAAGATGGTTTGTGGATTGAATAAATGTTTGTTTGAGATTTTTAAATAATATAGGAATGATTCTTGATGTGCATGAAAGAGTTTAAGTAATTTGTGTTATTTGAGCATCATGCTGTCCACACTTGATTTTAAGTGTTTGAGCTTGAGAAATTGTTGATCAAAGTGTTTATTTAATTGTTTTCAAGATACTTAGCTTGTCTATGAATTTAAATTGGTTTTGGACAATGGAAAGTGAACTTGAGACTTAAAATATGATGCTGTCCAGAATTTTTTCTAAGTTGTATTTCTTATTTAAAAATGTTTTCAAAGTGATTTGAAGTTGAGTTTTGATGAGTACTTAATATAAGATAAAGTTGGTTTGAAAAGTGCAATTTTTCGGTGTTTTCGGAGTTGAATTCATTGCTGCCCAAGAGAGACCAGCAAAGAAACTTTTGAATTAAATTAATTTATTTGATCATTTTCTCATGAATTTAAAGTATAAAAGTAAGTGTTTGATTTTGGACAAGTTTGAGCAAAAGAATTGATGTTTTGGTTTTACATGAAGACAAAGTTTGAATTTTTCCTAAGTTACTTTGAGAATAAGTTCAAGAGTAAAATTGAATAAAGTATTAATACTCCTTTGTCTATCTTGCGGGACTTAGAAGAAGTTGGAGTCGAGCAGACTAGGAAGGAAGCGGATCGTTCGGAACTTGTGGAATCGGTAACTGTAAACTAAGGTGAGAGAGAAGTTATCCTAAGACACTTTGGTGTCTAGTGAGTATATTAGGACACTCTGGACTCTCTCAAAGTCGGAGTAAAGGTCTAACTAAAGGTAGTAGTATACCCGATAGTTTGTATGTTTTGTTTGTATCGTGGTATACGAAGACTCCAGACCTATACTATCACATGCTATTAATTGATTTGAGATATTTGCTTGTGTTATGTACATTCTGAATTGACATGCTGAGATCATGATATAATATTGCTTATATTGTCATTGCATGAGCATGATGCATCATCCCACGACATAAGTTAAGAATTGCAAAGACATTAGAAACTATGAGAAATTCCCCCAAAGAATAAAACGGAACTCTAATGGATTAAACACGCTATGGAACCGGATGATGCTGATGCACCCGAATACGTGGATCGAGCTTACGATATGGCTAATGGAATAGTGTCCAGACGATGATGATGCTTTTGGACCCGGACGCAACGATTGCAGAGTTCCACAAAGACAGTCCCCATACGGTCGTAGCCATATGTTGGAATGACTTAGAATAGGTCGGAGCCTATCTATCAAAGATTGATTAATAATCCGCATATAGTCGAAGCTATATGCCGAAGGTGATTTAGAATGGGTCGGTGCCCATCAAAATAATTGTCGATATCCCGCATATAGTCGGAGCTATATGCCGGAAGTGATTCAGAATGGGTCGGTGCCCATCAAACATATTGGTCGAGTCCCACAGAAGCATTCCGTATATAGTCGGAGCTATATGACGGAGATGACTTAGGATGGGTCGATGTTGGAACAACTGAGTATAACATCATAACTTAGAACCCTAACCCGAAGTAGTGGAGAGGAAGATACTCTGAATTACCCTTGTGGTGTTCAACTGGATGATTAAGAGAGGGGATGGCAATGACGGTGATTCGTCAAGAAGCTTTGAGAAGTCTGTCTAGGTGGGAAAAACCATAGGGGCTCTGGCTTAACCGGTCGGAGCTGGTAACTCAGTGACGTGGACGAAGTACCACATGATCACTAGACAGATGACTGACGCCCCCTTGACTAAATCTGGATCAGTGAGAGGGATGCTCGAACACGGCTGGATGTGCCCACTTTACTTCCCGGGACATTATATAAATTCATTTACTGTGCCATCCGTGAAAAGCCGGTGTGGTTAGAGATGTTGTACTCCTGATTGCTTCCGACTAGGCGGATGGATTCCGAGGAGATGTAGACCCAAATCATAAAGCCTGAATTCCCGATATCATAGACTCGAGAAATACAGACAAAGAGACTTTGACCCCATGAGATAGATTGATGAAGAGATCCCCTTAAGTAAAAGGATAAAGCGTTATATAATGCGCCTATTGCATTGCATCCTCATGCATCATGCATATTTATCCGTTTGTATGATTGTTATGTTCTGATATACGTCGCTAGTGTAAAACCAAGAAGTCGATGAGAGTAATTCCATTCGGGTAACTTACTCTCTCAACTTCTTGTGCGCATGTGATGGTGAACCTCTGGTTCTAAAAGATGGCGGAGCTGGTGTTGCTTCTCCAGGAAGAAATACTTACTGATCGTGGTACGCTGATGAGATAGCTACTGCTGGGTGACGGAGATTGCTTTTGGGGACTTATGTCCCGAATCGAGAAGGGGATGCTGCTTAGTAGTTTATAATTAGGTTTTGATGGACCCTTGCTGATATATATATCAAGTGTACCCCTTTTCTTTCGAACTGTTTTTGATAATGTAAATATCTATGTAAGTCTGGCCCCGATGAACTATGGTGACTACTTATGAAAGAACCTTTACGATCTGTTACTAAACTATTTTCTGAAGGACTATCGTAATCAGACAGACAAATCATTTTAAGTAAATCGGTTATGTTTTATGTACGTAGAATATTTATTTATCTATTGAAAATGAAGTCACCAATATAGAATTACTTTAGGAATAACAGTGAACCGTTTTCAATGACGATCTTTCTATACATAATATGAAACCCCACTCTTTTCACTATAAACAGTAACGTTTGGATAGTAAGTGCTTACAAGAAAATGGATTTAGTTGTAATACCTTGTTTTGGAAACTTGACTGATAAGTTTTATACTTGTAAAAAAAAATTCACCCTATTTTTCATGAACAAATTAGTTAGTAATTGATATTGTTTATTTCGAGTTTTCCAAATCGGGGTGTTACAAAACACACGCAAACCAACGAATCTTAGCATAAACAAAACCTACTTCCTATATAAATCTATATATATATATACCTAAGGCTTAAACTCGAACACTCAACCAAGACGAACTTAACTCCTACTACTTAATCTAATCCTCACCCTATTGAAGTTCTACCACTCAATCTAAATGAAGCTCTACAAGCTTAAGACTCCCACTAGATCTACGCTCGACTATCCTTCACATAGGGTTCAAGGTTTCCTATTTTGTTCCTTAGGTTAGGACTCTGCATAACTTCTTTCTAGACCCTAGGTGAAACTCTCTTTTTGCTATCTAATCTTTGGTGCTAAGACTCTTATAATGGATGCTAGAATTGGGACTTTAATATCCAACAAACTACATTCCATGAACTAGTTAATATTGGTTTGAAAATTATTTATGATTCCGGATTATAGTTTGTTCAATAATTATCCCACACTTCACTTCAGTTCTATATGAACTCAACAGAAGAGACATAACATCCCTTACCTTAGTTGAGATTCTAAACTAGAATCTCACTCTATGCTAAATACATTGCCTTTAACCCACCTTGTTATCGTCATTTGCATTTCGCAATTCCACATTATATTAGAAAACAAAGGAGTTCTAACTTATAAGGAAAAGATTTGGTCTTTGGTGATAAAGAACTTCCAAAAATTATCTCTTTCCGAAAATAAGGGAAAACTCTTTGTAATTTATAAATCAGTTTCATTTCGAACTTTAACAAAATTAGTTGATGATAAGAAACATGTCAAGCATCCAAAAGTTCAAAGTATTCATAAAGATTTCCAAAATCATTTCACATTGATTTTAGAATTAATTCAAAAGTTTCGAGGACTCCTTTGACAAAGAAAAGTAAGGATCCCCTATGACCATCAAATTCAAATAAAAGGAGTGCCAGTATCGGGTGAAATTGAATTTCAGCCATATTTTCAAATTTTAATAAATGCTCTTCCTTTTATTTCAACTTTGAAGTTCAAATCTTGTTTCGAACTGACGTATGTCGCCTTCGGTGAATTCCTATTTAATCGGCAATTGGTGTAATCCAATAATAAACTACACCATCATTCCATTACTTAGGAATTCACTTTGTTAACAGTACATGTTTAAAAATTGATGCTGCGACATTCGACCAATTATCAAAGTTGGAATCAATTTCGTACCCTGGAAAGTATTAGAATACTAGTATGCTTGACGTTCATTAGAATTCATACTATTAATACTTTTCAAAATAAAGTCTTAAAATAGTTTGATGCAAAAACACATTTACACTTTATCAATATAGTAATGTATTTATCACCAAACATAATGTGGAATTGTAGAAAGTACTTAGGTCTTATTAGAGACGACACTCAGTCATCAAAGTTAAAGGCAAGTACTTTGGGTTGACACCTATTCACTTCCACTACGCACTCTGATAAAGAATGATTGGAGTGTGTATGATGAACTGAACTCTAATACCTATCCTATTCTTATGCATAGAAAAGAAATTTGACAATTATTTCATTGGATTCAAGGACTCAATGATATCATCTTCCAATAAAATGTAAACCTTGAGGGGCCCATCTCGATTCTACATTGCATTAGAGATAAAACCATTTTCGTACAACCTGAATTCCAATCAAATAATAAATGATTCATCTTCCATTCAAAATACGACTTTGAAATCTCATTTTACATTAAAAGTTTCGATTCCTTCGTCATATTCAAAGTTGACATATTTAATTCAAAACTAAGGTTTAGTCCTTCCCGTTGGGGTAGCAATTTCATGCTCTGACCCGTTGGGAGTTTTCACTTCCCTTAGTCCCTACTTTCTGTCCACTTCTGAATACAACAAAGTCACAATTGAAAAATTTTCTTAGCTCACATTAAATTGAAGATATGACCTGGTGATTACTAAACCATAACTAACAATACTCCAACACCACTAAATTATACTAACTTCAACTAAATATGCATGCATGTACTATTACAATAAGCTACTAAGCTAACTATTTGTTAGTTACTCTCGTGTGGAGTAACTCTTTGGGAGTATGAAATCCATACTCCACGGCCGAGAATTGCAACCATTGCTCTGATACCATAATGTAACATCCTAACTTTTTATACTTTAATACTTTACTTTCTATTAGTGATTTCATTAGAAAATACTTGGGGTTTTATAAAAATTTTGGCGGAGTTTACTTTAAAATATGGGCTTTCCCCAAGTTAACTTTGTACCTGTCAGTCCAGATCAGTTTATTTGTAACAAAACTATAAGTACATTGTAAGTGGTTGTGACTTACTTTGAAATAATTTAGAAAAGGATATTTTTATATCCTTCACAACCGTTAATACATTTAATCAAAATAAATGTTCTTATAAAGTCCTTTTTACAAAAATAGAAGTATCCTTAACTTGAGATAAATAGTTCAAAATTAAATACAACTTTAGTTAATGAAAATAATTTACATTACATTATCCTAGAATGATTGCAATATAAATGAGACTACTAAAGTCTCAACAAATAATATACTCTCCTTATGTAAGAGTATACCTTCTCGGCACGGAAGCAGTGAATATCTTTCTCCAATGGTACCTAAAATGGTCAACTTAAGGGGTGAGTAATTTGAATAATAGTTACGGAAAACACTTGAAATAACAGTAATAAGACATAACTAGACATACCCACACACATATACTCATATTCATTTATCCTCTTCAACCATACTATCTCTATACCTTATCATTTAACTATTCCATTTCAATATATATATATACACATTTCAGTATACAATACCAATACATAACAATGCTTTGATGCTCAAACATATGAATATGATATGCACTTTATACTATTATGGTTTAATTCCTGAATCCAATGTAACACTATATCATTTAACTTTAACCACTATAACACTGGATTCAGTGAATTAAACCCATTATATAACAATGAATGCACTTCTCCATTTCGAATAACAATAACACTTGTAATTTTCCTCACAACACTTCACCCTCCAACTCTGGGGAAAAACCGACCAGGAGTAAGTATTTCTTAACCTAAGGTACTTCACCCCTTTAGGGTTCGTCATACCGCACTTCACCCCTCTAGGGTTCGTCATGCTTGCTTGCACAGTACTTCACCCCTTTAGGGTTCGTCATACTGATGAGCATTTTATTTCCCATTTTTCCTTGCATTATTTTACTCCTATTTTTGATACTTGTTGCCTATTTGACATTGTTTAGCTTGATTTAGTGATTTAGAGTTTATTGGACTATTATTCTGAATATTGTTTAATTTGGGATTATTTAGCCTAATTAATTCTATTTCTATTTTCAGGTCATATTTGGCACAAGGGCTTTTTGGACATTTTGGGAATGAAGATTTAATTTTGGAAGAGAAGATATATGATGAAGTGAAGATTGTAATCTATCTTTAGGATTAGTTGAGATTTAGTTATATCTTTTAAGATTTAGATTTTATCTATAAGATATTTTTTAGATTTAATTTAGAGATAAGCTTTCCTTAGGATTTGGGCCCATGATTTAGGCCCGTTTTGTGATTTAAAAAGCCAAATTCGTGTAAACCCTTAGAGAGACCTTCCATTCACGTTTTTTACATTCTCTCTCATAGAGAAGGCTTAGTTTTGCTCTCCAAGCTTGTGGAGGCTGCTAGGGTTTCTCTCTCTTCCCTTTCTACACGTTTTTGGTATTTTTCTTCATGGAAGGCTAAACTCTTAGGTTAAATCCCTTTGGTAATGTATCACATACTCTTGAGGTTTTGTTCTTAATGCTATTTCGTTTTTATTCACTGTTTTCATGCTTATTGATATGTTATGGTTCGCTTAGTTCCATTCTATAGAGATAATCCATGTGTATGAATGCTTAATTTATGCAAACTCGTAAAAACTCCATGCTTAGGCTTTTAATGCTTAATTAGAGGTTTGGGTTTTGGGGTGAGAATTGAATTTTCGCTTAGTATTTAATTCTCACGAGTTGGACAGTGAAGAGGAAATAAATTGATCTTTTGTGACCGATGATAGAGTTGTGAACGCGAGCCAAAGGGGTTTATCCGCTTTTCCTTATCTGTTTCTTCGTTTTGATTTAATTCTGTTTTGATTTCAATTATTCAATATTCAATACAAAAAAAACCCCCCCTGTTTTCTATGCATACTATGTGTTCGACCTTTTGCTTGATAAGATATTCCTTGGGAGACGACCTAGGAGTCACTTCCTAGTACTATACTTAAACTGTTTTTATTTGTATCGGGTACGGCCTCGATCAAATTTGGCGCCGTTGCCGGGGAATATCGGTTCTTGCCAAAGGTCATTAGTAGTTATTTAGTGTCGTAGTTAGTATAGTTATTATAGTGTGTCGTGTCTGATTTAGGGTCTAGTAGTCAATTCTGATAACCGGTTGAAGTTGCACTGTTTGCTGTTTTGCTATTTTGTTGCAATTAGTGTATTTGATTGATTCTGTGGTTGCTAGTTCACATAGTTGTGGGTGGAATTTTTGCACGAAAATTTATATCCACACTACTTTTATCATATAAAAAGGTTTTGAGGCACCACGATCACTCAGATCATCACTGGTTGTGAGTTCCAGAAAAATTTTCCAAGTTTTAGCAGCACTGTCTTCAAATCGTCGCAACTTTTGACCCGTAACTCGGAATTTGACGAATTTTATATCAAATCGAAGGGAATTTTCTGAATAATCTGAATTTTCTGAATAATCTGATTTTTCTCACTTCGTCAGAAAACTCCTTCGTCTGGATCCTGAAAAAGCCGTTTTACTATTTCTTTTTTATTTTACAAGTTTTATTTTCTTAGTTTTTGGTCTCTGATTTAATTGTTTGACTTGGTTCCCTTTTGAATTTTGTCCTCAAACTTTTTGTGGTATGTTTTCATGATTTTAGGGTGCTGAAAAAATAAAGAAAAAATTTTTAAAAAATAAAAATATTTTGTTGCCTATTTTGGTCATGTATATTAGTGACAGTTTGCTATGCTTAATGGTGTTCTGTTCAGTACATGACTAGGGGCAACCCAAGCTACTTGCATCCATATAACCCTGAAATTGATAGAACTTATCACAGACTAGTTAGAAAAAATAGGAACCAGTCCATAGGTAGTGAGTCTATTGAGTCTTTACATAGTGAGTCTGCTTCTTTTTCTTCTATTCCTATAAATTCTGATTCTTATTCTGATTATTCTGAAAATATGGCTCAACCTCCACCACGTGAGAGGACATTGAGGGAGCTGGTTGCACCTGATTTCACTATTGAAGATTTGTGCATCCAGTATCCCGATGACCCGTATGAGCTAAGGTCTGGACTAATTCATTTGTTGCCCAAGTTTAATTGTCTTGCAGGTGAGGATCCTCATAAACATCTCAAGCAGTTCCATATTGTCTGTGCTACTATGAAACCACATGATGTGCAAGAGGATCATGTTTGTCTTAAGGCATTCCCACACTCCCTAGAGGGGCTAGCCAAGGATTGGTTGTACGATCTGGCCCCTGGTTCTATCACAGTCTGGGATGACCTGAAGAGGGCATTTTTGGAGAAATTCTTCCCTGCATGCAGAACAACAGCAATCTGAAAGGATATATTAGGCATCAGGCAACAAAGTGGAGAAAGTCTCTATGAGTATTGGGAGAGATTCAAGAGACTGTGTTCGAGCTGCCCCCACCATCAGATCTCAGAGCAGCTGCTTATTCAATATTTCTATGAAGGTCTCAACCTCATGGAGAGAAACATGCTTGATGCTGCAAGTGGTGGTGCCCTAGGAGACATGACACCTTTAGAAGCCAGAGTCAAGATTGAGAAGATGGCTTCCAATTGTCAACAATTCCATGCAAGGGGCAACAGCGATGCAATCATAGTGAGAGGAGTGAATGATGTTGGCACAAGTTCTGGTAAGGTTGAGAAGCTTGAACAGAAGATAGATTCACTTACAACTTTGGTCACTCAATTGGCCATCAACCAGAAGAAGTTGTCTCTGCCTGCTAGATTATGTGGCATATGCACATCCGCTGAGCACCCCACAGATGCATGCCCTTCTGTGCAGCAGCAGCCCACGAGTGGTGCTGACCAACCTGAGGCATATGCCGCCAACATCTTCAACAGTAGAAACCAGCAGCCACAGAACTTTGATCTCTCTACCAATAGATACAACCCTGGTTGGAGGAACCATCCCAACCTGAGATGGTCTGATCAGCAGCAACCTTCACAGGTTCAATTTCAGAACAATTCTAGACCACCATATGTACCTCCTCCAGTCCAGCAACAGAGACAACAACAGGCTAATTCTGCACCACCAGCTCCTAGTACTGAGCAGCAGCCTTCATTGGAAGAGCTGATGAAACAGATGACCATGCAAAATCTCCAATTCCAACAGGAAACTAGAGCATCCATTCAAAGACAAGAGGCCTCCATTCAATCTTTGACCAATCAGATGGGACAGATGGCAACAGCAATCAACACTATGCAATCTCAGAATTCTAACAAGTTGCCATCCCAAACAGTGATCAATCCAAACCAGAATGTGAATGCCATTAGTCTAAGGTCAGGGAAGCAGATTGTCACACCCACACCAGAATCTGACCTCAACAAAGATGATCTAGTTTCAACCAACAAGAAGAGCCAAATGGTCGAGGAGAGTGAGCACACAAGTACCAGAAAATCCCATCCAGCTCAACCTTCCACAAGCACAACACCTGCTGCTGCCCAACAACCACCCCCCATTCCTCTTCCTTTCCCACCAAGGGGGGTGACTCAAAGCAAGAAAATGGAAGAGATTGACAAAGAGATACTTGACACATTCAGGAAGGTGGAAGTCAACATACCCCTTCTTGATGCAATCAAGCAGATTCCAAGGTATGCAAAGTTCTTGAAGAATCTATGCACACACAAACGGAAGCTCAAGGGCAATGAGAGGATCAGCATGGGAAGAAATGTCTCTACTCTTATAGGTAAACCCGTCCCTCATATTCCTGAAAAGTGTAAGGATCCTGGAACTTTCTCTGTGCCTTGTATCATAGGTAATACTAAATTTGAGAATGCTTTGCTAGATTTAGGAGCATCTATTAATGTTATGCCTATGTCTGTTTTCAAATCTCTTTCACTTGGACCCCTTCAACCTACGGGTGTGGTTATTCACTTGGCAAATAGATCTACAGCCTACCCCGCAGGTTTGATAGAGGATGTCCTGGTTCGGGTTGAAGAGCTTATCTTTCCTGCTGATTTTTATATTCTTGATATGGAAGAGGACACCTCTCGTAGTGCTGTCCCTATCATATTAGGGAGACCATTTTTGAAAACAGCCCGAACCAAGATAGATGTGCATGCAGGTACACTTTCCATGGAATTTGATGACAGTGTGATTCGATTCAATATTTTTGATGCTATGAAACATTTTTCTGATGACCACTCTGTTTTTCATGTTGACTTGATTGATGATCGGATTGATGAGCATGTTCTAGACTTTTTGCATGATTATGATTTGCCATCTTTCACTAGCTCATTTACTTGTTCTGCATGTTCTGATTCCGAAATGTGCACTGCATGCATTGAAATTGACCAGTTTTTAAATTCTGCTACTGCATCTGTTGATTCATATGATATAGATTCAGATCATGCTAACCCCATTTCTGTTTTGCATGAGTCTAATTCACTTGTTCAGGTGCAGGCGGCAGAATCCAATTCTGCTGCTCCTTTAGTTCCATCTGTGATGCAGGCACCTTTATTGGACCTGAAGCCCCTTCCTCCTCATCTCAAATATGCTTACTTGGAGGCTGAGCAGAAACTTCCAGTGATCATCTCTACCTCCCTTTCTATTGCTCAAGAGAAGCAACTGCTGGATGTGATTAGAGCAAACAAAAAGGGCAATAGGATGGACTTTGGCAGACATACCTGGTATTAGCCCCTCCATGTGCATGCATCGGATTTTATTGGAGGATGGGGCTAAACCGGTGAGACAACCCCAGAGACGGTTGAACCCCCAGATTCTTGATGTGGTGAAGAAAGAGGTCACCAAGCTGCTGCAAGCTGGCATTATCTACCCCATTTCAGACAGCACTTGGGTAAGCCCGGTTCAAGTAGTTCCCAAGAAGTCTGGGGTGACAGTTGTCAAAAATGAGAAGGATGAGCTGATTCCCACTAGAGTGCAGAACAGTTGGAGAGTCTGCATTGATTATATGAAGCTCAACCAGGCGACCCGCAGGGATCACTTTCCTCTTCCCTTCATTGATCAGATGTTGGAGCGCCTGGCAGGTAAATCTCACTATTGCTTCTTAGATGGTTTCTCTGGTTATTTCCAAATCTGTATTGCACCAGAGGACCAACATAAGACTACATTTACCTGTCCTTTTGGTACATTTGCTTATAGGAAGATGCCTTTTGGCCTATGCAATGCTCCTGGCACTTTTCAAAGATGTATGATGAGTATTTTTAATGACTTACTTGAGCATTGAATAGAGGTCTTCATGGATGATTTTAGTGTATATGGTTCCTCTTTTGATGCATGTCTTGATAGTTTGTCTAAGGTGCTTAATAGGTGCATTGAGACTAACCTTGTCTTGAATTTTGAAAAATGTCATTTTATGGTAGAACAAGGCATAGTCTTAGGGCACATTATTTCGCATAAGGGCATAGAGGTTGACCCTGCTAAGCTGCATGTAATATCACATTTGCCTTACCCCTCTTGCGTGCGAGAGGTGCGTTCTTTTCTTGGCCATGCAGGTTTCTATCGCAGGTTTATTCAGAACTTTAGCTCAATTTGCAGAAAGGAGTTCTTGGTTGGTCAAAAAGTATTGCTCTACAACTCTAGGCTTGGAATCATGAGTGGAAAGCTCCGCTCTAAATGGATTGGACCGTTTGTAGTCACCTAGGTGTTTCCTTATGGCACTGTGGAGATCAAGAGTGAGTCCACAGACAAGAGCTTCAAAGTCAATGGCCACCGACTCAAGCCTTTCCTAACCTCTCCTACTTTGGATGATGCACCTGTGGAGGAGGCCTCATTGGTCGACCCCATTTTTGACCCACCATGATTTCGGGAGTCTTCTTTTCTCCTTCCTTACTCTTTTTATTGCACTTGTCTATATCTGTCTGATTCTGCTATTTGTGTTCCATTGAGGACAATGTGTGATTTAAGTGTGGGGGGGAGAGTAGTTTAGGTTGCATATTTTTGCTTTGATTTATTTAGGTTTTGCTAAGTTTTGGGCATTTTCTTGCATGTTTTTGCTTCATTTTAGTAGAGTCTTGGTATCTTGTGTCTGAATTCATGCATTTCTGTGTGTAAAGTTGCTTTTGATAATTAAGAGGTGGTAACACTGTGATAGAATTGTCCCTTTTGTGAGGATTTGAGCCTTAATTGTGGGTGGATTGCTATATATGCCACCTAATTTTTATTTCATGTGTGATTGCACTCTGGATTACTTGCACTCTAGAACTTGACTTGACTCTTGTTGATACTTGATATTCCCATGCACATTTTGAAATGATTTAGGCATTGTTTTTTCTTGAATAAGCCACTAGCCATATGAGCCTACCTTGAATGAATTTATCCTTTGATAGCCCCTTTGAACCTTTATATCCCTTTTCTTTGTTCTTTAGCTCATTACAAGCCTATGACTGAAAAACCATGATTGTCCTAACCTTAGGGAATGTTGGAGCTTTGGAATTGTTTTGGGAATGGGTATTAAGTAAGCGAGGGTGCTTTGTTCTTCATCTCTTGTGAGTTCTGGGTTTTGCCTCTATGGTCGGTGATGTAATTATGGCTTTATCTCATTATGCCATTTTTGTTGTTTCTTCTTTCCTTTCGTTCATGAAGTTCTGATGAAAAAAAAACAAGAAGAAGAAGAAGAAAAAAAAAGAAAAAAAAAATGGAATAAAAGGTTGATTGAGGCATGGAGGATTGGAATTAGAGGTTGTTGTTATGTTTACCATTTCATTCTGGGGTGGATTGTGCTTATTTTTTTTACTTGTTCCCCATTGCTCCTCTATTCCCTGGATTTTAGCTACATTTCCCATATTTTTATCCTACCTTGTCCTTGGCCCCATTACAACCCTGAAAAGACCTTTTGATCTTAATGTGCATGTGTGTTGATTGTTGATGTTAGAGGCTTGTCAAGCCTATGGTTGTGTTTGTTTTTCATGATGTGCCTTGAGTGTAAACACTGATTAACCTTAAACACTTGAGTGTAAACACTATTGAGTGATCCTTGTGAGTTTCTATCATCTTTGTGACTACCCTCTTGATGTCATTGGTTTTCTTTGCATATTTGAAATAATTGGATGATGTTCATGAATGCCTTGATTCTTTGGTCCTTATTTTCTTCGTGTGCTCGATTTTGCCCATTTCTTTGCATTTCCTAGAATTCATTGTGAAGTATGTAATCTCTTAGGTTTGCATTCATTAGTTTTAGTAATCTTGTTACATGATTCACTTTGGTGCATATTGATTTTCTCAGTCCTAATTCTTAGTTTTGCCCAGGAGTGCAAAAGGATAAGTGTGGGGGTATTTGATGAGCATTTTATTTCCCATTTTTCCTTGCATTATTTTACTCCTATTATTGATACTTGTTGCCTATTTGACATTGTTTAGCTTGATTTAGTGATTTAGAGTTTATTGGACTATTATTCTGAATATTGTTTAATTTGGGATTATTTAGCCTAATTAATTCTATTTCTATTTTCAGGTCATATTTGGCACAAGGGCTTTTTGGACATTTTGGGAATGAAGATTTAATTTTGGAAGAGAAGATATATGATGAAGTGAAGATTGTAATCTATCTTTAGGATTAGTTGAGATTTAGTTATATCTTTTAAGATTTAGATTTTATCTATAAGATATTTTTTAGATTTAATTTAGAGATAAGCTTTCCTTAGGATTTGGGCCCATGATTTAGGCCCGTTTTGTGATTTAAAAAGCCAAATTCGTGTAAACCCTTAGAGAGACCTTCCATTCACGTTTTTTACATTCTCTCTCATAGAGAAGGCTTAGTTTTGCTCTCCAAGCTTGTGGAGGCTGCTAGGGTTTCTCTCTCTTCCCTTTCTACACGTTTTTGGTATTTTTCTTCATGGAAGGCTAAACTCTTAGGTTAAATCCCTTTGGTAATGTATCACATACTCTTGAGGTTTTGTTCTTAATGCTATTTCGTTTTTATTCACTGTTTTCATGCTTATTGATATGTTATGGTTCGCTTAGTTCCATTCTATAGAGATAATCCATGTGTATGAATGCTTAATTTATGCAAACTCGTAAAAACTCCATGCTTAGGCTTTTAATGCTTAATTAGAGGTTTGGGTTTTGGGGTGAGAATTGAATTTTCGCTTAGTATTTAATTCTCACGAGTTGGACAGTGAAGAGGAAAGAAATTGATCTTTTGTGACCGATGATAGAGTTGTGAACGCGAGCCAAAGGGGTTTATCCGCTTTTCCTTATCTGTTTCTTCGTTTTGATTTAATTCTGTTTTGATTTCAATTATTCAATATTCAATACAAAAAAAACCCCCCCTGTTTTCTATGCATACTATGTGTTCGACCTTTTGCTTGATAAGATATTCCTTGGGAGACGACCTAGGAGTCACTTCCTAGTACTATACTTAAACTGTTTTTATTTGTATCGGGTACGGCCTCGATCACATACAATTTGGTTTGATTCGTCCAAATTGGCTTTAGCAGAAATCACCCTCAACTGGCCACGAAAAGCCAAATTAACTGACAGAATTGTTATGGTTGCATAAAACCAATCCCCAACACGGGTGGCGAACCCGTGTCCTTTGCAGGATCAAAGTTTTCCACAACAATTCTCGGCGATTGTTTCAATGACACAATCTAGTTACTTTTGCATTCATCAATCGAAAACGACGTATGTTTTTCCCCGTCCCTAAGGTCCACCTTACTCCTTGAATGCACGTGTTTCTAGTTCATTTTATGTAGCTTTTTGTTAATCAAACCTTTAATACTTTATATCCATTTGGTGGGGTTCTCTATCTTAGGATTTATGGCCATACTTTATATATAGTAACAATCACACATAACAACAATAATGATCATAACCATGCCATTCATTCATTTAGTTCCATAACAATTATAACAATTTATTTCTAACAAGACCCTAAGTTCATAACATATATACTCATATTCAACATATAAAACATACAAATCACACATACACATAACAAAAATACATCTACTTATGACCTTATTACTATCATTGAGTCCCTTCCCTAATTAAAACCAAAGTACTCCCCCTTACCTCTTGAAGAGAAGAGGAGAAAATGAGAAGTTGAGGGAGCATCAACACCAACTCTAATCCAAGCTTCCTAGCCTCCTAATTTCTTGATCTTCAACACTTTCCAAGCTCCCTTGAATGACTAGAAGACCTTATGAGATGGATTGGGAAAAGTTAGGGTTTTTGTGGAAATTGGGGATTTTTAGAGAAAGAGATGAAATAGAGATTTAAGAGAGGAAAAATTGATAGAGAATTGATGGGTGAATGATTTGTGGCGTTAATTTCATTTAGTTGGGTGTTAATTTGGAGAAATTGCAAAACCCTAGGGTGAGAGGGAAGAGAAGTTCATGGAGAAGAGAGAGGAAAACTTCTTATTTTTGGCCTTCAAAACGTGTTTTAAGTCTGATTCTGCAGTGGTTAATTGATTAACTGGGTGGTTAATCGATTAACCAGTGTAATTTTGGCCAAAATCAGCTTTCAGGCAATAATCGATTAATCTCATGCTTAATCGATTAAGTCATGTGCATGACTCAGGTCTTAATCGATTAACTCAAGGCTTAATCGATTAACTGGTTCAGCCCACCATTCCTTTGCACTTCAAATTGTCATAACTTCTTCGTTAACCGTCGGATCTTGCTCAAATTTTGAGACAAGCATCCTAAGACACTTATCTTCACATCCAACGGTGGAATTAGGGTTTAGGGCTATGGATATTTTATTCCTAATTTCCTAAGATCCTATGTTCTTTAGTTCTAAAATAACTCTTCTAAAACTCATTTCTAAGCTAATTCTACCTCATAAAAACCTACCCTTAGCTAAATCCTACATTCTAAACACATTCTAAACATCTCTTAGCACCTGTAAACAAAATCAAAGATTTGAAAACAACACTACCCTTATCAAAATTCTATTAACTAAGGCACCTAATGATTGGGTAATATCCGGGATGTTACACTTCACACTCAACTCACTGCATTAGTTAATGTCTTTTAGTGTTTTATTCATCCTAAAGGTTTGGTCGATTCACTCTTGTTCATCCGTTCAGTGAACCTCGACCTCTAATTAACTTGTTAGCTTTCCCCCGAATCGGTGCAACCTTTCACATAAATCCATAGATCGAAACCACAACATTAAGCTCACGTGTCCAGCATCAATATCACCTCATTTGCATCGTGTCGATCAGGCACAACAACACAAGTCCGACATTCCACAAGCTCGAAACAACAATCCTTGATCGACTTTCGACAAACTTGCATCTTAATATCTTATCTCATGAGTCCTTTATTTTCCATTCATTCTTAACATTCACACTTAGCCATAATTTCCAACAAAGTCTCATGATTAATCATGGATTATTCTATTTGATCATACGCACATCACATTATTATTTTACTTGACGTGGCAGACGTCTCTCAGCATAAATAATTCTATTTCCACAATAAAATTTTAGCAGACATATAATAAAAAATAATATCATTATGACATCATAACACTTATTTCACAGTTCAATAATCATTTAGTAACAAAAAGGTGATCTAGCCCTTCGTATAAGTGACCATACACACACAATCAAGTGCCACTATACGACTGACTGTTAGACCCCCTACGTTCCGACTTTTGAGATGGTCAGGAACACTTTAACATATTACCTAATTACCACGGCGTTGATTTGGGTCTAATATATGATGTTTTGAACATGAATTAGACTCCCTTTTACTAAGGATTTGGCTTGTTTCTTTAACAAATTTAGACTTTTAGTATAGTTTTAGGAATTGTTATTGTGGTGGACACGGCCTAGCCGAGCTCCACGTAACCCTCGCTCAAGAACTAAGGACCCTTCAGGAAGCCCTCTGTATGCTTGGCCGAGCTCAAGGCCCAACGGCCGAACAGACATCAGACACGGGCCGACCTCATGCTCCTATCAAGGTCCGACCTCCCAGAGTCCGACACCTCCCTGAGTCCAACACCTCCCCCAGAGTCCGATACCAAGGACAGGATGACGTGTCTCACCTTATCCACAAGGACAGATCACCTACTCATAGCTCAGTACAGGCTGGCCCTACTTGGGCCTCAAGCAAGCCCATTAGGGCAACCAGCTCCCCCCTATAAGTAGCTTCGTACTACATGGGGCTCAGGTACGTCCTCTAACCCTAATTGTCACCCTCACACACTAGTGATTAGGGTTACTCCTTGGCTCTCTGCCTAGCCACTAGAGGACTCCCACAAACATCACAGATTAACCCTAGACAGAGGCTTCCTTAAGGTCTTCTTCCCTAACCTTGGGGAACCTCACAGTCTTGGACATCACATTGGCGCCGTCTGTGGGGAGAGAAAAACTTCACTCCCACCCAAAGATTCTACCATGTCTGAGATACAACCAGTTCAGAGGAGGAGGAGGGGGCATCCAAGGAGGGTGCCATCAACTGAGGACCTGCGCTTGCACCTTGAAGCCAACAGGGCAGCAAGGTCCCCACAACCACCCCCTCCACCACCTCCACCTCCTCCCCCGCCACCACCCCCGCCTCCACCGCCACCTCCACCCCCACAGTTCACACACACCCATAGTGGACCTTACACCGTCCACACGGGAGAAACTTCAAATCCAACCCAGCACCAAGAAGGAGGTCGGCGCGTGCAGCTACGCTCCCAACTGGGGGAAACCAACACAGAACAGCACCGCCAGCACGGCGAACGTGCCAACTCCGTCAGTACCACACATCGTTCTCACTCACGTCAGTCTTCACGCTCTCGTGATGCTAAGGTCTTGGCCATGATGAGACAACAAATGCGGATCATAGAACAACAAGGCCAAGCCATAGCAGACCTTCAACAGCTTACCATGCAGCGGTTGGCTGAACGTGCAGTTGTCCAAGCTCCAGCCCCAAATGAATTACCACCACCTCCGTTAACACCACAAACGTTAACAACACCGCATACCGTCATCACACAACTAACACAAACACCACCCTCTGACCATCAAGAACCCGACCCAGATGAATCCCACCCCGGACACCCCTTCACAGCAGCTGTCATGTCTTACCAGCCACCACCAGGGTACCTCGGACCCAGCAACATACCCAGGTATAATGGGTTGACAGATCCCCAAGAACATGTACTCTCTTACGAGGGAGCTGTGAACTTCTATGGCGGTGGAGATCGGCTCAAGTGCCAAGCTTTCTCCATGACCCTCCAAGCTCCAGTTCTCCGATGGTATTCATCATTACTTAAGAATTCTATTAACTGTTGGGCAGAGATGAAGCGAGCATTTCTCAATAGGTACACTACTAGCTGTGTGCAACCAAGATCGGACCACACACTAGCAACAGTGACACAAAAATCAGATGAATCGCTACGCGCTTACCTACACAGGTTTCACAATGAGTCCAACTCGGTTCCCAACTTATCTCCCGAGGTGGCCATCCTCCTCTTGACTCAAGGTCTGGCTGAGGGAGGGTTCAAGGACTCGCTGATAGGAAAGCCACCAAGAGATATGGCCGAGCTCAGGCAAAGATCCAACAAGTATATCAACCTGGAGGAATTCAACAAAGGCCAAACAAGTAGGATGGAGAATGTTCAAGCTGATCCACAGAGTGCCCTTCCTCGAGGTCGCCCTCGAGGGAACAGGGACGACAGAGGTCGAAGGACGGACCAAGGCGACCGACGATGTCCCCATGTCGAGGACCGCCGACGTCCTTACATCACCAAGTATGATACTTACACCCCCCCTGACGGTTCCG
This sequence comes from Crotalaria pallida, assembly GCA_037953625.1. Lineage (NCBI taxonomy): Eukaryota > Viridiplantae > Streptophyta > Magnoliopsida > Fabales > Fabaceae > Crotalaria > Crotalaria pallida. Next base: position 22,501,136 of record CM075654.1, read on the forward strand.
AGGTCGCAAGTATGGAGAGAAACCATGCAGACCGATCTCCGAAACGTAACCAAGCCACCCTTCCTCAGAAACCAAAATAACATCAAAGACAAATCGAAGTACTACAACTTCCACGATGGGTATGGCCACCATATCGACCAGTGCACCTGGCTTCGAGATGTCATCGAAGACATGGTGAGAAGGGGAAAGTTGCAACAGTACGTACGAGAAGCTGTGGAGAGAAGAGGCCGAAGACGATCTCGGAGTCCGAACCAGGATAAAGGAAAAGCAAAGGTTGATCCATCCCCAGAAAAGAAAAATGAAGAACCACAACGAGTGAATATGGTTGTGGTGCAAGATTTGGATAAGTCACCGGAAAATTTCCGAGTTGAAACTATCTCGGGAGGTTTTGCCGGTGGCGGTGAGAAGAGATCAGAAAGGAAAAGGTATGTCAACCAAGTATTAGCTGTTCATCACAAACCCATCTACAAGAAACCATCCGGAACATCCCCATCATCTTTTCCGATCAAGACATGGAGGACATCATCCCGGATCACAATGACCCAATGGTGATCACGGCGTTGATAGGCAATTTTGAAGTTGCCCGAGTTTTCATTGATCAAGGAAGCTCGACCGACATTCTTTTTCTACACACTTTTCAAGCACTGAAGTTGAGGTCGTCCGACCTCGTTGATTTTGAAGGTAATCTTATCAGCTTCACGGGTGAGGCGATTCGCCCCCTAGGAGCCATCCACCTCTCGGTGACCTTAGGTAAGCAGCCTTCGGCCCGTACGGAGATTATCAAGTTTTTGGTTGCCGATTTCGAGTCCCCCTACAATGTAATACTAGGAAGAACTTGCCTGCAAGAATTTGGGGCGGTGGTGTCGACAGTACATTTAGCCATGAAATTTGTCGGTTCTGACGACAAGGTCGTCACAATCAAGGCCGACCAGACCAGGGCCCGACTCTGCTACAACGCGAGTCTACGGGAAGTTAAAAAGAAACAAGAAGAGCTTACTGGTCCAATGTTGGCCAAAGGGAGAGTTCTGTTGGCAGAGCTGGATGTTCGGGCCGAGCAGGACGATCTTAGGCCTTCCCCTCAAGGGGAATGGTTGGCAATTCCCATTGATCCTTCTAACCCCAGCAAAACTGTTAAAGTGGGTGCCGACCTCCCTCAGGAGATCCAGGGCGAGATCATCGACCTGTTATGAGATAATGTGGATTTGTTTGCTTGGACCTCGGCCGGCATGCCGGGAATAGATCTGAACTTTATCTGTCACAAGCTCAGCGTGGATCCGAAGGCAAGGCCGGTAGCACAAAAGATGAGACGAGTTGGGACAGAGAAAGCAAAAGTTATTCAGGAAAAGATTTCCGAGTTGCTCGAAGCCGGGTTCGTCAAAGAGGTGCCATACGCCGAATGGGTTGCAAACACTGTTTTGGTTAGAAAGGCAAACGGCAGTTGGAGGATGTGTGTGGATTACACCGACCTCAACAAAGCCTGCCCCAAGGATCAGTATCCACTGCCGATTATTGACCAGCTAGTCGATAGATCGGCAGGATACCAGCTGTTGTCGTTTACTGATGCCTACTCGGGATACAATCAGATCCCCATGTATCCCCCAGATCAAAATAAAACCACATTCACGACTGGAAAGGCAACTTACTGCTACACTGTCATGCCTTTCGGTCTGAAGAATGCTGGTGCAACCTATCAAAGAATGATGAACAAGGTTTTTGATGGAATCATTGGCACCACCATGGAGGTCTATATTGACGACATGATCACAAAGAGCAAGAAAAAGGAGGACCATGTCCGAGATCTGACCTTGGTCCTTGAAAGGGTAAGAGCGTATAGGATGAGGCTGAACCCGGAAAAGTGCACCTTCGGAGTTCCCGCTGGTGCCTTCCTCGGCTTCATGCTGTCCGAGAGGGGAATTGAAGCAAACCCCGACAAGTGCCGAGCTATATTAGAAATGAGGAGCCCTGCCGATCTCAAAGGAGTACAACAGTTAACAGGCAGGATGGCAGCACTGTCAAGGTTTCTCCCTCAGGCCGCAAAAAAGGCCTTACCCTGGTATCAACTGCTGAAAAAAGGTACAACTTTTCATTGGGATCAAAACTGTGAAACTTCTTTCCTGGCACTTAAGGCAAATCTCTCTTCTCCTCCAGTTCTCTCCAGCCCTCTGCAGGGGGAGAGTCTTTTCATTTATCTTTCTATTGGTGATTCCACCCTCAGCTCGGTATTGGTCCGAGATTAGGGCTGAACTAAGTTCCCTGTTTATTTCATAAGCCGAGCTCTACAAGGTCCCGAGCTCCGGTATTCCAAGATTGAGAAATTTGCATTTTGTCTGATCCTGGCTGCACGGCGGCTGCGACAATATTTCCAGAGCCACCCCATTGTCGTAAGAACCGCCCAGCCCATTAAACAAGTTCTTCAGAAGCCCGACCTCGCGGGGAGAATGATGGCGTGGGCAATCGAACTATCCGAGTTCGATATTTCCTACGAACCGAGGAAGGCAATCAAGTCTCAAACATTGGCAGATTTTGTGTCCGAGTTCACAGAGCCCCACCAAAGCTCTAACTCGGACACTTGGGTGATATATGTTGATGGCTCAAGCAATCAAAAGGGAGCACGCGCTGGTGTTATTTTGGAAAATGTGGAAGGTCTCAGCATCGAATATTCCCTGAAATTCGAGTTCTTAACCTCGAATAATCAGGCTGAGTATGAAGCAGTCATTGCTGGCCTCCGCATGGCTAAGGAGCTCGGCGCAACTGAAGTTCAAATTATGAGCGACTCCCAGTTGGTGGTTTCCCAAGTTATCGGAGACTACCAAGCAAAGAACCCATCCTGCAGAGGTACCTTGATAAAGTTAAATCCCTGGCTCTTGATTTTGAAAAATTTTCTATCACCCATATCCCCCGCTGTTCAAACTCCTGAGCCGATGTGCTTTCCAAGCTGGCGAGCACAAAAGGTGTAGGGAGCAACAAAAGCCTCATCCAAGAACAAATCTCGGGCCCAATTGTGGTTATGACTGTTTCTGTATCGCCGAACTGGATGCATCCGATAAGGTCTTACCTCGAACATGGAATACTCCCAGCCGATCAGAAGGAAGCAAAGAAACTTAACAGAAAGGCGGCCGAGTATGTTATTATTGATGGAATCCTTTATAGAAGAGGAATGTCCTCCCCACTCCTCCGATGTCTCACCTCCGAGGAAGCTCAAGAAACCTTGAACGAGGTTCACGGAGGACTGGGGAGCCATCATGTTGGAGGCAAGTCCTTGGCAAGAAAGGTATTGAGGGCTGGATACTTCTGGCCGACCTTGGTGACAGATTCTATCGACCATGTCAGAAAATGTCCTCAGTGCCAATTTTTCAGCGACGTGTATCAGAAACCCTCAAAGGAACTCCACTCTCTAGCTTCCCCTTGGCCTTTCAGTATGTGGGGAATGGACATTGTGGGACAGTTCCCAACAGCTCCAGGTCAGTTGAAGTTCATTGTGGTAGCAATAGATTACTTCACCAAATGGATTGAGGCTGAACCATTAGCAACCATCACTTCGGCAAGAATCCAGAAATTTTTCCTAAAACAAGTCATTTCTCGCTTTGGACTTCCACTCACACTAATCACTGACAACGGTAGCCAGTTTGCTGCCAACAACTTCCAAATATTGGCTGAAAATCTAGGAATCGCTCATCGGTTCTCCTCGGTCGAGCATCCCCAGACTAACGGGCAAGCCGAGGCTGCCAACCGAGCTATCATTGATGGCCTCAAGAAGAGAATAACACAGGCCAAAGGAGTATGGGCTGATCTGCTACCTGAGGTCCTTTGGTCTATCAGGACCACGGTACAGACCTCAACAGGAGAGACCCCCTTTAGACTCACCTATGGTTGTGATGCGGTCATCCCCATCGAACGAAGGATTCACACCTTCCGAATGAGGGACAGGCCCGAGGAAGACAATGAAAATTTGATCAAAGAAAATCTGGTACTGGCCGAAGAGATCCGAGATGCCGCCTCTGTTCGGGAGAAGAAAGCGAAGGAAAGGTAAGCCAAGCAGTACAACAAAACATACTCTGGGGATGTAATATTCATTTGTTTAATATTTCAGATAAACTTGCTGGATTTGAGGAAGCATGGAAGGGTAATAATATAGGACAGTTTCCTGGGTGGAAGGGAAGATATGATGTGCATAGGAATGAAGGTATGATTTATGTTGTCTGATCTGTGCTTAAATCAAGATTCTTTTAGAATGAAGTTCGAGTGTTTCATTGGATACTTCTGATGAGTAGCTGGTTTGCCATCATGAGAAAATTATGTTTGTCTTGTATTGTTATATTTGGGTATTATTTATGTGATTGCATCTATCTCTGACTTGAATCACGATGCAATATAATGTCAAGCTAATTTAGGTTGCAAAATGTTTCCCCATACAAGGCAAATTGCCTCAAAAGTTTCATACCCAGGTCCTTCGAGGTCGGAGACCTTGTGCTCTGAAGAGCTGACATCGGTCTAAAAAACCGAAGAGATGGGAAATTTGCTCAGAATTGGGAAGGCCCCTACAGAGTCGTTTCAAAAACATACTCTGGGGCATACAAGCTAGAAACTCTTGAAGGAGCCGAGCTCAAAAATTCCTGGAACGTTGCAAAACTGAGAACCTACTTCGGTTAGGTTTACCTCGGATAATCATCAGCAGTCACCAACACCTCCAGCTAAAGTTTAAGTTTAATTTTAGTTTCTGTTAATGTTTTTACATCTGCTTCCCCTAGTTATATTCTGTTCCATTGTGATATACCCACTCTTTCAAAGGCAATGTACTCACGTTTATGATTAATGAAAAAGTACAAACTTGCCCCTACTCAAGTGCCACAGTTTTATATACGTACGTACTAGCTTCTCATTTAGCACGAGCCACCTAAATGTTGCATGGCGCTATGCACAGCCAACATCTTGTAATTAAGATTGGCTCATATGCACAGTGTACAAGGGACACCCGATAAAGTACAGCTTGCTGTGAAATGTCCTCACATACCTTCACTCAGCAACCTCTTTCACATCGGGGTCGAGGACACCCACCTCGGCTAAAGTGGGTGGATCCGAGATCCCTACCGTATGCACTTATATACAGTACCCCTTTTTTCAGAGGGAGACTTATAAGATTACTGCACTTACTGAGTTGTCCGAGCTTAACCTAATTAGTTATATTATGAAGATGAGTTTTCCAGGTCCGATTGAATCTGAATACAACAAGTAAAAAAGGACTTGTAAACAGTTTTTACTTGGGAATCTAAAATGCAACAAGTCTCAAACACTTGCATTGTTAAGAACAAGTTTTCTTGATGACCTCCTAACTGATCGCAGTTCGGATCCGAGGTCTAAAAAGTATACATGCGACGAGTGAATAAAATAAACTAGCATTTGTGCAACAAGTTAAAGAAAAGGCTTGCATAAAGACGACCTCGGACGCAATATGTACGCAACAAGTTAAAATAAAAACTTGCATCAAAATACCAACATGCAACAAGTTAAATGGAATAAACTTGCATTAAAAGAAATGTTGTACACAATCAGCAAAATAAAGTACAATCCAATACTGTCAAGCATGTTACAAAAACATAGACAAAACGCAAGCTGCCCAGCATAAGGGACTTATGCTGCTTCATCTTCAACATCGGAAAGTACAACCATGCTCGGATTGAACTCCTCATTCGGTTTCTCCACCAAGAGGTTGGGAAGGTTCTCCTCAGGTTGGTCGAGGTCAACCTCGGCCCTATCCTTCTCATAGTCCACCATCTTCCCATCTTCGGCCCCATACCCAGCACAGGCGTCGACGACCCGAATTCGGAGCCCTTGATTCAGATGAAGAATCTGCTCCACGGCACTGGCAAAGATTTTACTTCCTCCCTTCTCAAAGTCGAAGGTGGCTTCGGCCGCCGCTACCTTATGCTTAAGAGCTTGAGCAGCCCTTCTCTTCAGCATTGTTCGGACCTTCTCAACCTCGGCCAGCCCTTCCTGCCGTCCAACCTCTTTAGCATCTGCTTTTGCTTGGGCCAGTACCTCTTCATGATTTTTAAGCAGCTCCTCCATTTGTTGGCGATGCTTCTCTTCTAATTCAGCCAACTTTTGATCGGCAGAATCTTTGATACTCCTTAGATCAGCAACCTCGGCCGCCATCTCAGCCCGGGCTTTCTTTTTGGCAGGCGACACGCCTTCCGCCACATCATCGGCGACCTCCGCCAACACGTTGAACATAGTGGTAGATCTTTTCAGCTGACAGGCCAGCTCCTCGGCCATTCTCCTCCACTCTGCCCCGGACATTTTTATTAACGTCTCTTTGACCGAGGGCTTGGCAGTAGTGGTCGGCGGCCTCGAGAGAATATCAATCCCCCTCCTCGGAGCTGCCGATGAAGGAGGGGTATCTGCAGCATTGACCACCTTGGTGCTTGGATTCGGAGACTGAGGTCAATGAGGAAGAAAAATTACTGTAGGAAGAGTAGGTTGGGGCCGAGGAGCCGAGTCGGTAGAAGTCGTGTCGGCAGAAACCTCGGCAGGCGCTATTCCAGTGGAAGGGCTGTCCGACCTCTTCCTCTTTCGGGCCTCCAGGGATGCTTTGAGTGCGTTGGACGACATCTCTGACCAATGTTCGTCTGAAAGCAAAAGAACAAAAGAAAAGTTAGTAAGTAAGTTCAAAGAAAATGTACAAGTATAAGAGTAAAGTTAACTACCAATTTTGGTTAGGACTTCGTTATCAGGACACCTCATGAATACTCCAATATCGAGCTAGAATTTCCGAGCCCGGTACTCAGTCTGGAAGTGGTGGGTTGTTACAGCCTCATCGACGTCAAGTGTTGCGCCCGACCACCTCTGCGGCATGCCGATGTGGCGATTGAAGAACTCCGGGGTCCACTCCAAGGGGAACCTCGGACCCGTCTCGGATCGGAACCAAGGCCGCCCCGTACCCACATACTTGTACTTAAAAAATTTAGGCTTGAAATGCTTCCAAGAGTCCGTGAACATGCCGAATAACCCACAGTGACCTCGGGCCTTGGTCGACACCCAAAGCCGACCAGTAACCCCGTCTTTATTACTTACGAACGGGTTGTACATCCACAGGAAGAGCCGAACTGTGCATACCAACCTTTTGGCCCCACAATACTTTTGAAACGCTCGAAGGAATGACCAAGTGTTGGGGTGAAGTTGGGAAGGGGCCAATCCAAGCTCTTCCAAAACCCTCATCTCAAAGTTGGTAAATGGCAGCGTCATGCCAAGGTTGTGTATTAGGTCGGCATAGAAAAAGAAAGAGTTGTTATCAGTTCGGCTACATATTCTGTCGTTTGCCGAGCAGGGGAGCACTTCGTAAGAGGTCCCGGTAGCATCCCCCGAGCAAGGAAGCACAGCTCTCTTCACTCCGGCTAGTTTGTCCTCGGAGTCCAAGCTGGACTGAACTCCTTTGGGCTCCACGTCGACCCACTGGTACTGATCGGCATCAGAAGGTGCTGGGTAGAGATCAGGTCGGCTGATGCACTTCCGGGGGGCCATTTTACCTGTGGAAGAACAGGGGAGCTCGGCGTTAGTCCTACGGGTTACAAAAAATAACCCCCAAGAAAACCCCCTCGAAGTTGTTCCGAGGGGCGAGCACCTCCCCTCTACATCAGAAACCCCCCGTTCGTACATCCTCTCTCTATCTCCATCTTTTCAAAGTCGGCACACTCCCTACCATCGACGAATTCGGCCCAAGCATATTGTTTTATTCACTCTCTCTTCTCTTCCCAATCCCGAGGATAGACGACCTCGACGGGATCGACCTCCAGAACTTGTCTGTCATACCTCTGCCTATACTCCCTCTAGCGACGGAGCGCCTCGTCTACCTCCGTGGAGGAGCAGGACGAGGAGGAGGAGCCGTCCTCCTCCTCACTACTGCTGGATGACAGGGAGACTACCCCTGCCCATTTCCTAAACTAACCATTCCCTACTCATACTTCCCTCATCCACTCCTTTGATTTTCTGAAAAATAAAAACGAAAAACATGAATCAAAAACCCTCCAAAAACCCTAAAACATCCCAAACCCAGAAACACCAAAATCCCCAATATTGTTCCCCAAATTCAAGACCTCATGACCCAAGCCGAAAACCCCAACACCAGGAAAACAAAAGCAGAAACAGAAAACAAAAATTCTAAATCCCCCCCCCCCCATAAAAACCACTAAACAGTGAACAAACGAGAAGAGGCAATGACGAAGAAGAAGAAGCAGGAAAGAGACCAATACCTTAAGAATATGAACTTGAAGGATGAACTTGAAGGAAGGTAGAGTTTGCAAGCGATCCTCTGCTGAAAAGAAAGACAAAGCGAAACGAATCCAAGAAACAGTCTCGAATGAAGAGGAAGGAACGGTTTCGAATGAAGAGAGAATAAGAAACTGGTTGAGAGAGAAAGGAATTCGTTTGATTGAAAGAGTAACCACTGGAGAGAGAAAGAGGAACAATTTTGAGGGGGAAGGGAAACCGTTTTCCCCCCATTTTCAAAATCTGGGCCTGGCCCAAGTAGCCCAACCCAACATGCAGCCACACATGCGGAGACACGTGGCTCTGGGTGAGAGGAACGATGGACCTCGAGCAACATTGCAATTATGGCAACGCTTCGGTCAACGCAATTTCTGACACGTGTCAGATACGGGAAAGGCAAACGTCATGTCGGAGCAGATGAAAGGACAGCTTTCAGACCTGCCCCGTCATTATGAAAGGACGTCGGAGACAGCTGGATCCAGCTCCCGACAACTCATCGTCCGAGCCCCCTAGAACCTCGAAACAAGGCTTGAGTAGCCTTGACCGAGCTGGGGGGCTTATGTGGTGGACTTGGGAAAAGGACCTGAACCAAGACCTCGGAACAAGGCTCAAGTAGCCTTGACCGAGCTGGGGGGCTTATGTGGTGGACTCGGCCTAGCCGAGCTCCATGTAACCCTCGCTCAGGACCTAAGGACCCTTCAGGAAGCCCTCTGTATGCTTGGCCGAGCTCAAGGCCCAACGGCCGAACAGACATCAGACACGGGCCGACCTCATGCTCCTATCAAGGTCCGACCTCCCAGAGTCCGACACCTCCCCCAGAGTCCGATACCAAGGACAGGATGACGTGTCTCACCTTATCCACAAGGACAGATCACCTACTCATTGCTTAGTACAGGCTGGCCCTACTTGGGCCTCAAGCAAGCCTATTAGGGCAACCAGCACCCCCTATAAGTAGCTCCGTACTACATGGGGCTCAGGTACGTCCTCTAACCCTAATTGTCACCCTCACACACCAGTGATTAGGGTTACTCCTTGGCTCTCTGCCTAGCCACTAGAGGACTCCCACAAACATCACAAATTAACCCTAGACAGAGGCTTCCTTAAGGTCTTCTTCCCTAACCTTGGGGAACCTCACAGTCTTGGACATCACAGTTATTAGTTTAGGGTCCTTTGAACGTTTTGATCCGTTTGTTCATGATTTCAGGTACTTTTGGAGCTTAATTGAAGAAAATAAATATGGAACTGGAAAGAGGACAAAAGGACCTTGAAAATGGTGCAAGAACAGAACGAAACAGAGTCGGAGCAGGTGACTTATGCCCAGGCGCACAGGCTGGTGCGCCCAGATGCGCGCACCTCGTGAGCCAACATGAATCAGACCTGGCGTGCCCAGGAGTGATGCTCAGGGCGCCCAGACGCGCGGTCCCCGGTGCAGGCCCATTCGGGCTTGTTTTGCTGATTTCTGATGGGATTTGTTTAGGTTTTAGTTTTAGCCTTTAAATATAGGTTTTGCAATTAGTTTTAGGGAGCAATTCAGATACAATAGAGAGATTAGGAATAGAATTAGGATTAGAGAAGAGAGGTTAGAAACATATCATTGAGAGCAAGGAGGCAAGGCAAGGATTGAAGATCAACTTTGGAGGGATCCACTTGAAAATTGAAGATCTCTTGGGGTAAATTCATTATTGTCTACTATTATGAGTTCTTCTCTTAATTCTTGTATTTCTTCTCCCATTATGTGTAACTAAATCTCTTATTAGGAATATGGTGGATTTGTATGGATTCTAAATAGTTTATTAATTTATGTTTTGATGTTTTCCATTTAAATCAATTGCTTGATTGTGTTTTAATTATAATACATAGAATTGGTCACTTTATGTTTTGCTTTGGTAATCTAATCCTTCAATTGGAAGATTAGGGATTAGATTAGGCCTTTAAACCAAACATTATAATTACCCAAGCGGTAGCGATACTTTTGGGGATTGTATGACTTTTATTAATTCCAGTGTTTTAATTAATGATTATTAAACTAAGATTCACTTAAGGGATTAAGGGGTATAGTTTAATAAGAAACGTAATTGCTATGAGGGATCTAGCTTTTACTACCTCTGGAAGGTCATTGATTTAATGGAAAACGGATTTTCATAATTAGTAACTACGGTCCTACAATGAAACCATGTTCCTAACCTTTTCCACATTTGTTTCTAAATACTCTTTATTTTCTGTTTTGTCTCATTCTATCTAATCTACACTCCTTTCTCAAAACCTAAACAAAACTCAAGTTTCACATAGTAATTACTATTTGTCTAAGAATTTTTAGAAACAATTTGCAATCCCCTCTGGAACGATAGTTTTTTCCAACAAGTTTTTGGTGCTGTTGTCGGGGATTGAAGATCAAAGTGCTAACAAAGTAAATGAGAATGTGCATAATAAGTTTGAGGAAGTGGAGCAAAATAAAACTATAGAAGGTATGAATATGGTAGAAGAATTTGATTCATCCTTGCATGCTGAATTTCATGCACTAAAAAATATGGTTAAGTCTATTGCATGCTTGGATGACTCAAAAATTTTCCACTATATTCAACCTCTGTGCTTTCATGAAAATTCTCAAAATCAATTTAAACCATTATTAAACAATAGGGACCCTGAAAGGTTGTTTTCCTTATTCATGGAATTAACACCTTCATGAATGGGGAAAAAGATAATTTTTCTAAGTTACTTCACCATCATCCATGCTCATTCCCATGGGATATGGGAGTAACTTGTTGTTCCTGTATCACATGGAAGTTGGGCCATAAAATTTGGGATCATGGTGGATTCTCTTTAGTTTTGTAGTAGTGTAGGTTTTGATTTTTTTTAGTTAGTTAGTTGAATAAAGAGTTGGAACTTTCTATATGTAACTGCTAATGAGGTTCTTTTAGCACCATTTTTAGTTGTTCATGTGACATAGGTGAATAAGTTGGGGGGAGTCTCCTCCATAGTGCATCAAGAGAGAATGCTGTGCTACAAAGGGAAGTTTCCTAACTCCTTGCATTTATTTTTATTTTTATTTTTTAGTATAGGTTAGATTAGTTTGCTTGAGGACAAACTGACGTCTAAGTTTGGGGGAGTGGTACAAAATAAAAATTTTTTAGATCTGAATTTTTCTCCCATTTTGGTGTTGGTTTTTGTCCTTGGTAAGAGTAGGTAATTATTCTAGACTTAGTTTAGGATTAGACTCATTGATTTATGATACTGTTTTGATTGAGCTGTAAATATTGTTTGAATCTGGTTATTTTGATAAACTTTATGAGAATTTGTGATTAGTGAACTGACCTTTAGCCTAGTGAGTTATTCGAGCCTATACTTGATAGGGGTATGTGATATATTGAAATATTTTGATTTTAAACCCCTATTTCTTTCATGAGTGTTGTTCTCATTGGCTTTGTGTTCTAGAACTTGACTTGTGACCATTTCAAGATTGATTTTTGTTTACATGCATGAAAATGATTAAGGCACATAGGATTGTGTTTTTGTGGCCTTTAGATGTTTTGCATTGATAATATTTCCCTTACTTGCTCATTTTGAGCTTCAAATAAAAATTTGATTTTCTTTGGTACCCTACATTGATTTGAAAAATTCTTTGTTAGTATCTTTGGAATTTTGAATGAGCAATCGAGAGGAATGACTCTGAAAAGAAAAAAATTGGTAAAAGTGAATGAGTTCTATTTCTCTTCCAAATGAAAAAAAAAGAAAATAAAAATAAAAATGAAGAGAATAGAAAGTAAAAAAAAAAGTGAAAAAGAAAAGAAGTATGAAATTGATTGTGAGTTGAGTTTGAGTCTTTAAAAAAAAAGTTCATTGCTCATTCATAATTTTAGAGGAAATTTGTTTTTGCATTTTAGCCCTTAGTTTTTTCTCTTCTTTCTTTTATTTCACCTTACACTTCTAGCCATGGCCCCATTACAACCCATTTAAGACCTTTTGATTCGTGCATGTTTTCAATACTTTCAGTGGCGATTTTGGTCCATGGTCAAGCTTATGGTAACACTTTGTCTTTGCATGAACTTGTGTGCTTTATTGATATATGACCATGATACACATGAGAGATATACACTGTGAGGTTAAGATTTTTCACTAATCATTGGTTCTTGTTGAGTTTGTTTCTCTAACCAGGTTTCAATTGTATGTATGCTTGTGAAAATAAGTGTCTGAGTTCGTGAGTCGAAGTCCTAGATTAGGTGTATATATTTTGATTTAGAAGGTAGTCGTTTGTTTTAGAATTTTTATTTTACTTTTTCCTGGGAAATGAAAAATGCTAAGTTTGGGGGAGTGATTTGGGTCTAATATATATGATGTTTTGAGCATGAATTAGACTTCCTTTTACTAAGGATTTGGCTTGTTTCTTTAGAAAATTTTGGACTTTTAGTATAGTTTTAGGAATTGTTATTAGTTTAGGGTCCTTTAAACGTTTTGATATGTTTGTTCATGATTTCAGGTACTTTTCGGAGTCAGAGCAGGTGGCTCACGCCCAAGCGCACAGGCTAGTGCACCCAGGCGTGCGCACCTCGTGAGCCAACATGAATCAGACCTGGCGCTCCCAGGCGTGATGCCTTGGGCGCCCAGGCTCATTCGGGCTTGTTTTGCTGATTTCTGATGGGATTTGTTTAGGTTTTAGTTTTAGCCTTTAAATATAGGTTTTACAATTAGTTTTAGGGAGCAATTCAGATACAATAGAGAGATTAGGAATAGAATTAGGATTAAAGAAGAGAGGTTCGAAACATATCATTGAGAGCAAGGAGGCAAGGCAAGGATTGAAGATCAATTTTGGAGGGATCCACTTGAAGATTGAAGATCACTTGGGGTAAATTCATTATTGTCTATGATTATGAGTTCTTCCCTTAATTCTTATATTTCTTCTCCCATTATGTGTAACTAAACCTCTTGTTAGAAATATGGTGGATTTGTATGGATTCTAAATAGTTTATTAATTTATGTTTTGATGTTTTCCTTTTAAATCAATTGCTTGGTTGTGTTTTAATTACAATTCATAGAATTGACCACTTTATGTTTTGCTTTGGTAATCTAATCCTTCAATTGGAAGATTAGGGATTAGATTAGGCCTTTAAACCAAACATTATAATTATCCAAGCGGTAGGGATACTTTTGGGGATTGTATGACTTTTATTAATTCTAGTGTTTTAATTAATGATTATTAAACTACGATTCACTTAAGGGATTAAGGGGTATAGTTTAATAAGAAACGTAATTGCCATGAGGGATCTAGCTTTTACTACCTCTGGAAGGTCATTGATTTAATGGAAAACGGATTTTCATAATTATTAACTACGGTCCTACAATGAAACCATGTTCCTAACCTTTTCCACATTTTTTTTTGGTAAAAAATAAATTGATTACCACGAAGCAAATAAAAAAATCAATACAAACCCACTAGTGCTCTCGCCACCTTCGAGGAAGGGTTCGTTAGCCAAAAGTGGGCCAAAAATCCAAAGGCACTAAAGATTAGGACAAACCCCTAATTCCAGGCCAAAAAAGAAAGAAATTAAATCTCAGCTAGTAATCTATTTACTATAACCGAATTAAAACAATGCATATAAGTAGGAACAACTAAAACGATTCTATGAGCTAGTTCCTTCTTGAGGATCACGAAAACTTGGTTCGGATTCAACATTTTATGAGTGAACTGTCTTCTATTATGCTCCATCCATATATGATATATTGTAGCATCCATAGCAGCAAACACAAAGCATTTCCTTTTCCTTTCTTTGAACGCATGCATAATCCAACGTTGCCAGATATCAAACCTTGTATGCCAACTATCAATACAGCACCAGTTACATACTAACTCAATCAAATCTCGACTCCACGGGCAACTGAAAAACAAATGGTTCCTTGTCTCAATCGCATCATTGCATAGATTACATAAAGGGTCTAACTGCATGAATAAAGCTAAGAAATCCTTCGTTTTTAATCTATCAATAACAGTCAACCACACTATGAAACAATGTTTTGGAATCGAATATGTATTCCAAACCAAACTGTAATGCTGAAATTTGACTTGTGGTCCAAGCAAATAAGAGTATCCCTGCCTAATTGTGTAAACATTATTCTGCTATCCTTGCCAGTAACCATTAATATATGCATTCCTCAACTGATCTCTGCATTTTATTATTTGTTTCCAATGCCAACTAGTTGAAACAGTAAGTTGATAAGTCCAAAAATCCTGATGCTTCAAGTAAATCGAGGATATCCACCTTACCCACAAAATGTCCTTCTTCATTGCCAAACTCCATACTTGTTTACCTAAAGCTGCAATGTTCCAGAGTTTCACATTCTGAAAACCCAATACCCCATATTTCCTTTCTTTACAAAGATCATGCCATGCCATAGCAGCTCTAGGCCTTCCATTTCTGTCAGACCCCCATAAAAAGTCTCTACATTTTTTCTCTATTGCCTTCACTACACCTTTTGGAATGATATTGCCCAGAAAGTATGCAGTGATAATAGAACTGAATTTATAAGCTGGACTTTACCTTGATAAGACAGATTCTTTGTAGTCCATGAAACTAGACGTTTAGTAATTCTATCCACAAGACATTGGCATGTATTGTTGGACCATTTCCTGGCTGCCAAAGGTAATCCAAGATATTTGAAAGGAAATGTACCCCTGTCAAAACCAGTGATTTGATCAATACCAGCCTGCTGATCCTCCTTCACTCCAGCCATAAACAAAGAAGATTTCTGATTATTGGCATGCAATCCAGAACTGGCCAAAAACTTTCTCAAAGCTTCATACAAGACCTTCACACTAGCAACAGTGCCCTTACGGAATAACATCAGGTCATCTGCAAAAGCAAGACTGACCAAACCACTCCCTTTACAATAAGGATGATACTTAAAGCACCTATCTGCCTCCACAGCCGCTTTCAATTTTCTGGTGAGCATGTCCATGGCAATTACAAAGATCAATGGTGACATAGGGTCACCTTGACGAATCCCACGAGTGCTTTTGAATCTGCCAGTCCTACACCCATTTATGACTATACTGAAAGATACAGTGGTGATACACTGCATGATCCAACCTATAAACTTCATTGGAAACTTCAAAGATCTCAACATATTCTCAATAAAGTTCCAACTGATTGTATCGTATGCTTTCCTTATATCCACCTTCATTAAACATCTTGGCGAAATGTTCCTCTTGCCATAAAATCTCAACAGTTCTTGAGAGATGAGTATATTTTGAACAATACTCCTACCATGGACAAATGCAGCTTGATTCTCATCTATCAGATATGGGAGTACATTCTGCAATCGAGAGCACAAAATCTTTGAGATGCATTTGTAAACCGTATTGCATAATGCAATAGGCCTATAATCACTGACACTATTTGGGCAATGACCTTTGGGAATGAGAACATTATCTGTACAATTCACCTCTTTCAGCAATCTACCTGATTTGAAAAACTCATGAACTGAAGCCAAACAATCTTTTTCAATAACAGGCCATGCACCCTTATAAAAACCTGCACCAAATCCATCTGGTCCAGGTGATTTATCACTGTGTTGGTCCATAAAACCCTGTCTAATCTCCTGGTCTGTGACTGGAATAATGAGCTTGAGTTGCTGATCTGAAGTTAAAACTGCTCCTTTGCTTATTTCAGATTCATTCATATCCCACCTGTTAGAAATACCATTAAGGAGATTCTGGTAATACTCCAGAAAAGCCTGCTCAATACCTTGCTGGTCAGTTACAACTAGACCCTGCTCATTCTTCATACTTCATGTCCGTCAGCATAGCACTATGCACACAATGTCTGAATTCAGCAACTCTAGCAATATCAACAGGCTGCCCTCCTAATTTATCAGTAGGATCCAAAACTGAATTGAAGTCCCCTATTACCAACCAAGGCACTGTTAAATTCATACTCAAATTCATCAGATTATTCCACAGCTCAGATCTGCCATCCTCATCATTAACTCCATAAACATAAGTGACTGCAAAAACCTCAGGACCATGCTTATGCTTCACACCACAATGCACATGCTGACTGCTACTCTCCACCACAATCAAGTCATACATATCCATTTTCCATAAAATCCAGATTCTACCAATTGCACAGTGATTCAAATTAATGTATGATCCCCAACCAAGACACAAATTATTACGAACATTATCATAAGAGCATGCTCGCAATTTATTTTCCAAAATACCTACCATACCTATATTAAACTCATGCAACAACATTTTTAATTCTTTTTGTTTTCGGGGGTGGTTGATTCCCCGAATGTTCCATGCCATTAAATTATCCATTAGAGAGATGAGCTTTTGAATTCTCACCTTCCTTTATTCCTCTTCTAGTTACCTTGCCTCTGGTCTTTACAGTAGTCCATTGTTCTCCAATTTCCTCCAAAGCCCGAGGAACCATGCTTGGTGCTGGTGATATATTTTGAACTTCCTTCTCTTCCACTACACCTTGAATCTGATTAGCATCACTCTCAGTATGAATCACCTGGTTGGAGGCATCAGGTTGTGGCACCACCAAATTGACAGCTGCTAGGGCTGCTTCTCGATTTTCACCAGGATTTAAACCCTCATCAATACTCTTTTTAGCTTGAGACTATCATCAACCTTCTCAATCTCCTCTCTAGTAGGCCTTCGTTTTTCTACCCAAATTTTCTTTGTTTGTTTCCTACAATCCTTGCTTGCATGCCCATACATTGAACATGAAGCACACATGACAGGTTTCCATACATAGGAAACTTTTTGAGTTATAACATTTCCATTCTCATCCTCAAAATAAATCTCATCTGGTAAGATCACAGGATTCACCTCCACAAGCAGTCAAGCAAAATTAATTCTGTTCCTTTCTTTTGTTACTTGGTCTACCATTATTGGTGTTCCAACTAAACTGGCAATTTTACTTAGCGCATCCACACCCCAAAACTTCAAACTCAAACTTGGAAACTGGATCCATACTGGCACAGATTCTAATTGGCCTCGAGTAAGTGGTCTGCCTGACCAAGGTGCTAGAATAATAGGTTTTTTATCAAAGTGATAAACACCTATTTCTAGCACTGCATTCCTTGCCTCAAGAGTATTGACGCGAACCACCACTGTGCCATCGTTATTCATCAAGATTTTGTCAATGCCATGGTGTCCCCAAGCCTTTTTAATAAATCCTTGAAACACAACATAAGGAGGCCTTGCGCCTAAAACATAACATACTATGGCATGTTGCCAATACTTTACTTCATCCTGGATGTCATCTGCTACTATTTTTCCAAGCAAAACCCCTTCCTTCTGTACAGGTTGAATAAAGCGCAATTTATCCCCAGCATTCCTCAATTTAGATATATCAAATGAATCCCATACTGAAGGCGGCTTCACAAAATTATCCCTTTTTAAACCTTCGTCCTCATTAGGTTTAGAACTTACTCCTTCTTCTTTCTGTGATTCCTCTACATCAGATACATCTACTGGATCCTTCCCTTTAACTCGTGCCTTGATCAATTCCAACCCTTGCATCAACGCTTCCAGTTGCTTGGGTGATAAGTTATCAATCGTTTCCAAGTCCTCTTCGTCAAGTTGCGTGAGATCAAACATGCGAGCATCTTGTTTAGTCGTTGCCATCTGTTTGTTAGGTTGAGGAGAGGGAGACTTTGGAGGTCTTCCCCTCTTCTTGGCCATGGAAGCCACAATGGTTGCCAAGAAACCCTAGAGATCCTTGGAAACCAAGAGAGAGAAGAGAGAAAAGTCAAACAAAGTCAAACCCTAAAAAATAAAATCTGCAAGTACCTTTTCCACTTTTGTTTCTAAATACTCTTTATTTTCTGTTTTGTCTTATTCTATCTATTCTACACTCCTTTCTTAAAACCTAAACAAAACTCAAGTTTCACATAGTAATTACTATTTGTCTAAGAATTATTAGAAACAATTTGCAATCCCCTGTGGAATGATAATTTTACTTACTCTTTATTACTTGTGCGATCGGTACACTTGCCGAATTGCCAACAGACGTCTTAAGGAAAGCTTCTCTCTCAACTGTAAGAACTTGCAACCTTTGCGATCCATCGGGTCAAAGCCGTTGTCAGTCTTGTCCACTTCCATTCTTCCTTAAATTAGAACATCACATAAAAATCACTACTACGTAATTAAACTATGCTATACTCTTATGCCATGCACTTAAATATTTTGAGATAGTTAAAACAAATAATTCACTGTTAATTTTCTCGTTTTTGAAATACTTTGAATAATTCTAAAATATTTCACGGTCCATAAAAAATCATTTAAAAAACTTGTTTTGCGAAAATATCATGAGCTGAATTCTCAGCGCATAAAAGCAAAAATTCAATTAAAATCAAACCAAAATAGTTTAAGCTTTTATAGTTTCATTTTAAATCTCGCGGGCAACCTTACGCTGGCAATCTAAAACAATACGCAGAAGAAAGGTATTAATACGTCAAACCTTTCTTGTTACAAACATCAAATATCAATAGACACATTGCCAATATCCAAATAAAATAAACAACAGATTTTAATTATATTATTTATACTTGACTTAACG
Source organism: Crotalaria pallida (assembly GCA_037953625.1). NCBI lineage: Eukaryota > Viridiplantae > Streptophyta > Magnoliopsida > Fabales > Fabaceae > Crotalaria > Crotalaria pallida. Next base: position 22,519,963 of record CM075654.1, read on the forward strand.
CTGAAATTACTTTAAAGAATTTGAAATCAGCTTTAACTGTCGCGAAATTCGTTCAAACCTTTTCTATACGCTTCACCTTAAAATCTTTAAGTTTTTAAACACCAAAAATCATTTTCAACTCATTATATCTTAATAACAAAACCTGGACAGCATCTATAGCACAATATCAATCATTATTTTAAAACCATCTAAATCATTCCAAAACCATAGACAAAACACTTTCTTAAAAACAACTTAAGTTCCATTCACAATCATGTAACTAAAATTATCCTTTTATAAAATACACTTCTTGAACAGCATCTTCATCACAAACCAAAAATAGTCCTTAAACAATAAACCAAGTCCTAACTGAAAACAAATTACATTACTTAGAAACTCATGAGTCTTATGCATATGGTCATTGTCTTAAGCTATTATTTATACAAATACAACTTTGGGACAACATGCATTTCTTTTTGAAACATGTTCCTTTAGAATCACCTCATGCTTGTCCAAAGTTGTTTATTTCATAAATATGGCTTAAGGGTCAAACGTCATTGATATTAAAATATAAACAATTACAAAACACTTTCTGATTGCTAAATTAAGACACTTAAACAAAATTCCATTTTAGTTCATTTTAAGTTTGGCCAATTCGGCCACTTCTTTTTTTCCATGGAAAAATTTGGCTTTTCAAATGCTTTTACAAACCTCATTAAAATCAACAAAAGAGTTTTAATCCTTAAAATCTCCAAGTCTAAAAAGAGAATCAAAGTCACATCATTCCAATCACAATTCCTTAATACTCTCAAACCACTCAAAGTTAAGAACAACTTAATTACATTTTAAAATGATCACGTAAATATGGTATTCTAAAACTCTTGCACAAATTAACACAACATTTAAATGTCAAAAACAAAACATTGTCTTCAATTGAGAAAGGGGGCTCACGGCCTCCTATAGGTTTTTGCCCAAAAATTTGTTTTCTTTAGTTCTAATTCACGTGCAAGGGTTTCAAATCAATATACGACATAAAATAACTTAGCAAATCGTATCCTTTCACAAAAAAAGGCATAACCCAAAGTTAAAACGTTTAAAATAACTAGTCCTTCTCAAGCATAGGGACCAAAAATAACAAATAAACATTAGGACACAACTAATCCAAATTAATCAAATGAAATGTAAAAAGCACCAAAAACCAAACGACAAAATTCACACCAAACATAATCATTCCTTATCTTTTAATACTTTGCCAAAAACTCAAAACGAAACTTATCAATCGTCATGCTTGCAAAATAGAATCAAAACGACTATTTTTCTTGTTTTACTCAATTCGGCCACCTCAACAAAATAGGGTATCATTGTGCAATTTTCTCATTCTTACCAATAAGGACAAAATCTAGCTTTAAAATAAGCATTCAAACCAAACCCACTTAAATTATCAACACATATGTAGGAAAATCAAATCCTTTAGCTTCATACATAAATAAAATACTCACACATAACATCCCAATACTTTTTACCTTAACAAAATCAAAAGTCCATGAGGGTTTAACAACATCCTACACATGAGCTCATGAAAATCAAATAAAGGCAATTTTTCTTTAACACCCGAAAAACATTCAAGCAAGATCATCAACATGCAAGACAAAATCAAAGATCCAACACATGACATTTTTAATAAAAACAAAGAATTAAGGCTTAGAGCAAACTTTAAAGTCCTTTTTTCTTTTCTTAGGGCCAATTCGGCCAAGACCTCAAAACAAAGGAAGATTACTTTTTAATTCAAAAACCCATTACTAGCTTATAATAATTTCATGAAATTAAAATTTTATACATGCCTAAATCGAATACCCACATGCATGAACACCATAGACTTATTTTCACAAAAATACTAATTTTTGGCTCGGGTACATGCTCAAATCGTACATGCAAGGGAAAATCTTGCTTTCTCTAATTGAAATCATGCACATGCAACACATAGAGGTTTGATTTTTGGTAAAAGTTGTGACTTTTTGGCAAAACACCTGTTAGATATTTACATGCAATGAACAAAACTTAAATAAATCAATTCAGGCAAATCAAAACCACTATAACAGTAACCTTTCTTTTCAAATCAATGAAAATACAAGAAAATGAATTGGGTAATGAAAATACCTCCTTAGATAAAAAAAATTGATAATTTGGGGCTCCTCCTTCTCCTCCTCCTTGGCTGCCACGATCCCTTCTTCGTTTTGGAGAGTGGGTTTTGATTTTATTTATTCCTCAATGGAATGGGTAATGAGAAGGGTGTGAGTATTTGCTTAATGGAATTAAAATGGAGAAAAAGGGAGAGTCTCTTACTGGGTGTTTATGTTCTTCATTCTCTGCTCATGGGGAAGAAGAAAAATGAAGTTATTGTTATGAGGAAGGAGATGAGAGGCGTGTGGTTGGAGGGAGTATATTCTCTGTTTTTGCTTTACTATTTTATGAAGGAAGAAAATGGAAAGTCATTTGTATGAGGAGGAAGGAGTGGGGCGTGTGGGCTGCTGTTTTGTTTCCTCTATTCCTTGGAGGAGAAAATGAAAGTCTTATCAATGGGGAGAGGGAGAAGGAAATGTATATAGGAAGGAGAGGGAGTTTTTTATTTATTTTTTTTTTTTGTTATAAGGAATATCAAAGGGTGAATATAAAAATGAAGAGAAAAAAGGAGAGAGTGAGGATTGGTTTTTATGGGGAGACAAAGGGGTTTCTTTTGTTTTAATTAAATATTAATTGGGTAGTGAGGGTGATAGTAAAAAGAGTATTGTAACCACTTGGGGGTTTATTCTTCAAAAGACTCTTGCCATTCCTTAATCATCCCATACCATGGCAATATTTACATAGGAGGTGAATTGAAAATTTTATTTAACTCTTATGTGATACATTAAAACCATGCCTTAATAAATTATATATAATCTCCAAAAATACTAATCCTCCACAAACAACAAAATTAAACCTTCACTACTATAAAAATAAACTCCTTTTATAAAAATAATTTAACAACGTAAAAATCAAAACTCCGTATAAGTTACAAAACTTAAATAAATTCATTTATCCCTAACGAAAAGAAATATAATAACATTTTAATCATGAAAATATAATTTATTCGAATAGGAAAAATTGCGGATATTACAAAAAATCTTTGCCCAAGTAAAGTTATATGGCTAATTTTTTGTGTCTGATTAGATTCCAGTGTAGGATGTCATGGTCAGAATTGGTAGCAAAGCAAACCAAGAAGTGACTTCGAAAAATCAGCCATTAAAAAAATATGACGAAAATATATGACAAAAAAACTCTAAAGTTCAAAAATATAATTCATAATTAAGCTATTTTCTTATACTTTTACTTTCTACGATTTTAAATATAAGATTTTTTTAGAAATTTTTTTATTTATAAGATAATATTCTAATTTCTAATAATATTTAGTAAAACATTCTAATTTCTAATAACTTCTAATTTCTAATAAAATATTTATACTTAAAATATTTTTTATTTATAAAACATTCTAATTTCTAATAATATTTAAAATATTTTTTTAAAAAACTATTGTTTAAATTTTTTAAAAAATTATTTTATTAAATCTACATTTATTAAATATTTTTTTAAAAAAGAATCCTTGTATTTAAGCCCGTGGCATGCACATTGCTCTTTAATCCGTGTTCTTTGTTTTTTAAAAATAATTAATTTGTAATTTGTAACATAATAAATTTAGGAATAATTCAAAATGAATAAACCAACGAGGTGTGACACATCTGGCTCGGGACTTTGTCCTCGATCCGCAAGGACACGGGTTCGAATCCCACCTCGGCGGTATGAGCCTGTCGCTCCTTCAGGAGTGGTTGTTCTCCTCCGGACATTTTGCAGACTATGACCTGGAGGCGGGGTTGCCCATCAGAGTCGTCAATGTGTGGCAATGACGGTGGGATTTCCCTTGTAACCCAAAAAAACATTTCAAAATGAATAGAATTCAATTTCCTGTTATTTGTATTCTCCGATCTTGACTTTCAAAATAAAAAAAAAATAATTACTTTGCACGAAGAGTATAATTCAAATATATTATTAAGAAGCTATAAAATTTTATGTGTTTTCGAGAGAGAAAAAAGAATTAAAATTTGTGATTTTTTTTTACTTTTAAAAAGTTTAACTAATGCGCTCTAAGAACACTTATCAAAAATTATAATTATAATTATAAGAACACTTATTGAATAAGCTCGTTGGTCTGATGATGCTCAGCTCTCGGACGTTGATGAAGCCGAATGAATCAGCTCAATATGCTCAGTCCGTCAATTGCTTTGATGAGCTCGGATCTCGGCCAGAGCTATTGACAAATATATCGGCTCGGTATGCTATGAAGTATCTCGGATCTCAGCCAAGTCAATCAAATCAGTTTTTGTATGTTGATCTCTGATCTCGGCCATCAACGGAGACAATTGGATCCAATCACTGTAATGTCGAAGTCAAAATTCCAAGAAGCGCTCGGTGTTCACATTGGTCTCGGCACCTTGCTCGGAAGGTTAAAGATCCGATTGATGTGTTGATGAGGTCGGAGTAAATCAGCTTAAGCTCAGGCGTACACGGAAGTGATCAATCCGAGCTATCGCTTAGAGCAAATCAGTCGGCCAAAAGATCAGCTCGGCCAGCTCTCCCTCTCAGTGCAAAACAATCGGCGAAAGATCAGCTCGGCCATCTAAGATCAGCTTCGCCACTCATGTCCCCAAGCTCGAACATATGCCAAGCTCGAATAGTCGTCAAGCTCGGCAACACTATTCATCTTCTTCAACCAATCAGCAGTACGACATTGCTAGCACCTCTTCATTTCTGTACTGGTTTTATCGTACTGAGTGTGGCTAGCAATTTTGTTTTTATCTCAAAGCGCCCATCTGTCACCAAGTCTGAATTTCAAATTGGAAAGGGACTGATTTGGAACGTTGCTGAGAAGTTGAAGCGGCTGGTACTATTCTCATCCTCAAATACCGCTCAGTGATCCTCGTAGATCCATATGCCACTAGGAAGTGGCCAGATCTCGATGCAAGCGATGTAACGTGACATCACCAACAAGGGCACAAGGGTAAGCAATTCTACACACATAATAAATAGAGCATATATAAATGCACAATATAAATATGAATGTATACAACAAATAATTATCAACCACAGTTAGCACTTAACAAATATTTGATGCAAGTAGAATGCTCATACTTATTTTCATTTATCAACTTTAGTTTAGATGAGTGGAATGATGTATGAGTCTAGCTCTCAATCCTAACTCCATCAAACTATGACACTCTCTGACGTCCATCCTTTACTTCATATCAGCACTCAACAGTGCGTTGTACTCCTAGGTGTACAACATTCGTACATTCACCCTAGAATGTACACGACAAGCTTGGAAATGATACATAACGCGCTCCTCGAGCAGCGTCCCGTCGTCATAACGGAATAATCATATCAACAGCGCATCACTCACGCTGGCCACATTGTCCACCATAATGTGTCATCAAGCAAGCCGTCAATTGGCACTCCCAGAGGCCCTCCTCATGTTATCATAACATGAAAAACGATCTAACACCCGAACTCTAGGATGAATGCAAATTCTTAACTTAAAAGAATTGATTGGTATATCTCAATTAATAATATCTCACATTATTAATCCAATAATTTCATACCATCATCAATCAATTACTTTTAAGTCCCAGATCACTTGGATTATTATCACTCAGGTATTAACAAAATGATTCAGAATTAAAAATGGCATTATTTAGTTTTCTGGTCAAAAAGACTCGAGTCTTCTTCATAATACTCGAGTAGTTCTTTAGTCTTTCCAGTTTATTCAAGTAGTTCACGAGTTACTCGAGTCGTTCATACTTTTTCAGCAAAGTCAAGTTTCAGATTTTCTAGAAATACTCGAGTAGTTCATGAAATACTCGAGTTGTTCATCAACCCAGAAGACTCGAGTGGTTCATGCATTACTCGAGTGATTCATCAAAGTAATACTCTTACTGCATCAGTCAATACTCGAGTCCTGGACCTGATACTCGAGTGTTGGTGCAAACAGACGCACTGGTGCGTCACGAAATACTCGAGTCTCAAGCCAAGTACTCGAGTCTTGACAGACAGTACAGACTGAAAATTTGGTTCTAACATACCACTTTCAATTCTAATCATTTCCAATCAAATCCAATGATCAACAGAGTTCATATAACATATAATGAACATGTTCAAGTACTTAGAACACATCAAATTACAGAAATTGCAGAGATTCAAAGAATTGTGCATAAACTTGGAAAATTCACAACTCAACATGCCAAATTGCAAAATACTCAATAAACACGTGATTTTAAGTTCAAAATAGCTTGCATGCATCATATGAAACTTGCTCAGAACAACTTTAGAGCACAGATTGGTCTCCAAACCAATTTCCCTATTCAAACTAAGCCCTTAGAGCCTCTTGGTGGCTCTCTAATCAAATTCATGCAATTTAAACTCTGTCTAGTGAATAGAAAGCTTTCCCCTTACCTCTCAGACGTGACTCAACAGAAATTTTGGAAGGAAATACTCCACAACACCAAAAACCACTTCAACCATCAACATGCAGGACAGTGTGAGCAGAGGTCCAAAATCAGAATTTTTGAATGGGTTAACATGCAAGAGAATTAGGGGTTTTGGTTAGAATACATTCTCTGCAACATAAACTAAAATTTAAAACGAATATGGACTGGATTGGACACAAGAGCTTACCAAAATCCGAAGTCAAAGTGAGCTCCAGAAACTGGTTGACAGCAAACAAGCTCCAACTTTCGAGCTTCGAATCTTCCAACACACAAACTCTCAGCTCACAATTTTGGTGTCTATACAAAGCTCGTGATGTGAGCTTTTTATTGGTGTATAATTTGTGGCTTGACTTAACACAGAGAAGGAGAATCGAATGAAACGACTCAGGAACCCTAATGCACGAATTCTTCAACAAATTGCCAAAATGGTTGATTCCCAGCAACAATCGAGCTTAAATACTTGGATTTAATGATCATGCATGGCGACACGAAGGCTGTGGACGTGTTATGGTGGTGTTTTCGTGTCAACACAACGAAATCGTTGGTGGTGACTCACCAAAGCGCACTAACTCGTGCAATTCTGATCAGAATACTCGAGTCTTCTTAGCAATACTCGAGTATTTTGGGGTCAGTTTTTGAAAAATATTTAATTTATTTTCTTTCCCTCCAAAAGCTTTCCTAAAATTACTTCTAGGTCCCAAAGCAGGGACTAATGTGCAAAACACTTATTTTCACATAAATATAATCACCAAATTACATTCACACATTTACTAACAACATATACATAGATTTTAATCAAAGATTAAAATAGAAATAATTAACTATAAATAAACTTTATAATTAACATTTCATTAATCAGGGATTAAAATTTTGGGATATTACAGGATTTCCCTCGTAACCCAAAAAACAATTCAAAATGAATAGAATTCAATTTCCTGTTATTTGTATTCTCTGATCTTGACTTTCAAAATAAAAAAATAATTACTTTGCACCAAGAGTATAATTCAAATATATATATATATATATATATATATATATATATTATATATATATATATTAACAAGTGTCTTTAGATCACTTATTAAGAAGCTAAAAATTTTTATGTGTTTTCGAGAGAGAAAAAAGAATTAAAATTTGTGATTTTTTTTTTTACTTTTAAAATGCTTATCTAATGCGCTCTCAGAACACTTATTAAAAAAATTAATTATAATTTTATAACCGGGAGTATAATAAGTTAATGTATAATCTGTAACCCCAACTTTGAACTCAACAATTACTTTAGAATTTACTCGACAAATCAGTTATATTTTTATGTGTATCAAATATATTTTTCGGTCGATATCCAATCTAAAATAATATATGCGTTGAAAAATCAATTGCTCCCAAAACTCTGCAACAACAAAATCAAAAGACATACATCATCCAATCCCTCCCATGTTGATGAACATGAAAATTAACAAACATATGTCACATGTTTTATTTTAGCATCATCTTCTAAAACTTTAGAAGTTTCAACCTTGACAATGACATTACAATATTAGCAAATCGAGAAACTCACATAGCCAAAACAGACACTGATGTCATGCCAATCCCATTAGCCTCACTTGTAATGGACTCTGATGAGGTTCAGATTCCTGCAATAGAAGAACATGATAAATCCTTAACTTCATGAAATTCGATGAGGCATCCACCTAAAAGCAAATAAGTCAGATTAAAAGTCAATATGATAAATCCAAACTTGTCTATGCAAACACTTGCTAAAATTATGGTTATTATTTTAAATCTTTTAATTTAATTGAAAATTTAGTTCTTGAAAATTTATAAATAGATATTTAGTTTTTCAAGATTTTTGAATGTATCAATTTGGTCCTTCAAGATTTTTCGGATGTATCAATTTATTGGTACATCCAAAAATCTTGAGAGAATAAATGAAGATTCATAAATTTTTCAGAGACTAAATTGATACAATGAAAAATATCAAGAACTACGTTGACATCTCACCTAAAACTTAATATGATACTCCATCCGTCCCTTTATATAAGAGTCTTTTTTATTTCTTGTCATCGAGGGTAAATATTATCTCTCATAGGGGTTATTAACTCTCGTATGGGATCTTTCTTTTTTGTTTAAAGTAGGTGAGTTCCTTCCTCCAAACTTCACATGGGATTATAACATAAAGTTGACTTTCTTTTCAATTGTCCATATATTTCATCAATGATTTCCTTGTAATATGGCATATAGCCTACTTCAAGTATTTCAATGTGTAAGGTCGCATACAGGTAACTTCAAGTATTTTGTTAGGAATTTCAATGTAATGTCGCATATAGCTGACTTCAAGTATTTTGAAATTATTACTAATATATTAATGACTTTCCTTTGTTACATTGTTACTTTCATTATTCGTTTTAAGTAAATCCTTATCTGTCGAGCACTAGTTACAAGTCGTTTATACGCGCCTTTAGCTGAGGATGCATGTATCGAAATAGCATGTTGTCTTTCATTAATAAATCAACTGCTTTCTTTCTACACAAGTTTATATCGGTATTGCTGCCTCAATTGCTTTTGTTAATTAGAGTTGAGGGGAGTTCTGTACTCGTTGCTCCCCAGATCCTAATGGCAAACTAGGATTCCAAGTTAGTGTTTTACACAATACTTTTTGTTAAGTTAATAGTAGGGATTCCAACGAATTTAAGCAAAGTGTAACTTCATATAGGGAAAATCTTATTCATGAAATCAAAAAATTAACATCATCCTAACAAAGGGAGTAATAACTCCAATCTACACATTTAGAAGACTTTGGTATTTTTAATAAAAAAGTAACATCAAAAGTTTGAAATGATAAGTTGACCTTTGGCAAGCTTTTATCGGCCTTGATCAGAGCTAATGTCTTCTTTCTTTTGTTTAATCTTGTGAATCTGGAGACTTTGGTAATGGACTTCCCTAGATAGCTTCCGATCTCCCTTCATGGTTATGATGTGCCCATTTGACTGCAATTTCATAGCTAGATGTGGTGTTGAAATCACAGCTTTTAAGGCGTTCAAAGTAGGTATACCAATAATCACATACACATTATATGAGGAAGGAGTGTCAATAACTAAGAACCTGGATAAGTGGGTTTTGCACATGTGCTCATCTTCAAAGGTCACCAACATATCTATAGATCCAAGGGGTTGCACGACTTCTCCCGTGAACCTTGATAATTGGCCTCCATAAGGTTAATTAAAGTCTATCTTTGTTGAGGTGGAGGGCTTTGAAAGTTCTGTAAAACATAATATCTTTTGAGTGCTCCCCTGATTAATGAAGACTTTGTGGACTTTGATATCGACAATAACTGCTATAATCAAGAGGGAGTCATCATGAACCCGATTGATTTCTCGATAGTCTTCTGTAGAAAATATGATGATATGATCTTCTTTTTCGAGTTTGATCATTTTGGAATTAACCTGTTTGACCATATCCATATACTTTGCCAGTCCTGCCTTCGAAGTTCGTCCGGAGGCAAATCGTCCGGAGGCAAATCCACCTGAAATGATCACGAATTGTTCACGATTTCGGTTATTGTTGTTGGTTTCTGTAACACCCCTAATTTCGTTTCTGAATATTAATATAAATTGTAATTATAATAATTATTTATTAAATAAATAAAAGTTCAATATTTGATTATTAGTGTGTATTATGTATTTGTAATGCGTGAAAAAAATAATTTTTGGTTGGTATTTGTATAAAAATATTAATTTTGAAGTTAAGTCCTTGGGGAGAACCTAATTGCAATATTAGAAAGGTTGTTGGAGGGAAAATAATTAAAATATGAATTTTTCAAACTTTCAGTCGTGGTAATCGATTACCGCGACAAAGTAATCGATTACCATAGTGCAGCAGAACCTGGGTTGAGTGCGTTTGATGAGTAATCAAACGAGATTACTCGTTAATTGCCACGAAATCACTCCATGCATAGTGGGATCAACGAGTCGATGTGTATGCAAGTTGAATTCGTCTATATAAGGCAATCTTGTTGAAGAATTCAGCCTCATTTTTGCTTAAGTGTGGGTCTGAAGCTCAGTTAGGGTTCTTGATTTCGAACTCTCCGTTCGTTTTCGTTTTTAAGAAATACGCTACAAATTATACGCCATTGTAAAGCTGACATCAAGAGCTTTACAAACACACCGAGTTTGTGAGTTGAGGTTGAGTGTGCGTGAAGTTGTGATCCTGCAAAGTCCGAGTCCAGATTCTGTAGGAAACGAAATCCGAGTCTGGAAGCTTACTTCAAGCTTCGATTGTGGTTAGCACGAGAACCCTCTTGGCCTCAAACTTGTCCCTATCTCTAGTTCATGTTGCAGAGAATATAACCTAACCTTTTCCCCAATTTTTATGCATGTTTCATGGGTCAAATTCTCTGGTCTTGGGACCCTACCGAAACTGCTCTGCATGTTCGGTTCAGAAGAAGATTTTGTGGAAATTGGAGTTCAATTGTTTTTCTCTATGAAGTCTTTGTTTCTAGCACGACCTAGAGGTAAGGAGAAAGCTTTTCATTCACTAGAATAAGGAGTGTATGTGTTGATTATAGTGGAAAGGCACCATGAGACTATAAGGGCTTAGTTTGAAATAGGTACTTGGCTTAGAGGCCACATTGAACTCAAAAATCAATTTGCGCAAGTTTGATATGTTGTATGTGAGCTGTAGAAACACTGAATTTATGTATGGCATGAGTGAAATTGAATTTGATATCATGAGTTGTGAATTTTATGGTTTTTATGCATAATTGATGAATGATTGGTATTCTCTATGAATTGGAATAATTTCAATGTTGAGACATGTCCATTTTATGTCAATAAAGTTTTGTTGATCATTGGTTTAAGTTAAAATTGGTTAGAATTGAAAATGGTATGTTAAAACTCAACTTTTAGTGCATCTGCTGATATAGTAATTGATTACCGCGATGTGATAATCGATTACCAGCCTGTATCTGATGCAGAGTTGTGAAATACACGTGGTAATCGATTAGCAGGCCCTGATAATCGATTACCAGAGTGAAAATTGAATTAAAATACCATTTTTAAACTTTAACTATTTTAACTTATAACATAACATAACATAACATAACATAAATTCTTGACATAGGTCATACTGAAGTTATTCCTGGAATAATAATTTAATATTTTTATTTCCTATTTGAGAATATTTTGAACTTAAATATTTTATGATAATGTTGGACATTATGAAATAAATTAATGATCAATTAATTAAGTTGAATCTTTGTTCATTCATACATGGAGAATGGTTGGTATTTTCGTTATTCATGTTCGTGGAACATGAGGAGGGTACTCTGGGAGTACCAAATTGTTGCAGCTTGCTCGATGACACATGTCTGAGTTAGAATGTGGCCAGTATTGTGGGATACTGTTGATGTGATTGCTACGTCGTCGCGACGTGACGTTCACCTAAGGAGTGACGTTATATATCACATTCCGAGCAAGACTCGCCATACGTTTTGAGAACGTAATATTGTGCTTTGGGAGTGCAATGATGTTATGGATGGACGTCCTTGAGGAAAAATTAGTTGGAGACAACAGGATATTGAGAGATAGAAAACATGCATCATATCACTATAATTAAATTACTTAGTTATAACTGAAAAAGGTGTGGACATATGTTTATGCATATAAGTTGGTATTTAATGGACATGTGATTGGTTAAATTTATTATTCCTTATTTTATTATGTGAATGTATTGCTTATCCCTATGCCTTTTTCAGGAGATGACTCACTATCTTGCTTGCATAGAGATTCGCTCGCTCCTTAGTGGAGTGTGGTACTATGAGGACCACTAGGCCACGTATGAGGGGGAGGTGGAGCTGACGCTCTACCATCCCAATCCCCTGGCTCGTGTCTGTCCTCTTAGATTCCGCATCCCTATTATCTACACCATGCATGTACCCCCTATTTACACTTACCATGGACCACCCCCACCTCGACCGCCTCGACGTTTTCACAGTTTTCGTCTCAGAGCTGCTACCCGATCTCACCCACCTGTTTCTAGAGTTATCCATGAGGATACTTCTATTCCTGGTCCGACAAGTCCACTTTATGGGACTCCATCTTTTGACCCAATACCCACTGTAGGGGTACCGACTCAGTCGGACGAGGTTGAGGAGGATCCCGAGGAGGCAAAGGTGTCTAATTCATTTCACGTAATGAAAACTCAAAGTTCATTTTAATTTATATCTCGATCTTATTAAAAATCAATCAAGTCCATATAAAAACCTTGTTTATAAGACTATTTATTTACTTTTCTTTAAATAAGAGAGTGTGACAGCTTCTTCTTCTAGGTCTTTATTTTTCTTTTCGTTAGGAGCTTCACTATCTTAGTCTTCAATCCTTTGAGGTTTTCTTTTGTTTGAACCTTGACGAATGTTCATGAGGTATTCATTCAATCTTCCTTTGTTGGCCAACTCTTGTAGGACATCACTCAATTGAAAACATTCCTCACTAGTATGTCCATTCCTATTGTGCCATTTTCACATCGTGTTTTACTTCATCGCGGACTACTTTCTAGGGTTTGGGTCTTTTTAATCCTCTGAGTTCGGTATTCATTATTTCCTTCATGATCTACTCCTTTGGAACGTTGAACTCAAAGTAGTTACTAAACTTGGACTTGTCCCTCCTATTCTTATTTTTGCCTTCTTCTTGGTGAGTCTCTTTCTTTTGTTGATTTTCTTCTCGATTTTCTCTCACCTCTGGTCATGGTCCTAGACGATCATTGGATGAAGTACTTTGGTTCACATATATCTTAAAAAATCTTCCATGTTGATGAACTGGTCTGATCTTCTTATTATTTCGTCCATTGATTGAGGAGGTGTACCTGCTAGATCGGTTGAAACTCACTGTTCGAATGGAGACCTCGGATGAAGAGGTGCAATGCAATTGATGGGGACAGGTCCACAATTTAGTTCAAACCTGGTGTGGAAATCTTGGAGGCTCTCATTGTGTTGTTGGACTACTTCGGATAAGAAGTGTACAGTTTTTGGGGAGATCTCTATTAGTCGAAAATTGTAGCTTGAAGGCTTCAATGAGCTGCTTCCAACTATTGATTAATTTGGGTGTCAGGGTCTGGAACCACTTCTGAGGCTGGTCCCATTAAACTTGGGGAAAAAGTTTTGCACATGAGATCCGGGGTCCCATGCTGGAAAGCAATCACAACATGGAACTTCCTAAATGTTGTTCTGGGTCTCCTATCCTGTTGTAGGCATACAAATTGGTAGGATATTGGAAATTTTTTGGGTTTGGTGCGCGTATGATCCTTTCATAGATGGTTTTGGGCGTAAGTACATTTCTTCACAATCGGGGACTTTCAAGGCTATTTCTTCTCATACTGCTCTTATGTGGGCCCTTAGATCAATGGGCCTGCTATCTTCTCTTTCTATAGTTGTTATTCTGAGTGTGTTTGTGAGCCGGTTCCTCAGCTGCTCCACAAGCTGTAACACCCAAAATTTTAATCCCCGATTAATGAAATGTTAATTATAAAAATTAATTATAATTAATGATTTCTATTTTAATCCTTGATTAAAATCTGTGTTTATGTAGTTAGGAAATGTGTTTGAATTTATTTAATAAATATAATTATGCATGAAATAGAAATTTTGCATATTAGTCCCTGGGTTGGGACCTATAAGTAAATATAGGAAAGGTTTTGGAGGGAAAATAAATAAAATTATTATTTTTCAAAAACTGGGCAAAATACTCGAGTATTCTGGTCAAAGTTGCACGAGTTAGTGCGTTTGGTGAGTCACCATCAATGATTCTCGTGTGTTGACACGAAATCGTCTTCCCCAACACTTCTCAGTCTTCGTGTCGACCTGCATGAACTCTTCCTAGATCTATAAAAGCCAATCAACACTGAATTGTTGAGGTATTTGGCAAAATTCGAGTGTGTTGCTTGAGTTAGGGTTCCGAACTTGTTTCCTTCGATTCTCCCTCTGTGTTCTGATTCAAACCACAAACGATACACCAATACAAAGCTCACATCACGAGCTTTGTATAGATACCAAATTCGTGAGTTGAGAGTGAGTGTGGTGGAAGAATCAAAGCTTAGAAGTGAAGCTGGTTGCTGTCAAACTTGTTCCTGGAGCTCACTTCGAACTCGATTTTTGGTAAGCTCACGAGTTCTTTGAGTCTCAATTCGATTTCTATAGTTAGTATGTGTTGCATAGAGTCTAGAGAAACTCTTTTCCCCAATTCTTATTCCTGTTTCATGTGTCAACCAATTCAATTTTGGACCTCTGCTCAAACTGTCCTGCATGTGATGCTTGAAGTCGTTTTTGGTGTTGGAGGAGTTTTCTTGCGATTTCTTCTGTTGGTACACGTCTAAGAGGTAAGGGGAAGTTGTTTTATGCACTAGATAGAGTTTGATTTCCATGATTTTCATTAGAGAGCCACCAAGAGGCTCTAAGGGCTTAGATTGAATAGGAACTTTGGTTTGGAGACCAACTCATGCTCTATGGTTGTTTGGAGCAAGTTTTATATGATGCATGTAAGCTGTAGTGAGCCTTAAATCACAAGTTCATTGAGTATTTTGCAAATTGAGATGTTAAGTTGTTAAATTGTGTGTTTTATGCATAATCTTGTGATTCTCTGTTAAATTTGTAATTGGATATGTGATAAGTGTTGTAACATGTTCAATATATGATATATGAACTATTTTGATCATTGGATTGGACTAAAAATGTTTAGAATTGAAAATGGTATGTTAAAACCAAGTTTCCAGTCTGTTCTGTGAGAAAAGACTCGAGTGCTTGGCTTGATACTCTAGTAAAATTTTGATAAAACAGTGTAATTTGTGTTAGAACACTCGAGTATCGGGACCAGGACTCGAGTAATAACTGATTCATGGGGATCTCTTAAGGTAAACCACTCGAGTAAGGCAGGGGTGACTCGAGTGTTCTGGAATTGATGAAGAACACTCGAGTACTCATGAACTACTCGAGTATTTTTATGAATCTAAAACAAAAATCCCCAGAAAGACATGAACACTCGAGTGTCCTGAGGAACACTCGAGTAATCTGGAAATAGTTTAAGAACACTCGAGTATTCTGAAGAACACTCGAGTAGTTTATCCAGAATCTTAAAAACACCATTTTTAATTCTGAATCACTTGAGTAATGATTAAATAATAATAATTTAAAGGATCTAGACTAAAAAGAAATTGATTGATGATATGAGGTTTATATCTGGATAATGATAGGTTGCTCGGGAGGCACGTCATGTATTAATAAAAGAAAAATACATCAATCAATTCCTTTTTAACCCAAGATAATGCATTCATTCTGGAGTTCGGATGTTAGATCGTATTCATGTTCTTGTGACATGAGGAGGGCCTCTGGGAGTGCCAATTGACGGCTCGCTTGATGACACGTTATGGTTGACGACGTGGTCGGCTTAGTGAGATGCCGATATGATTATACCGTTTGGATGACGGGACGTGATCGGGTGGCATGGATTCCAAGCTTGTCGTGTACATTCTTGGCGAATGTACGAATGTTGTACACCTAGGAGTACAACGCACTGTTGAGTGCTGAGAAGTAAAGGATGGACGTCAGAGAGTGACATAGACTGATGGAGTTAGGCCTGAGAGCTAGGTTCATACATCATGCCACTTATTTAACCTAAAAGATGATAAATGGAATAAGTATGAGCATCTTACTTGCATTCTATAACTGCTAAATGCTAAATGTGATTGTTGTTCATTGTTGCATATTTACACATTCATATTGTACATATATTTATGCTCTATTGATTATGTGTATAGAATTGCTTACCATTATGCCCTTGTAGGTGATGTCTCGCTAAATCGCTTGCATCGAGATCCGGCCACTTCCTAATGGCATATGGATCTACGAGGATCACCGCGCGGTGTTCGAGGGAGAGGTGGAGGTTATCTTCTACCACCCGAACCCGCTGATCCCGTTCCGTCCTCGTAGGTTTAGGATTCCCATCATATACACTATGCACGTACCACCTTTTTACACATACCATGGACCACCTCCCACACGACCAGCTCGCTCATATCACAGTTTTCGTTTTCGACCTACCCGCTCACACCCTTTTTCTTCGAGAGTCGTCCGCGAGGAGACTCCCCCTTCTGATCCGAGGAGCCCAGTTAGGGTCACACCATCTCCCGACCCTGTACCCAGTGGTAGGGTACCCTCTCCATCGGATGAGATCGAGGAGGATCCTGTGGAGGACGAGAGCGGAGGCGAGTCTGTCGTTCATTCTACCGGGAGTCAGTGGAGGGACAATGATCCCTAGGTGTGTGCATATGGTACATGATGAGGATCAGGGGATCCGATGTGGGGATGGCGTGGAGGAGATTCTGCTGCTGCTGTTGATGATGATGTTTACTTTTGCTACTTGGAGACTGCTACTACTATCACTACTACTGCTGCTGTTGCCCGATCTATGAGACTACCTCTAGAGTCTATATTTTGAGATGTATATATATTGTAGATATACTTTTGAGAACTCTAGGGTTATGATTTTCTGTTTACATATATCTCTTTATGGACTTGTATTATGGATCTTGGAGTTATGACTACTGGGTCTATGTATTCTGTGACTTATATATATATGTATCTATATATCACTTATGTTCGTATTACAATTGTGCATAGTCCTACAATTTCCACTCACTCTGATAATAATTAATTAACGGATTCGGTTATGTTATTTAAATAGTATCAGTTTCACGAAAGAAAAGAATGGATATGCATCGCTTAATTTCTCTATGTTAATATGTTTTTCAAAAGTACCGATGCTGTCTGGATTATGAAAAGGTTTTCTATCTTTGCAAATGTCGAATCCAATACAAAGTTTAGAACGACATAAATTATGTTCTCCAAGAATTCCATGTTTGGTTTGTGCACCCGTCTAAGAAAAGAAAATTTTTTTTCTATATTTTCAATGAATATTTACAAGTCCATATTTTATTCATAATAATATAGTTATTATATTAACTATTTGGTTATTTAAAAAGGGTGTCACACAAGCGGAGTTCTCCCGATTTGATCTTTGGAAGGATTTGCTATGGTGGCCCTATTTGCTCTCCCAGAGCTTGCTATGGTCATCCTGAACAGATCCGCAAAAGCTCTTTCAACTCGTTCGTCTATTATTTGGTATATTGTAGCTTGGGTCTGTTGTGTTGAATTTACACTCCGAGTTGGCCTCACATTAGGCCCTTTCCTCTCCATAATGATATGGAATAACAAGTCTGGACTGAGCTCTCCTCCCTCTTGGTGTGGCAGGCTCCTCTAGTGGTGGTATGAGAGCATTTAGGGTGACGAAGGATGTTGCTCCATCATGAGGGTCGGTGACACGTGGGGGATTTCCGGCATCTGGGCAAGTCATCGAGAGACCTGTTGGCGCAAATGGGTTGGTTTTATTTGGAATTGGGTCGGCCTGGGTTAACCTCGAATTGCGTATGGTTTGTTGGTTGACTGGTGGTGGGTTAACCAATTTCGGATTCGCGTTTCCCATTGAATCTTGTGTTCCTGGGATTCGCGTTTCCCCACTGACGGAGCCAATGTTTTGTCCAGATCGAACAGAAATCTCTGTTAAGGACGAGGGTCCATGTTAAGGATTTTTAGTCTGACAAGAGTGGGATTTTGGTCCTACGTACCCATTCAAACTAAGGTTATGGGGATCAAGACTACGTAGTTCTATTAAGCACATTGAAGTAGTGCATCAAGGGAGAATAACACTGTTTCGAACTATCCCTAAGAGTAATTAGCGATATACCCCCTACTCTTAGGGAGGTCATTTATGGTATAAGATCTCAGTACTGTTGGGAAATGAGCTTCAAGTAATTGTTAAAACTTCATGGTGGGGTTGAACTCAAATGCCACCATGTGGGACAGCAAGAGTTGGGCTCTCTTAATGTTGAATGTCTCTCTCTAGGGAGTGTTGATGATGCTCTCAAGGAGTATGAATTATGTGTATACTGATAAATATTATTGTGGTTAAGAATTGAATTGTTGAATCAAGTGTGCATTCAAGTTCAAGTTTAGTTTTGATGAAGACAACATTTCATTGATTTGGGTCCAATATATGATGTTTTGAGCATGAATTAGACTTCCTTTTACTAAGGATTTAACTTGTTTCTCTTGTAAATTTAGGACTTTTTGTATAATTTTTAGGAAGTTAGGTAATTTAGAATCCTTTGAATGTTTTGATCCGTTTTGGGTTTGTTCAGGTACTTTCATAGCTTAATTGAAGAAAATAATTATGGAGCTGAAAAGAGGATGAAAGGATCTTGAAAATGGCGCAAGAACGGAGCAAAACGGAGTCGGGGCAGGGTTTACACGCCCAGGCGTGGAACTCCCCACGCCCAGGCGCGCGACCCCCGTTACAGCGCCAACATTAGACCAGGCGGGATGCCCTGGGCGCCCAGGCGCGCGAGACACGAGAAAGCTCAATTGGGCCGATTTTTGATCAGATTTGCTTCGTTTCAATTGGGATTAGTTTTAGACTTTAAATATACGTTTTTCCATTAGGTTTAGGTAGACTTTTCAGAGCCAAATAAGAGATTAGAATAGAATTAAGATTAGAGAAGAGAGGGTAGTTCTGCAATTGAGAGCAAGGAGGCAAGGCACAAGGATTGAAGATCAACATTGCTGGAGGAATCCACTTGAAGATTGAAGATCTTTTGGGGGTAATTTGATTATTGTCTATGATGATTTGTTTTTCCCATTCCTTTATCTTCTTCTTCCAATATGTATAACTGAACCTCTTGTTAGGAATAGGGTGGATTTGTATGGATCTTAATTTGGTTGTTTATTTATGAATTAATGTTTTTCCTTTCAAATCAATTGTTTGGCTGCATTTTAATTACAATTCATAGAATTCGCAACTTTATGTTTTGCTTTGGTAATCTGAACCTTAATTGGATAATTAGGATTTAGATTGGGCCTTTCAACTAAACAATATAATTATTCAACTCGTAGGAATACTTTTGGGTAATTGTATAACTCTTATAAACTAGAATTCACTTAATGGATTAAGGGGTAAAGTTTAGTAAGAAACGTAATAGCCATGAGGGATCTAGCTTTTATTGTTTCTGGAGTTGTTGATTTATTGGAAAACAAATTTTCATAATTAATAACCTTATCCTACAATGAAACCAAGTTCCTAACATTTCTCATATTTGCTTCTAATTACATTTTGTTTTCTGAATTGTTTCATTCTTTTAATTCTACATTCCTTTCTCTAAACTAAAAAACCCATACAAGTTATACATAGTAATCGCAATTATGTGAAAGAAATTAGAAACAATTTGCAATCATCGTGGGAACGATAATTGGTCTTACTGACTATATTACTTGTCGATCTGATATACTTGTCGGTGATCCAACATTCATAAAGAGCAAAAGCAACAAAAGCGAGAAGATAGATCAAGAGAGAATCAATTATTCTCAAGAAAGCTCTAGGATGCTCAATGGTTTACAGAGTTATTTTAATTTGTGTTTTTGAGTCCTTAGTTTCTTGGGTAGAGTTTAAGTGAATCTAAATCAATTAATATTTGATCAAATTAATCTTGAGTTTTTCACTTAACCAAATCAATATGTGGCTTAAAGGTTTTTGAGAAAATGTTTAAATATGTGAAAACAAGTTTTTATAAAAGTGTTTCAACCTCTAATCGATTAGGACTTAAGCTAATTGATTAACATGAATTAAGTTTTCAAGCACTAATCGATTAGGACACAAGCTAATCGATTAACAGTTTTCAACTGTCAGTGGCTAATCGATTAGGCAGCTGGCTAATCGATTAGATCGTGCAGACTGAGTTTTTAAAACAGTTTTGTGAGTTGGAAAAATCAGTTTTGTGTTTTCTAATGCTTATGGGTATTCTATATGAACCTTCCTCTACCCATTAGAAACAGATCATATAACAATTTTCATACTTTTACAAATATCAAGCCACATATTCTCTTTCAAACAAGAAAAGATAAAAGCTACTTTTTTTTTTATCTTTTTGACTATCTTTTCATGAAAGTTCAGAATCTCATTTCATCTTGTTCATTATTCTTGATTGAGATTCATAGGGTTTTTGAGCTTTTCATTGATTTGTAATCTTTGCAATTGAGGCGAATAATTCTACAACAATAGAAGAAAAAGAAAGTCTTGGGTGTGGTATCATCAAGCAAGTGAGAAGTCTTGATGTGAGGCATCATCAAGCAATTTGAAGAGTGGTGAGGTATTCACTTGGATAGAGAAAAAAATCTAAGATGTTCTTAGTCTTGAAGGATGTTCTTTCAAGTTGAGGATTAGAAGATCAAAGGGTTACATACGAGAGTGAGATATCTCTTGGAGGCTATCAAGTGAGGGATCTTGAGAGGCTAAACTTGAAATCAAAGGATTTCTAATTATAGTGAAGAAACTCTCTCTATTGTGATAGAGGGGACTGGATGTAGCTCTCGGTGGAGGAGAGTGAACTAGTATAAATCTCTTGTGCAGTATCTCTTCCCTAAACTCTTTAATTTCTGCACTTTTCATTGTTCTTGACTGAAAACCTAGAAAACTTGATTTTCATATAATTGAATCAATTAGTTTTTAATTGAACAAATTAATCATTAACAATCTTGGTTTGAATCAATTTCGCACTATCTATGATGTTTTGTGTTTTTGATTGTGATTAAAAGTGATTTTTCTCTAAATTTCTACAGTGGCTAATCGATTAGATCATTGACTAATCGATTAACCTAGTTTGTTTTTGTCAGGCATGAATCGATTAGGAGTTCTGTTAATCGATTAGATCCTGATAATTTTGTGAAAATCATTTGTTTTAATCATTTTGATTTGATTGTTGCAAAAACCTTTCAAGATTTCTTTAACACCTATTCAACCCCCCTTCTAGGTGTTCTTACGTGTTCATACTTCACCCACTTGTATTCCAACATGGATACCCCGGCCCTTTGCATGAGGTTGGGATTTATTAATTTATAGTGAAGATGGCTCCTTGATATGATATATTCCCTTCATAAATTTTCTATCTCTGAGAATAATCTTCATGCAATCCTAGATAATTGTGTTGACCAATCTTCAATAATTGTGTTGTTCATCTTTCGAAGATTTACTTCATAAATAAGTCTCGTTACTTATTTGCAACACAGGTCTTCTTCCGAGCTTTCTTGGGTTGTTTTAGGCTTAAAACCTTTCGTTGGAGGTCATTTAAACTGGGACCACACCGTTAGATCCTTATTGCAGGTTGCAATAAATCTTCTTGAGATCATTATATAAGACATGTATTATTAGCTCACAACAGGTCGAGAACATCAAGGAAAACTAGGATGTAAGCATCTCCTTGAGGTCGTCGAGTGTAACACATTAGAGAACTACATTGATAGAAAATCCATTTTATTCATCATCAGATAATTTACGTTAACAAATAATTAATAGAAAATTAATATAAATTGAATTTTACATAAGGTATATTAGACATAAATTAATTAAATAATGAATCATACTTGATTAAAGTTCACTTCATATTAATCAAATTATTTTATTTCATAAATTAATAAATAAATGTTCATTAACTATAAAGTAATTAAGAAAAATGCCAACAAGTACCCTAAGGAAACTTGTAAAACAATCAAAAGAAGTGAAAAGTTATTAAAAAACGTGATTTTTGAAACTTTTGATAGAAACAATAATGTGAACTTATAATTAATTTTCCACTTTTAGTAATCTTAATAAGTGTCCTAAGAATTTGTTAGCAAGACCCATTAATTAATTATTATACTTTATTTTTTTATTAAATAATTAATAAACAATGGCAAAACCCAAGTTTTGGTCCTCTAAGTTATTTTCGTTTTGCCCTTTAACTTTTTTTTTTATTTCGTCCTAAAAGTGGTTTTTTTGTTCCAAATATATCCTTAAATTCAATTTTTTCATGGTAAAATTAAAAAAAAGTGATTGCATTTTGTAAATATTTTCATTCTCTACTTAATGAAATCAAGATCATGAATTTTGATTGAAAATTGAGAATTAAGGAAGAAACAAAAACTTATAAGACGAAATTAAAAAATAAAGTTAAAATGACGAAACTGGAAAATTAAAATGACTAGGAGGACCAAAATATGGATTTGGCCATAAATAAATAATGAAGTACATAAATAATATATTATTATAAGAGTAAACATTCAGTTTGGTCCTAAAAGATACACTAACTATAAATTTAGTCCTCACAACAATATTTACATAAATTAAGTCTCCAAAAATCAATATGGCATCACGAAATCTAAATTTTGGACTTTGAAAAATCATATGGCCATCAAATAAGTCCCTAAAAGTGCCAATGTGATGTCATGTTGATCATTAAGGAACTAAATTAATGAAAAAAATCTTTTGAAGACTAAATTGATTACCAATACTTTTGGAAACCAAAGTGACTATTAACTCTTATTATAATAATACATGTCCTTTTAAGACATCTATCAAATTCCACCAAGTCCCGTAACTAATTATAACATCCAGTTCTAATTCAACCTACTGCCTTCACAATTATAAACTCAGCCATAATCCCAAAGCTTTCAATTAGCTTCACAATTATAAATTACAAAGTCATAAGTAAAAGCTAATTTTGATGAACAAAACCACGACCATAATAAAAAAAAAATGTCCAAATTAAATGGGGATTAAATTCGCTTACACCATCATGCAATACATTGCCACTTGCGAGAATCGCAAATGGTAATTTCATCATATCTATCCAATATCATCATATCTATCCAATATACCATGAGCCTAACTGATGGCAACCTCTTCAGTGCACCAATTTATGTTTTCAAAATGATGTACCTTCTTGATTTTTTTAGGGAAAACCCTATTTTACCCTTATAACTCATTCCCACCTCCAACCACACTTATCTCATTTTTTTAGCGACTCGCCGAGTGGCTATTCCGATTGTCAATGGTTTGAGGTTCGAGGCTGAAACGGAGAAACAAAGACGTGGTAACTAATGTCACAGCCACTGCTTCATAACGGCAAGTGAGGAATGGTGGTGATGGCATCCTTCACAACATCACGATTGAAGGGAAGGAATGGTGATGCTTGGTGGTGGCGGCCGGTGGTTAGAGGGAGCATAGGGTGGTGGGGCGGTGATGGAAAAAAGTGTTAGGGGTGGTGGCTGCTGGTAGGATTTGTTTGCCATGGGTGCTGTGGAGTGACATTAATGGTGGTAGAGAGTGGTGCAGTGGGGTTTGGGTGTGGGTGGATGGTAAGGGGGAAGGCTAAAAGAGTAATTCCCAAATTAATTTCTTTTATTATATTTTATTAATAAATCTCATGGCTTTAAAAAAAAAAAAAAAAAAAACTCAAATGGTGCATGAGTTATAAAACTAACCAAGAGCATCAAAGAACCACCCCTAAATGATATGATATCTATATTAATGAAGACCAGGACAGATCCAAACATTTGGGCCAAAGAAACAAAGTTCACCATGTTTCAACAAGGACCACCTGTAATGAATAATCTACTTTTCCTGTACCTGAATATTGGTAGCGAATACAGTTTGTGTCGTCTAATCAAAACCTCATTCTTTTCGCAGGACCTTGATCAATTATAGGATCAGAAGGAGGAGCTGGTATCCCTGCTGCTTCCTGAGTTTCAGTGCCTTCTTCAGTTTCTGCTGTTGGAGGAGGAACATACCCTTCTGGAAAAGGTGGAGGAGGTGGAGCTGGTGGTAGCTGCATCAGCAAATTAATACTCATTTCTCATCAAATGATAAAGGATGAGAGAAGCTCAATATTTGTGTGAAGAATGTGTTGAAATTCTAATAATGCTTTAGGTTTAAACTCAGTCAACACTCAGACATTTAAAATCCAATTGGGAACTATTTGTTTAAATTTGTATATTTGGGACAGATAAAACCTCTTTTTGTTATAAAAGAACACACCAAAATAAAAAACACACCATATTTTAAGCACTTTCGTATGAGTTAAATAAAATTATTGGTGACACAGAAAAAGGGCAGCCTAATGTTAAAAAGATACCATTGTGCCTAGTAGGTAGCATTTGCAAGAGCCGATTCTACAAATTCGAACCCATGACCATTATTTCGCAACTGATTTGATATACATTGAAGACGGGTTTTAATTCAATCTTACATTTACTCCTTTCTTTTTACAAAATTCTTAGAAACGTTTATTAGTGTGTGCTACATAATTGTTTGATAAGGAAACATGCAAAAGTTATATTTTTTTTCAGCTTACCTTGCGTTGTAGGGATGCAAGGATCATATCCACTCGCTTAATTTCCTTTAAGTCAATTGTCTCCTTACTGACCTTTGATTCCGGCACTGCACACTCATTTTCAGAATCAACTGATCCAGCAAAAGGAATTACAATTCAGTTAATGTTCACAGAGGTAAGCAGTATACCAGTTCTATGATTAAAAACTTCAACAAGAACATGGCTTACATGCAAGCAAAACACAAAATGTAAAGGGTACAAAACTGGTGTGCAAAATTAGATGGAACAGTGACGCAGCAGTGTTCCCAATTATGCTATCAAAAGGAACACACTACGCAGCCTAAATGAGACATCCTGAACCTGACACCGAGATTTCTAATAATCAAAAACCAAAATTTAATAGCTTATCTGGTTAAACCCTAAGGTTATCCTCTCTAAAAGTACAAAGAGAGGGAGGTTACAAAAACAATATAACGACTCGCCATAAACAGGCTCAACTAATTGGAAAGGCTCCTCTACAGTGAGTTTATCTCTAAAGAGAGCACGGGTGAATATCGATTCTTGGATTATTTGGTGGATTGAAATCTCAATGCACTACATGAAGTCAAGGGTGGATATACTTACTAACTTGCTCACTTTAGAGACAAACTCACTCTTGAGGAGCCTTATCCCAACCACTTACTGTAGCCATATTGCATAAGTAACAACGCAATGTTAAATCCTGTTCCGAGTAACAATTTCATATCATTCCAAAACTAAAACAATAATATCTGCTTACCATATCCTATCTTCTCCAATTTGGAGGCAGCTGTAGTAAAGGCCTTTTGTATGTAATAGAGTGCCCTTCCCTGCAATATCAATGACACTACCAGTATTGGACAATGCATTTTATAAACAGGCAATAAACAAAAGAAAGAATACTGAACTGTACATTATTCATTGGATAAAGCCTTTAAGTAGAAGCACTACTCATATAATTTCTTGTGTTAATGCCGATTGAAACTCAGAATGATATGCCTCAGTACTTTAAACAATTAGAACCTAACATAATTTCTGTACAAGGAAGACAAGTTAAAATCTCAGGATCGAAGAAGCTTGTTTCTTATTTTCGCAATCACCAACATCCATCTCTCAAGTCACACACAAGTAAGATAAAGCATGAGCTTACTATTCGAGCAGCAAAAACATTGCATAGTTGTGGTGCCTGGTATATTGAACCATCCAAGACGTAATATGCCAGCATCGGTGTAACTTTCTCAGGGCTATCTCTCTTTTGCTTACGAATAACAAAAAGGTGGGGCTCCATAACTTCACTAAGTATATACTCTATCCCTGTCATTTTCCTGCAGAGTAGAATGGTTCTCATCCATAACAGTGCATTGTCCCAAAAGGTTTAAGTCTACAATATGAATCATAAAATCAACTACTCAAAAGGCACAAGATTGACCTTCTTCTGTAGATGTAAATGTGTAGGCAAAATGAACAACATATGCAACATCCTATCCCACTAACCATATCACATGGGAGGAAAAATAAAGATATTGTAGATATCATTTCCACAACCCAAACCATATCATGCAATTAATCGAGAAACGAGAATGCAGCTGAAATGCTCATTTTAACCTAGAAACTTTCACAAAAAAAAAAAACACACACACACACGCAAATTCATTACAGCCTGATTCCTGCAATAACAGAAAGATTTCATTGAACTTTCCTAAGGTTTGACTTAGTTACACTCAACACGTGTTTCAGGAAATTACACTGACCTCCATTAGGCTTTGTTTGGAATTACAGAAGTAGCTAGAATGTAATTAAATCATAATAGGTTCTATTCTTTGGATTTGTTTAAAATAGGATGGAAAGTATTGCATTTCTCTAATACCATTGTTTTATCTTCCCTCCCAATTTTGGATGTAGAAGATGCAACAAACTTGGTATTCACTCTATTCCACTTCATTCCATTATGAA
This sequence comes from Crotalaria pallida, assembly GCA_037953625.1. Classification (NCBI taxonomy): domain Eukaryota; kingdom Viridiplantae; phylum Streptophyta; class Magnoliopsida; order Fabales; family Fabaceae; genus Crotalaria; species Crotalaria pallida. Next base: position 22,546,722 of record CM075654.1, read on the forward strand.
GTATCAAGACAATAGTGATAACTTTGTGCCATTCATTTATCAGCTGTATTGCATGCAATAATAGACTTCTAACCAGAAAAAGACTGCAGTATATGAATATACACATAGACGACACTAAGTGTATATGCTGTAATGATGCTAATGTGAACACTAAACACCTTTTTTACTGTATTTTAGCTCTCAACTCATCAAGATTAAAATTTGGCTACAAATTCTACAGTTCCCAAACAGATACAGCATGTGGACAAGGAGAATATTGAAAATCTGGGGAGCAAGTATCCCGAAAAGGCAAGCTTTGTTTGCAGAAATAACAGGTTTGCTCTACCATGTATCAGAAGAAAGGAACAACAGGGCATTTGAAGGGCAATCAAGAAATGCACAAGAAGTGTTCACTCAGATACAAAAGGAAGTTAAATGGTGATTGAAAGATGCCTAAATCAACCTTTGAAAAGTGCAGACAAAAATCCTTTTCAAACAAAGACACATTATGATAGGCGGTGATGCTAGTGTATTGATGATGTATAGGGTTATTAATTGTTGGTAATAATGCTTGCTCTCACCGAGGTCTGTTCAGTGTTGGTGTTAAGGCAACTGATTAGATTTATAAGGGGAACCCTTCAGAAAGTGGGCAGTTACATAACCCAACTAGGCAACTAGCTATGCTTTGAATTGCATAATGTTTGTTCCGGTGATGAATTATTTACGTTGCAACCAAAAAAAACTTTGTTCCGTTCTATTCCACTCCACTCCACTCCATCACATTTTGTTCCACTTCCACCCATCATAGAAACACAGTCTTCAGGTTTATGTCATACGAGGTGCAAGTATATCAACAACACAAACCTCAAGAAGTAAGCTAATGACCAAGGTTTTATATAATTGCACTCGCAGTTTCAAAGACTCCCAAAACTTTGATGTTAGTTCAAAGGTTTTAAAAAGCAGTTGCAGTCACGGTTTTGGAGACTCCCAAAACCTTGGCGTTGGTTCCAAAGTTTTATAAAGCGGTGGCGGTCACAGTTTTGGAGACTACCAAGACCTTGATATTATGGCCTACTGCGGCAAATGTAGCTGATGAAACGCAGTTTCTGAACCTTAACATCACAGCGTCTTTAGCCGTCGCTAAGGCTTTGTATGGATTGATGGTATGTGGTGGAATGGAATTAGTGGGATGGAATTTAATTTATTGCTTGGATTGTTTGAATTAAGAAGGAGTGGAATGGTACATGATGGAATTGATTCCATCCAATCCCATCCAAAACCTCCTTTTTTGTTCCATCCAATTTGGGGTGTACTTGATGGAACCATTTATTTAATTCCATTCCATCACAAAATACCCAAAGAATGAAATGGTAAACTAATATTATTCCATTCCGCTCCTCCCCACTTTATCTTATCTTATACTCCATTCCGCTCCATTCAACATTATATATCAAAACATAGCCTAAGTAAAACTCCAACAAAGTTCGGTAAAATTTAACCAAACAAAGAAGAGAAAATAATATATGCACTGACAGTGTAAAATAATGCATATTGATGAGGGATGATGCACCGACAGTGTAAAACAGTGTACGGATATTAAACTCAACAAAGAAATATAAAGCTTCAAACTTTTTTCCTACCCACAATTAGGAAACAGCAACCAAACTTAAAAACTTAAATTTCTGAGCCATATAATTCCTAAAACCCTAGTTAAGCATAAAAACACCTTCACTCTCATATTATAAAATAAAATAAAACAAAACGAAAGGGAATTGAGATGGTTGGTTTCTTACGTGAGATTAGAGAGATCGAGAGGGTGAACAGAACGCATTCGGAGCTGTTCATTGTTACAAGTCCAATCGTAGAAAGGTGAAAGGGCGAAGTAATCGAACACGAGGTTCCGATCCAAAGGGTAGGTGTTGAGCCATAGCTGGTCTCTGAAGCATATGCCAGTCATATCTGTCCCCGGAGGTTGCGGCGGCGGCGGTCCTCCCTCGAACATTGGGTTTCCCGGTGGGCCCATTGGTGGTGGTGTCGCCATCTCAGAGTTTGAAGAGGGAAGGAAGTCAGAGCTTGTGTCTTTTACCCGTTATCATTGTGTAATGTAATGGTGGGAATGTGAAATTATGACCCGACCCGTTAGCACACTACCTTCATTACTGGAAAGTGTAATTGAGGGCTTGAGGCTAGGGTTGTAAGCTATCCGATCTCAGACTGCCGAGACCGTGAAGATCGAATTGGATCGGATAAAAAATATAGTCTGGTTGGGTCTCGTGGTATAGTCTAGTCTCAAAATTTTTGGGTTTTTATTTGGTCACCCCAAGGCTTCTGGATACCACCCCAAATGTATAATTTATACCCATCATGCCTTTAAAAAAAAAACAAGTTTTAATACGGGTCGTAAGATGGTCGTAGTACCATCTTACGACCAATTCAAAAACAGATATTCTGATTGGGTCGTAAGGGGGCCTATTACAACCCGTGGTAAAACACAGTTTTTTAAAGGGTCGTATTCAGGTTGTAAGCACCCCTTACGACCCGTGTTAAATACTGGTCTCTCTAGTTTTACAAACCCCTCTCACACTCTACCCACAGTCTCACACAATTTACAAACCTCTTCCAAATTTCTCTCTAGTTTTACACGATAAACCCTACCCCAAAACCCGAATTTCATTTTTCTTCTCGCTTCTTCACTGTGAAATTTCGAATCTCCCTCTTGGTGGCTTCCATAGCGAATCTCGGTTCTTCCCTTAAGCATTATTGATTCAAGGTTCTTCCATACGGTATGTCTCTTGCTCTGTATTTTTGTTTGTAATGCTATAAGTGATTGTGTTGGCTTGCCAAGATTCTTCTTTTAGTTACTGATTATATTTAAAAGTAGAGAGAAATCCGAACCGTAGGTTTTCACTAAGATTTTAAAAAAAAATTACTTAGATTTGCTGCTTAAATTTAGTGCTTATATTTCAAAATTGTGTTTACTTATTAGATTTCTAGGTAAAAAATATGTTATTTTGCTGTGTTGCTGTGTTGTTGCTGTGAAGTGCGCGTACGAGGGGAGTGGTCGTAGACCACGCTTATGACCTCTAGTCACGGCCCAGGCTTACGACCTGGCCCTTTTTTGCTTTTTTTTAATTTTTTAATTTTTATTCCTTTATCATCTTATCACAGTACTTTTGATGAAGAGAATTTAGATTTTTCACTCCCTTATTTGGTTTGGTTGTTTTCAGTAACTATTACATCTTGATATATATATATATATGTGTGTGTGTGTGTATGTAAGTTACTAATTAAAGTTAGTTAGTTAAGCATAGTCTTATATGTTTTTTTTGTGTGACTCTGGTGTGTCGGTGTGATTGTGTGGTTGTATTTGTTTAAGTTATGATGTGAGTGATCTAAGAGTTAGAGGTGTGAAGAAAAGATGGTGTGTGGACATTTCGTAAGATCAGCTAATCAAAGCAACAACAACAATGATGCACATCCTGAGTTCATAAGAGGACTAAGGATGGGATTGGAGTTGGTTCTTCCTCACAGGAATGCTCCAAAAATCAGACCAAGAAGAAGACGAAATGGTTCGCAAACTCCGGCTGGCAAAGTGAAGGCAAAACTAGTGAACTACCCAGCTACCCGAAGCTATAAGAGGAAATATCAGCTTGATAAGAGGTTGGACAAGAGGAGCAAGACGCGTCACAACTCTTATCAGCAAGATGGAGAAGAAAAAAGGAAACCCGCAAAAGGTGAATGTATTTTTAAGGGTTCTGGGAGCAATCCAATCCAGCACGGCAATGATGGAAATCGCAACGGTTTCAGTAAGAATGGTGGAAACGGTAACCGTAAGAATCTTAAGGATGGACTTAACAAGAATGGAAATGGTATAAAAAGTATAGAAGAAAAGATTCCTTTTTTAATCGTTGCAAGAGGAATCATTATGGACCAGCTTGTCCTTGGAATAACCCAAATTGTTTCAACTGCGACAAACCAGGGCATCTTGCAAGGAATTGCTGGGAACCAAAGTGTGAAATGGATGCTGCTACTGCAAGGGGATGGAAGAATGTTCGTTTTGGTCGAGATTAAAGGCGTTAGTACCGTTGGCAGTCTATTGTGTTGTTTTGAATGCTTGATTGATGCATAGTGGAGTTGTTCACTAGATTGTGTTTGTGTCTTTCAGTGTTTAAACTCTGCTTTTGTTGGTTAAATTGAAGATTGTTTGTGTTTATTTTTCTTATGCTATAATAAATTATAAATACTTTTGGGAGAGTTCAATGGATGTGAGTGCTTGAGCTGTATTGGAAAACCCGTGATTGAGAAGAAAGGATCAACTACTGGAGGAAGCTGTCAGAGTTGAACAACAAATTGAGTTCAAGAAAGAACCTCATCCTATCTTGTGGTATCTTTTTGAAAGACCCATTTCTATTTTGTCAACTTGTGAGCTTGATTTTACACTAAAAACAATGATTATACCCTCCAAAACTTCAAAAATATCTTTTCTTACCAGAAATATCTCAGTCATTGAAGATATGACCCACAAAACCCTTGACAAAACCTTGAATTCAAGTTCTTTATCACCAAAATTTTGTGACAAAAAAATACGACCTAGTCACCCAAACTAAACCCTCTGAGTGGAAGAAGTGACATTTGTATGCATAACACCGGAATTATAGAAGGTCGTGGGGGCAAGAATAGAACCTACTTCAAAATGTCAACTCAAAACCTTGAAAGTAAGAATGTGAGTCGACTCCTAAGATAGAACCAAGGTGGGAAATGAAGGATGGTTGATCACTCTCTAGCAAGTATACTCGATCGCAAAGTAATATAGTCGGTTAAGACCAGATATCGTACCCACATGGACTCAGAATTGTTCAATCTATCTCTACCTAAGGTAAAATCTAGAATAAAATCTATTTAAATACAAAATTCAGAATTAAATAATTAAATCAAAAAGAAGAATTAATTGCTGGAAAATAAAATATAATAGAAATTAAATGGGAAAACTTGGTTAGGAACTTAGTTTCATTGTATGTTCATTTATTTATTATAAATCAATATTTTTCATTCAAATCAAGAACAAATTCAGAAAATAGTAATTCCTAGATTCCTCTTATGAAATTACTGTTTATTATTCAATTTATTAAATCCTAACTCCTTAGAAATTTAAATCATTGAATAACCTAAATTAAGAACAGTGAATTTATCAAGTTATATAATAATCCAAAAGTATTCCTACAAGTTGAATCATTATATTGTTTAATTGCATGACCTATTCTAAATCCTAATTTTCCAATTCAGATTTAGAAATCCTAAACATAGATTAGCTACTTCTATGCATAACATTAAAATCACAATTAAACACTTGATTTATATCTGAAAAACATTAATTCATAAAAATAAATTACAAATACAAATCCACCATGTTCCTAACACAAAAGGTTTAGTTACACATAATGAAAGAGAAGAGAAAACAAATAACTATGATATTTATTCCTAAATTACCACAGATACATGCTTTGAATCTTCAATCTTCTCCGGATTCCTCCTTCGAATGCTCTCAAAAGTGTGCCAAAAATCCTTTCTAAAACTATCTATTGAATCCTAATTATTATTCATCTAATGCTAACTCCTCTGAAAACTGACTCTAAAACTCATTAATCCTAAAATAAATAGATAAAATCCTAATCTTATCAAAATCCTTCAAAACTGATCAGAAATTGGCCCAATTGGGCTTTCAAGCACTTCGCGCGCCGGGGCGTGCAGACCAGCACGCCTGGGCGCGCTGTATCTGATACCCAATAAATTAACGCTGCAAGCGGGCCTGGACGCGCAGATCCCGCGCCTGGGCGTGTTGAGTAACTTTCAACTCCGTTTCTCTCCGTTCTCGTGCCATTTTCAAGGTCTTCTTATGCTCTTTTCAGCTCAAATAATATTTTCTCCAAATAAAGCTCCGAAACACCTGAAACATACCCAAAACGGATCAAAACGTTCAAAGGATTCTAATAAACTAAAAATTCCTAAAACTAATACAAAATACCTATTTTTACAAGAGAAACAAGCTGAAACCCAAGCAAAAAGAAGTGAAATTAAGCCTTAAAACATCATATATTAGACCTTCATCACACCCTCAAACTTAGCATTTTGCATGTCCCAAGCAAAAGTAAAATAAAAATTCATAAACACAAGACTACCTTCTAAATCAAAATGTACAATACCTAATTTCAGACTTCGACTCATCAACACAGCCACATATTTACACAAGCTATTCACATATCAAAACTTGGTTAAAGAAACAAAACCAATCAGAACTCAGAACTAGTGAACACTCTCAACCTCTTAGTGTATATCTCTCATGTGTATCAAGGGTTATAAATCAATTCACTCAAGTTCATACAATAGTAAAGTGTTACCATAAGCTTGACCATAGATCCAAATCTCCACTGAAATTATTGAATACATGCACAAATCAAAAGGTCTTTAAATTGGTTGTAACGTGGCCATCGCTAAAAGTGTCAAGGTGGGATAAAAGAAAGAAAGGATGAAACTAAGGGCTAAAATGCAAAACAAATTTCCCTCTAAAAACTATGAATGAGAAATGAATACTATGAAGACTCACACTCAAATCACAACTATTTCAAACTTCTTCTTTTTCAATTTTTACTCTACTACTTCTTCCAAATACAAGTTCTCTTTTATCATTCATCAATTTTCACTTTTTCTCAATTTTTTATTTTCTTTTCTTTTGGAAGAAGAGTAACTCTATTACACTTTCACAATTTCATACTTTTGAAATGTCTCTCTCTCAATTGCTCATTCAAAATTCCTAAGGTACTCACAAAAATATACAATCAATGCAGGGTACCAAAGAAAAATCATTTTTATATCATAAGGCTCAAAATGGGCAACTAGGGAAAAACAAATCCAAAAAAAATATCTGAAGGCTACAAAAACACCATCCTAAATCTTAATCATTTCCATGCATGTAATCAATTATCAATCTCAAAATGGTCACCGGTCAAGTTCTAGAACACAAAACTAAAGTGAACACACTCATGAAAGAATAGGGGTCTCAAATCAAAATATTTCAACAAATCATATACCCCATCAAAAGGCTCAAAATCTCACAGGCTAAAGTCAGTTCACTAATCTCAAGTTCTGAAAAACTTTGTCAAAATAACCAAATTTCAAAAATATTTACAGCTCAACAAATAAATAACATGAATCATTGAGTCTAATCCTAAACTAAGTATATACACCTATCATCAGAAAAATAATCCTAAGTCTAGAATAATTTATCTACTCCTACCTAAGACACAAACCAACACCAAAAATGAGAGAAAAATTCAGATCTGAAATTTTTTTTATTTTGTCCACTCCCCCAAACTTAAAGGTTGACTTATCCTCAAGCAAACTAAACTAAACATACCTATCTACAAAATAAAAAATTACATGAAATGAATTTGGAATACTTACCACTACATCGACAAAAATGCTCATCACTAACAAACGTGAGAGATATTCCCCCAAACTTAATACCTGCAAGTGTTAGAACCAAGTGCCAAAAATAGCACCTATATCGGGAAATATATCAACTCACACCTGTCACACAGAATAGAACTAGATGCTCATAAATAAATAGTCCAAATAAATAGTCATGCAATAAAACTAAAAACAAATCCTAGAAAGCAATACATGTTTTTGTAATAGTAACAGTACAAGTCTGAATAGGGGAAGGGATACAAAATATATCAATAATAATCAAAATCCCCTAAAGTACTCCTCATCCTCCTCAGGAGATGCATCCAGCAACCCCTGATCCTCATCAGTGTATGGTGGTACATCATAGGGCATACCCTGCGCTGCTCCGATACTGCTCAGAAATGTATCTCTAGCCTGGTTCCTACGCATCTCTCTGCGCTGGAACTCAGCTGTTCTGCTCTGCCTCCGAAGCAAACGCTGTAACATCCCAATGATCTTCCCATCATCGCCTCCCCCTTGTTGAGCTGGCTGGCTGGAAGGACCTGCCTCATCCTGAGGCTGCTGAACTGGGATCTGGCTTTGTGACTGGGGTGGACCGGTCCTAGCTACATCTATAGATCTACCAATAAACATATCCCATGTAGCTCTGGTCATCTTCGGGGTCCTCTGTAACAGCCCGATTTTCGTAAACCAAAAATAATTGACTTTTACTTATTAAAGTTGCAAAAGTGAGGCCAATTTTTTTTTTTTGTAAAACTTTGTTGAAGTGTTTGAAAACGTTATTGAAAAGTTCTTGATGTTCTCAGGACCCTTTATCGAAAACCGAGTTGTTACTAAAACAGTTCCTTTCATAAACTTTCATCTTTCTTAAAATGTCTTGATTCCAAGGACATCCTAATTCATTATATCAAAAACATTTGTGATTGTTCCAAAATATTACATTGTTCCATCTTCCACAATAGGGTTACTCAACAAGATAGAATTAAAAACTGAGCTTAATTACATAACTGGTTCATTGCTTTGTAATCCTTAACTCAAAACATTCACAACAACTTAAACTAATCACGCTATTCTTAAATCTTCCTATCGAAAGCAATCGGGTGAAGTTCCTTCTTCTTCTTACGTCTTTTTTTTGCTCTTGAGAATGATGCCGTCCGTGTTGGCGTCCTGCCATTATTATTTGACTCCAATACCACTTCTTCTAGAGTCGTAGAGTTCCTCTGCATCTCATACCGCACCTTCTCTTCGTAGCTCCCATATCCTCGTACGGTGACTTGCCCCAGATGCGGCCCCAAATTAGCTCTGCTCAGTTGATGCTCCGGATCGGGAATCACAATCTGAGTGTGGCCGATCCATTCCCAACCATAGGGAGTGTGCTTCCAACCACTTCCATGTCGTTTCCAAGTAACGATCTCCATCCGATACTCCATCTGCCCGTTGAGATACCAGCAACACCGATATGTCAACGAACAGGAGAGAGTAAGCGATCTGAACGACGAATCGTCGACGGTGTGAGATTACAGTAGTCGAGATATCAAGATAATACAAACAAGACAAGCAACATACATACAACATAGCATTCAAACATATTATCATTGTCATTATCATCATTATCTTGCCAGACTTATTATCATTCCTTCATATAATCATCCTTGTCTCTTAATTCCTTTTCTCAACTACATCATTTCATAAAATTTCGCTTCTCATAATCATAAACCTTTTATCACTCATAAACTTTCCTTATCATGTCTTATTGAATTACACCCATCGACGATTGGGGAAATTTTTAATATCATCGAGGTACTCATTTCGTTGCCATCGACACACACGTCTACATCTCCTCGGTCATCCATCCAACCTAGTCGGAAGCAAACAGGAGTACAGGACCTTTACCACGCGGGCACGACAGCTGTCTCAATTAATTGGCTCCAAGCCAGGAGAACTGTAGAAAACTCGGGTACAGTGGCGAATCAAGTTGCCCCGTTCCAGTCCCTCTCACTGTTCCTGAAAATGCCATAGGGGTGACAGCACTATTCCGGTTCCGGGTGCAGAACTTACCACGACATTAGGACCCGGTCCCCACCATGTCTGGTTACCACATATGGAATTCGTTCCGCCCAGAATAGTACTCAAGGCCTCATGACGTTTTACCGCCCTAGCCTACCCTATTGCATTCACAACCCGAATATCCCTGATATCCGGGGTACCTTCCTCTCCACTACTTCGATATCACACTCATAGCTCACCGCGTTAGTGTCTTTTAAAGTCTTTTATCTTTTTAATTATCCTAAGGTCGGCCCATCCTTCGTGCATCCCTTCAATGAGTCCCGACCACTAACTTTGCACAATCTTTTCTCATCAGAGCACAGAGCTGGGTTCACATCATCTTACTTGCATCTTATCTCACAACTTTTCTCAACAATCTCATTTCATCATCTTTCTCAAAATCTCAAATCATAAAATTTCACAAAACTTATTTCATAATCTTCCAAGAAATTTCAATTCATAATCTTTCTCAAGATCTTATTCCATAAACTTTCTCGAAATCACCTTTTGTAATTTCCTCAAAAGCCTCGTTTCGCAAATCTTTCTCAAAGTATCATTTCACAAACTTTTCAAAAATTCTTATTTCACAAACCTTCTAAAAATTTCCTTTCATCACTTTTCCAAAATCTCATTTCATAAATTTACTAAAAAATCTCGATTCAAAAACTCCTTTAAAAAATTCTCATTTTCAAAAACCTTTTCAACAACCTCATTTCACAAACTTTTCGTAAAACAACATTTCATAAGTTTCTCAAAAACCTCGTTTCACCAACTTTTCGTAAAATCTCATTTCACAACTTTTCACAAAATCTCCTTTCACAATCTTTTTCAAAAATACTATTTCACAAACTTTTTCAAAAATCTCAGTTCGTAAAACTTTTCAAAAAATCTCATTTCAAAAACTTTTCGAAAAATATTGTTTCAGTGAGTACTAGCGGAGGAGCAAGCTCAACTCAACACGAGTCTCATTTCAACAACATCACAAAGGAGCCAAGCCCACTCAGATCACACCTCATTTCAGTATCAATACAACATCACTTTCCCAGCTCTGGCCTAACCTCATCATTATCATTAAATCCTTCCCCAATCTCAACTCTTTATCTCTTTTTCAGCACCTATTTCATTTCCAATCATTATTCCTTTCTCTTTGTATCTTTTACTTTCACAACTTAATCATTTAATTTTCATTTTCAGTACGTAACAGACGTCCATCAACATGTTATTAATATTAATCAACAATAATAAATATCATCATGCATAACTAAATAAATAAATTCAAGCATGCTATTTCACATCATCAACACACAATCATCACACAACAACAATGTGGTCTTTGTCTTCTTCGTATATGTGGCCACACAACACAAATAATTGCCACTATACTACTGACTCCGAACCACTTAGTTCCGATCTTTGAGATGATACGGAACGTCCTAATACATCACTTAAATACCATGGTGTCTTAGGAAAGCTTCTCTCTCACCTGAGGTCCAGCAATTAAACGCACTCGATCTCCGCGGATCCTTGTCGCTGCCAGCTGCCCCAATCCCTCGTCTATACTATTCCTCGTATTAAACAAAATACGTTTTCGTTATTACTTGTATAATAAAATCTTTTCTTACTCCATACATATTCCATTCCCCGTCGGAAGACTTAAAAACATAATTGTTTTCTTAAAACAACTTTAATATTTTCTAGCACTTCAAGTACTTCAAAACCATTTGAAAACATCATAAAAAACAATTTAAAACAATTGATTTGGTTGCTGGTCCGTCTTGGACAGCACCTTAATCACCTTTGAAAACACCGAAAAATTCACCGTTTTTAATCCGGCTTTTTCTCACGTCGATTACCACTTGAAAACCATACTTTAAATCATATGAACACATTTTTATACTTAAGAAACAACTTTAAATAATTCTGGACAGCAAAGAACCGTTTCACAAAATTACTTTGATAAAAATCCGAAAACATCGTAAAAACACTTTTTGTTTCAAAGTATGCTTTAGTGTAAAACAAGTACTTTACAATTCAAACTTGTGTCATAAAACAAAATCTTGGACAGCCATAAACACAATCCAAAATCTTAAATAAATCAAATGAATTTATCTTAAAATTAATTAATTTCAAAACCATTTGCGTACTTAAACAATTTCCAAACATCATCTAGCACACAACCACAACAAACAACACTTAGATGAATTAAGTCATATAAGCAATTAATCAATCATTTAATTTAAATTTAAATCAAACATTCATTTTCACATAAAACTCTTTCACAATCAAACACTTATTCACTTAGGCAACACATAATTACTTTTCAAAACAATTTCATTTAGGTGAAACGAAATCATTTACTCCTTCTTTCCCTTAAGGCCGAATATAAATATAAGTCTAAGAAAAGATTTATTCGATATTAAGAACATGAAATCATGAAGTCATTCATTCCATTTTGATTCAAAAAACCGTGAGTTTCACTTGGAAAATTTACAAACTTTGATTTATTTTCTTTAACTTAAATCAATTTATTCCCTTTATCCTTTAATCAAGACCGAATAGGAATTAAATAACCACAACACCCCTTTCAAACACTTTAACTTAGCATTAGTTAACAAAACACATTCATTATCTTTATGTCACTTCATGAAAAGAAGCCTAGTCTAATTCCTATGTATAGGCCGAATTTCATCATGACAAAAACAAGGTTCTTGGGTTCATTTTTCAATATGCAAAACTCAAAATTCTTAAATTAAATCATGCACTTTAGAAATCTTTGAATCAAGGAGAAATCAACATGCATGTGTCTTCTTCATGAAAAACAAAACATGATTTCTTGGTTTCTAAGTCTAGACCGAATACTTCATCACCAAAAATCAAGATTTAACTTCAAATCTTTTTCATGTAAAAACACAAGACATGAATCAAGTTAGAAATCATTTTCCAAAAACTTGTTTCCTTGGTTTCTTTGTAAAACCGTGATGGTTCTCAAGAAAGGTCAAATCTTTTTAGTCAAGAATGACATGCATGTACTTAGATCTTGTAGATCAAGTCATAAAATCAATTAAAATAGCACAAATCAAAGATCAAAATCACTTTAGGTAAGAAAAGGTCAAAACCGTGACATGCATGAAGAAAGGTTAATTCTTTTTGGCTCAAAACAACATGCATGCACTTAAAGATCAAACTTTTTCATAGATCACAGAAGATCAAAGCTTTTTCAAGATCAAGTCAAAAATCAAGACATGCACTAAGAAAAGGTTAGATCTTTTTAGTTCAAAAAGTCACATGCAAAATCCAAGGACAAAACTTTTTCAGAGATCAAGGCAAAATCAAAGCTTTATTAGGATCAAGTTAAAATCAAAACCTTTCAACCACTCAAATCAACTTTTCTAATCATAAAATTAACATGCAATGACTTGAATCAACTTAAAAAGCATCAAAACCAAATCTTCTAGCCATGGCCGAAACATATAGCTCATGATCTAGTGTTTTATAAGTTCATTTACTCTTAAAAATTCAAGATCAAGGTATAAGTAACACATGCATGTATTCAAATCATCAAAATCATCATCAAATCAACATGCAACACCAAAGATCTTAACTTTATTATCAACCAAGTTTAGATCACACATTTATTTATCAAATAAACTCTTAAACACATCATGGTTCACGGTTTTAAGTAAGAAAATTTAACATGCAAAAAGGTTTACCTTAATCTTTACAAAAATTTCAACAACTCTTTAGATCTTTAAGATTTAGTTTGAAAAACATCAAGATTCATCATGAAAAACCTTAACCGAATTATAAAGTCCATTGTTTAGTTATTACAAGTTTCTTTTAGTGTTGATAGTCCATAATTAAGCACAAACAACACTTGTACTCATCATTAAAACTTGAAAAATTAACATGCAAAGAAGAAAAAGAGAAGAATCACAAGATCAAAAGAAAAAGTCTAAACTATTACAACTCCTTCATGCTTTTCAAACCACCCACCTAAAGGAAAGATCTTCTAGTCTTCTAAGCCCTTGAATCTTCAAGGAAAGCTCTAAGGTTGTGGCTTGATCTCCTCCTTCTTCCTTCTCCTCACTCACGACCCTCTCTCTTCTCTCTCTCTCTCTCTCTCTTTTCTTTCTCACTAAGAGTTGAATGCTCTCTTAGTGTTGTGTTTGGAAGTGAAATAGGAAATGAAGGAAAGGAAGAATGAAATCGGTAAAATGAACTAAGGCTAGGTCTTATATAGGCAATTCGGGAAATCTCTCTTTTGTCCTTGGCTTGGTTTCGGTTTTCACACAATGGGAGGGGTAATTTTGGCACTTCAATTAGTTGCATGGGTGGATTTTAGCAAGGGGACAATGAGGAGTAATTTTAGGCTTTAGGTCACTTCATGCACCATGGTTTATTTCTAATACTTTAATTTTCTACCTATTAATTCTCTTATAATTCTAATCTACCCCATTAGTTCCTTGTCTTAAAAATTGAAATCCTAAACTTGCATGTATGTACACATATACACGTAGCACACACATCCACATACACCTATTATCTTTTTATTTCTTAATCATGTTTACTTTAGAACAATATAATCACCCATTCATATAATAATACAAATGTCTTCAAGGAATCATATTAACACAATTATTTTTTTATACATCATACATCAAACACATATCAAATCAACACATATACACATATATGCATAGAAAGTAAATCTTTTCTCATAAAACCACTTATGCATAAAAATCACAATTTCTTTTAAAGCATAAAAATATCAAACACATAATTATTTCTCAAAACACAACCTTAAAACTCATAATTTTATCTTATGAAAATTATTTCTTTGAAGTCATCCACCAATTTGAAATCATGAAATAAGAAATTTATTCAGGAAAAATACTTTTCTCAAAAATAAATCTCTTTAGTACTTTAAAACAATACGAGGAATTTGCGGGCTGTTACATCCTCCTAAGATCCCGCACATCCCCACGAAAATCAACACCGGCTGCAGCACACAATCAGGTGATCACCCAAGGAAAGCCCACATACCCTATCTCCTTCTTAGCAAAACCCGATGCATCCTATCATAAATATTGGATGCAACGTCTACTACAATACCATAGCGAAGGGCATAAATCGGTCTACAAATCCCAGGCTGTACCTCAGTGTCGTGCGAATGTGGGTCCAAATTATGCATAATGAATTTGACCCAAAATCTGGCCGCTCCCACCAAGTTCTTCTGATAAACATGCTTGACTACTCCAGATGTAGTCAAGTTCCAATCCTTGTCTACCAGAAACAAAGCATCCTTCACCATGTGCAGCGGGTACTCCTCCTCATTATCAAAACTCGTCACAGTAAACATAGCAGGTGCCGCCTCCAAGGGGTAAGACGGAAGTCCCATGACACCAGCAATAGTGTCAACATCATAAGGAACCTCAACTCCTCGGACATACGAAATCCTCCTATGAGTACCGTCCAACTCAAACCTCTGCTCCCTCCACCAGGTGTTAGCATAAAATTCCCAGACCAAGAATTTGCTAAACACCTCGTCCGGCTTCCTAATCCAACTCAACCACCTGTTAATCAACAGGGTCTCCTTTACCTCCTCAACACTACCAACTCCAATAACTCGCCTCCCAATCGGCCCCTCGCTCTCATATAACATACTAGTCTCCGGGGTTATACCCCTCTTCACCATCTTCCCTTCATAATAGTTGGAAACCCTCGAATGCTCGAAGGTCTTTCCCAAATCACTACAAGTACTCCCTACAGCTGGTCTTTTTCCCCTAGGCATACTTAAAAGCTTAAAATCAACTAAAGGCAAATGATCGAACACTTGGTGGGCACTCCCTAGAACTCAAAAACCAAGCTCTAAATCACTAACTCTAATCTCCAAAATCAATCACAACAGTGCCAAGGAGTTATTGAAAGTGATTCTTACCCACAATAATGAAGAAATTCGTGCCCCT
Organism: Crotalaria pallida; assembly: GCA_037953625.1. Taxonomy (NCBI): domain Eukaryota; kingdom Viridiplantae; phylum Streptophyta; class Magnoliopsida; order Fabales; family Fabaceae; genus Crotalaria; species Crotalaria pallida. The sequence goes on from CM075654.1 coordinate 22,562,177, forward strand.
TTGCTCTAGGGGGTACTGCTGCTAAATTTTTTTTTTAATTTACAGAATAAGGAAATAAAAAAAATAAAATCAAAATCAAAATTAACTAAATTAAAATTACCTATATCCTAAACTAATTTCCTAAACTCGAATCAAATATTACATGGAGTTAAGAAACTTACCTTTGGAGTACAGCTTTTGCAATCATGGAGATAATTCCCAAATTCTATTTACCTGTGTCACATGAACAACTAAAAATAGTGCTATAAAGCACTTCATTAGAAATCACTTATAGAAAGTTTCAAGTCCCTATTTCACTAACTAAAAAAATAAAATAACCCTACACTACTACATATTTACAAAGAATCCTCCAGGATCCCAAATTCTATGGCTCAATTCCCATGTGATATAGGAATAACAAGTTACTCCCATGTCCCATGGGAATGAGCATGGATGAAGTAAGGAAATTTTAGAAATAAATCCAATCCCACCAGGGTCAAAAGGTACATTCCTTACATCACGCGTCATCTTAGAAAATTTTTCTTTTTCCCCATTCATGAAGGTATTACTTTTATGAACAAGAAAAACAAAATTTTTAGGATCTTTATTCATCCCTGTATACAACAATGATTTGTGATGATGTTCTGGGAAAACATCATAAAAATTTAAGGGTCGAACATAATTGAAAAATTTTGAATCATCCACACATGCAAGGGATTTAACACAATTTTTAAGTTCAGAAATTTCAGCACGCAAGGATGAGTTAAATTTTTCTATTATTATTCTATTCCCATTTGTTTTGTTTTGTTTCACTTCTTCTACCTCATGATGCACTTTAATTTCTTTTTCTTCAAAATTTTCAGAGAAATTAGTACTTAAGTTTTCCTTGATGGGCAACTCTTGTACTATCTTTTCTATGAAAGATTTCTTATAAAACTTTTCAATCTCACTAATGGGGGTATTTGCATCATAAGTTAGAGGATATGAAGCCAAAACAAAATCAAAGAATTCTAACTCTTCACAATTCATTATTATACATTTCAATTAATAACACAAATAGATTTCACTCCAAATTACTTCTTAGTGCCAAAACAAATTAAACTAATTCAAGTCCCCGGCAACGGCGCCAAAAACTTGATCACTCTCTAGCAAGTATACTAGATCGCAAAGTAATATAGTCGGTTAAGACCAGATATCGTATCCACAAGGACTCAGAATTGTTCAATCTATCTCTACCTAAGGTAAAATCTAGAATAAAATCTATTTAAATACAAAATTCAGAATTAAATAATTAAATCAAAAAGAAGAATTAATTGCTGGAAAATAAAACATAATAGAAATTAAATGGGAAAACTTGGTTAGGAACTTAGTTTCATTGTATGTTCATTTATTTATTATAAATCAATATTTTTCATTCAAATCAAGAACAAATTCAGAAAATAGTAATTCCTAGATTCCTCTTATGAAATTACTGTTTATTATTCAATTTATTAAATCCTAACTCCTTAGAAATTTAAATCATTGAATAACATAAATTAAGAACAGTGAATTTATCAAGTTATATAATAATCCAAAAGTATTCCTACAAGTTAAATCATTATATTGTTTAATTGCATGACCTATTCTAAATCCTAATTTTGCAATTCAGATTTAGAAATCCAAAACATAGATTAGCTACTTCTATGCATAACATTAAAATCACAATTAAACATTTGATTTAAATCTGAAAAACATCAATTCATAAAAATAAATTACAAATACAAATCCACCGTGTTCCTAACACAAAAGGTTTAGTTACACATAATGAAAGAGAAGAGAAAACAAATAACTATGATATTTATTCCTAAATTACCACAGACACGAGCTTTGAATCTTCAATCTTCTCTAGATTCCTCCTTCGAATGCTCCCAAAAGTGTGCCAAAAATCCTTTCTAAAACTATCTATTGAATCCTAATTATTATTCATCTAATGCTAACTCCTCTGAAAACTGACTCTAAAACTCATTAATCCTAAAATAAATAGATAAAATCCTAATCTTATCAAAATCCTTCAAAACTGATCTGAAATTGGCCCAATTGGGCTTTCACGCACTTCGCGCGCCTGGGCGTGCAGACCAGCACGCCTGGGCGCGCTGTATCTGATGCCCAATAAATTAACGCTGCAAGCGCGCCTGGGCGCGCAGATCCCGCGCCTGGGCGTGCTGAGTAACTTTCAACTCCGTTTCTCTCCGTTCTCGTGCCATTTTCAAGGTCTTCTTATGCTCTTTTCAGCTCCAATAATATTTTCTCCAAATAAATCTTCGAAACACCTGAAACATACCCAAAACTAATAAACTAAAAAATTCCTAAAACTAATACAAAATACCTATATTTACAAGAGAAACAAGCTAAAACCCAAGCAAAAGGAAGTGAAATTAAGCCTTAAAACATCATATATTAGACCTTCATCAATGGTTTATTAGGAAGTGAGTAGAGTGCTAGACAAAATTAGGATAGGTATGAGTCAATGGATTGTATTGTGTAAGTTCAACCCAAGTTGGGGAGTCATGTGTCACAGGATATTGATTAGTAACAAGTACCAAAATGTAACCTTGGTAGTATGAAGGTGTGAAGTAGTCCCATTATTAGTGATTGCGGTAATGTTATGCATACAAATCAATTCTTATCTACCAAATAAATATAAAGATTTGAAAAGACAAATCTTCCTTACCCCAAAAATTTACATTTGAGTTACACTATTTTTGATCAAACCCATACCTACCTTTACAATTTTTGGATTCTTGAACTTAACTCAAATCAACTCTCGTACGGCGTCACATCAAGAGTATGGATCGAAACGTACGAAGTGCCTCAAGAGGAGTCGTTTGAAGCACGTAAGGTATGAATATGGTTGTCGGAAGTTGCCTTTATGAATGAACCTTGTAAGCTTTTGTTGATGCTGGTGGTATTTCTCGGGGACGAGAAATCTCTAAGTTGGGGAGGATTGTGAGACCCCCAATTTAGCCCAATTTAATTGTGTTATTTAGAAAGATAAATTAATTTTGTTTATATATCTAATTTAATTTTGTGCTAAGTATGTGATTTAAGTAATATATATATATATGTGTGTGTGTTCATGGAGTATAAGATATATATATATATATATATATATATATATATTTATGTACAGGTTTTATTATATTATAAGATGCCCAAATATTTAATTTAATTATTTTAAGAAGTCAATTGAAATATATTTTGAGCAAAATTAATTTAACATGATTTTGATAGGTGCATATTTATATTTCTGAATATATATATATACACACGTGGGATATATATATATATATATATATATATATGTAGTGTTTAAGATATACCCCTAGCTCTAGGATATTGAAAGATTTGAGAGCTAGAGAGTGATCTGATGTTACTGTGTGATTCTTTGGTATTCTAGGTATCCAGTTGGGATAGCTAGGGTTTCCCTAATCACGGTGTGTGCGATTGTGCAATTAGGGAGTAAGAGAACGTACCTGAGCCCCTTGCTGGAGACAACTATTTATAGGGGTGACATTGTACCTTATGGGCCTGTACGGAGGTCCAGCAAGGCAGCTGACGTATCCCATTTAGGATAGGGGATGAGTCATTCATCCTTATCCTGTATTAGAGGGTCTTATCCCTGTGGCAAGTTAGATTCACGCGCCCCTAGCTCAGACTCTTAAGGGGTGGAGTCCTTGTGGTCGGTCCAAGGTCGCTAAGGTGGGTCCTTGAACAAGTGCTCGGCCTGAGTAGGCGCAGCCTGTATAATAGATTATTCTAGTCGGCTGGGTATTGTAAGGGTAGGACCGAGGGTCGGTCCACCACATAAGCCCCCTAGCTCGGTAAGACTATTTGAGTCTTGAGCCGAGCTGAGAGTTTCTTACTTTATTGTTGAGGTTGAAGTGGGCCGAGTGTCTGGATGAGGGTGAGGTAATGGCCTGTGTTCTTTCTTATCCATAGTATGCTCCGCTGTCCCTTCATTTGGGCGAAGGGACGTTTGAGTGCTTTCCAGCTGACACGTGTTCTATGTGTCAGTTATGCCATTATTGCGCATGTTGGTATTTGGGATTTTCAAATATCCTGTCCTATGGCTAAGTGCCACATTTTATTTTTTGTGCCTCAATACAATATTGGGCTTTTGTTGTCAGGCCCAATTACTCAAAGAACGTGGGGGGGGGGGAGTTCCTTTTTGAACTTAACTGCCTTTTCGTTTTCCCTTTTTTCATTTCTTCCAAACTCCCTGCACTCTGACTACTCATTCGCTTCCTACGATTTTCCCTTTTAGGACTCCAGATTCTTTCTCAATCACATTCACGTCATTTCTTTCTGTCATCTTCTCTTGACGTTGTTGCTCCTCTTTGCTGTGCCAACCAGTTCGTGCCAGTTTTCCTTTCATCTCAGGTATTTTAATTTGGAATTTCTTGTTTTGTCTTTCTCCTTTCTTTTTCCACTGGACTGTTCATTTATGGGTTCTTACGTTGTCTGGTTTCCTAGTTTTTCTTAGGTTTTGTGCTTTTTCTGGGCTTTTTCTGGGTTTTTTTCTGGGTTTTTTAATTTATAGTTATGGGTAGCAAGGGGTCATGGTATGAGAAGTGGTCTAAGGTTTTGAATTTGAGTGACATTGACGATTCTTCTTCTTCTTCTTCATCGTCATCTTCCTCTTCTGGAACAAAAATATTAGATTTCCTACCATCACTTTGCCGCCACCGCGTGGCGGATCCTACGGTGGAGACACCGTTAGCTGTGGAATTTCCCCAAAATTCTGCAGAAGAGGAAAATAGAAGATTAGCATATCGGTTGGCGGAGGAGCGAGCGCAAATAGCGTCACGATCCTCCAACCGTTCCTGGGAGAAACCTTTCTGGGGGAAAGCCATAAAGGTTAGGGGAAGATGTAGCCGATTCGGCTACAGGGTGAATCGAACTAGGGTTAGGGTGTCTAAAGATGTTAATTTTATAGATTTTGATGCTGAGTCTTCCCTTTCCCCAGGTATGGTTCGTCGGTGCATCTCGCATCCTCATGAATTTCCTTTACCACCGAATGCTGAAGCTTATGATTGGGTTGATCTGGAGGTGCTTGGTACATGATCGGCTTTTTTTTTAACCACACTTTTGAACTTTTTTGCTGTCAGAATGTCTAAGGTGAACAAAGCTACTGCTCGCATGAGAGAGCTTGCTAAGGTTAAGTTGGCTGAAACGGCTGGGTCACGGAGTGCGGCCGCTTCCAGCGAGGCGACTCAATTCATGACAATTGCCGTGGCCCCGCCCTCGGGTGCCGAGGTTGTACAGGAAGTGCCGGCACCTACTGAATATGCCGATGATGCTGCTACTACCATACCCTGTGTTCATGTGGATGAGGAAGAGGAGGAGGAGAAGGAGGAGGATCGTCAACCTTTGGCCAAGAGGGCTAGGCTGGATAAAGGAAAGGGTAAGGCGGTTAATTTACTGAAGCCACTGAAGTCATCTTCGGAAAAGTACATGTGGTTTGATATTTCTGATCCGAAGGAGGAGACTGTCTGGGCTCGGAAGTTGCCGGAAAAGTTTGTTAACATGGTTTATACACCTAATGATAAGAAGAGGCTTATGGACCAATCTGCTAACACTTTGAAAAATAATTGTCAAATGTTAGGCAAGAATATGCTGAGGGCGGCGAGCTATGCCTTTCACATTGCTGAAAATGCTGAAGATATCAGTGCAGCTCTTTCATCGGCTAAGAGGGAGAAAAGGAGGGCTTCTGCCCTGCAAGTGGAAGTTCTACTTACCCAAGTCAAAGAGTATGAGGCTGGTTCCTGAGCATTAACGGAGGCTAATACCAAGCTTTAGGAAATCTTGCTGACTCCGAGAAGGCTCGAGAAACTGCTAAGAATGCTAAGGAAGATGCTGTTGGAATGAAGGCGGAGGCGGAGAGGTTGTTGCAGGTTGCCCGAGGAGAGCTGGCTGAGGCTCGTCGCCGGAATACTGAATTGGAAGGGGTTCAGGGCCGACTAACTGAATCTGAGAATGTCGTGACCCGTTTACAAGGTGATCTGGCTAAGATGCGTCGGAAGGCATTAAAGCACAAGGTTTTGGCTAAGAGAAACCAGTTCAATTGGGATCATGCGACGACCGATTCCTTTGTCAATGCTGTCCAACAATTGAGCCTTATGAATCCCGGGATTCGAGTTATAGGAGCAAATCCGACCTTTGGGATTGTGGATGGTCGTGTTGTTGACTATAGCCGAGGGGACAGGGAGGTAGATTTGTCGGCCCCCAACCTTTCGAATCCTCTGGACTTGGTCAATGAGGAGGAAGAAGATTTTGATGGTTCGTCAATCGTGCTTTCCGAAGACGAAGAGTAGTTCTTTTCTTTTTATTTCTTTGTAGTTTCAGTGAAGATGTTGATCCTTTTGTAATTTAATCCGTATGTTAAGACTTGATTACCTTTTAAGTTTGCAAATTATTATGCCTTTTAGTCTTCACGGTTCCAGTGTGGATGAGGTTTATCTTTTTTCTTCGTTATGAACTGTTATTGAGATTTCGGATCTCCGACCTTTGGCCAAAGGGGGGATCCTCGGTCCTCGACTGTAAAAGCTGTTAAGCTTTTTAGTCGGGCATCTCTTAAAGTACTTGTTATTTATAGTTTATAAGTCCTTGTTGGAAGGACATGTATAAACAACCCGGTTCTACTCGATGGCGAGCCGAGAGGAAAGGGTTAGTACGTTAACAAAAGAAAATTTGAGACTGAAATGCTGTAAAAAGAGTTCTTCATTGAGTTCCTTCAACTGTCTACAAGTAGTGAATGTCAAATACAGAAAGCATTGAAATGACTAAAACATAAAGATGCTAAAATAAATGACAACAAAGTAAATAAAAATGAAACAATGAAATTTTAAAACCAAGGTTGAAGTTCTGCAGAGGTGATTGTGGGATTCCAAGTATTTTCAGCTGTAGTGGGGCTTGAGTTTTGTGGCATTCCAAGTGTTGTTTAATTGTTTCTTTGTCAATGTCTCCAGCCTGTATGCTCCAAATCCTGTTTTTGAGGTGATTCTGTAGGGTCCTTCCCAGTTTCTGGCCAGCTTTCCTTCTCTGGCATTTCTCAAACCAATGTCCGCTCGCCTGAGGACTAGGTCCCCCACTGTGAAACTCCTGGGAACCACCCATTTATTATACTCTCGGGCTTGTCTTTCTTTTGCCTTCTTCTCTCTGGCCGCCGCGAGAGCTCGGATCTCATCACTGAAAGTTATTTCTTCTTTAATCAATTCATCATTTACTTCAACTGGGCGCTCCGACACTCGGAATGTGGGAATCCGAGTCTCGATGGGTAATACAGCTTCGCAACCGTACGTGAGTCGAAACGGGGTTTCTCCTGTCGAGGTATGTATGGTCGTACGAATTGACCATAGCACCTCGGGTAGAATATCAGCCCACGACTCTTCTGCTTCTAGCAGCCTTTTCTTTATACCATCAATGACAATCTTGTTCACCGCTTCTGCTTGTCCATTTGTCTGCGGATGCTCGACAGACGAGAAATGGTGGGCAATGTGGAAGTGGTCCACCAATTCTTGGAAGACCTTGGCAGTGAACTGGGTGCCATTGTCGGTTACCAAAGTATGTGGGACGCCAAAACGAGAAATGACTTGCCTGAGAAAAAACTTTTGAATTTTGGTTGAAGAGATTATTGCCAAAGCCTCGGCTTCGACCCATTTAGTGAAATAATCCACTGCGATTACTACAAACTTTAACTGTCCAGGGGCCGTTTTGAACTTCCCAATGATATCCATGCCCCATTGGTAAAAGGGCCATGGGGCAATCATCGAGTGAAGTTCAGTTGGTGGTCGCTGGTAGACCTTTCCATGGAGCTGACAGGATTTGCATTTCTTAACATGGTCTGAAGCATCATTTTGAAGTGTGGGCCAGTAATAGCCTGCTCGAAGGACCTTGCGGGCTAAGGCTTTTCCACCTACATGATGTCTTGAGATTCCTTCATGAACCTCGGCCAAGACGAGCTCTGCTTCCAGTGGGTTCAGACATTTCAGCATGCGGGAGTCTATCCCCCTTTTGTACAGAGTATCGCCAATGATGGAATAATGGGCTGCTTGTTTTATTATCTTTTTAGCTTCCAAAGGATCTGCCGGCAAGACTTGGTGCCTAAGATATTGCTCAATGGGGTCCATCCAGTCGGTAGCCAGGGAAACCGCTAGAACCACGCTTGGCTCATGGACGGTTTCCTGTACTAAGCTCTTGTTGTTCTCGGGGCCCTTGGTGCTGGCAAGTTTGGAGAGGATGTATGCCTGCCCGTTGGAGGCTCTTGGAATATGAGTGATAGAGAAATTTGAAAAAAGATCAGAGAGAGCTTTGACCTGCTCCAGGTACTTCTGAAGAATTGGCTCCTTGGCCTGAAATTCTCCATTGACCTGGGACACCACCAATTGTGAATCACTGAATATTTGAATTTCCGAGGCCCCCATTTGATGGGCCATACGCAAACCAGGTAAAACCGCTTCATACTCTGCCTGATTGTTGGAGGTGGGGAACTCGAACTTCAGGGAGTACTCAACGCTGAGTCCTTCAGCGTTTTCCAGAATTATACCGGCCCCAGCCCCTTTGCTGTGGCTGGAGCCGTCCACGTAAATCTTCCAAAGCTGTGGTTTGTTGGAGTGATGAGGACCTGAAAGTTCTGAGATAAAGTCTGCTAGAATTTGAGATTTGAGAGTTTTTCTTAGTTCGAAGGTTATGTCGAACTCCGACAGCTCAACTGACCAAGAAACCATTCTCCCAGCCAAGTCAGGTCAGTGGAGCACCTGCCTTATTGGTTGGGTTGTCCTAACTATGATGGGATGACTCTGGAAATACTGCTTGAGTCTTCTAGCAGTAACCACCAGAGTAAAAGCAAGCTTTTCTATCTTCGAGTACCTCGTTTCAGGTCCCTGCAGGGCCTTACTCACGAAGTACACTGGTTGCTCGGTCCTTAAGTCTTCTTTGACCAAGGCCGAGCTTACGAATGATTCACCAATTGACAAATATAAAAACATAATCTCCCTTTCCCGAGGGCTGGTGAGGACGGGAGGGGATGACAAATATTCCTTCTGTTCGACAAATGCTTGTTCACAAGGTTCGTTCCAATGAAAGTTTTTGTTCTTCCTAAGCAGCTGATACCACGGGAAGGCCTTCTTGGCCGCTTGCAAGAGGAATCTAGAAAGAGCCGCCATCCGACCTGTCAGTCTTTGTACTTCCTTCACATTGGTCGGACTGTGCATTCTCAGAATGGCTGGGCATTTTTCCAGGTTAGCCTCGATGCCTCTCTCTGTAAGCATGAAACCCAAGAAAGCCCCGGCAGGTACTCCAAAAGTGCATTTGTCGGGGTTAAGACGCATATTGTGCTTTCTAATTCTGGCCAAGACAGCAGCCAAATCATGAGGGTGGTCTTCTTTCTTTTTGCTTTTGGTTATTATGTCATCTATATATACTACAAGGGTGGGACCAATCAGTCCAGAGAAGACCTTGTTCATCATTCGCTGGTATGTTGCACCAGCGTTTTTTAGTCCGAAGGGCATCACTATGTAGCAGTAGGTGGCCCTCTCGGTGATGAAGGTCGTTTTCTCCTGGTCATGAGGGTACATTGGGATCTGATTGTACCCTGAATATGGGTCCATAAAGGAAAGGAGCTGATAACCAGATGAATTGTCCACCAACTTGTCAATAACAGGGAGAGGATACTGATCTTTCGGACAAGCCTTGTTTAGGTCGGTGTAGTCGACACACATGCGCCACTTCCCGTTCGACTTCATGACCAGTACAGTATTTGAAAGCCACCCAGAATAGTTAACTTCTCTAATAAATCCCGCTGAGAGGAGCTCGACCACCTTTTCTTCAATTACTGCAGCCTTCTCAGTTCTCACTCTTCTTTTCTTTTGAGCGACCGGTTTAGCGGTTGGATTGACACTAAGATGATGGCATATAAAATTTGGATCAATCCCCGGCATGTCTGTCGAGGTCCAAGCAAAAAGATCTTTGTTCCTTTTCAAAAGCTCGAGCATTTCTGCTCTTGTGTTCTCGGAGAGGTTGGTGCCCAATCTTACTCTTCTTCTTGGGGTTTCCTCGTCCAACACTATGACTTCCCACTCCCCTTGGGGGGTTGGCCTTGTGTCGTCCTGATCAGACCTAACATCCAGGTCCGTTAGAAGCACGTTTCCTTTTTTCAGGTTCAGTTTGGGTTGAATTTCCTCTAGGCTCTTGAGTTTCGCCAAACTAGCGTTATAGCATAGTCTGGCTTTGTCTTGCTCGACTCTGATTGAGACGACCCTTCCATCAGAGCCCTCGAATTTCATGGACAAATGAACAGTTGAAACAACCGCACCAAAGGCTTGCAAACAGGTCCTGCCGAGTATAGCATTCTATGCCGACGGACAGTCAACTACCAAAAACTTGATAATTTCAGTTCTTGCAGAGGGTTGGTTCCCGAGTGTTACCGGGAGTTGAATATGTCCTTTGGGGACGACTGTGTCCCCTGTGAAACTAATCAATTTCCCCTCGAAAGGGGTCAAATCCGAAGTCTTCAATTTTAGTGCTTCAAAGAGATTCAAAAACATGATATCAGCAGAACTGCCTTGGTCGACAAATATTCTTGCGACCTCATAATTGCCTACCAAAGCAGTTATCACCATCGGGTCGTTATGGCCCGGAATGATTCTTTCTAAATCTTCGTAAGTGAAACAAATCGGGACACTTTTTGAAGCTCTCTTGCGAATCGGATGGTCCTGGACAGCTAGTACTTGATTGATATACTTTTTCCTGTCTGATCTGCTTTCACCTCCCCCCGCAAATCCCCTGGAAATGGTGTTGATTCTGAGGTTTTGCGGGGATTGATCTGTGTTAGCTATCTCCACCATAGCTACTCTTTGCTGATTCGATGCTTGCTGCTGATTGGGGTGATGATTGGTTTGTCTAGTTGGAGATGGAGTTTTTCTGTGAACATTTCTGTCCGGGGAAGGGGTCCTTCTTCTAGTACGCCGATTGAGTGTCTCTCTAATGTATTGCTGCAATTTTCCGTCTCTTATAAGCTGCTCAATAACGTCTCTTAGCCATATGCACTCGTCTGTGGTATGGTTGTATCCCCCATGATACGAGCAAAACTTTGATCGATCCTGGCGCTGGCTTCTTTTTAGAGGAGGAGGCCTCTCGACCATTCTCAGGTCGGTCTGCATGGTTTCCTATAAGATCTGACTTCTCGGGACCGTGAGGGGGGTGTATTCATCAAACTTGGCCCTAGGGATGACAAATCTTCTGTCTCCCCTAGGTCCTCTCCCCCGCTCATCTCTCCTGTGCCTTCCTTGAGAAGAAGGCTCCCCTCTATCACCTTTTTCTCTTTGTCTCTGCCACTTGCTAAATTCTTCCAAATTGATAAATTTGGTGGAATGGTGTCTCAGTTCCGCCATGTCCCTTGGTGGCTTCCCCACCAGCGAGTTCTTGAAGTCACCGTTACGAAGTCCCTGGGTAAAAAGAAAAACTGCGAAACTCGGCTCAAGGTTTGGTACAGAACCTGCCTCTGAGTGGAATCGAGCCAGATACTCTCTTAACGGTTCTTCTGGAAGTTGCATTACTCCTACTAGTGCATGGTCTAATTTTGGTTGTATGCAGCTAGCAGTATACCTGTTAAGGAAAACCTTTTTCATTTCTGCCCAAGAGTTAATGGAATTTCTGGGCAGGGCCGAGTACCACCTCAGCACCGGTGGTTGGAGAGTCATTGAAAAGGCTTGACATTTCATCAAATCTCCCCCATCATAAAAATTCATGGCACCTTCGAAAGATAGGATGTTCTCCAGGGGGTCGGTTAACCCGTTATACTTTGCAACGCTAGTGGGGCCAAGGAAAGCAGAGGGTGTTTCATAGGCCATGATATGTGGGATGAAGGGGTGGCCTGGGTGAGTACTGCTTTCTGTTTCATAGGTGGCTGCTAAGGCCGGGTTTACGGGTGGTGGAGGGGGTAAGGTGATTGGACCTTGCAGGTCATGAACTGGTACGGTTGATGGGGCTGTTTCCATTGCCCGTGCAGCAATCGTGTGCATGTGGATATGCTGAAGGTCGGCTATAGCCTTCCCTTGTTGTTCCAGCATTTGAGCTTGCTGCTTAATTATCTCTTCAAGTTGAGTTTCTCTTCGGCCCTGGGAGTGTCCCCTTTCCTCACCAGAGACATGGGCATCAATGGATCGTCCAGATCCGTGGTTGTGTTGGCGGTTGGGTGTATTGGGGTTTGCTTGTATGGAATGAACAATATAGGGTCCACTGTGTGTTCGGGTTGGTACTGTGTGGTGACTGCGAGCTGGGATCTCCAGTCGAACTGAAGGTATGCTATGAGGGGAAGGTGGGGTGGGTTTCTTCCTTCTAGGTCTCTTTCGTTGTCAGCACTACCTTCTACTTGTCTGTGACGGTTTCTTCCGGTCTGGTGGTTTGCACCACGAGAGTTGTTTCCACGTGTGTTTACCATTTTGGGTGGGAATGACAGTTTATCGATCCCCACAGACGGCACCAATGTAGTGTCTAAGATATACCCCTAGCTCTAGGATATTGAAAGATCTGAGAGCTAGAGAGTGATCTGATGTTACTGTGTGATTCTTTGGTATTCTAGGTATTCAGTTGGGATAGCTACGGTTTCCCTAATCATGATGTGTGCGATTGTGCAATTAGGGAGTGAGAGAACGTACCTGAGCCCCTTGCTGGAGACAGCTATTTATATGGGTGGCATTGTACCTTATGGGCCTGTAAACTTGGTGTTCTAAACCTTCTTTTTTCATTTCATAAACCTTAAGATGAAAGTTTTAAATTATTTCAAGTGTTTGTGAAATTTTGTTTATAGTCATGTGAATAAGGATTTAAAAGGGACTTAAAATGAAGTTTAAAGAAACAATGTTTCCCCTTTTATTTTCTCATGATGGCCGAATTTTATAAGGATAAAATAAGGAAGTGAAAATTTAATTTAAGTCATATGAACATGTTTAAGTGATTTTTGGAATTTTTGAATGATGAATGTTTAATATTATACAATGAATTCTTAAAGGAAATAATCATGTGATGAATAAACAAAATTGTATTTGGAAATTATTGCAAAAATTATTTATTTTATTGGGTAGGCCGTGAGACCTACATGGTTTCACAAAGAAAAATTTTGTAACTGTTTGATGTTTATATGCATGACTTATTCTTTGTTCTTTGTACTTTGTAATTGATTTTAAGGTTTAATGATTGATTATGTGAAAAATAAATTGGTTACTGTTCATATTTTTTTGGTATGGCCAAATGATGATGTTGATACTATAGGTGTATTATTTTGATTTTCCTAAGTGTTTATGTAATTATATGGTGTTTGTATCTTAATTCTTTGATGTAGTTTCATGAAATAATCAATGAACAAAATATCATTAGAAAAGTATTTTATTTCCTATTTTATGCAGTAAGGCCGTGAGGCCTAAGAGATGTTTTAAACAAAATTTTGTTTGATGTTAAGGGTATAATTGATTTATGGTTAAGTTGATTGTGTGACACTCTCGTTTCACATCTTGAAAATAACTAATATTTCCAAATGATTGAAAGACTTGCTATCAAAAATTAGGACTAGAAAATTTTTCCTTTTTAATTTGTACTTGCCCGATTATAAACACTTTAAATCTGAACCAATAATTGAATTCGGCTTAATAATATCTTAATTACAAAAAGACTCTCGAGATAATATTTTCTTAAACGTAATAAAACACCTTCGTAGTCCTTATTGAAATATATTGTTTGTCTCTCGAGTTTAATCAAATATATAAAATATAAACTTGTCGCCGAACCCTTTTTGAGTCAAAATCAGAGTATGCGGAAGTAAAGAGTAATACTTGTGGGGCACTGCTGAGGTAAGTAAAACATATCATATATATGTATATCATAACATAAACCCCATAAGTATCATCAGTAGCAAGTAGCATAAGTCGAGATAGCAAGAGTTTATAAAAACATATACAACCCAGCTGCATAAAATAAAACCTCACTCTAAGACCTCTCAAAATATATACAATATATCACATAATCCCAAAATAGAAGTCCCAGAGCAGGTCATCCGTGTCCTCAGCAGCTCCTCATATCCTCCACAGCTCTATCCCTAGGATCTAGGATCCAAAACATCCACGCTATGCAGGCTCCTATGAACCAGCGGGTCCACCTCTAGCAGAAACAGCCGGCTCGACATGCACCTCCTCCTCGCTCTCATCCTCCACGGGGTTCTCCTCGACCTCGCCTGACTGGGTAGAGACCCTACCACTGGGTCTAGGATCTGCAGAAGCAGTCCTCTCGAAATCAGTCGGACCAGGAGAAGGAGTCTTCTCAGTGACAACTCTATGGGAGGAAGGATGAGAACGAGTGGCAGCTCTAAAACGAAAACTATGAAAACGACGCACAGGTCGAGCCGGGGGTGGTCCTCTATATGTATAAAAGGGTGGAACATGCATAGTGTAGACTAAAGGAATCCTAAATCGACGAGGTCGCACTCGCACCAGAGGGTTAGGGTGGTAGAGAGTGATCTCCACCTCCCCCTCAAAAGTGGCACGATGCTCCTCATACGTCCATATACCACTAGGGATAGGGCGTATCTCGATGCAAGCTAGGTATCTGGCCATCACCTAAACAGGGCACAGGGAGTAAGTATACACATATACATAATTGATAAAGACTAAAGTTACAAGCACAAGTATATCATGGACAAATAATAATGCAAGTACATATGAACACACCAATTTTCAACATTATATCTCTTATAATGCAAGTGGCATGATGTATGCTTTTCTATCCACAACTGAGGCCTCTAAAGTCCATCTTGGACGTCCATCCAATACACCCTTGTGTTCCCGGAACACTGACATTCGTTCCCAGAACGTAATGCCAAACCATACTTGGATAATAAGCATCACTCCCGGAGTGTGCACCACGTTCTCAGAACGCATACGTTCCCAGAACGCATAAAAACCAGGTCCCGGACACTGGCCACATTCCCAGAATGTGTCATCAAGTAGGTTACAATTTGGTACTCCCGGAGTATCCTCCTCATATTCCCAGAATATGATAAACGTTCCTACCAACCAAAACTTCCATTCTATATGGATGCACAATTATCAGGGTTGATTTTATCTTTACATTAATTACTATGATTTAGAAATATTCCAATTTCTCTTTTGAATGATTTATTTTGAGGCATAATATTTGGCACAAAATTCTCCTTTGAATTGTCTCAAAAACATGCTCTTAAACTTAGATTGGGAAAACATAACCAATGGTATTCAAAAACTTAACTTTTTATTTTTTCAGATTCAGGTACTAACCGGTTACAGTTTCAGGCTAACCGGTTAGAATTACAGACCTGAACTGTTTAACATTGAAATTCAGAAAAACCCTTTTTCTTGAATTCTTCACCCAATCCATAAACAAGTTTAACATTGTTTTACGCCTCAAAAACCACTGTTTTTATCATTCAAAAGTCTAAATCACATTTCAGTCTCTAATGAGCATAATTTCCTCTTGAAATTATCCCATTACACTAAGGTATTAACTCTTTAATTGCAATCTGAACTATAACAGTGAAACTAACTCATTTTCAGATTGTTTTCCATGAAATTAAGGCCTAGATTTGAGTAGGATTTATAAGGCCACAACACTGATTTTGTAAACTTATTTTCTTTTGCATTTTTACAGTGTCTAACCGGTTACGAATATCAAGTAACCGGTTAGATTATGCAGTCAGACATTAAAACATGAGTTTTAACAAACCATTCTCTTTACTACTCAAATCTAACCAAATTTCAACCTTTAACAGAATTCATATACCTTAAATAAATATGTTTAAGCACAGAAACATATATAACTTGCATGCATTTGGTTTAGTGTGTCAAATTGCATAAAAACCCATACAAACACAATTCAATACCTCAAATCACATATTATACATTTAGCTTCTGATTTCCACATTAAATCACTTGCATGCATCAATATAAGATTGCTCAAAACAACAATGAGCTGAAATTTGGCCTCCAAGCCTTTGTGCTTCACACACATAATGCCCTTTTTGAGTTTTGCTAACTCAAATCCTAATTCACTTGATTTTTAGTCTAAATCTAGTATAAGGTAGACTTCTCCCATACCTTAAGATAGAGTTTGATGAGGATTAACATTGAACTTGAAGAATAATCCACAGATTCCTCACAAATCCTAGGTTCTGCTCTCAGCCACGATTTCCATTAACAGGGTCCAAAGACCAGAAAATTTGACATAGCAATTGGCCAAAGAAATTGGAGAAAACGATTAGGATTCAATATAGGTAACATGCACTAAGGAACGAAAGTGATTTGAGACTTAATGGTGGACTGTACTTACCAAAATCTAGTCTCAAACCAAGCTTTCTGAATCAGAAAACTCAGAATCCAGTTACTCCAACTTCAACTTCCAGGAGCGATTTCTCTTCACACAATGATTCTTAGCTCACAAACTTTATATCAACACAAAGCTCTTGATGCAAGCTTTGTGAATGTGTATCACTCGTCTCTCAATACTCAGAAAAGAGCAAGAATTTCCCCAAACGAAATGGAAACCCTAACAGAGCAATCTCCCTTCCAACACTCAGAAATCAACCCCAATTCCTCCACAACCTTGGCTTATATAGATCAATTGGAGGAGCATGCATGTTGACGCGTGTTTTCCACTGGATTTAGGCTGTATTCGTGGCGATTAATCGAATTAATCAAGTGATTACTCATCAAAATCCACTAACCCAGTTTCTGGGTTCATCGTCTAACCGGTTACAGGGCATTACTAACCGGTTAGATCAGTACAAAATTTAAAAATTAATATTTTTAAATCTTTCCCTAACTCAAAGTGTGGAAAAGAGACTCCCTTACCTTGGAAATCCTAGTCATAGTGGCAGAGTCAATTTAACATCCGCAACTTGCTCCAGGGTCAAGGTCAAAAACAACGTGTTGGATCTCGTACAGAATATCGGGACCATCTACACCAAAAATCCTATGGTGATCCTCCCATTCTTTGGGTGATGCGAATCCTTCTTGGATGACATAATGGTTGTAACCATTCTTACCCGCAGCGTTGGGATTAGGGTCTCAAGCAGCAGTGAGCTTAACCTTAGAGATCTAGGAGGTGAGATCTAGAGTTATTCGCCGCACCTCTTTCTACTCTCTGCACACTCTCTCAAGAAATCGAACAGGGGATGGTAAATTCACGTTCTTCTCTCTTCATTCTTTTTTCTTGTGTTTAGTTTGTATGTGGCCGAAGCCCATTTCCTTTCTTTTATTTTCATTCTGATGGGTGGGTTGGGTCTTGGGTAGTTGTTTAGGAAATAATATAAATATATATTATTTTATGTTTTTTTTTTTATTTGTGGGTTAATGTGTATAGGTACTTTGGGTTATAACTAAAAGTTTGATGATCCTAAAAATAAAATACATTTAAGTACAATAATATTGTATTTTTAATTATTCAAAACTGATTGAAAAATAATAAAGTTACCGGCCCCTCCGGATAGCTATTGCGTAAGAAAAATTATCGAAATTCAAAAGTAAATATATTTTCTCAATCCCGATATCAAACTTGATAAAGTATAATATTCAGAATATTGAAATAATAAATTATTAAATACAACTTATACTGGTAATATATAAAATCAGTTCCGGAGCTAAAAATAAAACAGCCTCCGAACACTATGAAAATTTACAGGGTCGCTCAAAATATTAAGTTAAACATATTTTTCTAAAGAAACTATTTATAAAAAGGGCTCTAAGGCTTGTCACTTGAGCTCCCTGTCAAAATGTTAATTCAACTAAATACAAGTACTACTTTATTTTTGGAAAACGAATAATAACAAATTTATACTTATTTTAATTAGAAAACATATTTCAAATATAATGATGAAATCAGAATATTATTCTGAGACTCAAATATTGAAAAGATCATATTAAATCATTTAATTATTTTGCTAGAGGTATTAGAAATAACGGGATGTTACAATTCTCCCCCACTTATTGGAATTTCGTCCCCGAAATTCCGCTCAGAATCCTTAATTGGAGAACCATCCCGGAAAAAGGTTTCTAAGCTATAGGACTTACTTCACTTTGGTTCTACTCCCCCACTTGGAGTTGGCATACCATTCAGCATGAGTACGCCCCTAGACTCTTGCACTCGTTGAAGAGTGCCAACTATAGGTTAGTTGGGTTAGTCTTGATGCGAAGAGTCTAACGGGTTTTCTAAGGTTCACTCTTCTTGCGTTAATCATTCAAGAGTCCTACTAGAAAGACTCCCAAAGGGTCTTGGATTCCCAAAAATCAGGTTTGGCTTTCCAAGGAAACCGGAAATGGTTTCTAAGATCAGCTGGATTCCCTCCGGAATTCTACATCGAAGGTTAGAAAGGGTACTAATACGTTCTAAACGCTAATACCCGCTTGGGTCGATTAAGATCTAGCTCCACAAGTCTACCACTTAAATCCTATATCTAGGCCCTAATCAACCACATACACCAATCAAACAGACATAAATCATATAATCCTCATACAAGGTTCATTCATTCATAACAACGATCCACAAAATCACACACTTCAAACAGATACAAAAATCAACCCTACTTCTTCCTAAGCTAATCCTTGTCTAACTTAGGACTACAACTTGCCACTACACACACATTCATCACAATCATCACACATTTGAAAGTAAGTTCGAAAGGGGTTCGGGGAAAGGGACTTATATAGTTTGCAACCAAAATGCATCTCATCCATTCAACTCCCTAATGTTTTGAAAAAGATTTGAAAATATTATCCCAATACATAAAAGATCATCATAGTAAATTTTCGAGTCAATCAGAGTTCATTAGGTTCGTTTTTGACCCTACATCCACTTAGTCAAAATTTTGTAATGGTCGGGGGTGAATCTACATTAAATTCACTTAAAAATATTAGAAAAACTCCAATTGGCCTCAAAATTTAATGGGACAACACCGGAACGTAACCAAAGGTTGAATAGAATTATCAAACCGATCAGAGCACTTTAAATTCATTTTATTTAAAACACAGATGTTGCTCCAATTGGCTTGATCATGAAACTTTGGTTCAACCTTCGGGCATTTATGCAAAAATTTTCAAATCAATCAAGTGACCCAATCCAAAAATTTAGTTTTCTATTTTCTGTAAAAACCTTGATTTCCGGCAACCACCTAACCGAAACACTAATCTTTTAAATCATTGGTTTAAGCAACCGCTAGATATGGAGATTTTGAATTTAGTAGAAAGATTCCATACTAGTGATGCTTTTAGAAAAACAGTTCCGCATTTATAAAACAAAATCCTTTAGAAACAGGTTCCTCCCTGGGTGAAGGAACAAGGAATTTACATGAAAATTCACTGAAACATTGAATTTGTGCACGTCACCATAAAGAGCTACCTCTATCTAGTTTCACAGGAATCTAGATGAGGAAGTGTAATTTTGTTTCGATTCGTCAGACTCAACGAAAAAGGGATATGCTGTTACTTTAAACAAAATTAGTTTAGTAGGTTTTCAAAGTTTAGAACAATCACATTCCCTTTTTCTTCAAGTTTGAAAATTGAGTTTCGTTCCAAGTGGACTTGGGTTTGTATATGGAGAATTCCTATTTAATCGACGAGTGACTTGGTTAAAGCACATGGGTTAAATCACCGATCGGTTACTTAGAAATTCTCGCATCTTTTATTATTTTCTTGAAAATTTGTCGTGTAACCTTACAATCCATTTGGAATGATTGTGGTTCGGTGCACCATTTTGAAACTCATTTTGAACATTCATATTATCAAACAAACAATCATGATATTATTCACTCACAAACATCAAGTACATGCGTCAATCAGACAGACACTACTAGGCACAATTAACAATTCTATCTATCCTAGGATTTCATAGCTACTAACTAAACCCGTAATCCTAGCTACTCGCTAAGGACTATCTAGGATTCCTAATCCTAGGACAAAACACAAAAATTCATAATTTGGAAATCATTCGAAAACGTTTGCAAAATTTGAAACCATCCAAATATTAATCATGAAGTGTATACATGTACATATATTGGTAGGCACATACACTAACATAGTCAAGTTTTTATTTTGAAAGCAAATCTTGAAAATAATACTTTTAGTCGCTGTTGTGATTGAAATGGAGTTGGGACCTTTAAATATGGGGATGGTAATTGAAAGGTTCTTAGTCCCAGATTGTCATTTGATAGCATTTTCGAAAGTTTGAATCCATCTCAATCATAACATAAACTTTTTAGTATATGCACATATACTATTATGGTCCTAATCCAAAACTTGTGCAAAGACCTCTCGATTGAATTTAAACCCTTGGTTCTGAATGAGTAAAAATCTCTTGTCATTCAAAAATCCAATTATTGTCACTTGGGATTTAAGTTCAATCGATAGGACTCCATACTTATCTTTCGTTTAGTGTTAAAGTTATCGGAACTAAATCAGTAGTGGAGTCAACTACTAACCTGATATAAAAGTTGTTATTGTTCTTCGTGGATTCTAATTTAAGCGATGCGAACTAAATCACTCGTTTAGATTAGAATCGGGCAAAAAGTTATTTTTAATTTTCCTGATTCCACCTCTAATTTCCGTCCCCTTGCTTTAATGCTAAACTATTCCACATATAATCATATTTTGAGGACCTTTCGATTGAATCCGAACCGCTTCCCCAAGTTAGGCAAAAGTCCTTTTATATTAGTAAATCAAATTGGTGCGGTTCAAATTCAATTGATCAGTACTCAATGTTTGTTTCACATTTGGTGTCACAGTTAATCAAATCGAGATTAGCTATGGAACCAACTATTGCTTTACTTTAAACATTATTTTTCGCTCTCCTAGATACTAGCCTAATCAGTGTGCATTTAATCACTTGGTTAGACTAGCATCGAGATCGTAATCTTTTTGATTTGTGCGGCTCCATTTCTAACCCCTGTCCAATTACTTTGATACCAAACTAGTTGTCGAACACATATATTCAAAACGTAACAATTAAACATAGCAAGGCAAAGAAAAGCGTATCATTGGCATTTAAGTTTCATACATTGGAAATCGTTTACAACTTTACGATAGTACACAAACTTTTGAATTTCGGTGACTTCACCTCCCGATAGATATAATGTCGGATTGGCCATTTCCAACACTACATTTGATCGGTGGTAGTAGCCCTCGCAATTTGATTGAGTTCCTATACTACTTGTTCAAAATTAACTAGATTTCCTTTGTATAAAACTTTAACTTTCGACTAATCGTGTTCATACCATTTAGGTTTCCTGTTTGCAATTGGGTGAATACTCAGAATATCCAATTCTTTGAATCACTAAGGGATCCTGCTTAGTTTCCAAAGAATTCGATTCTCTTTTCGCTTTCATGAAAATTTCTTAGTTTAACACTTGTTGTTATTTCCCCTTTGCAAACATAAACTTACTCAATAGAATTTATCATTTACAGTTTTCCACATAAAAGGGTCTCACCTTTATAAAAGAAGCTCAAGATGAGAGTGTTCGCAGCGAAATTGGGACAACTTTCCCTCAGGCCGAAAGGAAGAAACTGCTCTGATACCATAAATGTAACACCCTTATTTTATATACAAAAATATAATTAAAAGTCTATATTTAAAATAGTGTACTTAAAAATTCATTTTCACAAGTTAAGTTTACATTAACTTTGGGCATCCATTTATAATATAGTAGCACCCAAAAATAAAGTTTCTTTCTTTCCCGGTCTCTCGCTGCGCACTCTGATCCACAAGCTCCTTAGCAATCACCTAAAATGTTAACCACATAAGGATGAGACCTTTTCACAACACAGTGAATCAAAGGATAATATAAAGCTCATAATATAAACTCAAGAATAACAATCAAATCAAGTCAGGGATCAACCAATTCATTCCATTCCCTTTTCCTTATACTTTCCCTTTTTATCCATTTTCCATTATCCCTTTTCCTTTCCTAAAACCTTTCCATTACCATGTTCATTATTTATTCCCTTTAATTCCTTTATCAATTCCATTTTTATTTCCTTTATTCATTTTCCATTATGTGTAACCTCAGTCAGAGATCTACACCTTACCATCGAGTGTAACCCCAAACAGAGATCTACACACGGTGTATGCAACCACAAACAGTGATCTGCATACACTGTGTATGCAACCACAGACAGTGATCTGCATACACTCCATCTCGTTTATGTAACCTCAAGCAGAGATCTACATAAACTTCCCTTTTCCTTTTTTACCTTTCCATTATTCGTTTTCCATTAATGTGTGTAACCCCAAACAGATATCTACACACATAGTGTAAGCAACCACAGACAATGATCTGCAAACACTTCCATTTTTACCGTACACCACTAGGATTTGGATACCCGCTAGGTAATTGGCACATCTGTCTAGGGACTTGGAACACCTGCCCAGGACTTTACACCCATCCAGACCATCACCTGTAGGGCTATGTACTTTTACCAATCCATTAATTATTCCCATTATTGGTGTGGAAAACTGATCCTGTGGGTCAGCCGGCGCCTACAGGGCGGTTTGGCCTGATGGGTAATTGGCCTGGCAGGTAATTGGCCCTAACAGGTAATTGGAACACCTAGCCGGGTACCTAGTGTTCCGGGCCCCACTGATCAGTTTCCACTTTAGTTACCTTTACCATTTTCAATTTAATCAACAGTCCAGTCCATTCATTTAATTTCCATAATCAAACAATCACACATATAGTCACAATCAAACATTTATCATCTATGATCATAACCATGCACATATAAATTCCATGTTCAGTCTCCAGTTCTTTTAATACCATTCATTTATAATCCATAATCACAAATATTCTCCAAATAATCACCAACATATACTCATAAATAACACATATCATCCATCATCAAAAATATTTCCAGAGATTCACATTTCATCTTTAACATTTAACCACACATCAATGTGAACACTTTTAACCATATTCTATCACGTCTAGTCCATTAATTACAACAAAATCACCATTTCCAAATTTTCACCCATATATTCACAAATAAGAATTTCATCATCAATAATCATATTCATTCACCAAGTACTCCCATTTAATTTCATATTCCACAATTTACATTTGTAACCATTTTAATCAATATCTCTCATTTGCTTAATTAGTATCTTAATCTCAAATAGGCACCCTTAACATTTAAACCCATAATTTCCCATTTAGCATTTAGTTTGCATAATCAATTTTCACAATTATCAGACAGTCCAGTCGACATACTCAGGTATGTGTCAGAGTGCTTAAAATAAATCATCTCCCTAGGGTTCTTCACTTCCTACTTTAATTACAGACAAAAGATTAACCAATATATTACCATTACCCTTCTTTAATTCCCATTTACCTCTTAATCCATCACCCACAACCCAACTTAACTATTAAACTCAAATCCTATTATAAACCTCAACTATCCCTAACTCAAAGTGTGGAAAAGAGACTCCCCTTACCTTGGAAATCCTAGTCATAGTGGCAGAGTCAATTTAACATCCGCAACTTGCTCCAGGGTCAAGGTCAAAAACAACGTGTTGGATCTTGTACAGAATATCGGGACCATCTACACCAAAAATCCTATGGTGATCCTCCCATTCTTTGGGTCATGCGAATCCTTCTTGGATGACATAATGGTTGTAACCATTCTTACCCGCAGCGTTGGGATTAGGGTCTCAAGCAGCAGTGAGCTTAACCTTAGAGATCTAGGAGGTGAGATCTAGAGTTATTCGCCGCACCTCTTTCTACTCTCTGCACACTCTCTCAAGAAATCGAACAGGGGATGGTAAATTCACGTTCTTCTCTCTTCATTCTTTTTTCTTGTGTTTAGTTTGTATGTGGCCGAAGCCCATTTCCTTTCTTTTATTTTCATTCTGATGGGTGGGTTGGGTCTTGGGTAGTTGTTTAGGAAATAATATAAATATATATTATTTTATGTTTTGTTTTTATTTGTGGGTTAATGTGTATAGGTACTTTGGGTTATAACTAAAAGTTTGATGGTCCTAAAAATAAAATACATTTAAGTACAATAATATTGTATTTTTAATCATTCAAAACTGATTGAAAAATAATAAAGTTACCGGCCCCTCCGGATAGCTATTGCGTAAGAAAAATTATCGAAATTCAAAAGTAAATATATTTTCTCAATCCCGATATCAAACTTGATAAAGTATAATATTCAGAATATTGAAATAATAAATTATTAAATACAACTTATACTGGTAATATATAAAATCAGTTCCGGAGCTAAAAATAAAACTGCCTCTGAACACTATGAAAATTTACAGGGGTGCTCAAAATATTAAGTTAAACATATTTTTCTAAAGAAACTATTTATAAAAAGGTCTCTAAGGCTTGCCACTTGAGCTCCCTGTCAAAATGTTAATTCAACTAAATACAAGTACTACTTTATTTTTGGAAAACGAATAATAACAAATTTATACTTATTTTAATTAGAATACATATTTCAAATATAATGATGAAATCAGAATATTATTCTGAGACTCAAATATTGAAAACATCATATTAAATCATTTAATTATTTTGCTAGAGGTATTAGAAATAACGGGATATTACAGAGCATGCACGTTGACGCGTGTTTTCCACTGGATTTAGGTTGTATTCGTGGCGATTAATCGAATTAATCAAGTGATTACTCATCAAAATCCACTAACCCAGTTTCTGGGTTCATCGTCTAACTGGTTACATGGCATTACTAACCGGTTAGATCAGTACAAAATTTAAAAATTAATATTTTTAAATCTTTCCCTCCAAGAACTTTTTCAATATTACATTTAGGTCATAATCCAGGGACTAAAATGCAATATTCTTATATTTTGCATTTATTTGCCATATAAAAATATTTCAACTTATTTTTATATTTCAGGCTAATTAAATACAAAACATAAACTTGGAAATTCATATAAATTAATAATAAAACTTTTATTATTAATTTCCTTATTATCCGGGAGACGATAATTAGGGGTGTTACAGATTGTATTTTATATTGTATTGGAAATAATAATCTATCTGAACATACGATTTTGTGCGATATGTGTTGAAAGAAATAAGTTGTTTAGTTACTGTCCAGAAAAGTGTTTTTACTTTGGAAGTGCTTATTTTAATTAATTTAACATCTGTAGCTATTGCTTTTAAAGTTTAAAAATTAAGGAAATAAGTGAATAGCTTTCCTAAATGTCTATGTGTATATATGATGTTTAGATTCTGTTTAATTTATGTGATTCAATGAAATAAAATTGAACAAATGAAATTTTTTTTAGTATTAACTATTCTAGAAAAAGTTTATTTTGATGCTGTAAAAATAAGGGTTTGAGTCCTAACAAGTTATTTGTTTAAGTGATATAAAAATCTTTTGTTATTATGTGTGTACCGAATTGTTTTTATTGGGTATTCTTTTATAATTTCTTAATATAAAAATAATTTTCAATATGCTTATGTGATTATGTGACTTCTATTTGATATGTATGTGATATTATCATGATGCTTAAAGTTACTGTCCAAACAAATTGTGTGTACTCCAAAAGTGTTTATTTTTAAGTGATTTAATATTTAGAGTAATTGATATTAAGTTATGAAATTATATAATCATGTCATAAGTGTCTATAAAATATTTTGTTACTGTTTCTATTTTTCTTGGCCGAATTATTGTTTAGTGATTAGGTGTGTTCTTTTAATTTTTCTAAGTACCTAAGTGTTATATAATGATTGTATTCTAATTGTTTAATATGATTTCATGAAATAAGTGTTAAATGATTGATTTTTTTAGTGAAAATAAATAATTCTGGAAAATATATTTTCATTTGGGCCATGTGTTCCAAAGTAATATTTTTATATATGTTTGTGATTGTTTATATATATAAGTGTTTAGTTTAATGTATAGTGTGAAAATATATTTTTTAAAAAGAATAAAAAAACTAATTTTCTGGAAAAATAATGTTGCTGTCCAGATTTGAATTAATTATGAAAACATAGAATTTTTCTAAGTTAAGTTCATTTTAAGCTTTTAGATTATAAGCCTTTTTGTATAAATGATAGAACTTGTAAAATAATGAATTTTTGGGTGAATGCAACTTTGTTGTGTGGCTGTCCAGAAAGCCTTAATTGTTAATCTAAAATCAAACTTTATTATATTTTTATAATACAGCTTGTAAATAAGCTATAGGAAAAAGCGGCACTATTTTTGGATTAACAGTTTAAGAGAAAAGTGATTTTTAAGATTGATAATGCATGCTGTCCAAGAATTTTTAATTTAGTTATACAAGTTTTAGAAATTGTTCTAATGTGATAAGATGTGTGAATTTATGTGTTAAGAACCGTATATAATTGATATATGTGTACTGATGCTTTAAAGGTGATTTTTGCTTGCTGTCTAGAATCTTTGATAAAGTTGCATCAACTTTAGAAAATTATTTTGAGTTTAGGAATGAATGAGTTTATGTTCTGTATGAATTATGTGTGATTGTATTATGGTTTATGATTTTTATTTACTGCTTAAATTGATTTAAGTGTTGCATCAAAGACAAGTGATTTAACTCATACTGTATGATTTGTCTAATGATGGTAGTTGTTATAAGTGTTTCAAAAGAGATTTTTTTTAGTAAATGAAAAGCTGTAATGTATTTTTGAGATGTTATAATTAAGTTTTAAAAATCGTTTTGTGATATGAAACGGTTTTCACAATTTTCTAAGCTATAAACAAAAAGTGTTCTGTTGGAACAATAATCTGTTTTTGAGATTGTAAAAAGGTTTTAAGTTAGTGATACTATTTTGTAATCCTATGTTTTACTAAGTACCTTTGAAAAAGGATTTAATTTGTTAAGTTATTATGTGAAATGTGTAATTGATTGGTCCTTTGGATTATGTTATCAATGTTAAAGGTTCGAGTAAAGCGGATTCGGATAATCAGAATCAGTTGTCTTCAGCTTCAAATCCAGGTGAGAGAGTAGCTATCTTAAGGCATAATGACACTAAGGTAACATTAGGATGATTTCGACCATCTCAAAAGTCGGAATCCAAAGTTATATGTCAATGTGACGCTCTCGTTTTACATCTTGAAAATAATAAATATTTCCAAATGATTGAAATACTTGCTATCAAATATTAGGACTAGAAAATTTTTTTCCTTTTTAATTTGTACTTGCTCGATTATAAACGTTTTTAATCTGCACAAATATTGGAATTCGACTTAATAATATCTTAATTACAAAAAGACTCTCGAGATACTATTTCCATAAACATAGTAAACATCTTTGTAGTCCTTCTTAAAATATATTATTAGTCTCTCGAGTTTAATCGAATATATAAAATATAAACTTGTCGCCGAGTTCCTTTTTGAATCAATATCAGAGTATGTGGAAGTAAAATTAATACTTGTGGGGCACTACTGAGGTAAATAAAACATACCATACAAATATATAACATAACATAAACCCCATAAGTATCATCAGTAGCAAGTAGTGAAAGTCGGGATAGCAAGTTTGGTGAAATGTATACAAATCAGCTGCATAAAATAAAACCTCACTCTAAGACCTCTCAAAATATATACAATATATCACATAGTCCCAAAAGTAGAAGTCCCAGAGCAGGTCATCCGTGTCCTCAGCAGCTCCTCAGATCCTCCACAGCTCTATCCCTAGGATCTAGGATCCAAAACATCCACGCTATGCAGGCTCCTATGAACCAGCGGGTCCACCTCTAGCAGAAATAGTCGGCTCGACATGCACCTCCTCCTCGCTCTCATCCTCCACGGGGTCCTCCTCGATCTCGCCTGACTGGGTAGAGACCCCACCACCGGGTCTAGGATCTGCATAAGAAGTCCTCTCGAAATCAGTCGGACCAGGAGAAGGAGTCTCCTCAGTGACAACTCTATGGGAGGAAGGATGAGAATGAGTGGCAGCTCTGAAACGAAAACTATGAAATCGACGCACAGGTCGAGCCGGGGCTGGTCCTCTATATGTATAAAAGGGTGGAACATGCATAGTATAGACTAAAGGGATCCTTAATCGACGAGGTCGCACTCGCACCAGAGGGTTAGGGTGGTAGAGAGTGATCTCCACCTCCCCCTCAAAAGTGGCACGGTGCTCCTCATACGTCCATATGCCACTAGGGATGGGGCGTATCTCGATGCAGGCTAGGTATCTGGCCATCACCTAAACGGGCACAGGGAGTAAGTATACACAAATACATAATTGATAAAGACTAAAATTACAAACACAAGTATGTCATGGACAGATAATAATGCAAATACATATGAGCACACCCATTTTTCAACATTATATCTCTTATAATGCAAGTGGCATGATGTATGATTTTCTATCCACAACTGAGGCCTCTAAAAGTCCATCTTGGACGTCCATCCAATACACCCTTGTGTTCCCGGAACACTGACATTTGTTCCCAGAACGTAATGCCAAACCATACTTGGATAATAAGCATCACTCCCGGAGTGTGCACCACGTTCCCAGAATGCATACGTTCCCAGAACGCATAAAAACCAGGTCCCGGACACTGGCCACATTCCCAGAATGTGTCATCAAGTAGGTTACAATTTGGTACTCCCGGAGTACCCTCCTCATATTCCCAGAATATGATAAACGTTCCTACCAACCAAACATCTATTCTATATGGATGCACAATTATCAGGGTTGGTTTTATCTTTTCATTAATTACTGTGATTTAGAAATATTCCAATTTCTCTTTTGAATGATTTATTTGAGGCATAACCTTTGGCACAAAATTCTCCTTTGAATTATCTCAAAAACATGCCCTTAAACTTAGATTGGAAAAACATAACCAATGGTATTCAAAAACTTAACTTTTTATTTTTCAGATTCAGGTACTAACCGGTTACAGTTTCAGGCTAACCGGTTAGAATTACAGACCTGAACTGTTTACCATTGAAATTCAGAAAAACCCTTTTTCTTGAATTCCCTACCCAATCCATAAACAAGTTTAACATTGTTTTACACCTCAAAAACCACTATTTTTATCATTCAAAATTCTAAATCACATTTCATTCTCCAATGAGCATAATTTCCTCTTGAAATTATCCCATTACACTAAGGTATTAACTCTTTAACTGCAATCTGAACTATAACAGTGAAACCAACTTATTTTCAGATTGTTTTCCATGAAATTAAGGCCTAGATTTGAGTAGGATTTATAGGACCACAACACTGATTTTGTAAACTTATTTTCTTTTGCATTTTTACAGTGTCTAACCGGTTACGAATATCGAGTAACCGGTTAGATTATGCAGTCAGACACTAAAACATGAGTTTTAACAAACCATTCTCTTCACTACTCAAATCTAACCAAATTTCAACCTTTAACAGAGTTCATATACCTTAAATAAATATGTTTAACCACATAAACACATATAATTTTGCATGCATTTGGTTTAGTGCATCAAATTGCATAAGAATCCATACAAACACAATTCAATACCTCAAATCACAGATTATACATTTAGCGTATGATTTAAACATTAAAATCACTTGCATGCATCAATATAAAGTTGCTCAAAACAACATTGAGCTAGAATTTGGCCTCCAAGCCTTTGTGCTTCACACACATAATGCCCTTTTTGAGTTTTGTTAACTCAAATCCTAATTCACTTGATTTTTAGTCTAAATCTAGTATAAGGTAGACTTCTCCCATACCTCTCAGTTGTTTTTGATGAGTATATTTTCTGAACTTGAAGAAAATCTACAATCTCCTCACAAATCCTAAGTTCTGCTCCCAGCCACGATTTCCATCAATAGGGTTCAAAGACCAGCAAATTTGACATATGAATTGGTCAAAGAAATTGGGGAAAACCATTAGAACTCAATATAGGTAACATGCACTAAGGAATGAAAGTGATTTGAGACTTAAGGATTGACTGTGCTTACCAAAATCCAGTCTCCAACCAAGCTTCCTGAATCAGAAAACCCAGAACTTCAGCTTTCCCAACTCCAACTTCTGAGATCAATTTCTCCCTCCACAATCACTCTTGACTCACAAACTCTATATCAATGGAAAGCCCTTGATTTAAGCTTTCCAGAAGTGTATCTCTCACTCTCTAACACTCAAAGAAGAAGGAGAATCGCTTCAGACGATTATGGAACCCTAACAGCCTCTCAACTCTGGTTTCAGAGAAATCAACCCCAAATTCATCAACCACACCAGCTTATATAGAGAAATTCGTGTGCCATGCAGGGCGACACACGTTCTCCACTATGAATTGAGTGGGATTCGTGGCGATTAATCGAATTAACCAAGTGATTACTCATCAATTTCCACTAACCCAGTTTCTGAGTTCATCGTGTAACCGGTTACAGGGCATTACTAACCGGTTAGATCAATACAAAATTTAAAAATCAATATTTTTAAATCTTTTCCCTCCAAGAAATTTTCAATATTACATTTAGGTCCTAATCCAGGGACTAAAATGCAATATCCTTATATTTTGCATTTATTTGCCATATAAAAATATTTCAACTAATTTTTATATTTCAGGCTAATTAAATACAAAACATAAACTTGAAAATTCATATAAATTAATAATAAAACTTTTATTATTAATTTCCTTATTATCCGGGAGACGAAAATTAGGGGTGTTACACTACTCCCCCACTTAAGAGGAATTTCGTCCCCGAAATTCTAGCTTACATAAACAACTCCGGATACTCTTGACGCATCTTTTCCTCTAATTCCCACGTAGCTTCAGACACGTCAGCATTTTCCCATATGGCCTTAACTAAAGGTATCTCCTTTCCCCTGAGCTGCTTAACTTCACGATTTTCTATCTGAACCGGTCTGGTCTCAAAGTTAAGGTTTTCCTTCAAAGTTAGGTCATCAGGTTGGAGTTTTAAAATAACTGATGGGTCATGCACATACCTCTTCAATTGTGAAACGTGAAAGACGTTGTGAAAATTGGATAGAGAGGGTGGTAAAGCTAGTTGGTAAGCAACAGGACCAACTCTCTTAAGGATTTGGTATGGACCTATACACTTAGGCGAAAGCTTTCGAGTTCTCAAAGCTCTGCTAATTCCTTTCATCGGAACTATCCGAAGAAACACATGATCGCCTTCCGAATACTCTAATGGTTTTCTCCTCTTATCAGCAAAACTCTTCTACCGACTCTGAGCCACTTTCATCTTTGCCTGAACCATTTTAATCTTCTCAGATGTCTGCTGTATCATTTCCGGTCCAACCACTAAATTCTCCCCCACTTGGAACCAACATAGCGGGGTTTGACATTTCCTTCCATACAACACCTCAAACGGTGCCATCCCAATACTTGCATGATAGCTGTTGTTGTATGTGAATTCTGCAAGAGGTAGCACTTAATCCCAACTTCCTTGTTCTTCAAGTGCACAAGCCCGCAACACATCTTCCAAAGACTGAATCGTTCTCTCCGTCTGGACATCAGTCTGTGGATGATACGCAGAACTCAATTTCAATCTCGTTCCCATAGCATCATGTAAACTTTTCCAGAATTGTGAAGAAAATCTGGGATCTCGATCCAACACAATACTCGAAGGTACTCCGTGAAGACGAACTACCTCCTTAATATAGATCTAGGTAAGCTTGTCCAAAGAATAGCACATATTGATTGGAACGAAATGCGTCGAATTGGTCAACCTATCCACAATCACCCAGATTGCGTCATGATTTGCTGGTATCCTTGGCAAACCAGACACAAAATCCATTGAGATACTATCCCACTTCCATTGGGGAATACTCAAAGGTTGCAACTGTCCTCCTGGTTTCTGATGTTGTACCTTAGCTTTTTGGCAAATCAAGCATGCCGCCACATATTCTGCAACATCCTTTTTCAATCCAGACCACCAAAACATCTTCTTCAAATCCTGATACATTTTGGTTGATCCAGGATGCATACTCATCCGACTCTTATGTGCTTCATCAAGAATCAATCTTCTAAGCTCCTGATCTCTTGGTATACAAATCCTTGTCCTAAAACGAAGGATTCCATCCAACCCAATCTTGAAATCAGGTTCCTTTCCTTCTGAACCTAATCTCATCTTTTCCATCAATTCTCCATCCGCTCGTTGCAACTCACGAATTCTTTCCAAAAACTCATTTGTGATCTGCAACATCCCTAACTTGATACTTGTTGGCTCCACTTGTGTCAACAGGCTCAAATCTCTGAATTCTGCAATCAACGCTGCTTCCTTAACCATCATCGCACTTATGTGGATTGCTTTCCGACTCAAAGCATCTGCAACCACATTTGCTTTACCCGGATGATAGTGGAGTTTAAAGTCATAATCTTTCAAAAACTCCATCCACCTTCTTTGCCTCATGTTCAACTCTTTCTAATCGAATAGATATTTCAAACTCTTATGGTCACTAAATACTTGGAACGTAGTGCCATAGAGATGATGTCTCCATATCTTTAAGGCAAACACGATCGCAGCCAATTCCAAATCGTGTGTCGGGTAATTCACCTCATGATTCTTCAATTGTCGCGATGCATAAGCCACTACTCTTCCTTCTTGCATCAATACACAACCCAGTCCTTGCTTAGATGCATCACAGTACACTTCAAAGCTTTTGTGAGGATCAGGTAAGATTAGTGTAACACCCCGATTTGGAAAACTCGAAAAAACACTATGAAATACTATTTAATTCTTTCTTTGGAAAATAGGGTGAATTTTTTTTTTATTTTTAAAACAACACTAAAACTCATCGGTCAAGCTTTCCAAAACAAGGTATTACTTTTAAATCCTTTCTCTTAAAAACGTTTACCAAATTTTCTAAAAACAGTTTGATATTGGGACTTTATTAAATAAATATTTTGCGCATAGAAAACGTATTTTATTTGCCGGAAATAGTTTATCTGTCTGATTTAGACAGTCCTTAGAAAGCAGTTTGGAAATAGATCATGAAGGTCCTTTCAAGAGCGGTCACCATAGTTCATCGGTGCCATTCATACATAAACATTTACCTTAGCAAAAACATTTCAAAATGATAAGGGGTACACTTGATACATATCAGCAAGGGTCCATTAGAACCTAACTATAACTACTAAGCAGTGTCCCCTTCTCGATCCGGTACGTAAGTCTTCAAAAGCAATCTTCGTCGTCCAACAGCAGCCCTCTCGTCAGCGCATCACGATCAGTAAGTCCTTCTTCCGGGAGAAGCATCACCAGCTCCGCTATCTTTTAGAACCAGAGGTTCATCGACACATGTACACAAGAAGTTGAGGGAGTAAGTTATCCGAATGGAATTACTCCCATCGACTTCTTGGATTTACACTAGCGACGTATACCAGAACATAACAAACAATACAACAAACAATACCACATATAATTATGCAAGATGCGTGAGAATGCAATGCAATCGTCGCGTTGTCTAACACTTTATTTTGCACTTAAGGGAATCTCTTAATTAATTCATCTCGCAAAGCCGAAGTTTCTCGATCAGTTCGTCTCGTAAGGTTAAAGTCTCTCGTCCGCTTATCTCGAGTCAATAATATCGGAAATTCAGAGTCTATGGTTTTGGGTTTTTGGTCTACATCTCCTCGGAATCCATCCACCTAGTCGGAAGCAATCAGGAGTACAGGATCTCTAACCACACCGGCCTTTTACGGATGGCAAAATAAATAATGTCTCGAGAAAGAAGGCACATCCAACCGTGTTCGAGCATCCCTCTCACTGGTCAAGAATTAGTCAAGGGGGGTGTCAGTCATCCGTCTAGTGATCGTGTGGTACTTCGTCCACACCCTTGGGTGACCAGCTCCGACCGGTTCAGCCAGGGCCCCTATGGTTTTTCCCACCTAGACAGACTTCTCAAGGCTTCTTGACGAATCACCGTCATTGCCGCCCCCTATCTTAATCATCCAGCTGAACACCACAAGGGTAGTTCAGGTCTATCTTCCTCTCCACTACTTCGGGTTAGGGTTTCGAGTCGTGAGGTTATACTTGTTCGTTCTAACGTCGACCCATCCTAAGTCATCTCCGTCATACAGCTCCGACCATATGCGAAATGCTTCCGTGGGACTCGACCACTAAGTCCGACGGGCTCCGACCCATCTTGAATCATTTTCGGCATACGGCTCCGACCAGTATGCAGGATATCCACAATCTTTCTGACGGGCTACAACCCATTCAGAATTACCATCGACATATAGCTACGACTATAGTCGGAATATTAATCATCATTCTGACGGGCTACGACCCACTCAGAATCACCATCGGCATATGGCTCCGACCATATGCGGGATATCCATCAATCATTGATAGATAGGCTCCGACCTATCTTAAACCACTCTCAACATATGGCTACAACCACATGGAGACTATCTTGGTATAATCCGTCACTCATTGCGTTCACGTCCAAAGGCATCGCCGTCGTTGTCATATCGTCAACTCGATCCACGTACTCGGCGCATTAGCATCATCCGGTTCCATCGCGTGTTCCATCCCTTAGAGTTTCGCTCTATTCGTTGGGGAATTTCTTATAGTTTTCTAGTGACTTTACTGTCCTTATCTTATATCGAGGGATGATGCATTATGCTCATGCAATGACAATATAAACAACAATATATCTCAACATAAGCAATTATATCAATCAATCAATACCATGTGATGGTATAGGTCTGAGTCTTCGTATACCGCGATACACACAAGGCACACAATTTATCGGGTATACTACTAGCTACAATAGACCTTTACTCCGACTTTGAGAGAGTACGGAGTGTCCTAGCATACTCACTAGACACCAAAGCGTCTTAGGATAACTTCTCTCTCACCTGGATTCGCAGTTACCAAATTCACAAGTCCCGAGCGATCCGCTTCCTTTCTCGTCTGCCCGACTCCAACTTCTTTCAAGTCCCATAAGATAGATATGCGAGAATTAGACTTTATTTGGATGTTACTCTTAAAATTATTCTCAAAGTAACTTAAGAGAATTCAAAATTTTGTCTTTCTTTAGAATCAAAACATCAATCCTTTCACTCAAACTTGTCCAAAATCTAACACTAACTTTTATACTTTAAAACCATGAGAAAACAATCCAATAATTCAATTTAAATAAAAAGTTTCTTTGCTGGTCCCTCTTGGACAACATTGAATTTAACTTTGAAAACACCGAAAAATCGCACTTTTCGAACCAACTTTGTCTTACGTCAAATACTTATTGTAGTGTCCTAGACACAATGTTCAGAGTATATCCCCAGCTCAAGGGTATTGAAGACCTAAGAGCTAGAAAATGGTCTAATGTTACTGTGTGATTTTGTTGGTATGCTAGCTATCCAGTGGGGATAACTAGGGTTTCCCTAATCACGAGTGTGTGCTGGTGTATGATTAGGGAGAGAGAACGTACGTGAGCCCCTAGCTGGAGACAGCTATTTATAGGGGGAGCGGTGTTGTACCCTATGGGCCTGTACGGAGGTCCAGTAGGGCTGACGTGTCCCTTTATAGGATAAGGGATGAGTCATTCATCCTTATCCTGTTAGCGGTTAGTCTTATCTGGTTAGCGAGCTAGGCTCACGCGCCCTTAGCTTGGACTCTTTAAGGGAAGAGGTCCCTGTGCTCGGTCCAGAGTCGCTAAGGTGGGTCCTATGGCATGCGCTCGGCCCAAAGATGTGTGACCTGGCAGAATGAGTATTCTGGTCGGCCAAGCATGTCTTAGGGTAGTCCGAGGGTTGGTCTACCACATAAGCCCCCTAGCTCGGTAAGACTTCTTGAGTCTTGAGCCGAGCTGAGCGTTCTTCGTAGGTGACTTTCAAGGTGCCAAGGGATAGGCTCGGTAGGGGATGATGAGTTCTGGACAGCTCACCCTGCCTCGCTGTCCCATTGACTGACTGAAAGGACGTTTGGATGTCCTTCTCCTGACACGTGCTGCCTTGTGTCAGAGGGGTCATGATGGTGCATGCTACCTTTTGGGTTTTCGAAATGTTTCTTTCCACTAGTTGCGCGCCACGTGGCTTCTCCGTGGCTCGATGCAGGCTTTTGGGCTTTTGTAATTAGGCCCAAATTTTCAAACGTGGGGGGAAGTTACCTCTTGAACTTCAACTACTCCTCTTTCTTTCCTTTTCCATACTTTCCTCCCAAAACTTGGACTTCTGACATTCCTCCTCTTTCTGCAATTCGTCTCCTTGGCCTTTTGGATTACAATTTTCTACTCCATCGTTCTTCTGCCAGTTTGTCTTTGAAGCTTTTTGGCTTCTGTCTTGATTCTTCAGTTCGCTCGTGCCAGCTTTCGTCCTCAATTCTCAGGTATTTTGCTTTTTGGTTTTGGTTTTGCTTCTGTTCTCTTTTCCTTTTTCTACTGAACTGTTGTTTCCTTAGGTTCTGGGTTTTTGGTTTTTGGTTTCTGTGTTTGCTAATTTTCTGGGTTGGTTTCTGGGTAAGTTAGATTTCATTATGAGTATCAATTGGTCTCAGTATGAGGAGTGGTCTAGGATTCTGGGTTTGAGTGATCTTGAGGATTCTTCCTCTTCATCTTCTTCTTCTTTCGATCTGGAGGTGTTGGACTCCTTACCCTCACCTTTCCGCCATCGCATGGCAGATCCGATGGCGGAGGTACCATTATCAGTAGATTACCCTCGGAATTCCGAGGAGGAGGAAAGTAGGAAACTACTGTATCATGCGGCGGAAGAGCGGGCCCAAGTATCCCGCCGCCCTTCGAACCGTTCCTGGGAGAAACCCTTTTGGGGAAAAGTTGTTAGGGTTAGGGGAAGGTGTAGTAGGCTCGGCTATAGGACTAATAAACCTAGGGTTAGGCTATTTAAGAATTTTGATTTTATAGACTCTGACGCCGAGTATTCCCTTTCCCCAGGTATGGTTCGACGATGCATCTCACATCCTCACGAGTTTCCTGTGCCTCCGAACTCTGGAGATTATGACTGGGTTGACTTGGAGGTGCTCGGTACCCCGTCGACTTTAGTCAACAGCAATCTAAGTCATATCTGAGCTCACATACTCCCCTGCCCCACGGATGAAGCAGGGACGTCTTATGCAATTAACTCAGCTGCAGCCAACGACCGAGTATGTACGACGATCGCCGCGGATCGCAAAGAGTTTTTCATGTACGAAGAGGTTATTATTCGGCTGGGGGTGAAGATGCCCTTTTCTGACATAGAAATAGAGCTGTTGCGTCAGTTGCGCTTGGCTCCTACCCAACTGCACCCTAGTGGTTGGGCCTTCATTCGGGCCTTTCAAAAGTTTTGTGAAGCTCAAAAGTTGACTTGCTCGCTCCGAGCATTTCTATGGTTGTACATACCGCAAGTGAACGTCTTTGAGAAGGGGTCGTACAAGAGACTGTGGGTGTCGTTGAAAGCGCGCAACGGACATGCCCTTTTTGATAAATTCACAGATTCATGGAAGACTTTCAAGCCTTTATACTTTAAGTATCAGTTCGTCGGAAATGGGGACTGTTGGTTTATGGAGGGTGATCAACCTCGGTTTCCCCTGTCTTGGTCGCCTGATTTTTTTAACCGTAATCCCAAACTTTACCAGTATCAGTATGAAACCGAGCTGTCGGTAGCCGAGAGGATAACCTGTGATACCTTCTTTTCCTACCTTAGGCGGAATGGTCCAGTAGATATCAGGAACATCATTATTTTTCCTCAAGAGCTTATAAAAGCCGAGCTTGGTATGAATATGTATTTTTTTTAACACTTGGATTTTTGGTTTTGCAGAAAAAATGGCTAAGGAAAACAAGGCTGTTGCTCGCATGAAGGAGCTTGCAAAAGCAAAGGCAACTGCAGGGTCTGTTGGTTCTCGGAGCGGGGACGTTTCTTCGGAAGCCACTCGCTCGGTGACCGTTGCCGAGGCTTGTCCCTCTGAGGTTGAAGTGATGCAAGACGTCCAACCTTCATCGGCTAAAGGGGTGGAAATTGCTACTAGGGTTCCTTTGGTTCAGGTTGTGGGGGAAGAGGAGGATGGGGAGGATCGGGTGCCCCTTGCCAAAAGGGCTAAATTGGATAAAGGCAAAGGCAAGGTTGTGGAGGTGGTGAAGACGAAGGTTGCCGACCTTCAAAGGACCAATCTATGGTTTGATATGTCTGACCCAGACGAGGAGAGTGTTTGGGCTAAGAAGCTGAAGGAGAAGTTCGTCGGTTTGGTTTACACGCCAAATGATGAAAAAAGGCTGTCAGATCAGACGGCAAGCACCTTAAGGTGCCATTGTGATCTCTTGGGAAGAAACATGCTGAGGGCTGCCAGTTATATGTTTCACCTAAGCAAAAATGCTGAAGATATCAGTGCCACTCTTTCGGCAGCTGAGAAGGAGAAAAGGAAAGCTGCTGCTGCTGAAACTAAAAATCTGCTAAGTCAAGTTAAGCAAAGTGAGGCAAATCTTCAAGCTCTAACAGAAGCAAATGCCGAGCTTCAAAAAAGATTTGATGCTTCTGGGAGAGCTCGGGAGACTGCTCAAAAGGCCCTGGAGGATACGGCGGGAAAGGATGCTGAGAAAGGAAGGTTGCTGCAAGCGGCCCAAGCAAAATTGACTGAAGCTAGGCAAAGGCTTACCGAGCTTGAAGGTGTTGAGGGTCGTTTGACGAGCTCAGAGGTGGAGGTGAATAGGTTGCAAGGGGAACTGGAAAAGGCTCAGGGGGAACTGACCAAAATTCGTCGGAAGGCCTTAAAGCATAAAGTGCTGGCTCACAAGAACCATTTCAACTGGGATCATTCTGCTGTTGATTCTTTTGTGAATGCTGTGAAACAGTTATTGTTCATGAACCCTGGGATCCGAGTGGTTGGGGCTAGTCCATATTATGGGGTTGATGGTAATCGGATGGTTGATTATTCCCACGATGACACTGAAGTGGATTTGTCAGCACCCAACCTGCCGAACCCCCTTGACTTGGAGCAAGACGACGAAGAAGATTTTGATGGGTCGTCCATTGCTTTGTCCGAGGACGAGGATTAGCTCCTTTGAGATGTATTTTGCTGTGTTATTTTGTAATTTGATCTTGTTTTGAATTTCTTTCAAGTATGAAATGGTCGGCTAGACCTAAACATTTCTTTTTGTAATATTGTGCTGTAAGAAGTGAATCTCATTCTGTTTTTCATGTATTTTATCTCGTTATAAACTGTTGTTTAGATTTCGAATCTCCGACCTTTGGCCAAGGTGGGATCCTCGGTCCTCGGCTTGTGGAAACTGTATCGAGTTTTTGGCCGGGCATCTATTAAAGTACTTGCGACTGTTAGTTTATATGTCCTTGTTAGAAGGTCATGTATAAACACCCAAGTTTGCCTCGGTGGCGAGCCGAGGGGAAATGGTTAGTACGTTGACAGTAAGAAGATACGAGAGATAATTGAAACAAAAAACTTCATTAAATTTACTTGATCCGTTTGTAAACAGGAGTCAAATACAAAAAGGGATAATTAAGATCATGTTTAAGATAAATGACAATAATTTTAAATGACAAAATTTTAAATGACAAAATTTCAAATGACAGAATTGTAGCTTTGCAGAAAGTGCTGTGATTCCCACTTAGCTATAGTAGGGCTTAAGCTTGGTAGCATTCCAGGAGTTGTTCAACTGTTGATTGGTTAGTGTTTCTAGTCTGTAGGCCCCCGAGCCGGTCTTCGAGATGACTCGGTAGGGACCTTCCCAGTTCCTTGCCAACTTCCCTTCTCTTGAATTTTTCAGACCAATATCAGCTCGCCTAAGGACCAGGTCTCCCACAGCAAAGCTCCTCGGAACCACCCATTTGTTATATTCTCGGGACTGCCTTTCCTTAGCTTTTTTCTCTCGGTCCGAGGCTAGAGATCGGATTTCCTCGCTGAGGGTTAGCTCTTCCTTTAGCAAATCTTCGTTTACCTCTATTGGTCGCTCGGATATACGAAAGGTAGGGATCCGAGTTTCAATAGGTAGCAAGGCCTCACAACCGTAGGTAAGTCAGAATGGGGTTTCTCCTGTTGAGGTGTGTATGGTCGTTCTGATTGACCATAATACCTCGGGAAGGAGGTCAGCCCATGAACCCTCGGCATCCAACAATCTTTTCTTCAAACCGTTAATGATGGTTTTATTCGCAGCTTCAGCTTGCCCGTTGGTTTGTGGGTGCTCGACTGATGAGAAGTGGTGGGTGATATGGAAGTGGTCGACAAGTTCCTGGAAAACCTTAGCAGTGAATTGAGTACCGTTGTCGGTGACCAGGGTGTGTGGGACACCGAAACGAGTGATGATTTGTCTGAGAAAGAACTTCTGAATCTTGGCGGAGGAGATTGTAGCCAATGCCTCGGCCTCAATCCACTTTGTGAAATAATCAACAGCAACTACTACAAACTTCAGTTGCCCTGGAGCTGTTTTGAATTTCCCAATGATGTCCATACCCCACTGATAGAAGGGCCATGGTGCAATCATTGAGTGAAGCTCCATCGGGGGACGTTGGAACACCTTTCCGTGAAGCTGACAGGACTCGCATTTTTTAACATGTTCCGAGGCGTCGCTGAGAAGTGTAGGCCAATAGTAGCCCGCTCGAAGCACTTTGCGAGCCAATGCTTTTGCACCTACATGGTGGCTCGAGATTCCCTCATGAACCTCGGCCAGTACCAGATCAGCTTCCGCTCAGTCCAGACACCTTAGCATTAGGGAGTCCATTCCCCGTTTGTACAAAATGTCGCCGACCATGGTGTATTGAGCCGCGTGCCTGACTATCTTCTTTCCTTGAGAGGGGTCGGTTGGTAGGATTTGGAATTGGAGATACTGCTTGATGGGGTTCATCCATCTAGTGGTCAAAGATATAGCTAAGATAACACTCGGCTGATGGACAGTTTCTTGGACTAGGGTTTTGTTGTTCTCTGGCCCTTTAGTACTTGCGAGCTTTGACAGGATATCTGCTCGGCTGTTAGAAGACCTAGGGATGTGGGTGATAGAAAACTGGGGGAAGAGATCTGTGAGGGTTTTGACTTGTTCTAGATATTTCTGGAGGATTGGTTCTTTGGCTTGGAACTCACCTTTAACTTGGGATACTACTAGCTGGGAATCACTGAAAACTTCTATTTCTGACGCCCCCATTTGATGGGCCATTCGCAAGCCGGCTATCACCGCCTCATACTCTGCTTGGTTGTTCGAGGTGGGGAAGTCGAACTTGAGGGAATACTCCACACAAATGCCTGCTGCGTTTTCAAGGATTATCCCTGCTCCTGCCCCCTTATTGTGGCTGGAGCCATCAACATAAATCTTCCATGGTTGGGGGAGGTTGGAACAAGTAGAATCTGATAGCTCTAAAACGAAATCTGCCAAAATTTGGGACTTGAGAGTTTTCCTTGGCTCGTAGGTGATGTCGAACTCTGATAGTTCCACAGACCAAGAGACCATCCTTCCAGCCAAGTCAGGTCGGTGGAGAACCTACCTGATCGGCTGAGTTGTTCTGAGTACTATGGGGTGGCTCTGAAAGTACTGTCGGAGCCTCCTAGCAGCAACTACCAAAGCAAAGGCGATCTTTTCAATCTTGGAATATCTTATCTCAGGCCCTTGGAGGGCCTTGCTGACAAAGTAGATGAGACGCTCGGTTCCTG
Source organism: Crotalaria pallida (assembly GCA_037953625.1). Taxonomy (NCBI): domain Eukaryota; kingdom Viridiplantae; phylum Streptophyta; class Magnoliopsida; order Fabales; family Fabaceae; genus Crotalaria; species Crotalaria pallida. The sequence continues at coordinate 22,603,733 of CM075654.1, forward strand.
AGTCGTCTTTGACCAAGACCGAGCTAACAGATTGATCGAGGCCGTACCCGATCAAAATAAAAGGTGTTTATTCTGTAGTACTAGGAAGGTGATCCTAGGTCGTTTCCCAGCGAATATCGGTCTAGGCAAAGTATCAAACACGTAGTGTGCAGTAAAATGGGGGGGGGTTTTTGTGTGTGACAAATGTGAAGAACAAAACATAAACAGAATATAAAAACTAAGAAAATCAGAAACAAAAGCGGGCAAACCCCTTTGGCTACGTACACTACTCAATCCTAGCTCACTAAAGATCGATTCCTCTCCTCTCCTCTGTCCAACTCGTGATAACCAAATACTAAGCGAAAATTCAGTTATCACTCCAAACCCTAACTTCTAATTAAGCATCAGAAACCAGAATTGGAGTTTTTACGAGTTAATACAAATTAAGCATTTATATTCATGTATTATCTCTACGAAATGGAATTAAGCAAACCACTACACATCGATAAACATGAAAACAGAGAAGAGAAAATGAAATTGCATTAATAACAAGAGCTCAAGAGTAGATAATACAATACCAAAGGGATTAACCCTTGAAGTCTAGCCTTCCATGACCATAAATGAAGAAAAACGAGTAGAAATGGGGAAGAACAAAACCCTAGCAGCCACCACCACTTGGGAGAGCCAAGAGAGAAGTTCTAACCTAGAGAGAGAGTGAGAAATCTGAAATGGGAGTGTGTTCTTGGAGGTTACACGAATTTCCCTTCTTAAGACACAAAATGGGCCTAAAACATGGGCCCAAATCCTAAGAAACACTATTCTGAACATTACAATTAAAAAGGGACCTAAATGCAAATTACAATCTTCACTTCAATACTTCAATCTTCGTTTCCAAACTTCCCAAAGTGTCCTTGTGCCAAATATTACCTGAAAATAGAAATAGAATTAATTAGGCTAAATAATTCCAAATTAAACAATATTCGGAATATTAGTCCAATAAACTCTAAATCAATAAATCAAGCTAATCAATGTCAAATGGGCAACAAGTATCAATAATAGGAGTAAAATAATGCAAGGAATAATGGGAAATAAAATGCTCATCAAATACCCCCACACTTATCCTTTTGCACTCCTGGGCAAAACCAAAAGATAGGACTATGAAGATCAATATGCACCAAAGTGAATCATGCAACAAGATGACTACAACTAAGAAATGCTAACCTAAGAGATTACATACTTCACAATGAATTCTAGGAAATGCAAAGAAATGGGCAAACTCAAGCACACAAAATGGTTAAGGATCAAAGAGTCAAAGCATCCGCGAACATCATCCAATTACTTCAAGTATGCAAAGAAACCAATGACATCAAGAGGATAGTCACAAAGATGATAGAAACTCACAAGGATCACTCAAAAGTGTTTGCACTCAAGTGTTTGGGGTTAATCATTATTTACACTCAAGGCACATCATGAAAAACAAACACAACCATGAGCTTGACAAGCCTCTAACATCAACCATCAACACACATGCACAAAATGATCAAAAGGTCTTTTAAGGGTTGTAATGGGGCCAAGGACAAGGTAGGATAAAAATATGGGAATGTAGCTAAAACCAAGGGAATAGAGGAGCAATGGGGAATAAGTAAAAAGTAAGCAAAATCCACCCCAAAATCAACAACCACTAATTCCAATCCTCTTTGCCTCAACAACCTTTTATTCACTTTTTTTTCTTTTTTTTTTCTTCTTTTTTTTTCTTTTTATTTTTGCATTTTTTTTTATTTTTTTGTATTTTTGTCTTCTATTTTTTTTTTTTTTGTTTTTGAGAGATATACAAAAAGAAAAGAAGAAACAACACAAATGGCATGAAGATGAAGCCATAACTATAACAACCAATGAGGCAAAACCAAGAACTCAACCAATTAAAGCATAAAGCATACTTCTTACCTAATACCCATTCCCAAAACAATTCCAAAGCTCCAAAATTCCCTAAGGTTAGGACAATCATGGTTTTTCAGTCATAGGCTTGTAATGAGCTAAAGAACAAGGAAAGGGATAAAAAGGCTCAAAGGGGCTAGCAAAGGATACATTCATTCAAGGTAGGCTCATATGGCTAATAGCTTATTCAAGAAAGAAAGTGCCTAAATCATTTCAAAATGTGCATGAGCAATCAAGTATCAACAAGAGTCAAGTCAAGTTCTAGAGTGCAAGTAATCCAGAGTGCAATCACACATGACAGAAAATTAGGTGGCATATATAGCAATCCACCCACAATTAAGGCTCAAATCCTCACAAAAGGGACAATTCTATCACAGTGTTACCACCTCTTAATTATCAAAAGCAACTTTACACACAAAAATGCATGAATTCAGACACGAGATACCAAAACTCTACTAAAATGAAGCAAAAACATGCAAGAAAATGCCCAAAACTAAGCAAAACCTAAAAAAAAATCAAAGCAAAATATGCAACCTAAACTACTCTCCCCCCCCCACTTAAATCACACATTGTCCTCAATGGAACACAAATAGCAGAATCAGACAGATATAGACAAGTGTAATAAAAAGAGTAAGGAAGGAGAAAAGGAGACTCCCTAAGTCATGGTTGTTCAAAAGTGGGGTCGACCAATGAGGCCTCCTCCACAGGTGAATCATCCAAAGAAGGGGTGGTTAGGAAAGGCTTGAGTCGGTGGCCATTGACTTTGAAGCTCTTGTTCGTGGACTCACTCTTGATCTCCACAGTGCCATAAGGAAACACTTGGGTGACTACAAACGGTCCAATCCATTTAGAGCGGAGCTTTCCACTCATGAGTCCAAGCCTAGAGTTGTAGAGCAAAACTTTTTGACCAACCAAGAACTCCTTTCTGGAAATGGAGTTATCATGAAGCTTCTTGGTCTTCTCTTTGTAGAATTTGGAGTTCTCATAGGCCTCCAAGCGGATCTCATCTAGCTCACTCAACTGCAGCTTCCTCTCCTCACCCGCTTGATCAAGAGCTAAGTTACATTGCTTCACAGCCCAATATGCACGGTGCTCTATCTCCACAGGCAGGTGGCACGCCTTACCAAAGACAACCCGATAGGGTGACATCCCTATGGGTGCCTTGTAAGCGGTCCGATGGGCCCACAGAGCATCCTCTAATCGTGTGCTCCAATCCTTTCTATTAGGCTTCACCATCTTCTCCAAAATCCGCTTGATCTCTCTATTTGAAATCTCAGCTTGCCCGTTGGTTTGGGGGTGATAGGGTGTAGAAACTTTGTGCACAACCCCATACTTCTTGAGCAAAGCTTGCATGGATCTATTGCAGAAGTGTGTGCCTTGGTCACTGACTATGGCTCTAGGTATGCCAAACCTGCAAAGGATATTAGACCTGACAAAATCTACAACAACCTGAGCATCATTAGTCCTGGTGGCCTTAGCTTCCACCCATTTGGATACGTAATCCACAGCAAGTAAGATATAATAAAAACCAAAAGAAACAGGAAAGGGGCCCATGAAATCTATACCCCAGACGTCAAACACCTCACAAAACAACATAGGTTGTTGCGGCATCTGTTGCCTCCAAGATAGGGCGCCTCCTGCTCTTTGACACTGCTCACACGAGCTGCAGATGTTGCTCGCATCCTTGAAAATGGTAGGCCAATAAAATCCAGAATCCAGCACCTTTCGTGCTGTCCTTTGAGTACCAAGGTGGCCTCCCACTGGTGAAGCATGGCAAAATTGGAGAACCGATTGGATCTCCTGGTCTGGAATGCACCTGCGAATGACCTGATCACTGCAAAAACGCCATAAATAGGGGTCATCCCATACATAATGCTTGGCATCGCTCTTTAATTTGTCTCTTTGAGCTTTGGATGCCAAGGCAGGAAAAACAGAAGCAACCAGATAATTAACAATGTCTGCAAACCAAGGAGTTTGGGGAAGGGGATGGGAAACATGTAAAGATAAAAGCTGCTCATCCGGGAAGTCATCCCGGATAGGAAATGCATCCTCCTCTCTCTCTATCCTGCTCAAGTGGTCTGCGACAAGGTTATGCGCACCACTCCGATCCTGAATCTCAAGATCAAACTCCTGGAGGAGCAACATCCACCTAATCAACCTAGGTTTGGAATCTGTCTTTTTCAAAAGATACTTCAGAGCAGCATGATCAGTGTACACTACAACCTTAGAACCAAGCAAATATGATCTAAACTTGTCAAGTGCAAAAACAATAGCCAAAAGTTCTTTTTCAGTTGTTGTGTAATTAACCTGTGCTGCATCTAAAGTCCTAGAAGCATAATAAATCACATGCGACAGCTTACCAACCCTTTGGGAGAGAACTGCTCCCAAAGCATAATTTGAAGCATCAGTCATGAGCTCAAATGGGAGGGTCCAATCAGGTGGTTGGATGATGGGAGTGGTGGTCAGTGCTTTCTTCAATTCATCAAATGCCCTCTTGCATTGGTCTCCAAATTCCCATGGGGCATCCTTTTGAAGCAACTTGGAAAGAGGAAGGGCAATGTTGCTAAAGTTCTGAATAAACCTGCGATAGAAACCTGCATGACCAAGAAAAGAACGCACCTCTCGCACGCAAGAGGGGTAAGGCAAATGTGATATTACATGCAGCTTAGCAGGGTCAACTTCTATGCCCTTGTGCGAAACAATGTGCCCTAAGACTATGCCTTGTTCTACCATGAAGTGGCATTTTTCAAAATTCAAGACAAGGTTAGTCTCAATGCACCTGTTAAGCACCTTAGTCAAATTATCAAGACATGCATCAAATGAGGAGCCATAAACACTAAAATCATCCATGAAGACCTCTATGCAATGCTCGAGCAAGTCAGCGAAAATACTCATCATACATCTTTGAAATGTGGCAGGAGCATTGCATAGGCCAAAAGGCATCTTTCTATATGCAAATGTGCCAAAAGGACAGGTAAATGTGGTCTTATGTTGGTCCTCTGGTGCAATGCAAATTTGAAAATAACCAGAGAATCCATCTAAGAAGCAATAATGAGATTTACCTGCCAGGCGCTCCAACATCTGATCAATGAAGGGGAGAGGGAAATGATCCTTGCGAGTCGCCTGGTTGAGCTTTCTGTAATCAATGCAGACTCTCCAACTGTTCTGCACTCTAGTGGGAATCAGCTCATCCTTCTCATTTTTTACAACTGTGACACCAGACTTCTTGGGGACAACTTGCACCGGGCTCACCCAAGTGCTATCTGAAATTGGGTAGATGATACCCGCTTGGAGCAGCTTGGTGACCTCTTTCTTAACCACATCAAGAATCTGGGGGTTTAATCGTCTTTGGGGTTGTCTCACTGGTTTAGCCCCATCCTCCAACAAAATGCGGTGCATGCACATGGAGGGGCTAATTCCAGGAATATCCGCTAAAGTCCATCCAATTGCCCTCTTGTTCTTTCTTATCACATCCAGCAGTTTCTCCTCTTGATCAACAGAAAGTGAGGTAGAGATGATCACTGGGAGTTTCTGCTCATCCTCCAAGTAAGCATATTTGAGATGAGGAGGGAGGGGCTTCAGGTCCAATGAGGGTGCCTGCATAATAGATGGAACTAAAGGGACAGCAGAAATGGATTCTGCTGCCTGCACCTGAACAAGTAAATCAGACTCATGCATAACAGATATGGGGTTAGGGTTAGCATAATCTGAATCTATAACATATGAATCATCAGATGCAGTAGCAGAGTCTAAAAACTGGGCTATTTCAGTGCATGCGGTGCACCATCCAGAGTTAGTGCATGATGGACAAGTAAATGAATCAGTGAAAGATGGCAATTCAAAATCATGATGCAAAAAGTCAAGCATATGCTCATCTATCAAATCATCAAGCAAGTCCACATGGAAAACAGAGTGATCCTCAGGAAAATGTTTCATAGCATGGAAAATGTCAAATCGGATCACACTGCCATCAAACTCCATGGAAAGTGAACCTGAATGCACATCTATCTTGGTTCGGGCTGTTTTCAAAAATGGCCTCCCCAAAATAATAGGAACAACATTACGGGGAGAGTCATCTTCCATATCAAGTATGTAAAAATCAGCAGGGAAGATCAACTCTTCAACCCGAACCAAGACATCCTCTATCAAACCTGCGGGGTGGGCAGTACTTCTATTTGCCAATTGAATCACCACACCCGTAGGTTGAAGAGGTCCAAGAGAAAGAGACTTAAAAACAGACATAGGCATGACATTTATGGATGCTCCTAAATCTAGCATAGCATTTTCAAACTTAACATTGCCTATGATGCAAGGTATAGAGAAAGTTCCAGGATCCTTACATTTTTCAGGAATGTGAGGGATAGGTTTACCTATGAGAGCGGAGACATTCCTTCCCATGCTTATCCTCTCATTGCCCTTGAGTCTTCTCTTATGAGTGCACAACTCCTTAAGGAACTTCGCATACCTTGGAATCTGTTTTATTGCATCAAGAAGGGGTATGTTGACTTCCACCTTCCTGAATGTGTCAAGAATGTCCTTGTCCACCTCTTCCACCCTTTTGTTTTGAGGCACTCTTGGTGGGAATGGAAGAGGAACAGGAGGAGGTTGTAGGACAACAGCAGGGCTTGTGGTTGAAGTCGAGGAGGGTTGAGTTGGATGATTCTCTTTGGTGCTAGCATGCTCACCTTCATCTACCACTTGGCTCTTCCCTTTAGAGGAAGCTAGAGCATCATTGTTGAGGTGAGGTTGTGGTGTGGGTGTGACAATCTGCTTTCCCGACCTCAGGTTGATGGAACTCACATTCTGATTCTGAGGGTTGATCACAGTTTGGGATGGCAACTTGTCAGAATTTTGAGATTGCAAGTTGTTGAGAGAAGTTGCCATTTGACCCATCTGATTTGTCAAAGTCTGAATGGATGCCTCTTGTCTCTGAATGGATGCTCTAGTCTCTTGTTGAAATTGGAGGTTTTGCATGGTCATTTGCCTCACCAACTCCTCCAAGGTAGGTTGGTTGGATGGAGGGGCTGATGGTGAAGGATGAACCACTTGCTGCTGTTGTTGCCTTTGCTGTTGGATTGGAGGAGGTACATATGGTGGTCTGCTCGGTCCAGCGGTGTTCTGAAATGGAACATTAGGAGGAGGTTGTTGTTGATCAGACCACTTCAGATTGGGATGGTTCCTCCATCCAGGGTTGTATCTATTGGAAGAGAGGTCATGATTATGTTGTTGTGGGCCTCTATTGTTGTATATGTTTGCTGCATAGGCCTCGGGTTGGTCACCACTTGTCATCGGCTGTTGCTGCTGAAGGGAAGGGCATGCATCTGTGGGGTGCTCAATGGATGTGCATATGCCACACACTCTAGCAGGAAGTATCATCTTTTTCTGATTGACAGCCAATTGTGTGACCAATGTTGTGAGAGAATCAATTTTCTGCTCAAGCTTCTCAACCTTGCCCGAGTCTGCACCAACATCATTTACATCCCTCACAACTATTGCATCACTGTTGCTTCTTGCATGGAATTGTTGACAATTGGAAGCCATCTTCTCAATTTTGCTCCTGGCTTGTAAGGGTGTCATATCTCCCAATGTACCACCACTTGCAGCATCTACCATGTTTCTTTCCATGAAGTTGAGACCTTCATAAAAGTACTGGATGAGAAGCTGCTCTGAGATCTGATGGTGAGGGCAGGAAGCACACAACCTCTTGAATCTCTCCCAATAATCATACAGACTCTCTCCATGTTGTTGCCTGATACCAGAAATTTCCTTTCTGATTGCAGTGGTCCTATTTGCAGGGAAGAATTTTTCCAGAAATGCCCTCTTCAAGTCATCCCAGCTTGTGATGGAACCAGGGGCCAAGTCAGATAACCAATCTTGTGCTAGACCCTCTAAGGAATGTGGAAATGCTCTGAGACAGACATGATCCTCTTGCACATCATGTGGTTTCATTGTGGTGCACACTATATGGAATTTCTTGAGATGCTTATGAGGATCCTCACCTGCAAGACCATGAAACTTGGGCAACAAATGGATTAGTCCTGTTCTAAGCTCAAAAGGAACATCCTCATCAGGATACCGGATACACGAGTCTTCAATAGTGAAGTCAGGTGCAGCCAGCTCCCTAAGTGTCCTTTCCCTTGGTGGGGGTTGAGCCATGTTATCACAATATATAGAATCAGATTGAATAAAAGTAGAAGGAATAGAAGAAATAGAAACAGAATCAGAATTAGATGGACTATAAGATGACTCTGACTCACTACCTAATGACTGATTCCTATTTTGTCTAACTAATCTGTGATAAGTTCTATCAATTTCAGGGTTATAAGGATGCAAATAACTTGGGTTGCCCCTAGTCATGTACTGAACAGAACAGCATCAACCATAGCATACTGTAACAGATATGCATGACCAAAATCGGCAACAAAATTTATTATTTTTTAAAATTTTTTTCTTTATTTTTTCAGCACCCTAAAATCATGAAAACATATCACAGAAAGTTTGAGGACAAAATTCAAAAGGGAACCAAGTCAAAGAATTAAAAAAGTGACCAAAAACTAAGAAAATAGAACTTGTAAAATAAAAAAGAAATAGTAAACAGGCTTTTTCAGGATCCAAACGAAGGGGTTTTCTGACGAAGTCAGAAAAATCAGATTATTCAGAAAATTCCCTTCGATTTGATATAAATTTCGTCAAATTCCGAGTTACGGATCAAAAGTTATGCCTATTTATAGTAAGTACTGCTGAAACTTGGAAAATTTTTCTGGAACTCACAACCAGTGCCTATCTGAGTGTCTGTGATGCATCAACACACTAATATATGATGAAACAAGTGTGGATACCAATTTTCGTGCAACAATTCCACCCACAGCTATGTTGAATGGCACTCACAGAATCACTAGAATAGCATCAGTTGTGCAGAACAGCAAATCAGCAAACAGGGCAACTTTCAATCAGTTATCAGAATGCTTATTCACACACTAACTACACTAACTAATCTAACTAACTACTGTATGATCTTTGGCAAGAACCGATAATCCCCGGCAACGGCGCCAAATTTTGATCGAGGCCGTACCCGATCAAAATAAAAGGTGTTTATTCTGTAGTACTAGGAAGGTGATCCTAGGTCGTTTCCCAGCGAATATCGGTCTAGGCAAAGTATCAAACACGTAGTGTGCAGTAAAATGGGGGGGGGGTTTTTGTGTGTGACAAATGTGAAGAACAAAACATAAACAGAATATAAAAACTAAGAAAATCAGAAACAAAAGCGGGCAAACCCCTTTGGCTACGTACACTACTCAATCCTAGCTCACTAAAGATCGATTCCTCTCCTCTCCTCTGTCCAACTCGTGATAACCAAATACTAAGCGAAAATTCAGTTATCACTCCAAACCCTAACTTCTAATTAAGCATCAGAAACCAGAATTGGAGTTTTTACGAGTTAATACAAATTAAGCATTTATATTCATGTATTATCTCTACGAAATGGAATTAAGCAAACCACTACACATCGATAAACATGAAAACAGAGAAGAGAAAATGAAATTGCATTAATAACAAGAGCTCAAGAGTAGATAATACAATACCAAAGGGATTAACCCTTGAAGTCTAGCCTTCCATGACCATAAATGAAGAAAAACGAGTAGAAATGGGGAAGAACAAAACCCTAGCAGCCACCACCACTTGGGAGAGCCAAGAGAGAAGTTCTAACCTAGAGAGAGAGTGAGAAATCTGAAATGGGAGTGTGTTCTTGGAGGTTACACGAATTTCCCTTCTTAAGACACAAAATGGGCCTAAAACATGGGCCCAAATCCTAAGAAACACTATTCTGAACATTACAATTAAAAAGGGACCTAAATGCAAATTACAATCTTCACTTCAATACTTCAATCTTCGTTTCCAAACTTCCCAAAGTGTCCTTGTGCCAAATATTACCTGAAAATAGAAATAGAATTAATTAGGCTAAATAATTCCAAATTAAACAATATTCGGAATATTAGTCCAATAAACTCTAAATCAATAAATCAAGCTAATCAATGTCAAATGGGCAACAAGTATCAATAATAGGAGTAAAATAATGCAAGGAATAATGGGAAATAAAATGCTCATCACAGATGTTTCACTCACGGACAAGTACAAAAACAGAGTTTCCCCTTCCCAAGGACTGGTGAGGACGGGAGGGGCCGAGAGGTATTGCTTGAGTTCTGCAAACGCTTGTTCGCAAGAGTCATTGCAATGAAAATTCTTGTTTTTTCTGAGCAGTTGGTACCATGGTAAAGCTTTCTTGGCTACTTGAGGGAGAAATCTGGAGAGGGCTGCCATCCGACCAGTTAGCCTCTGAACTTCTTTGACATTAGATGGGCTGTGCATGTTCGAAATAGCTTGACATTTCTCTGGGTTGGCCTCGATACCCCTCTCCGTGAGCATGAAACCTAAGAAGGCCCCGGCTGGGACCCCGAAGGTGCACTTATCGGGGTTCAGGCGCATGTTGAATTTTCTGATTCTGTCCAAAATAGCTGCAAGGTCCCGAGGATGGTCCTCCTTCTTCTTGCTCTTGGCTATCATATCATCAATGTACACCTCGAGAGTGGGTCCGATCAAACCCGAGAAGACCTTGTTCATCATACGCTGGTAGGTTGCGCCAGCGTTTTTCAATCCGAAAGGCATTACCGTGTGGCAGTAAGTTGCCCTTTCAGTGATGAAGGCCGTTTTCTCCTGATCAGGAGGGTACATCGGGATTTGATTGTATCCCGAGTATGCATCCATAAAAGAGAGGAGTTGATAGCCAGATGAGTTGTCCACTAGTTTATCGATGATGGGGAGGGGGTACTGGTCCTTTGGGCACGCTTTGTTCAAGTCGGTATAGTCGACGCACATGCGCCACTTCCCATTTGATTTTTTGACCAGAACGGTATTGGAGAGCCACTCCGAGTAGCTAACTTCCCTGATGAACCCGGCGGAAAGGAGCTCGGATACCTTCTCCTCTATTACTGCAGCCTTTTCGGTGCCAACCTTTCTCTCCTTTTCGATGTGATCAACTGCTCGATCACATCCCTGAGCCAAGTGCATTCATCTGTGGTGTGCCCATACCCACCATGATACGAGCAAAATTTGGAGCGATCCTGGCGTTGACTTCTCTTCAAGGGGGGTGGTCTTTCTATTGCTCGGAGGTCAGTCTGCATTGTCTCCTGCAGAATTTGGCTTCTTGGAACTGTGAGAGGGGTGTATTGCTCGAATTTCCCTCGAGGAGGTCCAAATCTCCTATCCCCTCGGGGTCCTCTCCTTTGATCCTCTCTTCGGTCATCCCTTCTGTCATCTCTTCTCTCGTCTTTTCTTGGTTTTCCCTGGGAGGACGGCTCTCCCCGCTCGCCTCTGTCTCTGTTCCTTTGCCATTTGCTGAATTCTTCTAAGTTTATGAACTTAGTAGAACGATGTCTCAGCTCCGCCATATCCCTCGGCGGTTTGCCCACTAGCGAGTTTTTGAAATCTCCGTTTCGGAGACCCTGAGTGAAGAGAAAAACTGCAAAGCTTGGTTCCAAGTTAGGAACGGTCCCTGCCTCCGAATGGAAGCGTGAAAGATATTCTCGCAAAGGCTCTTCAGGTTGCTGCATAACGCCTGCTAGTGCGTGGTCGGACTTCGGCTGGACGCAACTAGCAGTGTATCTGTTCAGAAAAACTTTCTTCATTTCTGCCCAGGAGTTGACAGAGTTCCTGGGCAAAGCTGAGTACCATCTTAAGATGGGTGGTTGCAGAGTCAAGGAAAAAGCACTACATTTCATCAGGTCTCCTCCGTCGTAAAAGTTCATAGCTCCTTCAAAAGACAAGATATGCTCCAGGGGGTCGGTTAACCCGTTATACTTGGAAACACTCGTTGGGCCGAGAAAGGCTGAGGGTGTCTCGTATGCCATGATTCGCGGAGTGAAGGGATGACCAGGGTGAGCAGTGTGGTCGGTTTCATATGTGGCCTCTAGGGTTGGGTTTATGGGAGGTGGTGGAGGTAGAGTGGTAGGGTGGGGGATCAGCTGAGTTGCAGGGGTTGTTGCTAACGCCCTTTCAGTCACCGCCTGCATATGGAGCTATTGGAGGTCGGCGATGGCCTTTCCCTGTCGCTCCAGGATCTGAGCTTGTTGCTTAATGATTTCTTCCAACTGGCTTTCTCTTTGGCCACGGGAGTAGTCCCTATCCCCTCCAGAAACACGAGCATCGATGGATCGGCCCGATCCATGGTTTTGTGTATGATTGGGGTTAACAGGGTTTGGGTTAACAGGGTTTGGGTTAACAGGGTTTGTTTGCCTGGAATGAACGGTGTAAGGGCCACTATGCGTGTGGGCTGGAATGGAGTGGTGGCTCCGGGCTGGAATTTGTCTTACTGATGGCATGCTGGGATGGGTAGGGTTTCTTCCTTCGAGATCTCTGCCGTTGTCACCGCTGCCTTCCTCCAACCTCTAACGGTTTCGCCCTGCTTGGTGGTTTGCGCCACGTGAAGCGGCGTTTCCTCGCGTGTCTACCATTTTGGGGTGGGAATAGCAGTTTATGGATTCCCACAGACGGCGCCAATGTAGTGTCCTAGACACAATATTCAGAGTATATCCCCAGCTCAAGGGTATTGAAGACCTAAGAGCTAGAAAATGGTCTAATGTTACTGTGTGATTCTGTTGGTATGCTAGCTATCCAGTGGGGATAACTAGGGTTTCCCTAATCACGAGTGTGTGCTGGTGTATGATTAGGGAGAGAGAACGTACGTGAGCCCCTAGCTGGAGACAGCTATTTATAGGGGGAGCGGTGTTGTACCCTATGGGCCTGTACGGAGGTCCAGTAGGGCTGACGTGTCCCTTTATAAGATAAGGGATGAGTCATTCATCCTTATCCTGTTAGCGGTTAGTCTTATCTGGTTAGCGAGCTAGGCTCACGCGCCCTTAGCTTGGACTCTTTAAGGGAAGAGGTCCCTGTGCTCGGTCCAGAGTCGCTAAGGTGGGTCCTATGGCATGCGCTCGGCCCAAAGATGTGTGACCTGGCAGAATGAGTATTCTGGTCGGCCAATGAGTATTCTGGTCGGCCAAGCATGTTTTAGGGTAGTCCGAGGGTTGGTCTACCACACTTATAAAAACTAAACTTTAAAATACTTTGAAAACATTTTAAAACAAGAAATATAACTTAGAAAATTCTGGACAGCATCATATTCTAAGTTTTAAATTCATTCTCCATTGTTCAAAACCAATCTAAACACATAGGTAAACCAAGCATCTTGAAATCAATCAAATTGTAGTGTCCCGGTATTGATGGAACACCACGATGTGTTTTTGGGGTTGTTGTAGCTGACGAGGGTGACCCCGGTCCTACGTACCCCCAGTGATAAGGGGATCAAGCCACACGTAGTTCTTGAGAGTAGGGAAGAGAGAACATACCTTAGCCCCTATAGCATGGCGATACTTATAGGGGAAGTTGTATTGTGGTGCCTTATGGGCCTGTTCGGCCCAGTAGGGCTGACGTGGCTCTTAGAGGATAAGAAGGATGAGTTATTCACCCTTATCCTGTACTAGAGAGCTCATGCTTATCCTGTAGCGGTAGGATTTATTATTGGTTAACCCTACAAGCCCCCCAAGCTTGTATAGGCTCGAAGAGCCTGTGCTGAGCTTCTGAGGAAACATACCTGAAACCCTAGCTGTGATGAGCTATTTATAGGGTTTGGAGGAGGCTGATATGGGCCATTTGGGCCCTGTATCAGAGCTGTGCTGAACCAGGATTCTGTGAGATAATATCAGAGGATTATGCTCTGAGAATCTGGTTAGGATCAGCTGAAGGTCTCACGTCTAGGCTGTTGCGAGAATCTAGGAGAGATTTGCGGAAGGGATAAGAAGCCTTGGTGAGCCTGAGTTTATCCATAAGCCGATGGTATGTCTCGGTCCTAGAGTCCCGAGCCTGATAGATCGGGGACCGATCATAAGGCTCGGTTCCATCAAGTCCGAGCCTGGCCCTCTGGTATGCTCGGAGTCCATGAATCCGAGCGAAGGACTTTTATGATAGGTAAACCGAGTAAAATGCCCTTAGAGGAACCCTTTGGTGAGACTCGGGTCCGTATATGGTTGGTAGACCCTACAAGCCCACCAGCTCGTAAGACTTTGAAAGTCTGTGGCGAGGTTCTGAGAGTTGGTGGTGACATAAAACATTGTTTGCGGCTGAGAACTTTTTATTCGGAGGAGTGTCGTGGATGGTTGATTAGGACGTGTAAGACTGTTCGTAGTCAAGGCCCTTAATCGTGTATCGTCATGTACTGAGGTCAAAGTCGAATTGAACTATTGTTTTTAGAGTCACGATGCTTTTAAGGAGACATCCTTTTATGCGCTTTCCATGGTGAAAGCCGAAAGGCTTGTGCCAAGGTATGCTGGCACGACTCAAACTGTTATTTGAGTTCGAGGTGTGCCAAGATTATCACCCATTGGATCGTAACGTTTACGAGGGATTGCTTGTCGGAATGACAACCTTAGCCGAGGTGTATTCCTCGATCCGCGATGTATTGGGCCAGATATGAGCCGAGAGGCTTTGAGCCGAGAGGCTAAGCCAAGTTATCGGGTCGCAATCCTCGTTTTCACTTGTAGCCTCGCCGATCTGGCTGGCTAACTGAGATCGTGGGCAAGTGCGTAAGAACATGATCCGAAGTGAGTGAGTTTAACATATGTCCTTAATAAGGAAGGTAAATTATCAATTTGTTGCCTCATGGGACGTGGTGGTCCTCTTTGGCACGACATTTGTGTCACATACTAGTCCCCTACTTGGTAAAGCCTGAAAAGGCTTGTGTCGAGTTCATAAGGTCTGTGAAACGCTCGGGACCAAAGTGGGCGAAGAAAGGTTAGAGTATCAAGATCAACTCTGTACACCCTCCTTTACCTAAAAAAGAAGATCGAGAAAGCTCGTAGAAGATTGTGCCGAGTATATAAGAATTGTGAGACATTTATTGTTGTTGTTCGAGGCACCCTCGGATCCGGCTTTTTTTTTTTGTAGAGTCGGAGTCTGTTCCTTCCCCGAAGTAGCGAACATCGTGTTCGAGAATAGCCACTCGACCCGAAGAGTAAGCTTCATGGCCGAATAAGGTCACTCGAGTAGAAGTCATCGAAAGTTTATCGAGCTGATGAAGCGGCCGAGGATGCCGAGAAGGGAAAGAATGAAACCGAGGAGGCAAGAACTAGAGAAGCCAAGGACGACCGTTTCCCTTGTCGGAACTGTTTAGTCAACATCAATTGTTGAACCCCTCTTGAATCCGAGTAATTAGGGCGAAGGCAAGCTGATAGATCATCATAATAATAAAGCTGAAGCAAACTTTTACTCCATTGCATAACCAACCCCCTTACTCGCTAAAGCCTGAAGAGGCTTGTGCCGAGTTAAGAAGTCCTTTGAGGTGTGATAGTTGTTTTCCGCCAATTAGATCGTGTTCATCCAAGCCTCTTTGAGAGACTTTCGGATTCAGATCTGTGTAGGCTAATGCTGAGCAAAGGTTGAACATTTGCGAGTTGTGGGTGTGGAATCAGCATTGTGTGGTTCCTCGGAGATCCTGGGATCCGAATTAGATCACTGGGTGTTGGCACCGCGGACCGTTCTAGTAAATAGGTAAGGTCGCGATGTTGCGCAAACCAAGGAAAAATTGATCGGCAACCGGTGTGAAGGACTTGAATTAAGTTGGGTTGTCATACTCGGACTCGAATTAACATAGGTCATCATGCTCGGCAGATCCGATCGTTATGTTTGTACCTTTTTATGATGCATGAAAACAACGATTAGAATATCAAGTAATAGATGATATGTAAATTCACTGTTAATTACGATTATTATCTAAGATAACACATGTCATGTGGTAAGTGATTCAATAGTAACACATGTCATGTGGCAAGTGATTCAATAGTAATGAATATGACAGTTAAACCATAATATTAATGGGGTAATGAGAAAGATCCTTCCCTGTCAGTCTTCGTGTTTAGACTATTTCTGAATGTTGATATGCCCGACACCCTCTTGGCAGTGAGGCATTTCCTCTTTTATTGTTGGAATGGGCGGTTGCCTAGTATTCTTCATCCTCTTCCTACCAAAAACCCTGTATGCCGTTATGGACAAGTCATTGTGTAGCACTTGTGTGAGCAAGGCCGGGATCCCGAGGAGGGATCTTGACAACGATCGTCTTTTGGATCTGAGTGACCGTGAGAAGCAAGGGTGTTGTGGCAGAGGGTACGAGGATGTTGTAGGCTTTGGTTGTGTTATTTGAAGCGGGAATCCGAGTATTGACGTTGAGGTCATAATCAATGATAAATTGAAATGGTCACAGTAAGCATGTGTAATAGAGGAGACAACCAATGGTCACAGTAAGCATGTGTAATAGAGGAGACAGCCATGTCATCGTGAGATTTTGCCGAACCCTGTTGAAGGCGCTGTAATATTAGATGCCCACAGTGACTGAGTAGTCTAGCACCGATTAATTTGAGGATATCTTTGGCGGTCGGAAGCTCGAAATGGTCCATCATGATCGTACCTCTCATGTGTAAACAAAATTACTAATTGGTAATTACGTTATTTAACAATTTATAATAATTAAATAACGATAATAACAATTATTGGCAAAGATACGATGTATAATATCGGTATAGAGGTAGTATGATTTTAATAATATCACACGTAATAAATATAATAATGACAATTATTGGGGTTAATAACCTCGTAAATCATAGATGATTGTCTACGAAAAGAAGCATGATTATAAATATATCACGCGCAATAATTGTAATGAATGACATTTAACAATATGTCAGAGCATGTAATGACAACAAATCAAATGATGAAAGTTTATCCATGAAAAGCGACAATGCACAATTGTCGGAAACTGCCTAATGTCATTCGAAAGACAATGTATATAAAATATTATTATCCTATCACGACAGGAAAGACAGACTTTTAAAAACAATCAGCAACAAAGAAATTTGGCTAACAATATGCCACGTATCAGCATGTATACAAAAAATCATAATTAGAGAATATCAAATAATTAGTGGCATGTAATGAGATTATAAGGAATAAGCATTAAAAGCACATGTCAAAAGCACTGCACCAGGTAAATTAATATAAGCATGTGTGTAAAGTAATCACGTAAAATGCCAAGTAAATAGGAAAATAATACAGGAATGAGAATTCCTTCCCTGATTCAGTGTGGTGAGAAATGCCAGATTGAGGGATGTCGGATTAAAGAATGTTAGACTGAAGTCTTCTGTCATTCCTTTCCAAATGGACTTTGTTGAACATTGAGGGCTGACCTCTGTTTTCCTTAAATATGATTTTCTCTATGCTCGGAACACGAGCTTCAAGAGAGGAACTCGGCGCGGGGGTCCTCGCTCTTCGCTCGGAGCACAAGCTTCAAGAGGAGAACTCGGCGCGGGGGTTCTCGCGATCACCACTAGATTCCAAATAGAGCGAAAAATTATGTCCAATAATGGGGATCTCGAAATGGGTTATTCACCAGCTCGAGCCTATTAATATAATTATTTGTCCATGTACCTCGCATATGTGCATAGAAAATAATTTAGCAGTTGTTGTTCAAGTTTGTAACAACAATAATAGATAACAATAGACATGTAATGACTTTAATTAGCAAAATTGTAATATTTTTGCTGTTAACTAATAGTCATGTGAGTCAATAAAATATTTGTGCAATTATTAAAAATTAGAAGAATTATCAGCCGATGATAATATAAGATATAATCAAATAAAAATAAAAACGTTGGTATGCATAAGAATTTGATTTTAAATGAAATAGCTTCCCTGATGTAGGAGTAGCTTGCTACTGTTGGGCCCGTAAAGTTGTTGATATACCTAAGAATGCCTTGTCAAGAATTTGTCCAGTTGGGCCGAATGAGTGTTGATAGTCCCTTTTTTTTTGGGTTTGGGCCTATTGAGGCCCTTTTCTTTTTTTTCTTTTTTTTGGGTTTGGGCCTGTTGAGGCCCTTTTCTTTTCTTTTTTTTTGGGCCAACAGCCCATTAGGTCAAGGAACCCTAATGGGGTTGGCAGCAGCTGCTTGTTGATGCTGCTATACGTAAGTTGTTATGTTACGGCGCCGGCGGCAAGGTCTTCAGGCGGCAGCTGCTTGATGCTATTTGCGACGGCGGTAGTGACAAGCACGGATCCAGAGGCGACATCGTTCGATAATGGCGGATGCAAAAGGGAAATGCCTCGCGGGTTGGTGTGGCGGTGGTCGCAGGCTCAACAGTGAGGGTATGGCGATGGTGGCCTCGCTATTTCCGCTGAAGGCAGAGGCGTTGCCAAGTGATCTCGGCGATGACGAAGGTTGTAGAGAGGAGCGAGTCATGGTGGCTATGGTCTGTTGGCACATCGGTACTGTCCATGCTCATTTTTGAGTCCAAACGAGTTTCTGTGTGGGTTATGGGTTGGGGACGGAGACGGAGAGAAAACGGGTGTCAATCGAAACAGAGGGAAAAGCAGAGGTTGTAACACCCTAATATTTATATAGCTTAATTACTAATAATTTGTTGGTTTTAAAATAGGACTTGAAAATTTCGTTTTAAATCTTAACGAAAATCCGACATAGTTTCCTCTGTTTATCGGACTTCCCAAAAATTTAGAGTTTTCACCTGTCAACCCAAAACAATCCAGAAAACATTTCAACATTTCTAAATATATTAATTAACTTTACAAGCCCTATTTACGACATATAATAAACTCGGGCTTATAGTGATTAGATTATTTCAAAAACCCAATATAGATTAATTATAAAACAATGACTAGAATACACCCTTAACTAAATTACACTCCACGGTGTGGAGTGCACTCCTGCTCGGCCAGGGGCTGTGCTAGCTCAAGCTTAGTACCTGAAATGATAGTAAGGAGTGAGCATACACATAAAATGGGAAAGCAGTTTCTGAATATGACATAATAACTAACTAAGCCAAACACAAATATCAAATAAATCAAATAGCACACAATTTTAAGCAACCAAAATCAGATTCCGGTTATAATCATTCCATAAGCCTTAATTAATTCATATTCCCCTTAACACACAATTAAACAATAATTCCAAATTCCTTAATTCCATTGCTCATTTCCGTTATTCATTAGATACACTATTTCCCTTTCCTTAATTTCCAATTACCATTGCACCACTAGGAATTGATGCACCTGCTAGGCAATTCGGCACCTACTAGGGACTTTAAACCTGTCAGGACTGAGACACCCATTAGGCATCACCCGTTAGGACAATACTGGTTAATTTAATTAACATTCATTTTCCATAAATTCCAATTCACATATTATTCATTTTCAGGTGGTTATGTAGTGGGATTGATCCTTTGGCGCACCGACGCCTAACGAGAATTTAGGACCTAATGGGCAATTGGCCTGACAGGAATTTGGCCCTAGCAGGCAATTCACCACCTAGCAGGGCACCTAGTGTGTCGGCTTGCCCAAGGATCAAGTCACACTGCATTCCCTTTTATTCCATATCAAAAATTCATTTTCCAAGTAGATATATATATAAACCAAAATCTTCCATCATTCCAGTCCATTTTCACAAAAGTCAAACCAAGCCTCAATGATCAACACATATATAAGCAAATAGCCACAACTTCACATTCTTTACAACAATTTAACATTTATTTATAAACAATTAGCACCAAACACATATATCATCACATTTAGCACCAACTAAGCATATACTTAATCGCAAACATTTATTAGAGTTACATTCACTTTTATTACTTAACCAAGGGACTCTCATTAATTAAGATCATTATTATCAATTTTATTTAGTTTCTCCCCTAGGTTTTCTAATTTCCTAACTAACACATAACTCCTAGCAATCATTATATACATACCACAAACTATTTCCCAGAGTATGGTAATACTCACTAATACCCACTCCTTACCTTGCGTTTCCATAAACCTGTTTCCTTTCATATAGTGCTGCCCAAACGTAGCGCGGTTCATTGCTTTCGCTTGCGCTGATCCTAAAGCTCCTTCGTCGTCTAAGCGGTCATACAAATTAAATAAAAATCAATATCATGCGTTTTATGAAAAAGGGACTTTAACTTGAAAACGTTAGTTAGTTTTCGAAAACATTTAGTTATTCCCAAATCAGAGTAACTAATTAAAATCATCATAAATAATAATCTAATTAAAAACCGACACTAAATCACAATATCATTCATTTTCCAAAATAATAATAATAAGAGTCCAAAATACTAACTTTCTAAAACAATTTAACACTAAATAATTATTACCAATATCATTAAAATTAGTATTAATATAAAAATTAAAACGTAATCATAGAGCAATTAAAAAAAGTATTAGGGATTTACCCTCAAATCCTATATTCGAAGCAACATCGATAACGGGGATGGTTGGGTCCTAGCTCCTTCAATGGTCACGAGCACAGCGGTACCGGTGTCGGTTTGACTCTTCAACAGATAGGGTGATGGCGGTTCGATTCTAACCCACACAGCAGCAACACATGAGAAGGAATCAACGGCAGCAGCAAAACACAACAGCATCACTCTCCGGGAGAACGACAAACGGCGATGCACGCACACGAGCAGCGATACATGGTGGCGGTTCGATCTGGTCCGCACCCAGCACAGAGCAGCACCAGTGGGTCGCGAGAAGGCAGAGATCACGATTTGAGTTGGAGGAAGGCGGCTTCGTGGCTCAAAAGCAGCGGCGACCCCGGTTCTTGCAGCGGAGACACGAACCGGCGAGAGGAAAAGAGGTGGCGGCGGCGGTTCCACTATGGCAGCTAACGGCGGAGGGTGAACACAAACAGTGGCCTCTTGGCCATGGATCAACACATGCAAACCGGAGAGAGGCTGAGATCGTGAGCTTCGTCCCTGGAGGAGGCGCGAATGGCGGTGGCGACAGGACCCTCGGAGTCGCGACTGGAGGAGAAAGCGACGGTGGTGGCGCGGTGAGAGAGAGAACACGAGGGAGAGCACGCGTGTGAGAGAGAGCAGGAACGAGAGAGAGTGAAGGATGCATGGTGATGGCTTGCAAGTTGGGTGGCGCCGGCGGGTTGAAGGCGGTGGCGAGTTCACCACAGAGAGAGGGAAGAAGGGACGGAGAAGAAGGGAAACAAAGGGGGGTGGCGGCTGAGCAAATGGAGTAGGAGGAGAACTTAGGGTTCCTTGGCACAAAACACATATCTCTTTTTTTTTTTAAAATACATATGTAGATATAAATATACTAATAAAAATACAAATTGTTTTTAAACCCAAAATACTAATAGTAAGATTTAAACATATACTTACATTTATTTATTTATGCAATCAAATCTAAATAAATACGACTAATATAACTTTAAACAATGATTAATAATATAGGGAAATTACAAAGTTAGTAATTTGAAATATTAAAACAAACTATTTATATATTGATACATCCAAAAGCAAGGTGAAGTATGTAGTGTAAAGAATTATATTTTTCAAACAAGGTATTTACTTTAAATGAACCTACTTTAAAGTATATATATAAAATAGTCCAATAAAAATTAATATAAGGTACTTGAGGGAAACAACCAACACTTTAATAATTATATATAAGAATTAACCATTTAATTTGAAAAATACTCAGAATTTATAATACCAAAGAAAATCAGGATGTTACATTTCTCCCCCACTTATAGGAATTTCGTCCCCGAAATTCACTTTTGAAATAAAAGAGCGGGTTCATCAAAATGGTTTTCGATTTAAACCTGTTAAAATCAACCAAATTCGTTGAAGTTTTAAAACTCATTTAGATTTCCACAATAATAATGGTCATAATAATAAAATATCGGTTTCTCAGAAACCTCTACAATCTCATATCTTTGTCCCTGATGTGCTCCCCCACTTAGGCTTTTTCTATCCTGTAAAAATCAAACCCGGTATTTTTCTCTAGTTGAAAGAGGGATACTATATAGGTTCCCAGAAACTGGTCACTGACTAAAGGTGTTTAAGTTCCTATTGGTTCTCCTGACACACTCTGAGGATACCAACACACTCTAATCCCGATACGATGTGGTCCTGGAACTAGTCACTCTAATCGGTTCACAACAAGACCTTGGTAGCTCTTTAGTTTTACAATTGACCAAATTGGTCGGTTTGGTTTGTTCTATGGTTCTCCTATGGGTATCAGGTGAAAGCCAACATCGCAGAGTTTTCCGAGAAGTCCATATTAAAACAAAACAAGGAAAAACAAACTTTACACATTCACATATGAATATAGATGCATACCAACATAAGTATGCAATGAAAACATGTATATATACACTATTATTTATATTATCAAAATTCAGTTTGAGAATCCTCTTAAAACAACTCAAGAAAACATTTCATGCATTGATATGTATGTATACAAACGTATGCAATTTTGTTCAAATACAAAGTTCCAAAAATAATGCCTTAGTTGTTGCTCAGTTCAAAATGGCTTGAAACTTTCAAAAATGGTGGTGGAGATTCAAAAAGTTTTTAATTTGAATATTGTTTGGGATCATTTTCAACATTTAGATTCCTCCAAACAAAACATGTAATTTATGTAGGTATACGCATAATAGGCAATTACCCACATTTTCAATAAGTGTGCCTAACTTTAAAAATAGAAATTTCGTTTATATCGAAAAGCTTGATAGAAGAATGGAGTTAAAGTTAAAACACAATCAATTTTGGAAAGGGTTTTGAAGTCATTTTCAAAGTTTGATCCATCCACACATGGACATATAGTTCATATAGGTAGGTAAGAAAATAGATAGTCATCCACCTATTCGACAATTGTTTCAAATCTTAAAATAGGGTTTCCACTTTATATTGGAAAGCCTTTTGAAATTGGACTTGGATTTTAAAACACAAATTGTCTTGAAAACGGCTTGGAGTTATTTTTGCGAAGTGTTAGACAATTTGGTTTACCAAAATACCAAATACACAATTACCACAACCATATATAATAATAGTCAGGAAATACTAATACTATGATGTAGCCCTCTGCATATGCAAATAAGCAAATAACTTAATAGCATTAGGCAACTTATGCATGAACACAAAACATATGAATAACAAAACATATGGATAACTACGATTACTTAGTAATGACACCTAGTACTTACAACTATATCATTCAGCGTAATATGCATTTTTGAAAAATACCAATTCAATTCCCAACACTATGAAGATTTACAGGTAGTGTCCCTACATATAAAAGAACAAAGTGGTAAAGTTTCAGGCCGATCAGAGTTCGTTAGGTTCAATTTTAACCTCGCGACCACTTTGTCAAAAACACCGTTAACATCGGGGGCTGAACCTAAATTATATTTATTTAAAATAGTAAACAAATTCCAAATGACCTCAAAATTTACAGGGACATCATATATACTTAGCCAAAGGTTGTGTAAAATTTTCAAACCGATCGGAGCACGTTAGACTCGATTTTTCCCTTGAATTCGCAGTGTCGGAGACACCGGAATTGTAGGGTCTGATTGTGAAAAAAACATTTGTTTAAAATACTAACTTGCTCCAAGCAGCCTGAACTTTTACACACAACATGGATTCGAACTTGGGATGCTCACATAAAATCTTTCCATGACATTTTGAGCACCCTGAGCCCGAAAATAAGTTTAACTTTATATGAAAAACCCCAATTTCCCAACGAACACTTTAAAACCCAAAGATTCAAATAAATAGCCAATCGTTTTTAAATCACATGCAACCTTTAGAAAAAATCAGATTTCATGATGTTACCTAGTACACAAACACATGATTCATTTCCCTTAAACTTTTACAAAACTTTCAAAATAATTTTTATTTTTATTTTTTTTTGGAACTTAAAGGTGGAATGATTATATCTACCAATAGGTACTTATATTTGAGGTGATCAGTCTCAAATATACATACATCAGTGATATGACCTTTCTCATGTCGCCTAAGTTTTTGGTTAGGCGACTCTTAATTCCCGGACTTCATGACATGTTCAAAAATACCAAAGTCTTGAGTTGTGTAGTCACATTTAGAAGTGGCTCACTTGGTTCAAGACTAAAGATTAATTTCTCCCGGTGGGGTAGCAACTTAGTGCTCTAGCCCGTTGGGGTATTTCATTTCTTTAATCTTGTCATTCGTCCATTTCTAAATATGAAACATTCATTTTCACAAGATTTCGGGTTTTGCTTGGTAAATCTCAAATCAATTTATTAAAAGCAACACATCAAGTCAAACACTAAGCATTTAGACACCTATCAAGTCAAATCAAACACTTAGCATGAATCATATATAATCACAACATAATTTCATTTTCATTAAACAAATTCATATCCTATTTATTCATGAAATGGCCAAATGCATCCAAGCAAGAAATTATTATGCATGTGCTCAAAATCGGAATCAAGCTAAGCCCTTATCCTGCCTCAACTCTAACACTAGTCTAGGACCAAATATTTCAATCAAAATATAACTCAGTCAAGTCCAGCAAATGCACACATCATCATTAGCACTTACAAAATGCCAATTAGTGCAATAGGCCAAATTCAAAAAAATTTAAGGAAATGCAAATGCACAACCATTCCTATTATGACTCTAGCAATACACAAACACATACTAGAATAAACTACTACTAACTATAAGTTACTCGCTTGGTGAGTAAGCACAGGAGATGTGAGTCCACACTCCATAGGCCGAGGAAAACTGCTCTGATACCATAATTGTAACACCCTAATATTTATATAGCTTAATTACTACTAATTTGTTGGTTTTAAAATAGGACTTGAAAATTTCGTTTTAAATCTTAACGAAAATCCGACAGAGTTTCCTCTGTTTATCGGACTTCCCAAAAATTTAGAGTTTTCACCTGTCAACCCAAAACAATCCAGAAAACATTTCAACATTTCTAAATATATTAATTAACTTTACAAGCCCTATTTACGACATATAATAAACTCGGGCTTATAGTGATTAGATTATTTCAAAAACCCAATATAGATTAATTATAAAACAATGACTAGAATACACCCTTAACTAAATTACACTCCACGGTGTGGAGTGCACTCCTGCTCGGCCAGGGGCTGTGCTAGCTCAAGCTTAGTACCTGAAATGATAGTAAGGAGTGAGCATACACATAAAATGGGAAAGCAGTTTCTGAATATGACATAATAACTAACTAAGCCAAACACAAATATCAAATAAATCAAATAGCACACAATTTTAAGCAACCAAAATCAGATTCCGGTTATAATCATTCCATAAGCCTTAATTAATTCATATTCCCCTTAACACACAATTAAACAATAATTCCAAATTCCTTAATTCCATTGCTCATTTCCGTTATTCATTAGATACACTATTTCCCTTTCCTTAATTTCCAATTACCATTGCACCACTAGGAATTGATGCACCTGCTAGGCAATTCGGCACCTACTAGGGACTTTAAACCTGTCAGGACTGAGACACCCATTAGGCATCACCCGTTAGGACAATACTGGTTAATTTAATTAACATTCATTTTCCATAAATTCCAATTCACATATTATTCATTTTTAGGTGGTTATGCAGTGGGATTGATCCTTTGGCGCACCGACGCCTAACGGGAATTTAGGACCTAATGGGCAATTGACCTGACAGGAATTTGGCCCTAGCAGGCAATTCACCACCTAGCAAGGCACCTAGTGTGCCGGCTTGCCCAAGGATCAAGTCACACTGCATTCCCTTTTATTCCATATCAAAAATTCATTTTCCAAGTAGATATATATATAAACCAAAATTTTCCATCATTCCAGTCCATTTTCACAAAAGTCAAACCAAGCCTCAATGATCAACACATATATAATCAAATAGCCACAACTTCACATTCTTTACAACAATTTAACATTTATTTATAAACAATTAGCACCAAACACATATATCATCACATTTAGCACCAACTAAGCATATACTTAATCGCAAACATTTATTAGAGTTACATTCACTTTTATTACTTAACCAAGGCACTCTCATTAATTAAGATCATTATTATCAATTTTATTTAGTTTCTCCCCTAGGTTTTCTAATTTCCTAACTAACACATAACTCCTAGCAATCATTATATACATACCACAAACTATTTCCCAGAGTATGGTAATACTCACTAATACCCACTCCTTACCTTGCGTTTCCATAAACCTGTTTCCTTTCATATAGTGCTGCCCAAACGTAGCGCGGTTCATTGCTTTCGCTTGCGCTGATCCTAAAGCTCCTTCGTCGTCTAAGCGGTCATACAAATTAAATAAAAATCAATATCATGCGTTTTATGAAAAAGGGACTTTAACTTGAAAACGTTAGTTAGTTTTCGAAAACATTTAGTTATTCCCAAATCAGAGTAACTAATTAAAATCATCATAAATAATAATCTCATTAAAAACCGACACTAAATCACAATATCATTCATTTTCCAAAATAATAATAATAAGGTTCCAAAATACTAACTTTCTAAAACAATTTAACACTAAATAATTATTACCAATATCATTAAAATTAGTATTAATATAAAAATTAAAACGTAATCATAGAGCAATTAAAAAAAGTATTAGGGATTTACCCTCAAATCCTATATTCGAAGCAACATCGATAATGGGGATGGTTGGGTCCTAGCTCCTTCAATGGTCACGAGCACAGCGGTACCGGCGTCGGTTTGACTCTTCAACAGATAGGGTGATGGCGGTTCGATTCTAACCCACACAACAGCAACACATGAGAAGGAATCAACGGCAGCAGCAAAACACAACAACATCACTCTCCGGGAGAACGACAAACGGCGATGCAAGCACACGAGCAGCGATACATGGTGGCGGTTCGATCTGGTCCGCACCCAGCACAGAGCAGCACCAGTGGGTCGCGAGAAGGCAGAGATCACGATTTGAGTTGGAGGAAGGCGGCTTCGTGGCTCAAAAGCAGCGGCGACCCCGGTTCTTGTAGCGGAGACACGAACCGGCGAGAGGAAAAGAGGTGGCGGCGGCGGTTCCACTATGGCAGCGAATGGCGGAGGGTGAACACAAACAGTGGCCTCTTGGCCATGGATCAACACATGCAAACCGGAGAGAGGCTGAGATCGTGAGCTTCGTCCCTGGAGGAGGCGCGAATGGCGGTGGCGACAGGACCCTCGGAGTCGCGACTGGAGGAGAAAGCGACGGTGGTGGCGCGGTGAGATAGAGAACACGAGGGAGAGCACGCGTGTGAGAGAGAGCAGGAACGAGAGAGAGTGAAGGACGCACGGTGATGGCTTGCAAGTTGGGTGGCGCCGGCGGGTTGAAGGCGGTGGCGAGTTCACCACAGAGAGAGGGAAGAAGGGACGGAGAAGAAGGGAAACAAAGGGGGGTGGCGGTTGAGCAAATGGAGTAGGAGGAGAACTTAGGGTTCCTTGGCACAAAACACATATCTCCTTTTTTTTTTTAAATACATATGTAGATATAAATATACTAATAAAAATACAAATTGTTTTTAAACCCAAAATACTAATAGTAAGATTTAAACATATACTTACATTTATTTATTTATGCAATCAAATCTAAATAAATACCACTAATATAACTTTAAACAATGATTAATAATATAGGGAAATTACAAAGTTAGTAATTTGAAATATTAAAACAAACTATTTATATATTGATACATCCAAAAGCAAGGTGAAGTATGTAGTGTAAAGAATTATATTTTTCAAACAAGGTATTTACTTTAAATGAACCTACTTTAAAGTATATATATAAAATAGTCCAATAAAAATTAATATAAGGTACTTGAGGGAAACAACCAACACTTTAATAATTATATATAAGAATTAACCATTTAATTTGAAAAATACTCAGAATTTATAATACCAAAGAAAATCAGGATGTTACAGAGGTTCAGCGGCGGAGTTGGGACTCGGTCCTGCGGTCCGGTCACGAACACAACTACAACAATGATGAAGGTGTGGGTTGAGTCGTGAGTCGCTGTTGGAGATGACCCCCGGTTCCGATCATGGTGGCTGTTGGCGGCGCAGATAT
The DNA here is from genome assembly GCA_037953625.1 of Crotalaria pallida. Classification (NCBI taxonomy): domain Eukaryota; kingdom Viridiplantae; phylum Streptophyta; class Magnoliopsida; order Fabales; family Fabaceae; genus Crotalaria; species Crotalaria pallida. The sequence goes on from CM075654.1 coordinate 22,631,656, forward strand.
GGTGTTTGAATCCTCATGGTCATGGTGTGTTCGTACGGTGGAGAATCGTGAACCGCCACATATCCGGATGGACTATGGCGTTCAGATCTGCGAACCATGGAGCTCGGAACAGCATCGCCAAAATATGTTCTTCGATGGTGCGCAATGATGGTGGCAATGATGTTGCGCAATAAGGTTTCACCACCACTGTGATGAAAGCGAAGGAGCAGCGGCCCTCTGAACGACACCGTGTACGATACCGTCATAGCATAGTGAACCTCAACCAGCAGCCACACGTTTTTTTATTTTTTATTTTTATTTTTATTTTTTTTAATGTGGATGGGGATTCAAGTTTATGGTTTCCCACAGACGGCGCCAATGTAGTGTCCCGGTATTGATGGAACACCACGATGTGTTTTTGGGGTTGTTGCAGCTGACGAGGGTGACCCCGGTCCTACGTACCCCTAGTGATAAGGGGATCAAGCCACACATAGTTCTTGAGAGTAGGGAAGAGAGAACATACCTTAGCCCCTATAGCATGGCGATACTTATAGGGGAAGTTGTATTGTGGTGCCTTATGGGCCTGTTCGGCCCAGTAGGGCTGACGTGGCTCTTAGAGGATAAGAAGGATGAGTTATTCACCCTTATCCTGTACTAGAGAGCTCATGCTTATCCTGTAGCGGTAGGATTTATTATTGGTTAACCCTACACAAATAAGCACTTAAACCAACACTTTCTCAAGTTCAAACACTTAAAACTAAATGTGGACAGCATTGTACTCAAACAAATTAAATCATTTAAATACTCTCATGCATTCTAAAAGTCGTTCTTACTTTACCCAAGAATCTTAAACAAACATACATTCATTTCAAACATCACATAATCTCAAGTCATCAAGTTAAGTCAAACATAAACATGCTCACATACTCATTCATACATATAACTTAATCAAATAAAGAAATCAAACTTCTTAAGCACATACAAACCGAATCATGCATCACCTAAACACTTAGACACATTTTCATTTAACTTACACTTAATCACATTAAAACCGTATGCATCATTAGTCTTTTAGAAATTATTTTCTCAAGGAATAAATTCACAAATCAACACATAGTTTCATGGCATGAACACAAACATTCAAGAAAATTTAGCTCCAAAGTTAAGGTCCAAACCGTGACCTTGGCTAAGTTTTATTAAAAATATTTCCAAGAGTTCAAGACTTAAAAACAACTCCAAATCCAACAACAATTTCATATAATTCATCAAGCAAGTAAAAATATAATCCTAGCATGTATTTCCTATATGAAACCGTGAGCATCATTACCTCTCTAAACAATTTTGATTTCACATTTAACACATATAATCAACTCAATAGTTCATGGAAATCACATATTCATTAACTAAACTTAAGAAAATCTTAATCTTTTTCAACTAAGCATACAAAACCGTGACCACCACTCAAGATTACAACACCACAAAATTTTATATTCATTATTAAATTCCAAGATCATGACATGCAAGAAGTCAAACAAAATAAAATCAAGATTCAATCACATCATCATCAAAACCGTGACTTTGTCCATGGTTTTTTTTAAAAAGAGTTTTCTTAAAGATTCAAACTTCCAAATCATGCTTAGAATCTCAAGATAATCACATGCACATAACAAAATCCAACATCAAACTTCTAACCTAAAGATCAAGCACAAACCGTGGCCATCACAAAGAAAATCACCAAGAAGATCAATCATTTTCAAAGGTCTTAACATTAAAAACTCAAGCATCAACACATCATAGTTCAAGCATAGATCTTAACATGCATGCAAACAAAAACACTAGATCTTTGAGAAATCCATTATGAAAACTTAAAAATCAAGTTCTTTTCAAAAACATTTTTAAGAGATCAAAGAGGAAAACTTAAGATCATGAAAAGAAAACACTTTCTTAACAAAAACTTCAAGATCAAGTTCAAAGATCATCATGCATGTAAAAGAAATCACTAGATCTAACTTGGAAACAAACATTCATCAACACTTTTTCAAACAAAATCAAGGTCTTAGAAAGAAAGTGTGAAAACAAAAATGAATCAAAGAAAGAGGTTTAAAACTTTTAAGATCATGAAACAAAATCCTTACTTAATCAAAAGCTCTCAAAATCAAGTCCAATTCTTTGGTTTCTCTTCCCTCTCCTCACGGTTTACCCATTCTTCTTCCTAGTCCATGGCTTTCTCCTTCTCTTCTTCACTATCTTGGCTTGATTTCACTTAGATTATGAGGTGTTTTGGGTGGGTTCTCCTTCTCTCTATATTCGGCCACTCTCTTTCTCTCACTCTCTCACTAAGAGTTTGATTTTCTCTTAGTGTTGTGTTTAGTTTTGGAAAAGAAATGAAGGAATAGAAACAAGAGATGTGGGTGTGTTGATCACTCCCTCTCACACGGTTTTAGGCCCTTCTTTTATTCCTCTTTACTTTTTCTTATTTGCCATCAAGGGCTTGCATGGGGGGCTTGGTTGCAATTTCTTGGCTTTGTTTCCTTCCCCACGGCTCCCTTTCCTTGTTCCTTCCTATTTCTTTTTCTTTTATTTTTCACTCCCCTCTTAAGTCATGCTTTGGTCATGAAGATGATGTCATGAGTTTGAATATTTGGCACACAACTTGGTGATCAAGTTAAGGAACTTGGAGGCCAAGTAAAGCACCTAGACTATTCGGCCATAGGGTAATTAGGGTAGATTAGATTAGCTTAATTAGGTTTAAGGCACTAATTAGGTTCTAATCATGATTAGGGTAGGATTAGCAAAAATTTATTTAGGTTTAGTCCACTAATCCTTAGAGATTAGGGCTTAATCAAGGATTAAGGTGCTAATCAAAAACTTAATCTTTTCTAACATAGGTTTATGAAAAGTTAATTCTAGGTTAGCTCACTAACCTTAAGGGTTTAGGGTTTAAGAGAGTGATTAAGCACTTAATTGAGGATTAAGAGCTCGATTAGGGTTTAATCAAGAATTATGATACTAATTAGGGTTTCTAGAGACGATTGGACTTTGATTCTTTGAAACTTGGAATAAAACAATTTTTCATCTTAAAATCATATGCATGAATTTAGGAAAACTAAATCTTAACTAAAACCCTAAGCAATCACACACACAAAATCACAACACAAGTAAATTAAATTCCAAGCATAAAACTCATTATGAAATCAAAACTCTTTTTAAATTAATTCTTAAATCAATTAGGTTAAAATAATTTCTTGATTAGGGACTTGTAGAAGAAGTGAGTCAAAAGGCAGATGTTACAATTAACACAGGAGACGATGTTAACCTTTCCTTCAACTCACGGAAACTAACTTCACACCGATCGTCCCACACGAACGGTTGATCTTTCCGAGTCAACTTAGTCAAAGGCAACGCAATCTTGGAAAATCCTTCTATAAACCGACGATAGTGTCCAGCAAGCCCTAAGAAACTTCTCACCTCAGTCACAGTCTTAGGTTGTTCCCAGCTCAGCACTGAACTTACTTTTGCTGGATCCACCGCAATTCCTTCTTTAGAGATTACATGCCCCAAAAACTTCACTTCATTCAACCAAAACTCACATTTCGTAAGTTTGGCATATAATTGCTTCTCTTTCAGGACTTTTAACACAATCCTAAGATGCTTCTCATGTTCTTCCGGATTCTTAGAATAGACCAGAATATCGTCAATAAACACTACCACAAATAAATCCAGGTAGGGTCTAAAGATCCGGTTCATATAATCCATGAAAATAACAGGTGCATTAGTCAATTCGAACGGCATCACAACATACTCATAATGACCGTATCGAGATCGAAATGCAGTCTTGGGTATATCCTCCTCCTTTATCCTGATCTGATGATAACCTGATCTCAGATCAATCTTGAAAAATACTGCAGCTCCCCTAACTTGATCCATAAGGTCATCAATCCTTGGAAAAGGGTACTTATTCTTAATGGTGACCTTATTCAACTGCCTGTAGTCCACACACATTCTCATACTCTCATCATTCTTCTTTACAAACAGTAATGGAGCTCCCCAAGGCGAAACGCTCGGCCTGATCATCTATTTCTGCAGCAATTCCTCTATCTGCTTCTTCATTTCTGCCATTTCTGGTGGTGCCATCCTATAAGGAGCAATAAAGATGGGACCAGCTCCAGGGACTAAATCAATCCCAAACTCTATCTCTCGCTTCGGAGGTAATCCTGGTATCTCCTCAGGAAATACTTCCGGAAATTCCCTCACCACAGGAATCTCTTCTATCGGCATCGACTCTTCTTCCCCAGTAGCAGAGAACAAACACATATAACCTTCATGTAACACCCTCAAAATAACCCAAGTAATTCATACAAAATGAATACTATTACTTGAGAATATATGGACTTGTAAATGTTAAAAAATACTGGATTCAAAATCTTCTTTTATATTTTCCAAATAGTCGGGTGCACAAACCAAAACATAGGATGTTTGGAGCATAGTTTACGTGTTACTTTTAAAATCGAATTCGGCATTTACTTTGCTCAAAAGGTAATTTCACAAATCTTGGATAGCATTCTCTTTGAGGATAAATTTACTCTATTTCATATAAAGGAACTCAAGTATTGCCATCCAGTTTTCGTCTAGCCAAGTGATACCATTTCCAAAATGTCATAGCCGAATTCTTTCAAATCAATATCAGAGTAAGCGGAAATATCAGGACTATGTAATAGACTTTAGTATAAGCATGGATTTTATTTATATCAAAAGGTACGTAATACATAGTCCGGCGGTAAGGGTCTCCAAAATCCCAGAACAAGTCCATAAGGCTATGTATTTATATGTACATTAAAATAGACCATGGCTCCAGAGTTTTCAAAAGAAATTCCCACAATATATAAAACTCCCAAGGCTGGTCTCATAGCACTGGTCGTGACAGTAGTAGTAGAAGTCTCCAAGAAGTAGCAGCAATTATCATCCGACATCATCATCAGCAGCTAATCTCCTCCACAGCATCCATCACATCGGATCCCTGATCCTCATCATTTACCTTATGCACATACCTAGGGATCATCGCCTCTCCATTGACTCCCGATAGATTAAATGACAAGCTCGCTTCCGCTCTCGTATTCGATAGGATCCTCCTTGATCTTATTTGAAGGAGTAATTACCCTACCACTGGGTACAAGGTCTGATGAAAACGTGACCTTAATAGGACTCCTTGAAATAGACGGGGAAGTCTCCTCTCGAATGACTCTAAGAGAAAAAAAGGTATGAGCGGGTAGGTTCGAATTGAAACTGTTATACAAGCGAGCTGGTCGAGTGGGAGATGATCCATGGTAAGTATAAAAAGTAGATACATGCATAGCGTATATGATGGGAATCCTAAACCTACGAGGATATGACCGAACCAGTGGATTAGGGTGATCGAAGGTAACCACTATCTCACCCTCATACACTACTCGGCAATCATCGCAGATCCATATGCCACTAAGAAGTGGGCGGACCTCGATGCAAGCGATGTAACAAGACATCACCTACAAGGGCATAGGGGTAAGCAAATCTATACACATAATCAATAGAGCTTAAATGTTGAAGTAACATGATTATGCACAAATAACCCCAAATCAGTTAATAGCCACAATTAACAGTTAGCTCACGCTTAATGCAAATATGATATTCATTCACTCATTCAGATATCCAGCCTTAACTAAATTAAGGGTAAGTGGCATCATGCCTGTCATTCTTCCTTTTCTAAGATTCTCCATCTAAGGTCCTCATGGACGCCAATCCAATACCACAATGCATTTCCAAATCACGAATACGTTACCAAAACGTATGGCGTACTAGCTCGGAAGTGATAAAAACGTCACACTACCTGGTGAACGTCACGTCGCCCAAGGACGTAAACCTATCACTTCTCAACATACAATGGGTGTGATAAAAAACGTCACCACATCTGATGAACGTCACATCGCCTAAGGACGTAAACCTTATCACTTGTGATACACGACAGAGGTGATAAAAAACGTCACCATGTCTGATGAACGTCACGTCGCCTAAGGACGTAAACCTTATCACTTGTGTGCACCACACCCTTCTCAACAAACAACGGGTGTGATAAAAAACGTCACCACATATGATGAACGTCACGTCGCCCAAGGACGTAAACCTTATCACTTGTGTAACACAACAGAGGTGGTAAACAACGTCACCATGTCTGATGTACGTCACATCGCCAAAACGTAAACCTTACCACTTGTGTGCAACACACCGTTGAACCATCAAATCAACAGTATACCACATACTGTCCACATTGTCCACCATAATGTGTCATCGAGCTAGCAGCAACTTTTTGTAATTCCAGAGGTCCTCCTCATGTCACCCGAACATGAGTAAACGATCGAATATCCAAACTCAAACATGAATGTAATATCTTTGCTTAAAGAAATTGATTGGTATATTTCAATATGTAACGTGCCACCCAAGCATCGTTATGACGTGCCACCCGAGCAACGTCCATCGTCCAAAATGAATAACCATATAATCAATCAATCTCTTTTAAGTCCTAGATCACTTGGATTATTGTAGTTAAATTCTTAACCAACTAAGTCAGAATTGAACATGGTGTTTCTCAGGTATAATCCAGCATACTCGAGTGTTTTTCAACGTTTCCAGATTACTCGAGTGTTCTTTAGGGTTACTCGAGTGTTCATGACTTTCTGGGGATCTGGGTTTCAAATTTATTAAATTACTCGAGTGGTTCATGGGTTACTCGAGTGGTCATCATGATTTCCAGAATACTCGAGTCACCCCTGCATTACTCGAGTGGTTTGCCTTAACATGTCCCCAGGTCTTACTCGATACTCGAGTACTAGACACAATACTCGAGTGTTCTTGCTCAAATTACATTGTTTTACAAACATTTTACTCGAGTATCCTGTCCAATACTCGAGTGTTTCCCAGCAGAACAGACTGGAATCTTTGGTTTAACACACCATTTTCAGTTCTACTCAATTCTAGTCCAATCCAGGGATCCACAAAGTTCATATATCATAACTAGAACATGTTACAACACAAAAACAACAACTTATTACACTGAATCGAATCTGAGCAACCATTATGCATAAAAACACATTTTCAACAACTTAACATACCAAATTCAGTTCCAAACACTTTTGGCATGAAAACAACTTGCACATAGCTCACATGCAACATATAGAACTTGCTCAGAACATCCTTAGAACACAGGTTGGTCTCCAAACCAATTTCCCTGTTCAAACTAAGCCCTTAGAGCCTCTTGGTGGCTCTCTAATCAAATGCATGCAATTTAAACTCTATCTAGTGAATAAAGAGCTTCCCCTTACCTCTTAGACGTGAATCAACAGAGACTTTACCCCAAACTTAGCTTCCAAGCTGAATTCCCCAAAATCCACACTGAAACAGAGCAGTTTCAGCAGAGCACCAAGATTGAATTGGTTGATGCATGAAACAGCCATAAAAATTGGGGAAATTAGTCTCTATACACTCTCTACAATTCACACTAACTAAAGAGATAAGATTAACATGGAGAGGTTGCCTGAGCTTACCAAAATCGAGCTCCCAAGTAAGCTCCAGGAAACCTTACACAGCAAACGGACTCCAACTTCCAAACTTCGATTCTTCCAAACTACGAACTCTCAGCTCACAATCTTGGTATATTTATGAAGCCCTGAATGTGAGCTTCACAATGGTGTATGATTTGTGGTTCGAATCAACCCAGAGAGGGAGAATCGATTGAATCAATTCAGAAACCCTAACTCAAGCAAAACTCACGAATTGAGCAAAGGGGTTGAGTGATTCATCAACCATGGCTTAAATAGTCATTCATGGAGCTCATGCAGCTCGACACGAAAGCCATGGACGTGTTGAAGGCTTGATTTCGTGTCAAACTGCGGTGACTCGTTGGTGGTGACTCACCAATCGCACTCACTCGTCAACTCTGACCAGAATACTCGAGTGTTTCCAAAACTACTCGAGTATTTTGACCAGTTTTTGAAAAATATTAATTTTATTTTCTTTCCCTCCAAAATCTTTCTAAAATCACTTCAAGGTCCCCAAACAGGGACTAATGTGAAAATATTCATTTTCTCATATTAAAATTCTTTAATATCATCTTTCATAATAAATTACATGAAATCAAGACTAAAAATAACTAATTATAAATAAACTTTATAATGAACATTTTATTAATCAGGGGTTAAAAATCAGGGATGTTACACTTCAGGTTCAAGGGTCCTATATTGAATTGTCTTTTCCTCACAATTGATGATCACTTGGTTCTTCATCAACCAATCCATACCCAAGATCACATCCAATTGTAACTTAGGGAGACAAACCAAATCTACTTTGGAAAGACGACCCAAAATTTCCACATTACACCCTAAACAGACTTTAGCGGTAAAAATCGGTATTCCCGTAGGGGTATCTATACTAAGATAGCAAGGTGAATCGAAAACAACAAGATTCAACCTATTTACACATTCAGGAGAAACAAAAGAATGTGTAGCTCCAGAATCAAACATGATTTTTCAAGGTTGATTATTAAGCAGAAAGTTACCTTGCACGAGATTCGGGGTTTAGGTTGCTTCATTACCACTCAGGGTAAACACTCGTCCTTGTACCACAGGCTTGCCAGCAGATCCCTTTGCATCACCTTTTGCAGACTCCTTGCATTCACGAGCAAAGTGACCTTGCTTTCCACACTTGAAACATCCTCCTGTGGACCAGCAAAATTGACCATGATGATAACGCCTACACTTCTCGCAATAAGGAGCATTATCGCGAGACTTGTTCTTGTTATCCATCACAGCTTTGCCCTTGCCTTTGTTCTTCTGAGAATATGGACCATTACTCCGATGATCAAACCTCTTCTTCCTCTGTGGTCCATAGTTCTGTCCAACCCCTTTCCCTTGACTTCCAATCAACTCAGCCTTCTTGTCATCCTCATACATTCTGCACATATCCACAAGTGCAGGAAAACTCTGAATCCTTTGATAACTGAAAATAGACTTCAGCTCCGGTCTCAATCCATTTTCAAACTTAACACACCTACTCCTTTCATCAGGGTTATTCAAGTAGTAGGGAGAATATTTCATCAGCTCCTCAAATCTGGCAGCATATTCTCCTACACTCATATCCCCTTGCTTCAATTGCATGAATTCCACTTCCTTCTTTCTCTTTAAATCTTCTGGAAAGTATTTATTAAGAAATTTCTCCACAAACACTCCCGAGTTGATTGCTCTCCTTTCAAAATTCAGCAATTGGAAAGTGTGATCCCACCAGTTTTCAGCTTCCCCATGAAGCATGTAAACTGCATAGGTTACCTTCTGTTCATCAGAACACTCTAGAGTTCGGAAAATCTTGTTGATCTCGTACAACCACTTGTTTGCCTCATCAGGTTTGTATCCGCCTTCAAACCTTGGTGGATTGCACTTCCTGAACTCCGACAGAGTCTTAACATCGTGATTCGCCATGTTGCCAACAGGTGGGTTACCAGCTCGCCCTTGAGGTGGCTGCAGTTGCTGCTGCTGCTGCATGCCTTCCAGCACGGTCGTGATTCGTTCTAACATTTCGTTCGTAATATTTCTATTTCTGGTTGCCATAGAAAGACCTGCACTATGGGATTTGGGTCACTAAAAAGGTCTTTAAACATAAATGCTACTGACTTACTCAAAACATATTCAATTTACATTGAATCCATACTTAGCTGCATCATCGGGGCCATGAGGGACAGGGCCAATGCTCTGATACCACCGCAGGTGTGACGCTCTCGTTTTACATCTTGAAAATAATAAATATTTCCAAATGATTGAAATACTTGCTATCAAATATTAGGACTAGAAATTTTTTTTCCTTTTTAATTTATACTTGCTCGATTATAAACGTTTTTAATCTGCACAAATATTGGAATTCGGCTTAATAATATCTTAATTACAAAAAGACTCTCGAGATACTATTTCCATAAACATAGTAAACATCTTTGTAGTCCTTCTTAAAATACATTATTAGTCTCTCGAGTTTAATCGAATATATAAAATATAAACTTGTCGCCGAGCTCCTTTTTGAATCAAAATCAGAGTATGCGGAAGTAAAATTAATACTTGTGGGGCACTGCTGAGGTAAATAAAACATACCATATATATATATATAACATAACATAAACCCCATAAGTATCATCAGTAGCAAGTAGTGAAAGTCGGGATAGCAAGTTTGGTAAAATGTATACAAACCAGCTGCATAAAATAAAACCTCACTCTAAGACCTCTCAAAATATATACAATATATCACATAGTCCCAAAAGTAGAAGTCCCAGAGCAGGTCATCCGTGTCCTCAGCAGCTCCTCAGATCCTCCACAGCTCTATCCCTAGGATCTAGGATCCAAAAGATCCACGCTATGCAGGCTCCTATGAACCAGCGGGTCCACCTTTAGCAGAAATAGTCGGCTCGACATGCACCTCCTCCTCGCTCTCATCCTCCACGGGGTCCTCCTCGACCCCGCCTGACTGGGTAGAGACCCCACCACCTGGTCTAGGATCTGCAGAAGCAGTCCTCTCGAAATCAGTCGGACCAGGAGAAGGAGTCTCCTTAGTGACAACTCTATGGGAGGAAGGATGAGAACAAGTGGCAGCTCTGAAACGAAAACTATGAAATCGACGCACAGGTCGAGCCGGGGGTGGTCCTCTATATGTATAAAAGGGTGGAACATGCATAGTATAGACTAAAGGGATCCTAAATCGACGAGGTCGCACTCGCACCAGAGGGTTAGGGTGGTAGAGAGTGATCTCCACCTCCCCCTCAAAAGTGGCACGGTGCTCCTCATACGTCCATATGCCACTAGGGATAGGGCATATCTCGATGCAGGCTAGGTATCTGGCCATCACCTAAACGGGCACAGGGAGTAAGTATACACAAATACATAATTGATAAAGACTAAAATTACAAACACAAGTATGTCATGGACAGATAATAATGCAAATACATATGAGCACACCCATTTTTCAACATTATATCTCTTATAATGCAAGTGGCATGATGTATGATTTTCTATCCACAACTGAGGCCTCTAAAAGTCCATCTTGGACGTCCATCCAATACACCCTTGTGTTCCCGGAACACTGACATTCGTTCCCAGAACGTAATGCCAAACCATACTTGGGTAATAAGCATCACTCCCGGAGTGTGCACCACGTTCCCAGAACGCATACGTTCCCAGAACGCATAAAAACCAGGTCCCGGACACAGGCCACATTCCCAGAATGTGTCATCAAGTAGGTTACAATTTGGTACTCCCGGAGTACCCTCCTCATATTCCCAGAATATGATAAACGTTCCTACCAACCAAACTTCCATTCTATATGGATGCACAATTATCATGGTTGGTTTTATATTTTCATTAATTACTGTGATTTAGAAATATTCCAATTTCTCTTTTGAATGATTTATTTGAGGCATAACCTTTGGCACAAAATTCTCCTTTGAATTATCTCAAAAACATGCCCTTAAACTTAGATTGGAAAAACATAACCAATGGTATTAAAAAAACTCAACTTTTTATTTTTCAGATTCAGGTACTAACCGGTTACAGTTTCAGGCTAACCGGTTAGAATTACAGACCTGAACTGTTTACCATTGAAATTCAGAAAAACCCTTTTTCTTGAATTCCCTACCCAATCCATAAACAAGTTTAACATTGTTTTACACCTCAAAAACCACTATTTTTATCATTCAAAAGTCTAAATCACATTTCATTCTCCAATGAGCATAATTTCCTCTTGAAATTATCCCATTACACTAAGGTATTAACTCTTTAACTGCAATCTGAACTATAACAGTGAAAACAACTTATTTTCAGATTGTTTTCCATGAAATTAAGGCCTAGATTTGAGTAGGATTTATAAGACCACAACACTGATTTTGTAAACTTATTTTCTTTTGCATTTTTACAGTGTCTAACCGGTTACGAATATCGAGTAACCGGTTAGATTATGCAGTCAGACACTAAAACATGAGTTTTAACAAACCATTCTCTTCACTACTCAAATCTAACCAAATTTCAACTTTTAACAGAGTTCATATACCTTAAATAAATATGTTTAACCACATAAACACATATAATTTTGCATGCATTTGGTTTAGTGCATCAAATTGCATAAGAATCCATACAAACACAATTCAATACCTCAAATCACAGATTATACATTTAGCTTCTGATTTAAACATTAAAATCACTTGCATGCATCAATATAAAGTTGCTCAAAACAACATTGAGCTAGAATTTGGCCTCCAAGCCTTTGTGCTTCACACACATAATGCCCTTTTTGAGTTTTGTTAACTCAAATCCTAATTCACTTGACTTTTAGTCTAAATCTAGTATAAGGTAGACTTCTCCCATACCTCTCAGTTGTTTTTGATGAGTATAACTTATGAACTTGAAGAAAATATACAATCTCCTCACAAATCCTAAGTTCTGCTCCCAGCCACGATTTCCATCAATAGGGTTCAAAGACCAGCAAATTTGACATAGGAATTGGTCAAAGAAATTGGGGAAAACCATTAGAAATCAATATAGGTAACATGCACTAAGGAATGAAAGTGATTTGAGACTTAAGGATTGACTGTGCTTACCAAAATCCAGTCTCCAACCAAGCTTCCCGAATCAGAAAACCCAGAACTTCAGCTTTCCCAACTCCAACTTCTGAGATCAATTTCTCCCTCCACAATCACTCTTGACTCACAAACTCTATATCAATGGAAATCCCTTGATTTAAGCTTTCCAGAAGTGTATCTATCACTCTCTAACACTCAAAGAAGAAGGAGAATCGCTTCAGACGATTATGGAACCCTAACAGCCTCTCAACTCTGGTTTCAGAGAAATCAACCCCAAATTCATCAACCACACCAGCTTAAATAGAGAAATTCGTGTGCCATGCAGGGCGACACGCGTTCTCCACTATGAATTGAGTGGGATTCGTGGCGATTAATCGAATTAACCAAGTGATTACTCATCAATTTCCACTAACCCAGTTTCTGAGTTCATCGTCTAACCGGTTACAGGGCATTACTAACCGGTTAGATCAGTACAAAATTTAAAAATCAATATTTTTAAATCTTTTCCCTCCAAGAACTTTTCAATATTACATTTAGGTCCTAATCCAGGGACTAAAATACAATATCCTTATATTTTGCATTTATTTGCCATATAAAAATATTTCAACTAATTTTTATATTTCAGGCTAATTAAATACAAAACATAAACTTGAAAATTCATATAAATTAATAATAAAACTTTTATTATTAATTTCCTTATTATCTGGGAGACGAAAATTAGGGGTGTTACAGTCAAGATACGAAACGACAATTGATTGTGGTGTGTTTAGTGTTCTACGTTGCGACAATAACTTTATATTGTTTGTCTGATTTTATTTTGATATGACATGTTGTATAATCTAAAGTTATACTGCTTAATATGGTCTTGGAAATGATAAAAGAACATGTGATGAAGTATCAAATGTATCTGGATATGTTTATGAAATCATGGTTTATTCGATGAAAGATTATTTGATATATTTGAACAGTTGTTCCTATGAAAAGGACCTGGTATATTTAGAAATATACTATGAAAAGAAAATATGAGAATGATTAATATTGTGGAAATTCAAAAACAGTACACTAGTGTACAGTGATGGTGCAACGTCACAATTACTTTTGTTGTATATCCCCTTTAAGTGACTGGCCACGTGGATGACTGTGTCGTGGTTTCAAGTCTTGTGGAATCCACTGTACCATAGGGAGGTGTTTGCTGTTACCCTTAAAGGTCGAGGCCCGTTAGGAGCGAGGCTTAGAATGGGTCGACCAAACTAGGTTAATAAAAGACTTAAAATGCTTAAAAGACTCAAAAGCTTTAATCCTTTCCTAACTCTGCGTTGAGAGAGAAGTAGTGGAGAGGAAAGATACCGTATACTTGGAGACCGGTGTATCTTCGAGTGTTGATTGTGATAGGGGAGGGCAAGGACAATGAAACGTCAAGAAGCCTTGAGTGCTTCCTTAGGCGGGACAACGTTACAATGATCAAGGTCACCTGCTGGGCATTGATCGTAGCAAGGACTGCAGTACAACTAAGGATAGAGCTGACGCCCCCTTGAGCATATCGGAGATGGTGAGAGGGAATCTAAATCAAGGCTAAAGGTCATCGATTTTATTATGTATTGACCAACAGAGCGTGGTCCACTTTTATTTTTGCTGGCCAACAGAGTGTGGTTGCAGCTGGTACGTACCCTTTGACACTTGATGCCTGTGTGGTTAGGATTCCTGTGCATCCCATCTTCTTTTCGAACTAGGTTATGGTTGGATATTGAGGAGGAGATGTATCATGTGTGCTGACTTACCCTTCGCTTCAATGATTTTCCTCCCTAAATCATTGACGGCTATGTTATGATTCCAGATAAGCAAATGGAGAAAACTTACCAAAGATTTTAATGAAACATTTGAAACTATTATGAGAACGATGTGAAGAGTAATGTTATGAAATGAATATGCTGTTATGATGAAGCATGATGTAATCTGTGTTGTATATGCATGTTATATCCTAATGTGACCCTTAGAGTAAGTCCATGCCGTCGACGATTATATCGTTCGGATTGCTTACTCTCTCTGTTTTCCCCTTTTCTGTGGACATTGGGAATGATGTCCACAGATGGCAGATCCAGTTGTGTGTCAAATAGATATTTCAAATAGTGGAGTAGCGTCCTTGGAAGATTTTGGATATTGGGAGGTTAAGCAGACTGGATGGTCATGGGAAGGATCTGCAGATATTCCGGAAGAAGAAATTCAAGAGAAGTTTCAAGAGTACATGTTAGAAGAATAGCATGACATGGAGATGTTGAATATGGAATTTGATGAAGATGAAGCTATTTGGGAGCTTGATGATCTTCAGGAAGACTTTGAGATATGGGAACCTGATGAGGAGGATGTTCAAGAAGAAGGGAAAATGGAGTAGAAGTTCGACCCAGAGGAGGCACCTGCTGTTGAGAGTAGTGATGATGAGGGGTTTTATGTTTGTCATAAGATTTAAGTAGATTGAGTCTGCTCTGATAGGACTGATGTACTCTTTAGCATTGGCATAGACCCTTTTGTCCTAAATTTTCATTGTAATCAATGTCATGCCTTTTTAGGTAATGACCATTTTAATGAAATGTCTATTCAGTATAATTTTTGTATCAATGATAATACTAGAATTTCAATTTAATCACATGTTTTTCAAGGAAACCATTCAAAAAAAATAATGTTGTGAGAAAATGAGTTTGTTTGGAAATGTGTTTTGTAATGTCTCAGTTTGGAATAGAATAATATGAAAGGATATTTTGCAAATTAAGTTATTTCAAAAGTTGAACTAAGGTAATGGAAATCCTTTTTGATTAAGAAGTTGGAAAATAATTATTGTATTTTAAAAAGAAAAATGGCGTAAATTTTTGCTAAAATTCTATGTCAAAATTGGGGTGTTACAAGTGGAACTTCGATGGGCATCGGGCCACATACGAGGGTGACATGGAGATCACCTTTCGTCATCCTAACCCTTGGTCCCGGATGCGCCCCCGTCGTACGAGAATCACAATGGTGTATATTATGCACATTCCCCCGAAATATGTTTTTCGCCATGGAACCCCACCACCACCACCACGACGTTTTACTAGATGATCACTTCCACCAAGTCCTGCACCCTCTACTGAAAGAGTAATTTTTGAAGTTCCCACTCACCCTAGTCCTTCCCCGAGGGTCCAACCTAGGACTCCGGTTTATGTGCCATTTGAGCCGGCACATGAGGAGGACGAGGAGGAGGAGGAGGACCCCATTGAGGACGAGGACCCAGTGGAAGATGACACTCAGGTGACAGATGACGATTCCATGGAGAATTCAACTGGAAGTCAGTGGGGAACTGACGACTAAGTTGAATTCCTGTGAGTGGTATGTGGATGCTTTAACCCATCAGGTTTCTCTTTCCTTTACTGTTTTATATTTTGGAGTTATGAACCATATGCTCTAGGTTGTTATACATTTTGTTGTAATATATGTAATATATGTTGGAAGTCAAGCTGGTTGGAAGGCATGCTTCAAACTCTCTATGGACTTCAAGTTTAAGGCAAATATATGTTTTGATGATAACAAGCCAACTCAAGTTCAAGCTCACAAGTGCAAGCGTCAAGATTGAAGACTCAAACAAGCCTAAGAATAGAAACCTTCTCCTTAGATCAAATGTAAGGTAATGAAGTTTTTTTGTTTACTTAGAAGTTTCAAAGCCAACAAAGTTTTTATTTTTGAACAGAAGAAGAAAAACGTATTTTCTGCATATAAAATGTTTTTCTGCATTTCATCGGAGTAAAAATAGTTGATGTTACAAAACTCTGCATATTTATATGATTGCAAAAGAGAGTAATCGATGATCTCTTGCAGTAATCGATTAACTTTGTTGCATCATAGAAAAATCAGAGAAGCTGTAATCGATTAACTGAATTTTGTTAATCAGTTACTTTCTTATGAAAGTAATCGATTACAACAGTCAAGTAATCGATTATAATTGTTGCATCACATATTTTTCAGAGGCTTAGTAATCGATTACAAGTCTTGTAGTAATCGATTACATGATGTTGCATCATATGCAAACCAGAGGCTTAATAATCGATTAACTCCTCAGTGTAATCGATTATCATAAGTTGCATCATACAATGAACAGGAGTGATGTAATCGATTAACTATTCTTAGCCTAATCGATTACATGTTTTTCAATGTATTTAAGAATTTGTATTTTTGAAGGAATAATCGATTACCTTCTTAAAGTAATCGATTACTTCATGTTTTATTGAAAAACGTGTCAGAATCATTTTTATTATTTCCTGATTTGTTTTTATATAAAAGATTCTGATATATTTTATAAAATTCGAAAATGATTTTAATTTTGAATTATTTCCTTTTTGGTTTTAAGAATCAAATCTTTATTTTATTTCGAAAATCGTTTTGATTTTATTTTGATTTTAAAACTTATTTCAAATCTTTGTTTATTCCTTTTTGATTTGTTTTATTAATTCAAAATCGTTTTTGATTCTAAAAAGTTTTCTTTTTAAATAAAGATCACTCCAACATTTCAACAAGTTTTTTTTAGTTTTTACGTTCAGACATTTTTGTTTACGTTCTCTCTTCTTCTTCTTCTTCTCAAGTGTTCTGCTTTTCATTGTTCTAATTTTTGAAGAACAAACCTTGTTGGCTGCGTAAACTCTAAGACAAACTTCTTCTTCATTATCATAAGAGCTTATTGTAGAATCTGTGTTTTTGAGAACACGTGATACTTATTGTAATCACTCACATCTATTGTATTCAACCTTAGTGGTAGGGAGAGAATCCCATAGTTGAACGTTGAGGTGTTCGTAGGGCGAGGAACCCTGCTGTGTGATTGAGGCCCCTAGCGAACGGAGGTTCCTAGTAGTGTGCGGGGTGCTCTTGGTTGTAATAGGGTGCGGCTCTATTGCTTGGTTATAAGAACTCTCAGGCGGGTCGCTTGGGGACTGGACTAGGCCTTTCGACGGGAAGGCTGAACCAGTATAAAATTCTCCGGTGCAAGCTTTTCTATCCCTATCTCTTTTACTTTCCGCATATTTAATTTTTTACATTTCCGCGCTACTCAATTATTATATTTCTATCGTTTTCGCGATCCGTTTCAATCATTTAATCTCTCCATCTCAAATCAATTTTTATTTTGGTACGAATTTTTCAATACATAATAAAACTCGATTCACCCCCCCCCCCTCTCGAGATTTTGAGGCCTAAACCAACAATTGGTATCAGAGCTAGTCTCTTGTGTTAAGACTTAACCTTCTCAAGAGTATGGCTTCAAACTCTATGTTTGGAGGTGAAGGGAGTTCTATTAACCGTCCTCCCATGTTTGATGGGGTAGGGTACGCGTATTGGAAAGCCCGTATGAAAATTTTTATTCAAGGAGTTGGATTAAAAGTTTGGGATGTTGTTGTTAATGGTCCCTATGTTCCTACCTATGTGGTTAATGGTAACACCGTCGAAAAGCCTATGGCTGAATGGACGGAGGAGGAGGAACGTAGAGTCCAATACGACTTGAAAGCGAAAAATATTATAACATCTGCTTTGAGCTATGATGAGTTTTTTAGGATATCAACATGCGAGACAGCACAACAAATGTGGGATATGCTGGAAGTCACGCATGAAGGTACAACGGAAGTAAAGAGATCAAGAATCAATACGTTGACTGGTGAATATGAGCTATTTAGAATGAAAGATGGAGAATCGATTCAAGAGATCCAAAAGCGATTCACAATGATTGTAAATCAACTGACGACATTGGGGAAGAAATTCACCAATGAGGATCTCATCAACAAAGTTCTAAGGTGTTTGGGAAGAGATTGGCAACCCAAGGTGACGGCAATTGCTGAATCAAGAAATCTCTCAACAATGACGCTGGCAACTCTGTTTGGAAAATTACAAGAACACGAAAGTGAACTAAAAAGGTTGGCTCAGCATGAAGAAGAGAACAAGAAAGTTAAAAGTTTGGCATTCAAGGCTGAAGCACCTGCACCAGATAGTGACTCGGACAAAGAATTATTGAATGATGAACACATGGGTCTATTGGTGAAAAAGTTCGGGAAATTCCTGAGAAAGAAAAATTTCAACAAGAGAGACAACAATAAAAGTGGAGGCTCAACCATCACATGTCATGAGTGTGGCAAGCCTGGTCACATTAGAGCAGACTGCTATCAATTGAAAAAGAAAGAGAATTCAGAAAAAGGCACCTCAAGTTCAAAGAAGGGGAAGCAAGCATACTTGGCTTGGCTGGACAATGATGGAAGTTCGGATGAGGATTCAGACGAACAAAAGGAGACTGCCAACCTATGCTTGATGGCTCACGACAATGAGGTTACTCCGGAAGGAAGGAAGGCATGGTGGTACTTGGACAACAGATGCTCAAAACATATGACTGGAGATAAATCTAAATTCTCGCATCTCGTGCCTAAGGACCAAGGACATGTGACCTTCGGAGATAACAATCAAGGAAA
This sequence comes from Crotalaria pallida, assembly GCA_037953625.1. Taxonomy (NCBI): domain Eukaryota; kingdom Viridiplantae; phylum Streptophyta; class Magnoliopsida; order Fabales; family Fabaceae; genus Crotalaria; species Crotalaria pallida. The sequence goes on from CM075654.1 coordinate 22,650,733, forward strand.
GATTATCGGAATCGGTAAAATTGGTACACCTCCTAACCCTTGCATTGAAAATGTTTTACATGTTGAGGGCCTAAAGCACAATTTGCTAAGTATTAGTCAATTGTGTGATAAGGGCAATAGGGTTATATTTGATTCTGATAGATGTATTATTGAGGGAAAAGTTGATAATCTTATTAAGCTAATTGCTCGCAGGATAAACAATGTGTATGTTATTGATTTTGATTCAATTCCCTCAAATGATGTGAAATGTTTATTATCTAAAGAGGATGAATCGTGGTTGTGGCATCGTAGAATAGGTCACATCCACATGGCTCATTTAAATAAAATTTCTTCTAAAAACTTAGTAGTTGGTTTGCCAAAGCAAAATTTTTACTTTTCTGAAAATTGTGATCCTTGTCCAAAATCAAAACTCACAAGGGCTACTTTTCCGTCTAAAAATCTTGTTTCAACTCAAAGGCCCTTGGAACTTTTACATATGGATCTTTTTGGACCGTGTCAAACTAAAAGATTTGGTGGCAACTATTATTGTTTAGTTATTGTGGATGACTATTCTAGGTATACATGGACGCTTTTTATTACTCATAAAAATGACGCGTTTCATGAATTTAAAAAGCTAGCCAAGATTATTCAAAACCAATTGCATTTGAGCATTGCATCCATTAAAACTGATCATGGTGGAGAATTTGAAAATCATCTTTTTGAAAAGTTTTGCGAAAAACATGGAGTTAAGCATTATTTTTCCGCTCCAAGGACTCCAGAGCAAAATGGAGTTGTGGAGAGGAAAAATCGTTCATTAAAAGAGCTTTCTAGAACAATGCTTAATGACATGAATTTGCCTGCATATTTTTGGGCCGATGCAGTAAGTACAACATGTTATGTTATGAACCGTGTTTTGATTAGGCCTATTTTAAAGAAAACCCCCTATGAGCTGTACAAGGGGAGAAAACCAAATATTTCCCATCTTCGAGTTTTTGGATGTAAATGTTTTGTGCATAATAATGGTAGAGAAAATCTAGGAAGTTATGAGGTTAGAGCTGATGAGGGTATATTCCTTTGATATTCTTCTTCGAGCAAAGCATATAGGATTTACAATAAATCTCGTAATACTATTGAAGAATCTATTCATGTATCATTTGACGAATCTGATCCCAGAAGGTTGGGAAAGGTATCTGCTAATGACATTTCAGGTATTCTTGGAGATTTATTCATTGACGAGGATGAGGAGCCAAATGCCAAAGAAAAGGAGCATTCCGAAAACAATGGAAAATCAGTCGAACCTGTTGAGGAGAAAAATCAAGAACAATCTATGGAACTCAACGCTGATTTGCCTAAGGAATGGAGAACATCAAGGCACCATCCTATAGATCAGATTTTCGGGGATATCTCAAAAGGTGTAAGTACTCACAACTCTATTAGCAATCTGTGTAACTTCTTTGCATTTGTTTCTCAAGTAGAGCCAAAGAGTTATTCTGAGGCTATGCTTGATGAGCATTGGTTTTTGGCAATGCAAGAGGAATTAAACCAGTTCGAAAGAAATCAGGTGTGGGAACTTGTTCCTAGGCCTGAGTCTCATCCGATTATTGGAACTAAGTGGATTTATAAAAATAAACTTGATGAGGCTGGTTTAATTGTTCGAAATAAATCTAGGTTAGTTGCACAAGGTTACAACCAGGAAGAGGGGATAGATTATGAGGAAACTTTTGCCCCTGTTGCTAGGTTGGAAGCCATAAGACTGCTATTAGCATTTGCATGTATTCTAGATTTTAAATTATATCAAATGGATGTAAAGAGTGTCTTTCTTAATGGTTTTATAAATGAAGAAGTTTATGTGTGTCAACCTCCTGGCTTTGAAAGTTATGAACACCCTGATTATGTTTATAAATTGAAAAAGGCTTTGTACGGTTTAAAACAAGCTCCAAGAGCGTGGTACGACCGTCTTAGCAAATTTTTGTTGGAAAATAACTTTGAAAGAGGGAAGGTTGATAACACACTTTTTATCAAAAAGAAATGAAAGGACATTCTTTTGGTTCAGATTTATGTTGATGATATTATTTTCGGTGCTACTAATGAAATCCTTTGCAAGGAATTTTCTAGTATGATGCAGGAAGAGTTCGAAATGTCTATGATGGGCGAGCTGAACTTTTTCCTGGGATTACAAATAAAGCAAGCGAAGGACGAAATCTTCATTAGTCAAACCAAATACTGCAAAGAATTACTGAAAAGATTTGGCATGGATAAGGCCAAGGTAGTAGCAACACCGATAAGCACATCTTGTTACTTGGACAAAGATGAAGGAGGTAAATCCGTAGAAACTACAAAGTATTGAGGTATTATCGGATCACTTCTGTATTTAACGGCAAGTAGGCCGGATATCATGTTTAGTGTATGTTTGTGTGCTCGGTTCCAGTCGAATCCAAAAGAAACGCACATGGTTGCTGCCAAGCGTATAATGAAATATCTGTCTGGCACAACTGATATGGGTTTGTGGTACCCTAAAGGTTCGTCTTGTAGTCTTGTTGGGTATTCCGATTCTGACTTTGCTGGTTGCAAAGTAGATAGAAAAAGCACTAGCGGCACTTGTCATCTTCTTGGCAATTCATTGGTATCATGGGCTAGTAAGAAATAGTCTAGTGTGGCCCTATCTACAGCTGAGGCTGAATATATAGCCGCGGGTAGTTGTTGCGCCCAGATTTTATGGTTAAAACAGCAACTCCTAGACTTTGGTGTAAGTCTAGATCACATTCCTATTAAATGTGATAATACCAGTGCTATTAGTATTACCAAAAACCCAGTGCAACATTCTCGCACGAAGCATATAGAGATTTGACACCATTTTATTTGTGATCATATTCAGAAGGGTGATTGCATTATTGAGTATGTTGATACTTCGCGGCAGTTGGCTGATATCTTTACGAAACCGCTTCCAAAAGAAAATTTCTTTTTTTTTCGTAGAGAAATTGGTTTAACTTCTGCCTCTCACCTCTTTTGATATGTGAATCTTTTATCTCTCATGTTATTATTGATGCATCTTCTTAGTGTTTCAGGGGGAGATTGCACATCTTTTTGATGATTACAAAAGGGGGAGAGAGATTCTGATATTTCATGGCTAATACATTCAGGGAGAGATACTCTGAAGGATGTTTTTTTGTCTAAAATGATATATGTTATTTAAGCATTCATACAGGGGGAGAAGAATTAATCCATTATGTTTCCTGTATTTAGTGATTCTAAGGAAGGTTTTATTATTATATATCTATTTTTGCTTGTGTAACACTTGTGATGCAGATAATAAAGAGCATATCAGAATGGTTGTTTGTCATCATCAAAAAGGGGGAGTGTTGGAAGTCAAGCTGGTTGGAAGGCATGCTTCAAACTCTCTATGGACTTCAAGTTTAAGGCAAATATATGTTTTGATGATAACAAGCCAACTCAAGTTCAAGCTCACAAGTGCAAGCGTCAAGATTGAAGACTCAAGCAAGCCTAAGAATAGAAACCTTCTCCTTAGATCAAATGTAAGGTAATGAAGTTTTTTTGTTTACTTAGAAGTTTCAAAGCCAACAAAGTTTTTATTTTTGAACAGAAGAAGAAAAACGTATTTTCTGCATATAAAATGTTTTTCTGCATTTCATCGGAGTAAAAATAGTTGATGTTACAAAACTCTGCATATTTATATGATTGCAAAAGAGAGTAATCGATTATCTCTTGCAGTAATCGATTAACTTTGTTGCATCATAGAAAAATCAGAGAAGCTGTAATCGATTAACTGAATTTTCTTAATCAGTTACTTTCTTATGAAAGTAATCGATTATAATTGTTGCATCACATATTTTTCAGAGGCTTAGTAATCGATTACAAGTCTTGTAGTAATCGATTACATGATGTTGCATCATATGCAAACCAGAGGCTTAATAATCGATTAACTCCTCAGTGTAATCGATTATCATAAGTTGCATCATACAATGAACAGGAGTGATGTAATCGATTAACTATTCTTAGCCTAATCGATTACATGTTTTTCAATGTATTTAAGAATTTCTATTTTTGAAGGAATAATAGATTACCTTCTTAAAGTAATCGATTACCTCATGTTTTATTGAAGAACGTGTCAAAATCATTTTTATTATTTCCTGATTTGTTTTTATATAAAAGATTCTGATATATTTTATAAAATTCAAAAATGATTTTAATTTTGAATTATTTCCTTTTTGGTTTTAAGAATCAAATCTTTATTTTATTTCGAAAATCGTTTTGATTTTATTTTGATTTTAAAACTTATTTCAAATCTTTGTTTATTCCTTTTTGATTTGTTTTATTGATTCTAAAAAGTTTTCTTTTTAAATAAAGATCACTCCAACATTTCAACAAGTTTTTTTTAGTTTTTACGTTCAGACATTTTGTTTACGTTCTCTCTTCTTCTTCTTCTTCTTCTCAAGTGTTCTGCTTTTCATTGTTCTAATTTTTGAAGAACAAACCTTGTTGGTTGCATAAACTCTAAGACAAACTTCTTCTTCATTATCATAAGAGCTTATTGTAGAATCTGTGTTTTTGAGAACACATGATACTTATTGTAATCACTCACATCTATTGTATTCAACCTTAGTGGTAGGGAGAGAATCCCATAGTTGAACGTTGAGGTGTTCGTAGGGCGAGGAACCCTGCTGTGTGATTGAGGCCCCTAGCGAACGGAGGTTCCTAGTAGTGTGCGGGGTGCTCTTGGTTGTAATAGGGTGCGGCTCTATTGCTTGGTTATAAGAACTCTCAGGCGGGTCGCTTGGGGACTGGACTAGGCCTTTCGACGGGAAGGCTGAACCAGTATAAAATTCTCCGGTGCAAGCTTTTCTATCCCTATCTCTTTTACTTTCCGCATATTTAATTTTTTACGTTTCCACGCTACTCAATTATTATATTTCTATCGTTTTCGCGATCCGTTTCAATCATTTAATCTCTCCATCTCAAATCAATTTTTATTTTGGTACGAATTTTTCAATACATAATAAAACTCGATTCACCCCCCCCCCTCTCGAGATTTTGAGGCCTAAACCAACAATTAATATAGTGTAATGACCTAGAGTTCTAAGTTAAGTTTAGTGTTTAACTTTTTATGGCTCTTAAAGGTGAACCAATGCAATGGAAAATGTACCCTGTTCGTTATGAAATGAAATATGAAGCTAGATGTTTTTCCTTCATGATATCTTTGAATGTTTTCGCAAGATTTGAAAACGATGATGACCTGACTTATGATAGGAAGAAAAAGAAAAAATAACGGTCGTATTTTCGAATATAAATATTTTATTAAGAAATCAAAGTTGGGTCGTCACACTCTCAACCCTGTTAAAACAAAAAATAAACATATAACGTATTTCATAATTATTTTAAAACTCAATTGGTAAAAACACATAGCTAAAATACACATAAAATAATGTTTGGGTTTTTTTTATCTCACCTATTAGTTGTGGTGTTACCAAGATGCATTAATTGGTTTACCCAAACACCCACAAATTTCTCCTTGTTGGGTCCCAGGTAAACACGTTGCACGTATTCAAAAATTGTTAATCCGCACAAATCCTTAAATTTTTTCAAATAATCTTCATACTCTTGCAAGTCTCGAGATTCTACGACTTCTTTCCAAGCGTCCATTATCGGTATCACATCTTTTCACTCACAAACCTTCTCCCTCACTCTAGACAACACGTTCTTTGATATGTGAAACTTACATAACAAGTTAGTAGAGGTTGGAAACACCTTCGTGACTGCCGAAATCAATGCTTCTTCTTTATTAGTCACTATGATCTGAGGCATGACATCATCACTTTCAATCAAGTTGCGAAACCGCTCTAGAGCCCATGTGAAGTACGAAGCCTTTTCAGCCTCCATATAACAAAAAGCAACATGGAACGTCTTCTCTGTGGATGTTTGACCTACGATCTCAAGAAGCGGATACCTGTATCTATTTGTTTTGTAGGTACTATCCATAACAAGAACAATACTGAACAATGTAATAATGATATTCCACTTGGATGTGCCCAAAAAATGGCCTTCAACACATCACTTTCTTCGTCTTTTACATAATTTGTCACATATCCAGAAGAAGTCAATCTATGTAATAAATGTTGCATATGTGTCCTGGGATGTCTAATACTTTTTCTAAATCGTTGACGCTCATTGTACACTTGTCTCAAGGTAGTAGTATTGCTCTTGTTCCGTTCTTTCAAACTAATGAGAATTTCTTTCGGTTTAACCTCTGCCTTTGTCAAGTTCTCGATTAACTCCTTTTCCTCTTTGGTTGGTCCTACCATAATGACCCTCCAAGCTTTTACATGGTTTGTGATTGTGGACGCCACATTTGACCAAAAGCATCCAACATTTTCCATTACCAAGATCCCAAGCATTAATCCTGAAAGGGCAATCAGACTTGCGAGTACTGGATACAGACATTACCACACCTTTTGTTCTTTTCCTATATTTTCCACTTCTTTTGCAAGCCAATAAAACCCTAGGTCTTCTCTTATACGTCCCTCCGTCTGTGTCCGATCGATATATAACGATCACATGTTTTTGTTCTTTTCCAATAGCTTGAACTCAACGGATCAATTCGTCTCTACTTGCAAAAATCTTATTATGTGAAAAGTCATCACTATAATCTGCAATAACATTGTTAAATGAAAAAACAAAGTTACATTAGGATTTAAAATTAAAAAAATGAAAAATAACATGTCACAAGGAATTTAAAATAAAAAATATGAAAAAAAAACAGTGTTACATTATGAATTTAAAATATAAAAAAAAACAATGTTACATTAGGAATTTAAAATAAAAAATAAAAAAAACAGTGTTATAGGAATTTAAAATAAAAATAAAAAGTTGTATTAGAAATTTAGAATAAACAAAATTAATATTAGAAATTTAGAATAAAACAAAGTTATATTAGAAATTTAGAATAAAAAAAGGTAATATTAGGATTTTAAAAAAATGTTATATTAAAAATTTAGAATAAAAAAGAGTAACATTAAGATTTTTTTTAAAAAAAAGTTATCTTAGAGATTAGAATAAACAAAAACTAATATTACGAATTAAAAAAAAAAGCTGGTCGTAACACTAGGTTACGACCCTAAAAAAAATAGGGGTCGTAAGCTAGTGTTACGACTACAACAAAAACAATGGTCGTAACACTGGGCTACGACCTGGTGAAATATGTTAGGCATACTTTTTTTTTTGATAATTAAATAAAGAACCCAACTTCATACTCTTTCATAAATTCGGATACAATAAATTATTGAAAACATTTATCCTAACTAAAAATACAAACCAAAAACATGTTTTTTGAAACTTTATGAATGACTTTTGAAAATTACCTTGTCTCTCGGATAATTCAGGTTCAACAGCAGCCATTAAAAGCAATAATATTACTATAATGTTACTATGATAAAAATAATTTTAGTATGATGAAGTATAAGACCTGGTAAAAAAAGTTTCACATATGAATGGTCGTAATACCCCCTTACGACCCTTTTAAAAACTGTGTTTTACCACGGGTCGTACAGGTCGTAAGAGGGTGTTACGACCCACAGTTTTAAAGTGGGTTGTAAGGGTTATTACGATCTGATGGTCGTAGTACCCCCTTACGACCCGTATTAAAACTTTTTTTTAAAGGGCATGATGGGTATAAATTATACATTTGGGGTGACATCCATAGACCTTGAGGTGGCAAAAGAAAAACCCAAATTTTTAAACCATTACTTTATGGTCTGATACACGATCTCATAATTTTTTAGGCCATTAAAATCGGACCAGACCGGTTACTTAAAAATTATAAAAAAAAAAAACATTGTACTGCATCAGTCCAGTATGGGAAAATTGTGAGAACTTGGCAATTTGATAAATTGACACTTTGAGTATGTTGTATTCTCTGTCTCTTAATATAAACATAATTCAAGCATATTAAGAAAAGTAATTATTACTTTTAAATTTATCAAAAAATATGTTGTCATTCCAAAGTTACTCATATTTAAAACTTCACAACTGTATTCATTTCTCTCTCTAATGTAATTATTACCCTATCACCATTATGTAATTATGAGAGGTGTATTTGGAATAAATTACCTAGATATTATAAAATGATTTATAAAAAGATAAAAAATCCACCAAAATAATGTCCAATAATAAGGGACGAACGGAGTATGCAGTACCAACATTGAAATATTATGCCATGCGAGTATGTTGTATGCAGCACTTTGAGTCCAGGATGTTGTACTGTTGTATGGTAATATGGCAGCATGCCATAATTCGGTAGTATGTTTATGTTTTATAATTGCACCAACAGGTGATGCGTAATAGGGGTTTTTATAACAAATTTTTCTTAATATTTTTTTTACTAATAGTTGAGTATTTAATTATGTGCTAAATAGGTCGGACCGGAACGAACCGAACCATTTATGAATGGTCCGGTTTGGTCTGATTTTTGTACATAAAAAATATCTAAATCAAACTAGACCGGACCATGTTAATTTAATTGATCTGATCCCTATATCCATCAAAGATCGGACCGGACCATTACACCATTACTTGAAGCTGCTCAATTATTGCCATTGATTTGCGAGTGTGTAGTACTGTACAATTTTTTTTTTTTTTGGTTGCCCACCCGGTTCCCTAAGTACTACCTAGGTACATCCGGATCCGACCCGGGTCGCATGCCTGGCTATGGCAGGTGAGTCTCCCAACATGAATTTTCTGCATTCACAAGGACTCGAACTCGAGACCTTGCTTAAGCGAGACTGAGCCGCTTACCACTCGTCCCAATCCATGTTGGTAGTACTGTACAATTTTTACTTTACTTCCTAATGCTTAAAAAAAAAACTAAAATAGTTTTTATAATATTGTTTAAGAAAATAAAAATGATAATTTTATTTTGAAAAATGTTGAATTAAAACCATCTAGAATTACTAGACTTAGATTTTAAATATGAGATTTTTCTTAATGTATTCTTTAATCAATGCTCTTAATTGATTAGCAAGACCCTTAAACATATTTCACTTTTATTTCTGCCTTTGACAAATGTTTATTACTTTAATATTTTAGAGTAGCGAAAATGCTTCTTTGAAGCCAATACTAGTTGGTAAATTACTGAGCTTCTTAATCGATCAAGATATTAGGGGTTCCATTCGTGCAATGGGTATGGAAAATACTTTATTGATAGAGACAAAACTCATTTCGGTAATATGCAATTGGTATGAAAAAAACTTTGTTGGTAAAAACAAAAATCACTTAGGTAATCCATCCCTACGTCTCAAAAGAAATTAGTCTTTGGCTATCAGATGAAGGATACTCTTCATGCACTCATAAAAAAATGTTTCTTTGAAGTGTAAAATGTTAATCCAATCTTTCAAAAATGATCCCTGTAACGCCACTGGGAATTACCCTCAAAATTATAAATATTATATAGATTAAATGAAAATTATGAAATATTGTATGAGTTTTAGTTTTGAATTTGTGAGATATTAAATAGGTTAGAATGAAATAAGCATGTTTTGATTATTATTTAAAATAAATAAATATATAAATAATAATTTTTAAAATTTTCCGTGACTAATCGATTAGTTGAAGCCCGACTCTGATGAGTAAACAGTATGGCGGTTTAACATGTTTGGCTGAGGATTTACACAATTTTAACCACAAATTCGTGTAAAATATCAACCTAGCACTGTGCTAGATTGATAAGGACGTTTCGGGAGGGGTTTAAGTGTTTATATCCCTCCATATTCACCAACAAAACACAAAACTTCTCTCAAAAACGAGTTTTCTGGATTGAACTTGGTGCCTTTCGTTCTCCCTCGCTCTTTAAGTCACCCTAAGCCACAAAACTTATATGAAAATAGGAAATGTCCCTTGTAGAATCAATTCTCCAATAAGGTGGTTATAGTTTTGATGATGACAATATAATTAGATCATGGATTTAAAGGAAGAATTCAAGCTCATCAACTCAAGAAGATCAAGTGTACCTCTAGCTAGTCATTCTCATTGAATATTAATTTTCATTTATTATGTTGAGAGTGGGTAGCTTAGGATTTAATCTCAGCCTAAGTCAAATAATTTTAATGCATGAAAAGGTTGGGATTATATAAGATTATCACTTGAGAAGAGAACTGAAAACAATTTTAGAAAAACTTGATTTTTACCATCTCTGGGCAAAAGACTCGAGTGATCTGAAAAAGACTCGAGTAACTCTGGTCAAGAGACTCGAGTGATTTGAAAAAGACTCGAGTATTTTGCTTGAAATCAGAGATATGACCGTTGGTTCAAGTACAAAGGCATCTCTATTGAAAGATGGGCAAAAGACTCGAGTAGAGTCAAAAAGACTCGAGTATTTTGCTTGAAATCAGAGATATGGCCGTTGGTTCAGTACATGGGCATTCCTATTAGAAGATGGGCAAAAGACTCGAGTAGTCTCAAAAAGACTCGAGTATTTTGGTCCTGACAGCAAATTTTTAACCGTTAGAAGAGGGCAAGAATGACTTTTCAACTTTGTTTTCACTCTCTCATTCCCTCTTCCATATATTCTGATTGCCCTTGTACAACAAAAAAAATAACCTTGAACAACAACAATCACTTGCAAGTCTCAAGCTTGATATTCTTTTTACTCTTTCTCTCTCAAGTGTAAAATCTCTCTCTAACTCAACCTATCATTCATTGTGATTACATTGTCTTAAGAGTTAGAGATTGTGCTTAATTGTTGAAGAAATTATTTGTTGGATTTCTCCACATACACTCATTCATATTATTCCAAAATCTTGGTTGTTTACCAAGTGTACCTAAGTGGGTCTTGGGTTCATCCAAGTCTTGAGAGGTTCTCAAGCAAAAGACTAAGAGGTTCTTAGCTTGGTGGGGCTCTTGAAGGTTTCAAGGAGCTTAAGAAGAAGGAAGACTTCATCACCAAAATCAAATTGGGGTAGAAATTCAAGAGTTTGGTACACTCTTGGAAGGGTTAGGTTGAGTGAGGCATCTCAAGTATCCCCTGTAATATTTCTAACAATTTGATTATAGTAGACACTCCTAAAGGTTTTAGGAGGACTGCATTAACTCTCTTGATTAGAGAGTGAACTAGTATAAAATTTGGTGGTGTCTTCTTTTTATTGCTTTCTTTCCTTTCAAGCTAAAACCAACCCTAAGTTTTTCTCAAAAGGGGCTTTTTAATTTGGGTAGTAATTCCGCAGCAATTAAGTTGTTTTAAAGTTGTTATAGCTTTATTTAATTGCTTACTACTTTTGTACTTTTCTGCTATGGTCTGGTCTTATCTTCAGTGAGTTAAAGTGCCAATTTCTCAGAAACAGTTTTCAGCACTCTACACGATATACTCGAGTGTTCTTCAGAAGACTCGAGTGTTCTTGCCATTTTACTCGAGTAGTCTGAAAAAGACTCGAGTGTTCTTGCTCTGTTTCTGAAAAATCTGCACCGAATCAATTATTTCTTAATCACATCCGAAAATTAGTCACTGTTGCTTCATATTACTATTCACCCCCCCTCTAGTAATTGCTAAGCCCGCTTGTTGGTTTCCAACATCCCTGACCTAGGGACCTCAAGACCAATGACTAATGGTCCTGAAATCTGAGTGAGATCAGGGGTTTATGTGTGATGGTAATGAAATGTTTCTGAATATCCAGTTGGGATACCCAGGTTCTCCCTTTGTCAACTAGAAGTGTGTGCAGAGTGTCAACATATGGATGAGAAAACCTTACCCGACCCTAAGCCATGAGAATGCCTTTTATAGGGTGTGCGGGTATGGGCCTGTATTGAGGTCCGTTAGGGTTACCATGCTGACGTCAGGCTCTGTAAAATATTTGATAAATATCTATGGCTGTCTAGGGGATAGACTGCGCAGTACAGTGTATCAAAGAGCCTGGACGGTTCAGTTGGTCTCATGTCTAGCTTATATTAAGGATGTATGGTGTATGACACATGACCTGTACGGTGTCCCGAGGTCGGATGAATGCCTACCCATCCCTAGTTAGGCCACTCGATGTGCTCCTAATGGAGGCCAAGCGTATGGTCGGTTAGCGACCATGTATTGGGGTCCGACCTGATGAAGATCAAGTCGAATGAAATGCTCTCAACATGTAGAAGGTCGGTCTGAGTCTGCTGATCCTGGTCCTGGTCTATCCGAGGTCGGGTTAACTGATAGAGTTCCGACCTGTGCGGAGGCCAGGTTAGCTTTGATGATGTTTCGATCTTGTGTTCGGTCTTGATTCGTCCAGTTGGGACTTGGCAATACTGGTTGACTTCTGTAGTTAGTCCGAGTTATGACATCCCGAATTTTAATTTCCACGAGTAATTAGAATAATAATAAGACTTGGGAAATAATAATTATGCTAAAGAGGATTAAGGTGATGGATTAGGATTTCTTTGAGTGCCACAAAGTAGTTAAGAAGCATTGACATCGGATAGGAAATTTAAAGAAGACTAAACGAGGCTTAAAAATAGTGTTTTCGGTGTTAGAAACACCCTATGTTAGGAAATTAAAAATAAAATATTTACAACTCTAAACACAAATTCCAATGTTGGATATGAAGATAAGGATTTTAGGAAGCTTGCTCTCAAATTTTAGCAAGATTCGACGGTTAACGAAAAAGTTATGACAATAGGAAAGCAAGAAGAAAATAAAAGGAAAATAGAAAAAAAAAAGCAAAACAACAGTGACTAATCGATTAGCTTCATGCTAATCGATTAGCCCGTGAGCATCAGGAAGGAAATTTAGCTAGACTAATCGATTAGCCCGTGTTCAACCAGAAAAAAAAAGTAAAGTCGTGAGAAGCTTTCATTCGTGCATTTCTTCTTCAAGAAGCACACCCATAAGCTCCAAAACAAAACCCCAAGTTCCATAAATCATCTCCTAAGGCTTTGATCCATCATCCATGGCACTCATCATCATCATCATTAAGCTTTCTTCCTTCTCTTTTTATTAGTGGTGACCTCATTTCCTTTGAGCTTCATCACCATCTCTCTCTTCTTGGTTCTCTTTCTCTCTCCTCATCTCAAGCTTTAGGTATGTTTGATTCAAGTTTCCTTCCTTTCTCCTTTGATTTATACGAATTTTCATCTTCATTTCTAACTATTATCACCTATATTGTGTCATATGAGGTTAGGGTTCACTCTCTCTCTCCTCCATAGCCATTGGACCTTTCTCTCTCTACATGGTTAAGGTAAGGAGGTGGTATTACCATTTCTTAGGGCATGGGTTCTAACTAGAGTATAGTGATGACTAAGAGGGATGGGTAGTGATAATAATAAACCCTAGGGCAATGTATTTGGGTAGAACTAAGTATTTAGAGTTGGGTTAGAGAACCCACTATGATAATGATTGAATATATGAATACATATATTATGTGTTGGGATGTGCTCTATTTATTTTTATGAAATAAAGAGTAATAAGAATATTTGCATGATATTTTGTGTTCGAATAGGATTTATTGACTTATGTTATATAGTTATTAATAGGAAACTGTAAGTTAGCTAGGAGATATGCTGGGATAGTGATAAAACCAACTAAAAGCTTGAAAGGAAAAACTTAATAAAATAATAATAAGATAGATAGGATTGTTGAACTAGGAGTAGTTAAAAGTGAGTTAGAAACACTTACGGAATGAGTTAGGGAGTAAGTGAAAATTGATAGATCAATTGGAATAGATGAATAGTTAAGGATGTAAATGAATAGAATAGGCTAAACCAGTATAAATATCCTGGTGCAATTTTCTCTATCCCTCATCTATTTTATTTTCCGTTGTTATCGTTGCTTATGTGTTGTTGTTATATATCTATCGTTATTGCATCGTAACAACTATTTTATCAATATATTAATTTAATTGTTTTAAATTTATTAGCGCGGTAACGTTTTCGTTTTTATTCTATCAAATGTGTCCGCGCTAGTTTTTCTATTATTGTTATTATTATCCGCTTCCGCGCAATCGTTTTTCAACGTTGACTACAAGAAAAACCCTTTACTGCAACAACTTTTTGCAACGACTTAAAGATATCATTGCAAAAACATATGTTTTGCAACGACTTTTTAAGTCGTTGCAAAACATGTGTTTTTGGCAACGACCTTTTTATGTCGTTGCAAAACAGGTGTTTTAAGCAACGACTCGTCGTTGGTAAAAGATTAAATGTAAACAAAAAAAAAACCTTTTCTATTCCCTGTACGCGAAGTAGTCGCATACAGATAAGCTTTGAAAATAGAGAAGTAAAGGCCTCTCTAGAGAAAATAGATAGAATAATATTAAAGGAACCCTAAAGCTTCGATTATCTTTCAACGCGCTCTCTCTCTCTCATTCCCTTGCCGGCCTCACACTACCCACATCTCTCTGGAAACACACAGACAGAAATGAGGGAGAAAGAAAACGAGAAACTACGTAACAGAGAACAAAGAAGGAGAACCGAAGGGGGAACAACGGCCTTGTCGCCCTCTCTCTTTCTCTCTCTCGTTATCTCTAATCCTCCCAATTTCTTAAACCCCACCGCCCCAACTCTTCAAAACCCTAACCAAACAGCATTAATTGGTTTCCAAACACCACCACCACTATATCTTCATCAACCGTCACCGATTGAACCACCCCAATCCTTCCTCATACACGGAGTTGCTGCCACAGTTAGCCCATTCTCTCTAACAACAACAGCTGCTCCTTGTGGTACTTAACACCGCCACCGTCACTGATGGGACGTTGGAAAGACACGATAAGCATTGGAAAGGACCATCGTCTTTGCCATTCAAACCCTCACCGCCATGGTCTTTGTTCTCTCTGGTTTGAATCGAAACCCCCATCAAGCCGTGAGTTCCTCATCATCTTTCTTGAATTTCTGTCAATCCAACCATTATGATTCTTAGCTATTTGTTTATTTTAAATAATCGAATTATTAGCTTCTTGTTGATTTTAGTTATACTATGATCTTTATTATTTGTAGGGTTTCTTTCAATTATTCATCAATTATTATAATTATGTGATTTATTGATTTTTGAAGGTTCTTTTTTCATTTTTTATTGTTTTATTTTACTATTACTTGTGTTAGTGGTTGAAATTTTGATTAATTGGGATATTTGGTACCCAAGGTATGAACAAAAAAATAGCGAGCAAAGGAAATTGTTTTGGGATTGTTTATGAGTTGTGACTCTTAATCTTCAAATGAGAAATCACAGCTGAGTACCAGAGATACTCATAAAACATTAAATACAAAATCACAACAAGGTGCACCACTGCATCCAAAGAGCTACATGACAGATATATATATATATAATTATATATTACACACTTGAGCCTAATAGCTTGATCTTCCCATCCCTGTTACGCCTACAACAGTTAAAGAAAGAACTAAGAGTACCTGATGAAGAAACAGTGAGGATTATATTCTATTCAATAAACACACCCCTGGGTTTAATAGCCAGTCTACAAAAGAATACCCTTCCCCAGGAATCTTAGCTCTAATAATTCTCCATAGCTGAAGTTTAATAAGGTGTACTGTCCCTGCAATATTAATAGCTCCTTGTTCAAAGATAATTTTATTCCTCTTAGTCCATATTGCCCAAAGAATTATAAACCACAGAGAAAGCCATATTTTCCTGTTTGACTTATTTGTACTGATTAGGCCTGTGTGACTTAGGAAATTCTGCCTTCCATCATTATGTAGAGCTCTTGTATGTGTTTCTAAATTTTCGTGGTTTAATTTTGGTTCTTCTTCTTGCAAAGTAGATAAGGTCTATGTAAAAAATTACAGGGTACTACCAATCAATTCCCTCGGTTTAGGAATTAAAAAAATGCAGATTTTTATTGGAAAGCTAAATATATCTCACAAAACTTAGAATTCTTGTTTATATGTATGCTGGAACTAGCTTAAAATGAAATATGATGCAACAATTGCTTCTTTGATACATACCATAAAGTAACTCAGAATCTTGGATTGTCTTCAGTTGGAAGGAATGAATCTGGAAGACAAAGAGGTTGAGGAATTTGGAGAAGATGAGGAGGAGGTAAATGGGGGATCACTTTCTAAATCAACCCCTCACATGTTCTACAAAACTCTCACTGCCTCTGATACAATTACACATGGAGGATTCTCCATTCCTCGTGGAGCCGCTGAATCTTTAGAGTAGAAATCTTGATAGTCCAAATTTGTGTCCTATTTACTTGACATCTTCTTGAATTTGGTGTTGGTATTCTCCAAAGGTAAACTTCCAGCTTTGTATCTTTAGATAATGCTGCTACAAATATCTACATGTTTATAATTTCATAAGTCAAATTGCATATCCATAATAACAAGTAGTGATATTGAGAACTGAGTTAACAAGTAGTAATATTGAGAATCGAGTTATTCAATTTTGTGTGAACCTATTAGCAATCTCTTTATAAGCAGATATTATTACACTTACCTCCCCCCCCCCTTTAGGACGATGAGTATGATTTTTAAAACAACAAGTATTCGTTAGCGTATGTCTTGTATCCCCTAGTCTTAACCAAACCTGAAAATTTAGTTTCAGTGTAACAAATATGTCATGGTATATAATTTAACAGGTTTCCAGAACTTACTGCATGGATGGAAAATTTAACTAGATATTATAACCATCTGTTTTTTAGCTTTACTAGCATCATCCTTATTCAAACATATTTTTTGTTCACTTTTTTAACTTCTGGTGCACTAATATTATTGTCAGGATAAATTCTTTTTTCTTTCTTGTTTAAATGGAACAAAAATTTTGGTTTAGTTGTGTAACACCCCAAAATTTTAATCCCTGATTAATGAAATGTTAATTATAAAATTCATTATAATTAATTATTTCTATTTTAATCCTTGATTAAAATTCTGTGTTATGTATTTAGGGAATGTGTGTGCATTAAATTAATTAGTGCAATCATGCATAAAATAAATATTTTGCATATTAGTCCCTGGGTTGGGACCTAGAAGTAATTATAGGAAAGATTTTGGAGGGAAAGTAAATAAAATTATTATATTTCAAAAACTGGGCAAAATACTCTAGTATTTTCTAAACTACTCGAGTATTCTGGTCAGAGTTGCACGAGTTAGTGCGTTTGGTGAGTCACCACCACCGATTCCCCTCCGTTGACACGAATACTCCATCATCAACACTTCATTGGCGTCGTGTCGCCATGCGTGAACTTGTCCTATGTCTATAAAAGCCCATCAACACCGAATTGTGGAAGCATTTGGTCAAAATTGGATTAGTTGTGCAAGCTAGGGTTCTTGATTTGCTTCCTTCGATTCTCCCTCTGTGCTTGGAGTTGAGATACAAATTATACACTAATACAAAGATCACATCTCGATATTTGTATAAACACCAAATTCGTGAGTTGAGAGTGAGTGTGGAGGAAGAACTGAAGCTTGGAAGTTGGAGCTGTTTCTGTCAAACCTGTTTCTGGAGCTTACTTTGATTTCGATTTTTGGTAAGCTCACGAGTCCTTTGAGTCTCAATTCGGTTTCTATAGCTAGTAGGTGTTGCATAGAGTTTATAAATTTTAATTTCCCCAATTTTTATCTCTGTTTCATGTGTCAACCAATTCAATTTTGGACATCCACTCAAAACTGTCCTGTTTGTGATGCTTGAAGAGGTTTTGGTGCTGTGGAGCTTCTTCTTGCAAATTCTCTTGTTGAGTCACGTCTGAGAGGTAAGGGGAAGTTATCTTATGCACTAGATAGAGTTTAAATTCCATGATTTTCATTAGAGAGCCACCAAGAGGCTCTAAGGGCTTAGATTGAATAGGAACTTTGGTTTGGAGACCAACTCATGCTCTATGGTTGTTTTGAGTGTAAGAACTACAATCGGTGGGTGAAATAACTAGGAGACACTAGGAGAAAAGCTAGAAGGGGGGTTGAATATGTGTTAAAGAAACCTTGAAAGATTTTCGAAAGAAACAAATCAAAACGATTAAAACAAATTATTTTTACAAAAACCTCAGCACTTAATCGATTAATCAAACAGGTTAATCGATTATTTACGAAAGCTTGATTTTGGTTAATCGATTAACACTTTTAGTTAATCGATTAATCACTGTTAAAATTGAAAAATCACTTTTCACTCAAATACGAAAATCAATCAATTAACACATATGATCAGAGATAAAGTGGAATCGATTAACACCAATATTCTTATTGATTACCTAGGTTATGAAAATGATTTTCCCCAAATCAATTTGCACAATTAAGATTCAATTCAATCAATTATGAAAATTAATCTTTTCTAGGTTTTCAACCAAGAACAATATTGAAATGACTTGAATGTAAAGAGTTAAAAGAATAGAGATACGACACAGAGATTTATCCTGGTTCACTTTCATCCACTTGAAAGCTACATCCAGTCCCCTCTTCAACCAAGAGAGATTCTTCACTATGAGGAATTAGAGTTCTCAAATTACAAGCAAATGCCTCTCAAGACTCACTTCTTCATAGCCTCCAAGAGATACCACACTCTTGTCTTGCAACCCTATGGAATCTAATCTAACCTCTTCCCTTGCTTGCCGATATCCCCACAACAAGTCTTCCAATTGCTTTGAGATGCTTCAAAGACTTCCACTTGCTTGATGATGCCTCACACCAAGACTTCCAATTTCTTGTTAACACAACAAGACTTCCAAGATAACTTTGCTTGATGAATAACCACCAAGGCTTCCTTGTGTTGTAGAATGTTTTCCTCCTTTGCAATGATTACAACCAAATTGAAAACAATAACAATCCTATGAATCTCTTTCAAGAACTATGAAAATATCAACATAAGAGATTCAAAGATACTTGATCAAAGAATGTAAAAGTGAAAGCTTTGATCTATGAAAGTGAGAGAGAATAGTGTGGCTTTGAGAAATTGATTTGTTCTAAAGTGTAATAATGATTCACAAATGTTAGGAAAAGGTTTATATAGAATACCCAAAAGTTAGGAAACAATAGAAATTGATTTTGCCTTGAAAAGCTTATTTTTAAAACTGATTCTGCACGTGTTAATCGATTAACACAATGCCTTAATCGATTAAGCACTATTACAGTTGTGTTAACCGATTAGCCATTCTCATTAATCGATTATCCACTGATAAAAATAACTTGCTAATCGATTAACCAAACTTTTAATCGATTAACCACTGCTAAAATCAATTAAAAACTTGTTTTCTCAAAACTAAACCTTTTCTTTCAAACCTTTAAGCTACCTATTAATTTTAGGTTAAGTGAATACTCAAAATATAATATAATCATGACATTGATAGAGATTCACTACCCTCTAAAGACTCTACCCAAACTCATTAAAATAAAAGACTCCAATTAAAGATATTACAATTAAACACAAATTGAATCTTCATGAGCTTGCTCTCTCTTCATCACTTTGTTTTTGTTGTTGATTGATGAACTTCTTCATACTTGAGCTTGATCACAAACACTTGTAGCTTGTTCAAAACCTTTGTCATTATCAAAACATTCTCACTGGATCTAACAATCTCCCCCTTTTTGAAAATGACAAACACGTTTTGAATTTGTTCGAAGTTGTTGATGCTTGAACCATTTGATACTTGGTGAGACTCTTGCTCCCCCTCAATAAAAGCTTTTGACATTTGAAATCCAATTGAGATTTGAAAATGCTTTTGACATTTGAAAATGACAAACACGTTTTGAATTTGTTCGAAGTTGTTGATGCTTGAACCATTTGATACTTGGTGAGACTCTTGCTCCCCCTCAATAAATGCTTTTGACATTTGAAATCCAATTGAGATAAGCTTGATTCTCCCCCTATCCCCAACAACTTTGCTCAACCTATATAAAAACAACAAAACAACCTCTTCTCCCCTTTTGGCATTATTAAAAAGTAATATATACCAATTGAAATATAAATGCTAAGCCAAAATAGAGAAATTATAACATTCATTTCTTCACAACATTGATACCAACTAATCAATGATACCAAATGTAAAACTAATGAAACATACTTTGAAATGTGATACCAATTGGCAAGAAATGTGACAATGAAATATAATACCAATTGTAACTAAAAAGTCATAATATCACTTAACAAAGAAAGATATCAATTGTAAAGAAATATCACAATAACTACAATAGCATGATAAACATATAATAATCACACAATGATACCAATTAAGAATTTTGTAGAAGTAATATCAATTGTCAAAGACTAATAGCAAGATTAGAATATACCAAATGTAAGTCCAATTCTGAATGCTTGCTATCTCTTGTAAGAAATTCACTTGATACCAATTGTGAATATCCAACAATATCAATTGTACCAAAAAGTAGGAGTTTCACTTGAGATTTAAAGAAGCAAATAATGAATAACACTTGTAAGCCTTTTGCTCTTCAATCACACCTACAAAACAATCATGCTTTGCCTTTTGGTATCCAAATAGTCTTGGATCCATTTTTGTTAGTTAAGGGACTCTCACCCTTATTAACCCAAACAAAATTTCCTTTAGGTATACCATGCAATTTAACATAACACACATTTGAAGTATGTCCATGAGTGCCACAATAGAAACATGTTGGTGCATTTGAAAAATCAACTTTAGAAAAATCAACAACATTTCTATGAGACTTACTCTTAGCATTAGTATAACCCAAACCAAACATGTTTGAATTTTCTCTTTGAAAATTTAACAATGTGCGCAATTTAATATCACCACTTGTGAAACTTGCAAGCTTATTTGTCAAAATAGCATTTTCATCTTTAAGCAACTTGCAATTCTCACAATCAACCACAATATTCAATCTACTAGCACAATCACAAGAAGAACTAGCATAAATGAGATCAAGAGTTTCATTTTGAAGATTAAGCTCATCAACTTGTTTTTGAAGTTCTAAAATCTCTTGTTGATGTTTCAAAATGAGCTTCTTTCTTTCAATGTTTTTCAAAGCTAGTTTCTTAAGATGTTCATGCATTTCTTCATAAGCATTATATAAAATTTCATACTTGGAAGAAATTTCGTATTTAGTTTCGCTTACATCACTTTCGTCGCTTTGTTCATTTGATTCATCATTTGAACTTTCCTCTTCATCTACTAGAGCTATCAAATTGAGACAAGCGGCTTCTTCATCATTCGAAGAACTATTTGATGTGCTTTTCTTGTCTTCTTCATCATCACTATTCCAAACTATGTATGCCCTTTTGTGTTTTGCATTTTTCTTCTCTTTTTCCTTCTTCTTGAGATACTTAGAGCACGAATACTTGAGATGACCGGGCTTTCCACATTCATGGCAAACTACTCCTTCTTTTGTTGTCTTGGTCTTGTAGTGTGGGGAATTCTTCTCTTTACTTTTGTCTTTCTTCAACCTTCCTTTTCTCCTTAGAAGCTTGCTAAAATTTCTTAGTAGAAGTTTCATCTCTTCTTCATCAATGTCCGAATCGGAATCTTCATTATCATCATTATCGGAACTCTCTTCCTTTTTAAATGACCTTTGAGCTTTAAGAGCAATTCCTTTTCTTTCCTTGTACTTATCCGACTCTTCATGCATATGCAAACGTCCAAGCTCCATTTCATGTTCTTGAAGCTTTCCGAAAAGTGTAGCTAAGTCCATGGTGTCCAAGTCTTTTAATTCAACAATTGCGGTAACCTTAGGTTGCCATTACCTACTTAGACATCTTAAAACTTTGTTAACAAGTTCATATAGATTCATATAGGCAACATACGAAACAATTCATATTCATGCATCAAAGAATTTAATCTAGCACGCCTAACTTCACTAGTGCCTTCATGTGTGACTTGCAAGGTGTCCCACATTTGTTTGGCATTATGACATTGGGAGACTCTAAAGAACTCATCATAAGATAGAGCGGAGGTGATGATATTCTTTGCTTTTAAATCATATTGAATTTTCCTTTTATCATCATCGGTCAACTTATCTTTGCGGGTAAGTTGAGATACACCTTCTACTTGTTTTGAGGGAATATGAGGACCATTCTCAATGGCTTCCCAAATGTTCATGTCTATGGCTTCTACAAAAATTATCATTCTAACTTTCCAATAAGCATAACCCTCTCCACCGAACATAGGAGGGCGGCTAATTTAAGCACCTTCACCACCAAAGGGATTCGTAGAACCCATTGTAGTTTCCTCAAGGATCTTTACGAAAAAGCTCTATGCTCGTGTCTTTCGACCGAGCTCTGATACCAATTGTAAGAACTACAATCGGTGGGTGAAATAACTAGGAGACACTAGGAGAACACCTAGAAGGGGGGGTTGAATATGTGTTAAAGAAACCTTGAAAGATTTTCGAAAGAAACAAATCAAAACGATTAAAACAAATGATTTTTACAAAAACCTCAGCACTTAATCGATTAACAAAGCTTATTAATCGATTAACCCTTTAAAAAACACTTAGTTAATCGATTAATCAAACAGGTTAATCGATTATTTACGAAAGCTTGATTTTGGTTAATCGATTAACACTTTTAGTTAATCGATTAATCACTGTTAAAACTGAAAAATCACTTTTCACTCAAATACGAAAATCAATCAATTAACACATATGATCAGAGATAAATCGAAATTGATTAACACCAATATTCTTATTGATTACCTAGGTTATGAAAATGATTTTCCCCAAATCAATTTGCACAATTAAGATTCAATTCAATCAATTATGAAAATCAATCTTTTCTAGGTTTTCAACCAAGAACAATATTGAAATGACTTGAATGTAAAGAGTTAAAAGAATAGAGATACGACACAGAGATTTATCCTGGTTCACTTTCATCCACTTGAAAGCTACATCCAGTCCCCTCTTCAACCAAAAGAGATTCTTCACTATGAGGAATTAGAGTTCTCAAATTACAAGCAAATGCCTCTCAAGACTCACTTCTTGATAGCCTCCAAGAGATACCACACTCTTGTCTTGCAACCCTATTGAATCTAATCTAACCTCTTCCCTTGCTTGCCGATATCCCCACAACAAGTCTTCCAATTGCTTTGAGATGCTTCAAAGACTTCCACTTGCTTGATGATGCCTCACACCAAGACTTCCAATTGCTTGTTAACACAACAAGACTTCCAAGATAACTTTGCTTGATGAACAACCACCAAGGCTTCCTTGTGTTGTAGAATGTTTGCCTCCTTTGCAATGATTACAACCAAATTGAAAACAATAACAATCCTATGAATCTCTTTCAAGAACTATGAAAATATCAACATAAGAGATTCAAAGATACTTGATCAAAGAATGTAAAAGTGAAAGCTTTGATCTATGAAAGTGAGAGAGAATAGTGTGGCTTTGAGAAATTGATTTGTTCTAATGTGTAATAATGATTCACAAATGTTAGGAAAAGGTTTATATAGAATACCCAAAAGTTAGGAAACAATAGAAATTGATTTTTCCTTGAAAAACTTATTTTTAAAACTGATTCTGCACGTGTTAATCGAATAACACAATGCCTTAATCGATTAAGCATTGTTACAATTGTGTTAATCGATTAGCCATTCTCATTAATCGATTATCCACTGATAAAAGTAACTTGTTAATCGATTAACCAAACATTTAATCGATTAACCACTGCTAAAATCAATTAAAAACTTGTTTTCTCAAAACTAAACCTTTTCTTTCAAACCTTTAAGCCACCTATTAATTTTAGGTTAAGTGAATACTCAAAATATAATATAATCATGACCTTGATAGAGATTCACTACCCTCTAAAGACTCTACCCAAACTCATTAAAATAAAAGACTCAAATTAAAGATATTACAATTAAACACAAATTGAATCTTCATGAGCTTGCTCTCTCTTCATCACTTGTTGTTTGTTGTTGATTGATGAACTTCTTCATACTTGAGCTTGATCACAAACACTTGTAGCTTGTTCAAAATGTAACACCCCAAAATTTTAATCCCCGATTAAGGAAATGTTAATTATAAATTAATTATAATTAATGATTTCTATATTAATCCTTGATTAAAATATGTGTTTATGTAGTTAGTAAATGTGTGTGTATGGATTTAATAAATATAATAATGCATGAAATGAGTATTTTGCATATTAGTCCCTGGGTTTGGACCTAGAAGAAAATATAGGAAAGGTTTTGGAGGTAAAGTAAATAAAATAATTATTTTTCAAAAACTGGGCAAAATACTCGAGTATTATTCTGAATACTCGAGTATTCTGGTCAGAGTTGCACGAGTTAGTGCATTGGGTGAGTCACCATCAACGATTTCTTCTTCTTGCCACGAATACTCCATCCCCAACACCTCAAGGCATTCGTGTCGATGTGCATGAGCATCTTCCCACTCTATTTAAGCATATCAACACCGATTTGTTGAAGCTCTTGGTCAAATTCGAAGTTGGTTGAGAAGTTAGGGTTCTGAACTTGTTTCTTTTTATTCGTCCTCTGTGAGTTGATTCGAGCTACACACCATACACTAATACAAAGCTCACATCACGAGCTTTGTATAAACACCAAAATCGTGAGGATTGAGTAAGTGTAGTGGAAGATTCAAGGTTTGGAAGTGGAGCTGTTCTTGGTCAAGCTGTTGTCTGGAGCTTACTTCGATTTCGATTTCTGGTAAGCTCACGAGTCTCTGAGTCCCAAATTCGATTTCTCTAGTTGGTATATGTTGCATAGAGTCTAGAAAATCTAAAATCCCCAATTTATATCTCTGTTTCATGTGTGAACCAATTCAATCTTGATGGTGCACTCAAACTGCTCTACATGTGAAGCTTAAAGTGGTTTCTGGGGTTGGAAAGCTCTTCTTTGGAAATTATCTGATTGATTCACGTCTGAGAGGTAAGGGGAAGTAATTTTGTACACTAGATAGAGTTTAAATTCCATTCATTGTATTAGAGAGCCACCAAGAGGCTCTAAGGTCTTAGCTTGAATAGGAACTTTGGTTTGGAGACCAAGCTTTGCTCTCTGGTTGTTTGGAGCAAGTTTATAATGATGCATGCAAGCTTAAATGATCATTGTTTTATGAGGGTGATGCTTATTTTGCAATTTGAGGTGTTGAGTTGCCAAATTGTGTATTTTATGCATTAATGAATGATTCTCTGTCAAATCTATTATTTGATATGAAATGAGTGTTGTAATATGTCCATTATATGATATGTGAACCTTGTTGATCCCTGGATTGGACTAGAAATTGGTAGAATTGAAAATGGTGTGTTAAAAGTAAGATTTCAGTATGTTCTGCACTAAAACACTCGAGTAGTGGGTTGGATACTCGAGTAAAATGATAATAAAACAATGTATTTTGAGAAAAAACACTCGAGTATCAAGCCCAGTACTCGAGTATCGAATGATACCTGAGGACATGTTAAGGCAAACCACTCGAGTAATGCAGGGGTGACTCCAGTATTCTGGAATTCATGATGAGCCACTCGAGTACCCATGAACTACTCGAGTATTTTATGAATCTGAAACCCAAATCCTCAGAAAGTCATGAACACTCGAGTATCTTGAGGAACACTCGAGTAATCTGGAAAAGTTGAAGAACACTCGAGTGTGCTGAAATATACTCGAGTAATTCACACAGAACCTGAAAAACACCATTTCCAATTCTGACTTAATTGGTTAAGGATTTAACAACGACAATCCAAGGGATATGGACTTAAAAGAAATTGATTAATATAAGTATACCGTTTGGTGATAGTCCTTTTTGATAATGAAATACGCCGAGGTGGCTTGTAATATACTAATCAATTTCCTTTGAGCTTAAAAATAAAATGCATTCATTCTGGAGTTTGGATGGTAGGACGTATATCATGTTTTTGGTAAACATGTGGAGGGCCTCTGGGAGTGCCAATACGCTTGCTTGATGACACGTTGTTGATGTGGTCGGCTTAGTGGATGCCGATATGGTACCGTTTGGATGACGGTCCGTTTGGATGACGGAATATGCTCGGGTGGCATGGATTCCAAGCTTGACGTGTACATTCTTGGTGAATGTACGAAATGTTGCATACCTAGGAATGCAACGCACGGTTGAGTGCTGGGTTGTCAGGGATGGACGTCAGAGAGTGATATAGTGTTGGAAACCAACAAGCGGGCTTTGCAATTACTAGAGGGGGGGTGAATAGTAATCGGAATGCAACAGTGACTAATTTTTCGAATGCAATTAGGTTTAATTAATCAAGTGCAGATTTTTCAGAAACAGAGCACGAACACTCGAGTATTTTAAAAACTACTCGAGTAAAAACTCAAGAACACTCGAGTCTTTCCAAGAATACTCGAGTAAATCGTCCAGATAGCAGAAAAACAGTTTCTGGAAAATATGCACTTTAATCAATAACAATGAATACAGTTCAAGGCAGATTATTAATAGAGTAGAAAGCAATTAAATAAAGTTATAACAACTTGAAAACAACTTAATTTCTGCGGAATTGCTACTCTAATTAATAATCCCCTTTTTGAGCAACTTAGGTTTGGTTTTTGCTTGAAGTTAAAGAAAGCTATAAAAGATCAACACCAACAATTTTATACTGGTTCACTCTCTATTTAGAGAGCTAGTCCAGTCCCCCTAAGAACCTTAGGAGTGTCTACTAAAATCAAATTGTTAGAAATATTACAAAGGGTATTGAGATGCCTCACTCAACCTATCCCTTCCAAGAGTGTACCAAACTCTTGAATTTCTACCCCAATTTGATGTTGGTGATGAAGACTCCTTCTTCTTCAAGCTCCTTGAAACCTTCAAGAGCTCCACCAAAGCTAAGAACCTCTTAGCAATTGCTTGGGAACCACCCAAGTCTTGAATGAACCTAAGATCCACTTAGGTACACTTGGTTACTAACCAAGATTTTGAGAACAAGATGTGTATGTGTATGTGGAGTGATCCAACAAATGATATCCACAACAATTAAGCACAACTCTAACTCTTAGAACAAATAATAATAATGAATGAATATTGAGTTAGAGTAATTATCCACTTGAGAGAGAGAATGATCAAAATGAATGTTTTGCACCCTCAACTTTAATGCTCTTGTTGGTTAGTTCAATAGCATTCATTTCATATATCTGGAAAATACAATGAATGAGTGAAATCAACTCTTTCATTCCATTTTTGCCCTTTTCCAACGGTTAAAATTTTGCTGTCAGAACCAAAACACTCGAGTACTTTTGACACTACTCGAGTGTTTTGCCCATCTTTCAATAGAAATGCCCAAGTATTGAACTAACGGTCAAATCTCTGTTTTGAGGCTGAAATACTCGAGTATTCTGGGAAGTACTCGAGTGTTTTGATACTCGAGTAACTTTCAGATTACTCGAGTGTCTTTATACTCGAGTATTTTTGTGATTACTCGAGTGTTTTGCCCAGAGATGATAAAAATCAAGTTTTTCAACAATTTATTTCAAGTCTCTCTTCAAGGAATAATTTTATGTAACCCCTAACCTTTTTCATGCAATTAAAATTATTTATCCTAAGGGTGAGATAACTTCCTAAGCTACCCACTCTCAATAAAATAAAATTACATTCAAAATAAAATTGAGAATGAATAGATACATAATGCACTTGATCTTCTTGACTTGATGAGCTTGAATTCTTGCTTTAACTCCATGATCTAATTATATTGTCATCATCAAAATAAATCCACCTAATTGGAGACTTGATTCTACAATCTCCCCCTTTTTGATGATGACAAAATAATTAAACCGTTCCTTCTCTTTTGAGAGCTCCCCCTCAATATAGGAACCTATTAACCTGTCAATTCAGAGAATACCAAGCACAGCATAATATCCATAATATCATAGTCAAGTGCACAAAATGTAACTGGTATCAGAGCGAGAGCAAACATGATATCAGAGTAAGCAAACATAATATCAGAGTAAAAAAAATGATGTGCTTGCTCTTCTCATTCTCATTCTCCCCCTTTTTGTCATAATCAAAAAAATAGCATTTGGAAACGGAGGAGACAAGAAGGATACCAATAATGAAAACTCCCCCTTAAATAATATTAATATAAAACAAATATGACTATCAGAGAATACCAAACACGTGAAAAACAATAACCATGAGAAATCCAGTGAAATCACATCATAACATAGCATAAAACCACCAACCAAATCCAAGTCTGAACGAACATAAAACTGGATAAAGACCCACGCAGGGTTTAGAAAAATAAACAAACTCCCAAAAGCATAGTGAAAAACTAAACATCCAAAAAAAATAACATGTAAAAAACAGAGTGCAATGTCCACCGATCTCAGAACATATCCGGTGCAGGGGGATCCTGAGGAGGAAAGAAGCGGCCGAATGCAGACATCATATCATCGAACCTAGCATTCATCTGAGCGGAATGCTGGTCCAACTGCGAATATATCATGGCCGACTGCACACCCATCTGAGACTCAATCCTGCTGATACTATCCTGCTGCTCAGCCAATCGATGCTCAAAGCTATCCAAGCGGCTGTCAAACAGAGCAAAGCGAGCATCGAAATATGTCTGATAAGTCCCAAAAGCAGGATGTTCAAACTGAATGTCATCAACCGGATCACCACCACCACCGCCACCATCAGCCTGATCATGCTGAGCCTGCTCATCAGCCAACTGCTCAGCATCCAAACCTTGCTGAGCTGCAGCTTGCTCAGCAGCCTCCTGGGCCTCCATGGTGGCTACCTGATCCATCCAATACCACCTCCCGCCGCGCTTCCTCATTTTCATTTGACGCAATAGCCCCTCATGAAGCGCATGCAACTCTGCCGGAGGGTCAACTTTCTCCTCATCATGAGGAATAGGCACATTGAGGTGCCGGAGAAGTCGACACACATGCATAGGATAAGGCAGATTTTGGGTTGGTTTAGAAGACCCTGCCTTGACCATCCGAGCAAAAATAACAGCAGCCCAGTTCAACATATTATCATTCAGTATAGCATCAATAAGCTGAAGTTCTAATTTTGTGGGCTTTGAGTAATTTGGAGATGTTTGGGGCATAAGGATGTGACTAACAATATGGTGAAGAATGCGGTTTGAAGTGGTCATATTCACGGCTTTCTTTTCATCTCCGTCATAAACACGATCGGGACGAAGCAGATTTCGAAAAATATCATCAGTTTGAGCATTCAAATTGTTCTGCCCCGTTCGTGTTATGCCAAAGACAGTTTCTAAATCAGTAGGACGAAGTACAAGGTGGGTTCCAGCTACTCTGGATTCTAAAGTAGTCCTATTTATCTCCTTAAGATTTGCAAAAAATTGACGCACTAGTCTAAGATAAATTGGACCATTGAAAGAGATAAAATTCATAAGGTGTTGTTCCCTAAGCTTTTGAACAAATGTAAAACCGTTACCCTCAAGAAAATCCTCTGTGGTCCAGCTTTGTACACCATAGCCATGAGTGATGAACAATGCCTCCCTCCTAGCACATGCACCAGCAGAAAAGAATTCCTCTTCATGCTCTGAAGATGATGAAGAAGGAGGAGTAGGCTCTCTTCTTTTCTTCCTTGGACGTAGGTTAGCTCGAGAGGTAGACATTTGCACACAAATTGAAGAAAAAAATGGACAATTTCGAGTTTAGGGGAGTTAGGGTTTCAAAAGGGAATTTCGGATTTGGGGATGAAAAACAGTGATTTGAAGTAAAATAATTTAAGAAAAGTGATGTGGAGATGATTTAAAGTTAAAAGCTGTGAAAAATTGGAGTGAAAAACGTGTTTTGAGAGGTTGGGGTTGAGAGAACTCGAGTGGGGAGAAGAGGGGGTTCGTGAAAAGTAACTGCTGAAACGCTGCTGCTGTGCTTTAAAAAGTCGCATTACTCGAGTGTTTTAAAAAAAAACACTCGAGTATTTGTTAAAGTACTCGAGTAAAAAGCCCGGTCCAGAAAGTCTAGAGTTACTGGACCGAAAAACACGCGAGTAAAACAGGACACACTCGAGTAAAGAGTAAAGTACTCGAGTAAAATTTGAAAACACTCGAGTGAAATAATCAGACCTGACCAAGAACTTTTTCAATTTTCAAACCATTTAATTTGGAATTAAAATACTCGAGTAGAAATGAAAATACTCGAGTAAATTTGACAGACAGACAGTTTTAACAGCAATTTGAACACATTGTCACTAAACCAACACAATTTAACATAAACACAAATCAGACTCAAAATCACTCACAGTCAAAAACACATAATTCACAACATCTCAAGGTCCAATTGTTTTTCAAACACTAATGCACATGAAATGAGACATACTTGGTGAATTTTCACAAACACAAATCAATTAGCTAATGCTTGACTCATCTAAAATTCCAAGTTCTCCTCTTATATGATAAAAGGTATCTCTTGGCAATGGTTTTGTAAAAATATCCGCTAATTGGTTTGTGGTGCTTACAAATTCAATTGTGCAATCACCTTTTTGTACATGATCTCTTAGAAAATGATGTCTAATTTCAATATGTTTAGTCCTTGAATGATACACCGGATTCTTAGTTAAGTTGATTGCACTTGTGTTATCGCACTTAATAGGAATATTTTCAAGTTTCAAACCAAAATCCAATAATTGTTGTTTCATCCACAAGAGTTGAGCACAACAACTACCGGCGGCGATATATTCCGCTTCGGCGGTGGAAAGAGCAACACAAGCTTGCTTTTTAGAAAACCATGACACTAGTGAGCTTCCCAATAAATGGCAAGTACCACTAGTGCTTTTACGATCAAGCTTGCATCCCGCAAAGTCGGAATCCGAATAACCAACCAAGCTAAGACTAGTATCACTAGGATACCATAATCCGGTATTTATCGTTCCTTTAAGATATTTAAATATATGTTTGACCGCGGATAGGTGTGATTCTTTAGGATTAGCTTGAAAACGGGCACACATGCATACACTAAACATAATATCCGGTCTAGATGCGGTAAGATATAGAAGACTACCTATCATACCTCTATATTTACTAACATCAACCGGTGTACCTTGTTCATCCTTGTCTAGGTAGCATGAGGTGCTCATGGGAGTGTAGGCTTCCTTGCATTTGTCCATTCCGAATTTTCCAAGGAGCTCCTTGCAATATTTTCCTTGATGCACAAAAATCCCCTCCTTGACTTGCTTGATTTGAAGTCCTAGGAAGAACTTGAGCTCTCCCATCATGGACATTTCAAATTCCTTTTTCATCAAATTAGAGAACTTGCTACACAAGGACACGTTAGTGGCACCAAAGATAATATCATCTACATATATTTGCACCAACAAAATGTCCTTTTTAGTTTTATAGATGAATAGGGTATTATCAACCTTTCCCCTTTGAAAGTCATTTTCTAATAAAAAGGTACTTAATCGATCATACCAAGCTCTAGGAGCTTGTTTTAATCCATAAAGTGCCTTTTTCAATTTATAAACATGGTTTGGAAATTCATGACTCTCAAAACCGGGTGGTTGCTTAACATACACTTCTTCATTTATGAAACCATTTAAGAAAGCACTCTTGACATCCATTTGATAAAGAGTAAATTTCATAATTGATGCAAAGGCAAGCAAGATTCGGATTGCCTCAAGGCGTGCAACCGGAGCAAAGGTCTCGTCATAATCAACACCTTCCTCTTGGTTGTACCCTTGGGCAACAAGTCTCGCTTTGTTTCTTATAATCAAACCGGATTCATCAAGTTTATTTCTATAAATCCATTTTAAACCAATTATGGTATGATCATCGGGTATAGGCACTAATTCCCAAACTTCATTTCTAACAAATTGATTTAGTTCTTCTTGCATGGCCATAACCCAATGTTCATCCAAAATTGCTTCCTTAATTGAATTTGGTTCGATTTGAGAAACAAAAGAAACAAAATGACAAATGTTTTGAATAGTCCTACGAGTTAATACTCCCTTTGAAAGGTCTCCTATGACATTGTCAATAGGATGAGCTTTCACCGTTTTCCAAGCCGGATCAAGACCATTTTTAACTTCACCTTCATCCTTTAAAATCTCCTTCCCTTTTTCATCTTTTGAAAACTCAAAACCTTCATCACAACCATCACTTAAAACAACATCTTCTTTCGAAGACTCATTAAAAACCACATGAATGGATTCTTCAATAGTCATAGTTCTTTTATTAAAAATTCTATATGCTTTACTATGTGAAGAATAACCCAAAAATATTCCCTCATCGGATTTGGAGTCAAATTTTCCAAGATGATCTTTTCCATTATTTAGCACATAAACTTTGCATCCAAAAACATGAAAGTAGGATATATTTGGTTTTCTTCCTTTGTAAAGCTCATAGGGGGTTTTCTTGAGCATGGGCCTAACTAGAATTCTATTCATGACATAGCAAGCCGTATTAACGGCATCGGCCCAAAAATAATGAGGTACTTGAGAATCATTTAGCATGGTTCTTGCAAGTTCCTCTAACACCCTATTTTTCCGCTCTACCACTCCATTTTGTTCCGGAGTTCTTGGTGCGGAATATTGGTGTTCAATACCATGTTTATCACAAAATCTATCAAACTTGTAGTTTTCAAATTCACCACCATGATCGGTTCTAATAATAATTACTTGTTGGTTTACTTGGTTTTGCACAAGTTTAATATGGCGTTTGAAAGATTTGTAGGTCTCACTTTTTGCACTTAAGAATAAAGTCCATGTAAATCTAGAAAAGTCATCAACAATCACCAAACCATAGTAGTTCCCACCAAAGCTTTTTACTTGAGAAGGTCCAAACAAGTCCATATGAAGCATTTCTAATGGTCTTGTTGTGGACACTTCATTCTTAGAACCAAAATGGTTTTTGGTGTGTTTGCACTTCTTACAAGGAGTACAATCACCTTCAATTTTAAAATCAAGCTTTGGTAAACCAACCACTAAGTCTTTTGATTGTAGTTTCTTTAATTGATTTATATTAATGTGAGCAATCCTACGGTGCCACAACCAAGTGTCACTCTCTTTGCTTACTAGACAAGTAGAAACCAAAGAGGTAATATTGTTTAATTCAACCAAGTAAGTATTATTAGACCTTTTGCCAACAAATTTGATAGATTCATCCTTGTCACTTTTTATGAGACATTGGGTGGAGGTAAATAATACATGGTTACCAATATCACAAAGTTGACTAATGCTCAAAAGATTGTGTTCTAATCCTTGAACATAAAGAACATTATCAATAACCAAGTTGGAAGAATTACCGACTTTACCAATCCCAAGAATTTTTCCTTTGTTGTTGTCTCCATAAGTGACATATCCACCTTCTTGAGGAGTAAGCTCCATGAAGTTCCGCCTATCTCCCGACATGTGCCTTGAACATCCACTATCAAGATACCACGGTTTCTTTTCGGTTCTAAGGCACACCTACAAAACAAGATCATTTGCTCATTTTGGGTACCCAAATTATGTTGGGTCCCTTTGGGTTAGCTTTTGGTGTTTCTTCCTTCTTAATCCAAACATAAGTGCCTTTTTGAATTTCAACATGTTTAATGTGGCACCTATTGTTTGTATGTCCAAACTTTCCGCAATAAAAGCAAGTTGGTTTCTTTGTATAGTCAATTTTAGAAGATGAACCAACCCTTTTATTGTCCTTTTTCTTTTGGACATATCCTAAACCGGTTTTGTTTGAATAATTTCTTTGAGATTTAATTAACCGGTCTAGGTTTCTATCACTATTTGATATTGTGAGTTTGTGTTTCAAATCTTTTATTTCATTTTCAAGAATGTCACATTTCTCACAATAAACAATAGTTTTCTCATCACTTGCACAATCACAAACATGACTAGAATTAACAAGTTCTAAAGAAGCATTTTGGAGTTTCAATTCATTTATGTACTTTTCTAATTCATTAATCTCTTTTTGATACTCCAAAATTTTCTTTCCTTTTTCCTTGTTAATCTTAGCTAGTTTTTCAAATTGTGTTAACATTTCATTGTATTCATTGAGCAAATCATCATAAGGAATAGAGGAAGAGGAAAAGCTAGAGCTTTGAGATGATACCTCATCCTCATTTTCACCATTTGCACTTGAGGCTTCATTGTTGGTTCTTGCCATGAGACATAGATTTGCAACTTCATCATCCGAGCTACTTGATGATGATTTTGCATCCTTTTCCGGTGCATCCCACACAATGTAAGCCCTCTTGCCCTTGCCCTCTTGGGTCTTCTTTTCATTCTTTCTCAAGTATGTAGGACATTCCATCCTTATGTGTCCAATGCCTCCACATTCATGACACTTCACTACATCACTTGAAGTCTTGTTCTTAGACTTGTGTTCCTTGGGTCTTCTTTCTCTTGATGATGAGCCACTCTTCTTACCCTTGAGGAATTTGTTGAATCTTTTTGCAAACAATCCAATTTCCTCCTCATTGAGTGCATGATCGGAGTTCTCACTAGTTGAGTCATCTTCAACCTCTTTTACAACTTTGGTTGAGGCCTTGAGAGAGATACTCTTCTTCTTTTTGTCCGACTCCTCATGTGAGCTAAGTCTTGATAAGTCAATCTCATGCTCCTTGAGCTTCCCAAACAAGGTTGCCAAGTCCATAGTATTTAAATCCTTGGACTCCTTGATAGCGGTGACCTTAGGTTGCCATTTTCTATCAAGACATCTCAAAATTTTGTGAGTAGTTTCACCATCACGAAATTGCTTTCCTAGTGAAATCAAGTGGCTAACAATATGTGAAAACCTCTTTTGTAAGTCATCAATGGATTCATTCGGGAACATGTGAAATAATTCATATTCATGTGTTAAAGAATTTAATCTAGCATTTCTTACTTCACTTGTTCCTTCATGTGTGACTTCCAAAGTGTCCCACATTTCCTTAGCCGACTTGCATTGAGAAATTCTATAAAATTCATCATGGGATAAAGCCGAAAAGATGATGTTTTTAGCTTTTAAATCAAATGATGCTTTCTTTTTATCATCGTCATTCCAACTTTTCCTAGGAATTTCAATGACTTCCCCATTTACCATATGTCTAGGAATATAAGGACCATCCTCTATTGCATCCCAAATATCGGTGTCTATTGCTTCAATAAAAACTCTCATCCTAACCTTCCAATAAGCATACCCTTCACCATTAAAGAATGGAGGGCGGTTTATTGAAGAGGGACCTTCTTGATAATTGCTAGAGCCCATAGTTTCCAAAGGATCTTTTCGAAAAAGCTTTTACGCTCGATCTTTCGACCGGGCTCTGATACCACTTGTTGGAAACCAACAAGCGGGCTTTGCAATTACTAGAGGGGGGGTGAATAGTAATCGGAATGCAACAGTGACTAATTTTTCGAATGCAATTAGGTTTAATTAATCAAGTGCAGATTTTTCAGAAACAGAGCACGAACACTCGAGTATTTTAAAAACTACTCGAGTAAAAACTCAAGAACACTCGAGTCTTTCCAAGAATACTCGAGTAAATCGTCCAGATAGCAGAAAAACAGTTTCTGGAAAATATGCACTTTAATCAATAACAATGAATACAGTTCAAGGCAGATTATTAATAGAGTAGAAAGCAATTAAATAAAGTTATAACAACTTGAAAACAACTTAATTTCTGCGGAATTGCTACTCTAATTAATAATCCCCTTTTTGAGCAACTTAGGTTTGGTTTTTGCTTGAAGTTAAAGAAAGCTATAAAAGATCAACACCAACAATTTTATACTGGTTCACTCTCTATTTAGAGAGCTAGTCCAGTCCCCCTAAGAACCTTAGGAGTTTCTACTAAAATCAAATTGTTAGAAATATTACAAAGGGTATTGAGATGCCTCACTCAACCTATCCCTTCCAAGAGTGTACCAAACTCTTGAATTTCTACCCCAATTTGATGTTGGTGATGAAGACTCCTTCTTCTTCAAGCTCCTTGAAACCTTCAAGAGCTCCACCAAAGCTAAGAACCTCTTAGCAATTGCTTGGGAACCACCCAAGTCTTGAATGAACCTAAGATCCACTTAGGTACACTTGGTTACTAACCAAGATTTTGAGAACAAGATGTGTATGTGTATGTGGAGTGATCCAACAAATGATATCCACAACAATTAAGCACAACTCTAACTCTTAGAACAAATAATAATAATGAATGAATATTGAGTTAGAGTAATTATCCACTTGAGAGAGAGAATGATCAAAATGAATGTTTTGCACCCTCAACTTTAATGCTCTTGTTGGTTAGTTCAATAGCATTCATTTCATATATCTGGAAAATACAATGAATGAGTGAAATCAACTCTTTCATTCCATTTTTGCCCTTTTCCAACGGTTAAAATTTTGCTGTCAGAACCAAAACACTCGAGTACTTTTGACACTACTCGAGTGTTTTGCCCATCTTTCAATAGAAATGCCCAAGTATTGAACTAACGGTCAAATCTCTGTTTTGAGGCTGAAATACTCGAGTATTCTGGGAAGTACTCGAGTGTTTTGATACTCGAGTAACTTTCAGATTACTCGAGTGTCTTTATACTCGAGTATTTTTGTGATTACTCGAGTGTTTTGCCCAGAGATGATAAAAATCAAGTTTTTCAACAATTTATTTCAAGTCTCTCTTCAAGGAATAATTTTATGTAACCCCTAACCTTTTTCATGCAATTAAAATTATTTATCCTAAGGGTGAGATAACTGCCTAAGCTACCCACTCTCAATAAAATAAAATTACATTCAAAATAAAATTGAGAATGAATAGATACATAATGCACTTGATCTTCTTGACTTGATGAGCTTGAATTCTTGCTTTAACTCCATGATCTAATTATATTGTCATCATCAAAATAAATCCACCTAATTGGAGACTTGATTCTACATATAGTTTGATGGAGATAGGCTTGAGAGCTACAATCATGCATCATGCTACTCATTTAAATTTAATGTGATAAGTGAAAGAAGTATGAACATCCTATTTGTATCCAATAAATGCTATATGCTAAATGTGACTGTTGTTCTTTGTCACATACATACATATTCATATTGTACATATTTATACTCTGTTGATTATGTGTATAAAAATGCTTACCCCCTTTGCCCTTGTAGGTGATGTCTCGTTACATCGCTTGCGTCGAGATCCGGCCACTTCCTAGTGGCACATGGATCTATGAGGACCATCGCGCGGTGTTCGAGGGAGAGGTGGAGATCACCTTCTACCATCCGAACCCGTTGATTCGATTTCGTCCTCGTAGATTTAGGATTCCCATCATATACACTATGCACGTACCCCCGTTTTACACATATCATGGACCACCTCCCACGCGACCAGCTCGCTTTTATCACAGTTTTCGTTTTCGACCTACCCGCTCACACCGTTTTACTTCGAGAGTCGTCCGCGAGGAGACTCCCCCTTCTGATCCGAGGAGCCCAGTCAGGGTCTCACCATCACCTGACCCCGTACCCAGTGGTAGGGTACACTCTCCATCGGATGAGATCGAGGAGGATCCAGTGGAAGACGAGAGCGGAGGCGAGCCTGTCGTGCATTCTACTGGGAGTGATTGGAGGGATGACGATCCCTAGGTATGCGCATATGGTATATGATGAGGATCAGAGGATCCGGTGTGGGGATGCTGTGGAGGAGATTTTGCTGCTGCTGTTGTGTTGATGATGATGCTGTTACCTTGTGCTTCTTGGAGACTACTACTATCACTACTACTACTACTGATGATGCTGCCAGATCTACGCGACCACCTCTAGAGTCCATATTTTGCTATGTATATATTTTGTAGATATACTTTTGAGTACTCTAGGGCTATGGTTACACTATGATGTAGATCTGTTATGGACTTGTTTGGATCTTGGAGACTTTGTTACTGGGACTATGTACTCATGACTCTTTTCACATATATATATATATAACCTATGTGTATATTTCTATTAGATGCATAGTCCTATAATTTCCGCTTACTCTGATTTAAACTTTCTTAAGAGATCGGCTGTAAAAAGGATTAGATGATGTCAGTTTTACAAAACGAAAAGAATGAATAGCTTCCTTTACTTTCTATCATATAAATACAATTTCAAATGCGAATGCTATTCAGCTTGTGAAAAGGTTTTCGAAATCGCCGAATTCAATTCAACGGTTTGAAACAATATAGAACTTCTTCTCCAAGAATTCCAAGTGTTGGTTTGTGCACCCGCTTTAAAGGAAAAATTTTATTCTCACATTTTCTATACAATAACAAGTCCATATATTTTCCAAGAAATACTTAATTATTATAGTATTTATCTCTTGGGGAGAAAGGGTGTCACACTTAGTGGTATCAGAGCAAAAGTCAGACCCTGTAGTAGTGAAAGTAGTTGCAGGAAGGTAGCCATCAACATCAAGCAGGTATCTCCAGGGCATGTTCATTACTTTGAATGTTAGTATCTTGTTTGTTGAGATTTAGATACAATTGACTTGTTTGTATCTTGCCTCTTTCGAGCACAAGACACAATTAATTGTGGATTTAAAAGTATAAGCTATAGTTTTAGTATAGGTGGTGTGAGGAATGTTTTCTTAGTTCAACATATGTGACCATGAGCATATAGCGCAGGTCTATTATGGCAACTAGAAATCAAAATCACACCAATGTGATGTTAGAAAGGATTACCGCGGTGTTGGAATTGATGCAACAACGAGCTCAGCAACCACCTCAACCGGTTAACCCGCCTCATCAGTGCAATGTGGATAACATTAAGGCAAAGAGTCTGGCTGATTTTAGAAGTTGTAATCCACCCAAGTTTGAAGGAGGATTTATACCTGAGGAGGCCAACAAGTGGATTCACACTATGGATAAGATTCTGAGAACTCTGGACTGTACGAAAGCTCAAAAAGTGGCCTATGCGGTCTACATGTTAGAAGATGAAGCTGAGAATTGGTGGAATCACACGGTTCAACTTCTACAGTATGAAGGAAGGGATGTAAATTGGGGTGTATTCACGGAGAAGTTTCTCCATAAATACTTCCCTGAAGATTTGAGGAGAAAGAAGGAGGTGGAGTTTTTACAACTGAAGCAAGGGAGTATGAGTGTGGGTGAGTACGCGGCTAAGTTCGAGGAATTGATGAAGTACTCTCCATACTATCAGAACAACCCTGATGAAAGGAGCAAATGCATCAAGTTTGAAGGAGGCTTGAGGCCCAAGTTGAAGTCGATTTTCAGCTATCAGCGAATTCAAAGTTTTCCTGCTCTGGTGGACATGTGTAGAATGTATGAAGATGACAAGAAAGCTGAAGAACTGCAAGTCTCAGAAAAGAAGGATAATCAGAGTTATGGACCTCGGAGACGAAAAGGTCTCAACAACCGAGGTAAAGGTCCGTATGATCATCGGGGAAAAGGCAAGGGAAAGGCTGGTGGTTCAGATGGAAGAAATTTTCGGAGCGAGGCTCCATTCTGCGACAAGTGCAAGCGCAATCATTATGGTCGTGTTTGTTGGGGAACAAGTGGCTGTTTCAACTGTGGGAAGCCGGGACACTTTGCAAGAGACTGCAAGGAACCGGTCAAGG
Organism: Crotalaria pallida; assembly: GCA_037953625.1. NCBI lineage: Eukaryota > Viridiplantae > Streptophyta > Magnoliopsida > Fabales > Fabaceae > Crotalaria > Crotalaria pallida. The sequence continues at coordinate 22,690,044 of CM075654.1, forward strand.
CTAACTCAAGAGGAGCTGCTGATAGACCTATGGCTCAAGGAAGGGTTTTCACGCTTAGCGGTGTGGAAGCGAACCGATCCTCTGATCTGGTGCAAGGTAAATACTTGCTTAATGGTCAGTTCTGTCATGTCTTGTTTGATTCGGGTGCGACGCATTCATTTGTTTCATATGAATGTGTAGATCGGTTAAGTTTATCGGTGTCTGAATTACCTTATGCTTTGAAAGTAGAGACCCCTACTAATGCTCCTGTAGTTGTTTCTAGAGCATGTCTTAACTGTGACATAGAAGTGTTAGGACAAACCTCTAAGGTAGATCTAATCTGTTTACCTTTATCGCAATTGGACGTGATCTTGGCGATGGACTGGTTGAGTCAAAACCAAGTGATCATCGATTGTGATAAGAAGATAGTGATCTATAGAAACCCAAAACCCTCCGGCTACATGTGTCTATTCAACATTGAAGTAGAGGAGAATGGTCCAAGGTTGGAAGAAATTCCTGTTGTTAGAGACTTCCCGGAGGTATTTGCTAATGAGATCCCTGGTTTGCCACCAAGAAGAGAGATTGAATTTGGCATCGACCTAGTTCCGGGAGCTGGTCCCATTTCTATCGCTCCTTATAGAATGGCACCACCGGAAATGGCTGAAATGAAGAAGCAGATTGAGGAGTTGTTGCAGAAGCAGATGATCCGACCAAGTGTGTCACCTTGGGGTGCTCCGGTTTTGTTTGTCAAAAAGAAAGATGGAAGCATGAGGATGTGCATCGACTACCGGCAGCTGAATGAGGTCACCATCAAGAACAAGTATCCGTTGCCAAGGATAAATGCTCTTATGGATCAAGTTCGTGGAGCTTCAGTATTCTCCAAGATTGATTTGAGGTCAGGGTACCATCAGATCAGGATTAGAGAAGAGGATATCTCTAAGACTGCATTTCGATCTCGATACGGACATTATGAGTATGTTGTGATGTCATTCGGATTGACTAATGCGCCAGCTATCTTCATGGACTACATGAATCGAATCTTTAGACCCTATTTAGATTTATTCGTGGTTGTGTTCATCGACGATATCCTCATTTACTCTAAGAGCCCGGAGGAGCATGTTGAACACTTAAGAATAGTATTGAGCATCCTAAAGGAGAAGCAACTATACGCCAAACTTACAAAGTGTGAGTTCTGGCTGGAGGAGGTTAAGTTTTTGGGCCATGTAATTTCGAATAAAGGAATAGCAGTAGATCCGACGAAAGTAAGTTAGATTTTGCAATGGGAGCAACCAAAGTCGGTCACGGAGGTAAGGAGTTTTCTTGGATTGGCTGGTTACTATAGAAGGTTTATCGAAGGTTTCTCAAAGATCGCACTACCTCTGACAAAGTTGACTCGGAAAGATCAACCTTTCATATGGGATGAGAAGTGTGAAAGGAGTTTCCAGGAGTGGAAAGAAAGGCTGACATCCTCCCCTGTGTTGGTTCTGCCTGATACACAGAAGAGTTTTGAGGTGTATTGTGACGCATCGAAACAAGGTCTTGGGAGCGTTTTGATGCAAGATGGAAAAGTAGTTGCTTACGCCTCGAGACAGTTAAAAGTTCATGAAATGAACTATCCAACTCATGACCTAGAGTTGGCAGCCGTTGTCTTTGCGTTAAAAATTTGGAGGCACTATCTCTATGGCACTACATTCCGGGTGTTTAGTGACCATAAGAGTTTAAAGTATCTCTTTGACCAGAAGGAGTTGAATATGAGGCAACGCCGATGGATGGAGTTCTTAAAGGATTATGAGTTTGAACTTCATTACCATCCTGGGAAGGCAAACGTGGTGGCTGATGCGTTGAGTCGAAAGGCAATGCATATTAGTGCAATGATGATCAGCGAAGCTGCACTGATAGAAGAATTTAGAGATTTGAGTTTGACGATGCAAGTGGAGCCGACAAGTATCAAAATGGGGATGCTGCAGATTGCTAATGAGTTTCTGCAGAGGATTCGGGAATTGCAACATGAGGATGAGAGACTTAAGGAAAAGAAGAAGCTGATGAAAGAAGGCAAGGAGTTGGAGTTTCAAGAAGGGAAGGATGGAATCCTTCGTTTTAGAGCAAGGATTTGTGTGCCCGATGATCGGGAAGTAAGAAGGATGATTCTGGATGAAGCACATAAGAGCAAAATGAGTATGCATCCGGGAGCTACCAAAATGTATCAGAACCTGAAGAGGATATTTTGGTGGCCTGGCTTGAAGAAGGACGTGGCTGAATATGTGGCATGTTGCTTGGTGTGTCAAAATGCGAAAGTGGAACACCAAAGGCCAGGAGGAAAATTACTTCCCTTGGAGATTCCGTTGTGGAAATGGGATAGTATCTCGATGGATTTCGTGTCGGGATTGCCAAGGACAACTACTGGTCATGATGCAATCTGGGTGGTTGTGGATCGTCTGACCAAAGCGGCGCATTTTATTCCTGTTAACATGCGCTACTCTTTGGAGAAGCTCACCCAGTTGTATATCAAGGAAGTTGTTCGTCTGCATGGGGTACCGTCAAGCATTGTGTCAGATCGCGACCCGAGGTTCACATCGAAGTTTTGGGAAGATCTGCATAAAGCCTTGGGTTCAAGATTGAAGTTGAGTTCTGCATATCACCCTCAGACTGATGGCCAAATGGAAAGGACTATTCAGTCATTGGAAGATATTTTAAGAGCTTGTGTTTTGGAAGGACAAGGGAATTGGGAGCAGATGTTGCCGCTCGTGGAATTTACTTACAACAACAGTTACCACACGAGCATTGGAATGGCACCATTTGAAGCTGTAACACCCCAAAATTTTAATCCCCGATTAATGGAATGTTAATTATAATTTAATTATAATTAATAGTTTCTATATTAATCCTTGATTAAAATATGTATTCATGTGACTAGCTTATGTGTGTAAATTATTTAATAAATAATTTAAATGCATTAAATGAGTATTTTGCATATTAGTCCCTGGGTTGGGACCTAAAAGCAATTACAGGAAAGGTTTTGGAGGGAAAGTAAATGAAATAATTATTTTTCAAAATTTGGGCAAAATACTCGAGTATTATTCAGAATACTCGAGTATTCTGGGTCAAACTGCACGAGTTAGTGCGTTTGGTGAGTCACAGCCAACGATTTCGTGTCGTTGACACGAAATCACCACCATGCCAACGCCATGGATGTCGTGGCGTGATGCATGAGCCTCCTCCAAGCCTATAAAAGCCAATCAACACCGAATTTGTGAAGATTTGGCTCATTCTTGTTGAAGTTGAAGAAGTTAGGGTTCCTGGGTTCAAGTGAACGATTCTCTCTCTCTGTTTCGATTCAAGTCATAAACTATACACGAATACAAAGCTCACATCACGAGCTTTGTATAAACACCAAAATCGTGAGGATTGAGTGAGTGTGTTGGGAGAACGACAGCTTGGAAGTTGGAGTTATTCTGTCAAAGTTGGTTTCTGGAGCTTACTTGGAGATTAATTTCTGGTAAGCTCTCGAGCTCCTGAGTCTCAAACTCAATTCCTTTAGTTAGAACATGTTGTATAGAGTTTAGAAATCTAATTTTCCCCAATTTTTATCTCTGTTTCATGGGTGAACCAATTCGGTTTTGGTGGTGCACTCAAAACTGTCATGCATGTGAAGCTCAAAGTGATTTCTGGGGTTGGAACACTTTTCTTGGATTTCTTTCTGTTGATTCACGTCTGAGAGGTAAGGGGAAGTAATTATATTCACTAGATAGAGTTTAAATTCCATTAATTGTGTTAGAGAGCCACCAAGAGGCTCTAAGGGCTTAGATTGAATAGGAACTTTGGTTTGGAGACCAATCCATGCTCTAAATATGTGATGAGCAAGTTTGATATCATGTATGTGAACTAAAATGCACTTGGTTTTATGTGTATTGTTCTTTTTATGAGAATTGACATGTTAAGTTGTGAAAATGTGTTTTAATGCATGATTATTGATTTCTCCGTCAAATCTGTGTTTTGACTTGTAATAAGTGTTGTAACATGTCTAAATAATGTTATGTGAACTCTGTGGATCCCTGGAATGGATTAAATTTGAGTAGAAATGAAAATGTCATGTTAAAACCAGTTTTCAGTGCTGTCTGCTGCGAAACACTCGAGTAAAAGGCAGAGTACTCGAGTAAATCGTGTTCAAAACCATGTAAATTAAGGAAGAACACTCGAGTAGTCTGTCTGGTACTCGAGTATCGAGCATGACCTGAGGACCATTATAGGCCAAACACTCGAGTCAGTCAAGGTCACTCGAGTATTCTGGAAATATCCAAGAACACTCGAGTAACCCATGAACCACTCGAGTAAATTGATGAATTGAAAACCCAAATCCTCAGAAAGTCATGAACACTCGAGTAACTTCAGGAACACTCGAGTAATCTGGAAAATCTAGAGAACACTCGAGTGGACTGAATTTTACTTGAGTATATTGCCCAGAACCTGAAGAACACCATTTTCAATTCTAAGTCAAATAATTAATGAATTATTGAGAATAGTCCAAGGGATTAAGACTTAAAGAAATTGATTAATACAAATAGATCGTTTGATGACGGTCCTTTTGATAAATAAATAAGCCTAGGTGGCCTGCAAAGTATTAATCAACTTCCCTTAAGTTTAAAGGATAAAATGCATTCATTCTGGAGTTCGGATGGTAGGACGTATTCATGTTTTGATAAACATGTGGAGGGCCTCTCGGAGTGCCAATACGCTTGCTTGATGACACGTCGTTGACGTGGTCGGCCTAGTGGATGCCGATATGGATATATCGTTTGGATGACAATCCGTTTGGATGACGGGATATGCTCGGGTGGCATGGATACCAAGCTTGTCGTGTACATTCTAGGTGAATGTACGAATGGTTGTATACCTAGGAATACAACGCACTGTTGAGTGCTGGGTTGTCAGGGATGGACGTCAGAGAGTGACATAGTATTATGATGGAGATAGGCTTGAGAGCTAAAGTCATGCATCATGCCATTCATTTAATTCAACTGTGATAAATGAACCAAGTGTGGGCATCTTACTTGCATTCAATATCTGCTAAGTGTTAAATGTGATTGATATTAATTGATGCATATTTACATGCTTATATTGCATAATTTAGCCTCTGTTGATTATGTGTATAGAATTTCTTACCCCTATGCCCTTGTAGGTGATGTCTCGCTACATTGCTTGCATCGAGATCCGGCCACTTCCTAGTGGCATATGGATCTATGAGGATCATCGTGCGGTGTTCGAGGGGGAGGTAGAGATTACCTTCTACCACCCGAACCCGCTGATACGATTCCGTCCTCGTAGGTTTAGAATTCCCATCATATACACTATGCATGTACCCCCGTTTTACACTTACCATGGACCACCTCCCACGCGACCAGCTCGCTCTTACCATAGTTTTCGTTTTCGACCTACCCGCTCTCACCCTTTTACTTCGAGAGTCGTCCGCGAGGAGACTCCCCTATCTGATCCGAGGAGCCCAGTCAGGGTTTCACCATCACCTGACCCGGTACCCAGTGGTAGGGTACACTCTCCCTCGGATGAGATCGAGGAGGATCCGGTGGAGGACGAGAGTGGGGGCGAGCCTGTTGTGCATTCTACTGGGAGTGACTGGAAGGACGACGATCCCTAGGTACATGTATATGGTGTATGGTGTGGATCTGAGGATCCCGTGTGTGGAGGAGATTTGTTGCTGCTGCTGTGATGATGATGCTACTACCTTACTCACTTTACTTTTGGGAGACTACTACTGCTACTACTACTGCATCTGATGTTGATGGATCTACGTGACTATCCCTGGAGTTGTATTTTGGTTATGTATATATTGTAGATATACTTTTGTAGTACTCTAGGGTTGGGGTTACATGACTATGTAGATCTATTATGGACTTGTATATTCTGAAACTTGGAGACATGATGATGGACTATGTACTTACCACTTTTATTATCTATATATATAAATATAAATCTTATGTTCAAACCATTGCATAGTCCAACACTTTCCGCTTACTCTGATTTAGATTACTTAAGGGTTCGGATACACCCATTAACTCAATGGTATCAGCTTTATTAAGAAAAGCAAGGGTAACTACAATTACTTTCAATAATGTATGTACGATTTCCAAAGACGAAGATTACCCTGTTTGTGAAAAGGTTTTAGGAAAACACCGAACTCGATACAAACGTTTTGAAATAGATATAGTTTATTCTCCAAGAACTTCATCTGTCAATTTGTGCACCCGATCTAAAGAAAAAATTTATTTACCATATTTTCTTAACACTCACAAGTCCATATATATTACCCAATATGATATACTTTTATTTTTAAAATTTGGGTAACTACGAAGGGTGTCACACTGAGTGGTATCAGAGCAAAAGTCAGATCCTGTAGTAGTGGAAGCAGTTCAGAAAGGTAGCCATCAACATCAAGCAGGTATCTGCATGGCAATTACATTACTTCGAATGTTATTATTTTGTTTGTTGAGGTTTAAATACCCTTGATTTGTTTGTATCTTGTCTCTTTGAGTACAAGACGCAATTGATTGTAAATTTAATAAGTTTAAAATAGAGCCTTAGTATAGGTAGTGTAATGGAAGTTTCTTTAGTTCAACATATGTGACCATAAGTCCATAGCGCAGGTCTAATATGGCAACTAGAAACCAAAATCACACTAATACGATGTTGGAACGAATCACCACGGTGTTGGAAGCTATGCAACGACAGTCTCAGCAACCATCTCAACCAGTTAACCCGCCTCATCAGTGTAATGTGGATAATCCTGAGGCGAAGACTCTGGCTGACTTTAGAAGTTGCAACCCACCAAAGTTTGAAGGAGTATTTAAGCCGGAAGAAGCCAACAAGTGGATTCACACCATGGACAAGATCCTAAGAACGTTGGAGTGTTCGGATGCTCAAAAGGTGGCTTATGCAACCTATATGTTAGAGGATGAAGCTGAGAACTAGTGGAATCACACGATGCAGCTTCTGCAATATGAAGGAAGAGATGTAAGCTGGGGAGTATTCATGGAAAAATTTCTTCAAAAATATTTTCCTGAGGATCTAAGGAGGAAAAAGGAAGTGGAATTCTTGCAGTTGAAGCAAGGTAACATGAGTGTGGGTGAGTACGCGGCAAAGTTTGAAGAGCTGATGAAGTACTCTCCATACTATCAGAACAATCCAGATGAGAGGAGCAAGTGCATTAAGTTTGAAGGAGGTTTGAGGCCAAAGTTGAAGTCGATCTTCAGTTACCAGCAGATTCAAAGTTTTCCTGCACTCGTGGACATGTGTAGGATGTATGAAGACGACACCAAAGCTGAGGAGATGCAAGTCTCAGAGAAGAAGGATAATCAAGGCTATGGACCTCAAAGGCGTAAAGGTTTCAACAACCGGGGCAAAGGTCCGTATGATCGTCGGGGAAAAGGCAAAGGAAAAACTGGTGGTTCTGAGGGAAGGAATTATCGGAGCGAGGCTCCATTCTGTGACAAGTGCAAGCGCAACCACTATGGTCGTGTGTGTTGGGGGACAAGTGGATGTTTTAACTGTGGAAAGCCGGGACATTTCGCAAGGGATTGCAAAGAACCGGCCAAGGTCAACTCCAGAGGAACTGCAGATAGACCGGTGACTCAAGGAAGGGTCTTCACCCTTAGCGGTGTGGAAGCGAATCGATCTTCTGATCTGGTGCAAGGTAAATACTTGCTTAATGGTCAGTTATGCCATGTTTTGTTTGACTCTGGTGCAACGCATTCATTCGTTTCATATGAATGTGTAAACCGGTTAGGCTTGATGATGTCTGAAATGCCTTATGTTTTGCAAGTAGAAACCCCTACAAATGCTCCCGTAGTTGTTTCTAGAGCCTGTCTTAACTGTTGTATAGAAGTGTTAGGACAAACCTCTAAAGTAGATTTGATCTGCTTACCCTTAGCACAATTAGATGTGATCTTGGGAATGGACTGGTTAAGTCAAAACCAAGTGATTATTGATTGTGATAGAAAACTCGTGACCTATAGAAACCCAAAACCCTATGGCTACATGTGTCTATTCAACACTGAGGTGGGAGAGAGTGGTCCGAGGATAGAAGAGATTTCCGTTGTCAGAGATTTCCCGGAAGTTTTTGCTGATGAGATCCCTGGTCTGCCACCAAGAAGAGAAATTGAATTTGGTATTGACCTAGTTCCGGGAGCTGGTCCCATTTCTATCGCTCCCTATAGAATGGCACCACCGGAAATGGCGGAAATGAAGAAGCAGATTGAGGAGTTGCTGCAGAAACATATGATCCGACCAAGCGTCTCACCTTGGGGTGCTCCTGTCTTATTCGTAAAGAAGAAAGATGGTAGCATGAGGATGTGTATAGACTACCGGCAGCTGAATAAGGTCACCATCAAGAACAAGTATCCGTTACCACGGATAGATGACCTTATGGATCAAGTTCGTGGGGCTTCAGTATTTTCCAAGATTGATTTGAGGTCGGGGTACCATCAGATCAGGATTAGAGAGGAGGACATCTCTAAGACTGCATTTCGATCTCAATACGGACATTATGAGTATGTCGTAATGCCGTTCGGATTGACTAATGCACCAGCTATCTTCATGGACTACATGAATCGAATCTTTAGACCTTATTTAGATTCATTCGTGGTTGTGTTCATTGATGATATTCTCATTTACTCCAAGACCCCGGAGGAGCATGCTGAACACTTGAGGATAGTGTTGAGAATCCTGAAGGAGAAGCAATTGTACGCCAAACTTACAACGTGTGAGTTCTGGCTGAGGGAGGTCAAGTTTTTGGGGCATGTGATTTCGGACAAAGGAATAGCCGTTGATCCAACGAAAGTAAGTTCGGTTTTGCAATGGGAGCAACCGAAGTCGGTTACGGAGGTTAGAAGCTTTCTCGGTTTGGCTGGGTACTACCGAAGATTTATAGAAGGATTTTCGAAGATCGCACTGCCTCTGACGAAGTTGACTCGGAAAGATCAACCGTTCCTATGGGATGAGAAGTGTGAGAGAAGTTTTCGGGAGTTGAAGGAAAGGTTGACATCGTCTCCTGTGTTGGTGTTGCCCGATACGTAGAAGAGTTTCGATGTGTATTGTGACGCGTCGAAACAAGGTCTTGGGTGTGTCTTGATGCAAGATGGACAAGTCGTCGCTTACGCTTCGAGACAGTTAAAGGTTCATGAGATGAACTATCCAACCCATGATCTGGAGTTAGCAGCTGTGGTGTTTGCCTTAAAGATCTGGAGGCACTATCTCTATGGCACTACGTTCCGGGTGTTTAGTGACCATAAGAGTTTAAAGTACCTCTTTGATCAAAAGGAGTTGAATATGAGGCAACGTCGATGGATGAAGTTTTTGAAGGATTATGAGTTTGAGCTCCATTACCATCCTGGGAAGGCTAACGTTGTGGCGGACGCATTGAGTAGAAAGGCGATGCATATCAGTGCGATGATGGTCAGAGAAGCTGCACTGATAGAGGAGTTTCGGGATTTGAGTCTGACAATGCAAGTGGAACCAACGAGTATCAAGTTGGGGATGTTGTAGATTGCTAATGAATTTCTGCTAAGGATTCGAGAATTGCAACACAAGGATGAGAAACTCATGGAGAAGAAGAAATTGATGCAAGAAGGTAAGGAATTGGAATTCCAAGAAGGGAAGGATGGAATCCTGCGTTTTAGTACAAGGATTTGTGTCCCTGATGATCTGGAGGTAAGAAAAATGGTTTCAAGTGGGGGAGAAAGTGTCAGACGCCGTTATGCTGGTTTCAAGTGGGGGAGAGTTCTCTGGTTGGACCAAATTTTGTGCAAGAGACCACGAAACAGATCAAGATGATCCAAGAGAAGATGAAGACGGCTCAGAGCAGGCAGAGAAGCTATGCTGATAGAAGAAGGAAACCCTTAGAGTTTGATGAAGGAGACCATGTGTTCATTAGAATAGTACCAACCAAAGGTGTTAGTAGAGCCCTGAAAACTCAGAAACTATCACCTAAGTTTATTGGTCCCTATCAAATCCTCAAAAGAGTCGGCCCGGTAGCCTATCAATTAGCCCTGCCCCCATCGCTAGCTAACCTTCACAATGTATTCCATGTGTCTCAACTGAAGAGATATATCCATGACCCCACCATTGTCCTTAGAATCCAACATGATGACCTAGAAATTCATGAGAACCTAACCTTTGAAGCCATGCCTGTTTGCATTGAAGACCGAAGAATCAAGCAGCTTAGAGGAAATGATATTAGTCTGGTCAAAGTTGTCTGGGTTTGTGGCGATGTAACAGAGGCATCTTGGGAATTAGAGTATAAGATGCGTCAAGTCTATCCTGACTTGTTTACATGAGTTGAATTTCGGGGACGAAATTCCTTGTAAGTGGGGGAGTAGTGTAACACCCCAAAATTTTAATCCCCGATTAAGGAAATGTTAATTATAAATTAATTATAATTAATGATTTCTATATTAATCCTTGATTAAAATGTGTGTTTATGTAGTTAGTAAATGTATGTGTATGGATTTAATAAATATAATAATGCATGAAATGAGTATTTTGCATATTAGTCCCTGGGTTGGGACCTAGAAGCAAATATAGGAAAGGTTTTGGAGGGAAAGTAAATAAAATAATTATTTTTCAAAAACTGGGCAAAATACTCAAGTATTATTCTGAATACTCGAGTATTCTGGTCAGAGTTGCACGAGTTAGTGCGTTGGGTGAGTCACCATCAACGATTTCCTCTTCTTGCCACGAATACTCCATCCCCAACACCTCAAGGCATTCGTGTCGATGTGCATGAGCATCTTCCCACTCTATTTAAGCATATCAACACCGATTTGTTGAAGCTCTTGGTCAAATTCGAAGTTGGTTGAGAAGTTAGGGTTCTGAACTTGTTTCTTTTGATTCGTCCTCTGTGAGTTGATTTGAGCTACACACCATACACTAATACAAAGCTCACATCACGAGCTTTGTATAAACACCAAAATCGTGAGGATTGAGTGAGTGTAGTGGAAGATTAAGGGTTTGGAAGTGGAGCTGTTCTTGGTCAAGCTGTTGTCTGGAGCTTACTTCGATTTTGATTTCTGGTAAGCTCACGAGTCTCTGAGTCCCAAATTCGATTTCTCTAGTTGGAATATGTTTCATAGAGTCTATAAAATCTAAAATCCCCAATTTATATCTCTGTTTCATGTGTGAACCAATTCAATCTTGGTGGTGCACTCAAACTGCTCTGCATGTGAAGCTTAAAGTGGTTTCTGGGGTTGGAAAGCTCTTCTTTGGAAATTCTCTGATTGATTCAAGTCTGAGAGGTAAGGGGAAGTAATTTTGTACACTAGATAGAGTTTAAATTCCATTCATTGTATTAGAGAGCCACCAAGAGGCTCTAAGGGCTTAGTTTGAATAGGAACTTTGGTTTGGAGACCAAGCTTTGCTCTCTGGTTGTTTGGAGCAAGTTTATAATGATGCATGCAAGCTTAAATGATCATTGTTTTATGAGGGTGATGCTTATTTTGCAATTTGAGGTGTTGAGTTGCCAAATTGTGTATTTTATGCATTAATGAATGATTCTCTGTCAAATCTGTTATTTGATATGAAATGAGTGTTGTAATATGTCCATTATATGATATGTGAACCTTGTTGATCCCTGGATTAGACTAGAAATTGGTAGAATTGAAAATGGTGTGTTAAAAGTAAGATTTCAGTATGTTCTACACTAAAACACTCGAGTAGTGGGTTGGATACTCGAGTAAAATGATAATAAAACAATGTATTTTGAGAAAAAACACTCGAGTATCAAGCCCAGTACTCGAGTATCGAATGATACCTGAGGACATGTTAAGGCAAACCACTCGAGTAATGCAGGGGTGACTCCAGTATTCTGGAATTCATGATGAGCCACTCGAGTACCCATGAACTACTCGAGTATTTTATGAATCTGAAACCCAAATCCTCAGAAAGTCATGAACACTCGAGTATCTTGAGGAACACTCGAGTAATCTGGAAAAGTTGAAGAACACTCGAGTGTGCTGAAATATACTCGAGTAATTCACATAGAACCTGAAAAACACCATTTCCAATTCTGACTTAATTGGTTAAGGATTTAACAACGACAATCCAAGGGATATGGACTTAAAAGAAATTGATTAATATAAGTATACCGTTTGGTGACAGTCCTTTTTGATAATGAAATACGCTGAGGTGGCTTGTAATATACTAATCAATTTCCTTTGAGCTTAAAAATAAAATGCATTCATTCTGGAGTTTGGATGGTAGGATGTATATCATGTTTTTGGTAAACATGTGGAGGGCCTCTGGGAGTGCCAATACGCTTGCTTGATGACACGTTGTTGACGTGGTCGGCTTAGTGGATGCCGATATGGTAACACCGTTTGGATGATGGTCCGTTTGGATGACGGAATATGCTCGGGTGGCATGGATTCCAAGCTTGACGTGTACATTCTTGGTGAATGTACGAAATGTTGCATACCTAGGAATACAACGCACGGTTGAGTGCTGGGTTGTCAGGGATGGACGTCAGAGAGTGATATAGTTTGATGGAGATAGGCTTGACAGCTACAATCATGCATCATGCTACTCATTTAAATTTAATGTGATAAGTGAAAGAAGTATGAACATCCTATTTGTATCCAATAAATGCTATATGCTAAATGTGATTGTTGTTCTTTGTCACATACATACATATTCATATTGTACATATTTATACTCTGTTGATTATGTGTATAGAAATGCTTACCCCCTTTGCCCTTTTAGGTGATGTCTCGTTACATCGCTTGCGTCGAGATCCGGCCACTTCCTAGTGGCACATGGATCTATGAGGACCATCGCGCGGTGTTCGAGGGAGAGGTGAAGATCACCTTCTACCATCCGAACCCGTTGATTCGATTTCGTCCTCGTAGATTTAGGATTCCCATCATATACACTATGCACGTACCCCCGTTTTACACATATTATGGACCACCTCCCACGCGACCAGCTCGCTCTTATCACAGTTTTCGTTTTCGACCTACCCGCTCACACCCTTTTACTTCGAGAGTCGTCCGCGAGGAGACTCCCCCTTCTGATCCGAGGAGCCCAGTCAGGGTCTCACCATCACCTGACCCCGTACCCAATGGTAGGGTACACTCTTCATCGGATGAGATCGAGGAGGATCCAGTGGAGGACGAGAGCGGAGGCGAGCCTGTCGTGCATTCTACTGGGAGTGATTGGAGGGATGACGATCCCTAGGTATGCGCATATGGTATATGATGAGGATCAGAGGATCCGGTGTGGGGATGCTGTGGAGGAGATTTTGCTGCTGCTGCTGTGTTGATGATGATGTTGTTACCTTGTGCTTCTTGGAGACTACTACTATCACTACTACTACTACTGATGATGCTGCCAGATCTACGCGACCACCTCTAGAGTCCATATTTTGCTATGTATATATTTTGTGGATATACTTTTGAGTACTCTAAGGCTATGGTTACACTATGATGTAGATCTGTTATGGACTTGTTTGGATCTTGGAGACTTTGTTACTGGGACTATGTACTCATGACTCTTTTCACATATATATATATATATATATAACCTATGTGTATATTTCTATTAGATGCATAGTCCTATAATTTCCGCTTACTCTGATTTAATCTTTCTTAAGAGATCGGCTGTAAAAAGGATTAGATGACGTCAGGTTTACAAAATGAAAAGAATGAATAGCTTCCTTTACTTTCTATCATATAAATACAATTTCAAATGCGAATGCTATTCAGCTTGTGAAAAGGTTTCGAAATCGCCGAATTCAATTCAACGGTTTGAAACAATATAGAACTTCTTCTCCAAGAATTCCAAGTGTTGGTTTGTGCACCCGCTTTAAAGGAAAAATTTTATTCTCACATTTTCTATACAATAACAAGTCCATATATTTTCCAAGAAATACTTAATTATTATAGTATTTATCTCTTGGGGAGAAAGGGTGTCACACAAAACCTTTGTCATTATCAAAACATTCTCACTAGATCTAACATTAAGCAAGTTTCATATGATGCATGCAAGCTGTAATGAGCTTTATTTCACAAGTTTATTGAGTATTTTTAAAATTGAGGTGTTAAGTTGTGAAATTGTGTAATTTATGCATTATCATTTGATTCTCTGTCAAATTTGTTAATTGATGAGTTATAAGGGTTTGAGCATGTTCAATTTATGTGATATGAACTTTGTTGATCATTGGATTGGTTTAGAAATGGTTAGAATTGAAAATGTTATGTTGAAACCAAGTTTCCAGTCTGTTCTGTGTGAAAAGACTCGAGTACTTGGCTTGATACTCGAGTATTTCGTGTTAAAATGATGTGTATTTTGTTACAAACACTCAAGTACCAGGCCCAGAACTCGAGTAATAACTGATTCATGGGGGTCTCTTAAGGTACACCACTCGAGTAATGCAGGGGTCACTCGAGTGTTCTGGAATTGATGAAGAACACTCGAGTACTCATGAACTAATCGAGTATTTTTATGAATCTGAAACCCAAATCCCCAGAAAGACATGAACACTCGAGTATTCTGAAGAACACTCGAGTAATCTGGAAATAGTTGAAGAACACTCGAGTATTCTGAAGAACACTCGAGTAGTTCACCCAGAATATTAAAAATATCATTTTTAATTCGGAATCATTTGGTTAATGATTTAATAATAATAATCCAAGGGATCAGGACTTAAATGAAATTGATTAATATAATTATACCGTTTGGATGACGGGACGTGGCTCGGATGGCACGTTATATATTAACCAATTTCCTTTAAGTTTAAAAATGATACATTCATTCTGGAGTTTGGATGATAGATCGTTTATCATGTTTTGGTAACATGAGGAGGGCCTCTGGGAGTGCCAATTGACGGCTCGCTTGATGACACGTTATGGTTGACGACGTGGTCGGCATAGTGAGATGCTGATATGGTTATACCGTTTGGATGACGGGACGTTGCTCGGGTGGCACGTATTCCAAGCTTGTCGTGTACATTCTTGGTGAATGTACGAATGTTGTACACCTAGGAGTACAACGCACTGGTGAGTGCTGGACGGAGTAAAGGATGGACGTCAGAGAGTGTCATAGAATGATGGAGATAGGCTTGAGAGCTAGGAACATACATCATGCCACTCATCTAAAACAATATTGAAAAATGGAACCAGTATGAGCATCCTATTTGCATTCATTAACTGTTAAATGCTAAATATGTTTGTTGTTTAATGTTGCATAACTATAGATTCACATTGTTCACATATTTATGCTCTATTGATTATGTGTATAGAATTGCTTACCCCTATGCCCTTGTAGGTGATGTCACGTTACATCGCTTGCATCGAGATTCGGCCACTTCCTAGTGGCACATGGATCTACGAGGACCATCGCCCGATGTTCGAGGGAGAGGTAGAGGTTACCTTCTACCACCCGAACCCGCTGATTCGATTTCGTCCTCGTAGGTTTAGGATTCCCATCATATACACTATGCACGTACCACCTTTTTACACATATCATGGACCACCTCCCACACGACCAGCTCGCTCATATCACAGCTTTCGTTTTCGACCTACCCGCTCACACCCTTTTCCTTCGAGAGTCGTCCGCGAGGAGACTCCCCCTTCTGATCCGAGGAGCCCAGTTAGGGTCATCCCATCTCCTGACCCTGTACCCAGTGGTAGGGTACACTCTCCATCGGATGAGATCGAGGAGGATCCCGTGGAGGATGAGAGCGGAGGCGAGCCTGTCGATCATTCTACCGGGAGTCAGTGGAGGGATGATGATCCCTAGGTATGTGTATATGGTATATGATGAGGATCAGAGGATCCGATGTGGGGATGTTGTGGAGGAGACTCTGCTGCTGCTACTGTTGATGTTGATGATGATGTTTTCTTTTGCTACCTGGAGAGTGCTACTACTATCACTACTACTACTGTTGCTGCCAGATCAATGTGACCACCTCTAGAGTTTCATATTTTTGTGTTGTATATATTGTAGATATACTTTTGAGAACTCTAGGGCTATGGTCTTGTTTTGATATAGATCTTTTATGGACTTGTATGGATCTTGGAGACGTAACCATGGGACTATGTACATCATGACTTATATATATATAAATTATGTTTATCTTATAAAAATGCATAGTTCCATTATTTCTGCTTACTCTGATTTAACCTATTTAAAGAGTTCGGCTACAAAAGAATTAAATGGTATCAGTTTTACTAAACGAAAGAAAAGATGGCATCGCTTACTTTCTATCATATAAATACGATTTAAAAATACGGATGCTATCCATCTTGTGAAAGGGGTTTTAGAGGATGCCGAATTCAACACAATTGTTTAAAATGATATAGATTTTCTTCTCCAAGAATTCCATGTTTTGGTTTGTGCACCCGCCTTGAAAAAGAAATTTTTTATTTTCATAATTTCTATATATAATAACAAGTCCATATATTCAACCAAGTAATACTTAACTATTGTAGTATTTACTATCTTGGGAAAAGGGTGTCACAAGTTGTGAATATTGTGGAGTTGTTGATTTATGCTCTCTGCTGTTCATTTTATTGTTGTTTTCCTGTGGTTTGTTTTGAAATTGAATCTCACCATAACCTTGTACTTCGATTGTTTCTATTGCTGGAAAATTATACCAAATCTGAGTAATATGAATCACTGGGACCTAACACTTATCTCACATACTACTGTGTTATTGGACAAAGTGCTGCTGGTACTTATCTCGCATTACTACTGTTGATTTTTTTTAAATGACTTGGGCCAGTTTGTTTAGGGTTAATTGAAAGTAATTCATGAAGAAACGATTTTGGTAAAAGCTAAGTCATTCTTTGAGAAGCTAAAGAAATATAGCATTCTTTTAAAAAGTGTGTCACAGTTAAAGTTTTGACATCATAGCTACGAGCACTTCGCATGCAATTACCAATTCAAAATACTTTCCTTTTCTTTTCTAATATGTTGTTTAGTGATCTTCTTATTAGGAAATATCCAAATAGTATAATAATATCTTAAAGAAGTTCTAAAGCTTCTAGCAGTAAAAACTAATGTTATGCTACTAGTTCTGTAAGTTTATATAGGCATTTTGCTTGCTCTTTATTAATGGATAAAAGTGTGTTGAAATTAAATTAACTATCTTGCAGGCTTGCAGGCTTATTGTCACCATAGGTAATGACATAATATATAGATTTTTTAAAAAATACTTCAAAAGAGGTAATTTATAACGTCAAAAGGGAAAAGAAATGGACATTGGTGTGAGCCTCTTTGTCATATCATATTGTATAATCTCAGTTTAGATTACTCTGTCATATCATACTCTAATCTTCGTGCATATGATGTATATTAGTTGGTATTCAAGTCCAAGTAACATGTTTTCATGATAATAGTTAGTTTAATTAGAGAATAGTTACTTATTGACCTTCTATTCACAAGGTGTCGAGGTCTGGTGTTTACTAAGAATTGTATTCCTACTAAAGACTAGGTTTTGAATAAAAATGAGTCTAAATTTGTTAATTTTCTCATGCAGATTTTGAATATTTTATAACATTTTTTTTCCAGGAACTGTCATTGGATTTTTCACAACATGTTCGCTCTACTTTGGCTTCTATCATAATGTGATTGATGAGTTTGCGCTGGACTATCTTTCTTAGAAGAGTTGATGAGATGGAGGATAGCCAATTAGGTGAAGAGGAAGACACTTTAATTGATAGTTGAAATCATTAGAAACGAAAATTGCCTCTTTCGAGATTTAGGTTTTGATAGAGCATAGTGGTGTCTTTCTTCCTTGTAGATGACACCTTCTAATTAAAAAAGACTTCCATTTTTGTATTAGTTTGGATACTGTTATAAGTAAAAACTGTCCATAAATGTTCTTATTTTGTATATGTTATTATTGTGTCTTGTAATAAACATAACTTATAATAATTGAATAAGTTTTTATCTAATGTATGTGTTATAAATTTAGTAGTTGTGTAACCCTATTAAAAATACTTTAGAATTTAAAGCATAAACAAGATTTATTTGGTCAAATATTTTTTTTTTAATTAGACAAAGGCTATTGCAACGACATTTTTGTTGTTTCAAAAGCAAAATGTGTTTTGCAACAACATTATCGTTGCAGAAGCCGAAGGTGTTTTGCAACGACATTGTCGTTGCGAAATAGATTACCTGTACAACTCTGCCAACCCTTGTTTAGCAACGACATCTCTTATGCAACGACATGTGTCGTTGCTGAAAACCGTTCTTTATAACAACGAAGAAAGTCGTTGCTATACCCTTTTGCAACGGAAATATTTTTTGCAACGATTTTTGAAAACGATTTAATTCAAATATTTACCAATGATTTTATAAAAACCCAATTCATCCACCTCTTGGGTGACGGCTGCCAATCCTAATGGATCATTCATTGACTTTTCATTCTCATATTTCCAAGTTCATTCAAGAGTATGCATCATTAATACAAACCTGTGATATGTCTTTGGGTCATTGGAACTAGATTAGTAATTGGTTTTCTTTTCTATAAACTGCCTTGCTGTCATTTTTAACTCTTTTTGTGTAAATTTTGGCAGTGTAAATGGTTACAATAAACACGTAATCGATTACAATTGACAATAACATATAAATTTGAAGTTTGGATTGTTTCGTTCAATCACTAATCTATATCTAATGACTTTGGACCTTCATGTGCTCATCCATAATTCAAGAATCCAAATATTCAAACATATCATGCTCATTCATGGGAATTCAAATATAAACTCATAATATTTTATCATAGTTCACAAAATATCATTCATGTATCATATTAATCCAAATCCATAAAATTTCATAAACATCATGTCAATTCTACAATTTATAACCATGGCCAACTCAATAGGTATATTGATTCAATTACATAATTCATAACAATAATTCAAGTAATCACACATATACATAATCATGAATTCATAATAACGATATTTCGAATTCTATTTCACATATAAGTTTCTTCAAGCAAACCCTTTTAAGATAACAACGTATTATTCAATTATTCAATTTAAGTTATTAGTTTCACATTCATATAATCAAAACATAACTATTTTATTAATAAATAACTCAACTTATATTTCATTTCCTTCAATTACTCACTAAGTCTACTTAAAGTTTATCCCTATTTAATTTACAAACCCTAAGTGGGTCACTATCCCAAATAAATCCCTAACCCTAACAAATACTAAACTCAAATTATAGAAAATGACTCCTCCCTTACCTTTGTGGGAGAAGGAACTTGGTTCTTTCCTCTATACCCTTGGGTATTTTGATTCCTAATTGTTTTCTCCTTTTACTCCTTGCTTTATAGTGGTTCACCCTAATTTACTTGAAAGATAGAAAAGGGTTTTTGATGAAGGGAGAAAGATTGTAGAGGATTTTATGTTGATGGAGGGTTTTGGAGAGGAATTAAGTGGGGGAAAGATTGGGGAAGAGAAAGATTAGTTTTGGGGAGTAAAATTTGAGTTTCTCTTTCTCTCTAGTGTTGGGTGTGTGTTGGTACGAGTTTTTTGGGTTTTTCTCCTTCATTTTGGCCTTCCATCGCCCTATATATATATGTGTGTGTGTGTGTTTATCAGAATCAACCGGTTAAGGAGCCCTCTTAAGCGGTTAAAGTGTACAATCCCCCTTTTTCTTTCTTTGTTTTTTCTATTTAAAGGATCCTAATTGCATACTAACACTCAATCAAATATAAGAATTGTGACACCCTCACTTTTATACCCTTAAAATAGATTTAGTTACTTAAAAAATTTCTTTTTAAAACTTATTTACTTATAAAAAATTCTCCGCAAAATTGGACGGAGTTTACTTTGTTTTTGTGACTTTCCAAAAATTAGTTTTTCCTGTAACCTGTATTGAAATATTTTCATAACAACAAAACAGCCAGATAGTATAATTTAAAATAGTTACAAGTCCTTGGAATTGGTTCATTCCCCAAAAAAATATAAATACATAACGTTTTCAAACTATAACCCAGGACCAAGACATGGTCACAACCCTAACTAACTACACTCCATGGGTGGAGTGTACTCCTGCTCGGCCAATATTAGTGCAATCTCCGCCTCTATACCTGTATAAAAAAAAAAGCAAAAAGGGTAGCATTACACAAAACTTAGGAAATAACTTCTAAAAAGTCATAGCAATACAGTAAGCCTAACACATTTATAACAATCAATTTACATCATAATATTCACATTCTCATCCTTCTTTCTTAGCTCATTCATTTCACTTTTTCCTTTTTCTCATTTTCCTATTTCCTTTGATTACCCATTAGGACGTTTACACCTGTTAGGACGTTTGCACCCAATAGGACATTTTCACCTGTTATGACATTTGACGCCCATCAGGACATTTGAGCACCCATTAGGACATTTCATACCCGCCAGGACCTTTCGTATTCCTTTAATTATTCTTAGCCATTTATGTCTTTCATATCTTTTACATGCTTTTTACATATTACCTTTTAATTGCGCATAATGATCCGTGGTGACACTGTTTACACCTAACCGGACCTTTTTCACCTAATGGGACATTTGCACCTGATAGGACATTTGCACCTAACAGGACATTTGCACCTACTGGGACATTTGCACCTAACAGGACATTTGCACCTAATGGGACGTGTCACCCGATAGGATCATTATTCAGCCCCATAATTTATAGGCCCTCATGGCCCTGTTCTCTATATTTTCTCACCATTACCTTTTCTTCTATCTTTCTTTTAAATTTTGAAACTTATTACGTCATCTTTACTTATTAATAATTTCAGACTTCTTTATTCAAAAGTTAACAAACGAATCATACATACACAACCGTCTCCAAATTACTATTCCCTAGATCCTCTTACATTTTCCTATTTATAGCTTAGAACCAGATTCAGGCTAATTTCTTTCTACTAACCTCCATCAATCCTAATTCCCTCAATCCTACCTTAGTTAATTCATTTGCGCCTAAGACCTTTTAACTAATACTCAATTAATTTCCTCTCTATTTACTTCCCTTAAGCTTAAGTCACTCTATCTATCCTCAATTACTTCCAATAAGCTTAAGTCCTTGTTTCTAACCTCACTTAATTCATCTGTCACTCTATTCACTTCATGAAATTAACTAAACTTACAAATATATCATGCTCATCTCCAAACCCTAAGTCATTACTTAGATCACTACCACAACATCCATCAATTTTCATTTACGTAACAATCATACAACATCACAGACATAATCAAATATCACATATATTCATAAGTATAAAAAATGGGTTTTCTTCTTTTATTGGAATTACTCATACTTTTATCAAGATTAACTACCCTAAGGTTCATTATCATATATACTTCTCTACCCTTAGTTACCACTATAAACATCCTAGAACCCATTCCCTAAGTCAAGGTGATACCACCTCCTTACCTCGAAGAGAGAGTGAAAGGTAGAACCTTAAGCCCTCATGCTATTTTCTTTTCCTTTGTGTCCTTAGATCCTCAACCGTTTGATCCTAGCCTGTATCCCGACGAGAGCCACCACCCAACGTGTAGAAATAGTGTCCAATGATGAAGAAGATGAAGGTTGTGATTTCTCTTCTCTCTCTTGGGAGCTATGGAGCATATGAGAGAGAAAGTGGAGCCATGAGTGTTGTGTTAGTGAGCGAAACTTGGTGGTTATGGTGGTGATGATGATGGGAAGCCTTGGAAGGTGAAGGAAGAGCTTAAAACTTGGGTATGGAAACATGGCTTGTTGAGGAAGCTTTGGGTCTTAACTTGGTGGAGAAGTGTGGGGCTTTCCTTGAGCTCCACGCTCTTTATTTTTTTCTGATCTGGAGCAGACTACTCGAGTAGTCAGGCTGGTTTCCATTTTATGTTTTGGTCCCTGAACTTATGTGCTCTTTTGGAATTGGTCCTTAAACTTTTTTTTCGATGTTTTGAGTCCATGAACTTTGTTTAATTTTTGGAAATGGTCCTTTCGTCACTTATGTGATGATATAGCCGACGACATGTCACGTCACTTTCACAATATAATATTGACGAGTGACATGTTATGTAGATCCACAGGACACTACATGATTTTTTTTATTAAAAAAAATAATTTCTTTTAAAATTTATTAAAAGATTCGATTTTCTATTAAAAATATAATTTTTAATTAATTTTAATATATTTGAATTTTTTTTAATTTAAAAAATTCAAAAAAAAATCACGCGGTATCATAGGCACGTTACCTATCGATGTGGCGAAGGTGACGTGGCATATCTTCGATCATATCACCACTTAAGTGATGAAAGGAGCATTTCCAAAATTTGAGCAAAGCTTAGGGACTCAAAGCATCGAAAAAAAGTTTAAGGACCAATTCCAAAAAAGCACTTAAGTTCAAGGACTAAAAACTTAAATAAGCCCCATTTTATTTATTTTTTTTTTGCACTTCAAAATGCCATAACTTCTTCGTTACCCGTAGGATCTTGCTCAAATTTGAAAGCAAGTTTCCCTACATACTAACCTTCACATCCAACGGTGATGTTTAGAGTTTTAAATTTTTTATTTTTAATTTCCTATTATAACGTATTTAAAACACTGAAAAAGTCGTTTCTAACACTCGCTTTCCTATCTTTCAACCTCTTTTTCTTTGCTAAGGTTATCTAACTACTTCATAGCACTAAAAGGAATCTTAATCCATCACCTTAATTCATTTTGAGAATAAATATCATTTTCCTAATCTATTTATTATTTTATTATCCTAATTATTCTTGAAATTAAAGTTCAAGATGTTACAAGAACAATGAAGAACCATTTCAAACATAATATTTACATTTTATTACTTATGTTTAAAGGTGAAGGCTAAGCTACACCTCGTTTTGTTTTGGTGTTCGCAAACACCACTATTTTTTACCTGTTATAACAGGTATAGCAGATTACCCATTATTTATTGTTATATCTTTTAAAGATTTTAGAAATTTTTATCTTTAATTATTTTTTACTCACATCATAAATTTAGAAAGTAATGATTTTCTTTATTTATTTTTTTATTCAAAATTTCAAAGACATCATAATTTAGTTAAATTAGAATTTATGATTTTTTTAAAAAATAATTATAAAAAAAACTTATACCATAGATAATTAAAAATATATAATATGAGAAAGGTGATTTTTCAATTGGAACAAATTAACAAAATATAACAAGTTATTATAGACAACAATACACTATGTGTTTTGTAGAAATATGTTAATTATCAATATTTATGAATTTTTTAAAAATAAAATAATTATAAAAAAATATAGCATAGATAATTAAAAAAATATAATATGAGAAGGGTAATTTTTTAGTTAGAACAAATTAACATAGTACTCCCTCCGTCTCATTATCTTGGTAAACAAATGTAGTTTTTTTCACAAATCAAAGTAAAAATAATTAATGAAAAATCTTAAAGATTGTAAAAATAATATGGAAATTTGTTTAGAAATTTGTAATTAATGAATGAATCATGCATTATATTTTATTTTGAAAATAGAATCATGCATTATATGAAAAAGATATTCTCTTATTTTTGTTGACTACTTTGACTTTTACTAAGATAATGGGACGGAGGGAGTATAACATATTATTGTAGACAAAAATATCCTTATTTGCTTTGTAGAAATATGTTATAAAAATTTATGATATTTTAAAAAAAAATATTAAAAAAACTTTTAGCATAGATAATTAAAAAAATATAATATGAGAAATGTGATTTTTCATATGGAACAAATTAACATAGCATAACAGTTTATTGTAGACAAAAATATCGTTATGTGTTTTGTATAAATATGTTAATTATAAAAATTTATGATTTTTTAAAATTAAATAACTATAAAAAAAATTATCGCATAGATAATTAAAAAATGAGATTAATGGGTATGCACTGACGGTGTAAAGATTTTTACACCCTCAATTCATCATCCACCATTCATTTGTATTATTTTTGTCTAATGGTCAACGACCATACACCCATGAATGATGGATGATGCACTTATTATGTAAAAAATCTTTACACTGTCGGTGTACCGTCTATTTTCCCTTAAAAAATATGATATGAGAAAGATAATTTTTCAGTTGGAACAAATTAACATAGCATAACAAATTATTGTAGACAAAAATAGCTTTAAGTGTTTTGTAGAAATATATTTACTTACTCATTAATAACATTAACTGTGACGCTCTCTTTTTAACTTGAAAATAATTAATATTTCCAAATAATTGAATACTTGCTATCAAAATTTGGGCTAGAAAATTTTTCTCCTTTTTAGAACTAGTACTTGCTCGTTCATAAACCCTTTTGAACATAAACCATTTTTGAAAGTTCGGCTTAACAATATCTTAGTTTCGAAAAGGCTCTCGAGATAACATTTCTTTAACTATAGAAAATACTCTTCATAGTTAATATTAAAACATACTATTTGCCTCTCGAGTTGAATTTGAATATATAAAGCATAAACTTATCGCCGAATCCTTTCTCAATAGAAATCAGAGTTCGCGGAAGTAAAAACAATACTTATGGGGCACTGCTGAGGTAAAGAAACATCATATATATAAGTCATAATATAAACCCCATCAGTACAGTCAGTAGCAAGTGATAAAAAGTCGAGATAGCAAGTTTTGATGAAACATATACAGACCAGCTGCATAAAATAAAAGCTCACTCTAAGACCTCTCAGATATATACAATATATATAACGAAATCCAAAATAGAAGTCCCAGAGCAAGTCATCCGTGTCCTCAGCAGCTCCTCAGATCCTCCACAGCTCTATCCCTAGGATCTAGGATCCAAAACATCTACGCTATGCAGGCTCCTATGAACCAGCGGGTCCACCTCTAGCAGAAATAGTCGGCTCAACATGCACCTCCTCCTCGCTCTCATCCTCCACAGGGTCCTCCTCGACCTCGCCCGACTGTGTAGAGACCCCACCACTGGGTCTAAGGTCAGCAGAAGCAGTCCTATCCAAGTCAGTCGGACCAGGAGAAGGAGTCTCCTCAGTAACAACTCTATGGGAGGAAGGATGGGAACGAGTGGCAGCTCTAAAACGAAAACTATGAAAACGACGCATAGGTCGAGCCGGGGGTGGTCGTCTATATGTATAAAAAGGTGGAACATTCATAGTGTAGACTAAGGGAATCCTAAATCGACGAGGTCGCACTCGCACCAGAGGGTTAGGGTGGTAGAGAGTGATCTCAACCTCCCCCTCAAAAGTGGCACGGTGCTCCTCATACGTCCATATACCGCTAGGGATAGGGCGTATCTCGATGCAAGCTAGGTATATGGCCATCACCTAAACAGGGCACAGGGAGTAAGTATGCACATATACATAATTGATAGAGACTAAATTACAATCACAAATATATCATGGACAGATCATAATGCAAATACATATGAGCACACCAGTTTTCAACATTATAACTCTTATAATGCAAGTGGCATGATGTATGATTTTCTATCCACAACTGAGGCCTCTAAAAGTCCATCTTGGACGTCCATCCAATACACCCTTGTGTTCCCGGAACACCGACATTTGTTCCCAGAACATAATGCCGAACCATACTTGGATAATAAGCATCACTCCCGGAGTGTGCACCATGTTCCCAGAACGCATACGTTCCCAGAACGCATAAAAACCAGGTCCCGGACACTGGCCACATATCTATAATGTGTCATCAAGTAGGTTATAATTTGGTACTCCCGGAGTACCCTCCTCATATTCCCAGAATATGATAAACGTTCCTACCAACCAGACTTCCAGTCTATATGGATGCACAAATATCAGGGTTGGTTTTATCTTTACATTAATTAATGTGATTTAGAAATATTCCAATTTCCCTTTTGAATGATTTATTTGAGGCATACACTTTGGCATAAAATTCTCCTTTGAATTTTCTCAAAACATGCCCTTAAACTTAGATTAGGTAAAACAAAGTCAATGGTATTCAAAAACTTAACTTTTTATTTTTCTTCAGGTACTAACCGGTTACAGTTTCAGGCTAACCGGTTAGAATTACAGACCTGAACTGTTTACCATTGCAATTCAGAAAAACCCTTTTTCTTGAATTTACTACCCAATCCATAAACAATTAAACATTGTTTTATGCCTCAAAAATCACAGTTTCCATCATTCAAAAGTCCAAATCACATTTTGTTTTCCATAAAGCATAATTTCCTCTTGAAATTATTTCATTGAATTAAGGTATAAACCCCTTACCCTTAAATCTGAACCAAGAGAGTATTGTCACCTCACTTTCAGATTCTTTTCAGTGAATTTAAGGTATAGATTTGAGTAAAATTAGTGAAACTTCAGGACTATTTTATAAAATGATTTTCTTTTGAAATTCTGCAGTGTCTAACCGGTTACGAATATCGAGTAACCGGTTAGATTATGCAGTCAGTCCATTAAAACAAGAGTTTTGACACATCATTCTCTTTGTTTCTCAAATCTAACCAAATTCCATCATTCAACCAGGTTCATATACCTTAACCAAACATGTTTCATCACAGAAACAAATTCAAAGTGCATGCATCAAGCTTTTTGCATCAAATTGCATAAAAATTCACATAAACACAATTTAATACAACAAAACTTATAATAGGCATTCAAATTCAGAATTCAGCTTCCATATACTTTGCATGCATCAATATAAAGTTGCTCAAAACCACAGTGAGCAAAACTTTGGCCTCCAAGCCTTTGTGCCATATTGCACATAATGCCCTTTTTGAGTTTTAATAACTCAAATCCTAAATCACTTGAATTTTAGTCTAAATCTAGTATAAGGTAGACTTCTCCCATACCTTAAGACTGAGTTTGATGAAGATTGACAAAGAAATTGAAGAAACTCCACAGATTTCTCACAAACCCAAGGTTCTATTCTCAGCCACGAATTCCACCAACAGGGTCCAAAGACCAGAAGTTTTGACATAGCAAATGGCCAAAGAAATTGGGGAAACCCATTAGGACTCAAAATAGGTAACATGCACTAGGAAATAGAAAAGATTGGAGGCTTAATGGTGGCTGTACTTACCCAAAATCAGATCTGGAATTCAGCTTCCAGAACAGAAAAACACAGAACTCAGACTTCAATTCCTATCTTCCAAGGTTGATTCCTCCTTCCACACGAACATTCAGCTCTCAAATCTTATATCAATGGAAAGCCCTTGATTCAAGCTTTCCAAAAGTGTGTGTTTCGCTCTCTAACACTCAAGGACTGAAACGAATTTCTCAGAATGAAAACGAAACCCTAATTTTGCCCTCTTCAACATAGATCAGCAAAACCAACCTCCAACACCTCAGAAAATCCGCAATTTATAGACAAATTAGATTACATGCATGTTGACGCGTGTGATCCCACTAATTTCAGGCTGTAATCGTGGCGAATTTGGGATTAATCAAGTGATTACTCATCAAAATCCACTAACCCAGTTTCTGGGTTCATCGTCTAACCGGTTACACGGCATTACTAACCGGTTAGATTAGTAAAAAATTCAAAAATTAATATTTTTAAATCTTTCCCTCCAAGAACCTTTTTAATATTACCTTTTAATCCTCATTCAGGGACCAAAATGCAATATCCTTATATTTTGCATTTATTTGCCATATAAAAATATTTCAACCTATTTTTATATTTTAGGCTAATTAAATACAAAATATAAACTTGGAAAATTTCTATAAATTAATAATAAAACTTTTATTATTAATTTCCTATTATTCGGGAGACGAAAATTAGGGGTGTTACACTACTCCCTCACTTAAAAGGAATTTCATCCCCGAAATTCTAGTTTACAAAAACAACTCCGGATACTCTTGACGCATCTTTTCCTCTAATTCCCACGTCGCTTCAGATACGTCAGCATTTTCCCATATGACCTTTACTAAAGGTATCTCCTTTCCCCTGAGCTGCTTAACTTCGCGATCTTCTATCTGAACTGGTCTGGTCTCAAAGGTCAGGTTTTCTTTCAAAGTTAGGTCGTCAGGTTGGAGTTTTAGAATAACCGATGGGTCATGCACGTACTTCTTTAGTTGCGAAACATGAAAGACGTTGTGCAAATTGGATAAAGAGGGTGGTAAAGCTAGTTGGTAAGCAACAGGGCCAACTCTTTTAAGAATTTGGTATGGACCTATACACTTAGGCGAAAGCTTTCGGGTTCTCAAAGCTCTACTGATTCCTTTCATCGGAACTATCCGAAGGAATACGTGGTCACCTTCCGAAAACTCTAATGGTTTTCTCCTCTTATCCGCATAACTCTTCTGCCGACTCTGAGCCGCTTTCATCTTTTCTTGAACCATCTTAATCTTCTCAGATGTCTGTTGTATCATTTCTGGTCCAACCATCAAGTTCTCCCCCACTTGGAACCAACATAACGGGGTTTGACACTTCCTTCCATACAACGCCTCGAACGGTGCCATTCCAATGCTCTCATAATAGCTGTTATTGTATGTGAATTCTGCAAGGGGTAACACTTGATCCCAACTTCCTTGTTCTTCAAGTGCACACGCTCGCAACACATCTTCCAAAGATTGAATTGTTCTCTCCGTCTGGCCATCCGTCTGTGGATGATAGGCAGAACTCTATTTCAATCTTGTTCCCATAGCCTCATGCAAACTTTTCCAGAATTGCGACGAAAATCTGGGATCTCGGTCCGACACAATACTCGAAGGCACTCCGTGAAGACGAACTACCTCCTTGATATAAATCTGGGTAAGCTTGTTCAAAGGATAACGCATATTTATCGGAATAAAATGCGCCGACTTGGTTAACCGATCCACAACCACCCAAATTGCATCATGATTTGCTGCTATCCTTGGAAAACCAGACACAAAATCCATTGAGATGCTATCCCACTTCCACTGGGGACTCCTCAAAGGTTGTAACTGTCCTCCCGGTTTCTGATGTTCCACCTTAGCTTTCTGACAAATCAAGCACGCCGCTACGTATTCCGCAACATCCTTTTTCAATCCAGACCACCAAAACATCTTTTTCAAGTCTTGATACATTTTGGTTGATCAAGGATGCATACTCATCCGACTCTTATGGGCTTCGTCGAGAATCAGTCTTCTAACCTTCTGATCTCTTGGTATACAAATCCTTGTCCTGAAACGAAGGATTCCATCCTGCCCAATCTTGAAATCAGGTTCCCTTCCCTCTGAACCTAGTTTCATCTTTTCCATCAATTCTTCGTCCGCTCGTTGCAACTCCCGAATTCTTTCTAAGAACTCGTTTGTAATTTGCAACATCCCCAACTTGATACTTGATGGCTCCACTTGTGTCAACAAGCTCAAGTCTCTGAATTCCTCAATCAACGCTGCTTCCATAACCATCATCGCACTTATGTGGATTGCTTTCCGACTCAAAGCATCTGCAACCACATTTGCTTTACCCGGATGATAGTGGAGTTTAAAGTCATAGTCTTTCAAAAACTCCATCCATCTTCTTTGCCTCATGTTCAACTCTTTCTGATCGAACAAATATTTCAAACTCTTATGGTCACTAAATACTTGGAATGTAGTGCCATAGAGATGATGTCTCCATATCTTTAAGGCAAACACGATCGCAGCCAATTCTAAATCGTGTGTCGGGTAATTCACTTCATGATTCTTCAATTGTCGCGATGCATAAGCCACTACTATTCCTTCTTGCATCAATACACAACCCAGTCCTTGCTTAGGTGCATCACAGTACACTTCAAAACTCTTGTGAGGATCAGGTAAGATTAACACAGGAGACGATGTTAACCTTTCCTTCAACTCACAGAAGCTAACTTCGCACCGATCGTCCCACACGAACGGTTGATCTTTCCGAGTCAACTTAGTCAAAGGCAGTGCAATCTTAGAAAATCCTTCTATGAACCGACGATAGTATCCAGCCAGCCCTAAGAAACTTCTCACCTCCGTCACGGTCTTAGGTTGTTCCCAACTTAGTACTGAACTTACTTTTGCTGGATCCACCGCAATTCCTTCTTTAGAGATTACATGCCCCAAAAACTTCACTTCGTTCAACCAAAACTCACACTTCGTAAGTTTGGCATATAATTGCTTCTCCTTCAGGACTTTCAACACAATCCTAAGATGCTCTTCATGCTCTTCCGGATTTTTAGAATAGACCAGAATATCATCAATGAATACCACCACAAATAGATCCAAATATGGTCTAAAGATCCGGTTCATATAATCCATGAAAATAGCAGGTGCATTAGTCAACCCAAACGGCATCACAACATACTCATAATGACCGTATCGAGATCGAAATGCAGTCTTGGGTATATCCTCCTCCTTTATCCTGATCTGATGATAACCCGATCTCAGATCAATCTTGGAAAATACTGCAGCTCCCCTAACCTGGTCCATAAGGTCATCAATCCTTGGCAAAGGATACTTGTTCTTAATAGTGACCTTATTCAACTGCCTATAGTCCACACACATCCTCATACTCCCGTCTTTCTTCTTTACAAATAGTAATGGAACTCCCCAAGGCGAAACGCTTGGCCTGATCATCTGTTTCTGCAACAACTCCTCTATCTGCTTCTTCATTTCTACCATTTCTGGTGGTGCCATCCTATAAGGAGCAATAGAGATGGGACCAGCTCTAGGGACTAATCAATCCCAAACTCTATCTCTCGCTTCGGAGGTAATCCTGGTATCTCTTCAGGAAATACTTCCGGAAATTCCTTCACCACCGGAATCTCCTCGATCGGCATCGACTCTTCTTCTCCAGAAGCCGAGAATAAACACATATAACCCTCCGGTTCCAGAGTCCTATATTGAATTGTCTTTTCCTCACAATTGATGATCACTTGGTTCTTCATCAACCAATCCATACCCAAGATCACATCCAATTGTAACTTAGGAAGACAAACCAAATCTACCTTGGAAAGACGACCCAGAATTTCTACATTACACCCTAAACAGACTTTAGTGGTGAAGATCGGTATTCCCGTAGGGGTATCTATACTAAGATAGCAGGGTGAATCAGAAACAACAAGATTCAGCCTATTCACACATTCAGGAGAAACAAAAGAATGTGTAGCTCTAGAATCAAACATGATTTTGCATGGTTGGTTATTAAGTAGAAAGTTACCTTGCACGAGATTCGGGGTTTGGGTTGCTTCACTACCACTCAGGGTAAATACTCTTCCTTGCACCACAAGCTTGCTAGCAGATCCCTTTGCATCTCCCTTTTCAGATTCTTTGCATTCACGAGCAAAGTGACCTTGCTTTCCACACTTGAAACATCCTCCTGTGGACCAGCAAAACTGACCATGATGATAACGCTTGCACTTCTCGCAATAAGGAGCATTATCGCGAGATTTGTTCTTGTTATCCATCACCGCCTTGCCCTTACCCTTGTTCCTAGAATATGGACCATTATTCCGATGATCAAACTTCTTCTTCCTCTGGGGTCCATAGTTCTGTCCAACCCCCTTCACTTGACTTCCAATCAATTCAGCCTTCTTATCATCTTCATACATTCTGCAGATATCCACTAGTACAGGGAAACTTTGAATCCTTTGATAACTGAAGATAGACTTCAGTTCCGGCCTTAGTCCACCTTCAAACTTAACACACTTACTCCTTTCGTCAGGGTTATTTAAGTAATAGGGAGAGTACTTCATCAGCTCCTCGAATCTGGCAGCATACTCCCCTACACTCATATCCCCCTGCTTCAATTGCATGAATTCCACTTCCATCTTTCTCTGCAAATCTTCTGGAAAATATTTATTAAGAAACTTCTCCATAAATACTCCCCAGTTGATTGCCCTCCTTTCAAAATTCAGCAATTGGAAAGTGTGATCCCACCAGTTTTCAGCTTCTCCATGAAGCATGTAAACTGCATAGGTCACCTTCTGTTCATCAGAACACTCCAGAGTTCGGAAAATCTTGTTAATCTCATACAACCACTTGTTCGCCTCGTCAGGTTTATATCCTCCCTCGAACCTTGGTGGGTTGCACTTTCTGAACTCCGACAGAGTCTTAGCGTCCTGATTCGCTATATTGCCAGCAGATGGGTTACCAGCTCGCCCTTGAGATGGTTGTTGTCTCTGCTGCTGCTGCATGCCTTCCAGCACGGTCGTGATTCGTTCTAACATTTCATTAGTAATATTTCTATTCCTGGTTGCCATAGAAAGACCTGCACTATGGGCTTTGGGGTTACTAAAAAGGTCTTTAAAACATAAATACTACTAACTTACTCAAAATATATTCAATCAACATTGAATACCATACTTAGCTGCATCTTCGGGCCATGAGGGACAGGACCAATGCTCTGATACCACCGAAGGGTGTGACGCTCTCTTTTTAACTTGAAAATAATTAATATTTCCAAATAATTGAATACTTGCTATCAAAATTTGGGCTAGAAAATTTTTCTCCTTTTTAGAACTAGTACTTGCTCGTTCATAAACCCTTTTGAACATAAACCATTTTTGAAAGTTCGGCTTAACAATATCTTAGTTTCGAAAAGGCTCTCGAGATAACATTTCTTTAACTATGGAAAATACTCTTCATAGTTAATATTAAAACATACTATTTGCCTCTCGAGTTGAATTTGAATATATAAAGCATAAACTTATCGCCGAATCCTTTCTCAATAGAAATCAGAGTTCGCGGAAGTAAAAACAATACTTATAGGGCACTGCTGAGGTAAAGAAACATCATATATAAAAGTCATAATATAAACCCCATCAGTACAGTCAGTAGCAAGTGATAAAAAGTCGAGATAGCAAGTTTTGATGAAACATATACAGACCAGCTGCATAAAATAAAAGCTCACTCTAAGACCTCTCAGATATATACAATATATATAACAAAATCCAAAATAGAAGTCCTAGAGCAAGTCATCCGTGTCCTCAGCAGCTCCTCAGATCCTCCACAGCTCTATCCCTAGGATCTAGGATCCAAAACATCTACGCTATGCAGGCTCCTATGAACCAGCGGGTCCACCTCTAGCAGAAATAGTCGGCTCAACATGCACCTCCTCCTCGCTCTCATCCTCCACAGGGTCCTCCTCGACCTCGCCCGACTGTGTAGAGACCCCACCACTGGGTCTAAGGTCTGCAGAAGCAGTCCT
This sequence comes from Crotalaria pallida, assembly GCA_037953625.1. NCBI lineage: Eukaryota > Viridiplantae > Streptophyta > Magnoliopsida > Fabales > Fabaceae > Crotalaria > Crotalaria pallida. The sequence goes on from CM075654.1 coordinate 22,723,123, forward strand.
ATCCAAGTCAGTCGGACCAGGAGAAGGAGTCTCCTCAGTAACAACTCTATGGGAGGAAGGATGGGAACGAGTGGCAGCTCTAAAACGAAAACTGTGAAAACGACGCATAGGTCGAGCCGGGGGTGGTCCTCTATATGTATAAAAAGGTGGAACATGCATAGTGTAGACTAAGGGAATCCTAAATCGACGAGGTCGCACTCGCACCAGAGGGTTAGGGTGGTAGAGAGTGATCTCAACCTCCCCCTCAAAAGTGGCACGGTGCTCCTCATACGTCCATATACCGCTAGGGATAGGGCGTATCTCGATGCAAGCTAGGTATCTGGCCATCACCTAAACAGGGCACAGGGAGTAAGTATGCACATATACATAATTGATAGAGACTAAATTACAATCACAAATATATCATGGACAGATCATAATGCAAATACATATGAGCACACCAGTTTTCAACATTATAACTCTTATAATGCAAGTGGCATGATGTATGATTTTCTATCCACAACCGAGGCCTCTAAAAGTCCATCTTGGACGTCCATCCAATACACCCTTGTGTTCCCGGAACACCGATATTTGTTCCCAGAACATAATGCCGAACCATACTTGGATAATAAGCATCACTCCCGGAGTGTGCACCATGTTCCCAGAACGCATACGTTCCCAGAACGCATAAAAACCAGGTCCCGGGCACTGGCCACATATCTATAATGTGTCATCAAGTAGGTTATAATTTGGTACTCCCGGAGTACCCTCCTCATATTCCCAGAATATGATAAACGTTCCTACCAACCAGACTTCCAGTCTATATGGATGCACAAATATCAGGGTTGGTTTTATCTTTACATTAATTAATGTGATTTAGAAATATTCCAATTTCCCTTTTGAATGATTTATTTGAGGCATACACTTTGGCATAAAATTCTCCTTTGAATTTTCTCAAAACATGCCCTTAAACTTAGATTAGGTAAAACAAAGTCAATGGTATTCAAAAACTTAACTTTTTATTTTTCAGATTCAGGTACTAACCGGTTACAGTTTCAGGCTAACCGGTTAGAATTTCAGACCTGAACTGTTTACCATTGCAATTCAGAAAAACCCTTTTTCTTGAATTTACTACCTAATCCATAAACAATTAAACATTGTTTTATGCCTCAAAAATCACAGTTTCCATCATTCAAAAGTCCAAATCACATTTTGTTTTCCATAAAGCATAATTTCCTCTTGAAATTATTTCATTGAATTAAGGTATAAACCCCTTACCCTTAAATCTGAACCAAGAGAGTATTGTCACCTCACTTTCAGATTCTTTTCAGTGAATTTAAGGTATAGATTTGAGTAAAATTAGTGAAACTTCAGGACTATTTTATAAAATGATTTTCTTTTGAAATTCTGCAGTGTCTAACCGGTTACGAATATCGAGTAACCGGTTAGATTATGCAGTCAGTCCATTAAAACAAGAGTTTTGACACATCATTCTCTTTGTTTCTCAAATCTAACCAAATTCCATCATTCAACCAGGTTCATATACCTTAACCAAACATGTTTCATCACAGAAACAAATTCAAAGTGCATGCATCAAGCTTTTTGCATCAAATTGCATAAAAATTCACATAAACACAATTTAATACAACAAAACTTATAATAGGCATTCAAATTCAGAATTCAGCTTCCATATACTTTGCATGCATCAATATAAAGTTGCTCAAAACCACAGTGAGCAAAACTTTGGCCTCCAAGCCTTTGTGCCATATTGCACATAATGCCCTTTTTGAGTTTTATTAACTAAAATCTTAAATCACTTGAATTTTAGTCTAAATCTAGTATAAGGTAGACTTCTCCCATACCTTAAGACTGAGTTTGATGAAGATTGACACAGAAATTGAAGAAACTCCACAGATTTCTCACAAACCCAAGCTTCTGTTCTCAGCCACGAATTCCACCAACAGGGTCCGAAGACCAGAAGTTTTGACATAGCAAATGGCCAAAGAAATTGGGGAAAACCATTAGGACTCAAAATAGGTAACATGCACTAGGAAATAGAAAAGATTGGAGGCTTAATGGTGGCTGTACTTACCCAAAATCAGATCTGGAATTCAGCTTCCAGAACAGAAAAACACAGAACTCAGACTTCAATTCCTATCTTCCAAGGTTGATTCCTCCTTCCACACGAACATTCAGCTCTCAAATCTTATATCAATGGAAAGCCCTTGATTCAAGCTTTCCAAAAGTGTGTGTTTCGCTCTCTAACACTCAAGGACTGAAACGAATTTCTCAGAATGAAAACGAAACCCTAATTTTGCCCTCTTCAACATAGATCAACAAAACCAACCCCCAACACCTCAGAAAATCCGCAATTTATAGACAAATTAGATTACATGCATGTTGACGCGTGTGATCCCACTAATTTCAGGCTGTAATCGTGGCGAATTTGGGATTAATCAAGTGATTACTCATCAAAATCCACTAACCCAGTTTCTGGGTTCATCGTCTAACCGGTTACAGGGCATTACTAACCGGTTAGATTAGTACAAAATTCAAAAATTAATATTTTTAAATCTTTCCCTCCAAGAACCTTTTTAATATTACCTTTTAATCCTCATTCAGGGACCAAAATGCAATATCCTTATATTTTGCATTTATTTGCCATATAAAAATATTTCAACCTATTTTTATAATTTAGGCTAATTAAATACAAAATATAAACTTGGAAAATTTCTATAAATTAATAATAAAACTTTTATTATTAATTTCCTATTATCCGGGAGACGAAAATTAGGGGTGTTACATTAACCATGAATATTTATATTCAAATATTAAAGTTAATAAAGCAAACTATAATGCATTGAAAATAGTATGCAATAGATTGACGACCACTTATAATAAATCATGATTTCGGGATGTTGAGTCAACGTATAAGTTCACACTATGGGTCATGGTCTATACTATATTAACCTGTCATGTGAATGATACATGGATCGTCAATTAACGTGTTAGATACAACTGAAAAAATTAGATTATAATTATTTTTACAGTTCATTTAAGTTTTTAGTCCCTGAAATTAGGTTCTCTTTTGAAATTGATCCTTGGTTTTTTTCGATGTTTTGGGTCCCTAAACTTTGTTAAATTTTTGGAAATGGTTCTTTCATCACTTAATTGATGATATGACCTACGATATGCCACGTCACTTTTCCCAAATCGACAAGTGACGTGCTATATGATATCACGTGACACCACATAATTTTTTAAATTTATTAAAAAGTTTGAATTTCTTTAAAAAAAAGATTTTTTTTATTTTTTTTAATAAATTTGAATTTTTTTAATTGACATCACGTGGCACATTACTTATCAACATGGTGAATGTGACATGACATATCGTTAGTCATATCATCACTAAAGTGATGAAGGACCATTTCTAAAAATTTAACAAAGTTCAGAGACCTAAAGTATCGAAAAAAATTCAAGGACCAATTCCTAAAGAGCACCCAAGTTCAAGGACTAAAAACTTAAATATGCCTATTTTTATCTATGATTATAATGCGGTAAGTTTATAATCCGTTAAAATTATAATATGTTTATGTTTGAGTCTCTTAGCTGAAAAATGAATTTAAGTTGATCTATTTTGTTTGGATATATCGTGTAGAAAATATTATTTTTATTGAGTAAATTACAAAAAAGGTATGGAGTTAGTTATTGTTGTTGGAGTGATAAGGGTGGAATAGGAAAATTACATTGGTCTTAAAAAATAATTTACAGCGTCTAAGAAGGAGATGTTGAATTTTGATTATTTTTTCAAGAAGATAATATAAAATTATATTTTGCTAAAATTATTTTTTAATATAAATTTAATAATCTAATATACTAAAAATGAAAAAATAAATTATAATATACAAAACGGAAAAATGAACTTGGTATTAGTAAATTATTTAATTTATACCCTCAAAATTCATGATAATCCTAGTTATTTAATTTACATTTCATGCGTCAGAGATACTTAAATAAAAATAATAATTGATTTACATGCTCATAAATTAATATGTCAAAAATAATTTAGTGAAATTAGAATTTATGATTTTTTTAAAAATAAATAATTTTAAATAAATTATAGCATAAATGATCATTAAAAAAATTAATATGTAGATATTTTTATTTATTACTTATTAATAAAAAAATCTTTAAATGTAAACAATAAATAAGTTTATTAATGAGGTCTATATTTCCAAATTCATTAAGTCCATACATATTACTTATACATCAGGTTGCAGGTAGAATCAATTTTTTAATTAACACATGGTGCATTCAAACACCAAAAATATTTGGTGTTTTTTTTATCCAAAACCATGTTTAAAATACAAAACGTTACAGCGTCTGCCAAGAGCCCAACATGAAAAAAGGTTTCCAAAAAATTAATTTATCACCTACACTTAGTTTTTATTATTTTGTTTCTTGTTTAATATTGTTTCATAACTAATTAATTTTTTTTATTATTTATTGTGATTATAGCTATTTAAAACTTGTACGTAAGTACACTATATAGTTTTGTTGATGAATTTTCTTAACTCTATCTTTTAGAGACTCAAATAAAATAAACACTAAAAAAAATTAAATTCATAAATTTTGAGATTTTAATTTCCTTTTTTTATACAAAATTTATCTTTTAAGGTTCTTATCCTCAGATTAAAAAATATTTTATTCATTTATATGAAATATTTTTTTTTGTTAAACTAGGAGCCTATTTTTTTTCACCCTAAAGCCCCAATATTTTAGGGTCAACGGTCAACCATAAGTGAATGTTATTTAAGAATATGTTTTGAGTTAGAAATGTTTTATTATTAAAACAAAATTTTATAGTAATTTTACAATTTTTGCTGCAACTGTATTTTTTTTATCGATTAATAGATCACTCTTAGCTTCGAAAAGCTCAAAAAATATTTCAAAGTTTAAAATATTGGTCTTCTATAGATGATACAATGATCACCAAGTTATTTTTTTTTTTAAATGGCCACAAAATAATTCATTGAAAAGTTTAAATGATCGACCCATATTGTAAATTTTGTTAATGCTGAAATTACATTCTTTTATGATGGTGCCCTCCATCCAATTCCATCCATTTTTTCTAATGTGGTTGAAGTACAGCTTAGCCACTACACATGGTGCCACGTGGCTTAATTGAATTTTTTATGGTTGAATTTTTTCTATTATTTAATAAAGACAAAGTTATATGGCAAAAGGATCCCAAAGATAATTATATATGACTAAAGGATCCAAATTATAAAGACAACAAACTGAATTAGGCTTTTCCTAACCATTACATGTGCATTTCAAAATATAAAATAATCCAAAACCATCAATCATCTTCATTGAGATAGAAAAAACCCCTAATTGTTGAATCTAGTTCAAAAAACATTAAGAGTTATCAATTTATTCTGAGGTTAACATTAAGGGAATTGAAGGTTACTAATGTTGGTATCAGTACTTAAAAAAAATTGTTGGAGTCAGTACTATGCTGTTGGGCCTAAAAGGTACATTCGATGTAACATGCAACTATATGTTATGTAACTTTTCTTTTTTAATTCAAATTTTATATAAATAGATATGTCATGCTAGCTTCAATCAAAATTATGGCCATAGATGATGTAATGATAGTTATTCTTACTAATAATAAGTAAATGTTATTCTTGCTGGCTTCACATGCAGTTTGCTGACGTGTACTCTGTTAATCATGTCAGAAAAAAAACAGAAGGAAAACACAATCGAAAATAAAATAATTTTAACGGCAAAAACTTTGAAAAAAAATGAAATATGACAAAAGGATCTCATAATATAGGAATGTAAAACATAATTAAGAAAAAAAATATGTAAAGATAGCCAGAATATATGTACAAGATTATTGGCCTAACTAAAAGTAATATCCAAACCAACATGAGCATAAACCAAATAAATTCATAGACCACTGATTACAGAATTAAAGGCATTTGTATGTAATGGTGATTAGAGAACTGGGCAACCAGGTACAACAATGCCTTTGGCAGTAGGACAAGTAGCCAAAGGGCAACTTTCCCCCTTATTCCCCCACCATTGAAGGGTGGTAGATCCCAACACAAGGAACAACAAGATTGACATGAAGGAAGTTCCAGCATCAAGACCACCAGACAAGACGTAGTTGTAACGTTTCCACCATTCTGGTTTATATCTATATGCTACAAACCCTGAGAGAAAGGCAACAATTATCCAGCTAGTGTAGTTGACCGCAGTAGCAGGGGGCATCATTGCGGTAGCGCCCAATAAGACAGGCATGTTAATAAGACGTATCCAACCTTGACTTGGTAATGCCTTGTGAGCGAGCCAGACGAGAACAGGCGCAATGGCTCCACCGAGGAAGAACCAATTCACATTGCCATATTCGCCGAGATTTCCAAAGATTCTGCGTGGTCCAAGAAGACCCCAGATAACAGAGGCGTCGTAGAAGACATTGTCCATTGGGCAAGTCCAAGGGCTATCAGGTGGCAGCACAGAGGTATCACAAAGGTTAGGAATCGACCCCATCAACCACCATGCCGTGACTGTGTACACAATTACTGCTATGAGTGTTCCTACCACCTGCGAATGCGTAGCCAAATTTAGTTTCAGAGCATAAACGGAACTAGTTCCAAATTTTACAAACATAATTGACCTTAAATTAAATTAACAAACCTGTGCCATAAACATTATTCTTGGTGGAATCTTCATATAGTGACCAAGTTTGAAGTCTTGCAGAAAGGTTATTGCTTGAGTCAAGCTAATGTAACCATACACCTTGAAGCACATGTTAGCAACGGGACGCTCCGGATATATGTAGCCAATGATGTATTCGGTTATGACATTTAAACCTGGTGTCTATTAAAGCAGAAAGAGAAGAGCAGTTAGATATTTCCCTTTAGCATCAAAATAATAAAAAAAAAACAGCATGTCTTTTGTTCCTTCGTTACCTGATTTGTAGTGGCAGTTATTATACCAATTGGAAGAGTAAAGATAACAGAAATCACACAAGCTAGTATCACACCCCACCAAGGCAACTGAAGTGATGTATTGTAGTACTGACAAGCAAAAATAATAAGAGCTATGTTCAGCACTAAGATAATATGAAACCACCACATGGGGACTGATTTGTACTTCTGCATAAGTCTCGTGTGAATGTCCATTTTTTTATTGCCTCCAAAGGCCCTTTTGCTTTGCTTCAACATATCTCTGCACAAGGCAATTGTAAATGGAATTAAGCTTTTTCAGAACTTAATAACAGCAAAAAGATACAATAGAATAATTGATATTGATGACGCATTATCAAATAGGTAGGAGTAGTAATTACATACTTTCCATGGAAGAGAAGAACATGCACAACAGTGGCAGAAAGGGTAGCAAATCCAAGACCATATGTCATTGCAAAGAAAGTGCTAAGATGTACCGGACCATTGTTTGAATAAGCATCGCGATCAAGATGGAACTTGGAGTCGACGATGGTCGAAATGTCATAGACCGTGCCATTGCCCTTGAACAGCTTACTCGAAAATAATGGAAAATTCTTGGCACCATAGTAATTTAGCCAGTAAGTAATGGGTGTCATTACATACATAACGAGAAGAAATCCAGCAAGAACATTAGCAGTGGCAAACCAGGGGCTGGCTAGAGGGGTGCCAAGGTAAGAGGAAATTGCTGTCCAATCCAAAGCGAATGAACCAATTCCCAAACCTCTCATCCCAGAACCAATTTGTTGGACTAGGATAGATTTGGAGCCAAGATAGCATACCCAAGAGATACTTGTCAAAGTGGTAAAAAGATAGCTTGGAAGGAGGCAATAAGCGAACCCACTTATCAAAATAAGGATGAAGAATTGAGTACGGGTTGTGCTACCTTTAGCTCTAACTTCCTTCTCATGCAGGGCCCTGGAAATAATATTTTAGATGAATCAGCATATAATAATATTAAACTCTTAATAAAAAAATGTTAACTACTAGTATTAAGTTGTTACCTGAACAAGGAGACTTGAACCAGATTAGAAGGCCACCACATCTCCCCTGGCTCAACCAAAAACTTCCTAAAAAGTCCAGCCCAGCCAAAACCTAGCACCTGCAATCATTTATCATGCATTCCTGAATTAGCTTTAAGAGGCAACACATAACACATCTTTCACGATTTGCTAGTAGTTCATTAAAACAACTCAATTATACAAATAGTTGATGACTAAATTATATATCTCGACAAAGGTTAAGTATTAATTTGGGTTGGTTTTCCGGTGATTAACTAGTGATCAGCTCCATAGATAAATGGTTTTAACAATGTTATGAGAAATTGGATTATTGATATGATGAAAGCAGCAGCAATGATTTATGTTTCAATGGTGCAACCATGGTAGAACCTTTATTGAACCGGTAACACTACATACAAATATGCACTATTACATTATTTTTTATCATAAATATCAACTTTATTTTAACCGGAAGCATAAGAACTACAAAAATAACCGTGAAAAGAAGGCTACAATTTCGGAACTAAAGATTCGAAAATAGTTAAAGAACGAACCTGAGTGGTGAGCATAACTAAAAATGCAGGAAGAAAAGGTAGAGGCCTTTTATATAGCAGCTTCACTGCAGTCAAAATATGAGTGGCATAGACCGTTCCAGCGCCAGAATTGGCAAAGATGGTTATCAAAACGTGCTCCTTGATATTAAATGGCCCTGGATTCAGAGTGAACTGAAACCGAGTATCCTTAAAAAACAAACGAGTTGGCAAAGTCTTTGCCATTAAATGACCAATGGGAACAACAGCAATCTGAACAGGGATGGAAGATACAGAGAGAGGCTCCGTTCTGTACCAAAAGAACTGGTTCACGAAGGACAATGCCACACATGAAACTATGCCCAGAAACCACATTCTGAATGTGAGTATCGGCATGCTCGGATCATCGGTTTTTGGCACCGTCATGTCCACTTGTTTTATTGGGCAATTGTTATCCTCGGCATCTTCCATGGCTCGCTACCTACAATGACTAAACTACTCCTCTACTAGTAAATAGTAATCCAGAAACCGAGTCAAGTCAAAGAAAGAGAGATGAATGAATGTAGATTCAGATTCAAGATTCTTTCGAAACATTAATGCAGTTATTATATATAGTGTTTTAAGTAACAGATTGGTGACTACTGACTAGATAGATATTTTCTGTTAGCAAGACACGTTTATCTAGTAATGTTATAGATAAACCAGATTTAGATGTTTATTATTCGTTTTACATTAGAAAAACAAAAGATTATTTTGAAGATAAAGGATATAGAAGAAGATATTAAGACTTGGATCATGATCAGCAAAACTATCTAGAAGCTTGTAGAATTGAAATTGTATCCTGTAACTCCGAGATTATAATTGTTTATGGGATTGTTTGAGAGTTTTACTTTTTGAACCCCGTTGTTTACTCACTGGCCCCCATTTTTTCCGCCTTATACAAGACGGTAGTGCATTTTTTCGCCTTATACAAGGCGGTAGTGTAAATTATCAGTTTTTTCCGCCTAGAAGTTTTTTCCGCCTCTTTCTAGGCGGAAAAATGATAATTTTGCACGTCCGCTTTGTATAAAGCGGAAAAAATATGATAATTTTACACTACCGCCTTGTATAAGGCGGAAAAAATGGGGGCTAGTAAGTAAACAAAGGGGTTCAAAAAGTAAAACTCTTGTTTGAAACAGGGTTGTTAGACATACAAAAGCAATTTTAGAAGTATGTAATTAGAAGTTATTAAATGATCGAAAAGTACATGCAACATTATATTATTTGTATTTTATTATTTTAATTTATCATTTTTTCTTTATTTATTTAATAAATAGTTAATTAATTAATAAAATATAAAATTATTAAATTTTAATTAATTAAATTTGTTTCTTTTATGTAGTTAATTATTAATTATAACAAAATCATTAAATATTAGTTAATAATTAATAATTAAATAAATACACAATTAATTAAAAATTAAATTGTCATCAGGGTAGGTAAATAACTTTGAAAATTTTTTGAGAGTGAAATTTCTATATGAATTATTCAAAACTAGTTTAGTTTTTTGAAAACTATTTGAAGTAGCTTTTTAAAAACTAACTTTTAAAAGCTACAAACACATTTTTAAAAGTTGTAAGTTTTTTCTAATTTGTGTTGACTGAACAGAACTAGTAACTTATTGAGTGAATCTAAAAGCTCATAATTAGCTAAAAAGCTCTTAACTAGGCATGTCAAATAAACCTTAATATTTAATTTTTAAGTAGTTTTAAAAAATTAAATCTATTATCCTTATATAAACAGACGCCTTTTCGAGCCACTACGTTTGTCGTTGAAATTTTTGAGCCACCATATTTGTAGTTGGAGATTTCCTTGAATCAGAGCGATTGTAGGTAAGTAATCATTATCTTTAATCAAAATATTATAATTTGAAATTAAATAAATTATTTAAAATTTCAAATCATTATCTTCGACCAACATATTAAAATATAGAAAAAATGTGCATTGATTATCAAAATTAAAAAAACGAAAAACAAAAAAACCCAAAAATCAATTACTCTATACTTTATGTGCAATAAAAAGAAAATTATTTTTTTATTCGATTAACATAGAAAACAAATAAACGTGATTATGTTTGGTATAAAAAATTTGTATCCATTATCTTTCTTATAAAATATAATTTTTCTATATATATAATTGTTTTAATTAGCTCAATTTTTTAATATATATATAGTTATAATTGAATATTTTTTAATTTATATATCCTATGAAATACGAAATATTCTTACGTATTCTTAAATCTACTCCTAATATCATTAAAAAAAATCATAATGTTCAATGATTATTTAATTAAAAAAAATCCAAAACCGGTCTAATTTGTTCATCAAATAAATAAGGAATATTTTGATTTAGTATAGATTTATACATAAAGAAACATGATTTTTAATATCCAAAAATGATCCGTCATTATCTTCCTTATAAAATGCAATGTATTAACCGCACAAAACATGTTGTCAAGAATAATCATTACAAAGACAATAAAAAATAATAAAAATAAATTCTTCTTCTAAACATGATATGCAATTACCAACGAGCTGTTGGTGCAGTGGTGCCAGGGGCTGCACTTGGTAGAGCGAACTACGGTTCGATCCTCTGCAACAACGTTGAGAGAGGAATAAAACCTTAACCCCGGGACCCCCCTCGAACTGGATTAGTCGGCCCAGTGGGCCGGATACCAGGGTGCAAACCAAAAAAACATGCTGATACGCAATTGAATTTGATTTTCAATTTCTTCAAATCATACGTGTAATACCCCAATTTCGTAACTTGAAAAAGATCTAATTTCCATAATATTTTCGTAAAAATGAGAGTAATTTTTTTTAAAGCGTTTAACATTAATTTCCAACTCAATTGCCCAAACGTATTGCCTTTGCAAAATATTTTGTTCGTAGTAACTTAATTGTCATGCCATATTATATTCAATCAAGTTTCTCAAATCAAGATGTCACATCACTCTTCCTTTCACAAACACATTTCTTAAATGATTTCTCAAGATAAAACAATGGTTGATGTAACATTCCAAATTTTAATTCCAAGTTTAATTAGGAAAACCATAGGAAACCATGGGTAGGAGTTAAGTGTAGTGTCTTAGAGGAGTTTTCATTAGAGTAATCGATTACTCTTTAGGAGTTAATCGATTACTAGCTCTCTAGTAGAATCTCTTTGATGTTGCAGCATTTGTAATCAATTACTCTTAAGGAAGTAATCGATTATCTCGGGTGTTAATCTATTACTTGGGGGCAAGTAATCGATTATCAGTACTCTGGTTTTTGTATGATGCTGCAAAAATAATCGATTAATTGGAGGAAGTAATTGATTATTGTGGCAAAGTAATTGATTAATTTGGGCAAGTAATCGATTACTTCAGGTCTGATGCAGAAAATAAAAATAAAGTAAGGGGCAGAAACGTAATTTCCACCCCTTATCTCCCTATTTCAGCCACCCATTTCCCTTCCCCTTATCCATTCGACCCTTCTCCCTCTCTCTCTTGTTTCACGCTACTCTCTCCCCTTTCTTCCTCCTCCTCGTGATTTTGGGGCTCCCATGGAGGATTGGAGCTCAAAATCCTTTCCCACCATCATCTCCATTGGTTCCTCCATCATCATCAAGCTTAGATCCTTCTCCCATGATTCAAAGCCAAACCCTCCTTTTCTTCCTCCTCCCTCTCATACGTCTCTCTCTTCCTCTCCCACCTCCAAGGTTTTTTCTCTCTCTCTAAGCACCCACATACACCCAAACCAACCCAAGCACCCAAACTCCATTTTCATACCTCACTCATGGATCTAATCTTGATTTTTTGGGTTAGATCCTACACATAAATACTCCATCTCTTGAATCCAAGTTTTCTCTCTCCTAGGGCTCCTTTCTCTCTCTCCTCGAATCTTGAAGAACGGAGTGGAGATCGGTCAAGAGATCAGGAAACAAGGTAGATTCGGAGTAGATTTGGGGTCCCTGGAACTTTGTGTGGGCTCTCTCCTTCTCTAAGGTAAGGGGAGTCTCTTTTCCACACCTTGAGTTAGGGATAGTTGGGGTATATAATAGGACTTGGGTTAAGTAATTAAATTGGGTTGTGGGTAGCAAAATAGCACCTGTTTAGAGTTGGTTTAGGGAGACTGAATGTGTTTTGATTTAATTTAAACATGTAATTTAATTAACTTTAATTTGCTAAAAAAACCCTTTATGTATGTTGTAAATTTAGGAAGTGAAGAACCCTAGGGAGTTGATTTATATTTAAGCACTCTGAGACATACCTGAGTATGTCGATTGATCTGTGATGTATGTTGTTTGTTGAGAGTTGCTATGTTCTTTATGTGTATTAAAAGGGTATAATTAAGAATAAGTAATTAATTATGAGAAGTTAAATAATGCAAGCTAGTAGGTGGTAAGGGGATTAGTGGTCATAAGGATATTTCATGACTTATGATAATTGTTTACTTGATGATGAATATGTTTAATTAGGATGTTTTGAAGTTGGGTTTTAGTCGTAGTTTGGAATATATGCGTTTTGTGATTTACGTTGGCGAATAATATTTGGAGTATAATGATGTTGATCATTTGCAATTATGTGATGTTTGGAATTTTGAATGATGAAAATACATGAATGTGGATGTTTGTTAATGGTTATAAATGGCTACTTGAAGTATGTGCTTTATGGTGAATGTGTTTGGTTTGATATGGACGGTTGAATTGATCATTGGGACATTGGGACACTAGGTGTTCCTGCTAGGTGTACAAACGCCCCATTAGGGCCAAACGCCCCATCAGGCTAAAACGCCCCATTAGGTGAAAATGCCTCATTAGGCGTCAATGTTCCCAAATGATCAATTCAACGAAAACTTAAAAGAATGGAAAAGGTGAAAAAGACTACAGTGTGTAAATTAAATATGCTAAATAATGTGATAATCATGAGTAAAAGATTATATGTATCAGTCCTAACGGGTGAGGCCTAGTGGGTGATAGTCTTGATGGGTGTCAAAGTCCCTAATGGGTGTAAAAATGCCCTAGCAGGAGCAACTAATTCCCAGTGGTACAAGAAAAATGAAATAAGTAAAGTAAAGAAATAGTGGAAGCGTCTTGGTGCTCACTTAGGCTACGACAATGTGAGACCAAGTACAAATTCGTGAAATGGTGGACGCGGCTTGGTGCTCACTTAAGCTACGACAATGTGAGACCAAGGACAAGTTTGTGAATTAGTGGACGCGTCTTGGTGCTCACTTAAGCTACGGCAATGCGAGACCAAGGACAAATCCGTAAGAGAACACACGTTTTATGGTTTATAATGGAAAATTAAAATGGTTTTGGAAATGAAATGAATGCATTTTGTTATTCACGGCTTTATTTGATTACGATGCTTAAGTTGCTAGTATGTGCTCTTTACTATCTTTTAACTCAATGTGTTGTGAAAAGGTCTCACCCTTAGTGGTTATCATTTTAGGTGAATGTCAAGGAGCTTGAGGATTCAGAGTGTCGCAACGGAAGATTTGGAAAGAAGGAAATTATATGTTGCGCTACTCATATTGTAATTGAAATACCCAATTTCATATGTAAATTTGATTTATAAAAAGGAAATTTTAAGTTCTCCATTTTAATTATCAACGACTAAAAGTGATATTTTATATAAAAACAATGGGTGTTACAGTTGATTTGCGGAAATAGGTCTTTCATTAATTCATTGGACTTTATTCAAAAATTTCATGGTACCATTACATTATAAAATTTCAAAAGATAACACTTAAAAAAATGGGGTTACGTAAGTGTAGAGCAATATAATCTTAGCCACCTTAATAGAGGGAAACAATGCTAAAATATAGAACATCCTAAACTATTAGTCTTCATCGCTGTCATCCACTACGGGTGCCTCTGCAAGGTCAAACACCGATTCCTCATGTTACTCAAGCACAACCTCGTCCTCTTCCAACCCTTCCTCAAATTCGTCCTCTAGGATTTCATCAAATCCATGAGCCCACCATTGCTCCTTTTCTTGCTATTCCTCTTCCTCTAATTCATCGTCGAAGTCTTGCTCTTCCTCTTCCTGGGTGAACATCATGATAAGTTGTCGGGCCTCCAGGCACTCTATCCTTTAGCTCAAAGCCACAAATTGACATTGGAGTGTGTCGAAAGCTAATTCTCTGACAGTCTACTCTGGATCGATAATCTCCACCTCTGCTTTGTCTCTCTTTACCCAGCCTTCACGATTTACCTCCCAATATCCACTAAGGGAAACTAACACGCGAAACCTTACTTGATCTATCATCTTTGGACATCACAGTTTTTTCGAAAAGATCCTAGAGGTAAACCAATGGGCTCTAACAATCCATTTGGTGGTGAAGACTCTTCAATAAACAGACCACCACTATTCAATGGTGATGGTTATGCTTATTGGAAAGCCCGAATGAAAATTTTCATTGAAGCAATCAATATTGATGTTTGGGATGCTGTTGAAAATGACCCCCATTTTCCGAGATGGAGAATTGGTGATGAAGTTGTGGAAATTCTGAGGACGAGTTGGGACGATGATGATAAGAAAAAGGTTTCATATGATTTAAAATCAAAAAATATCATCACCTCAGCATTGTCTTATGACGAATTTTTTTGAGTGTCTCACTGCTCGAATGCCAAGCAAATGTGGGACACTTTACAACTTACTCAGGAGGGGACAAGTTAAGTAAGAAGAGCTAGATTAAACTCTTTGATGCATGAGTATGAACTTTTTCGCATGAACCAAATGAAAATATTAATGACATGCAAAAACGTTTTACTCATATCATCAACCATCTCATAGCTCTTGGAAAAAGTTTTATGAATTCTAAAATTGTAACAAGGTGCTTAGATGTCTTAGCAGGGAGTGGCAGCCCAAAGTTACGGTAATCATGGAATCCAAGGATTGGATACCATGGATATAGAAACCTTGTTCGACAAACTACAAGAGCATGAAATGGAGCTCGGCCGCTTGTCCATGCATGAAGAAGCCGACAAGAAAACGAAGGGGATCTCCCTCAAGGTCTCCACTAAGACGTCCAAAGTGTCCTCGGATTCTGAATCAAGCTCGGAGTTGGAAGAGGAAGCTTTCGGACTCATGGTCAGAAAGTTCGGCAAATTCGTCAAGGGCAAACGGAATTTCAAAAGGAAAGGAAATGGAGACCAAAGACATTCACCAACAAACCTCAACCTCAAAAGATCAAGCAAAATGCTACGAGTGTGGTGAACGAGGTCACATTCGACCCAACTGTCCAAAACTGCAGAAAAAGGGCAGCACAGAAAAGAAGAAGGGAAATCGCAAATCGAAGAGAGCTTACATTGTTTGGGACGCATCCGAAGCAAACGATTCTTCAAGCTCAAGTTCTTCAAATGATGATGAGGCGGCTAACTTGTGCCTTTTGGGAAGGCTTGCTGAACAAGCCACATCAAGTAGCACAGAAGTCGAGCAAGAACCTGAATCATGCTCGGAATGTGAAAAGGAAGGACTGAGGTTCTTGTGCTTGATGGGCAGACACTCCGAGGAAGCCTCAGCGAGCCGAACTCCTTCTGAACTCAAACACACTGAGGTAACCTCTGAAACTGATTCTGAATCTGAATTAGAATTTAATGACACTGATGAATTGTGTTATGCCTATCTTGAAATGCAAACCGAATTCAAGAAGCTTGATAAAAATTTCATTAAGTTGAAAAAGAATCTTTCAAACTACAAAGAGCAAGTTCTTGAATTGGAGAATTCAATTGAAGAATTGAAAAGCAGAAACAATTCATTGAAAAATACTATCACTCACTTGAAAAGTGAAAATCTGGATTGTTGCACTAAATATGAAAAGGAAATTTCTGAACTGAAAAATAAAAGTTCAACAGTCGATAAGAGTGATGGTTTGTTCGACAAGTTACTTGTCGAGCAAATGAAATACTCAAACAAAACGGGTCTCGGTTACACTAAGGCCAAGAAGAAAACTGTAAGAAAGCTCGGCTAATTCTCAAATTTCAATAACTCAAAGAGGCCGACGTGTTCTTACTGTGGTCTTCATGGTCACACTGTTAGAATTATTGATAGGATTGGCAGCCGTCACCCAAGAGGGGGGGGGGGTGAATTGGGTGTTTACGAAAACATTGGAAAATATTCGCTTTAAAACGTTTTCAACAAATTTAAAGAGATTTTGCAGCGGAAAACAATATAATGTTGAAAATCGATTGCGCTTAAGCGAATAATATTAATACTATTATGAAAACTAATATGCGCGGATACGAATTAAAATAAGAACAACGAAAACGAATGATACCACGCTAATTAATTTAAAATCCTTTAAATTAATTATTATGAAAATAGATGTTATGATGCACAACAAATAAATATAACAACGAAAAATAAAGAGATAAGGGATAGAAGAGATTGCACCGAAGATTTTATCCTGGTTCGGCAAACCCGGCCTACTCCAGTCCCCAAGCGACCCACTTGAGCTTTTCACTAAACCAAAGACGCCTCGCGTCCCCAAGTACAACTAGAGTGCCCCGCAAGCTACTAGGAACCTCCTTTCGCCAGGGACCTCGATACACAACTAGGAAGACCCTTCCTAGATTTATCAGATAGCCTAACTATTAGGTGACCCACCGTTCGTCTAGCACTACCCAACACAACAGGGTTCCTCACCCTACAACCACGAACGCAGCACGTCCGCACTAGGAGATTCACTCCCTAGTCTCTAAGGGTCACACACCCCTTTACAACACTAGTTACAATATGAGATTGGGTACAACCACTATAATGCACTCTTCTTAGTGCTGATACAACAAGATAAGGCCACTCTAACAAAAAAGTGTTCTAAGCAACACAAATACAACAATATGAGTTCTATGGCAATGGATATAACAAAATAAGTACTAGGCCAACCCTTTTCTTCTTTTCAAAAAGATAGAATGTGAAAAAGCTTTTCTGAAGAATAGGAGAAGAAGAAAGTTAACGTCTGAAAAAAAATGAGAGAGTGAGCCTTAAAACATTTTTGAAATCTGATAACACCATATTTAAAACATGCTTTAAAATCAAAAGCCAAATCACAAAGATTTAAAAACTTAAACCAAGGATTTGATTTTTAAAACAAATAAGTAAATATTTCAAAAACAAAATCAATTTCAAATTTTGAAATCAAATCAGAATCAATTAAGTAAAAACAAATCAGGAAACAAATCAAAATGATTCTGACACGTTTTTCAAAAAATCATTTAAAGTAATCGATTACTTTCCTAAGGTAATCGATTATCACCTTTAACACCAAAACAAGTAATCGATTATTCAGGGCAAGATAATCGATTACAGAGCCCCTGGAAAAATATGTGATGCAACATTTAAAAGCAGGTAATCGATTACTTAGGAACAGGTAATCGATTACTGTGTCTCTGAAAAATATATGATGCAACATTTCTAATCGATTACTTGAAGCAGGTAATCGATTACTTCTCTTTCAAAAAGTAACTGATTAGCCATTTTCAAATACTCGATTACAAGCACTCTGGTTTTTCTATGATGCAACAAAAGTAATCGATTACGTTTGTTAGATCCAGTGAGAATGTTTTGATAAATGACAAAAGGTTTTGAACAAGCTACAAATGTGTTGATCAAGTTCAAGCTCAACAAGCAAACAACACTCAACAAATGACGAAGAGAGAGAAAGCTCATGAAGACTTAGTTTGTGTTTTATTGTAATATCTTTAGCCTCTCAAGCTTAAGTCTTTTATTTTGATGAGTATGGGTAGAGTCTATAGAGGGTAGTGAATCTCTATCAAGGTCATGATTATATCATAATTTGAGTTTTCACTTAACCTAAAATCAATAGGTGGCTTAAAGGTTTGAAAGGAAAGGTTTTATTTTGAGAAAACAAGTTTTTAATTGATTTTAGCAGTGGTTAATCGATTAAATGTTTTGGTTAATCGATTAACAAGTTATTTTTATCAGTGGCTAATCGATTAATGAGAATGGCTAATCGATTAACATAACTGTAACAGTGCTTAATCGATTAAGGCATTGTGTTAATCGATTAACACGTGCAGAATCAGTTTTTAAAATAAGCTTTTCAAGGCAAAATCAATTTCTATTGTTTTTCCTATCTTTTGGGTATTCTATATAAACATTTTCCTAACCTTTGTGAACACAAGAGAACACATTAGAACAACTTTCATATCAATTTTACAAAGATCAAGCCACACTATTCTCTCTCACTTTCTCATAGATCAAAGTTCTTATTTTTACATTCTTTGATCAAAAGTCTTTGAATCTCTCATGTTGAAATTTTCATAGCTATTGAAAGAGATTCATAGGATTATTATTGTCTTTAATTTGGTTGTAATCATTGAAAAGAAGGCAAGCTATCTACAATAAAGGAAGACTTGGTGGTTGTTCATCAAGCAAAGTTATCTTGG
Organism: Crotalaria pallida; assembly: GCA_037953625.1. Classification (NCBI taxonomy): domain Eukaryota; kingdom Viridiplantae; phylum Streptophyta; class Magnoliopsida; order Fabales; family Fabaceae; genus Crotalaria; species Crotalaria pallida. Next base: position 22,742,083 of record CM075654.1, read on the forward strand.
AAGTCTTGTTGTGTTAACAAGCAATTGGAAGCCTTGGTGTGAGGTATCATCAAGCATTTAGAAGTCTTTGAAGCATCTCAAAGCAAAGTGGAAGACTTGTTGTGGGGATATCAACAAGCAAGAGAAGAGGTTAGATAAGATTCAATAGGGTTACAAGGCAAGGGTGTGGAGTATCTCTTGTAGGCTATCAAGAAGGGAGTCTTGAGAGGCATTTACTTGTAATTTGAGAACTCTAATTCCTCATAGTGAAGAATCTCTCTTGGTTGAAGAGGGGACTGGATGTAGCTTTCAAGTGGATGAAAGTGAACCAGGATAAATCACTGTGTCGTATCTCTAAACTCTTAACTCTTTACATTCAAGTCATTTCAATATTGTTCTTGGTTGAAAACCTAGAAAAGATTGATTTTCATAATTGATTGAATTGAATCTTAATTGTGCAAATTGATTTGGGGAAAATCATTTTCATAACCTAGGTAATCAATAAGAATATTGGTGTTAATCAATTCCGCTTTATCTCTGATCATACGTGTTAATTGATTGATTTTCGTATTTGATTGAAAAGTGATTTTTCAGTTTTAACAGTGATTAATCGATTAACCAGTTTCATTAATCGATTAATTAAAATCAAGCTTTCGGCATTAATCGATTAACCAGTTTCATTAATCGATTAAATAAAAACAAGCTTTCGGCATTAATCGATTAACCTGTTTGATTAATCGATTAACTTGATGTTTTAATCGATTAACAGTTTGTCTTAATCGATTAAAGGCTGAGAATTTTGTAAAAATCATTTGTTTTAATCGTTTCGATTTGTTTCTTTCGAAAATCTTTCAAGGTTTCTCTAACACCTATTCAACCCCCTTCTAGGTGTTCTCCTAGTGTCTCCTAGTTATTTCACCCACAGATTGTAGTTTTTCACAACGTTGAGAAGGTAATCGATTATCCCTTCTTGCACTTGTAAAAATAGATTTTTCATGACTTAGAAAAAAAAACATCCAGAGTTTGTTTCATCATCTATTTCCACAGAAACTAAGTTAAAACAATTTTACGAAAAACCTTTGTAAAATACTTTTCCTTCTCCTTACTTAGAAAAACATTCTTCTCCATTAAGTTAAGTTATGGCCTTTATACTTATGTAACTATCTCCATTACCTTACATTGTTTTCTACGGGAAAAGGGAAAGACACAACTTCAGCCTTCATTTGCTTGAACCTTGATAGCTTGACTTGTGAGCTTGATTGACTTTGTTTGACTTTGTTTGTAATCATCAAAACTTTGAATATCACTTGAAGTCCTTGGGAAGGCTTGAATTCTAACACTCCCCCTTTTTGATGATGACAAACCTATTCTGAGTGAATCTGCATCACAAGTGTTAAGAAAGCAAATGTATATAGATAAACCCTTAAAGCCTTACTAGGAAACAAAACTTTATCAACAGGCAGATATATATTAATATATAAACTCCCCCTGTAGAGATGCATAAAAGAAACATTAAATCATTTTATAGCTCCACATCAACTCAGAATCCATCTCCCCCTTTGTCAACAACAAAAAGGAGGGAGGTCCTTGGGAGGTGCCTGTATTGAGTTATTCTCACCTTTTTCGGTATACTAAACTCCCCCTGAAACACTGAATAGAAGCATTAATAATAACAAGGGAGATTAGTTTCATACTTTACTCCCCCTATTTGACATCAACACAAGGAATTATGGGAAATAAAAAAGAGTTTCTTTCCCAATACATAGTTAGAAGAAAGCATGATGTCAAAAGGGACAAAGAAGTAAACATGTTTTTCATGCTGATTTTCAAAAAAAATTTCTCCCCCTTTCTAAAAGAATGATTAAAAACAAGCATAACATAAAGGGAGATCAAATGCATCAACAAAACATGTATATGCTTACTATCATCAAAACTTTAAAAAGAAACCTATATGCCATGACAATAAACACATATTCAATGCAATTAAGCACATTTGTCATGTAAGCATATATCACAAATACAAGTAACAAAAGAATAAAGTTAAGGATAAATATACTTATAGATGTTATATTGCCCCATGAAGTTTCTTTACATTAGGAGTTCCTTCCTTGGATAAGTTCACCATGTAGAATTTTGAAGGTGGTCTCCTCTTGTTCGTTGTGTCACACTCCTTCCATTCCAAGAGATAATTTTTATGATGCAGTATCGCTTTCAAGTTCTTGAATATTGACAAGTCCTCTCTTCAATTGACAACGTTGTTCATAGTATTCTAGAGAACATTGCAAGGTAGATACTTGTAGTGATACCTATAAGACTAATTAGGTACAGTTCTCTTGGTATCCATCAAAATTGGATCCTTAGGAATTAGTAACACATGCATATAGAACATGCTGAAAAATAATTTATCCTTCAAGAAGAATTGTACAAAGATATGGAAGAAAGAGTAAATCATTTTTAAAAAAAATTCAGCATCAATATAAACATGTGTATCACAAAGATAAGTAGCATAAAATAATTTAAGAGAATAAGGGCAGTGATACTTATCGTAGGTGATAGTTCCTCATATAGTAGGGATTATTTGTGCACTTGTGGAGTTCTTCCTTTAGGACTCTCATCCTTATTGAACAACATGATAAAAACCCCACTTGTGTCTATTCAAGTCACATTTCACTTGATTAAGTCCATATCCCTCTTTGGTACTTTCCATTATGCTCCATGAAGAAGTTGGAGTCCTCCTTTGGATTTTTTTTGTTTAAGTCCATTGTGCATAGCATTCTTATAAGGTCAAAGAAAATCAACCGCTTTTTATAGACCCTGCAAAAACACTTGAATGCACTTCTTTTGGTATCCAAAGGCTTGGATCCTAAGTGATTAGTAGCATCTCCTTACACGTATCAAAGATACCGTGAAGGAAAAAATATGAATAAACAAATTTAAGAAAATGCACTAGTCATAAAGAAGGAGTCATGCTTATGTTATAAGTCCACGTCATACCAAACATGTTCTTATAAACACATGCATGTCCTCATATATCAAAGCGCTATAACAACATCACATATAAAGTGTAATCATGTGATAGAAGATAATAAACAAATTTAAGCACACATGATATAGCACACTATATGTAACAGGTATGTAGGACTATACCAAAAATAATCATGTGCTAAAAGATTTTCAAAATAAAGTAAAGCACACATGATTTAATTCAACTAAGAAGTGATCATGATATTTAAACATATTTAGAAAAAAAATTTAACACTCATGATACACCTTAGTATGAACAAAATTTAGGATAGTCCAAGTATACCTTTGTATAGTCATTGATATAAGAGGAATAAGAGTTCGATACCTTAGGCTAGTAGATCAAGGAGGTAGTCGCCTTTACCCATTGCTTCACCTTTTTAATTTTTGACCATGATGGTTCTTTCATATTCCTTGTGTGAAGCTTTGATGTTGTTAGACATATTTTTCTTTTGACTGACCCATCTATTTCTTTGCCTCTTAGGTATTTCCTTTGATGGTTGCTCCTTTTCCTTTATTTTTGATATCTGGTGTAGGTAATCGATTATTCTCAAAGAGGTAATCGATTACTGCTTCTCAACCTTCCATACTTTGGTTCTCCCGAAGGCTGGTAATCAATTACTTTTTAGATGTAATCGATTACTTTGTCTCACACTTCCAGACCTGTTCATTTTACTGCAAAGCAAATGCTCGGGATATCTCCAACACTCAAGTTAATATAAGTTTAACATAATAAGGTGCAGAGCGATAAAACTTTGAAGAAATAAACTACTATTAAGAGCTTATGAGCAAGAGATGTGTTATGCACTTCATATGAATGTCAATGACCTATTGTAGGGTACAACTATTCCAAGTAAAGATGATCATGTGTCTAAAGATTTTAAAAAAAATTAGTTTACCACACATGATATATTTTCAATATGGATTAAGCTTGGAATAGTCTAAGTGCACCCTAGTATAGTCATTGGCATATAATGAATGTACATTAACCTTTTTAAACCTGTTGATCAAGGGAGTACTTGTCCTTAACCATGTCTTCACGTGTTGTTTGTTTGCCATAGCATGCATTCCATTTTTCCTTCGTGAAGCTTTTGTGTTTGAAAACTTGTGTCTCCTTCGATCTTTCCATTTATCCCTTGATTTATGAGATATCAATTTGTATGTCTGTTCTTTCTTTCTTTCTCTTGGTTCTTTCTTATAAGTGAGATCCTGCATAAACAAATTACTAGAAGAACCTTTTGGTACCCATTTCATTTTGGGTCCTTGAACGTTAGTCTTGGATTCCTTTGGAAGTTTTGGAACCCACTTCAAGTCATTTCTCATATTGTGATTTTTCCGATAAAAGCATAAATGAGAAATATGACCCGAACATCCACAATAGATAATGGCCTTAGGTGATGATTTGACTTTTTCAAGGAAAGGTTCATAAGACTTGGTATTTTTGTTTTCAAAAAGCAAAGCACTATTGTTCAATTCTTTACTTGGTTTTTGAATATCAACATTATTTTCAACTTCACCAAGCAAGGAATTCGGACCAATAGCTTTTTCAATATTATGGTTTTCAAAATTTGTATCCTCAACATATTTATCAAGACATACGCATTTTTCAAAATGGGTTGAGGAACAATCTTCTAAAATATTTTCTTTATCAAGATTATCTCCACCTTTTAAAGTATCAAAAATATTTTTGTTTGGAGACAAATCTTGTAAAGAGTCCAAGTCATTGTTTTCTAAAATTATCATTTCATCACTCAAGTCATTATAAGTAATTTGTAGATTGTTAGAGCAAGAATTTTTTGAAATTACCTCAAGGTTTATATGATCTAAGTGGTCGGATACTTCATTTTCATTTTCCATTGATTCCTCGTCCGAGCCACTCGATTCCTCCATTGAATCCATGAAGCTTTCAAATAATCCTTCTAGTTCATCGCCATCGCTTGTTGAGCTACTCCCCTTGATTATAGTTTCATCATCATAACTTTTGTCTAGGGAGTTAGTCCTCTCAAGCTTGATGTCAATTTCAACTTGTTTCTTCTCCTCTTTCCTGTGGACACTAACACTTTCATGAAGATCATTAGTAGCATAGTGTGTTATCAAAGTGTCCCAAATATCCTTAGCACTTTCACAATTTTCAACTTTAGCATATGCATCATTGTTTAAAGCATTTTTCAAAATATGTATAGCTTGAAAATTCAAGGAAAAGGATTTTTCATCAAAACCATGAAGAACAACATGCCAAAGACGAATGCTGATGGATTGCAAAAATATTTTCATTCTAGCACTCCAATAATGAAAATTAATTCCATCAAAAAATGGTGCATCATCGAATGTAAAACCCTCCATATTAAAACAAATAAAATATCCCAACGCTGCCAATCTGCAACGGATCTTTAACTTAGGCTGTTAGGCCTTTACCAGAGCATGAAGCTTTGATACCAATTGTTAGAATTATTGATAGGATTGGCAGCCGTCACCCAAGAGGGGGGGTGAATTGGGTGTTTACGAAAACATTGGAAAATATTCGCTTTAAAACGTTTTCAACAAATTTAAAGAGATTTTGCAGCGGAAAACAATATAATGTTGAAAATCGATTGCGCTTAAGCGAATAATATTAATACTATTATGAAAACTAATATGCGCGGATACGAATTAAAATAAGAACAACGAAAACGATTGATACCGCGCTAATTAATTTAAAATCCTTTAAATTAATTATTATGAAAATAGATGTTATGATGCACAACAAATAAATATAACAACGGAAAATAAAGAGATAAGGGATAGAAGAGATTGCACCGAAGATTTTATCCTGGTTCGGCAAACCCGGCCTACTCCAGTCCCCAAGCGACCCGCTTGAGCTTTTCACTAAACCAAAGACGCCTTGCGTCCCCAAGTACAACCAGAGCGCCCCGCAAGCTACTAGGAACCTCCTTTCGCCAGGGACCTCGATACACAACTAGGAAGACCCTTCCTAGATTTCTCAGATAGCCTAACTACTAGGTGACCCACCGTTCGTCTAGCACTACCCAACACAACAGGGTTCCTCACCCTACAACCTCGAACGCAGCACGTCCGCACTAGGAGATTCACTCCCTAGTCTCTAAGGGTCACACACCCCTTTACAACACTAGTTACAATATGAGATTGGGTACAACCACTATAATGCACTCTTCTTAGTGCTGATACAACAAGATAAGGCCACTCTAACAAAAAAGTGTTCTAAGCAACACAAATACAACAATATGAGTTCTACGGCAATGTATATAACAAAATAAGTACTAGGCCAACCCTTTTCTTCTTTTCAAAAAGATAGAATGTGAAAAAGCTTTTCTGAAGAATAGGAGAAGAAGAAAGTTAACGTCTGAAAAAAAAATGAGAGAGTGAGCCTTAAAACATTTTTGAAATCTGATAACACCATATTTAAAACATGCTTTAAAATCAAAAGCCAAATCACAAAGATTTAAAAAATTAAACCAAGGATTTGATTTTTAAAACAAATAAGTAAATATTTCAAAAACAAAATCAATTTCGAATTTTGAAATCAAATCAGAATCAATTAAGTAAAAACAAATCAGGAAACAAATCAAAATGATTCTGACACGTTTTTCAAAAAATCATTTAAAGTAATCGATTACTTTCCTAAGGTAATCGATTATCACCTTTAACACCAAAACAAGTACTCGATTATTCAGGGCAAGATAATCGATTACAAAGCCCCTGGAAAAATATGTGATGCAACATTTAAAAGCAGGTAATCGATTACTTAGGAACAGGTAATCGATTACTGTGTCTCTGAAAAATATATGATGCAACATTTCTAATCGATTACTTGAAGTAGGTAATCGGTTACTTCTCTTTCAAAAAGTAACTGATTAGCCATTTTCAAATACTCGATTACAAGCACTCTGGTTTTTCTATGATGCAACAAAAGTAATCGATTACGTTGAGAAGGTAATCGATTATCCCTTCTTGCACTTGTAAAAATAGATTTTTCATGACTTAGAAAAAAAATATCCAGAGTTTGTTTCATCATCTATTTCCACAGAAACTAAGTTAAAACACTTTTACGAAAAACCTTTGTAAAACACTTTTCCTTCTCCTTACTTAGAAAAACATTCTTCGCCATTAAGTTAAGTTATGGCCTTTATACTTACGTAACTATATCCATTACCTTACATTGTTTTCTAGGGGAAAAGGGAAAGACACAACTTCAGCCTTCATTTGCTTGAATAGCTTGACTTGTGAGCTTGATTGACTTTGTTTGTAATCATCAAAACTTTGAATATCACTTGAAGTCCTTGGGAAGGCTTGACTTCTAACACACACGCCAAATGAGTGTCGAATTCGGCGTTACGGTGTAGCCAAGGGAACGCATGCTTGGGTAATCAAAAGGGAAAGTCCACATGCTAACCCCCAGGGACCCAAAACTGTTTGGGTACCCGCAACAAACAAGTGATATATTTGTGTTGCAGGTGTGTTTTCGAGCAATGGAAAACCGGTGGTATCTTGATAGTGGATGCTCGAAGCACATGACTGAGGACGAGCATCAATTCACCAAGCTCGTGCACAAGGAAAAAGGCTTTGTCACTTATGGTGATAACAACAGAGGTAAAATTATGGGTGAAGGTAAAGGAGGTAACTCCTCAAACTTGATTATCGACAATGTTTTATTTGTAAAAGGGCTAGAGCATAATCTTTTAAGCATTAGCCAATTATGTGATGTCGGCAATCATGTTGTTTTTACCTCCACTCATTGCATTATTAAAAGTGACAAAGACAATTCTATCAAATTTGTAGGAAAACGTTTTAACAATACCTATTTGGTTGATTTGAATGAAATCACTTCTTTGGTAACCACTTGCTTGGTTAGCAAAGATAGTGACACTTGGTTGTGGCATCGTAGGACGACTCATATTAACGTAAATCAATTAAAGAAAATTCAATCCAAAGATTTAGTTGTCGGCCTACCAAAGCTGAATTTTAACATAGAGGGTGTTTGCAATTCTTGTACGAAGTGCAAAAAAACCAAAAACAAATTTCTGAGCAAAACTATGGTGTCCACAACAAGGCCATTATAATTACTTCATATGGACTTGTTCGGACCATCGCAAGTTAAGAGCTTTGGTGGCAACTTCTATGCTTTAGTGATTGTTGATGACTTTTCAAGATTTACGTGGACTCTATTTTTATCTTCAAAGAGTGACACTTTTAAAAGTTTTAAAGAGCTAGACAAACGACTCCAAAACCGTACAAACCAAAAAGAAGCCGTAATCCGAACAGACCACGGTGGCGAGTTCGAGAACTACAAATTTGATAAGTTATGCTCGAAGCTCGGCATAGAACATCAGTTTTCCGCTCCTAGGACTCCCCATCAAAACGGGGTGGTTGAACGGAAAAACCGAGTTCTTGAGCAGCTTGCTCGGACAATGTTGGACGAGTACAAAATACCGCATTATTTTTGGGCAGATGCAGTGAGTGTTGGAAGTCAAGCTTTCCCAAGGACTTCAAGTGCAATCATTAGATGGTTTTGATGATAACAAACTCAAGATTCTCAAGTTCATATCAAGTGCAATCACAAGCTCTTCAACCTTCAAGTCCAAGCTTCAAGTTGAAGAATCAAGCAAATGAAGTTGAAGGCTCAAGCAAATGAAGACCTTTTAGCCCTTTCCCTTAGGACATTATGTAAGGTAATGAAGTCAAGGTTTATATTATGTTAAAAGGCCAATATAAGTTTTTCTAAAATATATTTTTCATAATTAAGGAGAAGAAAAAGAAGTTTTGTGAAAATCAGTTTTTCTATCTTAGTTTTGGTGAAAGTAATTGATGTTACAAAACTCTGAATATTTTTATGTATGCAAGAGAGAGTAATCGATTACTTGCCTAAGTTAATCGATTAACTTTGTTGCATCATAGAAAAATCAGAGAGCTTGTAATCGATTAAGTGAACTTTGCTAATCCATTACTTTCTTATGAGAGTAATCGATTACCTGGCTCAAGTAATCGATTATAATTGTTGCATCATATATTTTACTGAGACAAAGTAATCGATTATTGCTTTGAGATAATCGATTACATGATGTTGCATCATATAAAAATCAGAGGCTCTGTAATCGATTATTAGAATAGTGGTAATCGATTATATGTGTTGCATCATACATTAAACAGAAGTGAAGTAATCGATTACATGCATGTGATAATCGATTACTGGTTTTTCAAATGAATTTCAAAGTTTCTATTTTTAAAGGGATAATCGATTACCTCCCTGAAGTAATCGATTACCTCAAGTTTTATTGAAAAACGTGTCAGAATCATTTTTAATATTTCCTGATTTGTTTTTATATATAAGATTCTGATTTATTTTATAAAATTCGAAAATGATTTTAAATTTGAATTATTTCCTTTTTCGTTTTAAGAATCAAATCCTTGATTTATTTTCTAAATATTTTTTATTTGGTTTTGATTTTAAAACTTAAATTTTTTTATTTCCAAAATCGTTTTTGATTTGATTCTGATTCTATTTTCAAATTCAAATTTCAAATTTCAAATATTTTCAAATCTTTGATTTTAATTCTTAAATCTTTTATTTTATGTTTTGATTTGATTTTGATTTCAATAGTAACTCTATTTATTTGTTTTGGAAAATCATTTCAAACTTCTACATTGAGCAACTCTGATCATTCACGCTCTTTCTTCTTCTTCTCCATCAACTTCTGGTTTTTCACGCTAAATCTTTTTGAAGAAAACTAAACCTTATTTTGGCCTTGTAACAACCTTATCTAGACTTCATTATCATTAGAGCTTAATTGTTGTATCTGTGTTGCTTAGAACACATAATTGTTAGAGTGACCTTTATTGTTGTATCAGCACTATTGAGAGTGCACTATAGGTCTTGTACCAATCAATCATACCTTAACCTGTGTTGTAAAGGGGTGTGTAACCCTTAGTGACTAGGGAGTGAATCTCCTAGTGCGGACGTGCTGCGTTCGTGGTTGTAGGGTGAGGAACCCTTTGTTGTGTGGGTAGTGCTAGACGAACGGTGGGTCACCTAGTAGTTAGGCTATCTGGAAATCTAGGAAAGGTTTTCCTAGTTGTGTATTGAGGTCCCTGGCGAAAGGAGGTTCCTAGTAGCTTGCGGGGCGCTCTGGTTGTACTTGGGGACGCGTGGCGTCTTGGTTTAGTGAAAAGCTCAAGCGGGTCGCTTGGGGACTAGAGTAGGCCGGATTTGCCGAACCAGGATAAAATCTCCGGTGCAATCTCTTCTATCCCTCATCTCTTTATTTTTTCGTTGTTATTGTTGCATGTGGTGCATTGTTATAATTATTCTTCTTACAACGTAAATATAATATATATTAATTTAATTATTTTAAATTAATCAACGTGCGTTAGACCTTTCGTTGTTATTGTGTTTCTTATCTTCGCGCGTAATATTAATCGTTGTTATTATTGTTTGCTTCCGCTTGCATAACCGTTTTCATCGTTTTAAGAGTTTTCCGCTGCAAAGTTTATCTATTTTATTAAAAACTATTTGAAACCAATGTTTTCGTAAACACCCAATTCACCCCCCCTCTTGGGTGACGGCTGCCAATCCTATCAATAATTCTAACAATAGTGAGCACTGCTTGTTATGCAATGAATCGCATCTTGCTCAAACCATTTTCAAAGAAAACTCCTTATGAGCTTTACAAAGGAAGAAAACCAAACATATCCTATTTTCACGTTTCGAATGCAAAGTTTTTATTTTAAACAATGGCAAAGAGCATCTCGGCAAGTTTGATTCAAAAGCCGATGAAGGGATATTTTTGGGCTATTCTTCTCATAGTAAAGCTTACAGAGTTTTTAACAAAAGGACCTCCACTGTGGAAGAATCCGTCCATGTGGTATTTGACGAGTCTCTCCGAGGAGACAATGTTAGTTGTGCAGATATTGATGAAATTGCAGCAACCGAGCTCAATCCAATCACAACAGATTTAGAAGAAGCTCGGAAAGATGATCTTGATGCAGCTGAAGATGGAGCTCAGCAGGAGGAGCACACACCAAGAAGGAGCTCGACCACACCAGTCTCGAGATCGGTCAATCCAAGAACGAGATCGGATGTCGGACAGATCGAGCTTCCTCCAGCATGGAAATCAAACAAAGACCATCCTATCGAGAACGTACTCGGCGACATATCTAAGGGAGTCTTAACTCGTCGGTCAGTTCTAAATTTTTGAAATTATGTCTATTAATCAAATTGAACCTGATTCTATTAATCAAGCCATTAAGGATGAACATTGGGCAATTGCGATGCAAGAGGAACTGAACCAATTCATCCGAAATTATGTTTGGGAATTGGTTCCTCGGCCCAATGATCATTCTGTGATCGACACTAAATGGATTTATAGAAATAAAATGGATGAATCAGGATTAATTATCAGAAATAAAACGAGACTTGTTGCTCAAGGCAACAACCAAGAGGAAGGTATCAATTATATGACGAAACCTTTGCTCCGGTTGCTAGACTTGAAGCAATCCGAATTCTTCTTGCATTTGCATCAATTATGAAATTCACGCTTTACCAAATGGATGTAAAGAGTGCTTTCTTAAACGGTTTTATAAATGAAGAAGTGTTTGTCAAGCAACCTCATGGATTTGAAAGTCATGATTGTCCAAACCATGTTTACAAACTAAAAAAGGCTCTCTTTGGTCTGAAACAAGTGTAGTGGACCGAGAGTCTATCCGAACAAAATCATCTTCGGCTGACCAGTTAAATGCTGGAACAAGGCATATAGTCTGCATATGGTCGACATGCTACACCGAGCCAATGGGCATTAAGGGAACGTTACAGGCTTATGAGATTAACCCCGAGCACAAGATCTTCATCCTTATCGCTATCACTTACAGTCTCATTAAGCTTAACTGTTGGAAACCAACAAGCGGCTAAAATAACCTTCTAGAGGGGGGGGGAATAGAATGGTTAAGCTACGATACCAGAATTTCGAAAGAGATCAAAAACGGTTCAGAAACAGTTCAATTTTAAGCAGTTTACACTGATTTAATCGATTAACCTGCAATTTAATCGATTAAACCTGAAAGTCAATTTTTCCTTAATCGAGTAGTTGTTAAAATTGCAGAAATTCAGAATTCAATTCAAATCGATTATTCTACGAAACTCAACGAATCAAGAATCAAATCAGAGAAATCAATCACGAATCAATTAACAAGAATATAATGAATACGTAATTGAAAAACCCAATACTAATCCTATTTGATTTTTAAGCTCTTGATCGATTTTAATTGAAATAAACGTAAAAAGTAAAGAACGAAGAACGCAGTGATTTTAGCCTGGTTCACTCACAATCGGTGAGCTACATCCAGTCCACCCTCTCTAGATTGGGTGATTTGCTACACTATGAACAAATAGATCAGTTTACAAGAATCGTTAGAATCCTCTCAACTCTCGATCCTAACACGTTATCATATGAAGTACCAATTCATATGACACTACCCCAATCTTGTAATTCGATCCTCTTCGTTCCTCCTTTGATTGAAACGTCGCGTTCAATCCCAATGAGCTTCGAGCAATGTATCTTCGATTGCTAAGAGTAATGCTCCAACCCTTCTTCTTCAATTTGCCTCAATTGAAATCTTTCCTTTGTTGAATCTTGATGAACGTAACCCTTTGTTACAAAATGATTCAACTAATAATGTTCAAGAACATTGAATCTTCAATTTGGAATCAAAAGAATGAAGTATGTGTTGAAATTGAGATTCAAAAGAACATTGATAGAGATGATGTTTAATGAGAGAATCTTGGCTCAAAGAATATTGAAAAGATGTGAAAAATGCTGTGCAAAAGTAATGGTTCGTCACCTCAACCAAGTTGATTTAGAAAAGCTTTTAATGAATCAGATTTTAATCGATTAAACGTGCCCTTAATCAATTAATACTCGATTAAACTGAGATTTAATCGATTAAACACTGCTAAAAACCTTTTCTTTTATTTTGCATTTTTCACTGATTTATTTTAATAAAATCTTGAGCCCTTTTCTCTATCAATGCAATCTCAATTCTAAACATAATAAATTCTTTAATTCAAATTGAGATTACTAATCCTAATTCTACCACCCACACTCATATAACAAAATAATAATACAAGTAAAATACAAATATATGAATGAGTAGTAAAACTAGTCCTTTGAGATTGTTGTTGTAGGTTTGCCAAACTAAGTTGTCTTCATCAAAACATCATTGAGTGACCCTGCATCTACAATCTCCCCCTAAATGTTAGCACACTTAGGAAAGTATCAATAACCTACAAAACAAACAATCCAACCTTTCTCCCCCTTTTGGCATTAATCAAAAAAATAGTACAATAATATGTTGCCAAAGGTGAGAATTAGTAACACATAATAATCATATTTCAAACTATATAAAGGATAAGTAAAGGGCTAAAATACTCAAGCACATAACTACTAAAGATAGCATAATAACATAATCCATAATGTGCCAAAGCATCCATAATACATCACAAACCAACAGCCCAAAACATCATAAAAAAACATAAGTCTGAAAACATGATCACAAACTAACAAACCGGATAATAAAACGAACCATACTAAATACCATAATCCAGAAACATAATCAGAGACATCCAACAAAAAAACATAGTAAAACTAATGAGATAAGACATGAAAACATGACGAGATGCATAATAAAATGCAGGAAAATCATTGTGGTGGTGGTTGTGAAAACATTCTCCCAAGAGCACCAAAGAAGCGGTCCTCCATAGCCTGATGACGGATAACCATATCCGCAAAACCACGCTCAATCATCGCCTGCTGGCGCTCCTCAATAGCATATTGACGAACCTCCATTTGAGCAAAACGCTCATCTATCTGACCAGAGAGACTATCATGAAGAGCATGATAATCAAAACCAGCAGCAGCTCTCGGTGGTGGAGGTTGGTCTTGTTCAGAACTAGGAACATGCAGGAAATCCTCAACAGTAAAAGCATCAACTGGTGGTGGATCAGACGGACTAGCACCGTCCATTTCATCCATGCAACGTGCTACCTCCTCATCCGCCTTCTTTTGTGCCTCAATCTTTTGTATATCAATTTTCCACTTCCATGTCTTAGGCTCAGGGTATTCATCCATGCCTAAACCATGTAACAAGGCACCATTGATACAGTTTTGTTCACCAATTGAAGTTTCCTCCTCATCATCATTAATCTCAACACCATAAAAGGACAACAACTTTGAAACCAACATAGCATACGGCAAAGTGGCAGAACCCATAGAACCTGCAACAATCAACATCCTATCTAACACAACCCTCGACCAGTTGATAGGGATATGTTCACGAAGACCATAAAAAATCCTCAACTCATCCGCATTAGCTTGATCAAAATTCTGATTAGTCTTCGGAATCAAGCAATAGGAAATAACATATAAAAGTAGCCTGCAGTCTTCTTTCATAATTCCAACATTCTTAGTACCTTTAGACCAACTATAACCAGCCCTAACAGTTTGTGTAAATACATTTGCAACATCACAATCAATAAGAATGTCACTATCAGGATCATTTAAGAATGTACCAGTAATACTTAAGCCAAACAAATTGTTCAGATCCTGTGGCCTAATTTTCAGCACTTTACCCTTAACAACAGACTTGTATGTCCCATCCTCATACTTAAGATTTGCATAAAATTTTCGTACAAGCGTAGGGTAGATATTGCAACGGAAACTAAGAAATTTCTGAAGACTTTGTTCTACAAATAGAGAAGAACATTCAAACCTCTGTGCAAGTAGCCACTTCATATTCATGAACCGTATGTGACCAAATTCCCGACGTGCAAACCCGGCTTCACGCTCTTGTCTCATCTCCTTGGAATAATAGTGCGAATCCAAGTCCAGATTGACCCTTTGCTTCTTGTGTTTTCCGGTTGAAGTGGAAGGAGGGGCCACATTAGTGCTCTTAGGGTTTTTGGAAATTTGGGGGTTTTGAAAATTGAGAGTTTTGAGATGAAATTAATGAAGAATATGAGCAATAATGTGTTTATAATGAAGAATATAGAAGAAATTGTGAAGAAATCAAGTCATTGTAGTGAAAGATGAGTGAAATCCGTGTAGAAGATGATAGAAATCGTGTTGAAGAGAGAGAGAATGAAGTGCAGAAATGTCAAAATGCATGTTTTAAACTGTCAGATATTTCACAATATAATCGATTAAATTTTCACTTAATCGATTATTAATCGATTAAACACACATTTAATCGATTAAAATCTTTAAAAAAAAATGCAGTTTTAACATAGTTTTTGATGCAAAACTCATGGAAAACATATTCAAAGCACATAATCACAGTTAACAACTAATGAACACAATTAGGAATACAACATGTAAACACATTTAGCACAAATTAAGCAAATCACATGAGATATCACACTTAACCAGGACATTTAGAGAAACATGATGATTTTTAAAACACAAAATCTCAAAAACAAGATGATGATGTCTCTTGTCTCCGTCATGTGCCTTGAACAACCGCTGTCCAAATACCAACGATCATCTCTCGTTCGAAGGCACACCTACAAAAACAAATTATATGGAAGACTTAGGTACCCAAACAATTTTGGGTCCTTGGGGGTTAATATCCGGTTTCTCTCCCTTAACAATCCAAATAAATTCCTTATTGGGTACACCATACTTTTTGATTTTGCAAATGTTTGATGTATGACCAAAGATACCGCAATAGAAGCAAGTTGGTTTTCTAGAAAAATTAACCTTTGAAAAAGTTCCAACCTTTCTATAGGATTTCTTCTTTGGTTTAGTGTATCCCAAATCGGTTCTATTTGCATTGTCTCGTTGTCTAGAGAGCAAATCATGTAAATTTCTTTTTCCTTTTGTAAAGGTAGCAAGTTTTTCTTTCAAATCATGTAATTCATTTTCATAAGTCTTGCACCTTTCACAATCGGAAATCACAGCAGTAGAAACACAACATTCACATGATGCATTAGAGTAAATGATTTCTAAAGTCTCATTTTGAAGTACAAGCTCATCAATATGTTTTTGCATTTCAATAATCTTTTCATTGTACTTCAAAATGGCTTTTTTAGCCTCTATGTTGATTTTAGCTAATTTTTTAAGTTCGGCATGCATATCAACATAGGCATTATAAAGTGCATCATATGAGGGGGAAGAGCAAGATTCATTATCCGAATCCAAATCAGAGTTAGGTTTAGAATGTACCTCCTTTGAGCTTGATTGCTCAAGAGACGCATCACTAGTGGAAGCCTCTAAGTCGTCCTTAGCCATTAAACACAAATTTGCCGATTCTTCCACATCCGAAGTGCTAGAGTTAGTATCATCTTCGGGTTCGTCCCAAACAATATAGGCTTTCTTAGCTTTAAGATTGTTGGACCTCTTCTTATCACTATCGGACTTTTTAGGCTTTTGAGGACAATGATATTTGATGTGACCCGCTTTCCCACATGTATGACATATTATCTTGTCTCTAGGAGTTTTCGATCTTTGTGGAGTTTCCTTGCTTTCCTTTGAATTGAATCTTCTTGTATTTCCTTTTCTCTTGAGAAATTTTCTGAAGTTCTTAACCATGAATGCAAGTGATTCATCATCCAAATCCGAATCCGTGTCATCATCCAAGGAAGATTCATTTTGAGTATCAACAATTTTTTATGATGAAGCTTTCAATGCGATACCCTTTTTCTTCTTGTCGAATTCTTCATTCGAGGTCAGGCGTCCAAGCTCCATCTCATGCTCTTGCAATTTCCCAAACAAAGTAGCGAGATCCATGGCATCCAAGTTTTTAGATTCAACAATGGCGGTTACCTTGGGTTGCCAATTCCTGTCCAAGCATCTCAAAACATTGTTAGTAAGTTCTCCCGGTAAGAAAGCCTTACCAAGAGCAAGCAAGTGATTAATAATATGAGTAAATCTCTTTTGCATATCATTAATATTTTCATTAGGCAACATTTGAAATAACTCATATTCACGCATCAAGACATTTAATCTAGCTTGCCTAACTTCGCTAGTTCCCTCGTGAGTCACTTGTAAAGTGTCCCACATTTCCTTTGCACTAGCGCATTGGGAGACTCTAAAAAACTCATCATATGACAAAGCGGACGTGATGATATTCTTAGCCTTATAGTCAAATTGAATCTTTTTCTTATCATCATCGGTCCACTTTTCTTCCGGGGTCAATTGAGCCGCTCCATCAACTACACTAGATGGAATATGGGGATCCTTTTCGATAGCTTTCCAAATTTCGTTATCGATAGCTTGTATGAAAATTTTCATCCTTACTTTCCAGTAAGCGTACCCCTCACCACCAAATAGTGGGGGACGATTAATAGCTGCACCTTCTCCTCCAAAAGGATTTTGATTTGCCATGGTTTCTAATGGATCTTTTCGAAAAAGTTTTTACACTCGGTTTATTCGACCGAGCTCTGATACCACTTGTTGGAAACCAACAAGCGGCTAAAATAACCTTCTAGAGGGGGGGAATAGAATGGTTAAGCTACGATACCAGAATTTCGAAAGAGATCAAAAACGGTTCAGAAACAGTTCAATTTTAAGCAGTTTACACTGATTTAATCGATTAACCTGCAATTTAATCGATTAAACCTGAAAGTCAATTTTTCCTTAATCGAGTACTACTCGATTAAACGCTGTTAAAATTGCAGAAATTCAGAATTCAATTCAAATCGATTATTCTACGAAACTCAACGAATCAAGAATCAAATCAGAGAAATCAATCACGAATCAATTAACAAGAATATAATGAATACGTAATTGAAAAACCCAATACTAATCCTATTTGATTTTTAAGCTCTTGATCGATTTTAATTGAAATAAACGTAAAAAGTAAAGAACGAAGAACGCAGTGATTTTAGCCTGGTTCACTCACAATCGGTGAGCTACATCCAGTCCACCCTCTCTGGATTAGGTGATTTGCTACACTATGAACAAATAGATCAGTTTACAAGAATCGTTAGAATCCTCTCAACTCTCGATCCTAACCCGTTATCATATGAAGTACCAATTCATATGACACTACCCCAATCTTGTAATTCGATCCTCTTCGTTCCTCCTTTGATTGAAACGTCGCGTTCAATCCCAATGAGCTTCGAGCAATGTATCTTCGATTGCTAAGAGTAATGCTCCAACCCTTCTTCTTCAATTTACCTCAATTGAAATCTTTCCTTTGTTGAATCTTGATGAACGTAACCCTTTGTTACAAAATGATTCAACTAATAATGTTCAAGAACATTGAATCTTCAATTTGGAATCAAAAGAATGAAGTATGTGTTGAAATTGAGATTCAAAAGAACATTGATAGAGATGATGTTTAATGAGAGAATCTTGGCTCAAAGAATATTGAAAAGATGTGAAAAATGTTGTGCAAAAGTAATGGTTCGTCACCTCAACCAAGTTGATTTAGAAAAGCTTTTAATGAATCAGATTTTAATCGATTAAACGTGCCCTTAATCGATTTATACTCGATTAAACTGAGATTTA
The DNA here is from genome assembly GCA_037953625.1 of Crotalaria pallida. NCBI lineage: Eukaryota > Viridiplantae > Streptophyta > Magnoliopsida > Fabales > Fabaceae > Crotalaria > Crotalaria pallida. Next base: position 22,760,598 of record CM075654.1, read on the forward strand.
ATCAATTAAACACTGCTAAAAACCTTTTCTTTTATTTTGCTTTTTTCACTGATTTATTTTAATAAAATCTTGAGCCCTTTTCTCTATCAATGCAATCTCAATTCTAAACATAATAAATTCTTTAATTCAAATTGAGATTGCTAATCCTAATTCTACCACCCACACTCATATAACAAAATAATAATACAAGTAAAATACAAATATATGAATGCGTAGTAAAACTAGTCCTTTGAGATTGTTGTTGTAGGTTTGCCAAACTAAGTTGTCTTCATCAAAACATCATTGAGTGACCCTGCATCTACATTAACATTCCCACGCTGCTTGATTTGATAACAGGATAAGGATAAGAATTCATCACATACAGGATTTATGAAGGCAACCTTATCAGGACCTTTACTAATCCTAGTTGAATACGTCCTCTTTACAGGCCTCATCAGAATGGCCCAGGAATGCACCACACAGGTAATCCCCTATAAGAACCACCATGCTATAGGGCCTAAGGTATGCTTTCTCATCCCTAAGTTGACACTAGCACACACTTTGTTGACTAGGGAGAACCTATTTATCCCAACTGGATATACAAAAATCCTAGTCCTACATTAACATCTTGGTTGGGATCATTCCTGGAGTTCTTCCATAGCTTCAAGGGTGATTTCGATTAAGGACACTACATTGGCACCGTCTGTGGGGATCGAATAATAAATCATTCCCACCTCCACCATGGTTTATACCAGAAGCCAAGCTGGTGATCTTCGCGATCGCAATGGGCGTACTCGCGGCAGACCCAGAAACGTTGGCAATAACGATCAACAACCTCAACCCACTAGTGACCTGCGAGATCTTCTAAATCAAAACCGTGAGACTAATTCACAGCCACCACGTACATCCCATTCTGGAACGAGGACTAACCCGCAGCCTCCCCATAATTCACAAAGTCAGAATCACGTTACCAATTCACAACCACCACACTCATCTCAACCTAGGACTGGCACAAATCCCCAGCCACCCCCTAGCCTACGGAATTTACTTCCTCCACCACCTCCCCCACCGCCTCCATCACCACCCCCTTCCACCTGAGGAGATTCAAGCAACATTGCTCTAACAACCTGTAATACAACCAGATCTATAGGAACCCGAGCACACCACGAGAGAAACACTCACCGAACCCAACTCCGCAAGTTCAACCCAACCCTGACCATAGAGGAGTAACTCCCAGTACTAGACAAACCCAAGTAGAGCAGCCCATAGTAATTCCTGACGAGCCCATTCCACTAGTAGGTCCTATGAAACCTCTTCATCCGCTCGCGCTCGCGAGCAAGAGATGATTAACATATTGAACAGACAAACTGCGTTAATTCAGCAGCAAGGACAGGCCATCGCCGATCTCCAACAACAGGCAATGGCGAGAATCGCTCAAAACCAACCTACTACCCAGCAAGTCCATAACCAAATGACTCAACCCTTAAACCCTCAACCCATTCCCGTGATGCAACTACCCCCACCCCCTCACCTTGACACCAATCCAGCTACAGACCCTGATCAGGGTGATTTTCACCCTGGACATCCTTTTACACCATACATCATGGAATATGAAACTCCTCAAGGATACCTAGGCCCATCCAACGTGCCACATTACAATGGCCTAACTGACCCAGTTGATCACATCGTTTCTTACGAGGGGGCAATGAACTACTACGGAGGGGGTGATTGGATGAAGTGCCGAGCTTTTTCCATGACCCTTGAGCCTTCGGTGTTGCGGTGGTACTCATCTCTCCCTCGGAATTCCGTTAATTCATGGGAGGAGATGAAAAGAGTATTTCTAAATAGATACACAACCAGTTGTATCCAACCTAAATCTGATCATACACTAGCTGCAGTTACCCAAAAGCAGGATGAACCTTTGAAGGATTATTTGTCACGCTTCCACACGGAAGCTAGTTCGGTCCCTCGGCTCGAGCCGAGCGTTGCTGTGCTATTATTTACTCAAGGTTTGCAGCCAGGGGATTTCCGAAAATCACTCATAGGAAAGCCTCCAAAAGACATGGCTGAGCTCAAACAACGCTCAAATAAATTTATAAACTTGGAGGAGTTCCATAAAGGTCAGAAATTGAGAGACGATCGGCAAAGATCCGACCCTCAAGGTCAGAATAAACAAAAACGTGACGAACGTTTTGGTGGTAGACAAGATAGAAATGATCGTGACCGAAGGCCACCCCCTAGGAACAAATATCAGGAGTACACTCCTCTGACTGTTCCTAGGAGTCAGATCCTTCGGGAAACGATGTAGACCGACTTACGCTCGGCCCAAAGACCTCCGTCTTTAAGAAAGGGTGCACAACGTGATAGGTCTAAATATTGCGATTTTCACAAAGGATATGGGCACACGACTGACGAATGTATTTGGCTAAGGGATCTAATAGAAGAAATGATCAGAGATGGGAAGGTGCAAAAATACATTATAGATGCGGCAGGACGAAGAGGCAGGAATAGATCACACTCCCCCGAAAGGTCTAAGCACCGAAGAAGCAAATCATCGGACGATAAGAATTCAGGAAGGTAAAAAACCGACCCTACCCAAGTTACTGAGACAAATCCAACCACAAATGAGTTCTTAGTCAATACTATTGCCGGAGGATTTGCTGGGGGCGGAGAAAAAAGAGCAGACAAGAAGAGATACATCAACCAAATTTTAGCCGTCAGTCAAAAACCAATCTCCAAAAGGTCGGCAAAAAATGTTCCGATCGTTTTCAACGATGAAGATTTGGACGGTATCCTCCCAGGTCACAACGATCCTATGGTCATCACAGCTCTTATTGGAAACTATGAAGTGAAGCGTGTTTTTGTTGATCAAGGGAGCTCCGCAGATATTATGTTTCTTCCCCTGTTTAAGGCATTGAAACTGAGGGAGTGCAATCTTACCCCGTTTGAAGGAGAGTTGATCGGGTTAACTGGGGACACCATCGAGCCTTGTGGTTACATTCAACTTCCTATTACCCTCGATCAACAACCGTCTGCTCGGATTGAAATAATTAAATTTATGGTGGTTGATTGCCCGACGGCCTACAACGCCATTCTCGGAAGAACTTTCTTACAAGCATTCGGCGCAGTAGTGTCAACCATACATTTGGCGATGAAGTTTGTTGGGACGGACGACAAGGTGGTTACAGTCAAAGCCGAGCAAGAAGCAGCTCGGAAGTGCTACAATGCAAGTTTGGGCAAGGTCAAGAGCAGAGACTAGGGCCACCTGGAAAGGATTCCCCTCGGGAAAGGAAATGTAAACTTGGTAGATCTTGATGTGCGTACAAAATCCGACAAAACTAGGCCGACTCCTAAGGGACTCTGAGAGCTCTTAACGCTGAAAGACGATCCTCTCAGACAAATTAAGATTGGCTCGGATCTCCCTTTGGATGTCAAATCTGAACTTCCCGCTCTGTTGATCGCCAATAAGGATTTATTTGCATGGACCTCGGCAGATATGCCGGGCATTGATCCAAATTTCATCTGCCACAAGTTGAGCATCCTTCCAGGAGCCAAACCAGTAGCGCAGCGCAAAAGAAAGGTCAGTGCAGAAAAGGCCATTGCTATTGAGGAGAAAGTCACCGAGTTACTCCGAGAAGACTTTATTCGAGAAATAGACTATACAGACTGGTTAGCAAACACCGTCTTAGTCAGAAAGCCCAACGGGAAGTGGAGAATGTGCGTTGATTACACGGACTTGAACAAAGTCTTTCCGAAAGACCAATATCCACTTCCCGTCATAGACAAGCTCGTTGACAACTCGGCCGGGTATAAGCTATTGTCATTCATGGATGCCTATTCAGGCTACAACCAAATACCCATGTACCCTCCCGACCAAGACAAAACTGCATTCATCACCGACAAGGCAACCTATTGTTATAATGTCATGCCTTTCCGACTCAAGAACGCTGGAGCCACCTACCAGCGAATGATGAACAAGGTATTCCAGGGGATGATCAGCTCAACCATGGAGGTTTACATTGACGATATAATTGCAAAAAGTAAACAGCAAGAGACCCATGCTCAGGACCTCGAAACAATATTGGACCGAGTAAGGAAATTCAACATGAGATTGAACCCTGAAAAATGTGTGTTTGGAGTCCCCGCCGGTTCCTTTCTCGGTTTCATTCTAACTGAAAGGGGAATTGAAGCTAATCTAGACAAGTGCAAAGCAATTCTAGAAATGAGAAGTCCGACCAATCTCCGAGAGGTCCAGCAGCTTATGGGACGAGTGGCGACACTTTCCAGGTTCCTATCTCAAGCTGCTCAGAAAGCCTTGCCATGGTATCTGCTCCTTAGGAAAAACAAAGACTTCCTTTGAGATGATCAATGTGAACAAGCTTTCGCTCAGTTGAAAGACTATCTCTCCAGCCCACCTGTCCTTAATAGTCCCCTCGCTGGAGAAGATTTGTTTCTTTACTTATCAGTGGCCGACGCAGCGTCAGTTCGGTATTGGTACGAGAGGATTCTGGAGTTGAGGCCCCTATTTATTTTGTCAGTCGAGCACTTCAAGGGCCTGAGCTCCATTACCAAAAACTCGAAAAACTTTTCTATTGTTTGGTAATATCCGCTCGAAGGTTAAGACAATACTTCCAAGCCCATAGAGTCATCGTCAGAACTGCTCAACCCCTTAGGCAGGTTCTCCATAAACCTGACCTTACTGGCCGAATGGTGTCATGGTCAGTAGAGTTATCTGAATTTGATATTGTTTATGAGCCTAGGAAAGCGATGAAGTCCCAAGTACTGACAGATTTCGTTACTGAGTTTACCGAGTCTCCCTCGGATACACTTCCAGGTTCGTGGTCGGTATATGTGGATGGGTCGAGCAACAGAAAAGGGGCTGGCGCCAGCGTTATCATTGAAAATCCCGAAGGACTTAGCATGGAGTACTCGTTGAAGTTCGAATTCCAAACTTCAAATAATCAAGCGGAATACGAGGCAGTTTTGGCAGGCCTCAAGATGGTTCAGGAGCTTGGTGCAACTCGGGTTTCGGTTTTCAGTGATTCGCAGTTAGTGGTCTCTCAGATTAAAGGACAATATTTGGCTATAGAGCCCATTTTACAAAAATATCTTGAAGAAGTGAAGCGAATGACCTCCAGCTTTTCGGAGTTTGATATTTCCCACGTTCCATGGGATTCGAACTCCCGAGCAGATATCCTCTCTAAACTTGCAAGTACGAAGGGGTCGAAAAACAATAAAACCTTGATTCAAGAGACTATCCCTAAGCCAAGTGTCATCCTCGTTGTATCTCTGTCCCAATCGTGGATGAATCCAATACTAACTTACTTACAACACAGTTTTGTCCCCCAAGACCAAGCAGAGGCTCGTAAGTTGATTCGCCAGTCAGCTCAGTATACAGTTCTTATTGGAATTATTTATAAGAGAGGTTTTGGTTCACCTATGCTTAGATGTGTCAATCCCTCTCAAGCTGAAGAAATCCTAGAAGAGATTCATGGTGGAGTCTGCAGCCATCATATGGGTGGAAAGTCTATGGCTCGGAAAGTAATCCGAGTAAGATACTTATGGCCCACATTGCAAAGTGATTCTATGGAGCATGTTAAAAAATGCGTTCAATGCCAATTCCACAGTGACACTTACCAGCGGCCTACCGAAGAGTTATATTCCCTCGGAGCTCCTTGGCCCTTCTATCAGTGGGGAATGGACATCATTGGAAAATTTCCCACTACGCCTGGACAGTTGAAGTATGCGGTTGTAGCCATTGATTACTTTACTAAGTGGACTAAAGCAGCACCGTTAGCAACAATTACAATAGCTCGGATTCAGTCTTTCTTTGTAAAGGAAATAGTCTCTCGATTCGGAGTGCCTCATTCTATAGTCGTAGATGATGGATCGCAATTCTCAGCCTCACACTTTCAGGAACTGGCGGCCGACCTCGGGATTACTCACTACTTCAGCTCTGTAGAACATCCGCAAACCAATGGATTGGCCGAAGCAGCGAACAAAACAATTTTGGAAGGTTTAAAGAAGAAACTTGGCTGTGCAGCTGGTACATGGGCAGACAAACTTCCAAGCGTTCTATGGTCACATAGAACAACTATACATTCCTCAACTGGAGAGACTCCTTTTCGATTGACATACGGCTGTGACGCAGTCATTCCGATTGAAAAGAGGATCCCCACCTTTAGGGTACTTGAACGTCCCTTTGAGATCAACAACACTCTGCTCATGGACGAACTCATACTAGCTGATGAAATACGAGAAGCTGCTGCAGCCCACGAAAGAAAGATGAAAGAACATTAGGCTCGGGAGTACAACAAGAAAGTCCGACCGCGCAGCTTTGAAGTTGGTGACTTGGTCCTACGCCGAGCGGATAATGGTAAAGGAAATTCTGGTGTGGGAAAGCTGAGCCCAAAATGGGAAGGGCCATACAGAGTAAAAACTAAGACTGGAACCGGTGGCTACAGATTGGAAACTCTCTCGGGTAAAGATATCAACAATAGTTGGAACGCTTCCAAGCTCCGAGCTTACTACAGCTAAGCTCTCATTTTTGTTTTCTTTGTTTCAAGAATAGTTTAGTTTATTTACCATTGCTCAAGAATAGTTAGGAATGAATAACGAAGGATAACACCCTTCATAGATTATAGTTCAGAATTTTAGGAAATTTTTTAGTCCTGAACAGTTCAAGCTTTGTACTCTCTTATTAATAAAAATTCCAGATTTCTTTGAAAATTCGTCTGTATATATTGTGAATGCACGTATGACTCATTTTGTTCGGCTTGCCACTGAGCAAAATCGAGATACAGCTCCTTTTGAGAGTTTAGCAACATACTTAAAGAACACTCGATCCCAGGAATTACCTTCCTTAAATCATGGTCCGAGGGTCCCGCTTCGGCTAAAGTCGGCGATCCGAGTTATTCCTCACAATTTCTATTCACGAATTATGCAAACAAACTTAAGGGTTTACGCTCGGAAACACCGAACAAGAAAACTCAGACAATTTCTACTAATGAATTATGTAAACATACTTAAGGGTTTACGCTCGGAAACACCGAGCAAGAAAACTCAGACCATAGTATGAAACTTGTTTACGTTTAAACAAAAATAACAAGCAGTATAAAAACATAAGTAAATACGCTCGAATGCAACGAGCTTATAAAATCACCAGGAGATTGATATATGCAAAAATATGTCAGAAAGGCAAGAGTTGATGAAAAATCAGGCTACCCAACATAAGGGTTTTTACGCCTCGATATCAGATAAGTTCACAATGGAATCATCAAAGGGTGGCTCTTCCACAATGTCAACCAGTGGATTGGGCAGGTCGTCAGCCCCGAGATCCACCTCGGACTGATCGCTTAAATCAATCAGCTTGCCCTCTCAGACTGCATGGAACGGGTGAGCGCCATTCACCCTAAAATCCACTTGGGGGTTCAAGTATTGAATCCGACGAATGGTAGAAAGGAAAGAATCATAGGCACCTTTTTCACAGTCATAGAGGTTGGTGGCAGCCGCCTTTTTGTGCTTAAGAGCCTGCCCTTTCAACCTCTCAGAAAGACTAGTTTGCCTCTGCACTTCAGCGGTCAGCCTCCGCACGTTTTTAGTCAATTGAGCATTCTGCTGCCGACCTTCTTCAAGCTCCTTTCGAGCCTCTTCCAAAGCTTTCCTTGACTGTTCACTCTCCGTGCGGGCAGTACTTTCAGATTTTTTCAAGTTATCTCTTTCTTTTACAATTTCACCATGATCCGCACGAAGGTTTTCTAGCTCGGATCGAACTCTGAGTAGCTCGTCTGACAAACTAGCTTCCTTAGCAGCCGAGAGGCCCCTTGCTTCTTTCTGCTCAGCGTTAACAATGGCAAACACATCCTCTTGATGCTGAAACAGAAAACGAGTCATGCACGCTCCTCGTAAAAGAAACTTAGTTAGAGCTTGCATATGCTGACCCCACTCAGAGGCTGACATTCCTGAAAATTTGGCATGGTCCTGCTTAGTGCAAACGAAGTTTGGGAACTTCTCATCTAATTTTTGATCCCAAACCGAGCCAGTGGCATCTTCTGCTTCTTCCTCCTCCACAACAGTTTCTGTCCTAGAACCCTCATCGACCACAACTTTCCCCTTATTCAGTCTCTGACGCCTAAATGGCTGTTTCGAGGGGGAAACTGTTTTTGTATTAGAAGCTTCTCCTGTAACTACTCCCTCGGTGATCGGCACTTGAACAGTAGTCACGGGGAAGGCAGCCAAAACGGTCGCAGGACGAGGGGAGCCGTCAAGAGATGACGCCGAGGCAGTCGGAGTTGCTGTGCTCGGAGTTGAACCTTTCGATTCGCTCGGCTATTTTGTAATACAGGATTCCCTCCCGAGATTCCACCAAATCTCTAGGGTAATATGTAGCGATCGGTTTAACTCCGACACTCTCACCATCTTTCGCACCTAACAAAGGCGATTCGGAACTTGACGAACTCATCTAATCTCTCTCCTGGAGTATCAAAACCTTGGCAATAAACGTCCCTCAACGGCCTTTAATGAAGAAACTCCCCAAAAATATAAAAAGGTAGGATCTTTTGCACTCAACGAGAAAAAAGATGAAGTTTTATCAGAAAAGGCGCAAACTTTAAACGCAAAAACGCTCAACAAAAACAAAAATCGTGGCATTTTCCGGAAAAGGAACGGTTTTTAAGCAATTTATTATGTTGACTCTTCAATTGAAGCGGGAGCATTTTCGAAGTACAAATGATGATTGCAGAATCACAACAGAAATTAAGCAGAGAAAAATTTAGACCTAGGAACAAAGAAGGCATGCAAACACTAGAGAAACAAAGAATGGAGTGTTACCTGATTAGTTGAGAAAAATGATCAAGATTGAAGATGAGTGGTGGTGCTCTGGTTCAAAACCTCGAAAAGCGAAGTGGCAGGAGAAAGAAGAAGCGATAAAGTCTGAGAATCCTTAGAGGAAATAGAAAAGATGAAGTCTAAGAATCCTTGGAGCAAAAGTTGTGAACCGTTCTTGAAAAATTTGAAACTGAATGAAGGTGGATAGTGAATGAAGTATAATCAAAAAAGGAATCTAACCGTTTTCTCTCTCTAAACTTCCCTCCACTACGAAAATGAATTGGGCCGTATAGTACAAAGCCCACAACCGTGACAGCTGTGTAAACGGCGTGAGTTGGAAAAAGAAAAAATTTTCAGTTCCGGAAATCATAATCATGTCTCAAATCCCAAAGCGAGGATGGACACGTGGAGGTTAAGGGGAAAATCAAACGTCACTTCCGTACAGACAAAGGATAAGAACTTAAAAAGCAACATTTGGATTCTTTCATCAGTAAAAGAAGAGTGAATGCTCGGTCCTTTGCTCTCTTTACTCTTCAACTCGGCAGGGCTCGAATCACCCAACCGAGATTGGGGGGCTTATGTAGTGGACCGAGAGTCTATCCGACCAAAATCATCTTCGGCCGACCTGTAAAACTCTGGAACAAGGCACACAGTCTGCATATGGTCAACACGCTACACCGAGCCAATGGGCATTAAGGGGACGTTACAGGCTTATGAGATTAACCCCGAGCACAGGATCTTTATCCTTATCGCTATCACTTACAGTCTCATTAAGCTTAACGACTTCTCCTACATTCCCATGCTGCTTGATTTGATAACAGGATAAGGATAAGAATTCATCACATACAGGATTTATGAAGGAAACCTTATCAGGACCTTTACTAATCCTAGTTGAATACGTCTTGTTTACAGGCCTCATCGGTACGGCCCAGGAATGCACCGCACAGGGAATCCCCTATAAGAACCACCATGCTATAGGGGCTAAGGTATGCTTTCTCATCCCTAAGTTGACACTAGCACACACTTTGTTGACTAGGGAGAACCTGTTTATCCCAACTGGATATACATAAATCCTAAAGAGTCCTACATTAACATCTTGGTTGGGATCATTCCTGGAGTTCTTCCATAGCTTCAAGGGTGATTTCGATTAAGGACACTACAACAAGCTCCTCGGGCTTGGTATGACCGATTGAGTTCCTTTCTTTTAGAAAAAGGTTTTGAGAGAGGAAAGGTTGATACAAAACTGTTCATTCAAAAATCGGGCAAAGACATTTTGTTAGTTCAAGTGTATGTTGATGATATAATTTTCGGTGCTACTAACATGTCTCTTTACAAGAAGTTCTCTAATTTAATGTAAGGTGAATTTGAGATGTCCATGATGGGTGAACTCACGTTCTTCCTAGGGCTGCAAGTTAAGCAAGCTGTCGGGGGTACTTTTGTGCATCAAGCTAAATACTGCAAAGAGCTCCTGAAGAAATTCAGCATGGACAATTGCAAAAACGCAACAACACCGATGAGCACTTCATGCTACCTTGATAAGGATGAATCAGGTAAACCCATAGAAGTGAGTAAGTATAGAGGCATGATAGGGAGTTTTCTATACTTAACTGCTTCTCGGCCAGATATTATATTTAGTGTTTGTTTGTGTGCTCGGTTTCAAGCCGATCCCAAAGAGTCTCATCTTTCTTCTGTAAAACATATTTTCAAATATCTAAAGGGATATGTGAACACTGGTTTATGGTATCCTTCAGATGCCAATCTTAATTTGGTTGGGTACTCGGACTCCGATTTTACTGGATGCAAGCTTGACCGAAAAAGCACTAGTGGAACATGCCACTTGCTCGGTAGTTCCCTAGTGTCTTGGTTTTCTAAAAAGCAAGCTTGTGTTGCTCTTTCTACTGCCGAGGCCGAGTACATTGCAGCCGATAGTTCCTGTGCTCAAATCCTTTGGATGAAGCAGCAACTATCGGACTTCGGCTTGAACTTAGATCACATTCCTATCAAATGTGATAACACAAGTGCAATCAATCTAACCAAGAATCCAGTGTATCACTCTCGAACCAAACACATTGAAATAAGACATCATTTTTTGCGTGATCATGTTCAAAAGGGTGACTGTGAAATCGAATTTGTTTCAACCGAACAACAATTAGCCGACGTGTTTACAAAGCCACTGCTGAGGGAGACTCTCTATCGTATTCGACGAGAGCTCGACATTCTGGACGAGTCTAGCATAGGCTAAGGGTTGTTCAGAAATTTTTTTTATTCAGTCATCAACAAGTGTCTCATTTCAATGTCAATGTGTTCGATCTTGTTTTTTATGGTTTTAATTGTTATATTCAAACCTCTTCCTCGGCTCTCTCATGTGTTAAATATTATGAGGGGAAGAAAGGGTGTTTTCTTTATCTAACCTCTTTTTTTTGGCAAAGTGCTTAAATTTTGGCTACTTTTTTATCATGCCAAAAGGGGTATAAAAGGTGTTGTTTTTGCTGTTTCAGATTGTTGATGATGCTAAGATTTTTTTCGAGCTCAGCAAGAGGGGGAGAATGTGCAGAGCAGCTTTGTCATTGTTGATGCTGCTCCGATTTTTTTTTCGATCTCAACAAGAGGGGGAAAATGTTCAGAGCAGAGCAGAGCAGCTTTGTCCTCCGGTTCTTCAAGCTTTCAGAACAGCAAGTCAGGGGGAGTCTTCTGAGCATACATGGGCAAAATCGAGCAAAAATCAACGAGCATTTTCATCATCAAAAAGGGGGAGATTGTTGAATCAAAGGTTTTGATGAAGACAAATGCGAAAGCTTGGTTCAAATGTGAAAACTCGGCTTGATGAAGACAAATGAGCAAACTCGGAGTGATGATGTCAAATTCATCATGTGCTCGGTTCTCGGCCAAGGTTTGATGAAGCCAAATGAATCAACAATGAAGTATCCTGGAAATCAAATCAGCACGATGCGTGCTCGGAAGTGATCGATCCGCGCTATTGCTCAAAGCAGACTTCATTCAGCCGAGAAGAAGCTCGAACATATCTCAAGAACAAGATGCTAAAATAAAAGTTCCCAAGCTTGACTTAATGCTCGATTTACCAATGTCAAGCTCAAAAACACTGTTCATCAAGAAGATTTCTCACTCAAGTCCTCAATCTTGGTTAAGAAGACCTATTAGCTCGGAATCAGATTAGATCAATTCAGAAGTCTTCAGAGCTCGGCAAGCCTGAAGCTCAGCATCAATCAACTTAGTTTAGTTGCTCAGCCACCTCACCCTCAAAGTTCAAACGAAGTCAAGCTCGGCTTTACTGCTCATCATCTTCAACAAATCAACAACACTCTTCGACTCCACTCAACTTCACTCAACTTCAGTCTTTAACCTTTTAAAATTATTATAAGTGTTGGGTAGGCGTCTTAAGATTAAACTCACGTGCTTTTCTAAGTTTAAAATTCAAATTGAGTTTAACCAATGGTTAAAGCGGGAATGACCAATTACACTGTGATGTGACGTGTAATTATTTCCGTTGGAACGGAAACAACCTACGATTTCCGTAGGTCTTCTTTCTCTCTCTTTTCTCAAGAGATTAGAGAGGGAGTATAAAAGAGGTTCCTCTCCAACAGAAACAGATACACGAAACTTGCAAGCAAAACTGAATTTTCAATCTTCTCTCCCAAATCACAACGGTCATTTTTCCTGGAAAAACAGAGAGTGAAAAACTTTCATACTTGAAACTTTGTTTCAATCCTCTCTGACATTCCCCACTAACCGTTTACTCACTATAATTCCAAACTTTTAAGATAAAAAATCAGTGAGTGTTTAGATTGGAGCCAACCTCATCTCATCTCTGTACTCTGTTTTGGAAGCGGGTTCTTGTTGGTCAAGAAGCTTCGGTTGTGCAGTGCTGAACGTGGGCTTCAGCAGAATCAATATCAAATTGGGGTAGTGTTTGAGAGTTTAGTACACTCTCAAACGGGAAAGGTTTATAGTGGGTCTATTGTAAATCGTGGGGTATAGTGTTGGTCAGTTGTAAAACCCGTGTATCCAATTTGATTTGATTAATTGAAAATCTCTCTAAGGTTGTAGAGAGGATTGGACGTAGCTCTCAAGTGGGTGAGAGTGAACCAATCTAAAAACTCTGGTGTCTCTTTTATTTTCATGCTTGCTGCATATCTGTTCTTTTCATTTTTCATTTTCTGTTTTGGTGCTGCTTTGAATATAACCGAGTAGTTAATCGGCAAATCCAAACTCACTGCCTTGGATTCTAGCTCATCATGTTTTAAGTTGTAAAAACCATGCTACAGTGTGCAGCAGCTCGGTTAATAACTTAACCATTTCGTTAATCGAATTGGTTAATCGATTAACCGGCGTCTGCTCTGTAAGATCCAGTGAGAATGTTTTGATAAATGACAAAAGGTTTTGAACAAGCTACGAATGTGTTGATCAAGTTCAAGCTCAACAAGCAAACAACACTCAACAAATGATGAAGAGAGAGCAAGCTCATGAAGACTTAGTTTGTGTTTTATTGTAATATCTTTAGCCTCTCAAGCTTAAGTCTTTTATTTTTAATGAGTTTGGGTAGAGTCTTTAGAGGGTAGTGAATCTCTATCAAGTGCATGATTATATTATATTTTGAGTATTCACTTAACCTAAAATCAATAGGTGGCTTAAAGGTTTGAAAGAAAAGGTTTAGTTTTTGAGAAAACAAGATTTTAAGTGTTTTTTACCTAACTAATCGATTAAGCACTTATCTAATCGATTAAGCATATCATTAATCGATTAAGATTTGTAAACCTTGCGTACTTAATCGATTAAGGCATGTATTAATCGATTAAGGCATGTGTTAATCGATTAAGACCTGCAGATCTGGTTTTTAAAATACGTTTTTAACTTCTCAAAATCAGTTTTTAAATGATCCTAACTTTTGGGTATTCTATATAAACCTTTTCCTAACCTTTGTAGATCATTAGAACACATTGAAATTCATTTTTACATCAATTTTATTAAGATCAAGCCACACTATTCTCTCTCACTTTCTCAAGATCAAAGTTCTTATTTTTACATTATTTGATCAAAAGTCTTTGAATCTCTCATGTTGATATTTTCATAGCTATTGAAAGAGATTCATAGGATTGTTATTGTTTTAATCTGGTTGTAATCATTGTAAAGAAGGCAAGCTATCTACAACAAAGGAAGACTTGGTGGTTGTTCATCAAGCAAAGTTATCTTGGAAGTCTTGTTGTGTTAACAAGCAAATTGGAAGCCTTGGTGTGAGGTATCATCAAGCATTTGGAAGTCTTTGAAGCATCTCAAAGCAAAGTGGAAGACTTGTTGTGGGGATATCGACAAGCAAGAGAAGAGGTTAGATTAGATTCAATAGGGTTACAAGGAAAGGGTGTGGTATCTCTTGTAGGCTATCAAGAAGGGAGTCTTAAGAGGCATTTACTTGTAATTTGAGAACTCTAATTCCTCATAGTGAAGAATCTCTCTTGGTTGAAGAGGGGACTGGATGTAGCTTTCAAGTGGATGAAAGTGAACCAGGATAAATCACTGTGTCGTATCTCTAAACTCTTAACTCTTTACATTCAAGTCATTTCAATATTGTTCTTGGTTGAAAACCTAGAAAAGATTGATTTTCATAATTGATTGAATTGAATCTTAATTGTGCAAATTGATTTGGGGAAAATCATTTTCATAACCTAGGTAATCAATAAGAATATTGGTGTTAATCAATTCCGCTTTATCTCTGATCATATGTGTTAATTGATTAATTTTCGTATTTGATTGAAAAGTGATTTTTTAGTTTTAACAGTGATTAATCGATTAAGCTGATAATTAATCGATTAGTTTTTAAGTTGCTTTCGGCATTAATCGAGTAACGCTTTAGTTAATCGATTAGTTTGAAAGTAAGCTTCGGCATTAATCGATTAATAGGATTGCTAATCGATTAAGAAGCTTAAATTTTTGTAAAAATCATTTGTTTTAATCGTTTCGATTTGTTTCTTTCGAAAATCATTCAAGGTTTCTCTAACACCTATTCAACCCCCCCTTCTAGGTGTTCTCCTAGTGTCTCCTAGTTATTTCACCCACCGATTGTAGTTTTTCACATGCTCAGTTGCAGCTTGGCTTTTTTATCAAACCGACGGACAAAAATTCATGTGTTTTTTTCAACGAATTCGAAAAATCAATATACTTGCTTCAATCTCCTATTCACCCCCCCTCTACTCGATTGTTAGCCATTTGTTGGTTTCCAACAGTTAGATGTCATGAAAGTATTAATTATTAATTTATTTTTGTTTGGGACCTTGTAGAATTGCCTAAAGGTTTCACGAGAGTTGGGAGGTAAGTGAGTCTTTTAGACCAAATATAACTCTCGTGACAACCTTGAACGTTACAAGTCCAAATTTGTTGTAACCTTGACCGTTACGGACTACATTGTGAAGGATTTCCCTCACAATGTTGACAATAACTATAAATGAGGTATTTAACTAATTTCTTGAAAGATTTATTCAGCATTATCATCATGGCAGATGTAGTCCGTAATGATTTGGAGTTGCAGTAGAAGAATGCGAAAACAACCTTATGAATTTTGTAGGAGGAAGTTTACTTGGATGACCCACTGATGTGGTTCTCAATTGAAAAGAATGAATACATAATGTGCAAATTTGAGGAAAATAATATACAATTTTAAACAAACGTCCCACCAATAGTATCTAAAAGAAAGTCAATGATACTATTGTTTCTTTTAGATTTAAGGAAACACAATTAACTTGTGTAAGTATCTTAAGGTCAGTGGGAATGAGTTTATTATGTTGATTTTGTATGTTATTATATCTTGCTTGCAACTTATTATCTTGGTCTTTTACACTAAACTAAGAAGTTTTTTCTAGTAACTTTGAGTGAAAGATATAGGTGAGTCGAGCCATGTGATTAGAAAATGAATATTCTAAAATATGTCACATGAATTGTTAGGCTTATCTCAAAAAGCATATATCATTAAAGTACTAGAATGATTTAGAATGAATAAAATTTACATTAAGGAAATATTAATTATACTTATAAAGTCTTGAGGTATTAGCATGGAACGAATAAATACATGATTACTTCTGTAATGAATGATCACATTGAGGTGATCAGAATGTTGAATGTGTAACAAGTTTTGAGGTTACAATTCAAACTAATTGACTGCAAAATTTTATTTCGGGGCTTAGAACTGCCGACAATATTGCTTAGCCGCTGAAAACGTACTGTGGTGTTTTGTAGCAATGACAAGTACTATAAATGTGCTAAAAGTATGTGAATGAAGTACTTTGTCTCTAAAGAATGAGATCAGAAACAAAGATTGTCAATAGAGCATGTTAGCACCAATCTTATGATTGCTAATTGTAACACCCCAAAATTTTAATCCTAGATTAATGGAATGTTAATTATAAAGTTTATTATAATTAATTATATGGCTAAAACTTGTGTTTATATTGTTGGAATTTATTTGGTAAGTCTATTTATGCATAAATATAAATATTTTGCATATTAGTCCCTGAGTTGGGACCTAGAAGCAATTATAGGAAAGATTTTGGAGGGAAAGTAAATAAAATTATTATTTTTCAAAAATTGGGCAAAATACTCGACTATCATTCTGAATACTCGAGTATTCTGGTCAGAGTTGCACGAGTTAGTGCGTTTGGTCAGTCACCATCAACGATTCTCGTATGTTGACACGAAATCGTTACCCTTCCACGTCCATGGAGGTCGTGTCGCCATGCATGATCGTTAAGTTCAAGTATTTAAGCTCAATGGTTGCTGGAAATCAACCATTTTAGCAAAATTCGAGTGTGTTGCTTGAGTTAGGGTTCCGAACTCGTTTCCTTCAATTCATCCTCTGTGTTCTGATTCAAACCACAAAACATACACCAATACAAAGCTCACATCACGAGCTTTGTATAGATATCAAATTTGTGAGCTAAGAGTGAGTGTGGTGGAAGAATCAAGGCTGGGAAGTGGAAGCTGTTTCTGTCAAACCTTTGTCTGGAGCTCACTTCGAATTCGATTTTTGGTAAGCTCCTGAGTCCTTTCTGTCTCAATTCGATTTCTCTAGTTAGTATGTGTTGCATAGAGTCTAGAGAAACTAATTTCCCCAATTGTTATCTCTGTCTTCCATGTAAACCAATTCAATCTTGGTGCTGCACTCAAAACTGTCTTGCATGTGGTGCTCAAAGCTGTCTTTGGTGTTGGAGAGCTTTCTCTTGGGAATTTTCTGTTAGTGCACGTCTGAGAGGTAAGGGGAAGTTGTTTTATACACTAGATAGAGTGTGAATTTCATTATTTTCATTAGAGAGCCACCATGAGGCTCTAAGGGCTTAGATTGAATAGGAACTTTGGTTTGGAGACCAATTCATGCTCTATGGTTGTTTTGAGCAAGTTTCACAAGATGCATGTAATCTGTATTGAGCTTTATTTCATGAGTTTGTTGAGTATTTTACAATCTAAGGTGTTAAGTTGTGAAATTATATGCATAAACTCTTGATTTTTTTTTTGTGAAATTTGTTAATTGATGAGTTGTGAGTGTTGGAGCATGTTTAATATATGCTGTATAAACTCTGTTGATCGTTGGATTGGACTAAAAATGATTAGAATTGAAAATGGTATGTTAAAACCAAGTTTCCAGTCTGTTCTGTGAGAAAAGACTCGAGTACTTGGCTTGATACTCGAGTAAAATTTTGGCAAAATAGTGTATTTGGTGTTGAAACACTCGAGTATCGGGCCCAGGACTCGAGTAATAGCTGATTCATGGGAATCTCTTAAGGTAAACCACTCGAGTAATGCAGGGGTCACTCGAGTGTTCTGGAATTGATGAAGAACACTCGAGTAACTCATGAATCACTCGAGTATTTTGTGAATCTGAAACCCAAATCCCCAGAAAGACATGAACACTCGAGTATTCTGAAGAACACTCGAGTTATCTGGAAATAAGTGAAGAACACTCGAGTAGTTTGAAGCACACTCGAGTATTTTACCCAGAATAATACCATTTTTAATTCTGAATCATTTGGTTAATAACTAAAGGGCAATAGTCCAAAGGATCTAGACTTAAAAGAAATTGAATGATATGGTTATACCGTTTGGATGACGGGAAGTCGCTCGGGTGGCACGTTATATACTAATCAATTTCCTTTAAGTTAAAATAATGCATTCATTCTGGAGTTGGATGATAGATTATTTATCATGTTTTGGTAACATGAGGAGGGCCTCTGGGAGTGCCAATTGACGGCTCGCTTTGACACGTTATGATTGACAACGTGGTTGGCATAGTGAGATGCTGATATGGTTATACCATTTGGATGATGGGCCGTTTGGATGACGGTACATTTCTCGGGTGGCACATTATAACATTGCTCGGGTGACATTGATTCCAAGCTTGTCGTGTACATTCTTGGTGAATGTACGAATGTTGTACACTTAGGAGTACAACACACTGTTGAGTGCTGGACGAAGTAAAGGGTGGACGTCAGAGAGTGACATAGATTGATGGAGATAGGCTTGAGAGCTAGGCTCATGCATCATGCCACTCATGTAAAGTAATGCTTATAAATGAAATAAGTGTGAGCATCTTACTTGCATTAAATACTTGCTAAGTGCTAAATGTGGTTGTTAATTATTGATGCATATTTACATGTTCTCATCGCGCATTCATTTATGCTCTATTCATTATGTGTATAGAATTGCTTACCCCTATGCCCTTGTAGGTGATGTCACGTTACATCGCTTGCATCGAGATCAAGCCACTTCTTAGTGGCATATGGATCTACGAGCATCACCGCGCGGTATTCGAGGGAGAGGTAGAGGTTACCTTCTACCATCCCAACCCGATAGTCCGGTTTCATCCTCGTAGACTTAGAATCCCCATCATGTACACTATGCACGTACCCCTCTTTTATACTTACCATGGACCACCTCCCACACGACCAGCTCGCTCATATCATAGTTTTCACTTTCAACCTACCCGCTCACACCCTTTTTCTAATAGAGTCGTCCCCGAGGAAACTTCCCTATCTGATCGGAGGAGCCCTGTTAGGGTCTCACCATCTCCTGACCCTGTACCCAGTGGTAGGGTACCCACTCCCTCGGGTGAGATTGAGAAGAATTCTGTGGAGGACGAGAGCGGAGGCGAGCCTGTCGTGTACTCTATCGGAAGTCAGTGGAGGGGCGACAATCCTTAGGTATGTGCATATGGTAGATGATGAGGATCAGAGGATTCGATGTGGGAATGCTGTGGAGGAGACACTGCTGCTGCTGCTATTGACGTTGATGATGATGTTTTCTTTTGCTACCTGGAGGCTGCTACTACTATCACTACTACTACTGATGTTGCCAGATCTATGTGACCACCTCTAGATAGAGTTCCTATTTTGATATGTATATATTGTAGATATGCTCTTGAAGAGCTCTAGGGCTATGGTTATATATTTTGGGCATAGATCTTTTATGGACTTGTATTATGGAATCTTGGAAGTTATGACTATGGGACTATGTACTTCATGACTTATTTACATATCTATATGGGAATTATTTTTATATTATAAGTATACATAGTTCCACAATTTCTGCTTACTCTGATTTAACCTATTTAAAGAATTTGGCTACAATGGAATTAAATGGTAACAGTTTTATTAACGAAAGAAAAGATGGCATTGCTTACTTTCTATCATATAAATACGTTTTCAAATACGAATGCTATCCAGCTTGTGAAACGGTTTTAGAGAATGCCGAATTCAACACAATTGTTTAAAATGATATAGAATTTCTTCTCCAAGAATTCCATGCTTGGATTTGTGCACCTGTCTAAGAAAAGAAAATTTTATTTCTATATCTTCTTATATAATCACAAGTCCATATAATTTATCAAGTAATACTTCACTATGGCAATAATTACTTGATCTGGGAAAAAGGGTGTCACACTGAGTGGTATCAGAGCAAAAGTCAGATCCTGTAGTAGTGGAAGTAGTTCCAGAAAGGTAGCCATCAACAGCAAGCAGGTATCTACAGAACATATTTATTGTTTTGAATGCTAGTATCTTGCTTCTTTTGAGCATTTGAATGTTTTGTTTGAGGTTTTAGTTAAGACCTTAGTATAGGTGGTGTGATGAATGTTTCTTTAGTTCATCATATGTGACCATAAGTCCATAGCGCAGGTCTAATATGGCAACTAGAAACCAAAATCACACCAATGCGATGTTAGAGAGAATTACCGCAGTGCTGGAATCTATGCAACAACGGCAATCTCAGCAACCACCGCAATCGGTTAATCCACCTCACCAGTGTAATGTGGGTATTACCGAGGCTAAGAGTTTGGCGGATTTTAGGAGTTGTAATCCACCCAAGTTTGAAGGAGGATTTAAACCTGAGGAGGCTAATAAGTAGATTCATACCATGGATAAGATCTTTAGAATGTTGGATTGCACGGAAGCTCAGAAGGTGGCGTATGCAGTCTACATTCTGGAAGATGAGGCTGAGAACTGGTGGAACCATATGGTCCAGCTCCTGCATTGTGAAGGAAGGGACGTTAATTGGGATGTATTTAGGGAGAAGTTCCTCAATAAATACTTCCCTGAGGATCTGAGGATAAAGAATTGCCTAAAGGTTTTTGTTTGGGACCTTGTAGAATTGCCTAAAGGTTTCACGAGAGTTGGGAGGTAAGTGAGTCTTTTAGACCAAATATAACTCTCGTGACAACCTTGAACGTTACAAGTCCAAATTTGTTGTAACCTTGACCGTTACGGACTACATTGTGAAGGATTTCCCTCATAATGTTGACAATAACTATAAATGAGGTATTTAACTAATTTCTTGAAAGATTTATTCAGCATTATCATCATGGCACATGTAGTCCGTAATGATTTGGAGTTGCAGTAGAAGAATGTGAAAACAACCTTATGAATTTTGTAGGAGGAAGTTTACTTGGATGACCCACTGATGTGGTTCTCAATTGAAAAGAATGAATACATAATGTGCAAATTTGAGGAAAATAATATACAATTTTAAACAAACGTCCCACCAATAGTATCTAAAAGAAAGTCAATGATACTATTGTTTCTTTTAGATTTAAGGAAACACAATTAACTTGTGTAAGTATCTTAAGGTCAGTGGGAGTGAGTTTATTATGTTGATTTTGTATGTTATTATATCTTGCTTGCAACTTATTATCTTGGTCTTTTACACTAGACTAAGAAGTTTTTTCTAGTAACTTTGAGTGAAAGATATAGGTGAGTCAAGCCATGTGATTAGAAAATGAATATTCTAAAATATGTCACATGAATTGTTAGGCTTATCTCAAAAAGCATATATCATTAAAGTACTAGAATGATTTAGAATGAATAAAATTTACGTTAAGGAAATATTAATTATATTTATAAAGTCTTGAGGTATTAGCATGGAACGAATAAATACATGATTACTTTTGTAATGAATGATCGCATTGAGGTGATCAGAATGTTGAATGTGTAACAAGTTTTGAGGTTACAATTCAAACTAATTGACTGCAAAATTTTATTTCGGGGCTTAGAACTGTTGTAACATCCTACCTTTTATACTTAAATTATATAACTTTAGGTTGGTGATTTCATTAGAAAATACTTGGGGTTTGATAAAAATTTTGTCGGAGTTTACTTTAAAATATGGACTTTCCCCAAGTTAAAAGTTATACCTGTCAGTCCAAAACAGTTTCTAAATAAACAAAACAATAATTACATTGTAGTGGTTGTGGCATGCTTTCGAGTTCATTTAAAAGAGGATATATCAATATCCTTCACAACCACTAACACTTTTTCTTTTTTTTCACAAATCCTTATAAAGTCTCTTTTACAAAATAAGAGTATCTTTAACTTAAAATGAAAAGTTAATACTTAATTACAATGTATAGTGAAATGATTTACATCATAGAATCTAAGAGCAGTTGCAAGATTATTGTGACCTTCAGGTCCTAATCACTAATATACTCTTTCATTGTGAGTATACCTTTCTCGACACGGAAGCAATGAATGTCTTTCTCCGATGGTACCTAAAATGATCAACTTAAGGGGTGAGTAATTTGAATAATAATCAAGGAAAGCACTTGAAATAACAGTAATAGGACATAACTAGACATACGCATACACATATACTCATGCTTCACATTATCTTATTCATCAATACTTTTCCTATACCTTAACATTTATCCATTTCATGACACTATACATACACCTTTCATTTACCCAATATCCATACATAGCAATGTTTTTATGCTCAATCATATGAGTATGAATGCAACTTTATAACATTATGGTTTAATTCCTGAATCCAATGTAACACTGTACCCTTTAACTTTATTCACTATAACACTTTAACACTTTCATTGGATTCAGTGAATTAAACCCACCGTAACAATGAATGCACTTCTCCATTTCCAATATCAATAACAATAACAATTTCCTCACAACACTACACCCTCCACTCTAGGGAAAACCGACCAGGAGTAAGCATTTCCCAACCCCTGTTTGGATGCTTCATATCCTCTAGGAATATCGCTCATCCGCTTGCACAATACGTCACACTCCTCTAGGGTAGTGTACAACGTACAATTTGGATTGATTCGCCCAAATTGGCTCTAGCAGAAATCACCCTCACTGGCCACGAAAAGCCAAAGTAACTGACAGAATTATTATGGTTTGCATAAAACCAATCCCTGACACGGGTTGCGAACCCGGCCCT
Source organism: Crotalaria pallida (assembly GCA_037953625.1). Taxonomy (NCBI): domain Eukaryota; kingdom Viridiplantae; phylum Streptophyta; class Magnoliopsida; order Fabales; family Fabaceae; genus Crotalaria; species Crotalaria pallida. Next base: position 22,783,125 of record CM075654.1, read on the forward strand.
TTGGAAGATCAAGGTTTTCCATAACAATTCTCAGCGATTGTTTTTGTGGCACAATCTAGTTACTTTTGCCTTCACGAATAGAAACGTAAGTTTTCCCCGTTACACCTAAGGTCCACCTTACTCCTTGAATGCACGTGTTTCTAGTTCATTTTATGTAGCTTTTGTTAGTCAAACCTTTAAGACTTTTTATCCAATTGGGTGGGGTTCTCTAACTTAAGAGTTATGGCCATGCTATATATATATATATATATTAACAATCACACATGGCAGCAATAACAACCATGGCCATATCATTCAGTCCATCAATTAAGTCTATAACAATTATAACAATCCATTACTAACATAATTCCTAAGTTCATCACATATACTTTTATGTTAAATCATAGAAAGATCAACATACAAATCAGACATACACATATAAAAATACATCTAATTATAACTCTATTACTATCATTAAATCCTTTCCCTAATTAAAACCAAAGTACTCCCCCTTACCTTTAAGAGAGAGAAAGAAAGAGAGAGATTGGGTTTTTCCTTACAACACATCCACCAAGCTCCAAATAAGCTCTTAAGCCTCCTATTTCATGCCCTCATACCCGATCTATGCTTCCTTGAAGGATTGGAAGACCCTATTTAGTGGATTTGGGAGTTAGGGTTTTTGGGTTCCCAATTTGGGGCTTTTCATGAAATTGAAGGAAACAATGAGATTTGAGAGATGAAACATATAAATATGTGATAGGGAGATGATTTATGATGTTTATTTGATGTTGGTTGGTGTGATTTGTTGTTGTTTTGGAAGATTGGAGCGTGAGGGTAGAGAAAAGAAGAGGGAGATCGAAGAATAAGAGAGAGAGAGTCGAGTAGAGGAGAGAGAAAACTTATGGAAAAAATGAAGGAAAAGCGTGTTTTTAATCAGATCTGATTGGAAGTAATCCATTACTTTGCCCAAGTAATCCATTACTTTGCCCAAGTAATCGATTACTTTGCCCAAGTAATCCATTACTTTGCCCAAGTAATCCATTACTTTTAATGCAACTTTTGTGTGATTTTCCAGGGAGCAAGTAATCGATTACAGCCTTCAAAGTAATCGATTACCTTGCTGAAAACCCTATTTTGGTGGTTTTCTAACTCCAATTCACTTCCTTAGGCTCCCACCTTCATCTTGGCTTGGATTACTACTCCAAAATCTCATTCTTATATTATCAAAACTCGTTCTAAGCTAGTTCTACCTCCTACAATTCTACTCTTGGCTAAAATATACACTTTAAACCCTTAAACACACACTAATTTGCCTCTAATACCCATCCTAAACGGATATCAAAAATTGGGGATGTTACAACTGCCGACAATATTGCTTAGCCGCTGAAAACGTACTGTGGTGTTTTGCAGCAATGACAAGTACTATAAATGTGCTAAAAGTATGTGAATGAAGTACTTTGTCTCTAAAGAATGAGATCAGAAACAAAGATTGTCAATAGAGCATGTTAGCACCAATCTTATGATTGCTAATTGTAACACCCCAAAATTTTAATCCTAGATTAATGGAATGTTAATTATAAAGTTTATTATAATTAATTATTTGGCTAAAACTTGTGTTTATATTGTTGGAATTTATTTGGTAAGTCTATTTATGCATAAATATAAATATTTTGCATATTAGTCCCTGAGTTGGGACCTAAAAGCAATTATAGGAAAGATTTTGGAGGGAAAGTAAATAAAATTATTATTTTTCAAAAACTGGGCAAAATACTCGAGTATCATTCTGAATACTCGAGTATTCTGGTCAGAGTTGCACGAGTTAGTGCGTTTGGTGAGTCACCATCAACGATTCTCGTATGTTGACACGAAAACGTTACCCTTCCACGTCCATGGAGGTCGTGTCGCCATGCATGATCCTTAAGTTCAAGTATTTAAGCTCAATGGTTGCTGGAAATCAACCATTTTGGCAAAATTCGAGTGTGTTGCTTGAGTTAGGGTTCCGAACTCGTTTCCTTCGATTCATCCTCTGTGTTCTGATTCAAACCACAAAACATACACCAATACAAAGCTCACATCACGAGCTTTGTATAGATACCAAATTTGTGAGCTAAAAGTGAGTGTGGTGGAAGATTCAAGGCTGGGAAGTAGAAGCTGTTTCTGTCAAACCTTTGTCTGGAGCTCACTTCGAATTCGATATTTGGTAAGCTCCTGAGTCCTTTCAGTCTCAATTTGATTTCTCTAGTTAGTATGTGTTGCATAGAGTCTAGAGAAACTAATTTCCCCAATTGTTATCACTGTCTACCATGTTTACCAATTCAATCTTGGTGCTGCACTCAAAACTGTCTTGCATGTGGTGCTCAAAGCTGTCTTTGGTGTTGGAGAGCTTTCTCTTGGGAATTTTCTGTTAGTGCACGTCTGAGAGGTAAGGGGAAGTTGTTTTATACACTAGATAGAGTGTGAATTTCATTATTTTCATTAGAGAGCCACCATGAGGCTCTAAGGGCTTAGATTGAATAGGAACTTTGGTTTGGAGACCAATTCATGCTCTATGGTTGTTTTGAGCAAGTTTCACATGATGCATGCAAGCTGTATTGAGCTTTATTTCATGAGTTTGTTGAGTATTTTACAATCTGAGGTGTTAAGTTGTGAAATTATATGCATAAACTCTTGATTTTTTTTGTGAAATTTGTTAATTGATGAGTTGTGAGTGTTGGAGCATGTTTAATATGTGTTGTATAAACTCTGTTGATCATTGGATTGGACTAAAAATGATTAGAATTGAAAATGGTATGTTAAAACCAAGTTTCCAGTCTGTTCTGTGAGAAAAGACTCGAGTACTTGGCTTGATACTTGAGTAAAATTTTGGCAAAATAGTGTATTTGGTGTTGAAACACTCGAGTATCGGGCCCAGGACTCGAGTAATAGCTGATTCGTGGGAATCTCTTAAGGTAAACCACTCGAGTAATGCAAGGGTCACTCGAGTGTTCTGGAATTGATGAAGAACACTCGAGTAACTCATGAATCACTCGAGTATTTTGTGAATCTGAAACCCAAATCCCCAGAAAGACATGAACACTCGAGTATTCTGAAGAACACTCGAGTAATCTGGAAATAAGTGAAGAACACTCGAGTAGTTTGAAGCACACTCGAGTATTTTACCCAGAATAATACCATTTTTAATTCTGAATCATTTGGTTAATAACTAAAGGGCAATAGTCCAAAGGATCTAGACTTAAAAGAAATTGAATGATATGGTTATACCGTTTGGATGACGGGAAGTTGCTCGGGTGGCACGTTATATACTAATCAATTTCCTTTAAGTTAAAATAATGCATTCATTCTGGAGTTGGATGATAGATCATTTATCATGTTTTGGTAACATGAGGAGGGCCTCTGGGAGTGCCAATTGACGGCTCGCTTTATGACACGTTGTGATTGACAACATGGTCGGCATAGTGAGATGCTTATATGGTTATACCATTTGGATGATGGGCCGTTTGGATGACGGTACGTTGCTCGGGTGGCATTGATTCCAAGCTTGTCGTGTACATTCTTGGTCAATGTACGAATGTTGTACACTTAGGAGTACAACGCACTGTTGAGTGCTGGACGAAGTAAAGGGTGGACGTCAGAGAGTGACATAGATTGATGGAGATAGGCTTGAGAGCTAGGCTCATGCATCATGCCACTCATGTAAAGTAATGCTGATAAATGAAATAAGTGTGAGCATCTTACTTGCATTAAATACTTGCTAAGTGCTAAATCTGGTTGTTAATTATTGATGCATATTTACATGTTCTCATCGCGCATTCATTTATGCTCTATTCATTATGTGTATAGAATTGCTTACCCCTATGCCCTTGTAGATGTCAGGTTACATCGCTTGCATCGAGATCCAGCCACTTCTTAGTGGCATATGGATCTACGAGGATCACCGCGCGGTATTCGAGGGAGAGGTAGAGGTTACCTTCTACCATCCCAACCCGATAGTCCGGTTTCATCGTCGTAGACTTAGAATCCCCATCATGTACACTATGCACGTACCCCTCTTTTATACTTACCATGGACCACCTCCCACACGACCAGCTCGCTCATATCATAGTTTTCACTTTCAACCTACCCGCTCACACCCTTTTTCTAATAGAGTCGTCCCCGAGGAAACTTCCCTATCTGATCCGAGGAGCCCTGTTAGGGTCTCACCATCTCCTGACCCTGTACCCAGTGGTAGGGTACCCACTCCCTCGGGTGAGATTGAGAAGAATTCTGTGGAGGACGAGAGCGGAGGCGAGCCTGTCGTGTACTCTATCGGAAGTCAGTGGAGGGGCGACAATCCTTAGGTATGTGCATATGGTAGATGATGAGGATCAGAGGATTCGATGTGGGAATGCTGTGGAGGAGACACTGCTGCTGCTGCTATTGACGTTGATGATGACGTTTTCTTTTGCTACCTGGAGACTGCTACTACTATCACTACTACTACTGATGTTGCCAGATCTATGTGACCACCTCTAAAGTTCCTATTTTGATATGTATATATTGTAGATATGCTCTTGAAGAGCTCTAGGGCTATGGTTATATATTTTGGGCATAGATCTTTTATGGACTTGTATTATGGAATCTTGGAAGTTATGACTATGGGACTATGTACTTCATGACTTATTTACATATCTATATGGGAATTATGTTTATATTATAAGTATACATAGTTCCACAATTTCCGCTTACTCTGATTTAACCTATTTAAAGAATTCGGCTACAATGGAATTAAATGGTAACAGTTTTATTAACAAAAGAAAAGATGGCATCGCTTACTTTCTATCATATAAATACGATTTCCAATACGAATGCTATCCAGCTTGTGAAAAGGTTTTAGAGAATGCCGAATTCAACACAATTGTTTAAAATGATATAGAATTTCTTCTCCAAGAATTCCATGCTTGGATTTGTGCACCTGTCTAAGAAAAGAAAATTTTATTTCTATATCTTCTTATATAATCACAAGTCCATATAATTTATCAAGTAATACTTCACTATGGCAATAATTACTTGATTTGGGAAAAAGGGTGTCACACTGAGTGGTATCAGAGCAAAAGTCAGATCCTGTAGTAGTGGAAGTAGTTCCAGAAAGGTAGCCATCAACAGCAAGCAGGTATCCACAGAACATATTTATTGTTTTGAATGCTAGTATCTTGCTTCTTTTGAGCATTTGAATGTTTTGTTTGAGGTTTTAGTTAATACCTTAGTATAGGTGGTGTGATGAATGTTTCTTTAGTTCATCATATGTGACCATAAGTTCATAGCGCAGGTCTAATATGGCAACTAGAAACCAAAATCACACCAATGCGATGTTAGAGAGAATTACCGCAGTGCTGGAATCTATGCAACAACGGCAATCTCAGCAACCACCGCAATCGGTTAATCCACCTCACCAGTGTAATGTGGGTATTACCGAGGCTAAGAGTTTGGCGGATTTTAGGAGTTGTAATCCACCCAAGTCTGAAGGAGGATTTAAACCTGAGGAGGCTAATAAGTGGATTCATACCATGGATAAGATCTTTAGAACGTTGGATTGCACGGAAGCTCAGAAGGTGGCGTATGCAATCTACATGCTGGAAGATGAGGCTGAGAACTGGTGGAACCATATGGTCCAGCTCCTGCATTGTGAAGGAAGGGACGTTAATTGGGATGTATTTAGGGAGAAGTTCCTCAATAAATACTTCCCTGAGGATCTGAGGAGAAAGAAGGAAGTGGAGTTCTTGCAGCTGAAGCAAGGAGACATGAGTGTGGGTGAGTACGCAGCCAAGTTCGAGGAATTGATGAAGTACTCTTCATATTATCAGAACAATCCGGATGAAACGAGCAAGTGTATCAAGTTTGAAGGAGGATTAAGGCCCAAATTGAAGTCTATTTTCAGTTATCAAAGGATCCAAAGTTTTCCTACATTGGTGGACATGTGTAGGATGTACGAGGATGACAAGAAGGCAGAAAAATTGCAAGCATCAGAGGGGAAAGATAGCTAGAATTATGGACCTCAGAGGCACAAAGGTTCCAATAATCGAGGCAAGGGTCCGTATGATCGCCGAGGGAAAGGAAAAGGAAAAGTTGGAAGTAGTGATGGAGGTAATTTCCGAAGCGAGGCTCCCTTCTGCGACAAGTGCAAGCGTCATCATCATGGCCGTTTTTGTTGGGGAACAAACAACTGCTTCAATTGTGGGAAACTGGGACACTTTGCGAAGGATTACAAGGAATCAGCCAAGACTAATTCAAAAGGGGCAGCTGACAAGCCTGTGATTCAAGGAAGGGTTTTCATGCTTAGTGGTGTGGAGGCAAGCCAATCCTCTGATCTTGTGCAAGGTGATTACTTGCTAAACGGACAGCTTTGTCATGTGTTTTCTGATTTTGGTGCTACGCATTCATTTGCTTCTTATGAATGTGTGAATCGTTTGACTTTGCCTGTATTTTAACTGATCTAGGTTTTTATCATAAAAACTCCTACGGGCATTCCTGTAGTTGTTTCTAAGGCAAGTCTTAACAGTTGTATAGAAGTGTCAGGACGAGTCTTTAGAATAGATTTGATTTGTCTACCTTTATCGCATTGGGATGAGATCTTGGGAATCGACTGATTGAGTACTATCCTAGGACCATAGATGGACTTCCTTAAGTCAAACTCCTATAACCAAGGTAACCCGAATAATTAGCCTTTCATATGAAATAAGATGCAACGAGAATTTTCAGTAATTGAAGGAAAGGCTGACATCCTTTCCTGTGTTGCTCTTACTCGATTCAGGCGAAGGTATTAAAGAAAAATTTCATGTATCGAGGCAAGGACCTGGAAGAGAGTAGTCTTAAGGAAGGAAGGTGGGTGTGTATGTATCAAAGTGATCGAATACACCCAGGGTAAGCTCTTGTTGCATGACTTGGAGCTTGCAACAAGTATGCCTACTCTAAAAGATCCGGAGGTTTAGTCTCTAGGGCTCTATGTCTTGGAAATTCAGAGACCAAAGGAGTACGAAGAAATTGATTCGATCAGAAGAAGAAATTGAATTAGAGTCATCATCAATGGATGGAGTTGAAAGTATCGACTTCAAGTTCCATTACCTACCTAGTAAAGTGAAAGGTGATGACCATCATTGAATCGAAGAACAATTCATGAAAACTCTAAGAGGAATAAGAGGCTATTCTGAGTAGGGAAGTTGAAAGGAAATAAGAGATTGACTTATGGAAGATAAGAAAACCAATTTCCATCAGAGGACGGAAGAAATTCTTCTTTATACCAGAATTTATATCTCGAACGATTCGTGAATTGGGAGTGAAAATTTTGGAGTCACTCACACAAGAGATGAGTGGATAAAAGGTCATGCCACTTCTATGTTAAGTGATGTAGCGAGGAACTTGTGAGAACCGTGTACGATGGATGTTGAAACAAAAGACTGATACGTCGCTTGATTAGTATTCGAAAAGACGACTTTGGGAACTGAAGAGAATTCTCAAGAGGCATGAGAAGGATACAAGGAGCTGAATTGCTAAACATAGAACGGGAAACTAATAGGCTCGGAGAAGGCATCGCCAAGTTCAAACGACTGAGGAAGTATGTTTCATAACGACCCGGACGGAAGGTTCAAATATGTGAAGTTTAGAATGGATTATGTCTGAACCCCGAGTCAGCTATCAATTATCAATGCATAAGGAATTTTCTCGACATTGGAAAACGTATGAGGAATTTATAAGTACAATGGAAGGGCATAAGAAGTTGGTGGAATGAATGTCCAAAACCAGTATAAGAGGGACTTGGGAAAAAGGAAGTATTCAATTAGAAGAAGAGGAAGGGTAATTAAGAGAAATAATTATGGAGGAATGACAAACTAAAGGAACCCCGATCGTGAGAATTATCGAGTATGTTAATAAAAAGTAAAGAACTTGCCCAACTCCATGTGTAGGGAATGAGGTGCGTCATTTTGGACTAAGTAGTGGTTTACCTATAAGGACATTCGATTGTAGCTGTAAGAGACTGAGATTTTAATTCGCCAAATTCAGCAAGGGTTAAGAGTAAGAAGGAAATGGACGTCAAGCAAATTGAGTTTGGATGGGTGTTCAACCTGCTAGGATGCGAGTGAGATCTATGTATAAGTAATCTGAGTTTATCCTTTCTCTGATCGGAATTAACGTAACCAATGTTTTTGATTGCGTTAATTAAATCGTTTGTAATCTGAAAACCTGAGCAGATCTTTAACTGGAATTTCTGGGATCAAAACCCTTATCACAGTTGGATGTGATAAATATCTTTGGGCACTACAGAAAGAGAAAGATTAGTTAAGACTAGAGGGATTAACAACCACCGGGATAGGACAAGTATTTGTCTCTCCAACGGAAATGTCTCTAGAATTGACAATCTGTCTAAGTCTGATAGTGGCAATAACACTCCTTATCCGTAAGTTCATCCAACTTAAAGATATATCGTATAATCTTTCTTAAGAAAGATTATATATGTAAGGTATGATTTTATTGCTAACAGTTAAAATATTAGGATTGATCACCCTAATGTTTATGACTATTAAGGAATAAAGTCATACAAATGATTCCTTACTCGTGCTTGAGTGATCAGAGTGCGCAACGGGACATGTTTTTGTAACACCCCAAAATTTTAATCCCCGATTAATGGAATGTTAATTATAATTTAATTATAATTAATAGTTTTTATATTAATCCTTGATTAAAATATGTATTCATGTGACTAGCTTTTGTGTGTAAATTATTTAATAAATAATTTAAATGCATTAAATGAGTATTTTTCATATTAGTCCCTGGGTTGGGACCTAAAAGCAATTATAGGAAAGGTTTTGGAGGGAAAGTAAATAAAATAATTATTTTTCAAAATCTGGGCAAAATACTCGAGTATTATTCAGAATACTCGAGTATTCTGGGTCAAACTGCACGAGTTAGTGCGTTTGATGAGTCACAGCCAACGATTCCCCTCCGTTGACACGATTACTCCGCCATCAACAGCTCAATGCCTTCGTGTCAACGTGCATGAGCTTCCTCTAGCTCTATTTAAACTCATCAACGATCCCTGGTGAAGAATTTTGTTCATTCTTGTTGTTGTTGTTGAAGTTAGGGTTCCGGATTTTCTCTCTTCGATTCGCCTTCTCAGAGTTAAATTGAAACACAAATCATACACGAATATAAAGCTTACATCTTGAGCTTTATATAAACACCAAAATCGTGAGGATTGAGCGAGTGTGTTGGAGGATTCATGGAGTTGAAGTGAAGCCGTTCTTGGTCAAATTCTGTTCTGGAGCTTACTTTGATCTTGATTTCTGGTAAGCTCATGAACCCCTGAGTCTCAATTTTGGTTTCCTTAGTTAGATTATGTTGCATAGAGTTTAGAAATCTAATTTTCCCCAATTTATTTCTCTGTTTCATGTACAAACCAATTCCATTTTGGTGTGGTACTCAAAATGCTCTACATGTGGCATTTGAAGTTGGTCTGAGGATTTTGGAGCCTTTTTCTTGTCAATTTTCGTTTGGAAAACATCTGAGAGGTAAGGGGAAGTAATTATATTCACTAGATAGAGTTTAAATTCCATGAATTGTGTTAGAGAGCCACCAAGAGGCTCTAAGGGCTCAGATTGAATAGGAACTTTGGTTTGGAGACCAATCCATGCTCTAAAACTGTGTTGAGCAAGTTATATATCATGCATGCAAGCTTAAATGAACTTTAATTCATGAGTATTGAGCTTATTCTGCAAATTGAGGTATTGAGTTGTGAAAATGTGTTTTAATGCATGATTACTGAATTCTCTGTCAATTATGTGTTTTGATATGAAATGAATGTTGTAACATGTTCAAATTATGTTGTATGAACTCTGCGGATCCCTGGAATGGACTAGAATTAAGTAGAAATGAAAATGTTATGTTAAAACCAAGTTTCAGTGTTATATGCTACGAAACACTCGAGTAAAAGGCAGGGTACTCGAGTAAAATGCTTTCAAAACAATGTAAAATGAACAAGAACACTCGAGTATTTTGTCTGGTACTCGAGTATCGAGCATGACCTGAGGACAAGTTTAGGTCAAACACTCGAGTCATTCAAGGTCACTCGAGTATTCTGGAAATGTTCAAGAACACTCGAGTAACCCATGAACTACTCGAGTAAATTGTTGAATTGAAAACCCAAATCCTCAGAAAGTCATGAACACTCGAGTAGTCTTAAGAACACTCGAGTAATCTGGAAAAGTTGAAGAACACTCGAGTGTCCTGAACGTTACTCGAGTAAATGGTTCAGAACCTGAAAACACCATTTTCAATTCTGACTTAATAAACTAAGGAATTATTAATAATAGTCCAAGGGATCAAGACCTAGGGAAATTGATTAATACAAATAGATCGTTTGGTGACGGTCCTTTTTGATAAAGAAAATAAGCCTAGGTGGCCTGTAAAGTATTAATCAACTTCCCTTAAGTCTAAAAGATAAAATGCATTCATTCTGGAGTTTGGATGGTAGGACGTATTTCATGTTTGTTAAACATGTGGAGGGCCTCTGGGAGTGCCAATACGCTTGCTTGATGAAACGTTGTTGACGTGGTCGGCTTAGTGGATGCCGATATGGATATATCGTTTGGATGACGATCCGTTTGGATGACGGGATATGCTCGGGTGGCATGGATACCAAGCTTGTCGTGTACATTCTAGGTGAATGTACGAATGGTTGTATACCTAGGAATACAACGCACTGTTGAGTGCTGGGTTGTCAGGGACGGACGTCAGAGAGTGACATAGTATTATGATGGAGATAGGCTTGAGAGCTAAAGTCATGCATCATGCCATTCATTTAATTTAACTGTGATAAATGAACCAAGTGTGAGCATCTTACTTGCATTCAATATCTGCTAAGTGTTAAATGTGATTGATATTAATTGATGCATATTTACATGCTTATATTGCATAATTTAGTCTCTGTTGATTATGTGTATAGAATTTCTTACCCCTATGCCCTTGTAGGTGATGTCTCGCTACATTGCTTGCATCGAGATCCGGCCACTTCCTAGTGGCATATGGATCTATGAGGACCATCGTGCGGTGTTCGAGGGGGAGGTAGAGATTACCTTTTACCACCCGAACCCGCTGATACGATTCCGTCCTCGTAGGTTTAGGATTCCCATCATATACACTATGCATGTACCCCCGTTTTACACTTACCATGGACCACCTCCCACGCGACCAGCTCGCTCTTACCATAGTTTTCGTTTTCGACCTACCCGCTCTCACCCTTTTACTTCGAGAGTCGTCCGCAAGGAGACTCCCCTATCTGATCCGAGGAGCCCAGTCAGGGTTTCACCATCACCTGACCCGGTACCCAGTGGTAGGGTACACTCTCCCTCGGATGAGACCGAGGAGGATCTGGTGGAGGACGAGAGTGGGGGCGAGCCTGTCGTGCATTCTACTGGGAGTGACTTGAGGGACGATGATCCCTAGGTACATGCATATGGTGTATGATGTGGATCCGAGGATCCGGTGTGTGGAGGAGATTTGCTGCTACTATGATGATGATGATGCTACTATCTTACTACTACTTTTACTTTTGGGAGACTACTGCTGCTACTACTCCATCTGATGCTGCCAGATCTATGTGACTATCCCTAGAGTTATATATTTTGTTATGTATATATATTGTAGATATACTTTTGGAGCACCCTAGGGTTTGTAGTTACACTGTTATATAGATCTGATGATGGACTTGTGTATTTTGAAACTTGGAGACTTTACGCATGGGCTATGTACTTATGACTCTCTATATCTATGAAAACCTATGTTCATATTCTATCAGTTGCATAGTCCAGTAATTTCCGCTTACTCTGATTTAATTTGTTTAAGAGCTCGGCTATAAATGGTATCAGTTCTATCGTACAAAGCAAGGGTAGCTTAAGCTACTTGATACAAAGATATTTTATAAAAGATCGAATGTTACTCTATTTGCGAAAAGGTTTTAGAAATCACCGAACTCAATACAATGATTTTGAGATAATATAGACTTTGTTCTCCAAGACTTTCAAGTGACGATTTGTGCACCCGCTTTAAAAGAAAATTTTATTTACCTATTTTCTTAACACTCACAAGTCCATATATTATCCGATATAAAAGCATAATCACTATATTATATTTGGGATAATCGGAAGGGTGTCACACTGAGTGGTATCAGAGCAAAAGTCAGATCCTGTAGTAGTGGAAGTAGTTCAAAACGGTAGCCATCAACATCAAGCAGGTATTTGCAAGGCAATTACATTACTTCGAATTTTATTATTTTGTTTGTTGAGGTTTAAATACCCTTGATTTGTTTGTATCTTGTCTCTTTGAGTACAAGACGCAATTGATTGTAGATTTAATAAGTGTAAGATAGAGCCTTAGTATAGGTAGTGTAATGGAAGTTTCGTTAGTTCAACATATGTGACCATAAGTCCATAGCGCAGGTCTAATATGGCAACTAGAAACCAAAATCACACTAATACGATGTTGGAACGACTCACCACGGTGTTGGAAGCTATGCAACGACAGTCTCAGCAACCCTCTCAACCGGCTAACCCGCCTCATCAGTGTAATGTGGGTAACCCTGAGGCGAAGACTCTGGCTGATTTTAGGAGCTGTAATCCACCAAAGTTTGAAGGAGGATTTAAGCCGGAGGAAGCCAACAAGTGGATTCACACCATGGACAAGATTCTAAGAACGTTGGAGTGTTCGGATGCTCAAAAGGTGGCTTATGCAACCTATATGTTAGAGGATGAAGCTGAGAACTGGTGGAATCACACGATGCAGCTTCTGCAATATGAAGGAAGAGATGTAAGCTGGGGAGTATTCATGGAGAAATTTCTTCAGAAATATTTTCCTGAGGATCTAAGGAGGAAAAAGGAAGTGGAATTCTTGCAGTTGAAGCAAGGTAACATGAGTGTGGGTGAGTACGCGGCAAAGTTTGAAGAGCTGATGAAGTACTCTCCATACTATCAGAACAATCCAGATGAGAGGAGCAAGTGCATTAAGTTTGAAGGAGGTTTGAGGCCAAAGTTGAAGTCAATTTTTAGCTACCAGCGGATTCAAAGTTTTCCTGCACTCGTGGATATGTGTAGGATGTATGAAGACGACACCAAGGCTGAGGAGATGCAAGTCTTGGACAAGAAGGACAATCAGAGCTATGGACCTCAAAGGCGTAAAGGTTCCAACAACCGAGGCAAAGGTCCATATGATCATTGAGGGAAAGGTAAAGGAAAAGCTGGTGGTTCTGAGGGAAGGAATTATCGGAGCGAGGCTCCATTCTGTGACAAGTGCAAGCGCAACCACTATGGTCGTGTGTGTTGGGGGACAAGTGGATGTTTTAATTGTGGAAAGTCGGGGCATTTTGCAAGAGATTGCAAGGAACCAGCCAAGGACAACTCAAGAGGAACTGCTAATAGACCCGTGGCTCAAGGAAGAGTTTTTACTCTTAATGGTGTGGAAGCGAATCGATCTTCTGATCTGGTGCAAGGTAAATACTTGCTTAATGGTCAGTTTTGCCATGTTTTGTTTGACTCCGGTGCAACTCATTCATTCGTTTCGTATGAATGTGTAAACCGATTAGGCTTGATGATGTCTGAAATGCCTTATGTTTTGCAAGTAGAAACCCCTACAAATGCTTCCATAGTTGTTTCTAGAGCCTGTCTTAACTGTTGTATAAAAGTGTTAGGACAAACCTCTAAAGTAGATTTGATCTGCTTACCCTTAGCACAATTGGATGTGATCTTGGGAATGGACTGGTTAAGTCAAAACCAAGTGATCATTGATTGTGATAGAAGACTCGTGACCTATAGAAACCCAAAACCCTCTGGTTACATATGTCTGTTCAACACTGAGGTGGGGGAGAGTGGTCCGAGGATGGAAGAGATCCCTGTTGTCAGAGACTTCCCGGAAGTTTTTGCTGATGAGATCCCTGGTCTGCCACCAAGAAGAGAAATTGAATTTGGTATTGACCTAGTTCCGGGAGCTGGTCCCATTTCTATCGCTCCTTATAGAATGGCACCACCGGAAATGGCGGAGATGAAGAAGCAGATTGAAGAGTTGCTGCAGAAACAGATGATTCGACCAAGCGTGTCACCTTGGGGTGCTCCTGTCTTGTTCGTCAAGAAGAAAGATGGTAGCATGAGGATGTGCATCGACTACCGGCAGCTGAATAAGGTCACCATCAAGAACAAGTATCCGTTGCCACGGATAGATGACCTTATGGATCAAGTACGTGGGGCTTCAATATTTTCCAAGATTGATTTGAGGTCGGGGTACCATCATATCAGAATTAGAGAAGAGGATATCTCTAAGACTGCATTTCGATCTCGATATGGACATTATGAATATGTCGTAATGCCATTCGGATTGACTAATGCACCAGCTATCTTCATGGACTACATGAATCGAATCTTTAGACCTTATTTAGATTCATTCGTGGTTGTGTTCATCGATGATATTCTCATTTACTCCAAGAGCCCGGAGGAGCATGCTGAACACTTGAGGATAGTGTTGAGCATCCTGAAGGAGAAGCAACTGTACGCCAGACTTACAAAGTGTGAGTTCTGGCTGAGGGAGGTCAAGTTTTTGGGGCATGTGATTTCGAACAAAGGAATAGCCGTTGATCCGACGAAAGTGAGTTCGGTTTTGCAATGGGAGCAACCAAAGTCGGTCACGGAGGTGAGAAGTTTTCTTGGTTTGGCTGGGTATTATAGAAGGTTCATCGAAGGTTTCTCGAAGATTGCATTGCCTCTGACGAAGTTGACTCGGAAAGATCAACCATTTCTGTGGGATGAGAAATGTGAAAGGAGTTTTCAAGAGTTGAAGGAAAGGTTGACATCGTCTCCTGTATTGGTGCTGCCCGATACACAGAAGAGTTTCGATGTGTATTGTGACGCGTCGAAACAAGGTCATGGTGCTGCCCGATACACAGAAGAGTTTCGATGTGTATTGTGACGCGTCGAAACAAGGTCATGGGTGTGTTTTAATGCAAGAGGGGCAAGTTGTCGCCTACGCCTTGAGACAGCTAAAAGTTCATGAGATGAACTATCCAACTCACGATCTGGAGTTGGCAGCTGTGGTGTTTGCCTTAAAGATTTTGAGGCACTATCTCTATGGCACCACGTTCCGGGTGTTTAGTGACCATAAGAGTTTAAAGTATCTCTTTGATCAAAAGGAGTTGAATATGAGGCAACGCCGATGGATGGAGTTTTTGAAGGATTATGAGTTTGAGCTCCATTATCATCCTGGGAAGGCAAAGTTGTGGCGGACGCATTGAGTAGAAAGGCAATGCACATCAGTGCAATGATGGTCAGAGAAGCTGCATTGACAGAGGAGTTTCGAGATTTGAGTTTAACGATGCAAGTGGAGCCAACAAGTATCAAGTTGGGGATGTTGCAGATTGCTAACGAATTTCTGCCAAGGATTCGGGAATTGCAACACAAGGATGGGAAACTCATGGAAAAGAGGAAGTTGATGGAAGAAGGTAAGGAGTTGGAATTTTAAGAAGGGAAGGATGGGATCCTTCGCTTTAAAACAAGGATTTGTGTGCCTGATGATTTGGAAGTAAGAAGGATGATTCTGGATGAAGCGCATAAGAGTAAGATGAGTATGCATCCGGGAGCTACTAAAATGTACCAGGACTTAAAGAAGCTATTTTGGTGGCCTGGTTTGAAGAGAGATGTAGCTGAATATGTGGCATGTTGTTTGGTATGTCAAAAGGCCAAGGTGGAACATCAAAGGCCAGGAGGAGAGTTACTTCCTTTAGAGATCCCGTTGTGGAAATGGGATAGCATCTCGATGGATTTTGTGTCGGGATTGCCAAAGACATCTACTGGCCATGATCCAATTTGGGTGATCGTGGATCGTTTGACTAAGTCAGCGCATTTCATTCCCGTGAATATGCGCTACTCATTGGAAAAGCTCACTCAGTTGTACATCAAGGAAGTTGTTCGTCTGCACCATCAAGCATTGTGTCTGATCGCGATCCGAGGTTTACATCAAAGTTTTGGGAAGATCTGCATAGAGCCTTGGGTTCAAGATTGAAGCTGAGTTCTGCGTATCATCCTCAGACTGATGGCCAAACGGAAAGGACTATTCAGTCATTGGAGGACATTCTACGAGCCTGTGCTTTGGAAGGACAAGGGAATTGGGAGCAAATGTTGCCACTCGTGGAGTTCACTTACAACAACAGCTATCACGCGAGCATTGGAATGGCACCATTTGAAGCTTTGTATAGGAGAAAGTGTCAGACGCCGTTATGCTGGTTCCAAGTGGGGGAGAGTTCTCTGATTGGACCAGATATTGTGCAAGAGACCACGGAGCAGATCAAGATGATACAAGAGAAGATGAGGGCAGCTTAGAGTAGGCAGAAAAGCAATGCTGATAGAAGGAGAAAACCCTTAGAGTTTGCTGAAGGAGACCACGTGTTCATTAGAATAGTACCAACCAAAGGTGTTAGTAGAGCCTTGAAAACCCAAAAACTATCACCTAAGTTTATTGGTCCCTATCAAATTCTCAAAAGGATCGGCCCAGTAGCCTATCAATTAGCTTTGCCTCCGTCATTAGCTAACCTCCATAATGTATTCCATGTGTCTCAATTGAAGAAATATGTCCATGACCCCACCATTGTTCTTAGCATCCAACCTGATGACTTAGAAATTCATAAGAACCTAACCTTCAAAGCTGTGCCAATTCGTATTGAAGATCGAAGAATCAAGCAGCTTAGAGGGAAGGACATTAGTTTGGTCAAAGTCGTCTGGATTTATGGAGATGTGATAGAAGCATCATGGGAGTTAGAGAATAGGATGCGTCAGGATTATCCTGATTTGTTTGTATAAGTTGAATTTCGGGGACGAAATTCCTTGTAAGTGGGGGAGTAGTGTAACACCCCAAAATTTTAATCCCCGATTAATGGAATGTTAATTATAATTTAATTATAATTAATAGTTTCTATATTAATCCTTGATTTAAATATGTATTCATGTGACTAGCTTATGTGTGTAAATTATTTAATAAATAATTTAAATGCATTAAATGAGTATTTTGCATATTAGTCCCTGGGTTGGGACCTATAAGCAATTATAGGAAAGGTATTGGAGGGAAAGTAAATAAAATAATTTTTTTCAAAATCTGGGCAAAATACTCGAGTATTATTCAGAATACTCGAGTATTCTGGGTCAAACTGCACGAGTTAGTGCGTTTGATGAGTCACAGCCAACGATTCCCCTCCGTTGACACGATTACTCCGCCATCAACAGCTCAATGCCTTCGTGTCGACGTGCATGAGCTTCCTCTAGCTCTATTTAAACTCATCAACGATCCTTGGTGAAGAATTTTGTTCATTCTTGTTGTTGTTGTTGAAGTTAGGGTTCCGGATTTTCTCTCTTCGATTCTCCTTCTCAGAGTTAAATTGAAACACAAATCATACACGAATATAAAGCTTACATCTTGAGCTTTATATAAACACCAAAATCGTGAGGATTGAGCGTGTGTGTTGGAGGATTCAAGGAGTTGAAGTGAAGCTGTTCTTGGTCAAATTCTGTTCTGGAGCTTACTTTGATCTTGATTTCTGGTAAGCTCATGAACCCCTGAGTCTCAATTTCGGTTTCCTTAGTTAGATTATGTTGCATAGAGTTTAGAAATCTAATTTTCCCCAATTTATTTCTCTGTTTCATGTACAAACTAATTCCATTTTGGTGTGGTACTCAAAATGCTCTGCATGTGGCATTTGAAGTTGGTCTGAGGATTTTGGAGCCTTTTTCTTGTCAATTTTCGTTTGGAAAACATCTGAGAGGTAAGGGGAAGTAATTATATTCACTAGATAGAGTTTAAATTCCATGAATTGTGTTAGAGAGCCACCAAGAGGCTCTAAGGGCTCAGATTGAATAGGAACTTTGGTTTGGAGACCAATCCATGCTCTAAAACTGTGTTGAGCAAGTTATATATCATGCATGCAAGCTTAAATGAACTTTAATTCATGAGTATTGAGCTTATTTTGCAAATTGAGGTATTGAGTTGTGAAATGTGTTTTAATGCATGATTACTGAATTCTCTGTCAATTATGTGTTTTGATATGAAATGAATGTTGTAACATGTTCAAATTATGTTGTATGAACTCTGTGGATCCCTGGAATGGACTAGAATTAACTAGAAATGAAAATGTTATGTTAAAACCAAGTTTCAGTGTTATCTGCTACGAAACACTCGAGTAAAAGGCAGGGTACTCGAGTAAAATGCTTTCAAAACAATGTAAAATGAACAAGAACACTCGAGTATTTTGTCTGGTACTCGAGTATCGAGCATGACCTGAGGACAAGTTTAGGTCAAACACTCGAGTCATTCAAGGTCACTCGAGTATTCTGGAAATGTTCAAGAACACTCGAGTAACCCATGAACTACTCGAGTAAATTGTTGAATTGAAAACCCAAATCCTCAGAAAGTCATGAACACTCGAGTAGTCTTAAGAACACTCGAGTAATCTGGAAAAGTTGAAGAACACTCGAGTGTCCTGAAGTTTACTCAAGTAAATGGTTCAGAACCTGAAAACACCATTTTCAATTCTGACTTAATAAACTAAGGAATTATTAATAATAGTCCAAGGGATCAAGACCTAGGGAAATTGATTAATACAAATAGATCGTTTGGTGACGGTCCTTTTTGATAAAGAAAATAAGCCTAGGTGGCCTGTAAAGTATTAATCAACTTCCCTTAAGTCTAAAAGATAAAATGCATTCATTCTGGAGTTTGGATGGTAGGACGTATTTCATGTTTGTTAAACATGTGGAGGGCCTCTGGGAGTGCCAATACGCTTGCTTGATGACACGTTGTTGACGTGGTCGGCTTAGTGGATGTCGATATGGATATATCGTTTGGATGACGATCCGTTTGGATGACGGGATATGCTCGGGTGGCATGGATACCAAGCTTGTCGTGTACATTCTAGGTGAATGTACGAATGGTTGTATACCTAGGAATACAACGCACTGTTGAGTGCTGGGTTGTCAGGGACGGACGTCAGAGAGTGACATAGTATTATGATGGAGATAGGCTTGAGAGCTAAAGTCATGCATCATGCCATTCATTTAATTTAACTGTGATAAATGAACCAAGTGTGAGCATCTTACTTGCATTCAATATCTGCTAAGTGTTAAATGTGATTGATATTAATTGATGCATATTTACATGCTTATATTGCATAATTTAGTCTCTGTTGATTATGTGTATAGAATTTCTTACCCCTATGCCCTTGTAGGTGATGTCTCGCTACATTGCTTGCATCGAGATCCGGCCACTTCCTAGTGGCATATGGATCTATGAGGACCATCGTGCGGTGTTCGAGGGGGAGGTAGAGATTACCTTTTACCACCCGAACCCGCTGATACGATTCCGTCCTCGTAGGTTTAGGATTCCCATCATATACACTATGCATGTACCCCCGTTTTACACTTACCATGGACCACCTCCCACGCGACCAGCTCGCTCTTACCATAGTTTTCGTTTTCGACCTACCCGCTCTCACACTTTTACTTCGAGAGTCGTCCGCGAGGAGACTCCCCTATCTGATCCGAGAAGCCCAGTCAGGGTTTCACCATCACCTGACCCGGTACCCAGTGGTAGGGTACACTCTCCCTCGGATGAGATCGAGGAGGATCCGGTGGAGGACGGGAGTGGGGGCGAGCCTGTCGTGCATTCTACTGGGAGTGAGTTGAGGGACGATGATCCCTAGGTACATGCATATGGTGTATGATGTGGATCCGAGGATCCGGTGTGTGGAGGAGATTTGCTGCTGCTGTGATGATGATGATGCTACTATCTTACTATTACTTTTACTTTTGGGAGACTACTGCTGCTACTACTCCATCTGATGCTGCCAGATCTATGTGACTATCCCTAGAGTTATATATTTTGTTATGTATATATATTGTAGATATACTTTTGGAGCACCCTAGGGTTTGTAGTTACACTGTTATATAGATCTGATGATGGACTTGTGTATTTTGAAACTTGGAGACTTTACGCATGGGCTATGTACTTATGACTCTCTATATCTATGAAAACCTATGTTCATATTCTATCAGTTGCATAGTCCAGTAATTTCCGCTTACTCTGATTTAATTTGTTTAAGAGCTCGGCTATAAATGGTATCAGTTCTATCGTACAAAGCAAGGGTAGCTTAAGCTACTTGATACAAAGATATTTTATAAAAGATCGAATGTTACTCTATTTGCGAAAAGGTTTTAGAAATCGCCGAACTCGATACAATGATTTTGAGATAATATAGACTTTGTTCTCCAAGACTTTCAAGTGACGATTCGTGCACCCGCTTTAAAAGAAAATTTTATTTACCTATTTTCTTAACACTCACAAGTCCATATATTATCCGATATAAAAGCATAATCACTATATTATATTTGGGATAATCGGAAGGGTGTCACAGTTTTTCCTCAAAAATATCTTTGGAAAATGTTTTCATTGAGGAATATATATATATATATATATATATATATATATATATATATATATATATTGAAAGTTATTTTTCGAAAAAGTTTTTCTCGAAAAGTTTATTTGGAAAAGCTTCAGTTTAAGCTTTGTATTGGAACATCTTGTCCGAAATGATCAAAAGATTTTATTTGAGTTAATTACGAAATAATTTTCGAAGGAAAATTTAAGAAAACTCTATTGTGAGTAAAGGAATTAATATATGTTTTTGAACACAAAGGTGTTACTTGTGAAAGTTTTATTTGAATTATTGAGTGAAATATTTTGAGTCAGGGAATTTAAAGAAGTGTAAGAAAAATCCTTTTAAGTGGGGAAGGATTTTCCCTATGGATATTTTGAAAACATCAAATAGTCTTTTATTTGATTTTGAGAACGTTTAATTTTGAAGAGTGAATTTCGGGGACGAAATTCCTTTTAAGTGGGGAAGTAGTGTAACACCCCAAAATTTTAATCCTGGATTAATGGAATGTTAATTATAAAGTTTATTATAATTAATTATTTGGCTAAAACCTGTGTTTATATTGTTGGAATTTATTTGGTAAGTCTATTTATGCATAAATATAAATATTTTGCATATTAGTCCCTGAGTTGGGACCTAGAAGCAATTATAGGAAAGGTTTTGGAGGGAAAGTAAATAATATTATTATTTTTCAAAAACTGGGCAAAATAATCGAGTATTATTCTGAATACTCGAGTATTCTGGTCAGAGTTGCACGAGTTAGTGCGTTTGGTGAGTCACCATCAACGATTCTCGTATGTTGACACGAAATCGTTACCCTTCCACGTCCATGGAGGTCGTGTCGCCATGCATGATCGTTAAGTTCAAGTATTTAAGCTCAATGGTTGCTGGAAATCAACCATTTTGGCAAAATTCGAGTGTGTTGCTTGAGTTAGGGTTCCGAACTCGTTTCCTTCAATTCATCCTCTGTGTTCTGATTCAAACCACAAAACATACACCAATACAAAGCTCACATCACGAGCTTTGTATAGATACCAAATTTGTGAGCTAAGAGTGAGTGTGGTGGAAGAATCAAGGCTGGGAAGTGGAAGCTGTTTCTGTCAAACCTTTGTCTGGAGCTCACTTCGAATTCGATTTTTGGTAAGCTCCTGAGTCCTTTGAGTCTCAATTCGATTTCTCTAGTTAGTATGTGTTGCATAGAGTCTAGAGAAACTAATTTCCCCAATTGTTATCTCTGTCTTCCATGTAAACCAATTCAATCTTGGTGCTGCACTCAAAACTGTCTTGCATGTGGTGCTCAAAGCTGTCTTTGGTGTTGGAGAGCTTTCTCTTGGGAATTTTCTGTTAGTGCACGTCTGAGAGGTAAGGGGAAGTTGTTTTATACACTAGATAGAGTGTGAATTTCATTATTTTCATTAGAGAGCCACCATGAGGCTCTAAGGGCTTAGATTGAATAGGAACTTTGGTTTGGAGACCAATTCATGCTCTATGGTTGTTTTGAGCAAGTTTCACAAGATGCATGCAAGCTGTATTGAGCTTTATTTCATGAGTTTGTTGAGTATTTTACAATCTGAGGTGTTAAGTTGTGAAATTATATGCATAAACTCTTGATTTTTTTTTTGTGAAATTTGTTAATTGATGAGTTGTGAGTGTTGGAGCATGTTTAATATATGCTGTATAAACTCTGTTGATCGTTGGATTGGACTAAAAATGATTAGAATTGAAAATGGTATGTTAAAACCAAGTTTCCAGTCTGTTCTGTGAGAAAAGACTCGAGTACTTGGCTTGATACTCGAGTAAAATTTTGGTAAAATAGTGTATTTGGTGTTGAAACACTCGAGTATCGGGCCCAGGACTCGAGTAATAGCTGATTCATGGGAATCTCTTAAGGTAAACCACTCGAGTAATGCAGGGGTCACTCGAGTGTTCTGGAATTGATGAAGAACACTCGAGTAACTCATGAATCACTCGAGTATTTTGTGAATCTGAAACCCAAATCCCCAGAAAGACATGAACACTCGAGTATTCTGAAGAACACTCGAGTAATCTGGAAATAAGTGAAGAACACTCGAGTAGTTTGAAGCACACTCGAGTATTTTACCCAGAATAATACCATTTTTAATTCTGAATCATTTGGTTAATAACTAAAGGGCAATAGTCCAAAGGATCTAGACTTAAAAGAAATTGATTGATATGGTTATACCGTTTGGATGACGGGACGTCGCTCGGGTGGCACATTATATACTAATCAATTTCCTTTAAGTTAAAATAATGCATTCATTCTGGAGTTGGATGATAGATCGTTTATCATGTTTTGGTAACATGAGGAGGGCCTCTGGGAGTGCCAATTGACGGCTCGCTTTATGACACGTTATGATTAACAACGTGGTCGGCATAGTGAGATGCTGATATGGTTATACCATTTGGATGATGGGCCATTTGGATGACGGTACGTTGCTCGGGTGGCACGTTATAACATTGCTCGGGTGGCATTGATTCCAAGCTTGTCGTGTACATTCTTGGTGAATGTACGAATGTTGTACACTTAGGAGTACAATGCACTGTTGAGTGCTGGACGAAGTAAAGGGTGGACATCAGAGAGTGACATAGATTGATGGAGATAGGCTTGAGAGCTAGGCTCATGCATCATGCCACTCATGTAAAGTAATGCTTATAAATGAAATAAGTGTGAGCATCTTACTTGCATTAAATACTTGCTAAGTGCTAAATGTGGTTGTTAATTATTGATGCATATTTACATGTTCTCATCGCGCATTCATTTTTGCTCTATTCATTATGTGTATAGAATTGCTTACCCCTATGCCCTTGTAGGTGATGTCACGTTACATCACTTGCATCGAGATCCAGCCACTTCTTAGTGGCATATGGATCTACGAGGATCACCGCGCGGTATTCGAGGGAGAGGTAGAGGTTACCTTCTACCATCCCAACCCGATAGTCCGGTTTCATCCTCGTAGACTTAGAATCCCCATCATGTACACTATGCACATACCCCTCTCTTATACATACCATGGACCACCTCCCACACGACCAGCTCGCTCATATCATAGTTTTCACTTTCAACCTACCCGCTCACACCCTTTTTCTAATAGAGTCGTCCGCGAGGAAACTTCCCTATCTGATCCGAGGAGCCCTGTTAGGGTCTCACTATCTCCTGACCCTGTACCCAGTGGTAGGGTACCCACTCCCTCGGGTGAGATTGAGAAGAATTCTGTGGAGGACGAGAGCGGAGGCGAGCCTGTTGTGTACTCTATCGGAAGTCAGTGGAGGGGCGACAATCCTTAGGTATGTGCATATGGTAGATGATGAGGATCAGAGGATTCGATGTGGGAATGTTGTGGAGGAGACACTGCTGCTGCTGCTGCTATTGACGTTGATGATGATGTTTTCTTTTGCTACCTGGAGAGTGCTACTACTATCACTACTACTACTAATGTTGCCAGATCTATGTGACCACCTCTAGAGTTCCTATTTTGATCTGTATATATTGTAGATATGCTCTTGAAGAGCTCTAGGGCTATGGTTATATATTTTGGGCATAGATCTTTTATGGACTTGTATTATGGAATCTTGGAAGTTATGACTATGGGACTATGTACTTCATGACTTATTTACATATCTATATGGGAATTATGTTTATATTATAAGTATACATCGTTCCACAATTTCCGCTTACTCTGATTTAACCTATTTAAAGAATTCAGCTACAATGGAATTAAATGGTAACAGTTTTATTAACGAAAGAAAAGATGGCATCGCTTACTTTCTATCATATAAATAGGATTTCAAATACGAATGCTATCCAGCTTGTGAAAAGGTTTTAGAGAATGCCGAGTTCAACACAATTGTTTAAAATGATATAGAATTTCTTCTCCAAGATTTCCATGCTTGGATTTGTGCACCTGTCTAAGAAAAGAAAATTTTATTTCTATATCTTATATAATCACAAGTCCATATAATTTATCAAGTAATACTTCACTATGGCAATAATTACTTGATCTGGGAAAAAGGGTGTCACACTAATCCCTTGAAAGAAAGATTATTGCCTAAACATTTATTGAACATGTTGAAAGTATAGGCATTATTGTTATTAAGTAAAACTGAATTTGATGTTGACATCCTCATGTATGATGTAATTGACACTTTGAGCTCATTTATGATATGTTTGTTATGTTTATGATAACGTGTTTTCTAGAACGGCATGCATTATTGTATTAGAGTAATGTAAACAAGTATTGTCTTGAATAAAGACATTATTGACCAATTATGTATTTCCCAATTATAGGTCGTGTTAAGGAAAAGACTATTTTGTGGTACATGGAAGGAACTATGTCGAACAAATGATCTACAACCGCCATGACCCGAATTAGTTCTTATCTTTAATCATGATTAATAGAGTATCTAAGTATAAAATGATTTAGCCATGTAAATGACATTAATTGTTTATTTAATTATTTTGTTTATTAGACCATAATGTTAAATTATGTCACATGAGCTAAGTGGGAGAATGTAAGATTTTAATATATTAGTATGTCTCATATGATGTGCACGTGACATGTATTGATGTGTGTTTAGTAAATAAATAATTAAATATCAATTGGCTTAATCATAATTAGATATAAGGGAGGTTGTTTCTGAAGGCCCATTAGCTTGATGGAAGCTAATGGATAATAGTTAGAGTTTTTACCTATTTATAGGAAACGGGTCCTGTTCCTGGTCATAAGGTATTCTTTTCTCTCCCAATCACAAATTAAACGGCTAAACAAACAACATAAAAAAGAATAACATACGAGGCAAAGGAATAGAAACGTGTTTCGTGGCTTTTGATCAAATAGCATTTGGAGAACTCTCTTTCAACTCTAGCAATGGATAGAGGTTAGTAATCGTATTCCTTATCGTCTCTATAGTATGTGAATGTAATGTAATTTCTAGATCCTTATTATTGTAGTTCTAACAAGTAAATTAAACTACAACTTATACCAAAAACTTGAGGGACTAAAGTGTCCATTCACTCTTATACCAAAAACTTTTCTATTATTATTTTTTTGCAGGTTAAGGTATATTTTTTTAAGGTTATCACTACAAGAAATGTTGCTATTTCCGACGGCCAAAATCCGTCGGTAATGGGCAAAATCCATCGGAAATTCCACTTTTCCGACGGATTTTCCGACGGACTAAATCCATCGGTAAAAGTGGCGTTGGAAAAATTTTTTGACAGAATCATAAACCGTCGAAAATATCGACGGAAAATCCGTCAAAAAATGAAAAAAATATTTTGTGACGGAAAATCTGTCGAAAATTCCGTCAGAAAATTATTTTGTGACGGAATATCCGTCAGAAATTCCATCGGAAATGAACAATTTTGTGACGAAATTTCTGTCAAAAGGGAAAGTGATATACCGACGGATTATCCGTCAAAAATTCTGTCGCTAACAAAAAATACTAATAATAGCTTTTTCAATCATTTTCCGACGAAAGATTCCATCGGTAATTTTTTCAAATTCTTTTTTTAATAATATTGTAATTTCCCCTATGGATAAATAATATTATAATTTCAATAATACTATAACTTTCTTACAATACTGTTTATCTATAAATGACCACTCAATAAAATTAAAATATTAATAAAATATAATTTCAAATACATTAAATCCAAATAATACTAAAATAAAAATAATTCATGCCATGCCCGTGACAATATATGGATCCAAAAACACTAAATCCTTCTAATAATAGTAATAGTAAAATATAAATCCTAATAGTTCTCATCATAACCATCATCTGATGTTCATCTGATGTTCCTCCTCACCATCATCATCATACTGCTGGGGTTGGGGGTACTATCATGATACTGATGCTGGTGGGGAGTATTTTGTTGCTTCTCCTCATCCGTGGGTAGCATGTCTTCATCTGTGGGCAACACATAAGTCGAGCTCTATCATCTTCAGGAGAACTCAAACTTGGACCTGAAGCATCCTTAGATGGAGCATGCTGAGATTGGTGTTGAGAAAAATTTTCCCGGAAATTCCCCTGTTAAAGAAATTACACACATTAGTTAATAACAAGCACACTACTGGAAAAAACACTTTTAAACTCGATTGCAGTGGTGATGTGAAAACGGTGATGTTAAAACTGACTTTTAAACTCGGTTGAGTATTTTAGAATATAGCATAAAGTCACTTTACGTAGAATATAGCATCCAGTATTTTTTTCCCCAAATAACAATTGTTTGAGTGAATCATAAACTAAACCAGATCAGATCAGATCAAACAACTAGAAATTTTGTCTCACTTCTAATTTCTAATGAAAACTGTATGTGTAGTGCATTGTCCAATAAGGAGAAAAGGATGCATTATTCACACAGAACCATCAACTAAACCAGATAAAATATGGTAGGGAGCTCCTAGGCAGCCTATTAGATTATATATCTAATTGACACAGGGAAGGAAATATGGTCTATTCATGAGAATATCAATTTAAAGAACAGTGATCAGAAAATATTACTCCTCAGCAAAAAGACAGCTATGGCCTATGGGAAGGCATGTATATGGCAATTAAATTCTCTGTCAAAGCACAATATTTGCCTTGAGAGTTAAATTGCAATGCCATGGACTTTTGACTAATTGGAGATTTACAGCATCACTTGAGGGTTTCCATTATTATCAATAGCAGGGCATATGTATCATACCAATTAATTAACACATTTCTTTTTCTTTTTTTTTCAACAATGCAGTGCAAGCATAGTTTTAATTGGAAGCAACTTAAGAGTATTTACATGACACCACAAGAGTCTCAGTAAAACATTATTAAAGCTTCCTTTTGACACAATCAATGAAAAATGAAAACAATAATTTGTAGTGAGGCATATAACTTCTAGAATTGGGCAGTATCCTTTTTAAAAAAAAATGGAAAAAAGGAGGGGGAAACAAAAAAACAAGATTTGGTTTTATTAACCTCAAATTGGTATTGAACTGGACTGATTATGTATGAGACAAACAGTCTAAATTCTTATATGATAGAGATAACAATTCAAATTGTGTAAATAGGAATTGAAGATTGGTTAATTACTTTGAAGACAAAAAGCAGGAAAAATATGAGAGGGAGAGGGAGAGAGGAACACACCTGGTCTTTTCTGTAAGCAGGACAACAAGACTGAAGATAAAAAACATAAGAAGCATTCCTGCATGCTCAAAGTTATTCATGTGAGAGGGGTTGAGGACTCCATCAACAAAAAACCTCAGATGAGTTGAATACAAGAACTCGATGCACAAGTCAATGAAAGAACCAATTGAAATAACATAGAGCTCAAGGTACTTGAGCTTCCCGCCATACCCTGGTACAGGATGCCAGACCTGTACTCGAAATGGAATAGCAAGCAGCTTTTTGGACAGTATTCCTATCTTCTCATAAATTACTATATAATATATTAGCCATAGACTTCAAATTCAAGCAACTGAATCATGCAATACAGCTTCCATATCAAACATTAATCAGTTGCATGCCAGCTCTATATGGATTCTAGTGTGTGATAAAATGCAAAATTCTTCATTACTTGATGCTACAAGTTGAATTGTCAAAAGGTTTTACTGTATATCACAACTGGAGCCAATAATGAAGCCTTTAAACAGATAGAGCCTCCATATCCCTTGAACTTTCCCGGGAAACAAACAAAGCAAACACTGTGCTAATTAAACAATCCTAGTCACATAAAGAATCTTCTGATCAAGCAATCCTAGTCCAATTTGGCTTCTAGAGATTTTCTTGAGAAAAAAGAACAGACTAAATTATCAGAGACAACTTAAGATTTTCACTGCCAAGGAGAAAAAATGAACCTCAAATTTCATTCCTTGGTTCAACTAACAAATACAGTAAAAAAAACAAAATCAAAATAAAATAAAATTCACCAGAACCACCACAAAGTCAAACTGGAAGCTTGGGAAGGAAAAGAAAAAAAAACACTATGTTATACTGTTTTGTTTCGAAAGATATAAATAGAAAGTTATTGCATGTAAAAGAAAGATCTTAGGGAAAGAATCAAGACATGAAGGAATAACAGCTATTAATTACCACTTACCATGAAGGAATGATGCTAAACTTCCTTTAGGCATGTAATCAAAGACATGAAGCTTCTCCGCTTTTGGTCCTAAATAGTATGAAAGGGCACAGGAGAACGCAAAACAGGCACATCCATACCAGACATTGAGGTCAAGATTGATCTGCAGAATACATTGACAATGGTAGTTATTCAGCAACAAGACCAAACATCAAATAAGTCTAACTCATTGACGTAGGTAATAACTAATACTGGAAAGCATTCTACCGAGAGAGTCAACCACAAACTAGTCACCTGTAATTTAGTAAAACATCATATAAACCATGTACATTGTCGTTGCCACTGAAAACCAGCAAAGATTCTGGGCTATTATCAACATCAAAGAATGACCTTACTCTTCGAGTTTGTATTATTTTAAATACAATGCACCAATCAATTAAAATAAATAAAAGTTATATAACGAGTTAGAGTAACTGATGAAGTGCACAAAAGACTCAAAAACCCCAATGCAAAACCCATCATCAAAAACCCCAATTCATACCAAAAATAAAGCTTAAAAAAAACCAGATTTAAGTGAGAAGACAACATACCAAAAAGCGGAGTGGATTGGGGAGTTCAGTCGCGAGCTATTGACCAAGAGTGGAGTGGCCGTCCAAGATGCTGCAGTGGAGGAGTGACTATCGCCGTCGCCGTCGCCATCAGTGACGTGAATGAGTGGCACCGTCCTCGCCGTTGCTCACTGAGAAGAGGGAGGGTTCGTCGCGGTGTGCTGTCCTCGCTGCCGTGAACGAGGGAGGAGCGAGTGACGCTGTCGCCTCACCGCCGTCACTCACTAAGAAGAGGGAGGGTCACCACCGTCACTCACTGAGAAGAGGGAGAAGCTAGGGTTTCGAATTGCTGATGGAGTGCTGGTTCATTCTTTCAATTCTTCTTTTGATTTCTATATATATGTTTTTGAGTCTTCTTTTTACTTATTATTATTTGTTTTATTACTTTTGTTTCTATTGGTTAGTCTTAGCTTATTATTATTTGTTTTATTAGTTTTAGTACTTTATTTTTTTTCCAGTCCCGGCGTTTCCCAAACTTGACGAGGGAAAGAGGAATTTTAAATTTGTCAGTTCCAATCTAATTGTCATTTTAGAAATTTCACATAGATTAAGGAAATCATTTAATTCTTCAATTTTCAAGAAAATTATTAGATAGCTTTATTATAATATCTTCAAAGTACATTAATTATCACTCATTTCACATATTTCAACACATTAAATCAAGGTTAAAGTTGGAAAAAATCAATTAATACATCATTGAATTCTTAAAGCGACAAATAATTTGGAACAAGTTAAAAAGGCAAGAATTACAGATAATATGGAACGGAGTGAGTACTACTATAATAACTAATTAATAACTATTACTAGTAACTATTATTGGCTACTCCCTCAGTCCCTAAATATAGGACCCCTTTGGAAGATTTCAGATCCAATAAGAAAGTAGATTAATTTAGTTAATTGTATTGGAAATGTGAACTTTTGATATGTATTTTCAAAATTACCCCTATTAATATTATTGGAAATCTAAAAAGTGTTGAGTAAATAATAGGAGTGTCTGTGAAAAAAGTAATTAATGATCATTGAAAATTGGTCTTATAAATAAGGACAAAATAAAAGTGTCGAAATGATCTTATATTTAGGGACGAAGGGATTAGTAAATAAACTTTGCTTAGAGGCACAGAGATAAAGATAAAGAGATGAAAGCTCAAAATAGTTTTGCTACTAATAAATGGGACATTGCGAATAATGCAATAATGAATAAGGATCGAAACATTAGAGACATGTTTAACTAATTAACATGGTAATAAATTAAAAGAACTAACTCATTAGTTAATAAAAGAAAGATAAGAACTGAACAACAACAAACATCAATAAAAACAATATCAATTAAATATTAAAAGAATAATAATCGAAAACTAATGGATAAAAAATAAAGAGAAAAAAAATGAAATCAAGACTATATTTCTATCAACATCTAAATTCAGTGCTTCAAATCTATTTGACTAGACAAGAGACAATGAAGTACTAGTGATGGCAAGTCATTCATTCATATTTTCCTTTCATTATAATCTATCTACAATTGTTTCAGCTTTTGTGCTTTTTTCTTTTGTTCATACTTTCTCTCCCTAATCTCATCTTAAAAAAAAAACCATGTCAAGGAAGGTCAATAGCAAGAACAAGGTGGGGAACGAATTGAGGTGTGGTTTCATGGGTAGAATACTCCAACTAGAAAACTATAAGCTAAAAACATCAACCATTCACTGACCTATGAAGCCTACTAACAATGGACCACAAAATGATCATCTTAAAAATGAACTTGATGAGATGTCTCCAAATGAAGAATCAAAGATCTACGAAAAAGTTCAACTAACAAGTCAACAACCCTACCAGGTACTCAAACCATTAGGTATAATGGAAATTCTTATTTATATTTTTAGAGTAATTACCTGATTTAATCAGAACACAAAGGTGGAGTAAAAAATTATTTTTTATACCCAATAATTAACTTATAGAATGAATATAAGAAAATTATACCAGATTAACATAGAGTAGCAGGTACATAGAGAGAAAATTAAAAGAAAATTAAAAATACACCAAACCCGCTTGGTTCTAAAATACTGTGCACATTTAATTGAATAATAGTGATCAAACTCACGTCGTGAGAAGATTAACATTTAACAACAAGATTATAAATAGCATTTCAACAAATACTTGTTGTGCATCCATAACCTAGAAATAAAAAAAAGGTAAAATTCATAAATATATATTTTTTAAATCGGGATAAAATCTGCACTGGTAAACCCTTATAGTCTGCAACATTTATAAGTTCTTTTTGTTGAGAGTGAGGAGTGATATGTTGAACCCTTCTTTTTATATTTTAAAAGATTTAATTTCTAAAGGTTAACAAATACCTATTCATTTAAAATATTTATGTTGTAAAGACAACATGTTAATGTCATCCTAGTGGTTGGTGGTTTAAGCTTAATGTAAGGGTCACCTATTCGAATCCCACTTGTTGCAATTTATTTAAATTTTTTATTTTTTGAAATTAGGGAAATAATTTTCCGACGGAAAATTCCATCGGTAATATTTTTTATTTTTCTTTTTTAAAATTTATGCATTATCGACGGAAATATCCGTCGGGAAATCCGTCGAAAATATCCGTCGAAAATTCCGTCGCAAAAATCGTCGAAAAAAATAAATTTGTTTTTTATTTTAATTTAAAAAAAATAAACAACCTTACCGACGGATTTTCCGTCAAAAAATCCGTCGAAAAACACAAAAAAATAAATCCGTCGGAAATGAAAATACTGACGGATAATTCTGTCGGAAAATTCATGATTAGCGACAGAAAAAAATCCGTCGGAAAAAATCCGTCGGAAATCAGGGGTATTTCTTGTAATGTATAAATGAAAAAAAGAAACTCAAGGAATTCCACAAGTGACCTCTCAAGTCAATGAAAAAAGAACAATATTAGAGCAACAATAAAAGGGCGTGCCTTTGAGAAGTTGTTATATTTATAAATAAAAAAAATAATGAAAGAAAATTTGCCGTCCTTGAAAAGAGGCTACGATGTTTTGTTTTGATTTGCAGTGAGGAACCTGAAGTCTGTAACACTCTCGTAGTTATTAGCTAATTTTAGGTTTTATTAAAATGGGTGTTAGAAAATTCCTTTTTAAAACTTAATTTCTTTAAAAGATTTTACGAAAAATCCGGCAGAGTTTCCTCTGTTTTCCGGACTTTCCAAAATTTTTTTCTAAAAACCTGTCAGTCCAGAAATATTTAAAAACATAAACAACAACATTTTAATAAACAGATCAGTTCCTAACGCCCAATTAATACAAGTTTCAAGGCAAGCTACTAATTCATATTATAAATTACAAAAAGTAATTGTCCACTCAAACTTTTAATATACATTCTACGTAGTGGAACGAAAATCCTGTTCGACCATATTCCATGTAAGCTCCTCTTCAATACCTGCAAAATATAGCAAGAAGGGTAGCATTACACAGAACTTAAAAAGATAAATCCTAAAAGAGGCATAGTAATAAACCAAGTCTACCCAATTCTTAGCATACATTATTCATTTAATTACTCTCTTCTAATCCCTTAATTCTTCTCATATTCATTTAATTTCCTTTTTCTCTAATCATTCTTTCATTTCCATTCTTTATCCATTTTCCCTTAGCCATTTTTACTTAGCATTTCCATAATTATTCTCCTTATTTATTTCCTCTAATTTCCATATCATCCCCAATGTCCACTTTCTTATTTCATTTTTCCAATGTCCATTTTATTATCCATTTTTCCTTTCCATTACTATTTTCATTACCTTTTCCATTTTTATTTCCTTTTTATTCCATTATGTGTAACCTCAAACAGAGATCTACACTTTCCATTGGGTGTAACCTCAAACAGAGATCTACACCATACTATCGTGTGTAACCCCAAACAGAGATCTACACACCGTGTATGCAACCACAAACAGTGATCTGCAAACACCGTGTATGCAACCACAAACAATGATCTGCATACGTGTATACAACCACAGACAGTGATCTGCATACACCCATCTCGTTTATGTAACCTCAAACAGAGATCTACATAAACTTCCCTTTTACCTTTTTACCTTTTTATTATTTGGGCACAGGGTCAATACAACCACCTGCGCCGTTTTCCATTTTTATTAGGCCACAGGGTCAATACAACCATCTGCGCCGTTTTTCAGGGTCAATACAACCACCTGTGACATTTACCATTTCTATTAGGCCACAGGGTCAATACAACCACCTGTGACAATTACCATTTTTTATTTGTTTACTTCATTTGTCCCCTTCCTTTACTTTCTTATACTAAGTGTTTCTCTTTACCAATTATACTCTTGCTTTTAATTAACTTTACCACACTTGGTTGCATGCTTTGTATTCTAATTCTCTTTATTAGTTCTTAGTATTTCCCAGTTCTCTTTCTTTTCTTTTTCTTCTTCTCTTCCTTTTCCTTTTTCCTTATTCCGTTTATTAATTATTCTAGTTTACATCTAACTCCACTTAGCACTAATATAGTCGTTATATTTTAGTTCCCTTTTTAAATTCTTAATTATTTCTCTAATTCCTCTCTCTCAACATTATTTCCTTAATTTTTTTATATCATTACTCCCTTCAATTAACCTACCTTATTAATTTAATTTCTTTTCCCTATTATATTGAGCCATTCTACTTAATCGTCACCATTACATTCCCTCTCGTTGTCTTAATTACAATTATCATGTATTCTTTTTTTTTTTGGTAGAAGAAAAAATTCTATTACCACAAGCAAAAATAAATACATCAATCAACTCAAAGTCTTTTACCTGCCACCTTCTAGGAAGGGTTCAGATTAAGACAAAGAGGAAAACACAGATAAATTCACTCAAGGGCCACCTTCTAGGAAGGGTTCCCTCAAGACAAAGCTAATAAATTTCACTACATATCCTGTCTACTAAACCTTTATTGGACCAACTCCTAAAATTATGATAACAAAAAAATATTCTAAAAGCTATTTCTCTTTTAATCAAAATGAATCTCTGGTTGGGAGTACTAGATCTATTATTGAATGCCCTTTCATTTCTCTCCTTCCACGTGTGGTATAGAGCAGCTACCACAAAAGCCCATAGGATTCTCTTCATTGGCTTCCTGTTCACTACAAACATCACCCACCTCTTCCAGCAAGAAAATCGTGATGGGAACCGACGGATGCCCAGCCAATTCATACAGCGAGAAATCAAATCATGGCTCCAAGAGCATTCAAAGAACATATGGGACAACGATTCCTCAGCAGCAAGACATAGATTGCAAAAATTCGGTAAGAAACTCCATTTCATTTTGTCTCTTGTCATTAGTTTGCCATGCATTATCATCCAGGAAATGAAACAATGTTTAGGAACATTGATGCGATTCCAGATGAACTTAGCCATAGGGAACAAGGTAAGATCACCCTTAAGGTATCTGTATCCCGAATTGATGGTGTAGACACCATCAGTGCTTGCTATCCATCGATTATTAGAAAAACCCAACCGAATCTTGTCTCTGACCTTCAATAATTGTTTCCAATGCCAGCTCTGCCCCTGAATCCATTGACAATCCCAGAACGAATTTTCTTTAATGTAAACCAACGAACCCAAAGACATTCCTTATTCTCAGCAATACACC
Organism: Crotalaria pallida; assembly: GCA_037953625.1. Classification (NCBI taxonomy): domain Eukaryota; kingdom Viridiplantae; phylum Streptophyta; class Magnoliopsida; order Fabales; family Fabaceae; genus Crotalaria; species Crotalaria pallida. The sequence continues at coordinate 22,817,895 of CM075654.1, forward strand.
ACACCTGCTTACCCAAAGCTGCTATGTTCCATAACATACAATTCTGGATGCCAAGACCCCCAAACTGTTTCTCATTACACACAGTGGCCCATGCAACTTTAGCTTGATAATTCCCTTGTTCATCTGCATTCCATAGGAAACGCCTACACTTCCTTTCAATTTCCTTAAAAACAGATGCAGGCACAATAAAAATTGATGCCCAATACACATGAAAACTTAAGAGAATCGAATTAATAAGACACACCTTGGCTTGATATGATAGGTTCCTAGACCTCCAATAAGTAATATTCTTCATTACCTTGTCTACTAAACTCTGGCAAGTATTTGCATTCCACTTCCTTGAAGAAAGAGGAATGCCCAAATATCTACAAGGAAACTGCCCTTCTTGGAATCCAGTAATCTCCATAAGGCTGCTTTTAGTATGCTGATTAATCCCAGCCATGAAGATGTGAGATTTTTCAGGACTAACTTGTAATCCTGACCAGTGATGAAAATCCTGAAGAGATTCCTTAACCAATCTAACACTAGCTGGGTGTGCCTTGCAAAAGACCATAAGGTCATCTGCAAAAGCCAAGCTAATCAAGCCAATCTCCTTACAAGCTGGATGGAACCTAAAATTATTTGCTTTAGAAGCCAATTTTAGTCTCCTAGTAAGAAACTCCATAGCAAGCACAAACAGTAGAGGAGACATAGGATCCCCCTGTCTAATTCCTCTAGAAACCCAGAATCTGGTTCCTTGGTAACCATTAACAACAATAGAATAGGAAACTGATCTGATGCAGGCCATAACCCAGTTAATAAACTTCAAAGGAAACTTTAGAGCTAGCAACATCCTTTCAATAAAATTCCATTCCAAAGTATCATAAGCTTTCTTGATGTCAAGCTTAAGCATACACCTAGGAGAGATAGTCTTCCTGCCATACAACCTAACAAGCTCCTGAGACAAGAGAATGTTGTGAAGGATACTTCTATCCTTAATAAAAGCATTCTGATTTTCTGAAACCAAGGTTGGTAGAACAACAGCCAATCTGTTGCAAATTATCTTTGATATGCATTTATACACAGTGGAACAACAAGCAATAGGCCGAAATTGGTGGACCTTAGAAGGTGCATCAACCTTAGGAATCATCACTAGGTTCGTATGATTTACTTCTCTTAATTACGTTTCACTAATTTTCCTTAACTAATTTCCCTTGGTTTTATTTTATGCTTTTCTATACTTTTCGTTCTGTATTAACTCTTTTAGTATTCTATCCCATTCATTCACTCCGGAACTCATCCTATGCACATTCAATTTATTCCATTGTCAATTTAAATAGATCATTTATATTTATGGGAACTACCCTAAGGTTCATTAACTTATTCCTTAATTACCTTATTCTTAGTCACCACTATAAACTCCTAGAATTTACTTTTTAAATAGAGGTAATATGAACCCTTCTTACCTCGGGCTTTCTTTTTTTAAAAGAACCTGGGTTGTGGCTTGGTGTCGATGACGGCGTCGGTGTTGCTCCTCGTTAGTGAGAACGATCGCGGCCGGATCGAGGCCAAAGCTTCAAGCCTCGGAGTACCCAACACAAGCCCGGTGCGATCCCGATCGGTAATGACGCCGGTGAGATCCGGTGGAAGGAGAGAGAGAGACCAAATAGAGGAAAGTAGGAGATAGAAAGGGAACTCAAAATCAATAGGGAAAGAGAGAGGAAGGGGTGCTCATAGTGGTGGTGGTGGGTGGTGGTTCGTGGTGGTGGGTATGGTGGTGGTTGGAGGAGAAAGGAAGCAAAGCCCTAGATGAGAGAGAGAGAATGGGTCATGGAGGTGAGAGAGAAAGAGATCAAGAGGGAGTGGATCTATGGGGAGGAGGAAGAGCAAGGAGGGAGGCGGCCCTTGGCGGCTCTTGTGGTGGCTGGAGGTGGTGCTGGGCTGTTTTGGGTGAGGGAGGGAGAAATGGTGCGAATGGAAGTGAGGAGGGAGGGACTGGTGCGGGATTTTATGGACCTGGTGCGGTCTGGTCGCGCCCACGCGCCTGGGCGCGGGGTTTGGTGGGCCTCCGCGCGCCACACGCGCAACTGATGCGCAATCAGATATCTTGCGCGCGCTTGGGCGAGTCGTGCATGCGCCTGGGCGCAAGACACGCACCAGACTGGTGCTGGTGCTTGGCTGGTGTGCGCTTCTGGTGGGGCGATGGGGCTAGTGCGAATTTCTGGCGCACCAGAAGTCTGGCTGGTGCTGATGGCGCGCCTTGGGCGGAAAGGCTACTGGACTGGTGCATCTGATGCACCCTGGTGCGCCTGGGCGTGCACCGGTGCGCCTGGGCATGCACCAGTGGTTCTAGACTTCGATTCGCCATAACTTCTTCGTTAACCGTCGGATTGGGCCCAAATTTTTAGACAAGCTTCTTAACCCCTTAAACTTCATATCCAACTGTGGAATTTAATTTCTTAGCATCCTATAATAAATTCCAAATTTTCTCGTATCGGTTGATTTCTAATACTTAAAACGACGATTTAACTCCCGATTTCGCTTGGATAATTTTGCCCCTTGCTACCGATGTCTCCTATACAACCCCTAATACTTATAATTACTACTCACCTTGCTCCCACAATTCTTTAAGCCATTAATCTACCCGTTCCCTACACTTTAAACTTATTAATTCATTAATTATTGCTAGGAATTAAATTAGGGATGTTACAAAGTCAGAGAGAGAAGAAGAAGTTATTGGAATTTTTATTTATTATGTTAATATTTAAGGTTGATATTCTTATTGTTTTTCATTGCAATCCCTTCTCTTATTTTGCTCATTCTCTAATGCATAAAACATTCTTTTTATTTTAATTTAATTTGTAGGTCTTTATGTTGCAAATGTGATAACTTTTCTTTGTGATTTGAAAAGGGCTGAGCAAAGGTGATTTGGGAGGATCAAAAGAACATCAAAATCCTTAAACAAAATCGCCGAGGTATTTTCTTTTTACAACCACTACAAGAATTTTGCTATATAGCTACAGCAAAAATCCGTTGGTGAAAGACAAATTACCATCGGTATATCACAAAAAACTTATACCAACGGACAACTGATTCCGTCATCTTTAAGTCGCTATACCTACGGTTTTTCTCGGTCGCTGTAGGTTATAGCTACGAAGTTACAGTTTGTCGATAAAAACATAGAACCTATACCATCGTTTATTTGTCCATAGCTATAGGTTTTAGTGACGAGTTACATTTGTTTGTACTTATGGTATTTTTCCATCACTATAGGTTAATGTTACAGTGCTATAACCCGTCAGTGAAAGATTGAGCTTATACCTTTGGTTTTTTCTTCTATCACTATAGGTTTCAGCAATATTTTAGTGATCCATCATCCACTTCTCATGTGATTACGACCTCACGACGTATTTTTTTTCAACGCTCATATTAATTACTAATAAATTATAGGTAAAAATTAAAATAATATTTTAAAACACATGTTAAATAATATGCGATAAAATAAATAAATATATGATTTGGGTCCAATATATAGTGATTTGAATATGATTTAGACTCCCCTTTACTCTGTGTTTAGCTTGTTTCTCATGTATTTTGTAGGACTTTTTGTTAATTCTTAGAAATAGTTCTTAGTTTTGAACCCTTTGAACATTTTGATCCTTTTTGGGTATATTTCAGGTACTTATGGAGCTTAAATGCAAAATATATTGATGGACTTGGATAGAGGATTAAAAGAGCTTCGAAATGGTCCAAGAACGGAGTAAAACGGAGTCCGAAGAAGTCCGTAGCGCCTAAAACAGTCTGGGGCACGCGTGCTGAAATTGTGCAGTACCCGTGCGCGCCCCTGGCGCGAGGGCGGTGCGCCCCAGGCGCGCGATCAGCTGCACAGGCCCGAAACAGGCCCATTTTGATGCATTTTGATGGGGATTCAATTGGGACTCAATGAGGGTTTGTTTTAGGCATTAAATACTAGGTTTTTCAGCAGTTTTTGTAAGCTTTTAGAGAGGGAGATTACATAGTTTAGAGAGAGGTTTAGAAGAGGAGGAGATCCAAGGATTGAGAGATCAAGGCTTCTCCATGGTAATCCTGTATTATCCTTCTATTTCTTCTCTTGTTCTTCATTATTTAACATGTAACTAAAACCCTTTGTTAGGAATTGGTGGATTTGTATGGATTAATTTATGTAGTTATTGAATTAGTGTTTTTCCGTTTCTAAATCATGTGTTTGATTGTGATTTAATTGTTATGCATGAATCTGGCCAATTTATGTTTTGGATTTCTAATCCCCAAATTGAGAGGTTTAGGGTTTAGATAAGCCTTTCCAATCAAACAATATAATTGATCCAGGGGTAGAGATACAATTGGGTAATTATATAACTTTTATGAAATCCATTATTCTTAATTATTATTCAATGAATTAATTACTTGAGAGATTGAGGGTTATGAAATTGAATAAGAAAAGGTAACTAAACATGAGAGATCTGATAGTTACTAATTTAGGGATTTGTTCATGATTTAGGGGAAGACAATAATTTATAATTAGATAAACGAAACATACAATGAAACCACGTTCCTAACAATCCTTCTCTACCTGCTCACAACTTCTTTTAATTTTTAGCATTTTATTAGTTTTAGTTTTTAATCTCAAATCTATTTTAATCAAATCTGAATTTTAATTATAGGATTTACTTCTAGTTGCATTAAGGTAAAAATATATTGAACATTCTCACAAACTCCCTGTGGGACGATATCTGGTCTTCCTGAGACTATATTACACGTTGACCCAGTACACTTGCTGGCACATCAACAATATATTTTTGTCAACCAAATATCAATCACATTAAAAATTAATATAAAGTCTTACAGTCAAATCAAAATACACAAGCGAAATGAACATGTCCATCAAAAGTAACTTATTAGCATATGACATGCACCTTTAAAGTCTTAAAATCATAAAAATTAGAACATGTCCACTTAATTGGATATAAAAAAAACTGAAAGAGTTGATTGCTGCCAAGTTGAAACGCCGTGAAGAACTTATCTCGCTAATCCTCATCTGCAAAAGATAAAAAAATGACTTGAAAGATAATATAAATTACCAAGGAAAATAACTTGAGTGACAAATACATATTATCAAAGGGGATACCATATTCATCACCATTGATGTCTCAATTTGAAGAACCCATATTAGGGACACCATCAACATCTTGACTCTGTTCATAACAAAGGAATAAAAATTAATGGGAAAATAAACATGAACATGAACATGTCCATAATCAACAATAGAAGTCACAACTCATTCAAACTTAACATGAACATCAGAAAATAAAATTAATGGGAAAATCTGATAAACCTGTTTTGCTGCCTGTATCATGTTGTTAACGTCTTCTCCAGGAAATCGATTTTGAATAAATGTCATAAAATTTGTCATCATGCTTTCCATATGCTTAAGCCTATTGTGTAACTCTTCATTTTCAGACACAGAAACCTTCACTCTTTTAGATTTTGGAATCTTTCCCACACATCGAACATGTCCACTCGTATCAGACCCTTTTACTTGGGAAAATATGTCATCCTTCCAATGCATATCATTTTGTGTGCCTGAACGAGATGTTGCAGCCTCATAGTTTTGTTTATTCAATTCTTCCTAAAATATTAAATATATATTATCAATGAGAAGCTAATTCCATAAAATACTATAAACAATTCAAAAGGAAAACAAATCTTACAATCACTCTTGCAGCCTTTTCATTGACTATTGTCCCATCTTTACGAGTTCGTGTATCAATGTATATCTCTATACGGTCAGGCGAAACTCCTTTAGCCTTTTTTTTCTAAAATCAAATGAATGTGTTATACATAGTTTTTTTAAAAGGATTTACTTAACGACTAATATTAATAGAAACAAACCGTTTCATCAATAAGTTTTGGAAGACTTTTTGTTCCCATGCAGTGAATATCTTCATACTTAGAACGATTTTGCCTATTAATCTCACTTATTTTCTACATTGAACACAACAAATTATTAGTATCAAAAGAATGCCAATGTCAAATTATAAATTTGTTTAGTACTTACTTGTCCTTCTTCAGAATACCAAAAATGAACCAAATCACGATATTGACTCGGGTTAACCCTATCATCAACTAATGTAGCAACAACTTCTTCTTCAGTTTTACTAGGATCATATGCCTTTGAGTTTAAATCAGACTTCCATTGCCTCCACTTGTCATTCAATTGAGCTTTCAACATTTCTCTTGTTACATCATTAATTGGAGGAACAAACTCAAACTTGGCCTAAACAATGAGGGATGTTGTAATAAATAAAATAAAATATTTAAAATTGTTAAATTTTCTAATACAAGAATAATTTAAAAATACAATCATGATACCTCTAATATTTGAAGCATCTCCTCTTTGTGCACCTTTGGCATTTCTTTCCATGATTTGTAGTTGATAGGAGCATATTGATGACTTCTAACCAAACTACCAATGAAACGAGTAAGAGTTGTCGCTTCTTCACCAATGGGTCGACCATGTTTGTCCAAATCAACCATTACAAATTCACCTTCTTCCATATCCCATATATCTAACATTCTAGTTGGCCCTCTATGCCTTTTAGGTTCGGGAACCATGATATATAAGAAAAGGCATAAAAATAAAATGCATTATGTATACATGAATATAGTTTTATTACAAGATAAAAATTGCTTATGATTTATACCTTTAGCAGCTTGTTCTTCTTCAGCTTGTTCTTCTTCAGCTTCTATATCCGAAGGAATAGAGGGATACTCACAAGATTCTTATATGGCATCTTCTGTCTGGCTAGGAGCATATTGAGATTCGACAACACTACATCCTAGGACATGAGTTGAGGCTGCTGTATGATTAGGAACAGGTTGCGTTCCTTCATTATCACTTACTTGGACATGTTGGTTTGAGTCTTTAGGCATACGGTGCCCCATCTTTATTTTCTTTCTCCTTCCCATTGTAGCTCTAATACACCTTCAAAAAAATTGCAATCACCACTAAATAACATGCTTAAAAAAATTCAAAATAATTACAAAAATAGAATGATACTCAAAACTGAGCAATTGAGCATCCTAGAATTACTTGTCTCGGCAGTCACTAGAATTAAGGAACCTGATAGCTTATATGGAATCCTTCTGTCTCATAAGGTAGTCTGCATAATTCATGAATGCTTATAATAACTACTAGGGTTAAGAAAGCATAAAAGAAGAGACCAAATGAAGTACGCTGACACAAATATAATTGTGCCTCGTATCACTAACTACATTATCATAATGAGGAAACTTTAGAGCTTAGTATTATTACATGTACAATAAATCTAAACAACTTCCTGGACAACTTTTTTCTTTATAACACAAAGTACAAATACTTTGCCTTATAAGAATCAAAGTTGCTAGAAAGTTGTTAAGAATAGATGTTCATAGAGCATTTTCCACATCACAAATAAAAATTTCTCATAGGAAACTAACCCCTGCTCCTATTCCTATAGGACAATTCATTTGTTTCAATGTATACACCATAACAAAAACCCAGAAAAAATGCAGTGAGAACTTAGAGTCAGAAACAAAAGAAATTGAAAGAAAGAAAGGAAAAAAAACTCCAATTCATGAAAAAAAAAACATCAAAGTTCAAGAAAGAATGAGAGAGGGAGAGAGAGAAAGCACTTTTGCCCAATTCCCATTGTTGAATAACAAGCACCACCAGAAAGAACCGATGTTATTATAATTCTCAATTTCAAAGATCCAATTAAATAAACATAGAGACAGAAAAAGTGTTAGGAAAGAAGAAGAGATTATTACCATATCATCCTTCTTCTCCCAATGAAACCATTTTCCAAGATTCAAACTTTCAAACAATAACTGTCAGGAACACTTAGAAGTTAGAAGAACAAAAACAAACAACGTGAAGCAGAACTGCTCTATGCCCCATCATCATGTTCATGTCATGCCTTAAATTTAAATTAATTTATGAAAAAATGGGCACAACTGTTTTTATCTTATTGGGTTTATCTTTTTCCTATGGAATTAAATAATTGGCAACTTCAAATTATTTAAGTGAATGTAGCTGTTCTTGTTGCTAGCAGCATTTTTTTTTTAAATTCCAAGTTTTGGCTTCAAATTTTCAAAGCAGATACTAACGTATGTACTCCATTTATCTGGTATATATATGAACATTGAACAGTTATTGACTCTTAACATTGCGAAAAAAATAAAGAAGTTTTCCAATAGCTTACTCATGCCACAAGTGCTCATACACGGCACATTTCATGAGAACTTGATTGAGTTTGCACTTTGCAACAACAGGACATCACAAATGCAACAAACGAGCAATGATAAAAGTGCTACTGTGATTTCATTTACAAAACTGATTAAATGCTCCAGAAACTTTTGATAAATTTTGGGAAGTTAATCAGACTAAATGAATACCCAGCTTATTCAATTCAAATAACTAAGCCTCATTTAGATATTCTGTTTATTGTTCACTATGCAATTGAATCTCTGTTAATCAACTATCCTTTCTTTTATTAGTTTTACTTCAAAAGATCGATAGACGTGGAGAATGAGTTTTGTGAAGATAGTTAAGTGCGAAAAACACTTGGCTTATATATTTCTTTACAATTGCAATGATCAACCGCTATTGCAGAAATCATAGCCACATCAGTGTACAAATAACATCCCAGCAAAGTGTTTGTTTTATTTTTGTAAGTGTTACAGAGCAATAGAGAGAGAAAAAGAGATAGAAAAATAATGAGAAGACCAAGCAATTGAGAGAGAAAAAACTGGAGAGGAATTGAAGCAGACCATTACCTTCTATATGTGCAACGACAGCCACAAGCCCACAACGATGTGCGATGTTCGCTGATGGCCTTCCTTGTGGGAGTGATTCTGAACAGTAGGTGAGAAGAGAGAAAGGGAGAAAAGTAGAGGGTTTAAGGGAAAACAGAGAGTCAGGGTATAATTTTGAGCATAGAAGAGGTAGGGAAAGGGACAGAAACGCGGGAATGTGAAACTAGGATTTTTTTTTTTGAAGTGTGAAACTAGGATTTGAAAAGGCAGAAGGAAAAAAAAATGATTGAGAGACCTACATGACTACAAATCTAAACATAAGATTACGACACTTGTTATTTTCAAGTTAAAAAAAATTAAATAAAAGAATTTAAATGACAAATGTCAATATCCTAATGTAAGCTTATGAGTAGATCTCCCTATGTAGGTCTCTCAATCATTGCTAAAAAAAACATAGGTTTAATATATATATATATATATATATATATATATATATATATAATTGGTTTACACATTTCAAATTAGTTTTTATTATTTTTTACTCTAATTTTTCTTTTTTTTTTGTTTTGATCTCATCGTTAATTATGGTTTAGGATAATACAAACGTAATTTTAATTTTGATTTTGGTTCCCATATTCATAAATATTAATAGTATTGCTAATCTAAAATGTGTTAAGTGAATAGGAGCATTTATGTAAAGAAGTAATTAGTTGTCATTGAAAATTGACATATGATCTTATAAATAGGGTCAAAAAAAGACTCATAAAAATCTTATATATAAGGACGAAAGGAATATTTATAAAAAATATTACAAATAATAAGATAATTAATATATATTAAAAAAAATATTGGTTATGTATAAATAGGGTTAAATACCAAACCAGTCTCTATATATATTGATTCTTTTGGTTTTAGACTTACATACCAAAATGGTCCCTATAATGCGAACATTACATTTCCGGGTGTTTTTCATCGTCAATTAATAGGGGGAACCAAAACCAAAACATTTTTTAATGCGGGGACCAAATTCAAAAAGTAAATACAAGGACCTTTTTTTCCATCCTTCAGTGCTCATTCAAACAACTTAAGTATTCTAAACCCTTTTTTTCCATCCTTCATGATCTATTTTCGTGTTCTAAACCATTAAAACTCTCCAACTCAGGGATTTATTCTTCAGAGTAACGATCTTAACACCTAATGACACCCTTAATTCCACAGCTTATGGTCACCTATGTCCATTAAAATATCAAATCTTAGTCATTTGACCTAATTTTGGTCGACACTTAAGGGTTTCATCCATAAATTGTACCGCCTCCTCTATCTAATCTCATCGTACTATTACAAGTTCACATTCACTCCAATCATTTACCTACTCCAACTAGAGCTTTTCTAACTCCAAATCTTTCAGACTTGTCTTAGATGTTCACGAGTTTAACACTATCTGTACCATTATTTCAGCTAAGCTGTTATCAAATTCTTCAGTTTTGATCCCTTTACACAGTCCATCATCTTACTTAAAGCTCTAAGAGGTGCTCTTATTCTACTTTGTCTATAATACATCACATCCGTTCATGCTTATTCATTCCTCAACCATTATAACTCTTTCCTCAACAACACCTCACTGTCCACCTCATAACTTAGATATATGTAGTAGATTGGCATAAGGCGTCATGGTCTAAAGTTTTCATGGAAGGATTTTAGAGAGAACAAACGTCTTGTCAAGGATCAGAAGATGAAACTTCGGGTTCATCATCCATTACAGTCTTGTCAAATTGCTTGACAGAACAGGGTCACTTTCGAAAAGACATTCCAGGCCGCTAAGGACATTGGCCATAATCACGAGAAAAAGGTTCATATCAAAAGAAGCTTTAACAACAAGGTTTCATATCAGGATTTCAAAAGTCATTGCAACAAAAGGGATTCACAAACAAAAGGGTTTCAACTTAGAAGGGAAAGTTCGGGTCACCAAACAAAGTCTCATTGTAATTCTGATCACTATTCCTTGTACCATCGTAGACAAATTCCCGACACATTCCAAAGATAGAGAGAGCATTCGCATAATTTCGTACTTCCATCCTCACTCATCGTAATTCTAACACTAACACACAGACATATGCACACAAGCAAAGCATGTAAGCCCATGCATTAGGCTACTTAGGACAACCATTGCTCTGATACCACAAATGTAACACCCCGATTTGGCAGCTTGAAAATATAATCTCTTTAATAAATTGTAGTGAAATTTTGGGCCAAAATTATTTTATTTTTTTTTATAAAACACAAGACAACATAACATGGACATGGGAATCTCCAAGTTCCAAAACCTTTCATCAATTTAAGTTTGTAGTTAAAATTTTGATTCTCATATCTCATGTTATGATTCAAGTTCCAAACCGAGATATTACAACATCGTGGTTTAAAACTTGCTTTCACAAATCTCATTTAAAAGCCCATCTCGTTTGTTCTTAACCAGAAAACTTAACATTGATTACCCAGCTTTATAAAACATAATTCGGGTGTACATGTGGATGTAGCAAATGATGTCTAAGTACCTGCTAGGGGAGTACAATACTCTGAAAAGGAAGACCTTAACATTAGGCCTATACATTAATCCTTGTCTCCATCCTTGACGGTTACTCCTTCTAACTCAGGGTACTCCTCGGCATCATCGAATCTCTCATCATCATCGGGTAGTACCAAACCTTCTGCATTTCTTTGGTCCTCTAGCACAAATCTGCTCGTTGTGGCATCAGCATCCACCAACAATACAACGAGGCATGAGAGAGTAAGCTTTCCAAACGACGCATCGTCGACGGTGTGGGTTTACAATAGGCAAAATATCAAGACCACACAAACATAACAAGCAACATAAAGACAACACAACATTCAAGTTCCTCATCATTATCATCATTTATTATCTTACCAATGCAAGCTTACTTTCACTCAATCGTAACATCAATCTTTTCTCAATAACAGCACATCTTATGATTCTTGATTGCATTCATTTCCATCTGCATACGGTTTCAATCACTTTTCCATACGTTCATTCTTAATTCATTTCTCATTATCAATCTTTCATAGGATTAATGCCTCTTATAGACGTAAGTCTTTTCTTAACTCTGAAACTTTTCTCATTAAGTCTTATGAGATCGTGCCCGTCGATGATTGGGGAAATTATAATATCATCGAGGTAAATGTTTCATTCACAGTTAGCACACACGTCTACATCTCCTCGGTCATCCACCCAACCTAGTCGGAAGCAAACAGGAGTACAGGACCTTGACCACGCGGGCTTGACAGCTGTCTCAACAAAATACTCAATACCAGGAGAACTGTAGAAAATCCGGTATAGTCTCAAATTATATAATCAAGGTACACTGTAGAAAAATCCGGTACAGTGGCAAAATCACGGAGCCCCGTTCCAGTTCCTCTCACTGTTCTAGACTTGCAATCTAGGGGGCGACAGTAAATTTCTAGTTCCGGGTGCAGAACTTACCACAGCATCGGACCTGTAGGGTCTGCCGACCATATACGGACCCGAGTCTTGCCATAGGGATTCTCCAAGGGCGCTTTCCTCGATTTACTTAGTAGGAAAGTCCTTCGCTCGGAATCGTGGACTCCGAGCATACCAAAGGGCCAGGCTCGGACTTGATGGGGCCAAGCCTTACAATCGGTCCCCAATCCATCGGGCTCGAGACTCTAGGACCGAGACATATCGTCGGCTTGTGGATAAGCTCAGGCTCACCGAGGCTTCTTATCCCTTCCGCAAATCTCTCCTAGATTCTCGCAACAACCTAGACATGAGATCTTTAGCTGATCCTAACCAGATTCTAAGAGCATAATCCTCCGATATTATCTCACAGTATCCTGGTTCAGCACAACTCTGATGCAGGGCCCAAACAACCCATATCAGCCTCCTCCAAACCCTATAAATAGCTCATCACAGCTAGGGTTTCAGGTAAGTACTCTCATCCCTAAGTTGACACTGCTCACACACATTGACTGGGGAGACCCTGCTTTTCCCAACTGGAACTGCAGAAATACCACAAGTCACACATTAATACTTGATCCTCTCTTGGGCTCCTGGTTACCATAATCTTGAGCACTTAGGGGGTTAAGGACATCTAGTGTTCAAGGACACTACATTGGCGTCGTCTGTGGGGAACGAATAACTAGTATCCTCACGTCCATTATTCTCATGGAAAACGACAACGGTAATGAGGGAGATCTCCGCCGTCGCCTCCGGGGGAGGCCACCTAAGAACGGATGGAATGTGAGGGACAGAATCGCCCCGGGAGGACCCAAGGAAGGCAATCAGGCTGATGTCCCTCCATTCCCTCCGGTTCCTACAGTTCAGGCACAAGCCACTGTCCCTCCCCGTATAGAAGGTGGCGGAGGGCGGTCTAACCCTCGGACTGTTCCTGATGGTCACGTTTCAGAATGGCATGATACTGCAGATTCTAGACCACATCAATCTCGGAGGGCCCCTGCTGGATCACGAACTGATGAGGATCGTCGAGTAGAGCGTTCCGCTCGTCGTGATCATTCCTGAGCCGAGAGATCCAGCAGGGAAATACCTCACCTGACTAGGGGTCACTTTGGAACGCTTCAAGGTGGTCAACGTTCTGAAACAGAGGGCAGGTCTTACATGACTACCTCTTCGGCTCGAAGGAGAGAAGAGTCAATCATCGAAATATTGAGAACTCAGACTTCCTTAATTGAGAAACATAATCAGGCTATTGCTGCTCTTCAGCAGCAGAGCATGGCAAGAACAGCCGAGCAAGGCCCTCATGTGGCTCTCGGCAACCCGAGCAATCTTCCTCCACCCCCACCACTCAACCCGAACATGGTTCCTGAGCGTATTACCGGGGAACCTCATCCTGGACATCCTTTCACAGTCGAGATTATGGCCTTCTAAACCCCGCAGACTTATGTGGGCCATCAAAATATTCCTCGGTACACTGGGACAACCGATTCGATGGACCACATTGCGGCTTACGAGTCTTCCATGATGTTTTATGGAGGAGGGGATTTCATGAAGTGCCGCGCTTTCTCGATGACTCTGGGCTCGGCACCTTTGAGATGGTTCAATTCCCTACCCGCTAATTTAATTCACTCTTGGGCTGAGCTTAGAAGAGCATTCCTAAATAGATACACAGCCAGTATGTCACAGCCAAAGTCCGATAATTCATTAGCTAGAGTCGCACAGAGACCAGACGAGTCTCTACGGGATTACCTAGCTCGGTATCAACAAGAGGCTAGTGGCATATCAGGTCTGCAATCTGGAGTATCTGTTCTCTTGCTTACTCAGGGGTTGCGAGATGGAGATTTTAAGGATTGTTTGATTGGAGAACCACCCAAGGATATGGCCGAGCTCAGGGAAAGGTCCAGAAAGTTCGTCAATCTGGAAGAGTTTCACAGAATCAGTACTACGACACAAGGTAGGGAAGAACGTCAAGAGCAACGCCCTCGTCAAAACGACCCTCGTCAAAGCGATCGTTTTCGAGATGGTAGGGGGAGGAAGGATAAAAGAGAAAGAGAAAAAGGAGAAAAACTGCCTCCAAAAGGCAAATATGATGAATATACCCAGCTCACAGTCCCAAGGAGTCAAATCCTTCGCAAGACTATGCACACCGAGATGCGCAATATCACTCGGCCTCCAGCTTTGAGAAGAGTTGCTCAAAAAGATAAGACAAAGTATTGTGACCATCATGGCGGATGGGGGCATACCACTGACCAGTGTACTATGCTAAAGGACTTGATTGAAGAAATGGTAAGGGACGAAAAGCTTCAGCAATAAATTGGCGAAGCTATACGGAAGCGTGCCAAGAGGAAAAGTCATTCACCACCCAGACCCGATCAGAAAAGAAATAGGAGCCCTTCACCACCTGCAGGGGGAGCCTCTATCCTACTGTCCGAGCAGGATAAGGGTTGGGAGACTTTTCTAATAAACACCATTGCTAGAGGATTTGCAGGTGGAGGGGAAAAAAGAGGTGACCGAAAGAAGTATGTGGGTCAAGTTCTTTCGGTGGCCAGCCGACCAATCCAAAAGCCCAAAAAGAAGAACATCGTTATCAGCTTCAGTGACGAGGATTTTGCTGACATTATCCAAGACCACAATGATCCAATGGTAGTCTCAGCTAGGCTTGGTAACTATGAAGTAAAGAGGATTCTTGTTGATCAGGGAAGTTCAGCAGACATTATGTTCTTGGATCTGTTCGAAGCCTTGAAGTTGAAAAGATCTTACCTAACTCCGTTCGAGGGAAGTTTGATTGGCTTTGCGGGCCATTCGATTGCTCCCCTAGGCCATATCCACCTCCCAGTTACCCTGGGGGAACAACCATGTTCTCGAACTGAGATAGTGAAGTTTCTGGTCGTCCAGGCTCCGACGGCAAACAACACCATCCTCGGCCGTACTGCACTCCAGTCTTTTGGTGCCGTTGTATCAACTGTCCACCTAGCTATGAAGTTTCCAGGATCTGATGATAAGGTGGTAACGGTACGTTCTGAGCAAGAGTTGGCTCGGAAGTGCTATAACATCACTCTGGGTAAACTGAAGATAGAAGACGAGAAAAATATGCAGGAACCACTCAACAAGGGAAGTGTCAACTTGGCAGATCTTGATGTAAGGGAAGAAGATGAAACTAGGCCAACCCCTCAGGGGGACTTCAAAAAAGTGATTTTGGGAAACGATCCATCCTGTTGTGTCAAGATTGGTGTTGGCCTTGCTGAGGAAGTTGAGAAGGAACTGACAAAATTGCTAGTAGAAAACAAAGATCTGTTCGCGTGGACTTCGGAAGACATGCCGGGAATTGATCCGAATTTCATTTGCCATAAGTTAAGTGTCTATCCTGGCGCTAAACTAGTTTGTCAGAAGAAAAGGCGGGTCGGAGCCGAGAAGGCTCAAGCAACAGAGGAAAAAGTTGCCGAGCTGCTTGAAGCAGGGTTCATCAGGGAAGTGGTATACACTGATTGGTTGGCTAATCCCGTACTGGTCAAGAAATCCAATGGAAAATGGAGAATGTGCGTGGATTATACAGACTTGAACAAGGTCCGCCCCAAGGACCAATATCCACTTCCCTGCATAGACAAATTAGTAGACAGCTCGACAGGATATTAGAGACTATCCTTCATGGACGCTTATTCGGGTTACAATCAGATCCCGATGTATCCCCCGGATCAAGTGAAGACTTCATTCGTGACTGAAAATGCTACATATTGTTATAATGTCATGCCCTTCGGACTTAAGAACGCTGGGGCAACTTACCAGCGAATGATGAACAAGGTGTTCGGCTCACTTATTGGGCCCAGAATGGAGGTATACATCGACGATATGATTGCTAAGAGTTTGAAGGAAGAAGACCATGCTAAGGATTTGAAGATCATTCTTGGAAGAGTTCGGCAGTTCGGTATGAGGTTGAATCCGGAAAAATGCACCTTTGGGGTTCCTGCTGGGTCATTCCTCGGATTTATGCTTACTGAACAAGGAATCGAGGCAAATCCAGAGAAGTGTCGAGCCATCCTCGAGATGACGAGTCCATCTGACATCAAGGGTGTACAACAACTGGCAGGTCGGGTAGCGGCTCTTTCCAGATTTTTATCCCAATCAGCTCGGAAGGCTCTACCATGGTACCAACTGCTGAGGAAGGAAAAAGAAAAGTCGTTTGAGTGGAACGAGGCATGCGAAAAGGCCTTCCTTCACTGACCTTGAGCAATACCTGGCCTCCTCCCCAATCTTTTCTAGTCCTGTAACGGGAGAAATTTTGTTCCTTTACTTATCAGTGGGTGATTCAGTTGTCAGTTCGGTTCTAGTCCGGGAAGAATCAGGCAAAGAATCCCCTGTTTATTTTGTCAGCCGAGCGCTCCAAGGACCAGAGCTGAGGTATCAGAAGGTGGAAAAATTGGCTTTTTGTTTGGTTATCACGGCCAGAAGACAGCGTCAATACTTCCAGAGCCATCACATCAAGGTCAGGACAGCCCAACCTATCCGTCAGATTCTTCAAAAACCCGACTTGGCAGGAAGAATGGTGACTTGGTCCATTGAACTTTCCGAGTTTGACATCACTTTTGAACCGAGGAAGGCAATGAAGTCTCAGGTCTTAGCTGATTTCTCACTGTGTTTATTGAGCCACTGACGAGCTTAAACTTGGATTGGAGCATTTATGTTGATGGGTCGAGCAACAAGCTCGGAGTAGGTGCTGGAATAATCTTGGAGAACTCCGATGGAGTTACCCTTGAGTATTCTTTGAAGTTCGGATTTCCTACTTCAAATAATCAAGCAAAATATGAAGCTGTAATGGCTGGTCTCAAGATGGCGAAAGAGGTAGGGGCCCGAGAAGTCAAGATCTTCAGCGATTCTCAGCTGGTGGTCTCTCAAATTAAGGGGGATTATCAAGCCAAGGAACCCATCCTCAAAAAGTATCTTGAGAAGGTGAAGTTCCTATCTTCAGAGTTTTCCAAGGTTGAATTTTGCCACATCCCAAGGGAAAGCAATGGCCGAGCGGACATCCTTTCAAAACTTGCTTCAACGAAAGGCACCGGAAATTAAAAAACGTTGATCCAAGAAATGGTGCACGGACCTAGCGTTGTCCTATCCGTTTCGGTGGATCCAAGTTGGACTGCTCCAATCACGAGTTACATGGAACAAGGAATTTTGCCTACTGATCCAACCGAGGCCAAGAAACTAGTCAGGAAAGCATCACAGTTTGCGTTGGTTGAAGGAATTCTGTTTCGCCGAGGGATCAGTGGCCCTATGCTCAGATGTTTAGATCCCACTGAAGCAAAGCAGGAAATGGAAGAGGTTCATGGGGGAATCGGAATTCATCACGTTGGGGGAAAATCACTGGCAAGAAAGATTCTAAGGGCAGGATACTACTGGCCGACCCTTCAGCAAGATGCGATTAATCATGTGAAGAGATGTGAAAAGTGTCAATTCCACAGTGATGTGTATCAGAAGCCGGCCGAGGAACTCCACTCACTTTCATCTCCCTATCCCTTCTATCAATGGGGAATGGATTTGATTGGCCAGTTCCCCACCGCACCAGGACAGCTAAAATGGGTGATAGTTGCCATTGATTACTTTACCAAGTGGATTGAAGCCGAGCCTCTAGCAACTATCTCGTCTGCTAAGGTTCAGAAGTTCTTTGAAAGACAGGTCGTAGCTCGGTTTGGAGTGCCACAAGTTCTGGTGACTGACAACGGAAACTCAATTTGCAGCAAGGGCATTCCAAGACTTGGTCAAGGCTTTAAACATTGAGCACTATTTTTCCTCGGTGGAACATCCTCAGACCAATGTTCAGGTGGAATCAGTGAACCGATCTATCATCCAGGGAATCAAGAAGAGGCTCATTGGTGCAAAAGGAATTTGGCTGGAAAACTTGCATGAAGTACTTTGGTCATATCGCACCACAATACAGACTTCGACGGGAGAAACTCCTTATCGACTTACTTACTGTAACATCCCTAATTTTATTTTCCTAATTTAATTGGGGAAATATTATACTTAGGAGGTAAGAGTAAGATAAAAACCCAATGTTAGATATTAGAACCAAGAATAGTTAGAAAATAGTTAAAGTTTCTAAATAGGGAGAAAAATTAGGATTTAAATATCTAGAGCTCAGAACCCAAAACCCACCGTTGGATGTGAAGTTGAAATTATTAGGGAGCTTACTTCCAAGTTTGAGCAAGATCCAACGGTTAACGAAGAAGTTATGGCCATTTGTGTAACACCTCGCAAATTCCTCGTATTAATTCAAAATACTAAAGAGATTTAATTTAAGGAAAACATTTTTGAAAAGAGTATTTTCTTAAATGAATTTCTTAATTCATGTTTTCAAAAAGGAAAATGATTTCTAAAGAAATGATTTTTATGAAATAATATTATAAGTTTTTAAGTTGAGTTATTGTGAAATGATTATCTCAAAGAAATGGCAAATTTTTAATAAGGAATTATTTGATAAAAAGGTAACTTGTTTTCTATAAATGTGTGTTTGATATTTTTGGTATTAAAATTTTTTATGCTTGAATGTATGCTTAAGATTATGTGGAAATTTAATTAGTAAAGGGAGATGATGAAGCATGCATGAATGTAGGTGTTTATGTGACATATGTGTGTAATACGTGTAAGTGTATGGGTGTGTACATGAATATATATGTGTGTGTGTCGTGTGTGTAATATGATATGCATGGTTACATATATATATATATATATATATATATATATGCATCATTCCATGATCCATGCTATGTGCTTGCTATGATGAAATGAAAGTATGTATATGATGTATGAGTGCCGTATGCTTGGAGGGGAGGCATGATGTTCTAAATTGTTATATGCATGATTGGGTATGAGTGTGTGATTTCATGATATGTGTCCATGATGATAGTGTGAAATGAAATTATATGAGTATATGTGTCTGTGTGTATGTGTGGCCGTGTAAGAGAAGAGGAACCAAACTAGATAGATTTTCTTAAGCATTAAGAAATAGAAAATTCAAATGGGAAACAAGTGGAAACCTAGGGTGATGACTCATGAAGCCTAAGAGAGAGACTTTTTCTTCACCTTGTCCCCCTTGACAAATCCCTCCCATGCAACTAATTAAGTGGACCGAATTACCCTTGAACCATAGCCTAAACCGAGGACCAAAGGGGAAACTTCCACCTCTTGATGTAACACTCTCACTTTTATTAGTTACTTTTAGGTTTTGTTAAAATTGGAGATTTAAAATTTCTTTTTAACACATAAATTTCTTTAAAAGGTTTTACGAAAATCCGGCAGAGTTTCCTCTGTTTTCCGGACTTCCCAAAAATTTTCTTCTAAAAACCTGTCAGTCCAGAATTGTTTAAAAACATAAACAACAACAGTTAAAAGTCGTAACAGATCCTAACGCCCGATTAATGCAATTTCAGGGCAAACTACTAATTTATATATTATTTACAAAAAGTATTTATCCACTCAAAATAGGTAAAACACATTCCACGTAGTGGAACTTAAAATCCTGCTCGGCCAGCACTGGGGTATGCTCCACTTGTGTACCTGAAAAATATTAACCACACAGGGGAAGCATCAAACATAACTTAAAAGAGAGATTTCTAAGCAGATATATACGACACACCAAGACCATTAAAACCTATACTATACTACATAATTCATGCTCTTCTTTTCCTCTTTACTTCCTAACTGTTTCCCAATTCTTTTTCTTTTTAATTGTTTCCCTTTAAATAATACCTAACCTCTAATTATTCTTATTCCTCATTAATTTCGCTCTATCCTGTTTACTCCTTTTTCCTAATCACCCTAATTTCCCTATTCCCCCTCTTTCCAGCTAACCTTTTTCTTTTCTTCTTTTCCCATAACCACTCTATTAGCCATTTTTCCTTTCCATTATCATTTTCATTTCCTTTCCCATTTTTATTTCCTTTTTATTCCATTTTCATTACCCTTTTCCATTAATCAATGATATGTCCCTATCCGTTTCCGTTATCCCTTTTTCTTTTACTAAATTTTTCCATTACCTTGACCATAATTCATTCCCTTTAATTCCTTTACCAATTCCATTTTTATTTATTTCCTTTATTCATTTTCCATTATGTGTAACCTCAATCAGAGATCTACACACCGTGTTTACAACCACAAACAGTGATCTGCAAACGCTGTGTATGCAACCACAGACAGTGATCTGCATACGTATGCAACCACAAACAGTGATCTGCATACGTGTATACAACCACAAACAGTGATCTGTATACACCCATCTCGTTTATGTAACCTCAAACAGAGATCTACATAAACTTCCGTTACCTTTTTATTATTTGGCCACAGGGTCAATACAACCACCTGCGCCGTGCCACAGGGTCAATACAACCACCTGTGTCATATACCATTTTATTTAGGCCATAGGGTCAATACAACCACCTGCGACATTTACGATTTTCATTAGGCCACAGGGTCAATACAACCACCTGCGCCGTGCCACAGGGTCAATACAACCACCTGCGACATTTACCATTTTTATTATCTCTTTATTATCGTATTAGTCTTATCCCTTTACTTTTAGTTCCTTAATTCTATCTAATACTATTAATTTCCTAACCCTTCCTTATCCTCTATTATCGTCTCACTTCAATCACACCTTCCCTTAACGACTTATTATTATTTCCTTGCCATCTTATACTTAAGTACTTTTCGTTACTAAATTACTCTCATACTAACTCTTAGTTGTTTACCTATTCTTTTTCTTTTCTTTTTCTTCTTCTCTTCCTTATCATTCTGTTTATTTATTTCTTTCTTGTTATTCCTTTTATTTCGTTACTAATTGCTTTAACTCTTCTTTATCTAACTTTTCTTTTCCTAATTATCTTCCTTATTACATATCCTATTATTACATCATTAGTCCTATTCTACTCAGTAGTCTCACTAAATTCTCTTTACTCTCATTTGTTCATTTCTAAATATATTTCCCTATTCACCATTTCTATTCTTTTGCCACACCCTACCGATCTAATTGATTAGTTATTCTATTACCTATCTTTTATTCAATCACTATTTGTTTCCCCTATTTACTCCATCTATCTTTCTTCATTATTAGCGGGTTACCCTAAGGTTCATTAATAATTAACATTTCCCCCGGTCCTAGCGATAGATATAACTACCCAGAAATACACCCCTTAAGGACTGGTAATGAAACCCCTTACCTCAATCGGTGATAGTGAGGGGTAACCTTAATCTGGCGCTTTACTCCCCGACTCACGCTTTAGCTCAGCTCCAACTGGATCCTAAGCTCCTCCAATCTTTGATTCCAAGCACGGTGGGGACAATCGATCTCGATCACGGTGACGGTGTTGCTCTTCGACACCGGGAAGAGAGAGAGGGTTCAAGGTGAGAGAGAAAATAGGAGGTTGTGAGGGTGGTGGGTGGCCGGTGTGGGGATTAGCCGTGGTGGCTGGTGTAGTGGCGGTGGTGGCCCCTGGCGGCGGCGGTTTGTGGTGGTAATGAGGAGAGAGAAAGAGAGAGAGAGAGGATGAGACTAAGAGGGAGGAGAGGGAAGGAAAGGATCTAAGAGGAGGAGGAATAACAAGGAGGTGGGGTGGCGGCAGTGGTCCAAGGGCGGCGGCTCGCGGTGGCCGGCCAGGAGGAAGAAGGGTGATATGGAGGGAAGAGGGAATGGAAGGAGAGAGAAAGAAAGAGAGGGAGAAAGAGGGAGAGAGAGAAGGCGGGTTGAAGAGGAAGAGCCCAGGGGGGGTGGCGGTTCGTGGGCGGCGCCGGCGGTGAAGGATGTGAAGGAGGGAAGGAGGAAGAGGATCGGAGTTGGAGAAGGGAGGAATGAAAATGGGAACTTCGAACCCCCTGCAACACGGTCTTAAACTAGACTGGCGCTTGAGCGCCGCCCACCGCGCTTGAGCGCGAGGGCCTATTATGCTGCAGGTATGATGTATGCCGCGCTTGGGCGCGGCTTCTCGCGCTTGAGCGCGAGTCTCATTGACTTCGGGTTGACCACGCTATAACTTCTTCGTTAACCGTCGGATCTTGCTCAAATTTGACGAGAAAATTCCTAAAAATCCTAACTTCATATCCAACGGTGTGAATTGTGTTCCGAGTCTTAATTCTTTTATTTTAATTTTCTACCCTACGTTATGTTTTAGTACCGAATTATCTACTTTTCTGGCCTATTTCTACTTTCAATTTAATGTTCCTTTCTTTTCTAACCTTATTATTATTATTGTTATCTTTTCCTAATGTTAAAATACTTCTTTTAAATAACTATTTGTAGTTCATTATCATTATTTCATTTATTCTAACTATTATTTATTTATTCGTCTTTGGGTTTGAAGTTTGGGATGATACATTTCTCCCCCACTTATTAGAATTTCTTCCCCGAAATTCCGTTCGGTTCCTTAAGTGGAGAATCATCCCATTGGTAAACTCCGGTTTTTACTTCCCTTCGGTTTCTATTTCCCGCTCCAGGTGCGGTTAGGTTCATGCCTATCTCAATGCTTGTCTTCTAATACTATGTATTATCTCTATCTGTACAGGAGCGTCCGTTTTCTTATTATTAAAGTTCCATCTCCCATTCCTTGGATTGAAATCCTCCCCCACTTAGCATCGACATACTTGATTATATCCATGCTAGGGGGTAAGCTCATTCGTTACATAGAATAGAGTACGCAGGTTCACGACCGGTATCCAAGGCTGAAAAGAGGACACGTGGGTAACTATCTATCGGTAAGCATAGAACTATGCCGGGTTTCTACGGCTTGACGAAATTCTCGCACATACATCTGAGATGCTTGAAACTTGAAGAGAGCGAAGATGAAAAGAGAAACACTCAAGAATGAGTCTCATGGTCTTTGAAAGATGACCCAGGATGGACTGGATACATGTCAAGCAAGAAGACAATGGAGATTATTCCCCCAATGTATGCATTTTCATCAGAGAGTCGTCGAAGGATGCGTTTCTATGGATCTGTGGCTAACTGGTTGGTCTCGGTCAATCGGGGTCCTATCAAATGCACAGGGTCCCAAAAGACTGGGATTATCACTTGCGGTGTTCCGACGTAACGTCTTGATTGAGATTCCACATTGTGACTTCACTTTTATCCCGTTCACCTTTTACTCCTTTAAGTGAGTCTAGCAAAGTCACTCTTAACTTCAATCTTCACCGCGTTTGCATTCTACTTCGATGCTACTTTCTTCACATTCATTTAATAATTCCAATTCGGTACAAGAATTCCTAGAGATCGATTCCATTTGAGGGTCAAAGTCAAGGTCTAGTTTTACCTCTAGTTTAACCCTCATTCGCTTCTTCGCAGAGCGTTTGGAATTATCTGTTTGGTACTCCTATAGCTTATGGTATGGTTACGAGTTATTGTCGCTCGGATAAGATCCGAATTGAGTCGTCAAGTCTCCCCCACTTATTATCAACATACCTGAGTAAGTCGAAGGCAGGGAGGAAACTGAGTTGATTCCAGGAATTGGTTAGCTGGGTTCTTAATTGGTTGGCGAGGTGGTACATGGAATTAAGTTGACCGCCAATCGGTCTTATCGGTGTGGTTTCTAATTTTATGTGATATGATGACTCTTCATACCTACGCATACGACTAAGTTCTCATACGAGTTAGAAGGGTGATTCGATCAAGTAGTTGGATGTCCTCGGTGGAAATATAGAATATGAGTGTCTTAAATGGGGTTGGTTTGCAAATCGCTGTTCACGAGTCTTAGTAAAGATTCTATAGGATTAAGGTTCAGTCGGCCTTTCGACAGAGATGGAATTCCTAGACGGTTTATTCAGGTCTCAACTAGATGATTGCAATAATATAACATGTCAATAAACGTGAAGATCGAGGTGGTCAGTCCCAATCTTACATTTATCAACTGTAGATCACTGCATTATTAAATGATAGTATTATCTTTTAACATGTGCAAGAGAAAGGATGACCAATCCTGACCTTACACTCTATTAGAGGACGACACTATCACAATTGAGCTTGGTGAAATTCCTAACTAAGGTTTTAACATTTATCGACTCCTTCTAGATTGCACTACTCACACTTATTCTAGGCAAAGACGCTAAAGTAATCAGTTGATGCAGCATTAACATGAAAAGTACCTTGGATAAGTTCATTCCTCGTTCTACGTGCCCATAGGACAGTTTGCAGCACGGTGTCCGGGTTGCCCGCATTGGAAGCAGAGACCTTCCTTTCTACGCTGTTCAAGTATCCAACACATACGAGTATGGGATCCTCCACAATGTGGACATGGTGGCCTGGTCCTTGGAGCGGTCGCACTCTGACCCGCATTCTCTGGCACTACTGCTCTGGTGCGGTTAATAGCGTACGGACCTGATCCTTGAGCCAGTCCCTTACCCTTGTTGAGACCTACTTCATTTGGTATATTCTTGCTCCTTTCCTCTGCTTCCTGCTGATTCAAACTCTTCTCATAAGCGCTAGTCATATTCACCAGCTGAGAGAGGTTAGCTATACCCTGGTGCACAAAGATAGTCCGAATTCTGGCATTGAGACCTGTTTCAAATTTAATACACTTGGTGCGTTCGTCTGCGTCCCGATAACTGCCAGAATAGCGAATCAGATCTTCAAATTGTGCCGCATACTCACCGACATTCATACTTCCCTGCTCCAGCTGCAGAAAAGCGATCTCCTTTTCCCTACGAACATCCTCAGGAAAATACTTCCCCAGGAAGTGAGCCTTAAACAGATCAAAAGTGATATCCTGATTGGCTGCCTCCAATTCTCTTCGCACTCGTTCCCACCATTACTCTGCTTCATCAGTCAACATATACTGCGCTAGCAACACAGTTTGTTCAACAGGTGGCGCCATGGTGCGAAGGATCTTCTCAATTTCCTTGAGCCATCGCTGAGCTCCATCAGGATTATACCCTCCTTCGAACCTAGGCGGTTCGCATTTCCTAAATCGAGCCATCCAGTCAATTTCTACAGGAATGGGTGGTGGATTCAATGCTGCTGCTGCGGCTGCGGCTGCTGCGATGTTTTTAGCTTGGTTCTGTTGCATTCGGGCCTGATTCTGATTCATTTGAATCAGATTCTCCAATATGGCAGCCATCCGCTCATTTTCGGCACGTCGCCCGACCATACTGTTAGGTCATGAAGGGAACAGCCAGTTAAAGACTGAATACTTAATCAATAACCTAAATATCCTAATCCTAGACTTAGACACTTACTAAACAAATCAGTTACTCGCTAGGTGAGTAACCATCGGAGATGTGAGTTCACACTCCAAAGGCCGAGGAAAAACTGCTCTGATACCAAAATGTAACACTCTCACTTTTATTAGTTACTTTTAGGTTTTGTTAAAATTGGAGATTTAAAATTTCTTTTTAACACATAAATTTCTTTAAAAGGTTTTACGAAAATCCGGCAGAGTTTCCTATGTTTTCCGGACTTCCCAAAAATTTTCTACTAAAAACCTGTCAGTCCAGAATTGTTTAAAAACATAAACAACAACAGTTAAAAGTCGTAACAGATCCTAACGCCCGATTAATGCAATTTCAGGGCAAACTACTAATTTATATATTATTTACAAAAAGTATTTATCCACTCAAAATAGGTAAAACACATTCCACGTAGTGGAACTTAAAATCTTGCTCGGCCAGCACTAGGGTATGCTCCACTTGTGTACCTGAAAAATATTAACCACACAGGGGAAGCATCACACAGAACTTAAAAGAGAGATTTCTAAGCAGATATATATGACACACCAAGACCATTAAAACCTATACTATACTACATAATTCATGCTCTTCTTTTCCTCTTTACTTCCTAACTGTTTCCCAATTCTTTTTCTTTTTAATTGTTTCCCTTTAAATAATCCCTAACCTCTAATTATTCTTATTCCTCATTACTTTCACTCTATCCTGTTTACTCCTTTTTCCTAATCACCCTAATTTCCCTATTCCCCCCTCTTTCCAGCTAACCTTTTTCTTTTCTTCTTTTCCCATAACCACTCTATTAGCCATTTTTCCTTTCCATTATCATTTTCATTTCCTTTCCCATTTTTATTTCCTTTTTATTCTATTTTCATTACCCTTTTCCATTAATCAATGATATGTCCCTATCCGTTTCCGTTATCCCTTTTTCTTTTACTAAATTTTTGTTGGAAACCAACAAGCGGCTCAATATAGTCTAGAGGGGGGGTGAATAGAATATTGAAGCCTTATTACAGATTTTTCGTCCACCTAAGAGAATGGTTTTATGAAAATAAATTTTCTTAATAATTCAGTTCAGATTACTCGAGTAACTCAAGCCTTCACTCGAGTAATACGCAACCAAAAATAATTTCACTCGAGTATTCAGCAAATCACTCGAGTAATACGAAAGCAAATTTTAAATCACTCGAGTAACAGAAAACCTACTCGAGTAATGTTTATAAACTGAAAGCAGATTACTCGAGTGACAAGAACTTTACTCGAGTAAACTGGGTAAAATTCAATTTAAAACTTAGTTTTCAATGGAGTTCTTCAAGAATAACAATGCTATGATGATTCAACAAATTATGAATGATTAATATGAACAATTTCAAGTAATATTAACATGCAATTTTAGATCAATTAAGTAGAATTAAGAAAACCCCAATTCTAACCTAAAAATGCAAATGTTAATGAATTAATGAAATACAAGGAATGAAAATAAAAGAGACACAAGGATTTATCCTGGTTCACTTTCACCCACTTGAAAGCTACTCCAGTCCCCTCTTAAATCAAGAGAGATTCTTCACTAGAAATCTTCAAATGTAGATTTTACAATGTTTTAAGATGCAACTAGATTCTTAGTTCTCCTATCTTAAAACCCAACTCAAAGTGTGTACCAAACACTTTGATCTAATCTACCCCTTTTGAGAATTCTAGATTTCCTTGCTAATTGATTGAAGATGCTTCCAACCAATCCTCTTTTCTTGCTTTGATTTGATCCTCAAAGTCTTCCTTGTGAGATTCTTCACTTGTGTTGAAACTTCAATAATGCAATCACAAATTGCAAATCTTCAACAACCACTAAGAACAAAATTATGATCTCAAGAATATTTGAACAATGAAAGAAAATAGAGTGAAGAATGAAAAGTTCTTTGTTGAATCTTGATAGCTCTTGAAAGATGTAAAATAGCTCTTGAATTGCTTTTGAAAGTCTATATAAAATTGTAAGAATGAAAGTATGTATATATGAAAGAGAAAATTAAGTCCTTTTAAAATTTTCCCAACACTGATTGAATTACTCGAGTAAACCAAACAACGTCACTCGAGTGAAACATGTCAGATTAAGTTACTCGAGTGATGTGTAAACCATTACTCGATTAACCTGTCAGGACATAAATTACTCGAGTGAACCAATACTCATTACTCGAGTAAACTGATCAGAATCTGAATAAAAACAAAGTTTTTCTAAAATGATTTTCACAAGCTATTTAATCAAGATTTAAAGTATCTTCACTCTTAATCAAACATTATTTAAATATTCTTAAAATCACCTAAGCTACCCACACCAATGAGATGCATTGCATAAAATAAAGATTACATTGAAATAGAATTAATAAAAATCCTAATTCTAATCTTCATGTGGTGTAGCTTGCTTGTTGCCAATGTTGTTGCTTGGAGAGAAATTGTTAGCATCAAAACATGAGAATCCTACAATTTTTCCATTACCTTGACCATAATTCATTCCCTTTAATTCCTTTACCAATTCCTTTTTTATTTATTTCCTTTATTCATTTTCCATTATGTGTAACCTCAATCAGAGATCTACACACCGTGTTTACAACCACAAACAGTGATCTGCAAACGCTGTGTATGCAACCACAGACAGTGATCTGCATACGTATGCAACCACAAACAGTGATCTGCATACGTGTATACAATCACAAATAGTGATCTGTATACACACATCTCGTTTATGTAACCTCAAACAGAGATCTACATAAACTTCCGTTACCTTTTTATTATTTGGCCACAGGGTCAATACAACCACCTGCGCCGTGCCACAGGGTCAATACAACCACCTGCGACATTTACGATTTTCATTAGGCCACAGGGTCAATACAACCACCTGCGCCGTGCCACAGGGTCAATACAACCACCTGCGACATTTACCATTTTTATAATCTCTTTATTAACGTATTAGTCTTATCCCTTTACTTTTAGTTCCTTAATTCTATCTAATACTTTTAATTTCCTAACCCTTCCTTATCCTCTATTATCGTCTCACTTCGCTCACACCTTCCCTTAACGACTTATTATTATTTCCTTGCCATCTTATACTTAAGTACTTTTCGTTACTAAATTACTCTCATACTAACTCTTAGTTGTTTACCTATTCTTTTTCTTTTCTTTTTCTTCTTCTCTTCCTTATCATTCTGTTTATTTATTTCTTTCTTGTTATTCCTTTTATTTCGTTACTAATTGCTTTAACTCTTCTTTATCTAACTTTTCTTTTCCTAATTATCTTCCTTATTACATATCCTATTATTACATCATTAGTCCTATTCTACTCAGTAGTCTCACTAAATTCTCTTTACTCTCATTTGTTCATTTCTAAATATATTTCCCTATTCACCATTTCTATTCTTTTGCCACACCCTACCGATCTAATTGATTAGTTATTCTATTACCTATCTTTTATTCAATCACTATTTGTTTCCCCTATTTACTCCATCTATCTTTCTTCATTATTAGCGGGTTACCCTAAGGTTCATTAACAATTAACATTTCCTCCGGTCCTAGCGATAGATATAACTACCCAGAAATACACCCCTTAAGGACTGGTAATGAAACCCCTTAACTCAATCGGTGATAGTGAGGGGTAACCTTAATCTGGCGCTTTACTCTCCGACTCACGCTTTAGCTCGGCTCCAACTGGATCCTAAGCTCCTCCAATCTTTGATTCCAAGCACGGTGGGGACAATCGATCTCGATCACGGTGACGGTGTTGCTCTTCGACATAGGGAAGAGAGAGAGAGAGGGTTCACGATGAGAGAGAAAATAGGAGGTTGTGAGGGTGGTGGGTGGCCGGTGTGGGGATTGGCCGTGGTGGCTGGTGTAGTGGCGGTGGTGGCCCCTGGCGGCGGCGGTTTGTGGTGGTAAGGAGGAGAGAGATGTAAGTTCCATGATGAATGCTTTGATAATGACAAAGTGTTTTTGAACAAGCTATCATGTGTTGATCAAGTTCAAGATCAATAAGCAACAACAAACATCAAATGAAGAAGAGAGAAAGCAAACTCATGAAGACTTAGTTTGAGTGTAATTGTAATTGTTTTATCTTTTGCCTCTCAAGCTTCTTAGGTCTTTTATTTGGGTAGATTATTTAGAGGGTAGTGAATCTCTATCATAAGTCATGATTAAATCATAATTTGAGTTTTCACTTAACCTAAAATCAATAGGTGGCTTAAAGGTTTGAAAGGAAAGGTTTAGTTTTGAGAAAACAAGTTTCTAAAATGTGCAGTATGGATTTAATCGATTAAGGATGAATTTAATCGATTAATACTCAATTAAGCTGAAATTTAATCGATTAAATACTGCAGATCTGGTTTTTTAAAATACGATTTTCACTTCTCAAAATCAGTTTTCAAGTGCTACAACTTTTGGGTATTCTATATAAACCTATTCCTAACCTTTGTGAATCATTATTACAAATCTAGAATCATTTTCATACAAGTTTTACAAAGAATCAAGCCACTCTATTCTCTCTCAATTTCAAAGATCAAAGCTTTCATATTTTCATATTCTTTGATCAAGAACCTTTGAATCTCTTATTGTGAATTGTCATAGCTATTGATTGAGATTCATAGTATTGTCATTTGTGTATTCAATTGTGTTGTAATCTTTGCAAGAAGGCAAGCCAACTACAACAACAAAGAAGACTTGGTGTGTCGTTTATCATCAAGCAAGTTCATTCAAGCAATTGAAGAAGAAGAAAGTCTAGGTTGTGAATCAAGCAAAGTGAAGCCTTGGTGTGTGGATTATCATCAAGCAAAGAAGACTTGTTGTGTCGATTATCAACAAGGGGTAGAGGTTAGATTAGAGAGAAGATCAATAGGATTACAAGGCAAGGGTGTGGTGTATCTCTTGTAGGCTAGCAAGAAGGGAGTCTTGTGAGGCACTTACTTGTAATTTGAGAACTCTAATTCCTCATAGTGAAGAATCTCTCTTGGTTGAAGAGGGGACTGGATGTAGCTTTCAAGCGGATGAAAGTGAACCAGGATAAATCACTGTGTCGTATCTCTAAACCCTTAACTCTTTACATTCAAGTCTTTAATTGTGTTCTTGGTTGAAAACCTAGAGAAAGATTGATTTTTCATAATTGATTGAATTGAATCTTTATTGTTCAAATTGATAAAGGGAAAATCATTTTCATAACCTTGGTAATCAATAAGAATATAGGTGTTAATTGTTTTCGCTGAATCTCTGATCTTACGTGTTGATTGATTGATTTTCGTATGCGATTGAAAAGTGATTTTTCAGTTTCTGATAGATTTAATCGATTAAGCACAATTTTAATCGATTAAGGACTTTTGAACTTTCAGGCTTAATCGATTAAATTTCAGAATAATCGATTAAGTGAATTTGAACTTTCAGGCTTAATCGAGTAAATCACAGTTTAATCGATTAAGACAGTACAAATTTGCAAAAATCATTTGTTTTGATTGTTTTGATTTGTTTCGTTCGAAAATCTTTCAAGGTTTCTTTTACACCTATTCAGCCCCCCCTTCTAGGTGTTCTTCTAGGGTTTCTTAGTTGTTTCAACCACCAATTGCGGTTTCCTCAATTGGTATCAGAGCTCGGTCGAAAGACACGAGCATAAGAGCTTTTTCGTAAAGATCCTTTAAGAAAATCGCAATGGGTTCTATGAATCCCTTTGGTGGTGAAGGTTATTCAATAAATCGTCCTCCATTGTTTACCGGAGAAGGCTATGCATATTGGAAAGTTAGAATGAAAATCTTTATCCAAGCCATAGATAGTGAAATTTGGAAAGTAGTTGAAAAAGGTCCTCATATCCCCTCTAGTTTAGTTGAAGGCGCAGTACATTTAATCACCGAGGATAAGTGGAAGGATGATGATAGAAAAAAAGTTCAATATGATTTTAAAGCAAAGAATATCATCACCTCCGCCTTGTCCTATGATGAGTTCTTTAGAGTTTCTCAATGTACTAGTGCTAAGGAAATGTGGGACACTTTACAAGTGACTCATGAAGGAACTAGTGAGGTTAGGAGAGCTAGATTGAATGCTTTAATGCATGATTATGAATTGTTTCAAATGCTTCCAAATGAATCTATTAATGATATGCAAAAGCGTTTTACTCATATTATTAACCATTTACTTGCTCTTGGTAAGACTTTCTTACAAGGTGAACTTTCTAACAAAGTGTTGAGATGTTTAGACAGGAATTGGCAACCAAAAGTAACGGCTATTGTTGAATCTAAAAACTTG
Source organism: Crotalaria pallida (assembly GCA_037953625.1). Lineage (NCBI taxonomy): Eukaryota > Viridiplantae > Streptophyta > Magnoliopsida > Fabales > Fabaceae > Crotalaria > Crotalaria pallida. The sequence continues at coordinate 22,849,630 of CM075654.1, forward strand.
GATGCTATGGATCTAGCAACACTTTTTGGAAAGCTTCAAGAACATGAAATGGAGCTTGGACGATTAAGTATCAATGAAGAGTCGGATAAGAACAAAGGAAGAAAGGGACTTGCTCTTAAAGTCAATAGATCATATAAAAAGAAAGAGAGTTCCGATGATGATGATAGTGAAGATTCCGATTCCGATGTTGATGAAAAAGACATGAAACTTTTACTAAGGAAGTTTGACAAATTTCTAAGGAGAAAAGGAAGGTTGAACAAAGACAAACGTAAAGAGAAGGATTCCCCACACTTCAAGACCAAGACTTCAAAAGAAGGTGTAGTTTGCCATGAATGTGGAAAGCCCGGACATCTCAAGTACTCATGCTCTAAGTATCTCAAGAAGAAGGAGAAAGAAAAGAAAAATTCTAAATCTAAAAGAGCATACATAGTTTGGGATAGTGATGAAGATAACAAGAAAAGCACATCAAATAGTTCTTCGGATGATGAAGAAGCCGCTTGTCTCAACTTGATAACTCTAGTAGATGATGAAGAACAAAGTTCAAATGATGAATCAAGTTATCAAAGCGAGGAAAGCGATGTAAGTCATACTAAATCCGAAATTTCTTCTAAATATGAATTGTTATATAATGCTTATGAAGAAATGCATGAACAATTTGAAAAACTAGCTTTGAAAAACTTTGAAAGAAAGAAGCTCATTTTGAAACATCAAAAAGAGATTTTAGAACTTAAAAAACAAGTTGATGAGCTTAATCTTGAAAATGAAACTCTTGATCTTACATATGCTAGTTCTTCTTGTGATTGTGCTAGTAGAGTGAATATTGTGGTTGATTGTGAGAATTGCAAGTTGCTCAAAGATGAAAATGCTATTTTGAAAAATAAGCTTGCAAGTTTCACAAATGGTGATATTAGATTGCGCACATTGTTAAATTTTCAAAGAGAAAATTCAAACAAGTTTGGTTTGGGTTATACTAATGCTAAGAGTAATTCTCATAGAAATGTTGTTGATTTTTCAAAGGTTGATTTTTCAAATGCACCAACATGTTTCTATTGTGGTACTCATGGACATACTTCAAATGTGTGTTATATTAAAGTGCATGGTATACCTAAAGGAGATTTTGTTTGGATGAAAAAGGGTGAGAGTCCCTACACTAACAAAAATGGATCCAAAACCATTTGGATACCAAAAAGCAAAGCATGATTGTTTTGTAGGTATGATTGAAGAGCAAAGGGCTTACAAGTGTTATTCATACATTTGCATCTCAATTGGTATTACATTTTCATCTCAAGTGAATGTCCTACAAAAAGGTAAAATGATATTGTTGAATATTTACAATTGTTTAGTCTTCTTAATTGGTATAATTGAATTGTTCTCAAATAGTATTATTTTTCTAAAGTTCAATTGGTATAATTGATATTGATCACTCAATGCTACTAATTTTGATGATTAGATGATTATCATGCTATTATTGTTGTGATATTTCTTTACATTGATGATATCTCAATTGGTATTATGACTTCTTAGTATTTCTATTGGTTCATAATTCATTGTTATATTTTCTTGCCAATTGGTATCACATTTCAAAGTATAATACTTGTTATATCTCAATTGGTATCAATGTTGTGAAGAAATGTTTGTTTTAGAGAAATCATGATCATTTCTTTGTTTCTACTATTTTGGCTTAGTATTTTATATTTCAATTGGTATATATATTACTTTTTGATAATGCCAAAGGGGGATAAATGGTATGTTTTGAAAAATGGGAGAAATGATATGTTTTTGTGGAGAAAGGTTGTTTTGTTGTTTTTATGTAGGTTGAGCTAAGTTGTTGAAGATAGGGGGAGAATCAAGCTTCTATCAATTGGATTTCAAATATCAAATGCATTGATTGAGGGGGAGCAAGTTTCTCACCAAGTGATCAAATTGTTAAAGCATCAACAACTTCAATCAAATTCAAAACATGGTTTGTCATTTTCAAAAAGGGGGAGATTGTAAGTTCCATGATGAATGTTTTGATAATGACAAAGTGTTTTTGAACAAGCTATCATGTGTTGATCAAGTTCAAGATCAACAAGCAACAACAAACATCAAATGAAGAAGAGAGAAAGAAAACTCATGAAGACTTAGTTTGAGTGTAATTGTAATTGTTTTATCTTTTGCCTCTCAAGCTTCTTAGGTATTTTATTTGGGTAGATTATTTAGAGGGTAGTGAATCTCTATCATAAGTCATGATTAAATCATAATTTGAGTTTTCACTTAACCTAAAATCAATAGGTGGCTTAAAGGTTTTAAAGGAAAGGTTTAGTTTTGAGAAAACAAGTTTCTAAAATGTGCAGTATGGATTTAATCGATTAAGGATGAATTTAATCGATTAATACTCGATTAAGCTGAAATTTAATCGATTAAATACTGCAGATCTGGTTTTTTAAAATACGATTTTCACTTCTCAAAATCAGTTTTCAAGTGCTACAACTTTTGGGTATTCTATATAAACCTATTCCTAACCTTTGTGAATCATTATTACAAATCTAGAATCATTTTCATACAAGTTTTACAAAGAATCAAGCCACTCTATTCTCTCTCAATTTCAAAGATCAAAGCTTTCATATTTTCATATTCTTTGATCAAGAACCTTTGAATCTCTTATTGTGAATTGTCATAGCTATTGATTGAGATTCATAGGATTGTCATTTGTGTATTCAATTGTGTTGTAATCTTTGCAAGAAGGCAAGCCAACTACAACAACAAAGAAGACTTGGTGTGTCGTTTATCATCAAGCAAGTTCATTCAAGCAATTGAAGAAGAAGAAAGTCTTGGTTGTGAATCAAGCAAAGTGAAGCCTTGGTGTGTGGATTATCATCAAGCAAAGAAGACTTGTTGTGTCGATTATCAACAAGGGGTAGAGGTTAGACTAGAGAGAAGATCAATAGGATTACAAGGCAAGGGTGTGGTGTATCTCTTGTAGGCTAGAAAGAAGGGAGTCTTGTGAGGCACTTACTTGTAATTTGAGAACTCTAATTCCTCATAGTGAAGAATCTCTCTTGGTTGAAGAGGGGACTGTATGTAGCTTTCAAGCGGATGAAAGTGAACCAGGATAAATCACTGTGTCGTATCTCTAAACCCTTAACTCTTTACATTCAAGTGTTTAATTGTGTTCTTGGTTGAAAACCTAGAGAAAGATTGATTTTTCATAATTGATTGAATTGAATCTTTATTGTTCAAATTGATAAAGGGAAAATCATTTTCATAACCTAGGTAATCAATAAGAATATAGGTGTTAATTGTTTTCGCTGAATCTCTGATCTTACGTGTTGATTGATTGATTTTCGTATGCGATTGAAAAGTGATTTTTCAGTTTCTGATAGATTTAATCGATTAAGCACAATTTTAATCGATTAAGGACTTTTGAACTTTCAGGCTTAATCGATTAAATTTCAGAATAATCGATTAAGTGAATTTGAACTTTCAGGCTTAATCGAGTAAATCACAGTTTAATCGATTAAGACAGTACAAATTTGCAAAAATCATTTGTTTTGATTGTTTCGATTTGTTTCGTTCGAAAATCTTTCAAGGTTTCTTTTACACCTATTCAACCCCCCCTTCTAGGTGTTCTTCTACGGTTCCTTAGTTGTTTCAACCACCAATTGCGGTTTCCTCAAGAGAAAGAGAGAGAGAGAGGATGAGACTAAGAGGGAGGAGAGGGAAGGAAAGGATCTAAGAGGAGGTGGAATAACAAGGAGGTGGGGTGGCGGCAGTGGTCCAAGGGCGGCGGCTCGCGGTGGCCGGCCAGGAGGAAGAAGGGTGATATGGAGGGAAGAGGGAATGGAAGGAGAGAGAAAGAAAGAGAGGGAGAAAGAGGGAGAGAGAGAAGGCGGGTTGAAGAGGAAGAGCCCAGGGGGGGTGGCGGTTCGTGGGCGGCGCCGGCGGTGAAGGATGTGAAGGAGGGAAGGAGGAAGAGGATCGGAGTTGGAGAAGGGAGGAATGAAAATGGGAACTTCGAACCCCCTGCAACACGGTCTTAAACTAGACTGGCGCTTGAGCGCCGCCCACCGCGCTTGAGCGCGAGGGCCTATTCTGCTGCAGGTCTGATGTACGCCGTGCTTGGGCGCGGCTTCTCGCGCTTGAGCGCGAGTCTCATTGACTTCGGGTTAACCACGCTATAACTTCTTCGTTAACCGTCGGATCTTGCTCAAATTTGACGAGAAAATTCCTAAAAATCCTAACTTCATATCCAACGGTGTGAATTGTGTTCCGAGTCTTAATTCTTTTATTTTAATTTTCTACCCTACGTTATGTTTTAGTACCGAATTATCTACTTTTCTGGCCTATTTCTACTTTCAATTTAATGTTCCTTTCTTTTCTAACCTTATTATTATTATTGTTATCTTTTCCTAATGTTAAAATACTTCTTTTAAATAACTATTTGTAGTTCATTATCATTATTTCATTTATTCTAACTATTATTTATTTATTCGTCTTTGGGTTTGAAGTTTGGGATGTTACACTTGACCTTGCCTACATAAAACCGTGGGTGTATGAGTATTGGCTTTAGTCCATTTCTCATTTCCTTCATTCATTTCACACACCAACACAAACACTTTGGTCCAAGAGCAACACAAAACTCTTGAGACCCTTAGAGAAAGAGAGGGTGACCGAGAAGGGAGGAGCTGTTACAGAATGGTATCAGAGCTATGGTAATCCTTAGTGGCCTTAAGCATGGGCTTACATGCTTTGCTTGTGTGACTCTGTATGTGTGCTTGCTAGAGTAGGGATAAGAACATAGAATTAAGTTCTCATCTTTTTAAGATGAGAAATTTTATTGGTGGCATTTAGGGTTGACCGAGTTAGTCTAAGGGACTTATCCTATAGTTCGAGGAATGTAGACTTAGCAGAAGTGAACAGACTGAAACCCCCCTTAACTTGATGTCTCACTAGTAGTTGATAAACCCCAGTTTGTTAACTTAGACGTACCTTTGCCCAAAGAGTAGTCGGTACCTTTGAAAGATAGGATGCTATTCTTGAATCCCCTGTTTGTTGAATTGCTTCAACAAACCAGTTCTATTGCTAAAATTTGAATCTTTTCTTCATAAGCCTCCACCAAACCGTAGCTTTACCGGTCCTTTCCGAGAGGTAATAGTTTGAATTGTGGAAATTGCGAGTGCCCTAGTTACCCGAGTAGTTTAGGTTTGCATAATTAAGGGAGGATAAATGGTGGATTTAGTTATAAGTTTAATCCAAGTTGGGGAGTTATAAGGAAGAAAAGAGGTCTATTAGAAGAAATTCTGAGGAAAATTTTGAGAGTTCGAACTGCCATACACCATAATCGTAGGTTTGGATGGTGGAGGTGATAGGTTGGGTTAATGATTAGGATGAACCTAAGGAGAAAAATGAGGTTGTTTGAAGAAATAAGTGAGCCCAAATTTTAATAGAACTCCCTTAAGATAGAGAAAGGGTAGGGAATAGTGAATATTTAAGGATTGTAAGTGAAGCCCTATACTTTGGAGATGTGTGAATTTTTGCTTGCTTAATTTTCCCTAAGTCTATACCTATGGTTGGACTTTTTGTGACGACAACTTGCCAAAGGAGCGGCGTCTTCTTCGGTTGGTCCGATGGACTTAACCCGATTCGACACACGAGCGGTTGCACGAGTACGACCTCCTCGTCTGAAAGCAACAGGCAAGGAGCACGGTGAGGTAAAATAGATCAGCAGAAGGGAATACGACCACAAAGCGAAAGGAGAATGTTCTTATGGAAATCGCATTAATGAGCAAATTTTGTGCCCTGCTGCCCAATCTACAATGTATTTCTCGGGGACGAGAAATCTTTAAGTTGGGGAGAATGTAACACCCCGCAAATTCCTCGTATTAATTCAAAATACTAAAGAGATTTAATTTAAGGAAAACATTTTTGAAAAGAGTATTTTCTTAAATGAATTTCTTAATTCATGTTTTCAAAAAGGAAAATGATTTCTAAAGAAATGATTTTTATGAAATAATATTATAAGTTTTTAAGTTGAGTTATTGAGAAATGATTATCTCAAAGAAATGGCAAATTTTTAATAAGGAATTATTTGATAAAAAGGTAACTTGTTTTCTATAAATGTGTGTTTGATATTTTTGGTATTAAAATTTTTTATGCTTGAATGTATGCTTAAGATTATGTGGAAATTTAATTAGTAAAGGGAGATGATGAAGCATGCATGAATGTAGGTGTTTATGTGACATATGTGTGTAATACGTGTAAGTGTATGGGTGTGTACATGAATATATATGTGTGTGTGTCGTGTGTGTAATATGATATGCATGGTTAAATATATATATATATATATATATATATATATATATATATATATATGCATCATTCCATGATCCATGCTATGTGCTTGCTATGATGAAATGAAAGTATGTATATGATGTATGAGTGCCGTATGCTTGGAGGGGAGGCATGATGTTCTAAAATGTTATATGCATGATTGGGTATGAGTGTGTGATTTCATGATATGTGTCCATGATGATAGTGTGAAATGAAATTATATGAGTATATGTGCCTGTGTGTATGTGTGGCCGTGTAAGAGAAGAGGAACCAAACTAGATAGATTTTCTTAAGCATTAAGAAATAGAAAATTCAAATGGGAAACAAGTGGAAACCTAGGGTGATGACTCATGAAGCCTAAGAGAGAGACTTTTTCTTCACCTTGTCCCCCTTGACAAATCCCTCCCATGCAACTAATTAAGTGGACCGAATTACCCTTGAACCATAGCCTAAACCGAGGACCAAAGGGGAAACTTCCACCTCTTGACCTTGCCTACATAAAACCGTGGGTGTATGAGTATTGGCTTTAGTCCATTTCTCATTTCCTTCATTCATTTCGCACACCAACACAAACACTTTGGTCCAAGAGCAACACAAAACTCTTGAGACCCTTAGAGAAAGAGAGGGTGACCGAGAAGGGAGGAGAGGAAAAGAAGAGTGGAAACCCAAACCTCCCAACCCAAACACCTTGATTTCTTCCTCCAATCACTTTCTTCAAAGGGTGAGGAGAAAACCAACCATTGACCCTAAGAGAGAGGAGGCCGAAGCAACTCTAGGAGAAAGAAAGGAGATCAACCCTAATCCTAGGAATTCTTTGAAGATCCAAGTGCTTAGAAGACCTTTTCTTCTAGGTATAAACCGAAGACCTAGAAGTATTAGGATTAGTTTTGTTTGTACTCTTGTAATTTTTCCTTTTCTTCTTTTACATGACTATTTTATGGTGTGATCTAAGATGCATGTGATGTTTTACCTTGATCTTGATTTTTGAAGAACTAAATAAATTTGTAATAACTAATTGATGGATTCTCTATAATTCGGTTAGTGCTTTTCTTGATAGATCTTGATGTTTCATGATGGATCCTTATGTTCTTTTTCAAATTAGATCTCTTAGATCCAAGGTTTTGTTCATGATCTTTGTGAGTTTGAAGTCGATCTCTTTGCATGTTTGATTTTTATGTTTGAAGCCGTGAAGTACGAAATGTTCAAGTGATTATTTGATGAATGAATGTTTGATCTAAACTTGTTTTTGAGATTTTGGTCTTGCATGTTAGTTGATGATGATTTTTATAATCTTGAACCTTTGCATGTCTTAATTTGTGTCTTGATCTTTGGTTTTTAACATGATCTTTGGTTTTGGGCTTTGATCTTGATTTTGTCTTCGATTCGTGTTTTGATCTCTCATTTTGTTTTGATTATGAGCTTTGCATGTAAATCTTAAAACAAAAGCTTTGATGTTTTCTCTAAGCATGTGTCGGTTTTGGTTCTTTTTCTCACTCAAGACAATTTTGCATTTTACTTATGTTCAAATCCATGACTTGATCTATATTGTGACGAGCTTGTTTTCGAAAGGTTTTGATCGAATAATTTGGACTTGTAAGGTTTTCCAAAAATTAGGGTGGAAATTTTTTTTTCTTTTATAACACTTGATTGGAAAGTAAAATCAGAGGGTTGAATTCCGGAAAGTTAAAAGAAGTTGGAAAGCAGTCGAGGGGTTTTCGCAATAAATATTATTTTCATCAATGAAACCTTTAGTCCCTCGATTGCGAGTTTTTTTTTCTTAAAATGAAACTGATCAATACCGGATTTTAAAACTTATTAAAAGCAAGCGGAATGTTGAAATGCGTGAAGTGAACCATAGTTGTAGATAATAGGTCATAAAAGGTCTGATACAAAATAGTTACAAGTCCATTGGAAATAAAACACTCTGACAATACCTCACCAAAAGCAAATTTAAAAAAAGTAAAACTCAAAAGAAAGGGTATCATCAGAGCTGGTCGTCGGTCCACTGCAGCTATTTCATAGACAGAGATCACCGGTTTCGTCCCACGAAACCTACGAGGACGAAAGCGAACTACGGGATTGGGATGGTAGAGAGGGATCTCTACTTCTCCCTCAAAACAACTCGGTGATCCCGATACTCCCAAGCACCATCAAGGAGCGGGCGGATCTCGATACAAGGCAGGCATTCGGTGTTAGTTCCATGATGAATGTTTTGATAATGACAAAGTGTTTTGAACAAGCTATCATGTGACGATCAAGTTCAAGTTCAACAAGCAACAACAAACATCAAGTGAAGAAGAGAGAACAAGCACATGAAGACTTAAGTTTGAGTGTAATTGTTTTTGTTTTATCTTTTGCCTCTCAAGCTTCATAGGTTTTCATTTGGGTAGTTTGTTTAGAGGTTAGTGAATCTCATTCATAAGTCATGATTTAATCATAATTTGAGTTTTCACTTAACCTAGAATCAATAGGTGGCTTAAAGGTTTTAAAGGAAAGGTTGGTTTTTGAGAAAACAAGTTTTAAACAAGTGCAGTATCAATCTACTCGAGTAAATCAAGATTTAATCGAGTAGTACTCGAGTATGCTGCAATTTACTCGAGTAAACACTGCTGAACTGATTTTTAAAATACGATTTTCACTTCTCAAAATCAGTTTTCAAGTGCCATAACTTTTGGGTATTCTATAAAAACCTTTTCCTAACCTTTGTGATCATAACCTATCATTTTGATATTCATTTTACAAAGAATCAAGCCACTCTATTCTCTCTCAATTTCAAAGATCAAAGCTTTTCTATTTTCATATTCTTTGATCAAGAATCTTTGAATCTCTTGTGTGATTTGTTATAGCTATTGATTGAGATTCATTAGGATTGTTATGTGTATTCATTGAGTTGTAATCTTTGCAATAAGGCAAGCCACTACAACAAACAAAGAAGCCTTGGTGTGTCGATTATCATCAAGCAACATTCATTGAAGAAGAAGAAGTCTTGGTTGTGAATCAAGCAAAGAAAAGCCTTGATGTGTGGATTATCATCAAGCAATTGAAGACTTGTTGTGTCGATTATCAACAAGGGGTAGAGGTTAGATTAGAGAGAAGATCAATAGGATTACAAGGCAAGGGTGTCGGTTATCTCTTGTAGGCTAGCAAGAAGGAAGTCTTGTGAGGCAATCACTTGTAATTTGAGAACTCTAATTCCTCATAGTGAAGAATCTCTCTTGGTTGAAGAGGGGACTGGATGTAGCTTTCAAGCGGGTGAAAGTGAACCAGGATAAATCGCTGTGTCGTATCTCTAAACCCTTACTCTTTATATTCAAGTCATTGGATTGCGTTCTTGGTTGAAAACCTAGAAAAGAATGATTTTCATAATTGATTGAATTGAATCTTTAATTGTTAAAATTGATAAAGGGAAAATCATTTTCATAATTAGGTTAATCAATAAGAATATAGGTATTAATCATCTTCGTTGAATCTCTGATCTTTCATGTGAATTGATTGATTTTCATATGCGAATGAAAACTTGATTTTTCTGGTTTCTGTCAGATATACTCGAGTAAACGAGTCTTTAATCGAGTACTACTCGAGTATTCTGAAATCTACTCGAGTAAACCTGAGAGTTTTTGGAAAAATATTTTGTTTTGATTATTTCGATTTGTTTCGTTCGAAAATCTTTCAAGGTAGCTTAGACACCTATTCAACCCCCCCTTCTAGGTGTATTCCTAGGGTTCCTTTGTCTCTCCAACCACCAATTGCGGTTTCTTCATTCGGTCATCACCTACAAGGGCAGGAGAGTAAGCCTAACACAGTCGCATTATCGAATAAGCCTAAGCCCTAACATTCACAACCAGATAACAGCAGCAATCACCAGTGCAATAATGCATATACATATGAGCAAACACCAGTTTAATTATTATCTTCGAGATAAGTGGCATGATGCATGAACATGTTCTCCAACTCTGACTCTGAGGCCTCTGTGTCCACCGGGTCCAGATCTGAGGAACGGTGCGTCCCAGACGCGGCACGGCTTACGGCACGTCTGCTAGCGTAAACGGCATGACTTACGGTGTTTCCACCAGCATAAACGGCACGACTTACAGTGTTTCCACCAGCGTAAAAGGCATGACTTACGGTGTTTCCACCAGCATAAACGGCACGACTTACGGTGTTTCCACCAGCATAAACGGCACGACTTACAGTGTTTCCACCAGCGTAAAAGGCATGACTTACGGTGTTTCCACCAGCATAAACGGCACGACTTACAGTGTTTCCACCAGCGTAAAAGGCATGACTTACGGTGTTTCCACCAGCATAAACGGCACGACTTACAGTGTTTCCACCAGCGTAAATGGCACGACTCACGGTGCGTCCACCAGCGTAAACGACACGACTTACGATGTTTCCACCAGCGTAAACGACACGACTTACAGTGCGTCCACCAGCGTAAACGGCACGACTTACGGTGTTTCCACCAGCGTAAACGGCACGACTTACGGTGAACCCCATGCAGGCTTTCATAAAATATCAAGTTCAGTTACCAAAACAGTTCACAGGTTCACCGGTGTAGGAAAGGCACGCCTTACGGTGTTTCCACCTGCGTAGGTGTTCCTCAGATTGGGACTGGTCTGATAACCTAGCTCATGTCATGTATGTTCTCGATGCAACTCTTGCAATCCTAGGTTATCATGCACATGTTCAAGTTCCAGGTTTATAATTAGTCCCACCATGTCATAATCGTTTGACATCAGTCCAGCATGGATACATACACAGCCATAGGCATCCAACATGTATCCATATGCATCTAAGCATACAGATGACATAGCAGAGTCATACAAGTTCTAGATTACGTCTATGTCTGAGTGTTCGGTCAAAGTCCCATCATTCCTTGACCTAAGTCACCTCAAGTGACTAAAACTTGGGATAAGCAAGTCTTAACTACTTAAGACTTCGATTAAGTGAGTCCTAATCGCTTAAGACTACGTTTAACTGACTTCAGTTGACTAATCATGGACTAAGTCCACTAATCTTGGACTAAATCTCACAAATCAGGAGTTTAGTCTCACTAATCATGAATTAGATCTCACTAATCATGAATTAGGTTTCACCAATCATGGATTAAGTCTAACTAATCTTGGATTAGTTGACTAATCATGGTTTAGGTCACTAATCGAGGATTAAGTCCAACTAATCATGGATTAGTTGACTAATCAGAATTAGGGTTACTAATCAAGGATTAAGTCCAACTAATCTTGAATTAGTCGACTAATCAGGATTAAGGTCACTAATCGAGAATTAAGTCCAACTAATCATGGATTAGTTGACTAATTAGGGATTAAGGTTACTATTCTAGGATTAAGTCTAACTAATCTTGGATTAGTTGACTAATCACAGTTGAGGGAGACTTAATTTGGTCTAGGTGCCACTTAGTTGTCTAAAACTAGGTTTGATTATCACTTAATTAGCTAAACCCTTCTTAGTTATTGAGTTAACTCCCTAACGAAGGCTTAGAACCTAAAACCGTGATGATCACACTTAATCATCTTATCTAATTCACAATTGGAGCCTAATTAACACAAATCTTTGTGATCAACTCCTAAACCTAGTTCGTCTAAGGGCTAATCATGAATTAACAACATAGTCAATTCGGTTTCTCCTCAACACAAAGTATGCTCATAAAATTCAGCATGAACATATGGTATTCACAAAAACAATCATTCATCAATACTAAACATGGTCATAAAATTCAGCATCAAACATTTCATTAACAACATAGCATAAACAATGGTTCATCAACACATAACATAGTCATAGATTTCAGCATAGAAACATTAAGCAAACATATATCAACACTCATCAAATTCGGCCTCCAAGCCCAAAATCAAAGTCTAACTAGTGCCCTTGAGTCTCATGGTGACTCACCCTAAATTTCCAAGCTTAAAGACTTACTCTAGCAAAAGTGTAAGCTTCTCTCTTACCTCTTGAAGAACACAAAAAGAAAACTTAGAACCTTTGGCCCTCTTTCTCACCAAAACCGTGAGCAACACTCCCTCCTTGGGCACTTGAAATTTGACTTCCAAGCTTCTAAAATCCTAAGACTCCACTTGATCTTCCAAGCTAAAGATCCTAGTGCCTTGATGAGGGTGTGGCCGTGAGGTCTATTTGGGGTTTTGATTGAAATTTCTTCAACACAACTTCAATCAAGTGGCATATTCATGAGCTTGGGTATGAATATGCCAAGGTTCTTTGTGTTCGGTAAGTGTTTAGGTTGGTTAAGGGTGGTGATGGGGGTTTGGCCGTGAGCTCCTCAAGAGAAAGGAAGGGTTGAATTTGAACTTCTAAGCTTCAATCACTCATGCATGTTGGACATTCATGATCTAGGCTTAGAGTATGTAAGGATTCTTGGTTTTTAATGGAAGAAAAGGTTAGGATGAGGGTGGTGGAGGTGTTGGCCGTGAGCTTCACAAAGAAAGGAGAAGAAGAAAAGTGGTGAAGATGGCATGAAGAAAAGGAAAGCAAAAGTGATGACCATTATCACATGGTCTCTTTTATAAAAGTTATGGTCAAATGGTGAGTCATTAGGATGGCTAAGTGGTGTGCTTGGTGTGTTGACACCTCACGCCTCATGCAAGGAAGGAGAATGTGGTATTGACACCTATTACTTTGACCACATGCATGAAACATGAGCTTGACACCTCACTTATTTCATGCATCTCACAAATTCACTCCATGGCTTCACATACACACATTTCACACGGCCTACACATGCACACACATACACCATACGGCCACACACTTCACACACAAGGCCCATCACACAATTTTGGCCCAACATCACTCACAAGTCCCCTTTGGTTCACCTAAGCTTAATCTAGTCCACATAACCCTTAAGCCCTACATTAACCAAGCTAATCTAACTCAAGACTAACTATTAGCTAATTAAACCAAATCAACTTAAAACCGCACAAGTCTAAACCTAATAAATTAGGTTTGATCTAACCCTAATCACGATTTGCTATCTAAACACGATTAAACTTTAACACATAAATCTAGGGCAAAACATTAAGGCACGAATTATTTGGGAACTAAAATTCAGGGATGTTACATATATGATGTAAATACATGCATGTTGGTATTGAGCTTTAAAAAGTTATTTTATGTTTCTTTGAAAAATGAATTGAAAGTGTTTGTGTAATCTATGGTTCTTGCATGTTAAAATTTAAATGAAAAGAGTATATGTCCTTTGTTGCATGCCTCGGGTTTTTAGAAGAAATTAGGGAAACAAGCTTCAAAACAATTTTCCTTGTATGATCATGATTTAATCCAAGTGTTGAGTTTGTGCATGTTGTGCTCGGGCTTGATCCATGTTTTTATTCTGTGAAAACTTGATGAATGCTTCATGTTCTTGCACGTCCTTGATTTGATAAGAAAATAAATTAAAATTTGATTATTTTCCCAAGTTGTAGTTCACGGGTTTTGTTAAGAACGAAGAAAATAATTGCATGAATTTGTGTGTGTTTGATGATGAATGGATTTTGTTTGAATTGATGTATGGTTTCGGTTTGTGTAGGATGATTAGGTTTAAGAAAGAGTTTTGGTGTTTAAATGAAGTCATATGTATGTATTTGGTCTGGGGAGCTTGGATGTGCCTAAGTACTGTTGTTTTATCAAAATAAAATGTTTTTGGAATGAATTATGTGTTGAATAATTTAATGGAGTGTTTGATTCGTGAAATATTTACTTCAAGAATGAATGTTTGTTCTGTAGTTGAAGAAAATGATTGATTAAGTGTGATCAAGTATGTTGTTGACCGTGTGTATGCTTAGTTTTATATTTGATTTAATTGGATTGTGTTTGTGACTTGCCTTATAACAAAAACTTGAGTTTTTAAAGAATTTGGAACAAAAAGTAATTGAAACAAAAAGAGTTTTTACGATGTTTTCGGATTGTTATTAAGTGATTTTTATAAAAAATTTCTTTGCTGTCCAAGTTTAATTAGATTTGTTTTCTTGATTTTAAAATGAGTTCATGAGACTCCAAGCTTGGTTTTTATAAGGTAATTGACTTCAGGAAAACCCGGATTGAAACCGGTGCATTTTTCGGTGTTTTTCAAACATGTTCTAGGTGCTGTCCCAGATGGACCAGCAACAGAATCAAATGATTCAACTTGTTTTCTAAAATGTTTTCAAGAAATTTTTAAAGAATTTAAAAACAGTAGAAAATATGGGAGTGGTTTTGAGAAGATCATCATGATTTAATTTCCCGACAAGGAACAAAATGTGAAATGAGTTAAGAAAATATTTTCTTAATACCAGATAATGACGTAAATGTATTTTATTTAGTACGAGGAAATCTTAAGGACGAGGGATTGTGGCAGCCGGAAGCAGAAAGGATCCGAGGTGACGGTACGCAATTATTTGCTGGACCTCAGGTGAGAGAGAAGTTATCCTAAGACACTGTGGTGTTTAGGTGATTTATTAGGACGTCCCGTATCATCTCAAAGATCGGGACTAAGTGGTTGGAGTCAGTAGTATAAGTGGCAATTGTTTGATTGTGTGGCCACTTATATGAAGGTGACAAAGACCACATTGTTGTTGTGTGATGTTTGTGTGAATGATAGCATGCTTCTATTTAATTGTTTAATTATGTATTGTCGAATTATAACAATAATATACCGACGGACGTCTGTTACGTCCGGAAATAAGAAATGGAAATGAAAGCAATAAGTTGAGACAGTAATGGACTTGAAAGTAAAGTTATAAGTAGGAGAAGAGAATAATGATGAGATGGATTTGAAACGAGATAGAGAGTTGAGATTAGGGGAAAGAGTGCATGATAATGTTGAGAACGAGCCAGAGCTGGGGAGAGTGATGTGGATATGAGATGTGATTTGAGCGGAGCTGGGCTCCTTTTTGTTTTTGGTTTTAGTCTGAGAATTAATGTTGAGTTGAGCTTGCTCCTCCATTAACGCTCAACATGGTTTTAGATTGGGAACTAGTGTTGAGTTGAGCTTGCTCCTCCACTATCGCTCAGCAACGATGTGTTTTTGAAAAAGGAATTTTTGAAAGGATTTGGGGAAGGAGACTTTTGAAAAGAAGTTTTTGGAAAAGGGTTTGCGAAAAGAGATTTGTAGAAAAGATTTATGAAAAGAGATTTTCCTTTAAAAATTTTGTGAAAGGATAGGCTTTTGAGAAAAGTTTTGTGAAACAATCCTTTTGAAAGAGTTTTGTGGAAAGATGTATTTTGAGGAAAGTTTTGGGGAAACAATATTTTTGATAAAGTGTTTTGAAATGATATTTAAAGAAAGTCCTTTTGAAATGATAATTGGGGAAAGTCTTTTTTTTGGAGATCATATTTTTTAGAGAAGTTTGTGGAAACTATGTTTTGTTGTGAAAGCTTATGAAAAGAGATTTTGTGAAAGTTTTTGAAATAGTACTTCGGGAAAGGATGGTGAATGAAATTGAGAAATGAGATGAGAACTGTTGATGTGATCCCAGCTCTGTGCTATGTGAGAGTTGATGAGAGAAAGATTGTGCCAAGTTAGTGGTCGGGACTCATTGAAGGGTTGCACGAAGGATGGGCCGACCTTAGGATAAAAAAAATAAGATAAAAGACTTAAAAGACATGCGCGGTGAGGTATGAGAGTGCGAAGTAGTGAAGAGGAAGAAACGATAGGTATCCTCGGATACCTAGGACGAGATTGCATTAGGGGAGGACAATGACGGTGAAACGTCAAGAAGTCTAGAGTATGTTTCTAGGCAGAACGAACTCCACATGTGGCGCACTAACGTGGTGGGGACTGGGTCTAATGCCGTGGCAAGTTCTGCGGGCCCACTAGAAACATACTGTCACCCCCTAGATTGCAAATCGAGAACAGTGAGAGGGACTGGAGTGGGGAATTTTGTTTGCCACTGCGAGGCAGTGAGCCATGTTTATTGTGATTATTGATTGAGGCTGAGTCCTCCTGGTCTGGGACCATTTGTGTTGACAGTTGTCGTGCCCGCACGGTAAAGGTCCTGTACTCCTGTTTGCTTCCGACTAGGTTGGGTGGATAACCGAGGAGATGTAGACGCGAGTGAGAGCCGAGAACGAAACGAGTACGTGATGAGGCCTGAAAGTTTCCCTTATCACAAAAGAGTGTAAATTGATAATACCGAGGGAACAGAGAAACATGGTTGTGAAAAGGAAAAGAGAGAGAATGAGGAGTGATGACAAAAACAATAATAAGTAAAGTCAGTAATGATAACAATAACAATAATATACTTGATTGTTGTGTGTGCTTGTATGTTGTACTGCATGTTTGTATGGTCCTATTATCTCGCCTATAATCCCACGCCGTCGACGATTCGTCGTTCGGATCGCTTACTCTCTCCTGTTCGTTGTTCTATTGGTGCTGCTGATATCGCAACGGGCAGATGGAGCATCATAAGGAGTTCATCACCCTAGAGGAACGGGAGCAGAAGCCTAACGACAATAGCGAAGTGGCAACGGAAGGGACTTCACTTTCGAGAATGAAGAAAGCATGCGAGAAGAAAAGGGAGGCTTCACCTGGGGGTGCACGACTGGAAGAGTTAGATGTAGTGTTCTTAGTTAAGTCTATTGTTTGTGTTTTGAGTCAAGGATTACCAAGCAATGTGCCACTTATGGAATGCAACCCGATTTGAATCCTGTTTTGCAAAGTGCTTCACTTTGGAAGGGAGGTCAATGTAAACTTTTGAAATTCGTTATGAATATTGAGGTTCTTGAAACTAAATTATTTTATGAAGAGAAAAGTTTTATGAAAGGAACTGTTTTAGTATCACCTCGATTTTCAACGAAAGGACTTTTAAAAGCACCAATGATTTTTCAACAATATGTTACAACAAAAAAAAATATGGCCTCAATTTTTGCAACTTTAACAAGTAAAAGTAAATATTTTTGGTTTACGACAATCGGGCTTTTACAATTTGAAGTGCGAAAGGTGCTGTCATTTTTAACATTGGATATCTATATCCAACATAGGGATATCGATATCGATATCCATGACCCTGCTGCACCAGATTTAAGTCAGTAAACACGAAATTTAGTAGCATTTCCCATTGTTTTCTCTTCTCCATCTTCTTCTCTTCTTCTCTTCTTGGTTCCATGAGCCAAACCCCACGAACAACACCCCAAACTTCATAAATCAAGGCACCACAAACCTCCTCATGACATCAGACACCATCATCCTTCTTCCTTTTCCTCTCTCACACGTTTTCTCTCTCTTACCCCATAGGAACCCTAGCTTCTTCAATCAAAGGGGTTTTGCCGTAGGAGTTCAAATTAAGGCTTGGAAGGTGGTTTGGAGCAAGGAATTAGGAAGCTAGAGGTGTGGATTCAAGATGTGGGTTGTGGTTCTCAACCCTTCACTTTCTCAATTTCTTTCTCTAAAAGGTAAGAGAGGAGATATTCTCCTAATTAGAGGAAGGACCTATTTTTAGTAATAAGTATATAATATTATGAATGTGTTAGGTTTTAATTGTTGATTGGTTAAGTAGTATTAGAAACCCTAGATTTTCTCTATGTATGGAATGGTGAAATTAGTGTTTGATTATGTTTCATTTGTGCATTAATTGGTTGTTTGTGTGGTGTTGTTATTATTATGCATATTTCTATGCTTGGAACTTGATTAAGGTGCAAAGTGGTTATGTTGGAATTATTTTAAGTTATAATTAATAACTTATAAAAGGACTATATACATATGGTTGGATTAATTAATCTACACTAATTAGAGGAAAAAGGAAACATGATTATATAAAACGGCTTGGCTATTCTAGTTAATTAAAATTAGTAGAAACACGTGCATCAGTAAGTGAGGAAGGACGGTAGGAATTGGAAAAGATACGAGAACATTCTATGTGGACTGAAGGACAATCATGCGAAGGTTCCATAGAATCGACGGACCAGAGTGATATAGTGGTTCAATTGTGTACCAACACAATTGTGGGAATTTATCATAGAGGAATTTGATCCACAAGATGGGTCTAATACAGTATGAGGTATTTTGCAAAGGGATGAAGTACTGGGCTAAGCCGTGGATTGGTCCTACACGCACTATGATAATTCTATCCGCCACTTAGGCACTTCGGGACTAGTGTAAAGTGGTTCCTGCTATAGCCAATTTGGGTATCCGGCTCAAATGGTACGATGTACACAGGATGGGATAGCTTCCCACCGTGCTAAGGGGAAATCCACCTGACATCGTATTGTGCAAGCATCGGTTGGGGAACACTTACTCCTAGTTGATCTTTTCCCAATTGTGTGGAGGGCGATGTGAGGATATATGGCAAACCATGGTATATGGTTATATTATGGAAAATATATGGAAATATGGAAACATGGACAAATATAAATGGTACATGGAATATTATGGAAAATGGCGGTGCATTGCATCATTGCATACATGGCATCATATGGCATTAGAAGGGAATAGAGCATAACTACATATATATATATATATAGTTATATGTTTGGGTGTCATGTATTTTGTTATGTTTTATTATTGTCTTTAGGTGTTTCCTTTGATTTTGAGTTATATCTCACTCTCTGTGTTGACCATTTTAGGTATTGAGGAAAGAGTCACTACAGTTTGCCAGAAGACCGAGGTTGGGTACACTAAGGTGTAACCCTATGTATATTGGGTTTATCCCTTTTCACAGTCAACCTATGCTCTCTTAGCAAATAATGTAGGATTATTTTGTATTCAGGACTTTTTATATAAACTGTTGGGTTATCACCATTTGGTTTAATATTTGGGAAAAATTATATGTATTTACTGGTAGAATGGTGATATTCCACTTTTAATTGATAAACCTTAATTTCATTTTTGGAACGTGGTTTTCATCTATTCTGTTGTAAGTAATTTGGCGTAACTGAACGAATAGATTAATTTTCGAATAATCTGGCTAACAGGTGACAGGTTTTAATCATAAAGGGAAAGTTCAAATTTTAGAATAAACCCTGTCAAAATTTTCTTAAAAACTTTTACAATAATATGGTATAATGGATTAAAATGGAAGGTGTTACACTTACGGTTGCGACGCAGTCATCCCGACAGAAAGGATCATCCCTTCATTCCGAGCTATACAACAACCAAACCCCCTCAACAACACTTTACTGTGTGAGGACCTCGTTCTATCGGAAGAAGTCAGAGATCTAGCCGCCGAGCGGGAACGACATGCCAAGCTTATGCAGGCGAAAGGGTATAATCGCTCGGTAGTACCCAGAGAGTTCGAAGTAGGTAACCTCGTCCTAAGGAGAGCTGACATTGGCCTCAAAAACGCTAAAGACGGGAAACTGGCTCAAAACTGGGAAGGGCCATACCGAGTAGTTTCTAAAACGGGAACAGGGGCCTACAAGCTCGAAACTCTCTTTGGTGCTCTCATCAACAACACTTGGAATGTGGCAAAGCTTAGAGCATACTTCAGCTAATGTTTTTTCATCCTATTTCAATTGTATTTTCAGTTGTTTTTAGTTTCATTATTGCCTTTGCTTAATGTTAGGATTGTTTATTTTTGATGATGGTGTACGCTCGGTGGAACTCCGAGCCATAGTATTTACTGCTTCGTGTAACACTCCTTGTATATCATCTTACTTTATAAGAAAAGTAATAAGTATATGAATACTTGGACTTGTTATCGTTGGAAAAAGATCTGAAAATAAGAATTTTCCCTTCCCTTGAGAATTCCTTTTCACAAACACTTGATTAATAATGAGGTTGACTAACAAAATCAGAGTTTGCGGAAACAAGTCCATTAATACCAAATAAGTATGATTATGAAACTGAATTCTTCTTATGATACCTTTTTCCAAAATATGTATCATATAAACTCTATTTAAAATAGACATGTTATAGAGCTGGTCACTGGTCCTTTGTCCAAACATCCTTCTGGTCGGATCCTCGATATCTGCACAACAGGTTCCCAACCCACACTTTCTACACTCTGCATGCACCTAAGAGACATCTCCCTTTACAGATTCTTGTGCAAGCTAGATGCACGATCAACACCTAATAAGGGCATGGGGGTTAGCTATACATATTCGCATAATCAAATGAGAATAAAACTAACATCCACAAGTCAACATGTAGCAAATCATGATGCATAATCATATGAGCACACCCGGTTAATCATAATAATTCTTTCAATGCAGGTGGCATGATGCATGATTTCCTTCCACAATTGAGGCCTCTAAAAGTCCATCTTGGACGACCATCCGATACACCGTTGTGTTCCCGGAACACTGACATTCGTTCCCAGAACGTAATGCCAAACCATACTTGGATAAATACGCATCACTCCCAGAGTGTGCACCACGTTCCAAGAACGTGTAGCAAACCATACTTGGATAAATACGCATCACTCCCAGAGTGTGCACCACGTTCCCAGAACGCATAAAAACCAGGTCCCAGACACTGGCCACATATCTATAATGTGTCATCAAGTAGGTTATAATTTGGTACTCCCGGAGTACCCTCCTCATATTCCCAGAATATGATAAACGTTCCTACCAACCAAACTTCCATTCTATATGAATGCACAATCATCAAGGTTGGTTTTATCTTTAATTCCATTATTATACCAACGTGTTCCCAGAACACTAACATACGTTCCCAGAACGTATCGCAAACCATACTTGGAATATAATCAAGCACCACTCCCAAAGTGTGCATCACGTTCCCAGAACGTGTCCAAGAAACCATGTCCCAGACAATGGCCACATTCCCAGAATGTGTCATCAAGTAGGTTGCATCAGTTTGGTACTCTTAGCGTACAGGGCCATGTTCCCCGAACATGACAAACGATCCTTGCCAACCTATTTCATTACCTTTTTCTATGCATAATCTGCATACATAGATACTAAGGTTGGTCTTTCTATTGATTCCATTGTTATGACTTTGAAAAGCACAACTTATGAATGATATCTTGAGGTATGGCTTTACTCATAAAATTCACCTTTGAATTTAAATTTAACATATGCTCATAGACCTGGATTGAGAGAGTATAACCATTGGTATTAAAAATCATTACTTAAAAACTTAACTTTTATTTTTAAGTTTCAGGTACTAACCGGTTACATCATCACCTAACCGGTTAGAATTACAGACCTGAATACAAAACCACTGGTTTTCAAAGAATCTTTTCTTGAATTCTCTACTCAATCCAATAACAAGGTCTTAGCATAACAGAATACCTCAAGTTCAACACATAATATCATTCAAAAGATCTAAGTCATAATCCAATTTCATTTATGCATAATTTCCTCTTGAAATTATCCCATTAGTTTAAGGTAATACCCTTAACCTTAAATCTGAACCCAGGCAGCATTATTAACTCATTATTAGATTGTTTCCATTGGAATTGAATTATAGATTTGAGCAAAATTAGTAAGACCTCAGGACTGTTTTGTAAACTTATTTTCCTTTGAAATTTTGCAGTGTCTAACCGGTTACAATTATCGAGTAACCGGTTAGATTATGCAGTCAGTCCATTATAACAAGAGTTTTGACAAATCCTTCTTTTCATTTCTCAAATCTAACCCAATTTTCCCATTCTCAGAGTTCATATGCCTTAAAAACAATATGTTCATACCCAGAAACACATTTAGTTTGCATGCATCAAGCTTATGGTATCAATTTACATAAAAATCAATACAAACATCAATCAATACCACCAAACTCATAATCAACAATTAATTTCTGATTTTAAACCTTAAATCACTTGCATGCATCCATTTAAATTTGCTCAACACAGAATTGAGCTCAGATTGGCCTCCAAGCCACTTAACCATTTTAACTTATGCCCTTTGAGTCTCTTGGTGACTCATCCTATATTCTACCACAATTTATTCTCATTCTAGCAAATAGTAAGCTTCCCCCTTACCTCTAAATTGTGCTTGATCCAAAACATTGCAGAGAGAAAGGCTCCAACACAGATTTCCATTAAATCCACTCCATGCTGATAGAGTTGGATAGGGTACTAAAACTAGGGAAATTGACATGCAAAACCAAATTAAGAATTGGGGAAAATGGTCAAATTAAATTCTCTGCAACATGCACTAGAGGTAGGAACAAATTTGAAACCAAAAGGGTTTGTGTGCTTACCAAAATCGAGCTTCAAAGTCAGCTCCAGAAACCAGAAGCTGAGGTTTGACAGCATCAACACCTCAACTTGGCAAGCTTCGTTCTCAAACTCCAGGAACTCTCAACTCACAAACTTTATATCAATACAAAACCCTTGATGTGAGCTTTGTAACCGTGTATCACTCATGTTCTAACTCTCAGAAACGAAGGAGAATCGCACCAGACGAATCAAGAACCCTAAAACAGCCTCTCTTCAACACCAAATGCAGAAATCAACCTCAAATCCTCAGAAATTCAGCATTTTATAGACGAATTGGAGTAACATGCAAACCGACGCGTGTTCCCCATTAATCTGAGGCTGGTTTCGTGGCGATTTCTGTATTAATTGGGTGATTACTCATCAAAATCCACTAACCCAGATTCTGAGTTCATCGTGTAACCGGATACAAAGCCCTTCTAACCGGTTACATGCTGATAAAATTCAAAAATTAATAATTTAATTACTCTTTCTTCAAAACCTTTTCTAATATTGCAATTTGGTCCCCATCCAAGGACTAAATTACAATATTCATATTTTTGTACAATACAACCATATAAAAATATATCCCATATTTTTATATATAAAAACACATAATGTACAAAAACTAAAACTTTCCAAATCAATATAAATCAATTATAAAATAATTGTTATAATTAATATCTTGGTTATTTGGGAGACAAAAATTAGGGGTGTTACACTACTCCCCCACTTAAAAGGAATTTCGTCCCCGAAATTCATTTTCTGAAATTCTCCTCCCAAAGTGTTTTTATACTGGAAAACTTCATCCAGTCCCCAAGAATTTGTTCTTTAGGGTCCTCCCCCACTTAAAAGAGTTTCGATATAATCATTGTATTTTGAAACATTTCAAATAAAACCCTTCAGGAAAAACTTTCCAAACTAAACCACAAGGATTTTTCGTATAAAACTCTTATGTGAAAGAATTTCTTTTAAAAGAAATACTCTTTTGAATAATACACTTCACATAAATATTCTTCAAATAAAACACTTTTTTAATAAACTTTTTTTTTTTGGAAAAACTTTTTGGGCTGGGCACTCTGATCTCTCGAGCACGATCAAAGAAACATTTGTATGACTTTATTCCTTAATAGTTTGAGACATTAGGGTGATCAGTCCTAATATTCAAACCATTAATAACAAAATCAACCCTTTCAGATATAATCTTTCGCAAGAAAGACCACACGACAGGTCTTTAAGTTAGATGAACTTAAAGATAGGATAATTATCACTATCAGACTTAGTTAGACAGTCAAGTTCTAGAGACATTTCCGTTTGGGAGACAAAGATTTGTCCTATCCCGGTGGTTGTTAATCTCTCTAGACATAACTGATCTTTCTACTTCTGTAGTGTCCACAGATATTATCACATCCAACTGTGATAAGGGTTTTGATCACAGAAAGGTTGGAGTTGAACTTCCAACAGGATATTGATATTCTCAAACAATTAGATTAACGTAATCGAAAACATTTAACTACGTTAACTCAGATCAAAGGAAAAGATAGGTTTGGGTTGTCTATGTCAGGATTACACTCAATTCTCATCTCAGCCGATGAATTCTTCTCGTGCTGGATTTCGTCCATTCCTTTCTCACCTTTTCTTTCAAGACAATTCGGTGAATAATACTCCAGCTTCCTACAATCGGAATTGACTATTCCCTTAGGTACATCACAACTAAACTCAAAGTGATGTGCCTCACAGTTTTCACCTTGAGATGGACAAATGTTCCCTTCCCTATTTCCTCCTTAGTCACTTTTCTTCAATCAAGGATTCCTTAACCTTGATATTTCCGTGGTTGATATTCTCCTATTTACTTTTCCTATTTCTCCAGTTGGGCCTGTATTTCATCAGTCTTTCTCTTATTCTGAACTCAGACATTTCTCGCATGAAATTCATGTACTATCCCATAGTCCTCATACGTGCGTACCAACATCGAGAAATTCCTTATTCCTTGATAATTGACAGCTAACTTGGGTTCGAACATAATCTATTCTTGAAGTTCATGCCTTTGGATTTCTCATCTAGGTTGTACCAGAAAACACTTCCTAAATCCCTTACTTCCATAATATATTTTCTAATATCCATAATCCCTGACTTTAATTTCAAAGATTAATTCTCATTCATTTCTTCATAGAAATCTAACTCCTCATTTCCTGGTTGAAGTTCACGAATCCGATTTAAGAATTCGTTGGTGATTGGCAACATTCCCAATCTAATACTAGAGGGTTCCTCTTGGGTTACCAGACTTAGGTCTCTGAATTCCTCAATCAGAATAGCCTCCTTGACCATCATTAAGCTCACATAAATAGCCTTTCAGCTCAAATCGTCTACAACTACGTTTGCTATACCAGGATGATAATGGAGCTCAAAGCCATAATCTTTAAGAAACTCCATCCATCGCTTTTATTTTACATTCAACTCTTCCTCTTCTTATTGTCATCCATACTTTCGAACTCCAAACTTGTTCATGAATCACAACCTTCTTATCTTGGCACCTATTGTTTCTTTTGCATCATCCAGCTCAATTCTCTACCTTCTCTAATTGGAGTAGCTCCTTAATTTCAACTCTCGATTAATCCATAAGTATTATAATTCAATCCTCTTAAATCAATTTCAATGATGAATCAAGGCATTAAGTTATTTTATCACATTAAATCCTTCCTTAAATTTTACTTAGGTAATTGACATTGAGTTTGGATTGGAGGAAAATGTCTACTGATATCAAAAGTTCCTTCACAAAGGACTTAAATTTTATTTTTTTTAAACTTTCAGCTTCTAACCGGTTACAAGAACTCTAACCGGTTTATGAAGTACAGTTTTAGAAATAAAACCAAAGAATTTCAAAACCATTTTCTCTACATCATCTAATCCAACTCAAAATAGGATTTAATCATAATCTAATACCCTGATTCCAACTGAATTCATCACTGAAATGATTTAAATCATAATCTACTCACAATTTCCATAATTCCTCTTAGACTAATCATATTATATTGGGGTATAATCCATCACTACCCCACCATAATTAAACAACATCCAATCATTTCATTACAATCAGTTGATCTTTCCAAGTCAACTTGGCCAAAGGCCATGCGATCGTAGAAAATCTCTCAATAATCCGGCGATAATATCCAGCCAGCCCTAAGAAACTTCTTACTTTAAAGATCGCATGCCCTGCGAACTTAACTTCGCTCAACCAAAACTCATATTTGCTGAACTTAGCACACAACTACTCCTCTTGCAGGATTCTCAACACAATCCTGAGATGTTTCTCATGCTCCTCCGGATTCTTAGGATAAACCACAAACGAATCCAAATAAGATCTAAAGGTCCAGTTCTTATAATCCATAAAAGAACAGGTGCCTTAGTCAATCCGAACGGCATTATTTCCTGCTCAGAATGTCCGTATCGAGACCAAAAATGCCATCTTAAGTGGATTCCTGTCCCGAATCCTGATTTAAGGTTAATCCGATCTCCCATCAATCTTAGAAAACACTTAGACTCCTTTAACCTAATCCAACCATAACCTTCTTAATAACTTCTCTATGTGTTTCTTTCATTGGACCATTCCCATTGGTACCATATTATAAGGATCGTAGAGATAGAATCAATTTTCAAGAATTAACTTGATTCCAAACTCTATCTCTTTACTCAAGGTTAAACCTGACATCATTCCTTACAACCAAGATTTCTTTAACCCCCTTTCTCCTTCACTGCTGTCCAGAAGCAACACCTGGGTTCATTGGATTCCAGATTCGAAAATTGGGAATCCCAATACAGAGTTGTTCTATCGTCATTAATCATGATCACTTGATCCTTCGGCCCCCGAACCGTGCTTAAGATCAAATGAAATCATGACACAGGTAGATAGACAAAGTCTAATACCTTAATAGAACGATTCCGACATACCTTGGAAAAAACTACAAAAGATTTGTAGGAGTCTCCACTTGAGATAGCAGATTGGGTAAGGCATTGAGCAACATTGATCAATACCCCCACTTAAAAGGAACAAAAGAAAGCATAGCTTGAGAATTTAACAAACTCAACAAGGTTGATCTTTAAGAAGATAACTGCCCTACACTCGGTCTGAAAAGTTGATTAACTTTAACACGAGTGAGGGTAAACACTCTTCCCCAGAGTCAAGGACTTAACTACCACTCCTTAAGATTTCCTTATCACTGGTTCTATGAGAACGGAATAAACCAACACTATAGTTTTAGGTTTACCACATGTCTAAAGAGAAGCATACGACTATCATACTTCTACTTAGACTACATAGAACATTTCTTAGTAGCAGAATGAGCTACTCATCTAGAGCCATTACACATAACCTTAGCTCTAATTTGGAAGTATATGAAAGCATACTTCCCAGGAATCATTGCAGATATCGATGACCAGCGTATAGGACCACACACCCAAGGACCAAGAGTCAGGACCATTGCTCTGATACCATAAAAATGTAACACTCCTTGTATATCATCTTACTTTATAAGAAAAGTAATAAGTTTATGAATACTTGGACTTGTTATCGTTGGAAAAAGATCTGAAAATAATAATTTTCCCTTCCCTTGAAAATTCCTTTTCACAAACACTTGATTAATAATGAGGTTGACTAACAAAATCAGAGTTTGCGGAAACATAGTAAAATCATCATATTATACCCCCAAAATATATCAAGTGTAACAAGTCCATTAATACCAAATAAGTATGATTATGAAACCGAATTCTTCTTATGATACCTTTTTCCAAAATATGTATCATATAAACTCTATTAAAAATAGACATGTTATAGAGCTGGTCACTGGTCCTTTGTCCAAACATCCTTCTGGTCGGATCCTCGAAATCTGCACAACGGGTTCCCAACCCACACTTTCTACACTCTGCATGCACCTAAGAGACATCTCCCTTTACAGATTCTTGTGCAAGCTAGATGCACGATCAACACCTAATAAGGGCATGGGGGTTAGCTATACATATTCGCATAATCAAATGAGAATAAAACTAACATCCACAAGTCAACATGTAGCAAATCATGATGCATAATCATATGAGCACACCCGGTTAATCATAATAATTCTTTCAATGCAGGTGGCATGATGCATGATTTCCTTCCACAATTGAGGCCTCTAAAAGTCCATCTTGGACGACCATCCGATACACCATTGTGTTCCCGGAACACTGACATTCGTTCCCAGAATGTAATGCCAAACCATACTTGGATAAATACGCATCACTCCCAGAGTGTGCACCACGTTCCCAGAACGTGTAGCAAACCATACTTGGATAAATACGCATCACTCCCAGAGTGTGCACCACCTTCCCAGAACGCATAAAAACCAGGTCCCGGACACTGGCCACATATCTATAATGTGTCATCAAGTAGGTTGCATATCAATGTGTTCCCAGAACACTATCATACGTTCCCAGAACGTATATAACAAGGTCCCAGACACTGGCCACATATCTATAATGTGTCATCAAGTAGGTTATAATTTGGTACTCCCGGAGTACCCTCCTCATATTCCCAGAATATGATAAACGTTCCTACCAACCAAACTTCCATTCTATATGAATGCACAATCATCAAGGTTGGTTTTATCTTTAATTCCATTATTATACCAACGTGTTCCCAGAACACTAACATACGTTCCCAGAACGTATCGCAAACCATACTTGGAATATAATCAAGCACCACTCCCAGAGTGTGCATCATGTTCCCAGAACGTGTCCAAGAAACCATGTCCCAGACAATGGCCACATTCCCAGAATGTGTCATCAAGTAGGTTGCATCAGTTTGGTACTCTTAGCGTATAGGGCCATGTTCCCCGAACATGACAAACGATCCTTGCCAACCTATTTCATTACCTTTTTCTATGCATAATCTGCATACATAGATACTAATGTTGGTCTTTCTATTGATTCCATTGTTATGACTTAGAAAAGCACAACTTCTGAATGATATCTTGAGGTATGGCTTTACTCAAAAAATTCACCTTTGAATTTAAATTTAACATATGCTCATAGACCTGGATTGAGAGAGTATAACCATTGGTATTAAAAATCATTACTTAAAAACTTAAATTTTATTTTTAAGTTTCAGGTACTAACCGGTTACATCATCACCTAACCGGTTAGAATTACATACCTGAATACAAAACCACTGATTTTCAAAGAATCTTTTCTTGAATTCTCTACTCAATCCAATAAAAAGGTCTTAGCATAACAGAATACCTCAAGTTCAACACATAATATCATTCAAAAGATCTAAGTCATAATCCAATTTCATTTATGCATAATTTCCTCTTGAAATTATCCCATTAGTTTAAGGTAATACACTTAACCTTTAATCTGAACCCAGGCAGCATTATTAACTCATTATCAGATTGTTTCCATTGGAATTGAATTATAGATTTGAGCAAAATTAGTAAGACCTCAGGACTGTTTTGTAAACTGATTTTCCTTTGAAATTTTGCAGTGTCTAACCGGTTACAATTATCTAGTAACCGGTTAGATTATGCAGTCAGTCCATTAAAACAAGAGTTTTGACAAATCCTTCTTTTCATTTCTCAAATCTAACCCAATTTTCCCATTCTCAGAGTTCATATGCCTTAAAAGCAATATGTTCATACCCAGAAACACATTTAGTTTGCATGCATCAAGCTTATGGTATCAATTTGCATAAAAATCAATACAAACATCAATCAATACCACCGAACTCATAATCAACAATTAATTTCTGATTTTAAACCTTAAATCACTTGCATGCATCCATTTAAATTTTCTCAACACAGAATTGAGCTCAGATTGGCCTCCAAGCCACTTAACCATTTTAACTTATGCCCTTTGAGTCTCTTGGTGACTCATCCTATATTCTACCACAATTTATTCTCATTCTAGCAAATAGTAAGCTTCCCCCTTACCTCTAAATTGTGCTTGATCCAAAACATTGCAGAGAGAAAGGCTCCAACACAGATTTCCATTAAATCCACTCCATGCTGATAGAGTTGGATAGGGTACTAAAACCAGGGAAATTGACATGCAAAACCAAATTAAGAATTGGGGAAAATGGTCAAATTAAATTCTCTGCTGTTGGAAGTCAAGCTTTCCCCAAAGGACGTAAAGAGTAATGCTAGAAGGATTCTAGAAGATAATGTTTTGATGATTACAAACAAGATTCAAAGTTTCAAGCATCAAGCTGCATCAAGTTCAAGCATCAAGTTTCAAGGCTAAAGTCAAGGCTCAAGCTTCATGTTCAAGTTTAGTATAGTCTGGCCCATAGGAAATTTGTAAGGTAATGAATTTTTATTACAAGTGTCTAATGGCCAAAATTAGTTTTTCATGTTAAGGAGAAGAAAAGAACTTTTTATGAAAAATGTTTTAATTGCAAAATGTGTTTTCATGAAAATCTGTTTTTAACTTAGTTTATGAAAAATGTTTTTAATTGCAAAAAGAGTTTTTTCTAAAAACGTATTTTTAATGTCTTAATTGATTCACTGTGAAAATATATCTTGACAACCTCTAGCTGGGTTTCTCTAAGTTGTGAAAATCTGTTAAGACAAGTTTTGACAGAGATAATCGATTACTCTTTCAAGATAATCCATTATTTATGTTGCATCATAGAAAATCCAGAGAGAGTGTAATCGAGTATTTGAACCTGGCTAATCCATTACTTTTTGTATGAAAGTAATCGATTACTTGGCACAGATAATCGATTACTGGAGTTGCATCATATATTTTCCAGAGGCTGTGTAATCGATTATTTGACCAGTGATAATCGATTATATCAGTTGCATCATATATTAAACAGAAGTGAAGTAATCGATTAAATTCTATGTTGTAATCGATTACTGGTTTTTCAAAAGAATTTAAAAGTTTCTATTTTTAAAGGGATAATCGATTATCTTCTTGAAGTAATCGATTACCTCAAGTTTTGTTGAAAAACGTGTCAGAATCATTTTGATTTATTTCCTGATTTGTTTTTACATAATTGATTCTTATTTATTTTCAAAATTCGAATTTGATTTTAGTTTTGAAAATATTCCTTTTTGGTTTAAGATTCAAATATTTTATTTTATTCCTTAAATCTATTTTATTTGTTTCTGATTTCAAAATTGATTTTATTCTCTTTTATTTTATTCTTTAAATTTATTTGATTTGATTCTGATTCTATTTTCAAATTCAAAATTTGAATTTCAAATATTTTCAAATCTTTATTTTTATTTCTTAAATCATTAAGATTTGTTTTTGATTTTAAACATGTGTTATTTGAGTCTTTAAAATTGTTTTGAATCAATGTCTTTTTTGGCCCTCTCCAATCTTTTTCTTCTGAACGCTTCTTCTTCTTCTCCTTCTCCAATTCTCTGGTTTTATTGTTGATATCCATTTGAGAAGAAAACCTTATATTGGCCATAGTTCTTGTAATTTAAATTCAGCACCTCTAGAGCTTTATTGTTGTATCAGTGTTATTTAGAACACAACTTTGTTAGAAGCCTATATTGTTGTATCAGCACTAAGAAGAGTGCATCATAGTTGTTGTACCCATCTCATACCGTAACCATTTGTGTAAGGGGTGTGTGACCCTTAGTGACTAGGGAGTGAATCTCCTAGTGCGGACGTGCTGCGTTCGTGGTTGTAGGGTGAGGAACCCTTCTGTATTGGGTAGTGCTAGACGAACGGTGGGGCACCTAGTAGTTAGGCTATCTGGTTGTTTTTGAGGTCCCTGGCGAAAGGAGGTTCCTAGTAGCTTGCGTGGCGCTCTGGTTGTACTTGGGGACGCGTGGTGTCTTGGTTTAGTGAAAAGCTCAAGCGGGTCGCTTGGGGACTGTAGTAGGCCGGGTTTGCCGAACCAGGATAAAAATCTCTGGTGCAATCTCTTCTATCCCTTATCTCTTTTATTTATTGTTGCGCATATTTTTATTGTGTTAATTATCTCCTTCGCAACGTAAATATAATATATATTAATTTAATTATTTTAAATTAATCAACGCGCGTTAGACCTTTCGTTGTTATAGTGTTTCTTATCTTCGCGCGTAATATTAATCGTTGTTATTATTGTTTGCTTCCGCTTGCATAATCGTTTTCATCGTTTTTAAGAGTTTTCCGCTGCAAAGTTTATCTATTTCATTGAAAACGATTTAATTCGAATATTTTCCAATGTTTTCATAAACACCCAATTCACCCCCCCTCTTGGGTGACGGCTGCCAATCCTATCAATAATTCTAACAATTGGTATCAGAGCTTCGTGCTCTGGTAAAGGCCTAACAGCCTGAGCTAAAGATCCGTTGTAGATTGGCAGCATTGGGATATTTTATTTGTTTTATTATGGAGGGTTTTACATTCGATGATGCACCGTTTTTTGATGGAAATAATTTTCTCTATTGGAGTGCTAGAATGAAAATATTTCTTCAATCTATTAGTTTTCGTTTATGGCATATTGTTCTTCATGGTTTTGATCAAAAACATGTTTTAAATGATTTTGATGAAAAATCTTTTTCATTCAATATTCAAGCTATGCATATTTTAAGAAATGCTTTAAATGTTGATGCAAATACTATAATTGAAAATTGTTTGAATGCCAAGGAAATTTGGGACACATTGAATACACACTATGCTACTAATGATCTTGTTGAAAGTGCAAGTGTCCACAGGAAAGAGGAGAAGGAACAACAAGAAGTTGCTATAGAACGTGAAAGGACCAACTCCCTAGACGAAGATTCTGATGATGAAAGTGAAAGCGTGGGGAGTAACTCAACAAGCGACTGTGATGACTTAGAGAGGATTTTTGAAACCTTTATGGACTCACTAGAGGAATCAAGTGACTCGGATGCGGAATCAATGGCAGATGAAATTAAAACATCCGACTACTTGGCTCATGAGGACCATGAGGTAATTTCAATTAATCCTTGTTCTAAATCTCTACAATTTGCATATAATGATTTGAGTGATGATTTGTTATCTTTAGAAAATAGAAACTTGGACTCTTTACAAAAATTATCTCAAATTGAAAATGAAATTGATTTTTTGAAAAATGGAGATATTTTTGATAAAGAGATGTTTTTAGAAAATAGCTCCTCAACTATTTTTGAAAATTGTTTTGATATTGAAAAGCAAGTTGAGGATGCACTCTTTGAATATAGTAACATTGAAAAATCCATTTGTTCAAATTCCTTGCTTGAATGTGAAATTGAAAAGGATGTTGATATTCAAAAATCAAGCAAAGTGTTTGACAATGAAATTTTTCAATGTGAAGTTAAAAATTCCAAGTTTCATGAAAATAAGTTTGAAAAAATCAAATCATCATCCAAACCCATTATTTGCAATTATTGTGGTTGTTTAGGACATATTTCTCATTTATGCTTTTATCGTAAAAATTATAATATGAGAAATAATTTGCAATGGGTTCCAAAGGCTTCTAAGGAACCTAAGACTAACCCCAAAGGACCCAACATGGAATGGGTACCAAAAAGTTCTTCTAGTGTTCTAAATGTGCAGGAATCCAAACAAAAAGAAGATCTAAGTGGTCAAAAGAAAGCCTTATGGGGTGTACCTAAGAGGAAAATGAGTGTATGGGTTGAGAAACGAAACAAGCCTAAGGATGAACCAAGTGGTAGAGAAAAGGATAAACTATCAAGGGTGATGTCTAAGAGGACAAGAAATAGATGGAATGGTCAAAGGAGGAAGATGCTCCCAACCAAAGCTTCTCACGTGTCTAAAATTGAAATGAAATGGTCTAGGACCTCAAGCAAGAAGCAATGGGTAAGGACAAACACCTCCTTGATCAGCAAGTCCAAGGTATCAAGTTCTCATTCATACTATAACAACGACTACACAAAGGTATACCTGGACTACTCTATTTTTTGTGCATACCAAGGTGTATCATGAGTGCTGAAATCTTTTTGAAAATCTTTTATTTCTCATGATCACTCCTTGGATAAAATAAATCATGTGTGTCTTGCTTTATTTGAAAATCTTTTTAAGCACATGATTATATTTTTTTTGTGCACTGCATTATTTTTTCACCATATATTGAGTTGTATCATGTGTGTTAAAATATTTTTTAAAATTCCTTTTATCACATGAATACACTCTTTATGTGTTGATGCCATGTCATGACATACTAGATATATATATATATATATATATATATTGATATAAGACATGCATTTGTGTACATGAGCATTTTTTTTAAGTGCATTTGACTATGCTGTTCTTCATGTGCTTCAATATTTGAAATATCAAAATGCCTATTTATGCTTGTGCTACTAATCTATATGGATCCAATTCTTTTTGGATACCAAAAGAAATGCTCTCAAGTGGTTTTGTAGGTGAGATAAAAAGTGCTAGTTATGCTACCTCTTCCTAAGGATAGGATTCATGCACTATTGGACACAAAGGGAAAGATGTCAAAGGTTGACATGACTCCATTCAAGTAGCTTAAAGGAGATGCGTAATATATTGAACAAGAGGAGAGCCCCTTCAAAATGCTTAATGATGGACATTCAAATAGAAGGAACTCCAAATCAACCAATTCCTGCTACTTGAGAAAGGGTCACCTACGATAAGTATCACTATTCCTATTATCTTAATTATCTTGTGATACTTGTGCATGTGATATATGCTATATGACAACATGTGTTGAATTCAATATTTTTTTGTCATGGCATATAGGAGTTTAAAGTTTTGATGATAGTGAGCATTCACATGTTTTTATGATGCATTTTTCATCTCCTTTCATGTTATGTTTATTTTGGAAAAACCTTTTAGAAAGGGGGAGAAAAATATTATTGGAATATTTGCATTGAAAACATGTTTTTGCTTATCATCCCATTTTGACATCATGCGCTTTTTAAATTGTTTTTTGGGAAAGAAAATTTTTTTATCCCATAATTCCTTTTAATGATGTCAAATAGGGGGAGTAAATATGTATAGACACCTCCCTTGTTATTATTAATGTATCTATTCAGTATTTCAGGGGGAGTATAGTACAAAGGGGGAGAAGAACCCTAATCCTGCTAAAGTCTTCTCACCACCTTTTTGACGTTGACAAAAGGGGGAGAAGAATTCTGAGCTTCATTGTGTATACTAACCATATATGCAGGGGGAAGTTTTGAGAATGAAGAGAAACTATTATCATGGCTTAATCAATTATTCTCTATATTCTCTATTTGTATTTAAATTTCCTATGATATTATTGGACTATATTGTGCTATACTTGCTGCTTAACGCTTGTGATGCAGAAACTCAGAAAAAGGTTTGTCATCATCAAAAAGGGAGAGTGTTGGAAGTCAAGCTTGCCTCAAAGGACGTAAAGAGTAATGCTAGAAGGATTCTAGAAGATAATGTTTTGATGATTACAAACAAGATTCAAAGTTTCAAGCATCAAGCTTCATCAAGTTCAAGCATCAAGTTTCAAGGCTAAAGTCAAGGCTCAAGCTTCATGTTCAAGTTTAGTATAGCCTGGCCCATAGGAAATTTGTAAGGTAATGAATTTTTATTACAAGTGTCTAATGGCCAAAATTAGTTTTTCACGTTAAGGATAAGAAAAGAACTTTTTATGAAAAATGTTTTAATTGCAAAATGTGTTTTCATGAAAATCTGTTTTTAACATAGTTTATGAAAAATGTTTTTAATTGCAAAAAGAGTTTTTTCTAAAAACGTATTTTTAATGTCTTAATTGATTCACTGTGAAAATATATCTTGACAACCTCTAGCTGGGTTTCTCTAAGTTGTGAAAATCTGTTAAGACAAGTTTTGACAGAGATAATCAATTACTCTTTCAAGATAATCGATTATTTATGTTGCATCATAGAAAATCCATAGAGAGTGTAATCGAGTATTTGAACATGGCTAATCCATTACTTTTTGTATGAAAGTAATCGATTACTTGGCACAGATAATCGATTACTGGAGTTGCATCATATATTTTCCAGAGGCTGTGTAATCGATTATTTGACCAGTGATACTGGTTTTTCAAAAGAATTTAAAAAATTCTATTTTTAAAGGGATAATCGATTATCTTCTTGAAGTAATCGATTACCTCAAGTTTTGTTGAAAAACGTGTCAGAATCATTTTGATTTATTTCCTGATTTGTTTTTACATAATTGATTCTGATTTATTTTCAAAATTCGAATTTGATTTTAGTTTTGAAAATATTCCTTTTTGATTTAAGATTCAAATATTTTATTTTATTCCTTAAATCTATTTTATTTGTTTCTGATTTCAAAATTGATTTTATTCTCTTTTATTTTATTCTTTAAATTTATTTGATTTGATTCTGATTCTATTTTCAAATTCAAAATTTGAATTTCAAATATTTTCAAATCTTTATTTTTATTTCTTAAATCTTTAAGATTTGTTTTTGATTTTAAACATGTGTTATTTGTGTCTTTAAAAAGGTTTTGAATCAATTTCTTTTTTGGCCCTCTCCAATCTTTTTCTTCTGAACGCTTCTTCTTCTTCTCCTTCTCCAATTCTCTGGTTTTATTGTTGATATCCATTTGAGAAGAAAACCTTATATTGGCCATAGTTCTTGTAATTTAAATTCAGCACCTCTAGAGCTTTATTGTTGTATCAGTGTTATTTAGAACACAACTTTGTTAGAAGCCTATATTGTTGTATCAGCACTAAGAAGAGTGCATCATAGTTGTTGTGCCCAACTCATACCGTAACCATTTGTGTAAGGGGTGTATGACCCTTAGTGACTAGGGAGTGAATCGACTAGGGAGTGAATCTCCTAGTGCGGACGTGCTGCGTTCGTGGTTGTAGGGTGAGGAACCCTTCTGTATTGGGTAGTGCTAGACGAACGGTGGGGCACCTAGTAGTTAGGCTATCTGGTTGTTTTTGAGGTCCCTGGCGAAAGGAGGTTCCTAGTAGCTTGCGGGGCGCTCTGGTTGTACTTGGGGATGCGTGGCGTCTTGGTTTAGTGAAAAGCTCAAGCGGGTCGCTTGGGGACTGGAGTAGGCCGGGTTTGCCGAACCAGGATAAAAATCTCCGGTGCAATCTCTTCTATCCCTTATCTCTTTTATTTATTGTTGCGCATATTTTTATTGTGTTAATTATCTCCTTCGCAACGTAAATATAATATATATTAATTTAATTATTTTAAATTAATCAACGCGCGTTAGACCTCTCGTTGTTATAGTGTTTCTTATCTTCGCGCGTAATATTAATCGTTGTTATTATTGTTTGCTTCCGCTTGCATAATCGTTTTCATCGTTTTTAAGAGTTTTCCACTGCAAAGTTTATCTATTTCATTGAAAACGATTTAATTCGAATATTTTCCAATGTTTTCATAAACACCCAATTCACCCCCCTCTTGGGTGACGGCTGCCAATCCTACCAATAATTCTAACATCTGCAACATGCACTAGAGGTAGGAACAGATTTGAAACCAAAAGGGTTCGTGTGCTTACCAAAATCGAGCTTCAAAGTCAGCTCCAGAATCCAGAAGCTGAGGTTTGACAACATCAACACCTCAACTTGGCAAGCTTCGTTCTCAAACTCCAGGAACTCTCAACTCACAAACTTTATATCAATACAAAGCCCTTGATGTAAGCTTTGTAACCGTGTATCACTCATGTTCTAACTCTCAGAAACGAAGGAGAATCGCACCAGACGAATCAAGAACTCTAAAACAGCCTCTCTTCAACACCAAATGCAGAAATCAACCCCAAATCCTCAGAAATTCAGCATTTTATAGACGAGTTGGAGTAACATGCACACCGACGCGTGTTCTTCATTAATCTGAGGCTGGATTCGTGGCGATTTCTGGATTAATTGGGTGATTACTCATCAAAATCCACTAACCCAGATTCTGAGTTCATCGTGTAACCGGTTACAAAGCCCTTCTAACCGGTTACATGCTGATCAAATTCAAAAATTAATAATTTAATTACTCTTTCTTCAAAACCTTTTCTAATATTGCAATTTGGTCCCCACCCAAGGACTAAATTACAATATTCATATTTTTGTACAAAACAACCATATAAAAATATATCCCATATTTTTATATATAAAAACACATAATGTACAAAAACTAAAACTTTCCAAATCAATATAAATCAATTATAAAATAATTGTTATAATTAATTTCTTGGTTATTTGGGAGACAAAAATTAGGGGTGTTACACTTCGAATAAATAAAAGTTATGTTCTTGAATTCATTGTGTGAGACCCGCAATTTTTCCCAATTTATTTTAATATTTTATTTTATTTAAGTCACATTTATTTTAAGAATAATTTTTGTCTTTGGTTGATTTTTTAGTATATATATATATACAGCGATAATATATATATATATAATAATAATAATAATAATTATAATTTTGTGTAATAAATTAGAAAAATCATTTTCAGTATGAGATTTTATTTCTGGATGTTTAATAAATATTTTTTTGTATTAAAATAATTTTAACTAAGGTTTTGACAGAAAAGTGAATTTTTGGGTTATAGAGCTATAACTTCAAAAATTCATATCTTTTTAACCGTAAGTCCGAAAAATACGAATTTTATACGAAAACGATCGTATCGAAATGTAGTATTTTAATATGTAAAAATAAAATTTTTATTTTGACATTTACGAAAAAGTACTGTACAATAGGTAGAAAAACGAATTTTTATTATGTAAATACGAATTTTTGAATGGGTTTTTTATTTTTTGCATGTGGTAATAAATTTTTTCTTATACAAAAAAAAACTAATTTTTGTGTTTTTAATTAAGAAAATTATTTTAGAGCATAAAATAATTAATTGGGCTATAAAATATTTTATTGGTATATTAAAATATTTATATTGATGCTGGATGGCTGCACAGTCCATATCTAAGTATTTTCCTAATTATTTTTTGATTTAATTAAAATAAGAGTTTAATATGATTGGTTAATTTGGGAGGCAAAATTCAAATGAACCAATGAGAAAAATTTCTTTTATTTTTTTTCTCTCCACAGTCCTGAAATAAGAGAGGAAAGAGGAGAATTTCTGAAAATTGGTCCTAAGTTATTAACCCATAGTTTTTGGCAAAATCCTATTAATTACTAGTCTTGGTTCCAATTAAAACATTAAGGTGATGACTCACCCATGACTAAGGGGACCGAATTTCCTAGAGGATTTGGAGGGAATATGCTGCATTTTTTTTACCTATAAATAAGACCTCTTACCCCTCATTTTTCACACAAACAATTCTTGATAGTTTAACAAGAAGAGAAAAAAATAACCCTAAGAGAAATAGAGAGAGAGGGACGAGTTTGGCTATAGGAAGGAGGGAGGAATTGCTTGTCACTAGAAGTTTTTCTTTTTGCTTAAGGAGTAAAGGTAACCCAAGATCACTTACACTTTTAATCTCTTTTTAATTTATTTTGTTCCTATTGTTGAATGAAATCTCTAAATTCTTCCATGGTAAAGAAATAGCTAAAGTTCTATTTTTTAAAATTTATTATTGAATATGTGATATTGTTCTTGAGTCATATGAATTAAGAATGAGAAAAGGGACACAAAAAGGGTGTTTAAAGGGATTTATCTCCCCTTTTCTTTAATTCTTAAGATGGTTAAAAATTTTTGATGATTTTAATTAATTAATTTTCTGGGTCTATTTTATTTCTAAGACTATATGAATTATAGAGAATTTTGTATAATTAAAAGGGTTTTGATTTTTGTCTTTAAATTGTTTTTGTTTCTTTGTATTAAGGAAAGATAATAAATAAGTAAATAACAATGGAAAAATATAATTTTCTTGTATATGTATATATAGGCCGTGACATATATTAGGAAGAGTTGATGGTTGATTTGTGTATTTTAATATATGAATTGTATTGTTGTTTAATAAAATAAAAGAGAATGGAAATGAATAAGAAGATTAAAATGGATTTTTATTTTTGTTTTTTTTCTTTTTTATTCTGGACCGTGTATATATACACATATATATATATTGTATAGTAATTTTTTTTATTTCATGTGTATTTGAGTTATAGTTAAATCCTTCAAAAGATTGAAAACAAATGAGTGTTTTTCCTTAAAGTAAAAATGAAATGAAAATGATTTGTGAAAAAGGAACTAAAAATAATTTTTGGGAAATAAAATAATTCTGGAAAATTTTGGTGTTCTTAAAGTGTATGAATTTGTATTTTATAGAAATTTTGTTTAATTGTTATTGTTTGATGTATTTTATTTCCTTTTGTTTGGATTTAAGATTTATAAGAACAATGAGTAAGAATAATAAACAAAAAAGGAAATTTTCTGAAAAAAAAAAGATAAAAGAATAGGCCGTGAGGCCTATGGTCTTCTTTGGAATAATTTTTGTGAATTGTTTTGTTATTTGATGTGTAATTGAGTGGTGGTCTATTGTTTAAAAGAAATAGAAACAAATGGGTAGTTGTTATAAAAAAAATAAATTTAGAAGAGCATGTATTTTTGGATATTGTATGATTATATGGTTGATATGTTTGAAGATGTTGTTTGCTGGTAAATGTGAATTCTTCCTTAAAGAGATCTATTTTATATTGTAAATGATTAAAACTCTTGTGTTGAGTATATAAAGTGATGTAATTATATTATATAGATGTTTTAAGAATTAAAAATGCTTTTCCTAATCTTCTAGCACTGGTCGAATTATTTAGGAGAAAGAAATAAAGTTAATTGAATTTTTCTAATTGATTTGATGATTGTTTTTAGTATGTCTATGGAATGAATTATATGTTTTTTTTTATGGAAAGGATTAATTCTGGAAAATTATTTATTTTATTATTTCAAGACCCCAAATGATTATTTTTAAGAGTGTTAGTAGTACTTAGTTTGTATGTGCAAGTATAGTGTAAAAACAAATAGAAAATAGGTATTTTTGATTGATTAAAATGATTTTATAAAAAATATAAGTTGCTGTCCAGAATTTATAAATAATAAAAAAGTAATGTTGTATTAAAAATAATAGTGTTTTAAAGTCTTTGGCATGAGTAGGAATTGTGTATAATTGTTTTGGGTTGTTTTACTTAAACTTCTTGAACTAATGCAACTTTTACAGTGGCTGTACAGAAGATGCAATTATTGTATTTAGCTTAATTTTGATCATTTTATTATAGTAGAAGTTGTAATGAGAATTTAGAAAAAAACGGCATGTGTTTTTGACTTTCTGTTTAAGAGAAAATGAATTTTTAAGTTTGAGTATGCATGCTGTCCAAAAATGTGAAATGTGTGGTATTTATGTTATGAGTTGTTCTTGAATGATTAAATATGTAAATTTCATGCTAATCTTGTAGTATAAGTGTTTAGGATTAAAAGTGGATTTTAAAAAGTAATTTTAGAATACATATAAGTAAGGTTGTATATGTTTTTGAATAAAATGTTGTTTGTACTTGTATGAAAATGTGAAGAATGATTGAAGGATGTTCTTGAAAAAGAAATATTGATTTGATTTTTGATTTTAAAGTTTTTTAAAAGGTTTTTTTTAGAAATGAGTTATTTTCTAACTATTTACATGATTCCAAAATTTCAAGGACTTTGAGAAATTAATGTTTTCAAAGATTATATTTGGTTAATTACTTTTAAGTGGGTGTGAATATTTATAAAAGTTATTTTGTAAAAATGATTGATTTAAAAGGTTTGCAATTGGGGACGAATAGCGAGACCGAAAGTCAAGCCCACGTTAGTTCTTCGCATCAAGGTGAGAGAGTAGCAACCTTTAGACATAATTGCACCATGGTAATCATTAGAACGATTTCGACCATCTCAAAAGTCGGAATCCGGGTTACGTGTCAAGATACGAGACGACAATTGAGTGTAGGATGTTTAGTCGTCTTTCGTTGAGACAGTAACTCTATTTTATTATTTGATGTATTTGTGATTATATTATATTATGCTTGTATGAGTATATAAGAAATGTTGTTAAATGATTCTGAGAATGATGATGGATATGTTGTAAACGTTTTAAAAGAATCGTATAATCGAGAAATGATGGAGTTGATGAGAAATGATAATTATGGGAATGTGGAAGGATCCTATGAGCAAGTTGTGATGCGCTTGAAAGAAATACGAAATGATTAAGTTTTGAAAATATGCGAAAATGATGCTCATGTACAGTGATGGTGCATCGTGGCACAATGAATTTGTAATTATTCCCCTTTGAGTGACTAATCACGTGAATGAGTGTGCCGTGATTACGTCTTGTGGATCCCACTGTACGACGATGAAATTTTGCTGTGATCCCTTAGAGGTCGAGGCCCGTTAGAAGCGCGGCTTAGAATGGGTCGACCAAACTTAGGATTAAGAAAAGATTCTAAAGAACTAAAAAGACTTAAAAGACCTTAGGACCCAATCCCTTCTGACTACGTTGAGAGTGGAGTAGTGGAGAGGAAAGATACCATGTACTTGGAGGTCAGGCATCCCTTCGAGTGGTGATTGCGATAGGGGAGGGCAATGATGGTGATTCGTCAAGAAGCCTAAGAGCACTTCCCTAGGTGGGACGATGCTACAATGATCAAGGGCACCTGCTGGTCGTTGGTCGTAGCGAGGACTACAACGCGAACTAGGGATAGAGCTGTCGCCCCCTTGAGCAAATCCTAGATGGTGTAGAGGGAATCCGAATGGGACTAGAAGCCATCGTTTTTATGAACTTATGAATTGCTACTTGATTTTATTTTGCTGGCCAACTGGCGTGGTTTCAGCTGGTACGTACCCTTTGGCTTCGATGTCAGCATGGTTAGGACTCCTGTGCATCCCATCTGCTTTCCGAACTAGGATGAGGTTGGATATTGAAGGAGGAGATGTAGCGTGTTTGCTAATTGCCTTTAACCCGATAGCTTCCTTCCCTGATAATTTGATAATAGTGAAAGACTTGTGGAAAATTATAGATGGAATTCTTGAGTAATGATAATCATGACAAAGATGTAAGAGACAAGGATTATAAGAATAAAGTGATAAAGAAGTATGGATATTATGTTTGTGTTAGTTCTAATGTGACCCATGGATTAAGCCCATGTCGTCGACGCTTTGTCCGTCTGGTAGCTAACTCTCTATGTTTTTTTGTATGTTTTTGTCTCTATTTATGGTAAATAAATTAGATGGCGGAACGAGTAATTCAAGTAGAGATGTCTCCTTTAATGGGGGGACAATGGCATAGGACTGCAAACGGATGGATCTGGGAGGGACCAACAAGACTCACTATTACCGATCGAGATCACGTATTACGAGGAGTAGCCACAGATCGTGAGGAAGTGAGATATCGTCTGATGGATCTTATGCCGGGTGGACCTCGAGCTTTTCATAATGCTCCACCTGCTAATCACAATGATGATGATGATGATGAGGACCCAGAAGAAGACCCATTAGAGGACTTAGAAATAGAAGAAGATCCGGAGGAGGACCCTGACGAGGATGCGCATGATGACGAGTAGCTTAGTTCTTAGTAGTATTGATCTCTGTTTGTTTTGAGTCTTGGATAATGGACCCTTTGATTATCATTATGTAACCCCAATGGAAGTTTTTATCATTTCGCTATTTGGTATTTTGGGATAATGGCTGTTAAGCCTAAACAATTTCTATGATGTTTATTTTGGAATTAATATAATGATGATTTTATTCCGCATTTTTTTAATTATTGAGTTCTGGAATGGAAATGTATCGTGGCACTTCACTTTGGAAAATAGAACGGAGTTTGAAAGACAAAGGAAAACCTTTTTATGAAACAAAGTTACTAATAGAAGTTAAGTTGAGAAAACATTTTTGGAAACCAAGTTAGTTATGTAACCTTTTCGAAAACTGAGTTGAAAAATATTTTTGGAAATTAAGTTTATATGCAAACTCACCTTTTAATGTTATCACGTAATGGCGCAAATTTTTAGTGAAAATTCTATTTCCAAATTGGGGTGTTACATTTGGTGGTATCAGAGCGATGGTTATCCTTAGTGGCCTTAAGCATAGCCTTATATGCTTTCATTGTGTGACTCTGTTTGGTAGTTATAGTATAGTTACCCTTTCGGCTCGAGCATAGCCTAATATGCTTACCTTGTACGACCCTTTGCTTGATCTAAGACTCCAATCCTACGTATGTAGCAGAAGCAACATGGCACGTCGACAAGGAAATGAGGAACCAGCTGCTGTTTTGGCTCAAACAGTTGCGGTCTTAGCAGGAGTAAGGGACAACATGAACCTTATGCATCAACAACTTCAGCAGAATCAGAATATGAACGCTGGTGGGCAAGGAATCAGAGGACTCGACGAATTTTGTCGTAGGAATCCAAAGGAATTTACTGGAGGTTACGCATCGAAAGAAGCGGAAGTATGGGTAACAAGTTTGGAAAGGATTTTTGGAGGAATGGTGCAGTGCATCGATGAACAAAAGATCGCCTATGCTAGATACATGATGGTAGGAGAAGCGGCCGACTGGTAGCGCAATGAGAAACAAGCATTAGGAGGAGCACTTGGAGCGCTGACTTGGAATTAGTTCAAGGACAAACTTTTGGTGAAATACTTTCCGGAACATCTGAAGACAGCTAAAGAGTTGGAATTTCTGCGATTGGAACAAGGTAACATGACTGTGGGGGAGTATGCTGCAAAATTTGAGAGTCTAGCAAAGTTCATGCCTTACTATGGAGAAGCTGCGAATGAGAGATCTAAGTGTGCAAAATATTTGGATGGACTGAAGCCGGAGATTAAGCAAACTTTGGCTCCCATGGAGATTGCTGTGTTCACAACTCTGGTGAACAAAGGAAGTATTGTGGAAAGCGGCCTGAAATCAAGGAAC
This sequence comes from Crotalaria pallida, assembly GCA_037953625.1. Classification (NCBI taxonomy): domain Eukaryota; kingdom Viridiplantae; phylum Streptophyta; class Magnoliopsida; order Fabales; family Fabaceae; genus Crotalaria; species Crotalaria pallida. Next base: position 22,893,815 of record CM075654.1, read on the forward strand.
TCTACTGGAAAGCTAGCTGTACAAGTTTCAAGTGGTGGTCCGATGAGACACTCTCCAGGACATGGAAACCCGAACAGTGGAGCAAGACATCAAGGTCCTTATGGACAAGGGAGTGGACAAAGGGACAATCGGTCAAGGTTTCATGGTAGTTTCAACCACAGGAATCATCCTCGAAATAACAATCACAACAATCAGAATCGTGGCAACAATCGAAACAACAACAATCGCAACAACCAGTTCAGAGGAAACAACAACAATAACAGTGGTGGAAATCGAGGAAACAATGGAAATGCTGCTTGAGGACAAGCAAGTGCACCTCCATTCTGCAACAAGTGTAACAAGAACCACTTTGGACCAAATTGCCCATGGAACAATCCCAACTGCTTCAATTGCAACCGACCTGGACATATATCAAGGAATTGCCCTGAACCCAAGCGAGAAGTCAATGCTGTGAATGTGGCTAGACCCCGTGGACAAGGAAGAGTTTTCTCAATGAGTGGAGCAGAAGCCGCTAACAACGCTAATCTGATCCAAGGTAGGTGTTTCATTCGTAAGATACCCTTGAATGTGTTGTATGATTCGGGTGCTACACATTCGTTTATTGCTCGTAATGTGGTTGAGAGATTAAATTTGCTAGTAAATACTATGCCTTTCGATCTAGTTGTGTCTACCCCTACCAATGAACCAGTCATGGTATCGACTTGTGTTCCAAAATGCCCTGGAGTAATAGAAAGTGGAGAGTACTTAGTGGACTTAATTGTCTTACCCCTTACCCAACTCGACATAATTTTAGGCATGGATTGGTTAACTGCTAATCATGTTCTCTTAAATTGTGCCGAAAAGACTCTTATTTTCGATAAATTAAGACCTAGTGTACCTCAACCCGTAGAACTCGAGCACGTAACTGCCAATCAAATCAAAGCTTCATGGAAAGATGGAGCCATGATATACATGTTTATCGCTTATTTGGACGTCAAGGAGGAAAGAAAGCTGGAGGAGCTACCTGTTGTCAAGAACTTTCCTGAAGTTTTTCCCGAGGAAATCCCTGGATTGCCCCCTGTGCGAGAAGTGGAGTTCGGAATCGACCTGATTCCTGGAATGGCACCAATTTCAAAAGCACCTTATCGTATGGCCCCGATAGAGTTGGTGGAGTTAAAGAAGCAATTGGAGGAACTATTGGAGAAGCAATTTATTCGACCAAGCGTTTCACCGTGGGGAGCACCTGTTTTGTTCGTCAAAAAGAAGGATGGAAGTATGACATTATGCACCGACTACCGTCAATTGAACAAAGTGACTATCAAGAATAGATACCCGTTTCCAAGGATTGACGATTTGATTTTCAAAGATCGACTTGAGATCAGGCTACCATCAGATCAGAGTGAAAGAAGAAGATATTCCGAAGACAGCCTTCAGAACGAGATATGGGCATTATGAGTATCTGGTTATGCCTTTTGGAGTAACTAATGCACCCGCAATATTCATGGATTACATGAATCGGATCTTTCACCTGTTTTTAGATTCTTTTGTCGTTGTGTTTATCAACGATATTTTAATCTATTCACGGAGTAAGGAGGAGCACACAGAGCATTTAGAAAAGGTGTTAGGCGTATTGAAGGAAAAGAAGCTGTTCGCAAAGCTGTCAAAGTGCGACTTTTGGCTGGAGTCAGTAAATTTTCTAGGACATGTGATAACAAAGAATGGGATTGCGGTAGACCCTGCAAAGGTGGAGGCGGTGTTGGAATGGAAAGCACCAATGACGGTGACGGAAATCCGGAGTTTTCTTGGACTTGCTGGTTATTACCGTAGGTTCATCGAAGGATTCTCTCGATTGTCACTACCATTGACCAAGTTAACTAGAAAAGGACAAGCATTTGTTTGGACGGAGAAGTGCGAGGAGTGCTTTCAAGAGCTAAAGAGGAGGTTAACATTGAAGACACCGCAATTGGTGGTTGAAACAACTAAGGAACACACCTAGAAGGGGGGGTTGAATAGGTGTAAAAGAAACCTTGAAAGATTTTCGAACGAAACAAATCGAAACAATCAAAACAAATGATTTTTGGAAAATCTACAGCACTTAATCGATTAAACTGAAATTTAATCGATTAACCTGCAATTTACTCGAGTATTAATCGATTAAACCTGAAAGTTCAAAAGTCCTTAATCGATTAAACGAACACTTAATCGATTAAAACTATCAGAAACTGAAAAATCACTTTTTCAATCGAATACTAAAATCAATCAATTAACACTTAAGATCAGAGATTCAGCGAAAACAATTAACACCTATATTCTTATTGATTATCCTAGTTATGAAAATGATTTTCCCTTTATCAATTTGAACAATAAAGATTCAATTCAATCACAAATCAATCTTTCTCTAGGTTTTCAACCAAGAACACAATCAATGACTTGAAGGTAAAGAGTTAAGGGTTTAGAGATACGACACAGTGATTTATCCTGGTTCACTTTCATCCGCTTGAAAGCTACATCCAGTCCCCTCTTCAACCAAGAGAGATTCTTCACTATGAGGAATTAGAGTTCTCAAATTACAAGTAAGTGCCTCACAAGACTCCCTTCTTGCTATCCTACAAGAGATACCACACCCTTGCCTTGTAATCCTATTGATCTTCTCTCTAATCTAACCTCTACCCCTTGTTGATAATCGACACAACAAGTCTTCTTTGCTTGATGATAATCCACACACCAAGGCTTCACTTTGCTTGATTCACAACCTAGACTTTCTTCTTCTCCAATGAGATTTGCTTGATGATAATCGACACACCAAGTCTTCTTTGTTGTTGTAGTTGGCTTGCCTTCTTGCAAAGATTACAACACAATAGAAAACAAAATAACAATCCTATGAATCTCAATCAATAGCTATGACAATTCACAATAAGAGATTCAAAGGTTCTTGATTAAAGAATATGAAAATATGAAAGCTTTGATCTTTGAAATTGAGAGAGAATAGAGTGACTTGATTCTTGTAAAATTGATTATGAAAATGATGTATATTAATCACAAAGGTTAGGAATAGGTTTATATAGAATACCCAAAAGTTGTAGCACTTGAAAACTGATTTTGAGAAGTGAAAATCGTATTTAAAAAAACCAGTTCAGCAGTGTTTAATCGATTAAATCTTCACTTAATCGAGTACTAATCGATTAAACATGTTCTTAATCGATTAAACATGTCTGACACTTGTTTAAAACTTGTTTTCTCAAAACCCAACCTTTCCTTTAAAACCTTTAAGCCACCTATTGATTCTAGGTTAAGTGAAAACTCAAATTATGATTTAATCATGACTTATGAAAGAGATTCACTACCCTCTAAATAATCTACCCAAATAAAAGACCTAAGAAGCTTGAGAGGCAAAAGATAAAACAATTACAATTACACTCAAACTAAGTCTTCATGAGCTTGCTTTCTCTCTTCTTCATTTGATGTTTGTTGTTGCTTGTTGAACTTGAACTTGATCAACACAAGATAGCTTGTTCAAAACACTTTGTCATTATCAAAACATTCATCATGGAACTTACAATCTCCCCCTTTTTGAAAATGACAAACCATGTTTTGAATTTGATTGAAGTTGTTGATGCTTTAACAATTTGATCACTTGGTGAGAAACTTGCTCCCTCTCAATCAATGCATTTGATATTTGAAATCCCATTGATAGAAGCTTGATTCTCCCCCTATCTTCAACAACTTAGCTCAACCTACATAAAAACAACAAAACAACCTTTCTCCAAACAAAACATCTATTTCAAAACAACTACTTCTCCCCCTTTGGCATTATCAAAAAGTAATATATATACCAATTGAAATATAAAATACTAAGCCAAAATAGAGAAATTCACATTTATTTCTTCACAACATTGATACCAATTGAAATATAACAAGTACTATACTTTGAAATGTGATACCAATTGGCAATAAAATATAACAATGAATTATGAACCAATAGAAATACTAAGAAGTCATAATACCAATTGAGATATCATCAATGTAAAGAAATAAGATATATTGTGATATTTCTTCAATAACAACAAAAACATGATAATCATCTAATCATCAAAATTAGTATCAATTGAACTTTAGAAAAGAAATTGAGGAGATACCAATTGAGAAGATACTATAATCATCAATATCTAACAATATCACTTGTACCAAATTTGTAGGACTTCTTTTGAGATGCAAAAGTGATACCAATTGAAGATGCAAATGTAAGAATAACACTTGTAAGCCCTTTGCTCTTCAATCATACCTACAAAACAATCATGCTTTGCTTTTTGGTATCCAAATAGTTTTGGATCCATTTTTGTTAGTGTAGGGACTTTCACCATTTTTCATCCAAACAAACTTTCCTTTAGGTATACCATGCACTTTAATATAACACACATTTGAAGTATGTCCATGAGTACCACAATAGAAACATGTTGGTGCATTTGAAAAATCAACCTTTGAAAAATCAACAACATTTCTATGAGAATTACTCTTAGCATTAGTATAACCCAAACCAAACTTGTTTGAATTTTCTCTTTGAAAATTTAACAATGTGCGCAATCTAATATCACCATTTGTGAAACTTGCAAGCTTATTTTTCAAAATAGCATTTTCATCTTTAAGCAACTTGCAATTCTCACAATCAACCACAATATTCACTCTACTAGCACAATCACAAGAAGAACTAGCATAGATAAGATCAAGAGTTTCATTTTCAAGATTAAGCTCATCAACTTGTTTTTGAAGTTCTAAAATCTCTTTTTGATGTTTCAAAATGAGCTTCTTTCTTTCAATATTTTTCAAAGCTAGTTTTTCAAGTTGTTCATGCATTTCTTCATAAGCATTATATAACAATTCATATTTAGAAGAAATTTCGGATTTAGTATGACTTACATTGCTTTCGTCGCTTTGATAACTTGATTCATCATTTGAACTTTCCTCTTCTTCTACTAGAGCTATCAAGTTGAGACAAGCGGCTTCTTCATCATCCGATGAACTACTCGATGTGCTTTTCTTGTTATCTTCATCACTATCCCAAACTATGTATGCTCTTTTAGATTTAGAATTTTTCTTTTCTTTCTCCTTCTTCTTGAGATACTTAGAGCACGAATACTTGAGATGTCCGGGTTTTCCGCATTCATGGCAAACTACTCCATCTTTTGTAGTCTTGGTCTTGTAGTGTGGAGAATCCTTCTCTTTACCTTTGTCTTTGTTCAACCTTCCTTTTCTCCTTAGAAATTTGTCAAACTTCCTTAGTAAAAGTTTCATTTCTTTTTCATCAACATCCGAATCGGAATCTTCACTATCATCATCATCAGAACTCTCTTTCTTTTTGTATGATCTATTGACTTTAAGATCAAGTCCCTTTCTTTCTTTGTTCTTATCCGACTCTTCATTGATACTTAATCGTCCAAGCTCCATTTCATGTTCTTGAAGCTTTCCAAAGAGTGTTGCTAGATCCATAGCATCCAAATTCTTAGATTCAACAATAGCCGTTACTTTTGGTTGCCAATTCCTGTCTAAACATCTCAACACTTTGTTAGAAAGTTCACCTTGTAAGAAAGTCTTACCAAGAGCAAGTAAATGGTTAATAATGTGAGTAAAACACTTTTGCATATCATTAATAGATTCATTTGGAATCATATGAAACAATTCATAATCACGCATTAAAGCATTCAATCTAGCTCTCCTAACCTCACTAGTTCCTTCATGAGTCACTTGTAAAGTGTCCCACATTTCCTTAGCACTAGAACATTGAGAAACCCTAAAGAACTCGTCATAGGATAAAGCGGAGGTAATGATATTCTTTGCTTTATAATCATATTGAACTTTCTTTCTATCATCATCTTTCCACTTGTCCTCGGGGATCAATTGTTCTACACCTTCAACTAAACTAGAGGGGATATGAGGACCTTTTTCAACTACTTTCCAAATTTCACTATCTATGGCTTGGATAAAGATTTTCATTCTAACTTTCCAATATGCATAGCCTTCTCCGGCAAACAATGGAGGACGACTTATTGAAGCACCTTCACCACCAAAGAGATTCATGGAACCCATTGCGATTTTCTTAAAGGATCTTTACGAAAAAGCCCTTATGCTCGTGTCTTTCGACCGAGCTCTGATACCAATTGAAGAAACCGCAATTGGTGGTTGAAACAACTAAGGAACACACCTAGAAGGGGGGGTTGAATAGGTGTAAAAGAAACCTTGAAAGATTTTCGAACGAAACAAATCGAAACAATCAAAAGAAGTGATTTTTGCAAAATCTACAGCACTTAATCGATTAAACTGAGATTTAATCGATTAACCTGCAATTTACTCGAGTATTAATCGATTAAACCTGAAAGTTCAAAAGTCCTTAATCGATTAAACGAACAATTAATCGATTAAAACTATCAGAAACTGAAAAATCACTTTTTCAATCGAATACTAAAATAAATCAATTAACACTTAAGATCAGAGATTCAGCGAAAACAATTAACACCTATATTCTTATTGATTATCCTAGTTATGAAAATGATTTTCCCTTTATCAATTTGAACAATAAAGATTCAATTCAATCAATTATGAAAAATCGATCTTTCTCTAGGTTTTCAACCAAGAACACAATCAATGACTTGAATGTAAAGAGTTAAGGGTTTAGAGATACGACACAGTGATTTATCCTGGTTCACTTTCATCCGCTTGAAAGCTACATCCAGTCCCCTATTCAACCAAGAGAGATTCTTCACTATGAGGAATTAGAGTTCTCAAATTACAAGTAAGTGCCTCACAAGACTCCCTTCTTGCTAGCCTACAAGAGATACCACACCCTTGCCTTGTAATCCTATTGATCTTCTCTCTAATCTAACCTCTACCCCTTGTTGATAATCGACACAACAAGTCTTCTTTGCTTGATGATAATCCACACACCAAGGCTTCACTTTGCTTGATTCACAACCAAGACTTTCTTCTTCTCCAATGAGATTTGCTTGATGATAATCGACACACCAAGTCTTCTTTGTTGTTGTAGTTGGCTTGCGTTCTTGCAAAGATTACAACACAATAGAAAACAAAATAACAATCCTATGAATCTCAATCAATAGCTATGACAATTCACAATAAGAGATTCAAAGGTTCTTGATCAAAGAATATGAAAATATGAAAGCTTTGATCTTTGAAATTGAGAGAGAATAGAGTGACTTGATTCTTGTAAAATTGATTATGAAAATGATGTATATTAATCACAAAGGTTAGGAATAGGTTTATATAGAATACCCAAAAGTTGTAGCACTTGAAAACTGATTTTGAGAAGTGAAAATCGTATTTAAAAAAACCAGTTCAGCAGTGTTTAATCGATTAAATCTTCACTTAATCGAGTACTAATCGATTAAACATGTTCTTAATCGATTAAACATGTCTGACACTTGTTTAAAACTTGTTTTCTCAAAACCCAACCTTTCCTTTAAAACCTTTAAGCCACCTATTGATTCTAGGTTAAGTGAAAACTCAAATTAAGATTTAATCATGACTTATGAAAGAGATTCACTACCCTCTAAATAATCTACCCAAATAAAAGACCTAAGAAGCTTGAGAGGCAAAAGATAAAACAATTAGAATTATACTCAAACTAAGTCTTCATGAGCTTGCTTTCTCTCTTCTTCATTTGATGTTTGTTGTTGCTTGTTGAACTTGAACTTGATCAACACAAGATAGCTTGTTCAAAACACTTTGTCATTATCAAAACATTCATCATGGAACTTACAAACATCTGCACCGGTATTGATTTTACCTGATCCGACAAAGACTTTCTGTGTATATTGTGATGCGTCGAAGCAAGGATTAGGATGTGTGCTTATGCAAGATGGCCAAGTGGTGGCGTACGCTTCAAGACAGCTGAAGATTCACGAACAGAATTATCCTACTCACGACCTTGAGCTGGCAGCCGTAGTGTTTGCATTGATGATTTGGAGGCATCATTTGTATGGAGTGAGGATAGAGGTGTTCAGTGATCACAAGAGCTTGAAGTATCTATTCGAACAGAAGGAGCTAAATATGAGGCAAAGAAGGTGGATGGAATTCCTAAAGGACTATGATTTCGAAGTGCAGTATCATCCTGGAAAGGCAAACGTTGTAGCTGATGCGCTAAGTAGGAAATCCCTGCATGTGTCTGCTCTAATGATAAAGGAGTTGGAACTAATTGAGAAGTTTAGAGATCTGAATATGGCAGTGGAGTTTAACCCAAGGAGTATGATACTGGGAACTTTGAAGGTGAACAATGAATTCATGGAGCAAGTGAAGACGTTACAATCAACAGATCCGGAATTACAAGAAAAGAAGGAAATGTCAGATAAAGGAAAGGAAGTGGAATTTCAATTAGGAATAGACAGAATTCTACGATTCAAGGAAAGAGTTTGTGTGCCGAACAACCAAGAAGTGAATGAAATGATTTTGGAAGAAGCACATAAGAGCAAGTTAAGTTTTCACCCCGGAGCGACAAAAATGTACCAAGATTTAAAGAAGATTTTCTGGTGGTCAGGAATGAAACGAGAAGTAGCTGAATATGTGTCAAAATGCCTAACATGTCAAAAAGCCAAGATTGAACACAAAAATCCTGGAGGAGAATTGCAACTGTTACCTGTACCTGTTTGGAAGTGGGATAGTATATCCATGGACTTCGTGTCTGGTTTTCCAAGAACTCAGAAAGGGTATGATGCTATTTGGGTAGTAGTGGATCGTCTTACCAAGACAACACGTTTTATTCCGATCAACATGAGGTATCCCTTGGAGAAGCTGGCTGAGTTGTACATCAAGGAAGTGGTGAGACTACATGGAGTACCCTCGAATATAGTGTCAGATAGAGACCCGCGTTTTGCTTCAAAGTTTTGGGAGAGTTTACAAGCTGCAATGGGGACAAGCCTAAGTATGAGTTCTTCATATCATCCCCAAACAGATGGTCAGTCAGAACGGACAATTCAGACTTTGGAAGATCTACTAAGAGCCTGTGTACTAGAGGAAGCTGGAAGCTTGGATTCTTTCTTGCCATTGATTGAATTCACCTATAACAATAGTTTCCATTCAAGCATAGGAATGGCACCTTATGAGGCACTGTATGGAAGGAAGTGTAGAACTCCGTTGTGCTGGTTCGAGACCGGAGAGCAATTACGGTTAGGATCGGAGGTGGTGCAACAAACAATAGACAAGATCAAAGTAATTCAAGAAAAGATGAGAACCGCGCAAAGTAGGAAGAAGAGCTATCATGACAAGAGGAGAACTCCGTTGGAGTTCAAGGAAGGTGATCATGTATTCATACGGGTAGTACCTACTACCGGCATTGGCAGAGTGCTCAAGACCAGAAAACTAACCCCTAGATTTATAGGACCCTATCAAATCCAAAAACATGTAGGACCTGTAGCATACCAGATAGCCTTATCCTCTATGTTTTCAAACCTACACAATGTCTTTAACGTGTCTCAGCTAAGAAAGTATATTAGTGACCCAACCCACATTGTTGAGCCTGACTCGATACAACTCAAGGATAATCTTACGTATGAAACATTGCCTCTGCGAATCGATAGCCGCAGTATTAAGACGTTGAGAGGAAAAGAGATTCCGTTGGTCAAAGTAATTTGGAGTCAAGATCATGGGGAAGATGATACTTGGGAACGCGAAAGTAGCATGAGGGAATCGTACCCTCACTTGTTTGAATCAGGTGCGTATTTCTCGGGGACGAGAAATCTCTAAGTTGGGGAGGATTGTGAGACTCGCAATTTTTCCCAATTTATTTTAATATTTTATTTTATTTAAGTCACATTTATTTTAAGAATAATTTTTGTCTTTGGTTGATTTTTTAGTATATATATATATACAGCGGTAATATATATATATATATATATATATATATATAATAATTATAATTTTGTGTAATAAATTAGAAAAATTATTTTCAGTATGAGATTTTATTTCTGGATGTTTAATAAATATTTTTTTGTATTAAAATAATTTTAACTAAGGTTTTGACAGAAAAGTGAATTTTTGGGTTATAGAGCTATAACTTCAAAAATTCATATCTTTTTAACCGTAAGTCCGGAAAATACGAATTTTATACGAAAACGATCGTATTGAAATGTAGTATTTTAATATGTAAAAATAAAATTTTTATTTTGACATTTACGAAAAAGTACTGTACAGTAGGTAGAAAAACGAATTTTTGTGTTTTTAATTAAGAAAAATTATTTTAGAGCATAAAATAATTAATTGGGCTATAAAATATTTTATTGGTATATTAAAATATTTATATTGATGCTGGATGGCTGCACAGTACTTTCCTAATTATTTTCTGATTTAATTAAAATAAGAGTTTAATATGATTGGTTAATTTGGGAGGCAAAATTCAAATGAACCAATGAGAAAAATTTCTTTTATTTTTTTTCTCTCCACCGTCCAGAAATAAGAGAGGAAAGAGGAGAATTTCTGAAAATTGGTCCTAAGTTATTAACCCATAGTTTTTGGCAAAATCCTATTAATTACTAGTCTTGGTTCCAAGTAAAACATTAAGGTGATGACTCACCCATGACTAAGGGGACCGAATTTCCTAGAGGATTTGGAGGGAATATGCTGAATTTTTTTTACCTATAAATAATACCTCTTACCCCTCATTTTTCACCCACACAATTCTTGATAGTTTGACAAGAAGAGAAAAAAATAACCCTAAGAGAAATAGAGAGAGGGACGAGTTTGGCTATAGGAAGGAGGGAGGAATTGCTTGTCACTTGAATTTTTTCTTTTTGCTTAAGGAGTAGAGGTAACCCAAGATCACTTACACTTTTAATCTCTTTTTAATTTATTTTGTTCCTATTGTTGAATGAAATCTCTAAATTCTTCCATGGTAAAGAAATAGCTAAAGTTCTATTTTTTAAAATTTATTATTGAATATGTGATATTGTTCTTGAGTCATATGAATTAAGAATGAGAAAAGGGACACAAAAAGGGTGTTTAAAGGGATTTATCTCCCCTTTTCTTTAATTCTTAAGATGGCTAAATTTTTTTGACGATTTTAATTAATTAATTTTCTGGGTCTATTTTATTTCTAAGACTATATGAATTATAGAGAATTTTGTATAATTAAAAGGGTTTTGATTTTTGTCTTTAAATTGTTTTTGTTTCTTTGTATTAAGGAATGATAATAAATAAGTAAATAACAATGGAAAAATATAATTTTCTTGTATATGTATATATAGGCCGTGACATATATTAGGAAGAGTTGATGGTTGATTTGTGCATTTTAATATATGAATTGTATTGTTGTTTAATAAAATAAAAGAGAATGGAAATGAATAAGAAGATTAAAATGGATTTTTATTTTTGTTTTTTTTTATTTTTTATTCTGGACCGTGTATATATACATATATATATATATATATATATATTGTATAGTAATTGTTGTTATTTCATGTGTATTTGAGTTATAGTTAAATCCTTAAAAAGAATGAAAACAAATGAGTGTTTTTCCTTAAAGTAAAAATGAAATGAAAATGATTTGTGAAAAAGGAACTAAAAATAATTTTTGGGAAATAAAATAATTATGGAAAATTTTGGTGTTCTTAAAGTGTATGAATTTGTATTTTATAGAAATTTTGTTTAATTGTTATTGTTTGATGTATTTTATTTCCTTTTGTTTGGATTTAAGATTTATAAGAACAATGAGTAAGAATAAAAAACAAAAAAGGAAATTTTCTGAAAAAAAAATAAAAGAATTGGCCGTGAGGCCTATGGTCTTCTTTGGAATAATTTTTGTGAATTGTTTTGTTATTTGATGTGTAATTGAGTGGTGGTCTATTGTTTAAAAAAATAGAAACAAATGAGTAGTTGTTATAAAAAAAATAAATTTATTAGAGCATGTATTTTTGGGTGATTGTATGATTATATGGTTGATATGTTTGAAGATGTTGTTTGTTGGTAAATGTGAATTCTTCCTTAAAGAGATCTATTTTATATTGTTAATGATTAAAACTCTTGTGTTGAGTATATAAAGTGATGTAATTATATTATATAGATGTTTTAAGAATTAAAAATGCTTTTCCTAATCTTCTAGCACTGGTCGAATTATTTAGGAGAAAGAAATAAAGTTAATTGAATTTTTCTAATTGATTTGATAATTGTTTTTAGTATGTCTATGGAATGAATTATATGTTTTTTTTATGGAAAGGATTAATTCTGGAAAATTATTTATTTTATTATTTCAAGACCCCAAATGATTATTTTTAAGAGTGTTAGTAGTACTTAGTTTGTATGTGCAAGTATAGTGTAAAAACAAATAGAAAATGGGTATTTTTGATTGATTAAAATGATTTTATAAAAAATATAAGTTGTTGTCCAGAATTTATAAATAATAAAAAAGTAATGTTGTATTAAAAATAATAGTGTTTTAAAGTCTTTGGCATGAGTAGGAATTGTGTATAATTGTTTTGGATTGTTTTACTTAAACTTCTTGAACTAATGCAACTTTTACAGTGGCTGTACAGCATATGCAATTATTGTATTTAGCTTAATTTTGATCATTTTATTATAGTAGAAGTTGTAATGACAATTTAGGAAGAAACGGCATGTGTTTTTGACTTTCTGTTTAAGAGAAAATGAATTTTTAAGTTTGAGTATGCATGTTGTCCAAAAATGTGAAATGTGTGGTATTTATGTTATGACTTGTTCTTGAATGATTAAATATGTAAATTTCATGCTAATCTTGTAGTATAAGTGTTTAGGATTAAAAGTTGATTTTAAAAAGTAATTTTAGAATACATATAAGTAAGGTTGTATATATGTTTGAATGAAATGTTGTTTGTATTTGTATGAAAATGTGAAGAATGATTGAAGGATGTTCTTGAAAAAGAAATATTGATTTGATTTTTGATTTTAAAGTTTTTTAAAAGGTTTTTTTTTTAGACATGAGTTATTTTCTAACTATTTACATGATTCCAAAATTTCAAGGACTTTGAGAAATTAATGTTTTCAAAGATTATATTTGATTAATTACTTTTAAGTGGGTGTGAATATTTATAAAAGTTATTTTGTAAAAATGATTGATTTAAAAGGTTTGCAATTGGGGACGAATAGCGAGACCGAAAGTCAAGCCCACGTTAGTTCTTCGCATCAAGGTGAGAGAGTAGCAACCTTTAGACATAATGGCACCATGGTAATCATTAGAACGATTTCGACCATCTCAAAAGTCGGAATCCGGGTTACGTGTCAAGATACGAGACGACAATTGAGTGTAGGATGTTTAGTCGTCTTTCGTTGAGACAGTAACTCTATTTTATTATTTGATGTATTTGTGATTATATTATATTATGCTTGTATGAGTATATAAGAAATGTTGTTAAATGATTCTGAGAATGATGATGGATATGTTGTAAACGTTTTAAAAGAATCGTATAATCGAGAAATGATGGAGTTGATGAGAAATGATAATTATGGGAATGTGGAAGGATCCTATGAGCAAGTTGTGATGCGCTTGAAAGAAATACGAAATGATTAAGTTTTGAAAATATGCGAAAATGATGCTCATGTACAGTGATGGTGCATCGTGGCACAATGAATTTGTAATTATTCCCCTTTGAGTGACTAATCACGTGAATGAGTGTGCCGTGATTACGTCTTGTGGATCCCACTGTACGACGATGAAATTTTGCTGTGATCCCTTAGAGGTCGAGGCCCGTTAGAAGCGCGGCTTAGAATGGGTCGACCAAACTTAGGATTAAGAAAAGATTCTAAAGAACTAAAAAGACTTAAAAGACCTTAGGACCCAATCCCTTCTGACTACGTTGAGAGTGGAGTAGTGGAGAGGAAAGATACCATGTACTTGGAGGTCAGGCATCCCTTCGAGTGGTGATTGCGATAGGGGAGGGCAATGATGGTGATTCGTCAAGAAGCCTAAGAGCACTTCCCTAGGTGGGACGATTCTACAATGATCAAGGGCACCTGCTGGTCGTTGGTCGTAGTGAGGACTACAACGCGAACTAAGGATAGAGCTGTCGCCCCCTTGAGCAAATCCTAGATGGTGTAGAGGGAATCCGAATGGGACTAGAAGCCATCGTTTTTATGAACTTATGAATTGCTACTTGATTTTATTTTGCTGGCCAACTGGCATGGTTTCAGCTGGTACGTACCCTTTGGCTTCGATGTCAGCATGGTTAGGACTCCTGTGCATCCCATCTGCTTTCCGAACTTGGACGAGGTTGGATATTGAAGGAGGAGATGTAGCGTGTGTGCTAATTGCCTTTAACCCGATAGCTTCCTTCCCTAATAATTTGATAATAGTGAAAGACTTGTGGAAAATTTTAGATGGAATTCTTGAGTAATGATAATCATGACAAAGATGTAAGAGACAAGGATTATAAGAATAAAGTGATAAAGAAGTATGGATATTATGTTTGTGTTAGTTCTAATGTGACCCATGGATTAAGCCCATGCCGTCGACGCTTTGTCCGTTTGGTAGCTAACTCTCTATGTTTTTTTTTTGTATGTTTTTGTCTCTATTTATGGTAAATAAATTAGATGGCGGACCGAGTAATTCAAGTAGGGATGTCTCCTTTAATGTGGGGACAATGGCATAGGACTGCAAACGGATGGATCTGGGAGGGACCAACAAGACTCACTATTACCGATCGAGATCACGTATTACGAGGAGTAGCCACAGATCATGAGGAAGTGCGATATCGTCTGATGGATCTTATGCCGGGTGGACCTCGTTATTTTCATAATGCTCCACCTGCTAATCACAATGATGATGAGGAGGAGGACCCAGACGAAGACCCAGAAGAGGACTTAGAAATAGAAGAAGATCCGGAGGAGGACCCTGACGAGGATGCTCATGATGACGAGTAGCTTAGTTCTTAGTAGTATTGATCTCTGTTTGTTTTGAGTCTTGGATAACGGACCCTTTGATTATCATTATGTAACCCCAATGGAAGTTTTTATCATTTCGCTATTTGGTATTTTGGGATAATGGCTGTTAAGCCTAAACAATTTCTATGATGTTTATTTTGGAATTAATATAATGATGATTTTATTTCGCATTTTTTTTAATTATTGAGTTCTGGAATGGAAACGTATCGTGGCACTTCACTTTGGAAAATAGAATGGAGTTTGAAAGACAAAGGAAAACCTTTTTATGAAACAAAGTTACTAATAGAAGTTAAGTTGAGAAAACATTTTTAGAAACCAAGTTAGTTATGTAACCTTTTCGAAAACTAAGTTGAAAAATATTTTTGGAAATTAAGTTTATATGCAAACTCACCTTTTTATGTTATCACATAATGGCGCAAATTTTTAGTGAAAATTCTATTTCCAAATTGGGGTGTTACACATTGTATTTACGTACTTTTCCTCATAACCGATTAGCCACTGTTTATGACGCGAACGATTATAAACAGCTCGAACAAGAGCTTATAACTCGTCAAGTGCTTTGAAAGATTCCCGATTCAAACATGATTATCAATCATTTTTTACATCGCGGAAAGAGGAACCCACCTCGGCTAAAGTGCTGGAGTTTCGAGGTCTTAACACTTGAATTCATAACACAAAGAACGAAAAGAAGCACAAAATGATAGCGGATATTATAAATATTCTAAATTAGTTACAGCAAAGAGGTTCGAACCCATCTATTGGGGCAAATACAAAAGTTAAAAAGCAAAAGGAAAAAAGCTACTCTATGTCGGACAATACAACATGTGATGTCCTAGACGGAGAGGTCCTCCAAGGTTAGGGAAGAAGACCTTCAAAGGAGCCTCTGTCTATGGTTTCTGTGTGATGTTTGGTGGGAGTCCTCAAGTGGCTAAGGAAGAAAGCCAAGAAGCAACCCTAATCACTGGTGTGTGAGGGTGATAATTAGGGTTAGAGGACGTACCTGAGCCCCATGTAGTACGGAGCTACTTATAGGGGGGCTGGTTGCCCTAATGGGCTTACTTGAGGGCCAAGTAGGGCCAGCCTGTAATGAGCTATGAGTGGATGAGCTGTCCTTGTGTATAAGGTGAGACACGTCATCCTGTCCTTGGTATCGGACTCTGAGGGAGGTGTCGGACTCTTGGAGGTGTCGGACTCTGGGTGGTGTTGGACAAGGAGGTCGGTCCTTGGTAGGGGGATGAGATCGGCCCGTGCCTGATGTCTGTTCGGCCGTTGAGCTTTGAGCTTGGCCAAGCATACAGGGGGCTTCCTGAAGGGTTCTTAGTGGGGGCTTCGTGGAGCTCGGCTAGGCCGAGTCCATCACATAAGCCCCCCAGCTCGGTCAAGGCTATTCGAGCCTTGTTCCGAGGTCTTGGTTCAATTCCTTTTCCCCAGTCCACCATATAAGCAGCCGAGTTCACCACATAAGCCCCCCAGCTCGGTCAAGGTGATTCGAGCCTTGTTCCGAGGTTCTAGGGAGTTCGGACGATGGGTTGCCGAGAGCTGGATCCATCTGTCTTTGACGTCCTTTCATTGTGATGGAGCAGGTTTGAAAGCTGTCCTTTCACCTGCTCCGAAGTGACGCTTGCTTTTCCAGATCTGACACGTGTCAGAAATCGCACCTAACGAAGCGTCGCCATTACTGCGATGTTGCTCGAGGTGCGTGATTCCAGCTATTATGCGCCACGTGTCCCGGTATGTGTGGCTGCATGCTGGATTGGGCCTCTTGAGCCAGGCCCATTTTTCGAAAACGAGGGGGAAAACGGTTTTCCTTCCCCCTCTTTCCCAAAATTGCTACTTTCTCTCTCATTCCCACAGTTACTCTCTCCCTCACCACTACTGCCCTCTCTCTCGCTCTACCGAAAACTGCTTCTCTCCTCCATACGAAAAAAAAAACTTTCCCTCTCTCTCCACAGAAAACTTCTTTCTCTCATCATCGAACTCTTTTCCTCTTCTTTGTCTTTCGCCTTCTTCTTCTTCAGCAGCGAACCCATCATACCTTGCAAGTTTCCGGTTTCCTTCTCTCCTAATCTGCTTCAGGTACTACTGCTCTACTTGTTTCTTTTCCTTCGCTTCTATTTCCTCTTCTCTCTGGTTTTTGGTTCTTATGGGGGTTAATGTTTTTCGGTTTTTATGTTTTCATGCCTCTGTTTCTATGTAGGTGGGGTGATTTTTTCTGGGTTTTGGGTTTGCCATTTTGGGGGATGAAATTAGTGACTTATGGTGTTTCTGGATTTGGGGCGTTTTAGGACTTGTTGGAGGGTTTTTAATTCATGTCTTTTGTTTTTATTTTTCAGAAGGTTTAAAGGAGTGGGTTGTGGTTCAGTATGAGTAGGGATTGGTTTAGGAAATGGGCTGGGGTAGTTTCCCTGTCATCAAGCAGTAGTGGTGAGGAGGATGGCTCTTCCTCCTCGTCCTGTTCCTCCGTGGAGGTAGACGAGGCGCTCCGTCGCCAAAGAGAGTATAGGCGAAAATATGAGAGACGGGTTCTGGAGGTTGATCCCGTTGAGGTCATCTATCCTCGGGATTGGGAGGAGAAGAGAGAGTGGATACGGCAGTACGCCTGGGCCGAGTTTGTCGACGGTAGAGAGCGTGCCGATTTCGAGGAGATGGAGAGAGAGAGAGAATGTACGTCCGGGGGGTTCCTGTGGTAGAGGGGAGGTGCTCACCCCTCGGAACAACTTTGAGGGGGTTTTCTGGGGGGTTATTTTTCATAACCCGTAAGACTAATGCCGAGCTCCCATGTTCTTCCACAGGTACCATGCCTCCCAGAAAGTGCATAAACCGACCTGAACTTTATCCTGCACCCTCCGACGCCGATCAATATCAGTGGGTCGACGTGGAGCCCAAAGGAGTTCGGTTCAGCTTAGACACCGAGGACAAGCTCGCCGAATTGAAGAGAGTCGTGCTTCCTTGCTCGGGGGATGATGCCGGGACCTCCTACCAAGTTCTCCCCTGCTCGGAGAACGACAGAATTTGCTCGCGGACTGACAACAATTCCTTCTTCTTCTATGCTGATCTCATCCATAACCTTGGCGTAAGTCTGCCGTTTACCGACCTGGAGATGCGGGTTCTGAACGAGCTCGGATTGGCGCCTTCGCAGCTTCACCCCAATACTTGGTCGTTCTTACGAGCATTTCAAAAGTATTGCGGGGCCAAGGGGTTGGTATGCAGAGTTCGTCTTTTCCTATGGATGTACAACCCGTTCGTCAGCAATAAAGACGGGGAGACTGGTCGCCTTTGGGTGTCGGCTAAGGCCCGAGCTCACTGTGGATTGTTCGGCATGTTTTACGAATCTTGGAAACATTTTAAACCAAGGTTTTTTAAATACAAGTACGTGGGCGCTGGTCGACCTTGGTTCCAGGACGAGAAGGGTCCGAGGTTTCCTTTGGAGTGGACCCCCGAGATCTTCAATCGTCATACCAGCACGCCGCAAAGGTGGTCGGGTGTAACCCTTGATGCCGACGAGGCCGTAAAAGCCCACCATTTTCAGACTGAGTATCGTGCTCGGAAATTCCAGCTTGACGTTGGGGTTTTCATGAAGTGTCCTGACGATGAAGTCTTGACAAAAATTGGTAGTTACTTTTGCTCTTATACTTGTATGTTTTCTTTCAACTTTCTTATTAATTTTTCTTTATCCTTTTGGTTGCAGAAGGACATTGGTCGGACATGTCGTCCAAAGCACTGAAGGCTGCACTAGATGCACGCAGGAGGAAGAGGTTCGAAAACCCCTCCAACGAAGCCGTGGCTGCCGTAGTCTCCACTGAGATGACCTCAACCGATTCCGCTCCACTTCATCCAACTCCGCCTGCGGTGATCATAGCCCAACCTCCCCCTCAATCTCCGAATCCGAGCACTGAGGTGGTCGTTGCTGCAAATACTCCACCTGCAAAAAGTTCGAGGCTGCCGACCTCGATCGCCAAGCCTTCGGTCAAAGACGCTCTCATAAAGATGTCGGGGGCAGAGTGGAAAAAGAAGGCTGAGGAGATGGCCTGTCAACTGAAGAGGGCCACCACCATGTTCATTGTGTTGGCCGAGGTTGCTGACGACGTGGCCGAAGGTGTGTCACCGGCCAAGAAAAAGGATCAATCCAAGATGGTAGCTGAGGTGGCGGAGCTGAAGAATAGTAAAAATTCTGCCGAGCAAAGGTTGGCCGAGTTGGAAGAGAAGCACCGCCAACAGATGGAGGAGCTTCTGAAGAGTCGTGAAGAGGCCCTGGCCCAGGTGAAAGCTGATGCTAAGGAAGTTGGTCGGCAAGAAGGGCTAGCCGAGGTGGAGAAGGTGAGGGGTTTGCTGAAGAGAAGAGCTGCTCAAGCTCTTAAGCACAAGATAGCGGCATCCGAGGCAGACTTCAACTTTGAGAAGGCGGGGAGCAAGATTTTTGCTGGTGCCGTAGAGCAGATTCTACACCTGAACCAAGGGCTCCGAATTCGGGTTGTTGGCGCCCTGCTGGGTTTGGGGTGGAAAATGGGAAGATGGTAGACTATGATAAGGATGGGGCCGAGGTTGACCTCGACCAACCTGAGGAGAATCTTCCCAACCCCCTGGTGGAGAAAATGGATGAGGAGTCCAACCCGAGCTCGGTTGTCCTTTCCGATGTGGAAGATGAAGCAGCATAAGTCCCTTATGCTGGGCCGCTTGGATTTTGTATAACATGTCTTTGTACTTTGCTACCTTTGTTTAACATTTTATTTTTATGCAAGTTTTTTCTAGCTTTAACTTGTTGCATGTTATTTTGATGCAAGTTTTTATTTTCACTTGTTGCATACACATGGTGTCCGAGGTCAGAGTTATGCAAGATTTTTCTTGTTGCATAAACGCGAGCTTTATTTTACTAACTCGTTGCGTGTTTGTTCGTTAGACCTCGGATCCGTACTGCGATCAGTTATGAAGTCACCAAAATAATGCAAGTGTTTTAGACTTGTTGCATTTTATTTAGATAACCAAGTAACAGTTTTTGAAAATACAAGTTCTTAACTAACTCGTTGTATTTAGATTTGATCGGACCTGAAAAACGTGTGCTAAAAACACTGGTGTTTACGATCTAGTATAAATAACCCGGATAAGCTCGGACGACTCAGTGAGTGTAGTAATCTTATAAGTTTTCCTTTGAATAAAGGTACTGTATATAAGCACATACGGTGGGGATCTCGGATCCACCCACCTTAGCCGAGGTGGGTGTCCTCGACCTCGATGTGAAAGAGGTTGCTGAGTGAAGCTATGTGGAAACATTTCACAGCAAGCTGTTCTTTATCGGGTGTCCCTTGTACACTGTGCATATGAGCCGATGTCCTTTACAAGACGTTGGCTGTGCATAGCGCCATGCACATTTAGGTGGCTAGTGCTAAATGAGAAGCTAGTACGTACGTATATAAAACTGTGGCACTTGAGTATGGGCAAGTTTGTACTTTTTCATTAATCATAGAGGTGAGTACATTGCCTTTCATGGAAATAAAGTGAGTATATCACAATGGAGTAGAACATGAGTAGAACATGACTGGTAGATGTAAAAACATGAACAGAAACTAAAATGAAACTTAAACTTAAACTTTGGCTGAAGATGCTGGTGATTGCTGAGGTAAACCTAATTGGAATAGGTTCTCAGTGTTGCAAAGTTCTGGGAATTCGTGAGCTCGGTTCCCCAGAGTATGTTTCTGAGACGCCTCTGTTGGGGCCCTCTTGATCCCGAGTACATTTTCAGGAGGTCCTTTTCTCGGCCTGGTAGTGCTCGGCCGAGGAGAACCGATGAGAGATGTCGAGGAAATTGTTGGCAGTACTGCGAAATGCAGATTTTTTGATCTTGAAATACCAGAGCTCGGGACTTTGGGGGGCTCGGCCTAAGGAGTGAATGGGGTACTTGCTTCGGCCCTCGTCCCGGATCCGTGTCGAGCGGAGGGCGGACTCACCAACAGTTGGACAAATGAAAAGATTCTCCCCCTGTGGAGGGCTGGAGAGAATCAGAAGAAAAGAGAGACTTTCCTTGAATGTATCTTTGACAGCTTTGCCAAGGTCAGAAGAATCGATGGGAGCTGCCAACCCTTCCCCGTGAGGGGAAGACCTGAAAACATCTCGTTTGACCCGAAGGTCGGCCAATAGGACTCTCCCCTTAGTCAATGTCGGGTCAGTGAGCTCTTTCTGTTTCTTCTTTACTTCCCGTAGACTTTCATTGTAGCAGAGTCGGGCTTTCACCTGGTCGGCTTTGATGGTGACGACCTTGTCGTCAGAACCGACGAATTTCATTGCTAAGTGTACTGTTGAAACTACTGCCCCAAAAGCTTGTAGGCAGGTTCGTCCCAGTATCACATTGTATGGGGATTCAGAATCAACAACTAAAAACTTGATGATCTCCGTTCGGGCCGAAGGCTGCTTGCCTAGGGTTACCGGGAGGTGAATGGCTCCCAGGGGGCGAATTGTCTCACCTGTGAAGCTGATGAGATTGCCTTCAAATGGGACGAGGTCGGCTGATCTCAGTTTCAGCGCTTGAAATGTGTGAAGAAAAAGAATGTCTGCCGAGCTTCCTTGGTCGATGAAAACTCGGGCGACTTCAAAATTGTCGATCAACGCCGTGATCACCATTGGATCATTGTGATCCGGGATGACGTCTTCCATATCTTGGTCAGAAAAAATGATAGGGATATTCCTAGATGGTTTCTTACCAACGGGTTTGTGGTGAACAGCCAGAACTTGGTTGACGTACCTTTTCCTCTCTGCCCGCTTTTCTCCGCCGCCGGCAAAACCTCCCGAGATAGTTTCAACTCGGAAGTTTTCCGGTGACTTATCCAGATCATGTACCACGACCATGTTCACCCGTTGTGGTTCTTCTTCCTTCTTTTCCGGGGATGGGTCAGCCTTGGCTTTTCCTTTGTCGTTGTCTGGGGTGCGGGACCTTCTTCGGCCTCTTCTTTCCACCGCTTCTCGCACATACTGCTGCAACTTGCCCCTTCTCACCATATCTTCAATAACATCCAGAAGCCAGGTGCACTGATCGGTATGGTGGCCATACCCGTCATGAAAGTTGTAGTATTTAGATTTGTCCCTGATATTGTTTTGATTTCTGAGAAAAGGTGGTCGAGATACGCTCTTGAGTTCGGTCTGCATGGTCTCTCTCCATACTTGAGACCTCGGAACCGTCAAGGGGGTGTAAGAGTCGTACTTAGTGATGTAAGGACGTCGTCAGTCGTCTTGCTGGCCGACGTGAGGGCGACCTCGGTCTCCTTGGTCCATTTTTCCTCCTCTATCATCCCTGTTTCCACAAGGACGACCTCAGGGAAGGGCATTTTGGGAAGCAACTTGAATGTTTTCCATCCTATTTGTCAAACCTTTGTTGAATTCTTCAAGATTGATGTATTTGTTAGATCTCTGCCTCAGCTCGGCCATATCTCTCGGCGGCTTCCCAATCAATGAGTCTTTGAATCCTCCCTCGGCCAGGCCTTGAGTCAGGAGGAGGACGACCACCTCGGGAGATAGGTTGGGGACCGAGCTGGATTCGCTGTGGAACCTGTGCAGGTAAGCACGCAGTGATTCATCTGATTTTTGGGTCACTGTTGCTAGTGTGTGGTCCGATCTAGGTTGCACACAGCTAGCAGTGTACCTGTTGAGAAATACTCGCTTCATTTTTGTCCAATTGTTGACAGAATTCTTGGGTAAGGTTGAGTACCATAGGAGGACTGGGGCCTGAAGAGTCATGGAGAAAGCTCGGCACTTGAGCCGATCTCCTCCACCATGGAAGTTGACAGCTCCCTCGTAAGAGAGGACATGCTCTTGAGGGTCTATGAGGCCATTGTATCTGGGAATGTTGCTGGGTCCGAGGTACCCAGGTGGTGATTCATAAGCCATGACAGCTGGTGTAAAAGGGTGTCCAGGGTGGGAATCATCCAGATCAGGTTGTTACTGATCAGGAGGTGGTGTTTGTGTAAGTTGTGTGATGACAGTATGTGGTGTTGTAAAGGTTTGTGGTGTCAATGGGGGTTGTGTTGGTGGAGGAGGTGGGGGAGGAGGAAGTTCGTTATGGGCTGGAGCTTGAACAACGGCTCGTTCAACCAAACGTTGCATAGTAACTTGCTGAAGATCTGCGATGGCTTTGCCTTGTTGTTTTATAATCCTCATCTGTTGTCTCATCAAGGACAACACCTCTGCCTCACGAGAGAGTGAAGAGTGTCATGAGTGAGAATGATGTGTGGTGCTGACAGAGTGGGCACGTTCATCGCGGTGGCGGTGCTGCTCTGTGTTGGTTTCTCCGAGCTCGGAGCGTAGTTGCACGCGCCGACCTCCTCCCAGGTGCTGTGTTGGATTTGTAGTGTCTCTGGTGTGGATGGTGTAAGGTCCACTATGGGTGTGGGTGAACTGTGGTGGAGGGGGTGGTGGAGGTGGTGGAGGGGGAGGAGGTGGGGGTAGTGGCGGAGGAGGAGGTGGAGGTGGTGAGGACCTTGCTGCCCTGTTGGCCTCAAGGTGAAAACGCAAGTCCTCAGTTGACGGCACCCTCCTTGGGCGCCCCCTCCTCCTCCTCTGAACTGGTTGTGTCTCAGACATGGCAGAGTTTCTGGGAATGAAGTTTCTCTTTCCCCATAGACGGCGCCAATGTGATGTCCTAGACGGTGAGGTCCTCCAAGGTTAGGGAAGAAGACCTTCAAAGGAGCCTCTGTCTATGGTTTCTGTGTGATGTTTGGTGGGAGTCCTCAAGTGGCTAAGGAAGAAAGCCAAGAAGCAACCCTAATCACTGGTGTGTGAGGGTGATAATTAGGGTTAGAGGACGTACCTGAGCCCCATGTAGTACGGAGCTACTTATAGGGGGGCCGGTTGCCCTAATGGGCTTACTTGAGGCCCAAGTAGGGTCAGCCTGTAATGAGCTATGAGTGGATGAGCTGTCCTTGTGGATAAGGTGAGACACG
The DNA here is from genome assembly GCA_037953625.1 of Crotalaria pallida. Classification (NCBI taxonomy): domain Eukaryota; kingdom Viridiplantae; phylum Streptophyta; class Magnoliopsida; order Fabales; family Fabaceae; genus Crotalaria; species Crotalaria pallida. The sequence continues at coordinate 22,917,625 of CM075654.1, forward strand.
TCATCCTGTCCTTGGTATCGGACTCTGAGGGAGGTGTTGGACTCTAGGAGGTGTCGGACTCTGGGTGGTGTCTGACAAGGAGGTCGGTCCTTGGTAGGGGGATGAGGTCGGCCCGTGCCTGATGTCTGTTCAGCCATTGAGCTTTGAGCTCGGCCAAGCATATAAGGGGCTTCCTGAAGGGTTCTTAGTGGGGGCTTCGTGGAGCTCAGCTAGGCCGAGTCCATCACACAACACTGTCGGGATCAAACTTGTCTTCTTCTCCTTCATCCTCGGCCTCATCTCCTTCAGATTCTTCAGTAAAATGATCTGGTAGATCGGCTCTACCCAAATCCACTTCAGATCCATCCTCGCCCACGATCCGACCATTTTTAACAGCAAAGTTGGGGTCAGCACCCTTAGTCACGAGGCCAGGATTCAAGATGTGGAGCTGCTCGGCGGTGTTGAGGAAAGAATCTTCAACCGCATGATCCCAATTGTAAAGATTCTCCTTGGCTGCCTTTTTATGCTTAAGAGCTTTCGCTCTCATTTTATCCAGAGAAGCTCGGAGCCCAGCGGCCTCGTCCTTGGAATACTCGAGTTGCTCTCGAGCCACCGCGGCGTCTTCCTCGGCTTTCCGAGCCTTCTCTATGGCCTTTTGCAGGGTTGCAGCATCTTCTTCGGCCTTTTTCAGGATTTCTTCGGATCGCCTCATTTTTTGATCGGCCTCTTGAAGAGCTTTCTCAGCCGTTTCCTTATCAGCCTCGACCTTAGCCTTGGCGTCCTCAGCCTCTTGTTTCCCCTTTTCCAACCCTTCTTTTTCAGCAGCAAGTGTTTGTAGTCTTTTTTCGAAGGCTTCCACCTGGAGCTGTAGATAGTCCTCCCGACTCGTAGCCTCTTCCCGTTTTTTCTTCTCCTCGGTAGACACACCAGCATGAACGTCATCACCACGCTGACCGAGGTAACGAAGGATGCTCGCACCTCTTAGGAGACTCCTCACCAAGGACGAACAATTGTTTTGCCAAATACCTGGGGTCTAGGCATCTATCACTTGCGCATCCTCGGGAGGAAAGACAGTTGCGTTAAAGGCATCAGAATTCTTCCTAGCCCACACTGTTTTGGCAACAATGTCATCCATGCCCTCAGCACCTTGAATCCCCTTTTGGGACTTACTCAGATTGAGCCAATCTCCAGCTACCCCCTTTTCTGTGTCCGTCCGAGGCCTTTTGGGTGGACGCTCGGGGGTACCATTAGCACTTGGCTGAGCCTCCGAGGTGACTATTTGCTCTATGCTTTCGGCGGCCGAAATCACCTCGGCAGGGACAGAGTGAGGAGCAACGGTTGGACTTCCCTTTGGCGTTAGCTCGGAGGACTGGCTTTTGGCCGAGGAGCCAGAGCTTGCCTTCACAGCATCCAACTGAGCCATCCTGGAAGCGGCGGCAGCACTTTTCTTGGCCTTTGATGCTTTCTTCCCCATTTTTTCTGCAACAAGAAAAAGTATGTTATACCGAGCAAAAAAAAAAATATACCCAGCTCGGCCTTCACTTCGGCCTGTGTCCTCTTCAACAGAATTTGTTTTGTATCAATTTGACCCTTTTCTTGGAGGTACTCCTAAACCCGATCACACAAGCGCCTCTCGACCTTAGTTAAATCTTCTTTGTAATCGAATTGGTATAAAGAGGCCGCTCTGTTATAAATACCGTTCGACCAGCTCAATGGGAATCGAGGCACGACCTTAATTTCCCCTTCTTCCTCAACTTGCTTCATGAACCAACATACTTCGGCTCCCGTATACTCGTATTGGAAGAAGCCTGGTTTGAAAGACTTCCAAGAGTCGGTTACCTTCGCAAAAAGGGCAAGCTCCTTCCGAGCCTTCAGTGACACCCAGAGCCCCTTGGAGTTGCCGAATATATTTACTTGGGGGGCATATAACCAAAAGAGGGCTCGTAATGTCTCTACCAAACCTTCAGCGTCACAAAACTGTTGGAAAGCTCTGACAAAGGCCCACCCGCTCGGATGTAGTTGGCTCGGGGCTATACCTAAATGGTTGAGGACCTCTATTTCTAAGGTAGAAAAGGGCGTGCGGATTCCGACCTTTGTCACTACCTCTTCGTAAAAATAAAAAAATTGTTTGTTTTTCGGCACTTGGAAGCATATCCCATCGTCTATGCTCGCATGTCTTAAAACAAATTCCGAGGCATTCCCATCTGCGCTCGGGGGTGTTAGAATTGGACGCAGGTGGTTCAAGCTGTCCGTCGTCAGCAACGAAGGCCTCGTTCCAAGTACTTCCCGATCAAAAACTCCATCGTACTGCGCGTGGTTGGGTGGTAACGGATATTCTTCAGGATGGGTATCACACCTGCGCTCCACCATATCTGGGAAAAAAGTAAAAGGCTCGGCGTTAGCATTTTTATGCCAGATGTTTTAATTCTAAAACTAAGGCCGAGCCTTTGACCTTTTCCCCCCTCCCTCATAGGATCTCCCAAAAACACTTCACTTCCTGTAAGGTATTCTGGGCTAGTCCTAACCTGAGCCCTACGCTCGGCAAACCTATAAGCCAACAACCACCTACTATCCTCTGCGGGATCAGAAGGGTATTCCTTTGTCAAGGGTTTTACCTCAGATGGCTCGTTTGCTCCTTCGCCGCAAGGGGGGATAGGAGGGTCTACTACTGTTTCATTACTGGTATCACCAGGATCAGAACTAATCTCTATGGGAACGGATTCAGCATCAAAATCCCCAGAATCCCCAGAACTAAAACTAGAATCGCTGGAAGGCTCCTCTCCTAATCTACTACAGAGTTCATGGTAAATCTTCTTCCAATCTGTCCAACCCCCCATAATTACAAAATCCAAACCCTCTATACTATCTACCCAGAACAAAAACCCCAAATCCCTGCAAAACCCAGAGAAACCAAAACCCTCTTCAAAAAAGAAGAAATAGCAGAACTAGAGGCGGATAATTGAAACAGAAGGAGTAGAAGAAGTTACCTGTTTTTCAGTTATCGCTTGATTTGTATGGAAGTTGATGGGTTGATCAGGAGAGCAAAGTTGTGCTAGAATGTACTTGAGTTGGGGGAAGGAAGAGTTTCTGGTTTGCAAAGTGAGGAAATGAATGAAAAGTGATGGAAGGGTGAATAAAGGATTCGAGTACCCTCAAGACCCTTCAGTTTCTCTCCATGATGCACATGTTGGGCCGAAAGCCCATTAACCCACTCAACCACTCACGGGGTGCGATGTGGCAGTTACTAAAGGAACTTTTTCAAATTTCAAAATTTATAATGATTTGGCACGACTTACAAGGACACGCGCCGATGAAAATAATCATCCGAAAAGGTCAACCCTAGACACTTGTTACCTCGTCACAGACTTTCCAAAGTCTTACGAGCTGGGGGGCTTGTAGGGTCTGCCGACCACATACGGACCCGAGTCTTGCCATAGGGATTCTCCAAGGGCGCTTTCCTCAGTTTACTTAGTAGGAAAGTCCTTCGCTCGGACTTGTGGACTCCGAGCATACCAAAGGGCCAGGCTCGGACTTGATGGGGCCGAGCCTTACAATCGGTCCCCAATCCATCGGGCTCGGGACTCTAGGACCGAGACATATCGTCGGCTTGTGGATAAGCTCAGGCTCACCGAGGCTTCTTATCTCTTCCGCAAATCTCTCCTAGATTCTTGCAACAGCCTAGACATGAGATCTTTAGCTGATCCTAACCAGATTCTAAGAGCATAATCCTCCGATGTTATCTCACAGTATCCTGGTTCAGCACAACTCTGATGCAGGGCCCAAACGGCCCATATCATCCTCCTCCAAACCCTATAAATAGCTCATCACAGCTAGGGTTTCAGGTAAGTACTCTCATCCCTAAGTTGACACTGCACACACATTGACTAGGGAGACCCTGCTTTTCCCAACTGGAACTGCAGAAATATCACAAGTTACACATTAATACTTGATCCTCTCTTGGGCTCCTGGTTACCATAATCTTGAGCACTTAGGGGGTTAAGGACATCTAGTGTTCAAGGACACTACAGGACCGATCTGCCCTTACCACATATGGAATTCGTTCCGCCTAGAAAAATACTCAAGGATTCTTGACGTTTCACCATCATTGCCCTTCCCTAATGCAATCTCCACCCGAGTATCCCAGATACTCATAGTATCTTCCTCTCCACTACTTCGACATCACACTCATAACTCACCGCATAAATCAAAGTCTTTTAAAGCTTTGAGGTTTTAATTATTAACCTAAGGTCGACTCATCCTTGGTGCATCCCTTCAACGAGTCCCGACCACTAATTAACTCAATACTTTTCTTTTGTCACATATGACAGAGCTTGAATCACATCAGCATCTTGCATCACATCTCTTGAGCTTTCACAGTACAGTATCATGACTCTTTTCAACACTTCAGCTTCACTTTCTCAGCTGAGGAGCACAACTCAACTCATATCACATCTCTTTTCTCGTGAATCTCATCAGCATTATTTGCATCAGCTTTTGCTCAGCAACATCATTCTTATCAGCATCTTTCTCATCATCATTACGACACTTTCATTCACATCATAGGCTATTTCTTATCACAATCTTAAGAATCTTCATTACATCTCAATCTCAGCTCAGATCTCTTTTCCAATCATTCTCATACCTCTTATCATTATTTCTTTTCTTTTCTGATGACTTGTTCTCACTTTAATTTCATAATTCCCATATCGTCTCATACTCAGGACGTAGCAGACGTCCATCAGCATACTAATCAAAATCGGTACAGTCCAGATATCGTCATACATAATTAAACACTTAAACAAATAAACAAGAGTATGCTATTTCAAATCATCATCTATAATCTCATCACATAACATCATGTGATCTTTGCCTCCTTCGTATAAGTGGCCACACAAACACAAGACAATTGCCACTATACTACTGACTCAGAAACCACGAAGTTCCGACCTTTGAGATGATCAGGAACGTCCTAATAAATCACCTAAATACCACGGTGTCTTAGGAAAGCTTCTCTCTCACCTCAAATCCAGCAAATACTTTGTCCGAAATTGTTACGGGTCCTCCCAACTGTCAGTTGCTCCAACTTCCTGGCTTATAAGCACCTTGTACTAAAATAGAAGACACTAACGTCACATGTCTATTTAAATAATCTTCATACTCAGAATCAAAACGTGTTTTCGAAAACTCCTTTCATTTCTTGTCGGGGAATCGTAAAAGGTCAGGACTTCTTTAAATCAAATCCAAATTTTTACTCTAGTTTAAATAATTTGAAATCATTATAAATAATTAACGAAATCATTTTAAATAAATGAATTGGTTTCTGGTCCATTTCGGACAGCCACAAACCAAGACTCGGAAACACTGAAAAATCGTTCTTTAATCCCTTTAATACTTCATGTTAAAATGAACACTTGAAATAACTTATTTTCAAACATAACACCATGAAATCAAATAGGGAAGCAACCAGTAAGCCCAATACTTTTTCAAATAACCAAATTCTTTTTCAAAAAATCAATTAACTTCAAAAGATCAATTACAACATCGTAACTTATTAAATAACTCATTTTCCTTCACTTCTTTTATCAAATAAACAATTCCAAGACACTTAAACAAAGTAGTCCAATTAGCATGCATCACCTAAAACAAACCATTTGGCACATAGCACATAACACATTCTCAAATCATAATTTCAAACCAACAGCCTAGACCGAAATACCGTAAACAATTACCTTGCAAACTCATTCATGCATATCCTAAACATATCATCAAGCAATCACTCATTCAATTATTTCAAGGCATTATGATCATCATACAGGTCCATCCAAGTCACAAAATAAAGTACAAAATTCATATTTGTCGAAGACATTTAAATAGAGCTTTTGTTCGATTACGGGAAAGCACAAAAGATAAAATCTAAAACTATACCAAATCAATTTTTTTAATCCTCAAAATTTCTAGAACATACATATATATGTCAAAGTTCATCATATAAAATTTTCAAGTCATTTGAACAATCCTAAGCTTGGTTTCAAATCAGATTTTTTATGAAAAGCAAGATAGAACTGTTGCTGGCCTGAGGCCAACATGCCATGATTAAAAATTGTGTTTCAACTCCGAATTGCATAAGAATTGGTATAAATCTTCCTTACATAATCAAGACCATCTCATAAAAATTTCAGATTATTTGGAGTTGTGCAAGTCATACTTTTTCAATTAAACTTGTCACTAAGTCCGGAAAATCTGAACCAAACGGTTCACTGTTTTGCCATTAGAAAATTATCAAATCAACTCCAAATCTCTTCAAATTTTATAGAGAACCTCGATATATGCTAAGGAAAATACGATAAAAATTTCAAGTCATTTAGAGTATTTTAGGGTCAAAAACTCTGTTTTGGTTTAACCCGAAAAGCTTATTTTTTTCCGAAATTGTTTTCACACAAATGACTCCATTTCGATTAACAAACCAACCTTAAAAATCATGTAAAAATTCAGAGACAGTCCATTTAACCTACTTAAAACAGTGTCCAAGTTTCAGAATCATCAAACATATGCAAGTACTACTTATCCAAATCTTTTTCACTGAAAACCTCAAACTTCCATAATCAACACCGAACAACCAAAATTCAGTTAAAATGCCAAAACAATTCCAAATCCCTTCAAATTTTCCAGAACTCTTTTAAATAGCATCAAGGACCACATATTAAAATTTCAAGGCAATCCAATTAGTATAACTATCGTTTCTCAAAGATTCTTACAAGGAAATCACTTATAGATCAAAATTTCAGCACTTAATCAAATCGTTCAAACCAAAACATTTTCATGATCTAAACTTTGATTTATACTTGCATGTAAGTAAAAATTAAATCTTTTTCCAAAGTTCAACACTTTACTAAATAAAAATCACATACACAGATAAAAGTCATTCTTCTTCACTTTTTAATGACATGCATGAACTATTTAACTTTAAAAAAAATAAACCTTTTCAGGAAAAGTCTTAACTTTTCTAAAGATCATTACTTTAAACATAAAAGAATCACTTTTGCATCATAAACACTTCAACAAGTCTAGATCTATTTATAAAAATGACATGCAATAAGAAATAAATAAGACAAAATAGTACCCATCACTTATTCTTTCATAAAGGTTATGGATCTTTACTTGCATGTAGAGAAAAAGTTAAGATCAACTAAAAAAATCACATGCATGCAAAAAAAAATACTAGATCTAGCATGCATCAACATTTACAAACAAGAATCAAAATCATTCTACACAAATGGGGTTCAAAACCGTGAGCATCATAGAAATAAGCTTAGAAAGTAAAAAGGAACAAAGAAGATCAAACATGCATTAACACTTAGGAATCAAAATCAAGGCTTTAAGAGTAAAATCAAAACTAGCATCAAAGCATACTCCTTTTCACTAGATCTTTACAAGTATGAAGGAAAATTAAGATCAACTCAAAAATCACATGCATGCAACTAGAAACACTAGGTCCAGCTTGAAACAAACATACATCAACATTTACAACCAAAAATCATTTAACCAAAAATCATTTGAGCAAAATAAAGAGAAAAACCGTATGGTCCTCAAAGACTTATGCATGTCCATTTTTCATTTTCAACATTAGATCTATACAAATAAAGACTTAGAAAGTGAAGAGAAACACCAAAAATCGACATGCATAAACTCTTTAAAATTAAACAAACAAATCCTCCATAAAACTCAAATAAAACCGAAATTAAGAAGAAGAAGAAGAAGAAAAATCATGCTTGAAGGGGTTACCTAGATGATGAATGAAAAAAAGAGAGAGAAAAAGAATCCAAGGAAATCCAAGAAGCTCCCATGACCAATTTGTTCCCTCCTCCTTCTCTCTTGACTTCCACGGCCACCCTCTTCTCTCTTTCTCTATCTTTCTAAATTTCTTAACTTTTCCATGAAATGAAATCAAATGAAGTGTGTGTGTGGGGGTGCATATACATATATATATATATATATACACGGTTTGGGCTTGGGTGGTTAAATGGGTTAAAAAGCCCAAAGGTCCAAGGGTAGTTTAGGAATTTCAAATCTAAATCTAGGGGTAGTCTTGGTAATTCAAAATATTGCATGTAAACATTAATTTAATGGGGGACAACAAGAGTAATTTAGGGAAATAAATCAAATCATGCATCATATCACTTTCTTAAAGATATGTTATTTTATTCCTATTTATTTTATCATTCCATGCATCACACAACACATACATATTCACATACATATACATTGCATATTCATTTTCTAAAATCACCTTTTCATATATAGAAGAGATTCAAAAGGAAAAGTTCATTAGAGATCAAAAACTATTTTTTACGATCAATATCTTCAAAATTCATACTTTACAGATCTGAGAAATAATTTTTGTAAATCAACCCAGAAAATTATAAAGTTACATTTTTGAAATCCACATTTCAATACGATCGTTTTCATATAAAGATCATAAAATTCGGAGTTACGGTTAAAAAGTTATGAATTTCCGAAGTTAATGAATATATAAAGTTCACAAAGGAATTCATTTCTATAATGAATCACCAACAATAAAATCATTTCTCATTTCTTATTAATTAAATCAATCCAAACTCAATAAAATCATTTGCTTTGGACTCTATGAAAATCTTTGTTTACCGAAATTTCATAAAATCGACAACTTATTATGTAATCGAATAAAATACCCATCGAAAATCCTTTATAAAACATCTCAAAATTCTTCTTCAATGAAAACTTATTTATCTTAGTCGGGAAAATATGGGATGTCACAATTTTTGAATCTATTTTGCATTTTTTTTAGTTTCATTGTGAAGCTATGATCAAAACGTATAGTGATAGAATTAAATTACTGTAGGTATATGACATTTATACCCACGGATGTAAAAGTGTAAGCAATTGGTATAGTAACAATTCTCCTGACTGTTGGTGTATAAAATCTATACCCACAGTTTTGCACCAATCGCTATAGGGTACAAAGTATAACATGACTATACCCATGGATTTCAATTTGTCACTAATACATATAGTAACGAAATTCATATCTGTCACTAATACATATAGTAACGAATTTCAAATTCTGTAGATATATTTAATCTATACCCACGGTGGACAAAATATCTGTAAGTATAACATGTCTATACCTACGGTTTTTAAATTTGTCACTAAAACTATCCGTTGGTATATGGCAAATTTCTTGTAGTGAACTAATTTTTCTTCTTGAAATTATACAAAATCCTTCTCCTCGTAATATTGATTTTTATTTTTACTTCTTATTTTTCTTCTTGAAATTAAACAAAAGTCTTTCTCAAAGTTATATAGATTTCTATTTGGAGAAGAGGATCTTCCTGGAGACATTGAAGAGGAAATTCTTGACTGTATATTCACACGCATGCATTAAAAAAGTGGTTGATTTTCATTTTGTGTACATAAATTACACTCCTCATCTATTATGATTACTATCTTTCTATACATATTCAATTATTAGAGTTTAAATCTATGTGCAACACCCAAATTCTCAATAGTACAAGTTTAGGTTGTGCAAAATTGCATACTTACAAAAAAAAAGTATAAAAAATATTGATAAAGTTGTTCTAAAAAAATATATATAATATATATATATATATATATATAAAATAGTGATATCGTTGTTCTAATAACAAACCATATCAAAAAATAATTACATGGTTGTTATAAAAACATAAGATAATCATAAATTTCATAAAAAAAATAAGGATATAGTTGTTTTAAAAAGAATATGTAAAAAAAATAAAGATATAGTTATTAGGAACAAAATAACCATAACTTTGGTAATTATATTTAGTTTTTTTAACATTATCCCTTATATAAAATGTAACATCCTAGTTTTATTAATCTAAGAATTTTCTTTAAGAATATTTTGTTATACGAAAATAAAGTATGGAAAATGATTTGCAAACTATTTTCTTAGTATACACATATATGTATATAATTATGTTGAGTTAATATATATATATATATATACGTATAAGAGTTTGGAAACGTTTCCTAGTGTATGTGTATATACAAACATATAACTATATATATGTATTTTCCTATGTATATGTGAGTGCTTGTAATTAAATTTGTAGAGTATGTGTGTATATGTATATAATATATATATATATATATGTGGTTGAGTCGAAATTATATAGATATGTCTATTTGTATGCCTAGGTATAAGTAGTTATAATTATCTTCTTTTGCATGTATATATATATAATCGCTTTATAGGGTTTGGTTAAGGATAGGTTGGGAGATGTATTCAGAGTCGGTGTATAGGCTTAAAGTGTTTGTGGTTTAGACTTTAAGTGCTTTGATTTTGTGTGGTTGCGTTTGCATGATTAGGAAGTAGTGTTGATTCAAGTACCAGGGAATGTTTGGATAGAGCATCTTAAGATTGAGTCTCAAGTGTAAGTGTAGGTCGAGTGTTATAATTTAGCTAAGCCTTTGGTTCGGGGTTTAGTTCGTTTGATGTTTTGTGTTTGTATTTTATGTGTTTATTTTATGAAAGTATGATGTTAATGTTTGATATGTGATTTTATGTGTATGGGGTTTGATTTAGTGTTATGAAGGGTTAGGGACCTTCGAATCAGGTCAAAAAGGGTAAAAATTGGTGTTTCGGGCCTTTTGGTGCGCCCCGGCACGAGCCGGTGCGTCCTGGCGCACCAGGGACACATCAGGATGCCCCAGACCTAGGGTTTCTCGCTCCAGCGCACGTCATTCTCGCCCCAGTGCGCCATCCTCGCTCAAGCGAACGCGACCCCGTGGCACGCATCTGATGTTGCGTGTTCACTCGCTCCAGCGACCAGGTTCTCGCCCAAGCGAGTTTGGTGCGGATCAGCCGGACCAGTCTTCATAAATCCATGCACCAGCCCCTCATTTCCCATTTCTTCCGCACCAATCTCTTTCTTCCTTCCCCAAATCAACCCTCCACCACCACCCAACACCCATAACTCACCTCCAACCTCCTCCTCTGGCAAATCTTTTCCTCCTTCATATTTCCTTCTCCATTTTCCCTCTCCCATGGAGTTTCCTTTCTCTCTCACCTCCATGACACACACTCTCTCTCTCCCTATCACCCAACCTCCATCAACAACCTCCAAGCACCCAAACCTCTATTTCTAACCTCACCCATGGATTTAATCTTGATTTTGGGTTATATCCTATACATAAAAACTATCCCTCTCTTGATTAAGCTTTACCTCTCCTCTATTGGTGTTTCTCTCTCATCTAGGGTTTCTCTCTCTCTTTTCCAAGCATGGAATCAATTGGGAATCGGTCTCTAGTTTCCAGCATAGTTTCTGATCGTGATCCAAGGTTCACATCTCGATTTTGGAACAGTCTGCATCAAGCCCTGGGAACAAAGTTAAAAATGGGATCTGCTTATCATCCTCAAACTAACGGACAAACAGAGCGAACCATCCAGACGTTGGAAGATATGTTAAGAGCATGTGCCTTAGAGGAACAAAGAAGTTGGGATAAGGTGTTACCGTTGGTAGAGTTTACCTATAACAACAGTTATCATGCGAGTATCGGGATGGCACCGTTTGAAGCATTGTATGGTTGAAAGTGTCAGACACCACTATGTTGGTTTCAAGTGGGGGAGAACGCTTTAATCGGTCCAGAACTGGTACAAGAAACAACTGAAAAGATTAAGATGGTACAAGAGAAAATGAGGACCGCTCAGGGAAGGCAGAAGAGTTATGCGAATAAGAGGAGAAGACCTCTCGAGTTTGCAGAAGGAGAGCATGTGTTTATTAAGGTATCCCCGATGAAAGGTGTAGGCAGAGCGTTGAGAACCAAGAAACTTTCACCCAGGTTCATTGGTCCGTACCAAATCCTTAGGAAGATTGGCCCAGTCGCATACCAGATAGCCTTACCACCATCCTTGTCTAGTCTGCACAATGTCTTTCATGTTTCACAACTCCGAAAGTTTGTGCATGACCCCAACTCTATCTTAGATATCCGACCCGATGACCTGTCTGTGCGAGAAAACCTAACTCAAGAAGCTGGCCCGATTTTCATAGCAGACCGCCGAATCAAGCAACTTAGGGGAAAGGAAATACCCTTGGTTAGAGTTGTTTGGGAACACAATGGTGTTCAAGAGTCAACTTGGGAACCCGAAGCTTCGATGCGTAGAGAATATCCTGAGTTGTTCCAGTAGAACAGAATTTCGGGGACGAAATTCCTGTAAGTGGGGGAGAGTGTAACATCCCTGAATTTTAGTTCCCAAACAATTCGTGCTTTGTGATCTAAATGTTTTGCCTTAGTTTTATGTGTTAAAGCTTAATCTTGTTTAGACAGCAAATCGTGATTAGGGTTAGATCAAACCTAATTTATTAGGTTTAGACTTGTGTGGTTTTAAGTTGATTTGGTTTAGTTAGCTAATAGTTAGACTTGAGTTAGATTAGCTTGGTTAATGAATGGCGTAAGAGTTAAGTGGGTTAGATTAAGTCAAAGTGAACCTAATGGGCCTTGTGAGTGATGTTGGGCCAAGAATTGTGTGATGGGCCTTGTGTGTGCATGTGAGGCCGTGGCATGTGTTGTGTATGTGCAACCATGAAGAGAATTGTGAGATGCATGAAGAAAGTGAGGTGTCAAGCTTATGTTTCATGCATGTGGTCAAAGCATTAGGTGTCCTCACCACATTTCCTTCCCTTGCATGAAGTGTGAGGTGTCCATACCTTAACACACCACTTAGCCACCCTAATGACTCACCATTGACCATAAGCTTTTATAAAAATAACTATGTGTTGATGAGCCTCATTTTGGCTTCCTTTCTTCGTAGCATCATCACCACACCACTTTCTTCTTTTTCTTCTTCTTCTTTGAAGAGGCCTCACGGCCAACACCTCCACCACCCTCATCCAACCATTTGCTTCCATTAAAACCAAGAACTCCTCATCATATCCTAAGCCTAGATCATGAATATGCATCATGATTGAGTGATCATGGCCTAGAAAATCAAAACTCAACCCTTCCTCTTCCCAAAGAGCTCACAGCCAAACCCACAGCACCACCTAAATCAACCTAAAAACTTACCAAACACAAAGAACCTTGGCATATTCATACCCTGGATCATGAATATGCCACTTACTTGAAGTGGTGTTGAAGAAATTTCAACCCAAGACCATAGCACCCTCACGGCCAAACTTTGTTCAAGGCATTAGGCTCTTTGGCTTGGTAGATCAAGTGGAGTCTTAGAGTTTTAGAAGCTTGAAGTCAAAGTTCCAAGGGTCCAAGGAGGGAGATTGCTCACGGTTTTTGTGAGAAAGAAGGCCAAAGGTTCTAAGTTTTCTTTTTGTGTCTTCAAGAGGTATGGAGAGAAGTTTACACTCTTGCTAGAATAAGTTTTAAGCTTAGAAGTTTAGGGTGAGTCACCATGAGACTCAAGGGAACTAGTTAGACTTTGATTTTGGGCTTGGAGGCCGAATTTGATGAGTTTTGATATATGTTTGCTAAATGTTTCTATGCTGAAATCTATGACTATGTTATGTGTTGATGAACCATTGTTTATGTTATGTTGTTAACGAATTGTTCTATGTTGAGTGGGTGAACATGTTGGGTTGTTTGTCTAAGCTGAAATTTTATGAACATGCTTGGTGTTAATTAGAAACCGAATAGGTTATGTATTGAATGCTTAGCTCCTTTAGGGAACTAGGTTTAAGCATTGATCAAGACGGTTTTGGGTTCTAAGCCTTGGTTAGGGAGTTAATTCAATAACTAAGAATGGTTTAGCTAACTAAGTGTTGATTAAACCCAATCTTAGACAACTAAGTAGCACTTAGACCAAATTAAGTTCCCTCAACCGTGATTAGTCAACTAATCCAAGATTAGTTGGACTTAATCCTTGATTAGTAACCTTAACCTTGATTAGTCAACTAATCCAAGATTAGTTGGACTTAATCCGAGATTAGTAACCTTAAACCGTGATTAGTCAACTAATCCAAGATTAGTTGGACTTAATCCTTGATTAGTAACCTTAACCTTGATTAGTCAACTAATCCAAGATTAGTTGGACTTAATCCTTGATTAGTGACCTAAATCCTTGATTAGTCAACTAATCCATGATTAGTTGGACTTAACCCTGGATTAGTAAACTTAATTCCCTGATTAGTCAACTAATCCCTGGTTAGTTAGACCTAATCCATGATTAGCCGGATTTAATCCGAGATTAGTCAATTTAGCTTGACTTAACCCATGATTAGTGAGACTAAACTCCTGATTAGTGAGATTTAGTCCAAGATTAGTGGACTTAGTCCATGATTAGTCAACTGAGGTCAGTTAAACCTAGTCTTAAGTGATCAGGACTCACTTAACCGAAGTCTTAAGTAGTTAAGACTTGCTTATCCCAAGTTTTAGTCACTTGAGGTGGCTTAGGTCAAGGAAGGATGGGACTTTGACCGAACACTCAGACATAGACGTGACTTAGAACTAGTATGGCTCTGCTATGTCATCTGTATACTTAGATACTTACGGATACCTGTTGGATGCCTACGACTGTGTATGTATCCATGCTGGACTGATGTCAATTGATTATGACATAGTTGGACTAATAACAAACCTGGAACTTGAACACGTGCATGATAACCTAGGACTGCAAGTGTTGCATTGATACATACATGACATGAGCTAGGTTATCAGACCAGTCCCAATCTGAGGAACACCTACGCAGGTGGAAACACCGTAAGGCGTGCCTTTTATTACGCCGGATGAACCTGTGAACTGTTTTGTAACTGAACTTGACATTTTACGAAAGCCTGCATAGGGTTCACCGTATGTCGTGCCGTTTATGCAGGTGGAAACACCGTAAGTCATGCCATTTGCGCTGGTGGACGCACTGTAAGTCGTGCTGTTTATGCTGGTGGAAACACCGTAAGTCATGCCTTTTACGCTGGTGGAAACACTGTAAGTCGTGCCATTTATGCTGGTGGAAACACCGTAAGTCATGCCTTTTACGCTGGTGGAAACACTATAAGTCGTGCCGTTTATGCTGGTGGAAACACCGTAAGTCATGCCTTTTACGCTGGTGGAAACACTGTAAGTCGTGCCGTTTATGCTGGTGGAAACACCGTAAGTCATGCCGTTTACGCTGGCAGACGTGCCGTAAGCCGTGCCGCGTCTGGGACGCACCGTTCCTCAGATCTGGACCCGATGGACAGAGGCCTCAGAGTTGAAACACATGTACATGCATCATGCCACTTAACTCGAAGATAATAATTAAACTAGTGTTTGCTCATATGTATATGCATTTTCTGCACTGGTGACTGCTGTTGTGTATCTGGTTGTGAATGTTAGGGCTTAGGCTTATTTGATTATGCGACTGTGTTAGGCTTACTCTCCTGCCCTTGTAGGTGATGGCCGAACGCCTGCCTTGTATCGAGATCCGCCCGCTCCTTGATGGTGCTTGGGAGTATCGGGATCACCGGGTTGTTTTGAGGGAAAAGTATAGATCCCTCTCTACCATCCCAACCCGTAGTTCGCTTTCGTCCTTGTAGGTTTCGTAGGACGAAACCGGTGATCTCCGTCTATGGAATAGCTGCAGTGGACCGACGACCAGCTCTGATGATACCCTTTCCTTTTGCGTTTTACATTTTGTAAATTTTGTTTTGGTGAGGTATTGTCAGAGTGTTTTATTTCCAATGGACTTGTAACTATTTTGTACCAGACCTCTACGACTTATTACCTACAACTAATGTTCACTTTACGCATTTCAATATTCCACTGATTTTTAAACTGGCTTTGGAATCCGGTATTGATCGGTTTTAAAAGAACTCGCAATCGAGGGACTAAAGGTTTCATTTACGAAAATAATATTTACTGCGAAAACCCTCGACTGCTTTCCAATTACTTTTAACCTTCCGGATTTCAATTCCTTGATTTCACTTGTCAACCAAGTGTTTTAAAAAGAAAATTTTTCCACCCTAATTTTTGGAAAACCTTACAAGTCCAAATTATTCGATCAAAACCTTTTGAAAACAAGCGCGTCACATGGGGACAGTCGCAATTCATTTGCTTGTATCAACACCAGCCTTATGCACCGTAGCACCAATCTGATGCACCAGACTGCATCACGCACGCACCAGAGGAAGGCATCAGACGCACCAGCCGGCCAGCACCACGCACCAGATTTCTCAGCAGCTGGCGCGCCCAGGTGAGCACCATATTAAATTCTGGTGCTGCTGCAAAATCAGAAAACACGCACCACTCTCTTTTCATTTCTCTCATGCGATTTTTCTTGCTCTAAAACTCTAGGTCTTGCAATCTCAAAATCAACACAACAATCAACAAAATCATCAATCAAAATTCAACTCCCATCATCAAATCCTCTCTTTTCCTCTCTAAAACTTCTTAAATCACTCCCTTTCCTCCCTAATTCTCCATACCCATAAAACCCTAAGTTCATGAACCAAAGGGGTTTTGTCTCACAATCAACAAATAAGGCTTCAAAGTGATGAGGGAGCAAGAAATTAGTGACTAGGTTTTGTCTCACCGACCCGGCCCTGGCTCTGATACCAAATGTAACATCCCTGGCAAGCAAATGAATTGCGACTGTCCCCACATACCAACACGAGTGAATTGCGACTGTCCCCACATACCAACACGAGTGAATTGCGACTGTCCCCACATACCAACACGAGTGATGGGCGTTAAGAAATGGGAAGTTTCTCGGGAAGCGTGCGAGTGAGGACAAAGCACGCTGAAAAGACTCGTGTTGGTATGTGGGGACAGTCGCAATTCATTTGCTTTCCAGGGATGTTACAATGATAATAATGTGTATATCAAGTTATGAAATGAACAAATGAAAAGGAAAAGTACCAAATGTGAAAAAGGAAAAAGAAAAGAATAAATGAATTATAGGAAAGGTATATTGTTATAATTATTAATTGCCTACAACATGCATTTTCATTATGTCTTATTATTGTTTTTAATTGTTTCCTTTGATTTTGAATAAATATCTCACCCTCTTAAGTGGCTATTTTTAGGTTCAATGAAGGAAGAGAAATCCAGATATCTATGCCAAGGAAAGTATACTCTTGTTAAAAAGAGTATACACATTATTGCGACCTCCTAGTCGTTGCTTTATCGATGCAAACATTAGGTCTACCATCATTTGACTTTTGGAAATATATAAATGTAATAAATTTGTAAATGTTTATTTTCTCTAAACAACTATGTAGGCGTCACCCATAAAGGATATTTAAATATCCTTCTCTTGATAAGGTGATGTCATGAAACTAGTATTTATCTTCATTGCTTTCTGAATGTGACAGGTACAAATTTTTAAATAAGGGAAAAGTCAATATTTTAAAGTTAACCCCGTCAAATTTTTCCTAAAATTTTCATGATTTTATAATCAATAAAAGAAATAAAAAGTAGGATGTTACATTATGGTATCAGAGCAATGGTTGCATTCCTCGGTTGTGGAGTATGGATTTTCTACTCCTAAAGCGTTGCTCCACATGAGAGTAACATGAAAATGATAAGCAAATAGCTATATGTAATAGGCAAATAGTTAGCAGTAGCTGTTAAATAGTTAGATGTTTAGAATATGTATAAGCATTTAAGTAGCTTGTGATAGTTTATTAATTTGAGTAATTATTATGTTTCTCACCAATCTCATCTAAAATTCAGATTTAGAAAATGGCAACTCGAAGTAATCGAGTTCTGGAGAGTCTTTCAGATGTTCTGGAGAACCTCTCTCAGATTAACGCTAACCAGACCGATGTTTTGAAAATCTGGTGCAAGCAAGTGCCAATCAAGTCAACCAAGCCAATCCACCTCAGCAGCAAGCTGACAACCCTGGGGTTGAAGAGTTTAAGTAATTAGATCCTCCTAAATTTGAAGGTGGCTTCGATCCTGAAGGAGCCCTAAGGTGGTTATGGGAAGTAGAGAAATATTTCAGTCCATGCCTTGCACGGATGCGGAAAAGGTTGCACTCTCGACATTTATGATGTCTAAAGAGGCCAAAGACTGGTGGGAAGACACCAAACACTTCCTTGAGGTGGAAGCAAGGCCAATTACCTGGGAACTCTTCAAGGAGAAATTTCTGGAGAAGTATTTTCCTGAAGACGTGAGGTGTAGCAAAGAGATAGAATTCCTAGAGTTGAAGCAAGGTATTATGACCGTGGGTGAATATGCCTCCAAATTTGAAGAACTGATCAAGTTCTCACCCTATTACCAATATCACCCCGATGAAAGGTCAAAGTGCATTAAGTTTGAAAATGGTCTCCGTCCAGAGATCAAGATGGCCATTAGTTACGAAAGTATTCGTAGTTTCCCTCAATTGGTGAACATGTGTCGCATCTATGAAGGAGACTTAAAAGCAAAGGAGACACAGGAGAGAAATGCTAGACCTCACCAAGGGAATAATGAATCTACCCATAGGAAGGACAAGGAACCTGTTTCCAGCATAGATCCCTATCCAATTCAAGAGACTGTTCAAGGAGAAACCTCAAGAGAGGTTGCTCCTGTTTTAATGGATCCTCCCCTACAGTGTCCTCGCTGTAGGAAGTATCATCCAGGCTTTTGTCAGAGAGGCATCAATAAAGGAAGGGAGATAGTCTGTTTCTTATGCCTACAGCCCAGGCATGTTGTCTCCAATTGTCCCCACAACCCTGATGTGGGAAAGAGAGGAAAGGGTGAAAGTCTAGTGTGAACCAAACCTCTTGATGATCATTTTATTTCCCATTATTCCTTGCATTATTTTACTCCTATTATTGATATTTGTTGCCCATTTGACATTGTTTAGCTTGATTTTGTAATTTAGAGTTTATTGGACTAATATTCCGAATATTGTTTAATTTGGGATTATTTGGCCTAATTAATTCTATATCTATTTCCAGGTCATATGTGGCACAAGGATACTATGGGCATTTTTGGAAATGAAGATTGAAGTATTGAAGTGAAGATTGTAATTTGCATTTAGGTCCCTTTTTAGTTGTAATTTTCAGAATAGTGTTTCTTAGGATTTGGGCCCATGTTTAAGGCCCATTTTGTGACTAAAAGGAAGGGAAATTCGTGTAGGGGTTAGGCATACACTCCCATTTCAGATTTCTCACTCTCTCTCTAGGTTAGAACTTCTCTCTTGGCTCTCCATAGCAAGTGGTGGCTGCTAGGGTTTTGTTCTTCCCCCTTTTTACACGTTTTTCTTGATTTATGACCATGGAAGGCTAACTTCAAGGGTTAATCCCTTTGGTATTTTATCACTTGCTCATGAGCTCTTGTTCTTAATGCTATTTCAATTTCTCTCTACTGTTTTCGTGGTTTATCTCTATTTATGGTTCGCTTAGTTCTATTTATTAGCGATAATCCATGAGTGTGAATGCTTAATTTATGCTAACTCGTAAAAATCCCATGCTTTGGTTTCTGATGCTTAATTAGAAGCTAGGGTTTTGGGGTGAGAACTGAATTTTCGCTTAGTATTTAGGTCTCACGAGTTGGACATAGGAGAGGAGAGGAATCGATCTTTAGTGAGCTAGGATTGATTAGTGTGCATAGCCAAAGGGGTTTGCCCACTTTTGTTTCTGATTTTGTTAGTTTTAATATTCTGTTTATGTATTGTTCTTCACAATTGTTACACACAAAAACCCCCCCATTTTACTGCACACTACGTGTTTGATACTTTTCCTAGACCGATATTCGCTGGGAGATGACCTAGGATCACCTTCCTAGTACTACAGAATTAAACCCCTTTTATTTTGATCGAGTGCGACCTCGATCAAAATTTGGCGCCGTTGCCGGGGATTATCGGTTCTTACCAAAGATCATACAGTAGTTAGTTAGAGCAGTTAGTGTAGTTAGTGTGTGAATAAGCCTTCTGATAACTGATTGAAAGTTGCCCTATTTGCTGTTTTGCTGTTCTGCATAACTGATGCTATTTTAGTGTTTCTGTGAGTGCCATTCGACATAGCTGTGGGAGGAATTTTTGCATGAAAATTGGTATCCACACTTGTTTCATCATATATTAGTATGTTGAATCACCACAGACACTCAGATAGGCACTGGTTGTGAGTTCCAAAAAAATTTTCCAAGTTTCAGCAGCACTTACTATAAATAGGCGTAACTTTTGACCAGTAACTCGGAATTTGACGAATTTTATATCAAATCGAAGGGAATTTTCTGAATAATCTGATTTTTATGAATTCATCTTAAAACTCCTTCGTTTGGATCCCGAAAAAGGCTGTTTACTATTTCTTTTTTATTTTACAAGTTTTATTTTCTTAGTTTTTGGTATCTGTTTTAATTGTTTGACTTGGTTCCCTTTTGAATTTTGTCCTCAAACTTTCTGTCATATGTTTTCGTGATTTTAGGGTGCTGAAAAAAATAAATAAAAAATTTAAAAAAAATAAAAAATTTTAAAAAAATAAAAAAAATTTGTTGCCTATTTTGGTCATGCATATCTGTTACAGTATGCCATGGTTGATGCTGTTTTGTTCAGTACATGACTAGGGGTAACCCAAGTTATTTGCATCGTTACAACCCTGAAATTGATAGAACTTATCACAGATTAGTTAGACAAAATAGGAATTAGTCATTAGATAGTGAGTCAGAGTCATCTTATAGTCCTAATTATGATTCTGTTTTTGTTTCTTCTATTCCTTCTGCTTCTGTTCAATCTGATTTTGTACATTGTGATAACATGGCTCAACCCCCACCAAGGGAAAGGACACTTAGGGAGCTGGCTGCACTTGACTTCACTATTGAAGACTCGTGTATCCGGTATCCTGATGAGGATGTTCCTTTTGAGCTTAGAACAGGACTAATCCATTTGTTTCCCAAGTTTCATGGTCTTGCAGGTGAGGATTCTCATAAGCATCTCAAGAAATTCCACATAGTGTGCACCACAATGAAACCTCATGATGTGAAAGACGATCATGTCTGTCTCAGAGCATTCCCACATTCCTGAGAGGGTTTGGCTCAGGATTGGTTATCTGACTTGGCCCCTGGTTCCATCACAAGCTGGGATGACTTGAAGAGAGCATTTCTGGAAAAATTCTTCCCTGCAAATAGGACCACTGCAATCAGAAAGGAAATCTCTGGTATCAGGCAACAACATGGAGAGAGTCTCTATGAATATTGGGAGAGATTCAAGAGGTTGTGTGCTTTCTGCCCTCACCATCAGATCTCAGAGTAGCTGCTTATTCAATATTTCTACGAAGGTCTCAACTTTATGGAGAGAAACATGGTAGATGTTGCAAGTGGTGGTACATTGGGAGATATGACACCCTTACAAGCCAGGAGCAAAATTGAGAAGATGGCTTCCAACTGTCAGCAATTCCATGCAAGAAGCAACAGTGATGCAATAGTTGCGAGGGATGTAAATGATGTTGGTGCAGACTCGGGCAAGGTTGAGAAGCTTGAGCAGAAAATTGATTCTCTTACAACATTGGTCACACAATTGGCTGTCAATCAGAAAAAGATGGTACTTCCTGCTAGAGTGTGTGGCATATGCACATCCCTTGAGCATCCCACAGATGCATGCCCTTCCCTTCAGCAGCAACAGCCGATGACCAGTGGTGACCAACCCGAGGCCTATGCGGCCAACATATACAACAATAGAGGCCCACAACGACACAACCATGATCTCTCTTCCAATAGATATAACCCTGGATGGAGGAACCATCCCAACCTAAAGTGGTCTGATCAACAACAGCAACCTTCTCCTAATGTTCCATTTCATAACACGGCTGGACCGAGTAGACCACCATATGTACCTCCTCTAATCTAGCAGCAAAGGCAACAACAACAACAGCAAGTGGTTGATCCTACACCATCAGCCCCTCCATCCAACCAACCTACCTTGGAGGAGTTAGTGAGGCAAATGACCATGCAGAACCTCCAATTTCAACAAGAAACTAGAGCATCCATTCAGACTTTGACAAATCAGATGGGTCAAATGGCAACTTCTCTCAACAACTTGCAAACTTAAAATTCTGACAAGTTGCCTTCCCAAACAGTGATCAACCCTCAGAATTAGAATGTGAGTGCCATCAACCTGAGGTCGGGAAAGCAGATTGTCAAACCCACACCACAACCTCACCTCAACAATGATGCTCTAGCTTCCTCTAAAGGGAAGAGCCAAGTGGTAGATGAAGGTGAGCATGCTAGCACCAAGGAGAATCATCCAACTCAACCTCCCTCAACTTCAACCACAAGCCCTGATATTGCCCTACAACCTCCTCCCGCCCTCTTCCATTCCCACCAAGAGTACCTCAAAACAAAAGGGTGGAAGAGGTGGACAAGGACATTCTTGACACATTCAGGAAGGTGGAAGTCAACATACCCCTTCTTGATGCAATAAAACAGATTCCAAGGTATGCGAAGTTCCTTAAGGAGTTGTGCACTCATAAGAGAAGACTCAAGGGCAATGAGAGGATAAGCATGGGAAGGAATGTCTCCGCTCTCATAGGTAAACCTATCCCTCACATTCCTGAAAAATGTAAGGATCCTAAAACTTTCTCTATACCTTGCATCATAGGCAATGTTAAGTTTGAAAATGCTATGCTAGATTTAGGAGCATCCATATATGTCATGCCTATGTCTGTTTTTAAGTCTCTTTCTCTTGGACCTCTTCAACCTACGGGTGTGGTGATTCAATTGGCAAATATAAGTACTGCCCACCCCGCAGGTTTGATATAGGATGTCTTGGTTCGGGTTGAAGAGTTGATCTTCCCTGCTGATTTTTACATACTTGATATGGAAGATGACTCCTCGTAATGTTCTTCCTATTATTTTGGGGAGACCATTTTTGAAAACAGCCCGAACCAAGATAGATGTGCATTCAGGTTCACTTTCCATGGAGTTTGATGGCAGTGTGATCCGATTTGACATTTTCCATGCTATGAAACATTTTCCTGAGGATCACTCTGTTTTCCATGTGGACTTGCTTGATGATTTGATAGATGAGCATATGCTTGACTTTTTGCATCATGATTTTGAATTGCCATCTTTCACTGATTCATTTACTTGTCCATCATGCACTAACTCTGGATGGTGCACCGCATCCACCGAAATAGCCCAGTTTCTAGACTCTGCTACTGCATCTGATGATTCATATGTTATAGATTTAGATTATGCTAACCCTAACCCCATATCTGTTATGCATGAGTCTGATTTACTTGTTCAGGTGCAGGCAGCATAATCCATTTCTGCTGTCCCTTTAGTTCCATCTATTATGCAGGCACCCTCATTGGACCTGAAGCCCCTCCCTCCTCATCTCAAATATGCTTACTTGGAGGATGAGCAGAAACTCCCAGTGATCATCTCTACCTCACTTTCTGTTGATCAAGAGGAGAAACTGCTGGATGTGATAAGAAAGAACAAGAGGGCAATTGGATGGACTTTAGCGGATATTCCTGGAATTAGCCCCTCCATGTGCATGCACCGCATTTTGTTGGAGGATGGGGCTAAACCTGTGAGAAAACCCCAATGACAATTGAACCCCCAGATTCTTGATGTGGTTAAGAAAGAGGTCACCAAGCTGCTCCAAGCGGGTATCATCTACCCAATTTCAGATAGCACTTGGGTGAGCCCGGTGCAAGTTGTCCCCAAGAAGTCTGGTGTCACAGTTGTCAAAAATGAGAAGGATGAGCTGATTCCCACTAGAGTGCAGAACAGTTGGAGAGTCTGCATTGATTACAGAAAGCTCAACCAGGCGACTCGCAAGGATCATTTCCCTCTCCCCTTCATTGATCAGATGTTGGAGCGCCTGGCAGGTAAATCTCATTATTGCTTCTTAGATGGTTTCTCTGGTTATTTTCAAATTTGCATTGCACCAGAGGACCAACATAAGACCACATTTACCTGTCCTTTTGGCACATTTGCATATAGGAAGATGCCTTTTGGCCTATGCAATGCTCCTGCCACATTTCAAAGATGTATGATGAGTATTTTTGCTCGAGCATTGCATAGAGGTATTCATGGATGATTTTAGTGTTTATGACTCCTCATTTGATGCATGTCTTGATAATTTGACTAAGGTGCTTAACCTTGTCTTGAATTTTGAAAAATGCCACTTTATGGTAGAACAAGGCATAGTCTTAGGGCACATTGTTTCGCACAAGGGCATAGAAGTTGACCCTGCTAAGTTGCATGTAATATCACATTTGCCTTACCCCTCTTGCGTGCGAGAGGTGCATTCTTTTCTTGGTCATGCAGGTTTCTATCGCAGGTTTATTCAAAACTTTAGCAACATTGCCCTTCCTCTTTCCAAGCTGCTTCAAAAGGATGCTCCATGGGAATTTGGAGACCAATGCAAGAGGGCATTTGATGAATCGAAGAAAGCACTGACCACCACCCCCATCATCCAACCACCTGATTGGACTCTCCCATTTGAGCTCATGACTGATGCTTCAAATTATGCTTTGGGAGCAGTTCTCTCCCAAAGGGTTGGTAAGCTGTCACATGTGATTTATTATGCTTCTAGGACTTTAGATGCAGCACAGGTTAATTACACAACAACTGAAAAAGAACTTTTGGCTATTGTTTTTGAACTTGACAAATTTAGATCATATTTGCTTGGTTCTAAGGTTGTAGTGTACACTGATCATGCTGCTCTGAAGTATCTTTTGAAAAAGATAGATTCCAAACCTAGGTTGATTAGGTGGATGTTGCTCCTCCAGGAGTTTGATCTTGAGATTCAGGATCGGAGTGGTGCGCATAACCTTGTCGCAGACCACTTGAGCAGGATAGAGAGAGAGGAGGATGCATTTCCTATCCAGGATAACTTCCCGGATGAGCAGCTTTTATCTTTACATGTTTCCCATTCCCCTCCCCAAACTCCTTGGTTTGCAGACATTGTTAATTATCTGGTTGCTTCTGTTTTTCCTGCCTTGGCATCCAAAGCTCAAAGAGACAAATTAAAGAGCGATGCCAAGTATTATGTATGGGATGACCCCTATTTGTGGCATTTTTGCAGTGATCAGGTCATTCGCAGGTGCATTCCAGATCAAGAGATTCAATCGGTTCTCTAGTTTTGCCATGCTTCACCAGTTGGAGGCTACCTTGGGACTCAAAGGACAGCACGAAAGGTGCTGGATTCTGGATTTTATTGGCCTACCATCTTCAAGGATGCAAGAAACATCTGCAGCTCATGTGAGCAATGTCAAAGAGCAGGAGGCGCCCTATCTTGGAGGCAACAGATGCTGCAACAACCTATGTTGTTTTGTGAGGTGTTTGATGTCTGGGGTATAGACTTCATGGGCCCCTTTCCTGTTTCTTTTGGTTTTTATTATATCTTACTTGCTGTGGATTATGTATCCAAATGGGTGGAAGCTAAGGCCACCAGGACTAATGATGCTCAGGTTGTTGTAGATTTTGTCAGGTCTAATATCCTTTGCAGGTTTGGCATACCTAGAGCCATAGTCAGTGATCAAGGCACACACTTCTACAATAGATCCATGCAAGCTTTGTTCAAGAAGTATGGGGTTGTGCACAAAGTTTCTACACCCTATCACCCCCAAACCAATGGGCAAGCTGAGATTTCAAATAGGGAGATCAAGCGGATTTTGGAGAAGATGGTGAAGCCTAATAGAAAGGATTGGAGCACACGATTGGAGGATGCTCTGTGGGCCCACCAGACCGCTTACAAGGCACCCATAGGGATGTCACCCTATCGGGTTGTCTTTGGTAAGGCATGCCACTTGCTTGTGGAGATAGAGCACCGTGCATATTGGGTTGTGGAGTAATGTAACTTAGCTCTTGATCAAGCGGGTGAGGAGAGGAAGCTGCAGTTGAGTGAGCTAGATGAGATATGTTTGGAGGCCTATGAGAACTCCAAATTCTACAAAGAGAAGACCAAGAAGCTTCATGATAGCTCAATTTCCAAAAAGGAGTTCTTGGTCGGTCAAAAAGTGTTGCTCTACAACTCTAGGCTTGGACTCATGAGTGGAAATCTCCGCTCTAAGTGGATTGGACCATTTGTAGTCACCCAGGTGTTTCCTTATGGCACTGTGGAGATCAAGAGTGAGTCCACGAACAAGAGCTTCAAAGTCAATGGCCACCGACTCAAGCCTTTCCTAACCACCCCTTCTTTGGATGATGCACCTGTGGAGGAGGCCTCATTGGTCGACCCCACTTTTGAACCACCATGACATAGGGAGTCTTATTTTCTCCTTCCTTACTCTTTTTATTACACTTGTCTATATCTGTCTGATTCTGCTATTTGTGTTCCATTGAGGACAATGTGTGATTTAAGTGTGGGGGGAAGAGTAGTTTAGGTTGCATATTTTTGCTTTGATTTTTTTAGGTTTTGCTTAGTTTTGGGCATTTTATTGCATGTTTTTGCTTCATTTTAGTAGAGTCTTGGTATCTTGTGTCTGAATTCATGCATTTCTGTGTGCAAAGTTGCTTTTGATAATTAAGAGGTAGTAACACTGTGATAGAATTGTCCCTTTTGTGAGGATTTGAGCCTTAATTGTGGGTGGATTTCTATATATGCCACCTAATTTTCTTTCATGTGTGATTGCACTCTGGATTACTTGCACTCTAGAACTTGACTTGACTCTTTTGATACTTGATTGCTCATGCACATTTTGAAATGATTTAGTCACTTTCTTTCTTGAATAAGCTACTAGCCATATGAGCCTACCTTGAATGAATGTATCCTTTGCTAGCCCCTTTGAGCCTTTTTATCCCTTTCCTTGTTCTTTAGCTCATTACAAGCCTATGACTGAAAAACCATGATTGTCCTAACCTTAGGGAATTTTGGAGCTTTGGAATTGTTTTGGGAATGGGTATTAGGTAAGAAGTGTGCTTTATGCTTTAATTGGTTGAGTTCTTGGTTTTGCCTCATTGGTCTTTGTAGTTATGGCTTCATCTTCATGCCATTTGTGTTGTTTCTTCTTTTCTTTTTGTATATCTCTTAAAAAAAATAGAAGACAAAAATACAAAAAAAAAGAATGCAAAAAAAGAAAAAAAAAGAAGAGAAAAAAATGAATAAAAGGTTGTTGAGGCAAAGAGGATTGGAATTAGTGGTTGTAGATTTTGGGGTGGATTTTGCTTAATTTTTACTTATTCCCCATTGCTCCTCTGTTCCCTTGGTTTTAGCTACATTCCCATATTTTTTATCCTACCTTGTCCTTGGCCCCATTACAACCCTTAAAAGACCTTTTGATCATTTTGTGCATGTGTGTTGATGGTTGATGTTAGAGGCTTGTCAAGCTTATGGTTGTGTTTGTTTTTCATGATGTGCCTTGAGTGTAAATAATGATTAACCCCAAACACTTGAGTGTAAACACTTTTGAGTGATCCTTGTGAGTTTCTATCATCTTTGTGACTATCCTCTTGATGTCATTGGTTTCTTTGCATACTTGAAGTAATTGGATGATGTTCGCGGATGCTTTGACTCTTTGATCCTTAACCATTTTGTGTGCTTGAGTTTGCCCATTTCTTTGCATTTCCTAGAATTCATTGTGAAGTATGTAATCTCTTAGGTTTGCATTTCTTAGTTGTAGTCATCTTGTTGCATGATTCACTTTGGTGCATATTGATCTTCATAGTCCTATCTTTTGGTTTTGCCCAGGAGTGCAAAAGGATAAGTGTGGGGGTATTTGATGAGCATTTTATTTCCCATTATTCCTTGCATTATTTTACTCCTATTATTGATACTTGTTGCCCATTTGACATTGTTTAGCTTGATTTTGTAATTTAGAGTTTATTGGACTAATATTCCGAATATTGTTTAATTTGGGATTATCTGGCCTAATTAATTCTATTTCTATTTTCAGGTCATATGTGGCACAAGGATACTATGGGCATTTTTGGAAATGAAGTTTGAAGTATTGAAGTGAAGATTGTAATTTGCATTTAGGTCCCTTTTTAGTTGTAATTTTCAGAATAGTGTTTCTTAGGATTTGGGCCCATGTTTAAGGCCCATTTTGTGACTAAAAGGAAGGGAAATTCGTGTAGGGGTTAGGCATACACTCCCATTTCAGATTTCTCACTCTCTCTCTAGGTTAGAACTTCTCTCTTGGCTCTCCATAGCAAGTGATGGCTGCTAGGGTTTTGTTCTTCCCCCTTTCTACACGTTTTTCTTGATTTATGACCATGGAAGGCTAACTTCATGGGTTAATCCCTTTGGTATTTTATCACTTACTCATGAGCTCTTGTTCTTAATGCTATTTCAATTTCTCTCTACTGTTTTCGTGATTTATCTCTATTTATGGTTCGCTTGGTTCTATTTATTAGCGATAATCCATGAGTGTGAATGCTTAATTTATGCTAACTCGTAAAAATCCCATGCTTTGGTTTCTGATGCTTAATTAGAAGCTAGGGTTTTGGGTTGAGAACTGAATTTTCGCTTAGTATTTAGGTCTCACGAGTTGGACAGAGGAGAGGAGAGGAATCGATCTTTAGTGAGCTAGGATTGAGTAGTGTGCGTAGCCAAAGGGGTTTGCCCGCTTTTGTTTATGATTTTGTTAGCTTTAATATTTTGTTTATGTATTGTTCTTCACAATTGTTACACACAAAAACCCCCCCATTTTACTGCACACTACGTGTTTGATACTTTGCCTAGACCGATATTCGCTCGGAGACGACCTAGGATCAACTTCCTAGTACTACAGAATTAAACCCCTTTTATTTTGATCGGGTGCGACCTCGATCACCTCTGTCCAAGGAAAGGTCCCTTCTACTTCTGGAAGGAAGACAAGGAAATCTCAGAAGCCAAACTAAGGTAAGGAATAGTTAAGTAGACAGTTTCGAACCTTTTTCATAATGCATTGTTTAGTGGTAAGGATTAAGTCTTAGGATACCAGCATAATCTTTTGGCATATAGTATAAGTTAGTAAGGATGCATTTCAGGTTTAAGAGAAGTGAGTCCAAACTTTCTTTTCAAAGAGGTAACTTTGTCATATTTAGAAGTAAATAGAAAGTTGAAACTAAGGAAAATGAAAACTCCCAACGGGCCAGAGCATGAATTGCTACCTCAACGGGAAGGACTCTAATCCTTAGTTTTTAAACTAAGTATGTTAATTCCAAATGTGACAAAGAGTGTTAAACCTGTTATGAAACTCAAGTACTGAAAATGATTCCATCCTCATTATAATGTAGATTCGAGACTGATCACCTCGAGATTTACATTTATTGACAAATAGTATTATCGAAGTCCTTGAGTTCAATCAAACCTTATAAATGCCAAACTTCTTTATCAGAGTGCGCAGCGGAGGTAATTAGGTGTAAACCAATCTATGATGTCTCCTCCCTAAGTCTATAAGTAAGATTAGCAACCTTTAAGCTCTATACGGTATAGTTCATCATAAGTAGAATCCCACTAAGGAAACCTTTCTATTTAGGATGAGAATTACGAATTAGTTAGACTAGTTTAGCAAAGTCAGGATAGGATCTAAGTTTAGTTAGAAAGAATGCTTAGGCCAAATATTTGTGTGAATGGCAATTCATTTATATATATATATATATATATGTATGATTGAAGTTTATACCTGTATGTAATATTTTCAATCTAAATTATAATCTCTAATCAAATTTATTTTCAAAAGACAATCATTATGTTTATCTTTTATAATAATTCTTATTTTCAATCATATTCACACATAATGCACTCTTTAACTTTAACTGTTTCCTTAAGAACACTTGTAGAAGGAAATTTATATTTCCATTTTGAAGTATTTTCTTTAAACTTTTGGTAATCTAAAGTATATTGATATCAAACCCTATTTTCGCCATACTTGCATAATTTTTGTTAGAATTGAACTTATCTTTTCTTTGTTGCTCCACAACAATCTTTTCTAGATCTTTTACTTATGCCTAAGTATTATATATATCTTTTGGTTATAAAACCTATCAACCGTGATAATATAAGTATTATATATTTACTTTTGTAAATCGGTTTGTAATCTAATGTTCCAATAATGATATATTAAAATTTTTTGTTGAATAAAACTTACACCTCATGTTTGTCAATACACTGCTCATTCACACCATCGATTTTAAATCATATTTACTTAATTATTCTAATCTTTATGCTTTTGCTTTTATCATTCCACAATGCACCAAATCCTTTTCATTATAATTAAAGTTTGGCCATTGTCAAAACCTTTCATTTTTTATTCAATCCAATTCAAACTACCTAAATGTGTGTTGATCGGTTTCCCTTATTTATGTTTGGTTTATGTTGTGTTCTTCTTTTAAAATTGTACTCTTTGAATGAAATTTCAAATGAATAATACATAGGTTATGATTCCAAAGTTTGAAATTTAATTAATTAGTAAGAAGCCTATCCAGGAAGAAACCTCATTAGTAATTGTGTAGTAAGTAGTTCTGAAATTTCAACCTTAGTTCCATCCTACGTGGGGGAGTAATCCCCAAAAGTAATGAGACCTCCTCACCTAAAATAGGATTACCAATCCTCCTGATTAAGATAAGCCGAATTTCGGGGACGAAATTCATATAGGTGGGGGAGTATTGTAACATCCCCAAATTTATTAAATAGTTATAAGCATTAGATAGTTTAATTTAATTAAGTAATTAGAAGTTTTAAATTAAATAATTATAAGAAAATGAAATTTTAATGTTTTGGCATGTATTTTAAATTTTAGGAAGATTTTGGAATGTATTAAATTGTGTAAAAAAAAAGTAGCACCGGTGCACGCACCGGCTAGCCAAAACCATGCATCGGTGCGCATGGACCAGACTCCATGAATCAGCACCAGCTGATGCACCAGCCTTATGCACCGTAGCACCAATTTGATGCACCAGACTGCATCACGCACGCACCAGAGGAAGGCATCAGACGCACCAGCCGGCCAGCACCACGCACCAGATTTCTCAGAAGCTGGTGCGCCCAGGCGCGCACCATATTAAATTCTGGTGCTACTGCAAAATCAGAAAACACGCACCACTCTCTTTTCATTTCTCTCATGCGATTTTTCTTGCTCTAAAACCCTAGGTCTTGCAATCTCAAAATCAACACAACAATCAACAAAATCATCACTCAAATTCAATTCCCATCATCAAATCCTCTCTTTTCCTCTCTAAAACTTCTTAAATCACTCCCTCTCCTCCCTAATTCTCCATACCCATAAAACCCTAAGTTCATGAACCAAAGGTGTTTTGTCTCACAATCAACAAATAAGGCTTCAAAGTGATGAGGGAGCAAGAAATTAGTGGCTAGGAAGCTTGGATCTAAAGGTTAAAGAGTGGGTTCCATAAGCCCCCAATTTCCTTTCTCTCTTTCTCTCTCTACAAAGGTAAGAGGGGAGGTTTTTTTTCCTAATTAGGGGAAAGAATTAATTATAATAGTATGTGTATAATGATTTGTATGTTGATTATGTGAAATTAAATTAGTGTTTAAACTTAGGGTTTTATTATGTTTAATGATGATGATGCTCTTTGAATTGATGATGTGAATGCTTGAATGTTTTGAATTGAATGAATGAATGTTATTATTATTATTTTGATGCTATTTATGCTTGAATTGAATAATGAATATTAAATTAATTGATGCTTGAGACTAGGATCCCTTAGGGGTTCATAATGATAATAATGCCTAAAGGATTATGTTATGCTTGAATATGTACAAAGATGTGATAAATGAATGATGTTATGAATATTCTTGATATTTTATACTTGAAGGTTCAATTAATTATGTTTATGTTTCAAGGCCTTAAGTTAGGAAATGTAACACCCCGCAAATTCCTCGTACTGTTTTAAATAATTAAAAGATCTATTTGGAGAAAATATTTTTGAAAGAGTGTTTTCTTGAAGTGAATTTCTTATTTTATAATTTTAAGTGGTGAATAATTTTGAAGAAATGATTATGTGTTGGACATTTTTGTGTTTTAAGGAAATCGTGATTTTATCAAAGAATGATTTTTATTTAAAATGAAATTTTTGGGTTTGTTAACTTTGAAAATTCGTAACTTTTTAACCGTAACTCGGATTTTTATGATCTTTATATGAAAACGATCGTATTGAAATGTAGATTTCAAAAATATAACTTTGGTTTGAAAAAATTTATTTTTGAGGTATTTAAAGGACGAATTTTGAGAGAATAAATTAGTAAAAATAGTTAAGGACTTCAAATGAATTTTTCCTTTTGAGAATATCTTTAATATATTAAAATATGGTTTTAGAAAATAAAATGAGGGTTATAATTATAGCCAAATGGTACGGTTTATTAGTCAAAGAGGAAAATGTGTTTAAGTGTTAATATTTATATTTGATTATTGAAGGAGAAATTATTTCATGATTAAATGTGTGGTTGAGTGGGATTGAAATATGTGTGTGTGTGTGTGTGAGTATATATGTGTATATATGTGTATACGTGTATATGTATGTGAAGTATGTATGTGTATGTAATGGCCTAAGATGAAATTGCGTGGAACCATTGCTTAATGACTAAGTAAAATGGAAATATAATAAAAAGATAATGTGCATTTGTGTGTATGTTATACGTGTGTGTATGCATATATATAAGCTTAGATTTTTATTTGTGGAAAAGAAACCAAATGAGCTAAACTAGAACCATGAGGTAACTTGTTGGAAACCAACAAGCAGCTAAAATAACCTTCTAGAGGGGGGTGAATAGAAGTGTTAAGCGTCGATACCCAAATTTAAAAAGAGATCAAAATTGGTTCAGAAACAGTTCAATTTTAAGCCAAAAAGACTGATTTAATCGATTAAACTGAACTTTAATACTTTAATCGATTAAGACCAGAAAAGTGATTTTCCCTTAATCGATTATTAATCGATTAAACTCTGTAGAAATGCAGAAAATCAGAAATCAATTCAAATCAAGAATCACACAAAAACTCTACGGATTAAGAATTAAACCAAGACAATTAATCACGAATCAATTAAACAGAATATAACGAATGCGTAATTAATTTCCCCAATTCTAATCCTAATCGATTTCTCTCAAAGATTGATTTTTAATCGTGAATACGTAAAGCGTAAAGAATAAAGAACACACGAGGATTTTATTCTGGTTCACTCACAAACCACCGTGAGCTACATCCAGTCCTCCCTCTCTGGTTTGGGAGATTTGCTTCACTATGAAATAAAGAGATTAGTACACAATGTTAGAAAGAGTCCTCACTCACTCAACCTAACCCAATCTCATATGATGTACCAAATCATAGAGTCTACCCCAAATCTCTTATTTCAACTTCCTCGTTTGTCTTTGATCGAAAGTCGCTTTCAATCCTTTAGCAAGCTCTTAGCAAATGACGCCTTCAATTTGCCCAAGGTGTTGCTTCAACCTTGCACCTTCAATTTCTTCAATTGAATCTTTGAATGTTGAATCTTGAAACGTAACCTCTTGTTACAAATGAATTCAACAAAAATAGTAGCACACTAGAATCTCAAATTTGAAGCATAAAAGAATGAATTATGTTGAAGAATTGAGATCCAAAAAGATTTTGATAGAGAGTATTTTTATGAAAGAATATCAGCTCATAGAATCTAGAAAAGTAGTGAAAAACTGCTCTTAGAAAGTAATGGTTCGTAACCTTTTTCCCATTGAATTAGAAAAGCTTTTAATGTATCAGATATAACAGATTTTAATCGATTAAATTTGTAATCGATTAAATTTCAGTTTAATCGATTAAACACTGCTAAAAACCTTTTCTTTTATTTTGCAATTTTCACTGATTAATTTTATTAAAACTTTGAGCTTTAATCTCTATCAATATAATCTCAATTCCAAACATATTAAATTCTTTAAGCTCAAATTGAGATTACCTATCCTAGTTCTACCACCCACACTCATATAACAAAAGAATAATATTACAATTAAGATTACAGTTATATGAATAAGGTAAAACTAGTCCTTTTGTTGTTGTTGTAGTAGGTTGGCCAAAACACATTGTCTTCATCAAAACATAATTGAATCATCATGCATCTTCAATCTCCCCCTTTTTGATGAATGACAAACCAAGCACCAATCAACCAATACTCCCCCTAAATGTTAGCACACCTAGGAAAGTATTATCAACCTACAAAACAACAATCCAACCTTTCTCCCCCTTTTGGCATTTATCAAAAATATAACAATATTACGTTGCCAAAGGTGAGAATTAGTAACATAATATAACCATATTTCAAACTATAAAACAAATATGTAATGGGCTGGAAAAGAATGACACACATAACATAAAAGATAACATATTATAAACCAAAGTGTGCATATTATAGCATCCATAAGACATAACAAACCATAGCCCAAAACAGTAGATCAACCAAGTCTGAAACATGATTACAAACCATCAACCGGATACCAAACAAACCAT
Organism: Crotalaria pallida; assembly: GCA_037953625.1. NCBI lineage: Eukaryota > Viridiplantae > Streptophyta > Magnoliopsida > Fabales > Fabaceae > Crotalaria > Crotalaria pallida. The sequence goes on from CM075654.1 coordinate 22,951,896, forward strand.
AACCAAATACAAACCAAATACCATAACCCAAAAACCAGAAACTATAAACCATAGACTAGAGACATAACAACGAAAACATAAAATCCAAAGATAAGTCATCAAAACATTTTGAAAATCCAGAAAACATCATGGGGGTGGTTGTGGAAACATGCGGCCAAGAGCACCAAAAAAGAGATCCTCCATAGCTTGCTGACGAACAGCGATCTCAGCAAAGCCACGCTCCATCATCTCCTGCTGTCTAGCCTCCAAAGAAAGAAATTTTGCATCCATATGTTCAGAGAGACTATCATGGAGAGCACGGTAATCAAATCCAGCATCCGACCGAGGAGGAGGTTGATGCTCTTGCTCATCTTCAGGGAAAGTCATAAACTCATCCAAATTAATACCATCAGAAGGCGGAGGAGCAGATGGACCTGCACCACCTTGTTCTTCCATATCAGCCAAGTGATGCGCTAAATCCGCTTTAGCCTTCTTCTGAGCCTCAATCTTAGCCACATCTACTTTCCACATCCATGAATTCACCTCATGATATTCTTCCATACCTTGAGAACGAAGCACCGAACCAGAAAGACAACTTGTATCATTCACAACAATTTCCTCTTCATCACCATCAATAGGAACATGATAGCACACAAGCATACGAGAAACATGCATAGCATATGGAAGAGTAGCAGAACCAGTGGAACCAGTAGCAATTAACATCCTATCAATGATAAATCTAGACCAATTTATCGGAATGTGATTTCTCAGTCCATAGAAAATTCGCATCTCATCCGAATTTGCTTGACCATAATTTTGGTTAGACTAGGCATCAAGCAATAAGATATGATATACAGCAGCAACCTACAGTCTACTTTCATCAGCCCTACACCTTTAGTACCCTTAGTCCAAGTACAACCAGGTTTCAAAGTTTGTCTAAAAACAGTACCAACATCCGCATCAATTAATGTATCATCACCAGGGTCATTCAGAAATGTACCAGTGGTAGTCAAACCAAACAAATCCTTCAAGGCAGCAGACTTAATCACAATTAGCTTCCCATTAACCACATATGTATATTTGCCATCACTAACTTTCAAATTAGCATAAAATTTCCGAACAAGCCTAGGGTATACATTTGATCTAAAACTCAAAAACCTAGTAAGCTCTTGTTCTTGGAAGAGAGAAGGACATTCAAACCTTTGAGTTAACAGCCACTTCATATTTAAGAATCTGATGACGCCAAACTCCCTTAATGCAAACCCAGCCTCACGTTCTTTCCTCATTTCTTTAGAATAGTAGAGAGAGTCCAAATCCAAGTTGACTCTTTGCTTCTTACGTTTCCCAGCAGTGGAGGAGGAAGGAGGAGCCATTTTCAGTGCTCTTAGGGTTTGAAATTGGGATTTTTGAAAAGTGAGGGTTTTGGTGTAAAATTGATGAAAAGAAAGAGTAATAGAGTGAAGATATAGAACAATAAGGAAGAAAAAATGAAGAAAACGTGTATTTGATGTTAAAATCGCATGAAAACCGTGTGAGAAGAGAGGAAAACGCGTCAGAGAAGAAAGAGAGTTGAAACGCGAAATGTACAAGTGCAGGTTTTATTTTTCAGAAACTACACGCTTTAATCGATTAAAAAATTGTGTAATCGATTAATAATCGATTAGTCTGCAATTTAATCGAGTAAGGCACCTTAAAAATGCAGTTTTAATGCAAATTTTGATGAAAAACTCATGGAATATTCAACCAAAACACATAAGCACATAATAATCAATACATGACAAATTTAGCACATAGACACAGAGTAATCAACACAAATTAATCAACTCACATGAGAATACATGAGTAGGTTTGAAAAACACAAAATCTCAAAAAAAAAATCATATCAAAATAGCCATATAAGAGATTGACCTTAAAAAGAATCAAATGCAACTTAACCGATAGTAGATTCACCTAGAATACCAAGTTCCCTTCTAATGAAGTAAAATGTATCTCTAGGTAGGGGTTTTGTAAAAATGTCGGCAAGTTGATTTGAGGTTGAAACAAACTCAATTGTGCAATCTCCTTTTTGAATATGATCACGTAAGAAATGATGCCTTATTCAATATGCTTTTTTCGTGAGTGTAATACCGGGTTTATAGTAAGATTAATTGCGGAGGTATTATCACATCTAATTGGAATTTTTGTCAAAAACAAACCAAAGTCCGACAATTGTTGTTTCATCCAAAGAATTTGGGCACAACAACTACCGGCCGCAATGTATTCGGCTTCCGCTGTTGATAAAGCAACACAATTTTGCTATTTAGAAAACCAAGATACAAGTGAACTACCAATTAAATGGCAAGTACCACTTGTACTTTTTCGTTCAACTTTACAACCTGCAAAATCGGAATCCGAATATCCTACTAAGTTTAAAAATGCATCCCTAGGATACCACAATCCGGTATTAGTAGTACCTTTCAAATATTTCATGATTCTTTTAACGGCGGTTAAGTGCGACTCTTTGGGAGTTGATTGAAATCTTGCACACATGCATACGCTAAACATTATATCGGGTCTAGAAGCAGTTAAGTAAAGTAAACTACCTATCATTCCACGATATTTTGTTACCTCTATGGACTTTCCACTCTCGTCCTTGTCCATGTAGCATGTTGCACTTATTGGGGTTGAGGCATCCTTGCAAGAGTCCATACCAAAGCGCTTGAGAAGTTCCTTGTAATACTTTCTTTGGTGTATATAAATCCCGGTGTCCAATTGCTTAATTTGAAGTCCAAGAAAGAAGGTCAATTCGCCCATCATAGACATTTCGAATTCACTTTGCATCAAATCTGAAAATTTATTACAAAGTTTTTCATTAGTAGCACCAAAAATAATATCATCTACATAAATTTGTACCAAAAGTATGTCCTTACCGGACCTTTCAATGAAAAGTGTATTGTCCACAGCACCTCTTTTAAATCCCTTTTCAATTAAAAAAGTACTCAAACGATCATACCAAGCTCTAGGAGCTTGTTTAAGACCATATAAGGCCTTTTTCAATTTAAAAACATAGTTTGGATATTCATGATTTTCAAAACCGGGTGGTTGTGAGACATACACTTCCTCTTGAATGTATCCGTTAAGAAAAGCACTTTTGACATCCATTTGATATAACTTGAAATTCATAATAGATGCATAAGCTAATAAAAGTCTAATAGCCTCTAATCGTGCTACGGGCACATAAGTTTCGTCATAATCAATACCCTCCTCTTGACTATACCCTTGGGCTACCAACCTAGCTTTGTTTCTAACTATAAAACCCGATTCATCTAACTTATTACGATAAACCCATCTAGTACCTATTATGGGACGGTCATCGGGTCTAGGTACAAGTTCCCAAACCCTATTCCTCTCGAATTGGTTTAGTTCCTCTTCCATTGCCATGACCCAATGCTCATCTTGGATGGCTTCATGAATATTTCTGGGTTCTATTTGGGAAACAAAAGCAACAAAATGACAAGTATTACGTAATGTGCTTCGGGTTACCACTCCCTTAGCAATGTCACCTAATACATTTGTCAATGGATGATTGCGGTTGGTTTTCCATGCCGGAGGTAATTCATGATGTGCTTGTTCATTTCCACTTGAATTGTCAACATCTCCATGAATTTGAATTTCCATCTTCTTCTCTTTCTCATCTTCATCACGTGGTACTTCTTCATATATATCAATACCTGAAACATTAAAAGTACCTTTATCTCCTTCCAGAGATTCATCAAATATAACATTAATTGATTCTTCAATAGTCAAAGTTCGCTTATTAAACACTCTAAATGCTTTACTATGACTCGAATAGCCTAAGAATATCCCTTCATCCGCCTTTGGATCAAATTTTCCCAAAACTTGTTTTCCATTATTTAAAACAAAACACTTGCATCCAAAAACGTGAAAATAAGATATGTTAGGCTTTCGACCTTTGAAAAGCTCATAGGGGGTTTTCTTAAGAGTGGGCCTAATCATTACTCTATTCAACACATGGCAAGCGGTGCTTACCACATCGGCCCAAAAGTATTTAGGAACTTTGCTATCACTAATCATAGTCCTTGCTAATTCTTCTAACACTCTATTTTTCCGCTCAACAACTCCGTTTTGTTGAGGAGTTCTAGGAGCAGAAAATTGATGCTCTACACCAAATTTATCACAAAACTTATCAAATGCATGATATTCGAACTCGACACCATGATCGATTCGAATAGCCACTATACTTTGATTGACTTTATTTTGAACAAGCTTGGCAAAGGTTTTAAAATGTTGAAAAGTTTGATCTTTTGATGGTAAAAAATAAGTCCAAGTAAAACGTGAGTAGTCGTCCACAATAACAAGTCCATAGTAATTACCTCCAAAGCTCATGGTTTGAGAGGGACCAAATAAATCCATATGTATGAGTTCCAACACCCTTGTAGTAGAAATCACTTTCTTTTGTGGAAAAGTTATTTTAGTTTGTTTGCACTTTTTACAAGGGGTGCATACTCCATCATTTTTAAAATTGAGCTTCGGAAGACCAATTACTAAGTCCTTGGTCAAAAGTTTATTTATTTGTTTTAAATGGACATGAGCTACTCTCCGATGCCAGCCAAATATCACTTTCTTTGTTTATAAAACATGTAGAAAATAAGGAAGTAATGTCATTTAAGTCAATCAATTAAGTGTTATTGCACCGATTCCCCACAAACTTAATGGATTGATCACTATCACTCTTAATATTGCAATGGTTAGAGGTAAAAACAACGCTATTACCAATATCGCACAATTGACTAATACTAAGTAAGTTGTACTCTAAACCATCAACATACAAAACATTGTCAATTATAACATTTGAAGCGTTTCCAATTTTACCTAAACCAAGTATCTTTCCACGATTGTTGTCGCCATATGTGACGTGACCCTTATCTCTTGGTGAAAATTCAATGAAATGTCTCTTGTCTCCCGTCATGTTCCTTGAACAACCGCTGTCCAAATACCAACGATCATCTCTCGTTCGAAGACACGCCTACAAAAACAAATTATATGGAAGACTTAGGTACCCAAACAATTTTGGGTCCTTGGGGGTTAATATCCGGTTTCTCTCCTTTAACAATCCAAATAAATTCCTTTTTGGGAACACCATAATTTTTGATTTTGCCAACGTTTGAAGTATGACCAAAGATACCACAATAGAAACATGTTGGTTTTCTAGAAAAATTAACCTTTGAAAAATTTCCAAACTTTCTATAGGATTTCTTCTTTGGTATGGTGTATCCCAAACCGGTCCTATTTGCATTATCTCTTTGTCTAGAGAGTAAGTCATTCAAATTCCTTTTTCCTTTTGTAAAAGTTGCAAGTTTTTCTTTCAAATCACCAAGTTCAAGTTCATAAACCTTGCATTTTTCACAATCGGAAATCACATTAGTAGAAATACAACAATCACATGATGCATTTGAATATATGAGTTCTAAAGTCTCATTTTGAAGCACAAGCTAATCAATATGTTTTTGCATTTCAATAATCTTTTCTTGATGCTTCAAAATGGCTTTCTTAGCTTCTATGTTGATTTTAGCTAATTTTTTTAAGTTCGGCATGCATATCAACATAAGCATTATAAAGTGCATCATATGAGGGGGAAGAGCATGATTCACTATCAGAATCCAAATCAGAGTTACGTTTAGAATGTACCTCTTTAGAGCTTGAGTGCTCAAGAAACGTATCACTAGTGGAAGCCTCTAAGTCGTCCTTAGCCATTAAACACAAGTTCGCCGATTCTTCCTCATCCGAAGTGTTAGAGTTAGTGTCATCTTCGGGTTCGTCCCAAACAATATAGGCCTTCTTAGCTTTATGATTGTTGGGTTTCTTCTTATCACTATCGGACCTCTTTGGCTTTTGCGGACAATGATACTTGATGTGCCCGGCCTTCCCACATGTATGACATATAATCTTATCTCTAGGAGTCTTCGGTCTTTGTGGAGTTTCTTTACTTTCCTTTGTGTTAAATCTTCTTGAATTTCCTTTTCGCTTGAGAAATTTTCTGAAATTCTTGACCATGAGTGCAAGTGACTCATCATCCAAATCCAAATCCGAGTCATCATCTAGAGAAGAGTCATTTTGAGTATCTACAATTTTTGATGATGCCTTCAATGCAATACGCTTTTTCTTCTTGTCGGATTCTTCATACAAGGTTAGGCGTCCAAGCTTCATTTCATGCTCTTCTAATTTCCCGAAGAATGTTGCTAGATCCATAGCATCCAAGTTCTTTGATTCAATGATTGCGGTTACCTTTGGCTGCCAAGACCTATCTAAACATCTCAACACTTTGTTAGTAAGTTCTCCTATCTAGTAGTCCCAGACCTATCTAGTCCTTTTGTTGTTGTTGTAGTAGGTTGGCCAAAACACATTGTCTTCATCAAAACATAATTGAATCACCATGCATCTTCATAACTAAGTTAGTAGAATCCTAACTATTAGCCAACTAGTCATTAGGCCTAAAGTGCCCCCTAGCCCCCTAATCTACTCCACCTTGTCCCCTTAATTGATAAACTCCACCCATGCAACAAATGGGATTGCCAAAACTACCCCTCTTAGATCCATTAGAACCAAAATTACCAAGGGCAAAGGAGTCATCTCACGAATTGCCTATATATAGTTGGCCCTTTAGTTCATTTTCACTCTTTCTCTTCATTCCCATTTCATTTCTAAGACCAAATACACACTTGGTTGAGAGCAAGATCAAACTCTCAACCTTAGAGAGAAAAAGAGAGAGGGTCGTGAGGAAGAAGAGAAGAAGGGGGGAGATCAAACCAAAACCTAGAGCTCTCCCTTGAAGATCCAAGAACCTAGAGCTAGAAGACTTTGATTTGGTGGTTGATTTGAAGAACCCAAGAAGTTTAGAGTAGCTTTTATTTTTCTAAGCCTTTTTGATCTTCATTTCTTCTTTGCATGTCTAGTTTTATGGTTGATCTATAGTTGTATGTAATGTTTAAGCTCTAATCTAGAATTTCAAGAATCAAATGATTTTGTAATAAACTAAACTAAGGACTTTATGTTTCGGTTAAGGCTTTTCTTAATAGATCTTAAAGTTTTTCAAACCAAATCTTCTAGATCTAAAGGTTTGATGAGATTTTTGTAAAGTTTGGAGTGAATTTCTTGCATGTTGAATTTTCTTTCTTAGAATCGTGAACCATGATGTTTTAAGGAATGATTTGATAAATAAATTTATGATCTAAACTTGTTTGATGATGATCTTGATGTTTGATGTACATGCATGTGTTATTTGTGCTTTGATCTTGTGTGATCTATGAAAAGTTGCTCTTTAAATCCATGCATGTTGTTCTTGAACCAAAAGATTTAACCTTATCCTCATGCATGTCACGGTTTTGACCTTTTCTTACCTAAAGTGATTTTGATCTTTGATTTGTGCTATTTTAATTGATTTTAAAACTTCATCTACAAGATCTAAGTACATGCATGTCATTCTTGAATAAAAAGATTTAATTTTTCTTGAGAACCATCACGGTTTTACAAGAACCCAAAGGAATAAGCTTTTGAAAAATGATTTCCATCTTGATCTATGTCTAATGCTCTTGCATGTTAAAGATTTAAAGTTAAACTCTTGATTTTGGGTAATGAACATTTGGTCTAAACTTAAACCAAGAGATTATGTTTTGTTTTTCATAAAGAGAACACATGCATGTGATTTCTACTTGATTTAAGGAGTTTTAAAGAGCATGATTTGATTCATGAACCTTGATGTGTGCATATTGAAAAAGTGAACCAAAAACCTTATTTATGTCATGATTGAATATTCGTCCTATGCATGAAAAATAGACTAGGATTCTTTTTCAATAAAGTGACATAAAAGTAATAAGTGTGTTTTGTAAAATATTGTTAAATTAATGTGTTTGAAATTGTGTGATGAATATTTAATTTCTATTCGGTTTTGGTCAAGAGACAAAAGAAACAAATGAATTAAATAGTTTAGGAAAAAGTTTTTGTGCTTAAATATATGTATATGTGTGTATTCGGTTTTAAGAGAAAGGAAGAATAAATGATTTTGTTTCATGGAAAAGAAAATGAGGTTTAAGTGCTTGAAATAAATTAAGTTGATTTATGTGTTTTGGATTTGTAATCTTTGGCTTGTTTTCTTGGATTTCATTCGGCCACATAGTGTAAATAAGACTAGGAGGTTTAGTTGCATGAAAATGAATTTACTTAATGATTTTTGAGAAGAATTAAATAATTCAAAGTAAAAGAAAAACAAATGCGCTTGATTTATATCTTTGGTTTCATTCGGTTTGTATGCCTAAGTGTTTTGTGTTATGAAAGAAAATGCTTTGGGAATTTGATGAGACTATTTTTCATGTTAATTGATATTTGAAAAATAGATGACTTATATGATTTGATTGTGAGAGTGTTGTTTATTGTTGTGTGTCAAGTTAATTGAATGTGCTTTGGAAAAATATTTAAGTACTTGATTGGTTTTGAAATTAATTGATTTTAAGATAAATCCCTTTGATTTATTTGAGATTTTTAGATTGTGTTCATGGCTGTCCAAAACTTGTTTTATGACAAAAGCTTGAATTCTGAAGTAATTGTTTTAAACTAAAGAATTGTTTAAAGCGAAAAGTACTTTTACAGTGTTTTCGAGTTTTTATTAAAAGTGATTTTATAAAGTGATTCCTTACTGTCCAAAGTTGTTTAAAGTTGTTTCTTAAATTTAAAAAGGTGTTCATGTGAATTAAAACATAGTTTTCAAAGCGTATTTGATTTAAGAAAAAGCCGGATTAAAAACGGTGCATTTTTCGGTGTTTTCGAACACGGTTAAAGTGTTGTCCAAGACGGACCAGCAACTAAATCCAATGACTTAAATTATTTTATATGATGTTTTCAAATGGTTGTAAAGTACTTAAAGTACTAGAAAAAAATGTTAGAGTTGTTTTGAAGACAATCATGTTTTAAGTTTTCCGATGAGGAACGAAACGTGTTTGAGTTAAGAAAATGTTTTCTTAATACAAGTTAATGACGTAAACGTATTTTATTTAGTACGAGGAATTTTAAAGATGAGGGATTGGGGTAGCTGGCAGAGACAAGGATCCGAGGAGAGCGTACGCATTTAATCGCTGGACCTCAGGTGAGAGAGAAGCTTTCCTAAGACACCGTGGTAGCTAGGTGATATATTAGGACGTTCCGTATCATCTCAAAGATCGGAACTAAGTGGCTCTGAGTCAGTAGTATAAGTGGCAATTGTTTGTGTTGTGTGGCCACTTATACGAAGGTGACAAAGGCCACATTGTTGTTGTGTGATGATTGTGTGATTGATAATATGCTTTTATGTTTTTACTTAATTATACCTGATGATATTTATTGCTATTGATTAAGATGAGTAATATGCTGATGGACGTCTGTTGCGTCCTGAATAAGAAAATGAAAATGAAATAAAGAAGTTGTGAAAGTAAAGAAAATGAAAGTAATAGCATAATAAGAAAAGAATAATGATAAGAACGAGCCAGAGCTGGGGAAAGTAATGTTGTTGGAACAAGAGGTGATTTGAGCGGAGCTTGGCTCCTTTGTTTATGTTTTTTTTGGAAAGAGACTAGTGTTGAGTTGAGCTTTCTCCTCCATTAGCGCTCAGCCCACAAGTATGATTTTTGAAAAGAGATTTTCGAAAAGATTTTTGAAAAGAGATTTTCGAAAAGATTTTGAAAAGAGATTTTCGAAAAGATGTTTGAAAGGAGATTTTTGAAAAGAGACTTCTGAAAAGATTTGGGAAAGGAGAGTTTTGAAAAAGATTCTAAAAAAGAGATTTTAGTGAAGAATGGTGGAAAGAAATTTTTAGAAAAGGGTTGGTGAAAAGAAATTCTTTTGAAAATGTTTTGAAAAGAGGTTTTTGAGAAATATTACAAAAAGTACTTCCAGGAAATTTTTTGACAGGGAATTTTGTGAAAGGTTGTAAAAAGAGATTTTAGAAACTTTGTGAAAAGAGATTTTTTAGAAAGTTTTTGAAAAGAGATTATAAGCAGTTTTGAAACTAGATTTTGAGAAAATTTACAAAAGGGAATTTTATGAAAATGTATTTTGTGAAATGAGATATTCGTTGAGAGTTCATTGATGTGATCCCAGCTCTATGCTATGTGAGAAATGATGAGAGAAAGATTGTGCCAAGTTAGTGGTCGGGACTCATTTAAGGGATGTACGAAGGATGGGCCGACCTTAGGATAATTAAAAAGATAAAAGACATTAAAAGACATTAAAAGACATTAACGCGGTGAGGTATGAGAGTGCGAAGTAGTGGAGAGGAAGGCACCCCGGATATCAGGGATATTCGGGTGATGAATGCAATAGGGTAGGCTCGGGCGGCAAAACGTCACGTTGCCTTGAGTACTATTTTGGGCGGAACGAATTCCATATATGGTAGCCAGACGTGGTGGGGACTGGGTCCCAATGTCGTGGTAAGTTCTGCACCCGGAACTGGAATAGTGCTGTCACCCCTATGGCATTTCGAGAACAGTGGAGAGGGACTGGAGCGGGGCATCTTGGATGCCACTATGAGACAGTGTGCCTTGATATATATATGAATTGAATGAATTGAATTGATTTGAGGCTGAGTCCTCCTGGTCTGGGACCAATTGATTGTGAGACAGCTGTCGTGCCCGCACGGTAAAGGTCCTGTACTCCTGTTCGCTTCCGACTAGGCTGGGTGGATGACCGAGGAGATGTAGACGTGTGAGACGATGGTAATAAAGGGAGTCCCTCGATGATATTATGATCCCCCAATCATCGATGGTTATGATCTGATAAGACTTAATGATGATAATTGAAAAGTAATAAAGAGATTGTTAATAGTATGATTAAAGTCCTCTGGAATGCTGAGGACAGGAATGGGATTGATACATAAAAGTAAAAGATTTGTAAGTGGGATTGAGGAAGTAATTGAGAAAGAAAGAATATTAATAAGTTTGGTAAAACAAGGAAAATAATGATAAGAAATATGATGATAATAATGATATGCTTTATTGTTATGTTGTATGTTGGTTGTATGTTGTATGCTTGTATGGTCTTGATATCTCGCCTACTGTAATCCCACACCGTCGACGATGCATCGTTCGGATCGCTTACTCTCTCCTGTTCGTTGGCATATCGGTGCTGCTGATATCTCAACGGGCAGACGGAGCATCATATGGAGATCATCCCTTTAGACGGACGGAAGCTAGAGTTTAAAGACAACGGGATAGAAGAGGCAGAGGTGGCTTCATCTTCGGGAGTGAAGAAAGGGCGCAAGAAGAAAGAAGAGCTTCATCCGGATGTCTTCATCAGAAGGAAGCGAAAGTAGTGTGTTTAGGTTAAGTCTGTGAGTTCTGTTTTGAGTCAAGGATTACCAAGTAATGTGCCACTCATGTAATGAAGCTAAGCTTTTACATTCTGTATTGAGGTCTACTTTATTTTTGGAAATCGAGCAATGTAATCTTTTAGGAAATATCATGATGATTTGGAAATAACTCTTTTCATGAAAATGAAAGTTTTATGAAAATAAATGTTTTAGTAACAACTCGATTTTCAGCAAAAAGGATGTTAAAGTACAACCATGACTTTTCAATTACGTTACCAAAAAAAAATATTTGGCCTCATTTTTGCAACTTTAATAAGTAAAAGTTAATTATTTTTGGTTTACGAAAATCGGGCTGTTAAAGAATGGTATCAGAGCAATGGTAATCCTTAGTGGCCTTAAGCATGGGCTTACATGCTTTGTTTGTGTGACTCTGTGTGTTGTGTGTTTGCTAGCATAAGGATAGGAGCATAGGGTTAAGTTCTCGTCTTCTTAGACTCTGTTTGTGGATTAGTGCCTACTGTGCTAGCTTAAGGAATCCGTTGATTCCGTAGTTTGAAAGAAGTAGATTACGTAGAAGACGAATGAATCCTAAGACTAAGACCCCTTTTGACCTTTGATGTTTCATTAGTATTTGATAGACTTAAGTTTGTTGACCCCAGCGTGCCTTTGGTACAAGAATATTTATTACCTTTAAGAATATAAAATGTTATCCCTGAATCCCTGTGTTTGTTGAATTGCTTCAACAAAATAGACAGTATAGTTGAAAAATTGAACCTTTTTCTTCATGAGCCTTACTACCAAATCGTAGCTTTACCTATCTTTTCCAAGATTCATTAGTTTGATTTGCGGAGTTGAAAATGTCATAGTTACCCAGATAGTTTAGGCTTGAATTATTAATGAGGGGTTAGTGGTCGAAGTTGATTAAGAATAGAACGAAATAGTGAACTTAGTGATAAGCTTGATCAAAGTTGGGGAGCTACAAGGAGGAAAAGAGGTGTATGGTGTCGGTTATTAGAGGGAATTATGAGGAAAATTTGAGGATTAGGATTGCCTTACACCATGACTAGGGGTTTAGACGGCAAAAGTGATAGGTTTAATTTATGTTTAGGACGAATTTAATGAAGAAAATGGGGTTGTATTAAGGAATTAGAACCAAAGTTACCATAGAATTTCCCTTAAGTCGGAGAAATAATGGACGAAAACCTTGGAGTTAGAAGGAGAATTAGAGGAAGGAGTAGTTGTTGTGAGTTAGTGAGAACCTAAAGTTATAGAAAATAGTGTGTATCTAAGGGTTTTAGGTTAAACCCAGTACTTTTGGAGATGTTTGAATTTATGATTGCTTAATATTCCCTGGGTCTGCACCCAAGTTTGTGCTTTTTATAATGACGACTAGTCAATGGACGATATCCCCTTCGGTTAGTCCATTGGACTTGACCTGATTCGGCACGCAAGTGGTGGTACGAGTGGAACTTCTTCATCCGAAAGCAACAAACAAGGAGCACTGCAAGGTGAATTATGCCAGCAAAGGAAATTCGACTACGAAGTGAGAATGAGAACATTCTTCTGGACCTCACCGTAATACCAGAATTCTTGTGCTCTGCCGCCCAATGCGTAACGTATTTTTCGGGGACGAGAAATCTTTAAGTTGGGGAGAATGTAACACCCCGCAAATTCCTCGTACTATTTTAAATAATTAAAAGATCTATTTGGAGAAAATGTTTTTGAAAGAGTGTTTTCCTGAAGTGAATTTCTTATTTTATAATTTTAAGTGGTGAATAATTTTGAAGAAATGATTATGTGTTGGACATTTTTGTTGTTTAATGAAATCGTGATTTTATCAAAGAATGATTTTTATTTAAAATGAAATTTTTGGGTTTGTTAACTTTGAAAATTCGTAACTTTTTAACCGTAACTCGGATTTTTATGATCTTTATATGAAAACGATCGTATTGAAATGTAGATTTCAAAAATATAACTTTTATAATTTTCTGGGTTGGTTTGCAAAAATTTATTTTTGAGGTATTTAAAGGACGAATTTTGAGAGAATAAATTAGTAAAAATAGTTAAGGACTTCAAATGAATTTTTCCTTTTGAGAATATCTTTAATATATTAAAATATGATTTTATAAAATAAAATGAGGGTTATAATTATAGCCAAATGGTACAGTTTATTAGTCAAAGAGGAAAATGTGTTTAAGTGTTAATATTTATATTTGATTATTGAAGGAGAAATTATTTCATGATTAAATGTGTGGTTGAGTGGGATTGAAATGTGTGTGTGTGTGTGTGTGCGCGCGATTATATATGTGTATATATGTGTATACGTGTATATGTATGTGAAGTATGTATGTGTATGTAATGGCCTAAGATGAAATTGCATGGAACCATTGCTTAATGACTAAGTAAAATGGAAATATAATAAAAAGATAATGTGCATGTGTGTGTATGTTATACGTGTGTGTATGCACATATATAAGCTTAGATTTTTATTTGTGGAAAAGAAACCAAATGAGCTAAACTAGAACCATGAGGTAACTAAGTTAGTAGAATCCTAACTATTAGCCAACTAGTCATTAGGCCTAAAGTGCCCCCTAGCCCCCTAATCTACTCCACCTTGTCCCCTTAATTGATAAACTCCACCCATGCAACAAATGGGATTGCCAAAACTACCCCTCTTAGATCCATTAGAACCAAAATTACCAAGGGCAAAGGAGTCATCTCACGAATTGCCTATATATAGTTGGCCCTTTAGTTCATTTTCACTCTTTCTCTTCATTCCCATTTCATTTTTAAGACCAAATACACACTTGGTTGAGAGCAACATCAAACTCTCAACCTTAGAGAGAAAAAGAGAGAGGGCCGTGAGGAAGAAGAGAAGAAGGGGGGAGATCAAACCAAAACCTAGAGCTCTCCCTTGAAGATCCAAGAACCTAGAGCTAGAAGACTTTGATTTGGTGGGTGATTTGAAGAACCCAAGAAGTTTAGAGTAGCTTTTATTTTTCTAAGCCTTTTTTATCTTCATTTCTTCTTTGCATGTCTAGTTTTATGGTTGATCTATAGTTGTATGTAATGTTTAAGCTCTAATCTTGAATTTCAAGAATCAAATGAACTTGTAATAAACTAAACTAAGGACTTTATGTTTCGGTTAAGGCTTTTCTTAATAGATCTTAAAGTTTTTCAAACCAAATCTTCTAGATCTAAAGGTTTGATGAGATTTTTGTAAAGTTTGGAATGAATTTCTTGCATGTTGAATTTTCTTTCTTAGAATCGTGAACCATGATGTTTTAAGGAATGATTTGATAAATAAATTTATGATCTAAACTTGTTTGATGATGATCTTGATGTTTGATGTACATGCATGTGTTATTTGTGCTTTGATCTTGTGTGATCTATGAAAAGTTGCTCTTTAAATTCATGCATGTTGTTTTTGAACCAAAAGATTTAACTTTATCCTCATGCATGTCACGGTTTTGACCTTTTCTTACCTAAAGTGATTTTGATCTTTGATTTGTGCTATTTTAATTGATTTTATGACTTGATCTACAAGATCTAAGTACATGCATGTTGTAACATCCCAAAAATTCATGTGTTATAATTTTATTCTTGTAGTTATTTTTTTTTGTAATATTAAATTATTAAAGAACTTAGACCTTTATATTATATTATACTGATAATAAAATAGGCAAATAGATTTTATGATAATACATTGTTGAATAAGGGTACTTGATAAAATCATTATCATTATCATTATCATTATTATTATTATTATTATTATTATTATTATTATAAGATAAGGTAGTATTAGATATTTTTTTATTTAAATTATTCTATTTTATCTTTATCAATATTAGTTTTTGATAATAGTTGTGACTAAAAGGATAAGTTAGAATAATTTATTTAAAATAAATAAAAAAAAATTAAGATCAGATAGGTTAATAGGTTAGTTTCATTCTCCTAAAAATAAAACCTAGCCTCCATTAGGAGAAGCAGAGGGAGAGAAAACGTACAAGAGAAAGAAGAAGAGGGAATCCTCATTAAGGTAACACTATAACCCAATTAAACCTCCATAATTAATAATAAAGGTTTATTGTTGTTGTTTTTTTTTTTTTGTTTTTTTTTTTTCTGATTATACTGATACATACGTTGCTTGATAGTAATAATGTGTTTTCCCCGGTATTGTGATTTCGTACCTCTTGAATATATGTACTCCCTATTACTTGATTCGGTAACAGTGGCCAAAACTAGAATTTTACAAAGTCATGATATGCAGCACATGAAGATTTAATTAATACCTTTGTGAACAGTACATAAAGGCATGATGGGTACTGGTTTTTATTATTATATTTCTTTATGATGTATATTGCTACGTGAGTGTATATATATTCATGGCCAAGTGAATTTTGTTCACTGTTACATTGTTCTAATATTATGTTTAAATTATATTTTGTTATTTAATTACGATTAAATGCAAATTAGTATATAATGATGTTGAGAGTTTAAAACTCAATACATTTGTTGTTACGGGAATATTTATTAATGAGATATAAGTAAATGAATATCAACCATATGACTTCAGGACTGACTCGAACGCGGGTGTAAGTTATCCGAACACGGGGCGCCGGGCGAGGGGTGTGCAAGAGAAAAAATTAAAGTCATTGGTTGGGAATGTATAAGTACGACTTTGTTTTATAACCTATAATTTATTAATCATTCAGGACTGACTCGGACGCGAGTGTAAGTCATCCGAACCCGGGCGCCGGACGAGGGGTAGGCACCTCCAGCAGGCGTGCTGTGTGCAAGATAACATAAACTTAATAACTAGAGCTCTAATAATATTAAGGCCTTAAGTGTATATTTTTTTTTATATAGATATGTTTAAATTTATCTTGTTCATATTTTCATTATAAGTTATTCATTATATTACGAAATGATAATTGGAATTTATTCTTTTCCTTTTATTATTATGAATGGAGATTTTCCATACTTGAGACGGCTAGAATTGTCATATTTGTTTTATTTTATATAGTGTTACTGAGATGTTTATCTCACTATGCTTGGGTTTTCTTGACATTTCTAGGTTCTCCTAAGAAGTGAATCAGTAGCTGGTAGAGGACCCACGATCAATCAAATATATGATTTGATAAATTATTTTAGTTAGATTCTTATGCTATTTTGTTTTATGGAACATATATTTATTTGAGGATGATTTAAGATTTCGTCCTTATTTTCCGTGGTCAATGCCCAGTCCAATACGTTGATTTAAGTTGATTTAAGTTATAAGTATGTTCCATTATATTTGAAATAATTGACACATAGTACATTTTTCGTTGTTATCAGGAAATTTAAATATTGTGGGCTCTAATTTTTAGATATTTTTCTTATTTAATTTATTTTCCGCTAGAAAATGTTAGTCGTAACATGATGTTACACATGTCATTCTTGAATAAAAAGATTTAATTTTTCTTGAGAACCATCACGGTTTTACAAGAACCCAAAGGAATAAGCTTTTGAAAAATGATTTCCATCTTGATCTATGTCTAATGCTCTTGCATGTTAAAGATTTAAAGTTAAACTCTTGATTTTGGGTAATGAACATTCGGTCTAAACTTAAACCAAGAGATTATGTTTTGTTTTTCATAAAGAGGACACATGCATGTGATTTCTACTTGATTTAAGGAGTTTTAAAGAGCATGATTTGATTCATGAACCTTGATGTGTGCATATTGAAAAAGTGAACCAAAAACCTTATTTATGTCATGATTGAATATTCGTCCTATGCATGAAAAATAGACTAGGATTCTTTTTCAATAAAGTGACATAAAAGTAATAAGTGTGTTTTGTAAAATATTGTTAAATTAATGTGTTTGAAATTGTGTGATGAATATTTAATTTCTATTCGGTTTTGGTCAAGAGACAAAAGAAACAAATGAATTAAATAGTTTAGGAAAAAGTTTTTGTGCTTAAATATATGTATATGTGTGTATTCGGTTTTAAGAGAAAGGAAGAATATATGATTTTGTTTCATGGAAAAGAAAATGAGGTTTAAGTACTTGAAATAAATTAAGTTGATTTATGTGTTTTGGATTTGTAATCTTTGGCTTGTTTTCTTGGATTTCATTCGGCCACATAGTGTAAATAAGTCTAGGAGGTTTAGTTGCATGAAAATGAATTTACTTAATGATTTTTGAGAAGAATTAAATAATTCAAAGTAAAAGAAAAACAAATGTGCTTGATTTATATCTTTGGTTTCATTCGGTTTGTATGCCTAAGTGTTCTTGTGTTATGAAAGAAAATGCTTTGGGAATTTGATGAGACTATTTTTCATGTTAATTGATATTTGAAAAATAGATGACTTATATGATTTGATTGTGAGAGTGTTGTTTATTGTTGTGTGTCAAGTTAATTGAATGTGCTTTGGAAAAATATTTAAGTACTTGATTGGTTTTGAAATTAATTGATTTTAAGATAAATCCCTTTGATTTATTTGAGATTTTTAGATTGTGTTCATGGCTGTCCAAAACTTGTTTTATGACAAAAGCTTGAATTCTGAAGTAATTGTTTTAAACTAAAGAATTGTTTAAAGCGAAAAGTACTTTTACGGTGTTTTCGAGTTTTTATTAAAAGTGATTTTATAAAGTGATTCCTTACTGTCCAAAGTTGTTTAAAGTTGTTTCTTAAATTTAAAAAGGTGTTCATGTGAATTAAAACAGTTTTCAAAGCGTATTTGATTTAAGAAAAAGCCGGATTAAAAACGGTGCATTTTTCGGTGTTTTCGAACACGGTTAAAGTGCTGTCCAAGACGGACCAGCAACTAAATCCAATGACTTAAATTATTTTATATGATGTTTTCAAATGGTTTTAAAGTACTTAAAGTACTAGAAAAAAATGTTAGAGTTGTTTTGAAGACAATCATGTTTTAAGTTTTCCGACGAGGACCGAAACGTGTTTGAGTTAAGAAAATGTTTTCTTAATACAAGTTAATGACGTAAACGTATTTTATTTAGTACGAGGAATTTTAAAGACGAGGGATTGGGGTAGCTGGCAGAGACAAGGATCCGAGGAGAGCGTACGCATTTAATCGCTGGACCTCAGGTGAGAGAGAAGCTTTCCTAAGGCACCGTGGTAGCTAGGTGATATATTAGGACGTTCCGTATCATCTCAAATATCGGAACTAAGTGGCTCTGAGTCAGTAGTATAAGTGGCAATTGTTTGTGTTGTGTGGCCACTTATACGAAGGTGACAAAGGCCACATTGTTGTTGTGTGATGATTGTGTGATTGATAATATGCTTTTATGTTTTTACTTAATTATACCTGATGATATTTATTGCTATTGATTAAGATGAGTAATATGCTGATGGACGTCTGTTGCGTCCTGAATAAGAAAATGAAAATGAAATAAAGAAGTTGTGAAAGTAAAGAAAATGAAAGTAATAGCATAATAAGAAAAGAATAATGATAAGAACGAGCCAGAGCTGGGGAAAGTAATGTTGTTGGAACAAGAGGTGATCTGAGCGGAGCTTGGCTCCTTTGTTTATGTTTTTTTTGGAAAGAGACTAGTGTTGAGTTGAGCTTGCTCATCCATTAGCGCTCAGCCCACAAGTATGATTTTTGAAAAGAGATTTTCAAAAAGATGTTTGAAAGGAGATTTTTGAAAAGAGACTTCTGAAAAGATTTGGGAAAGGAGAGTTTTGAAAAAGATTCTGAAAAAGAGATTTTTGTGAAGAATGGTGGAAAGAAATTTTTAGAAAAGGGTTGGTGAAAAGAAATTTTTTTGAAAATGTTTTGAAAAGAGGTTTTTGAGAAATATTACAAAAAGTACTTCCAGGAAAATTTTTTAGAGGGAATTTTGTGAAAGGTTGTAAAAAGAGATTTTAGAAACTTTGTGAAAAGAGATTTTTTAGAAAGTTTTTGAAAAGAGATTTTAAGCAGTTGTGAAACTAGATTTTGAGAAAATTTACAAAAGGGAATTTTATGAAAATGTATTTTGTGAAATGAGATATCCGTTGAGAGTTCATTGATGTGATCCCAGCTCTGTGCTATGTGATAAATGATGAGAGAAAGATTGTGTCAAGTTAGTGGTCGGGACTCATTGAAGGGATGTACGAAGGATGGGCCGACCTTAGGATAATTAAAAAGATAAAAGATATTAAAAGACATTAACGCGGTGAGGTATGAGAGTGCGAAGTAGTGGAGAGGAAGGCACCCCGGATATCAGGGATATTCGGGTGATGAATGCAATAGGGTAGGCTCGGGCGGCAAAACGTCACGTAGCCTTGAGTACTATTCTGGGCGGAACGAATTCCATATGTGGTAGCCAGACGTGGTGGGGACTGGGTCCCAATGCCGTGGTAAGTTCTGCACCCGGAACCGGAATAGTGCTGTCACCCCTATGGCATTTCGAGAACAGTGGAGAGGGACTGGAGTGGGGCATCTTGATTGCCACTGTGAGACAGTGTGCCTTGATATATATATATATATATATATATATATATATATATATATGAATTGAATGAATTGAATTGATTTGAGGCTGAGTCCTCCTGGTCTGGGACCAATTGATTGTGAGACAGTTGTCGTGCCCGCACGGTAAAGGTCCTGTACTCCTGTTCGCTTTCGACTAGGCTGGGTGGATGACCGAGGAGATGTAGACGTGTGAGACGATGGTAATAAAGGGAGTCCCTCGATGATATTATGATCCCTCAATCATCGATGGTTATGATCTGATAAGACTTAATGATGATAATTGAAAAGTAATAAAGAGATTGTTAATAGTATGATTAAAGTCCCCTGGAATGCTGAGGGCAGGAATGGGATTGATACATAAAAGTAAAAGATTTGTAAGTGGGATTGAGGAAGTAATTGAGAAAGAAAGAATATTAATAAGTTTGGTAAAACAAGGATAATAATGATATGCTTTATTGTTATGTTGTATGTTGGTTGTATGTTGTATGCTTGTATGGTCTTGATATCTCGCCTACTGTAATCCCACACCGTCGACGATGCGTCGTTCGGATCGCTTACTCTCTCATGTTCGTTGGCATATCGGTGCTGCTGATATCTCAACGGGCAGACGGAGCATCATATGGAGATCATCCCTTTAGATGGACGAAAGCTAGAGTTTAAATACAACAGGATAGCAGAGGCAGAGGTGGCTTCATCTTCGGGAGTGAAGAAAGAGCGCAAGAAGAAAGAAGAGCTTCATCCGGATGTCTTCATCAGAATGAAGCGAAAGTAGTGTGTTTAGGTTAAGTCTGTGAGTTGTGTTTTGAGTCAAGGATTACCAAGTAATGTGCCACTCATGTAATCAAGCTAAGCTTTTACATTCTGTATTGAGGTCTACTTTATTTTTGGAAATCGAGCAATGTAATCTTTTAGGAAATATCATGATGATTTGGAAATAACTCTTTTCATGAAAATGAAAGTTTTATGAAAATAAATGTTTTAGTAACAACTCGATTTTCAGCAAAAAGGATGTTAAAGTACAACCATGACTTTTCAATTATGTTACAAAAAAAAAAATTGGCCTCATTTTTGCAACTTTAATAAGTAAAAGTTAATTATTTTTGGTTTACAAAAATCGGGCTGTTACAGGAAACCCTGCCAAATTGAATTATATAAGTAAAGGATTGATTATTAACAACCATTAAAATGAATTAGAAACACGTGCATTTAAGGAGTAAGGTGGGCGTTAAGAATTGGGAAAGATAACGCGATGGCCAGGTTCTATGAACTGAAGAACCTTCTATGAAGGTTCATAGGACTAATGGGCGAGAGTAGATAATGATTTGATTTTGCTTATGAAACAATCACGGGAATTACTATAGGGGACTTTAATCTACCCCAGCAGAGACCAGTACGATGTACACGATCGAGAAGTATTGGTTGAATTGGTGATTGGTCATGTGTACATTGTAGTAGTTCTATCAGTCACTTACATACTTCATGGCTAGGGAGGGTGGTTCCTCCCCTGTATCATGTATGCGATCGAGAAGTACAGAGGGTGCCTATATTGTATGAAGAACCAAGTGGTGAAGTACAATGTAGGTAAAGGTAGAGGGACATTTAGTCCTAGTCGGTCTTTCCTAAAGTGTGGAGGGCGATGTGAGGAAAAAGGAAAAGAAAAAGTAAAAGAAAGTGTAGCAAAAGCTACGATGTTAAAGTAAAGTAAAAGAAAGCAAATGATGAATGAAGAAGTTGCATTGCATTGCATTATGAATGTTTATGTATCACCAACCTTAAGTTGATAATTGTGATAATAATGTGTATGTCAAGTTATGAAATGAACAAATGAAAAGGAAAAGTACCAAATGTGAAAAAGGAAAAAGAAAAGAATAAATGAATTATAGGAAAGGTATATTGTTATAATTATTAATTGCCTACAACATGCATTTTCATTATGTCTTATTATTGTTTTTAATTGTTTCCTTTGATTTTGAATAAATATCTCACCCTCTTAAGTAGCTATTTTTAGGTTCAATGAAGGAAGAGAAATCTAGATATTTATGTCAAGGAAAGTATACTCTTGTTAAAAAGAGTATACACATTATTGCGACCTCCTAGTCGTCGCTTTATCGATGCAACCATTAGGTCTACCATCATTTGACTTTTGGAAATATATAAATGTAATAAATTTGTAAATGTTTATTTTCTCTAAACAACTATGTAGGCGTCACCCATAAAGGATATTTAAATATCCTTCTCTTGATAAGGTGATGTCATGAAACTAGTATTTATCTTCATTGCTTTCTGAATGTGATAGGTGCAAATTTTTAAATAAGGGAAAAGTCAATATTTTAAAGTTAACCCCGTCAAATTTTTCCTAAAATTTTCATGATTTTATAATCAATAAAAGATATAAAAAGTAGGATGTTACAAGGTACCTTGGCATTCCAATTTCTTCTAGGAAATGGTCAAATGCAACTTGTCAATTGCTTGTTGATAAAGTTAGCAGGAGCATCAATTCTTGGAAGACAAAGAATCTGTCTTATCAAGCAAGATGTTGCCTCATTAATCCAGTCCTTATGAGCCTTCATGTGTATTGGGCTTCTATATTTATAATACCTAAAGTTGTCCTAAAAGAGGTTGAGAAGAAGTGCAGACAATTCCTATGGGGGGTGAACTCAAATGGCCACTATACTGCTGCAATAGCATGGCATACAATCTGTAGAACGAAAGCAAATGGTGGGTTGAATTTCAGGAATATAATTCTGTGGAACATGGTTGCTGTTGGTAAACAGGTTTGGCATATTGGTGCTAAGTAGGAAGTGCTATAGATCAAATGTATTAGCTCAGTTTATTTGAAAGACCAGGATCTATGGGACTGTGAAGTTAAGCAAGGAGTCAGTTGGCATTGGAAGCAAATCATTAAAGTCAAGAACAGGTTGAAGGTTGGCTTCTCAAACAGTAATTGGAATGCTACAGCTGATGGCAATTACTCTATTGCTAGTGCCTTTGCGTTCCTCCTAGGAAATGTCAGCTTTTCCTCTACACAAAATGGTATGGAATTCGATTTCGGTTTCAAAGCATAGGTTCATTGTGTGGCTTGCTGTTCGTGGTAAGTTAAAAACTTGAGATAGATTGTATGTTGATAATACTGATTGCATTCTCTGCTCAAGCTGTGGACACTCGATGTATATTAACAAATTATGAGACATTCTCAAAATATAGCTTTATTTATATTAAATAAAGAAAGCTGGAGTATATAATAAATGTTATTCGTATAGGAACTTTATGGAAAAACTTTTTCTTTCTATACACCAAGTTCCATATCCGAAAGCTTTGATTCGAAAACACATTTCTTTCAAAAATGAACGGTTGAGTACCTGTTTGTACTTTCAGCGGAAACGATTTTCAAAATGATTACTGCAGTTGTAATTGAAATAATTTTAAGGATCATAATAACTATACAACCATATCCCATATATATATAAAAACTCAGGTACCCAAGTATCAGAGATAAAAGTCGAGGTAGCAAAATATAAGGATACAGACCAGCAGATATAAAACAACAGCTCTCATAGACCCTCTCAACTATATACAATATAACACAAATCAAAATAAAAGAGTCTTCGAGAGCTGAGCCATGATCCACCCACGCTGATGTCTGATCCCTGGTCATCCAAAAGCTAAACACCACATCCTAACATGGTCCCCATACTGCACATACTATCAAAACAAAAACACCACATCACTGATTGTCCGCCGCTGGCCCATCCACATCCTCTACGGGGTCCTCCTCCTCCTCCTCGTCCGACACCACAGGGGTAGCAACGCGACGCACTGGCTCCGGAGAGGGTGCAAAGCGTACCCTGGTGGCCGAACCAGGACGAGGAGTGGCCGTAGCAGTAGCCTCATCAGAAGTAGAGGGACGTGTACGGGTGGCAGGGCGTCGGACACGTAGGTTATAAAAAAGACGTCCATGATGTGGGGGTGGAGAACCAAAACGATAAGTGTAAGCTGGTGGAATGTGAAGTATGTAGATCATGGGGATGCGAAGCCTACGAGGTCGCACTCGAGCAAAGGGGTTAGGATGACGAAAGATCACGTCAACCTCACCCTCGAACACCGCTCGGTGCTCCTCGTAGTCCCACACTCCTCTACGGAGCGGGCGTAACTCCACGTATGTCAGGTAACGAGCCATCACCTGCAAGGGCATAGGGAGTTAGCAAATACTAACACATAATAAAATAGACAGGGTAAAGTTTTAATCAATTAATATTGTATCTCATACAATTAACAATTCATCATCCATGTTAAACACCAACATCAAGACTTAACTATAAATCAATAGCATATGCAGTCATGATGTATCTAATCTTATCAATGCATGATTGTTGGCCAACTACAACAAATAGGCTTCCGTGGCACCTTAAAATAAACATGCCCGATACCCATACGGAGTATCTCATCGAACTCGGCCCGCAAATAAATCAACACCTCTAGAGCTCTTAGAAATGTTGCCGACGTATCCCGTAGAAATACGCCTCATCGAGTCCGGCACCAAATGACATGCCCACACGCACGTGTGTATTTCCGGAAACAGAAGGTGCAACCCCAGTCACCGACACTCCCCCGTGAACCCTTTGGAGCAGACACCCAGGTCCCTCGAGTTCAACCGAAAGGATATGCCCACGCCTCTCGGACGTGTCTCCACACATGTGGGAATCCAAATAATGCAGATGCTATGCATGGCTTTGACTACCCATACTATTCAATGTCATTTAAGTTGTTCGAAGCTGGGACTTGGCATAATTAAACTTCATTTAACATACACTGACTTCCATTAATTTCTAGTTCAGTAATTAAATTGATTCAAACCCTTTGCTAATCAATCACCTCATTAAATTCTGATCCTTTTACAACAATTCAGTCACTAATAGATTAACAGAGTCTATTAATCGAGTATTGCATTAGATTACTCGAGTAATATTTTTGCACCTTTCGCATTACTCGAGTGACAGCTCAAATTACTCGAGTAATATTTTTGCACCTTTCGCATTACTCGAGTGACAGCTCGAATTACTCGAGTAATATTTTTGCACCTTTCGCATTACTCGAGTGACAGCTCGAATTACTCGAGTAATATTTTTGCACCTTTCGCATTACTCGATTAACAGATCTATTACTCGAGTAGTACTGCATATATTTCAAATTATTCAAAGTTTTAAGGTGTTACTCGATTAATACTTCAGATTAATCGAGTAATCCTCTTGCACTCATCAGATAAATCAGAATTTTCACACATTACTCGAGTGACAGCTCGAATTACTCGAGTAAATTATGCAGTAAAACACTGCTGAACTGGTTTTTATATGTCAAACTCATGCCAATCCAATTTTTACCAAAGTTAAGCTTCAAACCAACTTAAATACATTACATTAAACTTGTTCATAGCATCAATTTCAAGCATTAACACCAAAATCACAGAATCATAACAATTTCCCCCAATTTTGACCTAAAACACAACCTCACATACCAATTCCTTAATTACCCAATTTCAGATCAAATTGAAGGTTCATTTAGCTTTAGATATCAAAATCTAACATGTTCCAATTCAGTTTTAAGATCAAATTGGCCTCCAATCCATTGTCCCCTAACCTAGTGCCCTTTGAACCTCATGGTGGTTCAACCAATATTCAAATCAATTCCTCAATCTATTCTAGCATTAGTAAAGCTTCTCCCTTACCTCAATGAAGCTTTTTGAATGCAAAGGCAGCAAAGAAGCTCACAGAATCCACCAACTCCAAATGCTCTGTTTTCGGTTCCAAAACAGGTTCAGCAGAGCAAGTTCGGTTGATGATTTGACAAACAAACGTGCATGAAAATGAGCAAATTTGGTCAATAAGGAAACTAGACATTGCAAACTCTAAATATAAATCAAAATGGCACGATTTGGAGTCCTCTACATACCTAAATCAAAGCCTCCAACTTAGCTCCTTACCACTGAAATTTCCCAACTTCAGTTTCAAGAGTCCAACTTCAAGCAATTCGTTCTCCTTGCTCCAGCCACCAAAACACACGATTCTTGTCTCAAATTAAAGGTCTTGTGACAAGCTTGAAGAAGGTATCAAGCTCATCAACTGAGTATGGGTAGGGATTAAAAACGAAGATGAAGAACAGAGGGTGTTCAAACTAAAATTCAGCAGAGTTTCCCTTCTTTTTCTTATTTTCTTATGATTTCCTCAACCCAAAAGCATGAATTTATAGCCAAGAATGGCTATCATGCACACCAACACGTGTTTCCATCAACTCCGGTCGGTGCTAGGTGTAAATAATTGAATTACTCAACTTGTTGAATCATCAAACGCACTATCTTCAGCTTCAGCACCACTGTTACTCGAGTAAATTGATCGAGCTACTCGAGTAACGCACTCAGATTTTCAAAAATTATTATTTTATTCACTTTCCCTCCAAATATCTTTCCAATATTACCTCTTAGGTCCTTTCCAAGGACTAAACTGCAAAAATCCTTATTTTTAGAGCCCAAATTATTTTCTCTCACTTTTCCTTGGATAATTCCTTTAATATAACAATAAATTAATAAATAAAACTAACTAATTCCATATAATTAGTTTTATTTAAACATTCCTTTTATTTACTTGGGAACAAAAATTGGGATATTACATTTCTCCCCCACTTACAAGAATTTCGTCCTCGAAATTCCGCTTACAAAAACAACTCAGGATAATCTTTTCTCATCTTATCTTCTAATTCCCAAGTTGCTTCTGATACATCAGCATTTTCCCAAATAACTTTGACTAATGGAATTTCTTTTCCCCGCAACTGCTTCATTCTTCGATCTTCAATTCTGACAGGGATTGTCTCAAAAGTGAGATTCTCTCTTAAAGCCACATCATCAGGTTGAACTTCAATTACTGAATCAGGATCTGGCACAAATTTCCGTAATTGCGAAACATGAAACACATCATGAAGATTGGACAAAGACGGAGGCAAAGCGAGCTGATAAGCTACAGACCCGATACGCTTGAGTATCTGACAAGGACCAATAAACCTTGCTGACAACTTCTTTGTCTTCAAAGCTCTCCCAACACCAGTTGTCGGTCTTACGCGAATAAAAACATGATCGCCCTCTCCAAACTCCAAGGGTCTTCTCCTTTTATCCGCATAACTTTTCTATCGGCATTGCGCTGTCTTCATCTTTTCTCTGATCATCTGAATCTTCTCAGAGGTTTCCTGAACAAGCTCAGGTCCAATAATTGTTTGCTCCCCCATTTGGAACCAACATAGGGGAGTTTGGCACTTCCTTCCGCACAAAGCTTCGAACGGTGCCATTCCAATACTGGTGTGATAACTGTTATTGTAGGTAAACTCTATCAGAGACAAGAGTTTATCCCAACCTTCCTGACTTTCTAACACACATGCTCTTAGCAAATCCTCAAGAGACTGGATAGTCCTTTCGGACTGACCATCAGTCTGGGGATGGTAAGCAGAACTCATTCTCAACTTTGATCCCAGAGACTGCTGCAAACCCTTCCAAAACTTCGAAGTAAATCTCGGATCTCGATCCGAAACAATACTTGAAGGTATACCATGCAGACGAACGATTTCCTTGATGTACAATTCAGCAAACTTATCCATGCGATAGCGCATATTAACTGGAATGAAATGCGCCGACTTGGTCAATCTATCAACAATTACCCAAATTGCATCATGCCCTCCAATAGTCCTTGGTAATCCAGACACAAAATCCATTGATATGCTATCCCATTTCCACACAGGGATATCCAAGGGTTGCAATTCACCGCCTGGCTTCTTATACTCAGCTTTCGCCTTCTGACAAATCAGACAAGAAGCAACATACGAAGCAACATCTTTCTTTAACCCAGACCACCAAAACAGCTTCTTCAAATCTTGATACATTTTGGTTGATCCCGGATGAATACTCATCCGACTCTTATGCGCTTCGTCTAGGATCAGTCTTCTTATCTCTAGATCTTTTGGAATACAAATCCGATCTTTGAATCGGAGAATTCCATCACTTCCAACCTGGAAGTTTGGTTCCTTCCCTTCCAACATAAGCCTTCTCTTCTCTTGCAGTTCTTCATCTATCTGCTGAGATTCCCGAACTTGAATCAGGAATTCATTGGTAATTTGCAACTTACCAAGCATAATGCATTCTCTTTCCACTTGCATCGTCATACTTAGATCACGAAACTTCTCGATTAGAGAAAATTCCTTGATCATCATTGAACTCATATGAAGAGTCTTCCGGCTTAAAGCATCAGCTACTACATTTGCTTTACCGGGATGGTATTGGAGCTCGAAATCATAATCCCTAATAAACTCCATCCAACGCCTTTGCCTCATATTCAACTCTTTCTGGTCAAACAGGTACCTCAAACTCTTATGGTCACTAAATACCTTGAAGGTAGTGCCATAGAGGTAGTGTCTCCAAATCTTCAGAGCGAAGACAATAGCAGCAAGCTCTAAATCATGCGTCGGATAGTTGACCTCATGCACTTTCAACTGCCTGGATGCGTATGCTACCACTTTTCTATCTTGCATTAAAACGCATCCAAGTCCTTGCCTCGAAGCATCACAATAAACATCGAAGCTTCTATGTGGGTCAGGCAACACCAACACTGGTGAGGACGTCAACTTCTCCTTTAACAACTGAAAACTTTCCTCACACTTATGATCCCACAAGAAAGGTTGATCTTTACGAGTCAACTTAGTCAATGGCAAGGCAATCTTCGAAAAACCTTCAATAAACCTCCGGTAGTATCCAGCTAAACCCAAGAAACTACGGACCTCGGTCACAGTCTTTGGCTGTTCCCACTTCAGCACAGCTCCAACTTTAGCTAGATCTACAGCAATGCCTTCCTTGGTGATAACATGTCCCAAAAAGTTCACCTTGTCCAACCAAAACTCACACTTAGCAAGTTTGGCATACAACTGCTTCTCCTTCAAGATCCCCAACACAATCTTGAGATGTTCAGCATGATCCTCAGGACTCATTGAATAGATAAGAATATCATCGATGAATACTACCACGAACGAATCCAGATAAGGTCTGAAAATCCGGTTCATATAATCCATGAAGATAGCAGGATCATTCGTTAGCCCAAACGGCATAACCACATACTCATAATGACCATATCTTGATCGAAAAGCTGTCTTCGGAATGTCTTCATCCCGAACTCGAATCTGATGATATCCCGACCTTAGATCGATCTTAGAAAACACTGAAGCTCCTCGGACTTGATCCATAAGATCGTCAATCCTTGGCAAAGGATACTTGTTCTTGATTGTGACCTTATTCAGCTGACGATAGCCCACACACATCCTCATGCTTCCGTCCTTCTTCTTAACAAACAACAATGGGGCTCCCCATGGCGAAACACTCGGCCTTATCATTTGCTTCTGCAACAATTCTTCAATCTGCTTCTTCATCTCGGCCATCTCCGGTGGTGCCATCCTATACGGAGCAATCGAGATAGGTCCGGTTCCAGGTACGAGATCGATTCCAAACTCAATCTCACGCTTTGGCGGTAATCCTGGAATTTCTTCTGGAAACACTTCCGGAAAGTCTCTAACCACCAGAATATCCTCAATCTCCACTTCCTTCTTCTCTTCCACAATTGAGGAGAATAGACAAACATACCCTTGGGGTTCAAAACTTAAGGATTCATGGTTTCGGAACTGGATCGTCTTTTCCTCCCAGTCTAAGATAACTTGATTTCGATGCAACCAATCCATTCCTAGGATCACATCTATCTTAAGCATGGGTAAACAGATTAAATCTACTGAGGATATATGGTTTAGGACCATTATCTTACAATCTTTGAAAACCTTAGAAACAACACAAGGGTTGTTGGTGGGGGTTTCAAGCTTTAGATGATAGGGTGACTCAGATACTACTAACTTTAAGCGATTTACACACTCATAAGACACGAAAGAGTGTGTGGCTCCGGAATCAAACATAACAACACAGGGTTGGGCATTAAGAAAATAGATACCTTGGATTAGGCCAGATGATGGGGTTAATTCCATTCCACTCAAAGAAAACACTTTTCCAGCAACAGCGGGTCTGCTTACTCCCTCTTTCTTTATCGGCTCCTTGCATTCACGAGAATAGTGCCCTTTCTTCCCACAATTGAAACAAAGGCCATGCTGAGCAGCATAACAGTTTGTTCCGAAATGGAAACGGTTACACTTCTCGCACTTACGATTACTTGTTTGAGGAGTACCTTTACCACCATTCATTTCCTTCCTTTTTCCTTTATGATAATAAGGACCCTTACTCCGGTTGTTGAAATTTTTCTTCCTGATGGGTCCAGTCCCTGATTGACTCCTCCTTTGTGCCTCTTCCTCTTCCTTATCATCTTCATAAACTCGGCACATCTCTACTAAAGCAGGAAAACTTCTCACCTTCTGATATCCAAAAGCAGACTTTATCTCCGGCTTGAGCCCATTCTCAAACTTGATGCATTTGGACCTCTCGTCCGGGTTGAGTTGGTAGTACGGAGAATACTTGATAAGCTCCTCGAACTTTGCTGCGTATTCCCCTACACTCATGTCTCCTTGTTTCAATTGCATAAATTCCAACTCCTTCTTTCTCCTTTGATCCTCAGGAAAGTATTTATTGAGAAATTTCTCAACAAACACATCCCAAGTAATCAGCCTTCCTTCATAATTCAAAAGTTGTATGGTGTGATGCCACCAATTCTCAGCTTCACCACACAACATGAAAACTGCAAACTTCACTCTTTGAGCATCGGTGCATTCCATAGTGCGAAAGATCTTGTTCAACTCCTGAATCCAACGATTCGCTTCCTCAGGCTTGTGACCTCCTTCAAACTTTGAAGGTTTAAAGCGTCGAAATTCCGAGAAAGTCTTCGACTCCTGGTTCTCTGCTTGCATTGGCTGATGGGGCGGATTAGATTGTTGCTGACACATATTCACTAATACATCAGTCAACCTCTCTATGGCCTCGGCCATATGATTATTATTGTTTCTAGTAGACATCTTTAACCTGCACTGAAGATTCTACATCAGGCTAACATCCTAACGAGAAGTATGCATGACACACCTCTTTCCAATTCTAAAACTCACTATACATAGACGCTAAAGCAAGCATCTAAAACAAATATTACCTTTTGGAGATCACAGATCAGCATCAGTTCGCAGGATCACAGCTCTGATACCAACAAATGTGGACACTCGATGTATATTAACAAATTATGAGACATTCTCAAAATATAGCTTTATTTATATTAAATAAAGAAAGCTGGAGTATATAATAAATGTTATTCGTATAGGAACTTTATGGAAAAACTTTTTCTTTCTATACACCAAGTTCCATATCCGAAAGCTTTGATTCGAAAACACATTTCTTTCAAAAATGAACGGTTGAGTACCTGTTTGTACTTTCAGCGGAAACGATTTTCAAAATGATTACTGCAGTTGTAATTGAAATAATTTTAAGGATCATAATAACTATACAACCATATCCCATATATATATAAAAACTCAGGTACCCAAGTATCAGAGATAAAAGTCGAGGTAGCAAAATATAAGGATACAGACCAGCAGATATAAAACAACAGCTCTCATAGACCCTCTCAACTATATACAATATAACACAAATCAAAATAAAAGAGTCTTCGAGAGCTGAGCCATGATCCACCCACGCTGATGTCTGATCCTTGGTCATCCAAAAGCTAAACACCACATCCTAACATGGTCCCCATACTGCACATACTATCAAAACAAAAACACCATATCACTGATTGTCCGCCGCTGGCCCATCCACGTCCTCTACGGGGTCCTCCTCCTCCTCCTCGTCCGACACCACAGGGGTAGCAACGCGACGCACTGGCTCCGGAGAGGGTGCAAAGCGTACCCTGGTGGTCGAACCAGGACGAGGAGTGGCCGTAGCAGTAGCCTCATCAGAAGTAGAGGGACGTGTACGGGTGGCAGGGCGTCGGACACGTAGGTTATAAAAACGACGTCCATGATGTGGGGGTGGAGAACCAAAACGATAAGTGTAAGCTGGTGGAATGTGAAGTATGTAGATCATGGGGATGCGAAGCCTACGAGGTCGCACTCGAGCAAAGGGGTTAGGATGACGAAAGATCACGTCAACCTCACCCTCGAACACCGCTCGGTGCTCCTCGTAGTCCCACACTCCTCTACGGAGCGGGCGTAACTCCACGTATGTCAGGTAACGAGCCATCACCTGCAAGGGCATAGGGAGTTAGCAAATACTAAGACATAATAAAATAGACAGGGTACAGTTTTAATCAATTAATACTGTATCTCATACAATTAACAATTCATCATCCATGTTAAACACCAACATCAAGACTTAACTATAAATCAATAGCATATGCAGTCATGATGTATCTAATCTTATCAATGCATGATTGTTGGCCAACTACAACAAATAGGCTTCCGTGGCACCTTAAAATAAACATGCCCGATACCCATACGGAGTATCTCATCGAACTCGGCCCGCAAATAAATCAACACCTCTAGAGCTCTTAGAAATGTTGCCGACGTATCCCGTAGGACTACGCCTCATCGAGTCCGGCACCAAATGACATGCCCACACGCACGTGTGTATTTCCGGAAACAGAAGGTGCAACCCCGGTCACCGATACTCCCCCGTGAACCCTTTGGAGCAGACACCCAGGTCCCTCGAGTTCAACCGAAAGGATATGCCCACGCCTCTCGGACGTGTCTCCACACATGTGGGAATCCAAATAATGCAGATGCTATGCATGGCTTTGACTACCCATACTATTCAATGTCATTTAAGTTGTTCGAAGCTGGGACTTGGCATAATTAAACTTCATTTAACATACACTGACTTCCATTAATTTCTAGTTCAGTAATTAAATTGATTCAAACCCTTTGCTAATCAATCACCTCATTAAATTCTGATCCTTTTACAACAATTCAGTCACTAATAGATTAACAGAGTCTATTAATCGAGTATTGCATTAGATTACTCAAGTAATATTTTTGCACCTTTCGCATTACTCGAGTGACAGCTCGAATTACTCGAGTAATATTTTTGCACCTTTCGCATTACTCGAGTAATATTTTTGCACCTTTCGCATTACTCGATTAACAGATCTATTACTCGAGTAGTACTGCATATATTTCAAATTAATCAAAGTTTTAAGGTGTTACTCGATTAATACTTCAGATTAATCGAGTAATCCTCTTGCACTCATCAGATAAATCAGAATTTTCACACATTACTCGAGTGACAGCTCGAATTACTCGAGTAAATTATGCAGTAAAACACTGCTGAACTGGTTTTTATATGTCAAACTCATGCCAATCCAATTTTTACCAAAGTTAAGCTTCAAACCAACTTAAATACATTACATTAAACTTGTTCATAGCATCAATTTCAAGCATTAACACCAAAATCACAGAATCATAACAATTTCCCCCAATTTTGACCTAAAACACAACCTCACATACCAATTCCTTAATTACCCAATTTCAGATCAAATTGAAGGTTCATTTAGCTTTAGATATCAAAATCTAACATGTTCCAATTCAGTTTTAAGATCAAATTGGCCTCCAAGCCATTGTCCCCTAACCTAGTGCCCTTTGAACCTCATGGTGGTTCAACCAATATTCAAATCAATTCCTCAATCTATTCTAGCATTAGTAAAGCTTCTCCCTTACCTCAATGAAGATTTTTGAATGAAAAGGCAGCAAAGAAGGTCACAGAATCCACCAACTCCAAATGCTCTGTTTTCGGTTCCAAAACAGGTTCAGCAGAGCAAGTTCGGTTGATGATTTGACAAACCAAACGTGCATGAAAATGAGAAAATTTGGTCAATAAGGAAACTAGACATTGCAAACTCTAAATATAAATCAAAATGGCACGATTTAGAGTCCTCTACATACCTAAATCGAAGCCTTCAACTTAGCTCCTTACCACTGAAATTTACCAACTTTAGTTTCAAGAGTCCAACTTCAAGCAATTCGTTCTCCTTGCTCCAGCCACCAAAACACACGATTCTTGTCTCAAATTAAAGGTCTTGTGACAAGCTTGAAGAAGGTATCAAGCTCATCAACTGAGTATGGGTAGGGATTAAAAACGAAGATGAAGAACAGAGGGTGTTCAAACTAAAATTCAGCAGAGTTTCCCTTCTTTTTCTTATTTTCTTATGATTTCCTCAACCCAAAAGCATGAATTTATAGCCAAGAATGGCTATCATGCACACCAACACGTGTTTCCATCAACTCCAGTCGGTGCTAGGTGTAAATAATTGAATTACTCAACTTGTTGAATCATCAAACGCACTATCTTCAGCTTCAGCACCACTGTTACTCGAGTAAATTGATCGGGCTACTCGAGTAACGCACTCAGATTTTCAAAAATTATTATTTTATTCACTTTCCCTCCAAATATCTTTCCAATATTACCTCTTAGGTCCTTTCCAAGGACTAAACTGCAAAAATCCTTATTTTTAGAGCCCAAATTATTTTCTCTCACTTTTCCTTGGATAATTCTTTTAATATAACAATAAATTAATAAATAAAACTAACTAATTCCATATAATTAGTTTTATTTAAACATTTCTTTTATTTACTTGGGAACAAAAATTGGGATATTACACAAGCAGTGTGGAATCACATGACCATATGTCCTTTGAATGCGACTAGTCAAAGGCTTTGCTAGAGGAAGCTTGTATGTGGATTGGTATTGATAATTGGCCATGTAAATTTGCTAATTGGACTCGGTGGATTAGACATTCTTTTATAGATAAGAAGAGAAGGAAATGTATCTATGTTATTTTTGTTGCAGCCATCTACCACACTTGGATTGAGAGGAACCACTGGTTGTTCACGAACCAACACAGATCACAGCACCAGGTTATGAGAATTATGAAGCGGAAGATAGCTTGGCGTATAAGTTATTGTATGCCTCATTTTAGGAGTTGGGATAATAAAACCTTAGTCAATAGGATTATCATGGAATTTTAATTTTGTATAGTTTTGATTGGTTTTAGGTATTAATAGCGCTTGAACCCTTCCTAGAAGGTGGCAAGTAGCTTGTAATGGCCTTTTAGTGTGTTTTTGAATTTTCATGTGGTAATAGAATTATTTCTTATACAAAAAAAAAAATATACAATTTTTAAGGTTTTAGAAACTCATTAACATAAATTATTTCCCAAAAAATTAAATTTGAGTAAAATACAAAATTAAATTTTTATGTATGAAAAATCATATTCTATATTTTATTATGAATATTTTGATACCAAATTCATGAAATTTGGATTCACAATGAGAAAGTTATGAATTTTTGAAAATTCAATATTCTCTCTCAAATAAATCAAATTAAGCCATTCAAATAATAAAATAAGATTTATGAGATGATCAAATATCATTTTATGAAGGTTAAATTATGAAACTTATATTTTTTTTCTAAGTTACCATGTGCTTATATAATAATAATGATTTCCAAAACCATGCATATACATGCATAAAACGTGTTTCCCATACAAAAATAAAATAAGAATTTTCTAATATATGCATTATGATCATATCCTAAAAATAATAAATACATCAAGTAGGGAAAATTGTGGGTCTTACATTCTTTTCTCAAAAATTCTGATAAGAAAAGTATATAGGTTTTCTCCCTAAGTCACAAAAGATGTGTGTGATTTTTAAGAAAAAATTTAACTCTCCATTGTCATACTTTGTGCCACTCCTACGAAGACTCATGAAAAATTCAAAATTCAAATTCAAATAAAATAGATTAAAAAAAATAAAAGTACTACTCCTTACCTCATTTCCTGAGGGCGCTGCCAACATTAAAATAAGAGGAGAAAAATGCAATTTTTTCTATATAGACAAATGATTAAATTTATATATAGTAAACCAAGTTCTATATGAAAATACTAAGGTTTATAAAATCATTCACATAAAAGAGTCATAAAAATATAGTTTCTCAAAACTTGTAATTAAATATACCATAATCTTAAAATACATACTACATTTTCATATGATTATTTTGACTCTTAAATCATTCAAATAAGAGAAAATAATTTATACACTGCCAGTGTAAAGGTTTTTTACACTGTCAGCACATCATCCACCACCCAAGGGTTTATGATTATTGACTTCTAAATAAAAGTAATGCAAATAAACGGTGGATGATGTATGGACAGTGTAAAAAACTTTACAATGTCAGTGCACACATATTAAACTCTTCAAATAAAACTCACCATGAAAAAGATATAAGAATTTGAAAATCATGTGAACCATTTAAATTAAATTCAATCATCACCCAATAAATAACATAAAATAAATAAAACAAATGATTCTAAAAAATCATATTCTATAAGAGTCAATTTAAATAGCTTGTAACTTTACTAAGTTATAACATAGTTATATAGAAACATTATGAATATCAAATTCCAGCACCTTATATAAAAATAAAATTAGTAAAGTTATGCAATAACGCGGGTCTTACAATACAAAATAAGGAATATTTGGATCTATCATTAAATCGGTTCATAATATCATCAAACCAAAAATGATCAGATTATTTAATTTAGGTTAATCATAATATCATCATATCTCTTAGTAGCATCTTTACGGTGCTTGGGCCATTTTAGGGGTAATGCATAATCTGACTTTATATATTTATGCTTATGCGTATCCACATTTGTTATATGAAATATGAGCTTATTGACATGTATGATATTTTATCCGTATCGGATATAATTTTCTGCATGTAATGTGCTAAAGCTATATAATTCATTTGTTTTGTTGTTATTATGTGTTTTGTGCATAGTTGATATCTTGGGTATAATAATTCTTTACTTTATGATAATAGATTAAAGCAATCCAAGTGGGAGATTGTTGGATTATTTTATGTGGACTTGCACTAATCAATTACTTGAGAATATACTTTTGAATTATGGAAAAATTGCTTCTTTGGTCCTTTAAGTTATTTATTTGTTCCAAAATGGTCCCTCAAGTTTTTTTTTTTTTGAAAGTGGTCCCTTAAGTTTTCTTTTGTTAGCACGGTTGGTCTTTCCGTCAAAATTTATGTCTCCGGTCATCTTCTCCAGCGAAACTCCATTTTTTCCGGCCAATATCTTTTATCTCCAACCCCACTAATCTCATCACACCACCTTCTGGACATGGTGGAGAGATTAGTGGTCCGATCTGAATATTTGTTGGCGAAGAATGAGCAAAGAAAAAGAAAAAGAAAAAAAAGTAGAGCTTCATCGCTGGAAAAAATGGTGTTGGCCAGAAATTGCATTGGAGAAAATGACCGGAGATGAAAAAGATGAGAAGAGAAGGAAGAATTAACGGAAGGACCAACCACGTTAACAGAAATAAACTTGAGGGACCACTTTCACACAAAAAAAAAATTAAGGGACCACTTTGAGACAAGTAAATAACTTAGGGAACCAATGAAACAGTTTTGCCTTTGAATTATTAATTATATCGATTATGAAAATTATTATTTTAATATGTAGCATTTAATAATTAGTGAATATTCTAACGGGCTTTTGATATGAATAACTCGTTATGAGTTGGGTTGTTCTT
The DNA here is from genome assembly GCA_037953625.1 of Crotalaria pallida. Taxonomy (NCBI): domain Eukaryota; kingdom Viridiplantae; phylum Streptophyta; class Magnoliopsida; order Fabales; family Fabaceae; genus Crotalaria; species Crotalaria pallida. The sequence goes on from CM075654.1 coordinate 22,989,266, forward strand.
TTGGTGTGCTCGGTGAGAGATCCATGCTCCCAATTGATAAGGCTAAAGTCTTTTTTCCATTGGACAGACTCTTGAAATGTTGCTATATATTCAGCTTTTGTAAAGCAAAAGTTAGTGAACCTTTCATTGTCATTCTGGAGTCACACTCTCACATCCATTATTCTCTAGGATCGAAAAGAACTCAGATTTATCAACCAAGGGATCATGGAAGTATGTTTTATATACACAATTATCCATTATTCATATATTCGATGTTCTATTAATCATATATGAAATCCTAGATTTTCTTTCTTATATATATATATGGTTGATCTTAAAACTTTGTTGAGGGTATTCTATCAACAGGCCCGACCCAGGGCAGGGGCAGCATGGGCGACGGCCCTGGGCCCAAAATTTTAAGGGGCCCAAAATTTTTTTTAATACTATACATATTTTATATATATATATATACTTCTATGTCCCTTTCACAGCTTCCAGTCTTTTCTCCGCTGCCAACATATCCAATTAGCCAAAGAGATTCTCCATCTTCTATTCTATTTTCAATTTTTCACTCTTTTATCTAATATTTTCTCTCTTCCAGACCTCCACTCTTGTATAGTTATAACTTCTATACTCTTCTCTTTCTCTAACCAAGGACTCAAGGAGCACGAACCAGAGGCACTTTTTTTTTTTTGATAACCTAGAGCCTGGACCCAACCACGTCGACCCTTGGACCTGGGAGGGCTAGCCAAACTGGGGGGAGATATCTACTCCGTCCCTGGAGCGCCTCCCTCATAAATCTTAGGCATGTCCGTCCTGGCTAGGATTCGAACACGTAGCCACTAGGTAAACCCAGCCTTAGCGTGCTCTCCTTTTGCCAGTTGGGCCAAGCCCAGGGGACCACGAACCAGAGGCACTTAGGTAGAGTCGTTGTGTCGCAGAGAGCCTCACAGACCTCAGTCCAGCGTTGTGTCGCAGAGAGCCTCACAGACCTCAGTCCAGTGTGGGCGTGTCACGTGTGTTAATGTCCACACCAACACAAAGTGACAAAACGAAACAAGGAGGGCGAACCGCGATTCCCTGAACATTGTCATCAACGGCGAACCGCGAACATCAACAGCGAACCTAGACCCAATTTGCCGGCGTGGCTCGGTGCCTCAGTGTCGGTGTCGATGCTGCGTCTGTCGTCTGCGTGAGCCGTGAGCCATTACTGCGTTTGCTGTGTGAGACCGTGTCTGGGTATCACCATGAGTAACATAGTTTTTTTAATTTCATTACTTCAAATTTCAATCCTTTCAAAATCATTACTTCAATGAGTTCAATCACGTGACAATGTTTAATAAAATTCCTTAATTCTTTGCATTTTTCAGATTCTTGAAACTGATAATCATACCGTCCATCGACGTATAGTCTCGAAACTATTGATTTGTTTGCCTTCGTTTCTTCAATTATAACAAGGTACACTTCTATTAACAACATTCTCCAATGGCCAAAGCATTTTTAAAATGTTATAAGTTGATAAAAAAAAATTTGGTCATATTTTTCTTTAATAAGTTTATAATTCTAAAGCATGATCAACATGTATGAGTTTATATTAGCTTCCACGAGTAAAGTTGAGGTATTATACGATGCCTGTGATACAATGGACCTAACCACATGCATTGAAAATCTGAAATTGAGAGTATAACCTTTTAAATATAGAGATGAGAAAATAGGCTTATAATTTTTTACACCAACAGTGCATCATCTACCCGTCATGGGTGTATCATCATTGACTATTAGATAAAAGTAATACAAATGAATGGTGATTGATTGATTATATCGTCAGTGCACACCCATTAATCTTGAAAGAGATACATGCGTAGTGAAAGTACCATGAATTTATCAAGTACAGGAACACTAATTAATAAAGTGTATGGATTAAGTTTTTATTTCCTCCAGTTTTCCTGTGTTCTATGCCCTTTCAAGCTGTCCATTACATGCTTAACTTATGGTTCTCCTATTCCTTGGATCAAACTTGACTAGTTTCACTGCAAAGAATGCTTGAACAAATCTTTTGGTACATTACGCTTGAACAAATCTACCACAGAGGATGCGTATTGTGGAATTGATTTCCAGTTGCTTCAGTTGTTATTCATTATTATGCAATTATTATAATTGTGCATCATCCTTTCATCTTCCAACTAAAAGTGTGGAAAGCACCCCCTATATAGTACATACAAATATGTATGCTATTATCCTTTCAAACTGCCTTCTTCCAACCAAAAGTGAGACAATTGCAAAATATCCTATTATAGAATTAGAAAGAAACTGATAATGAATATGCATATGCATAGTCATAAGAATGCTCTACCACTCATCAATCTTCAGTACCAAGATATGAATATGCATATGCATAGTCATAAGAATGCTCTGCCACTTATCAATCTTCCGTACTAAGATCTCCCCATCTTACATTGTGCTTTGCAGCAAGGTAATGCGCTCCAACGGGTCCTCGACTACCATAGGGATAGAGCTCTGGAGCAATCTTCTTGTCCTCAATTTCTTTTAACAAAGGAGTAAATAGTGCCCAAGCTGCATCAAGTTCATCACTTCTAATGAACAACCTTCGCTCCCCTTCTATAGCATCCAAGAGTAACCTCTCATATGCATCTGGTATTTCTCTTGGATACCTTCACAGAAATTGAAAGTAACATATTATTAATGCCCTTATCATAACATTTTTGTATATCTTTCAAAATCACAGTTGAATTTGCTGATGGAATTATTTTAGGCTTGTTATGCTATATTTTGATCTGCATGAATTCTGTCAATCTATGAAGAAGGACATATCGAAAAAGAGAAGAAAAAGGATTATGAAAAGGTTAAGACAGTGACTTCTAAGTTCTAAGAAAAACCTTCACTCCAATATTGTTGTTAAGTGTAAATTAATATGCATCTAGTATATTAACTTCATGGAAGCAACATCTTGTACATCCACAGAACTAACGAGATTAGTATTTTAACTTTCTTAATTTTTATTTAAATTAAATTAACTGTAATTTCAATCTTGAAATTCGACAAATAAAACTAATTAAGCCAATTCTTTGCAGTACATATGCAGAATACAATAAATACCTTGCTCGGTAAAGCAAATTCAGGTCACTTCTATCTAATCTCATTCCTAGACCAGGAACTTTGTTGTTGATCTTCAAATATATAGCTTCATCAGGTTGTACACGAAGCACAAGCTCATTGGTAGCCTTGTCCAGATCAGTTCCAAAATTCCGCTTGTACAAGTTACCTGGGACATGTCTGAATTGCACTCTTATTTCTGCACTGGATACATTTTCTGGATTTTTAGTAAAGATAATTCAAAAAAATATATGGCAAAATCTTCTTTTATAAAAAATATATATATGGCAAAATCAAAGCCAAATACTCATTCTGTCCCACAAAGATAGTAAATCTTTGAAAAATCAAATGAACTAAGGGAACATGTTTTTAATGTTTTGTCTATCACATTAACCATTTATCAAACTTGTAATTTAATGTACCTTGCATTGATTAATCAATCACAATTTATAGTATGCAATTTTTATGTGTTTTTATTTATTATCATAACTTTGATTTGGTATAATATTTTTTGCAATTTTTTACTATTTTTGTGGGACAGGGGGAATAATTGTAAAGAAAGAAGAAATATTCAATACCGTTTAGTATGGAGCGCCTTGCCAGCCTTCATGAGAAAAGGAACCCCATCCCATCTGGCATTGTTAATAAAGAGAGCTGCAGCAGCAAATGTTGGAGTAAGACTACCATTTGGAACAGTTGGGTCATCTGTATAAGCAGGATATGATTTGTTGCCCTTGTTGTGGCCCTTATATTGACCAACAACAACATCTTCAAGCTGTAGTGGCCTCATTGATCTTAGAACCTTCACCTGAGATAAGACCATTTTCAGTAATCACTGAACACCAGTATCATCATGTTTGGAAAAACACTAAATCCTAAGAAAACAGCTTCTTCTTTTTTGTGAAAAAAGAAAAAGATGTTCTAGATTTAATCTAACAAGTTTGACAAAAATTATTAAAATAAGAAGGGAAAATAAAACAGATTTTGTGGAAGGAAAAAATGGTTTTTAGACAAGCTACAAGTTAGAAGCTTATTTGAAAAAAACAAAAAAAATATGTGAATACTTTAAACCAGTCTCATTTCTCATTTCACCCTTGCAAAACTACTTACTAAAAAGATATTATCAATCTAAACAAATAACTTCATACTTTTTTTAATATACTGTATAAGGATATTTCTTCACAACCAAATAATCGATTGTTGATTCACATATCCAAACATAAAATTGATTCTATCGATTATTGAAAATAATCGATTTTTCGCAGCTAATCCTATTCAGCTATTCCACTCTACATACCATGAAATCTATCCTGAATATTTAAGAGGATTTAGAAGAACTGGATTGAACAAGTGATGAAATATTATCAGTAAGGTACACTGTACTATACATAGTCGGAAGATATCTACCTTTTCATTTCTGATGTCCTCAGCATCCAAGCTGACAGGCGTTTCCATTGCAAACAATGCAAGTATTTGCAGAAGATGGTTTTGCATTATGTCACGAATGATTCCATAGTTGTCAAAATAACTAAAGAGCAATCATAAAAATGGTCTGGTTAGTTGTGTGAATTATCATTTCTTTTGTAATATTATCATGAACCATATATATATGACTCACCCCCCTCTTCCCTCAGTGCCAAAATCTTCGGAAAATATAAGCTGCACATTGCGAATGTAGTTCCGGGACCATAGAGGCTCGAAGACAACATTTGAAAAGCGAAGCACCGATAGATTCTCCACGAGCTCCTTACCCAAGTAATGGTCAATCCTAAACAATTTTTAGTGAGTCCAAACATTGCACTCTAGCTTGTTAAAATTAAAAAGAACCAAATGCACCTGAATATTTGGTCTTCGGTGAGGTGCTGCTTCAAAGATCTTGTTAGATTACTAGACGATTCTAAGTCACGACCAAATGGCTTTTCAACAATGACCCTCGTCCAGCCATTTTTTGAAGAAGCTTTAAGACTAGCACATCTCACCACATCAACAAATATATTTGGAGGTATTGACAGATAAAACAACCTGTTTGAAAGCTTTCCATCCTAGAAGAGACCATTGTCAAATATATCAAAGTATGGTCTCAACTTCTACCAGAAAAAAAGTATAGTCTAAATTCTCATGTTCAAGGATTAGGTAGACACCTATCATGTAAAATCTACTTTTAATTGGTATGGAATTATATATTTATTCATGACAATTGAAAAATGTAAAATGCCTTAAATTTTATAATTGACAATAGAAACCTTTTTTTTTTCTTCTACTGTTTTGATTTGCAAATCACGATCTACAGATCTATTCTATAGATTTTTGCAACTTAGTCCAAAGAGAAAAAGGTCTTCCAAAACTCAGCATTTAAACCCTTTTTCACATTTAGGGCTATTTCAGTTTTAAATTCAGTTTACAAACAATAACGTTGAACAAAATAGCATTCATGATCAGATAACATGATTTTTGTTGCGTTATTTCTAAGAGAATGTTTGGGGGGAAATATCTTTCAAGATGGAGCTTGATGAAGAAGGGAAAAAGAAAGAGATGATAGATATAGTACCTCTTTCTCTTTCAGCTTGCAATCCAAATCTGAAAAGTGATCCTCGGAGTTGTACAGACCAGAATGGTAAAAACATCTTTTCAAGAATTGATCCATTTTATCTTCACAATTTTCCCTGCAAGTTCGAAACTATCAATATGTATAAATTAAAGGAGGTATGGGGAAAAAGAAAAGGTAATAATTTATATTTTATATAATGTTACAACAATAGCATTTACCTCTTATCAATCCTGCATGTTAAAGTTTTGCTAATCATGTTCCTTAATTCTTCATCGGTCATTTTGGTCCGAGCATATCCAAACACAATAAAGTTCTGCATAATGATTACAAATACACAATACACAATAAAATTCTGCATAAAGATTACAAATACACAATACCAAATGTGTTGTCAGAAAACATTTTAATCATCGAAGCCATCTCAATTTGTCAATTTTTAGCATCACTGCCTAATGCAACCAAATACTATGAGAAGTAAGACCTCAGGTAGCCAATCTTCGTAAAAAAGAGCAAAGAGTGCTGGAAAAATCTTCTTTTTTGCAAGATCTCCTGAAGCTCCAACAACAGTTATGCTAAGGTTGGATCCTGTGCATTCTGAGTCTGACAAGGGAAATGATCCTTCAAATGGTTGAGGCTTGCTATCATCTTTGGCCAGTGAACTTCCTGCTAAACCTGCTTAAAATGTGAATATATGATAATTACATTTTTGATCCTTTATATTCAAGATTCACTTTGTTCCTTTATTATTTTTTTGAATAATTTTGGTCCTTGTATTTTTAAAAAAGGATTCAGTTTGTTCCTTCCATTACAATAAAGTCAGATTTCACCATAATATCCCGAAATATTCCCTTCCCTCCCGGATTCTGGAAATGGCTGCCGGATTCTGGAAAATACTGCTAGAAATGCCGTCGGATTCTGGATTCTTCTTCTTCTTCTTCCACAAATCCATTTACTCCTCCTCTTCTTCTTCTTCCTCCGTTTCTTGTTTTTCTTCTTCATCTTCTTCTTTCACAAATTCATTTCCTCTTCCTCTCTCTTCTTCTTCCTCCTCCTCCTTCAATCACTTCCTCCTCCTCCTCCTCTTTAAATCCATTCTTCCTCTTTTCACAAATCCATTTCCTCTTCCTCACTCTCCCTCCTCCTCCTCCTCCCGGTGCCTTAAATCCATTCTTCCTCTTTTCAAAAATCCATTTCTTCTTCCTCTCTCTTTCTCCTCCTACTCCTCCCGGCAGCCATTGCCGGCAGCACTTTTCAGAATCTGATGGCCATTTCCAGAATCCAAGGAGGAGAGGGAATATTCTGGTGAAATCTAACTTTATTTTGACAGAAAGACCAAATTGAATCTTTAAAAAAAAAAAAGGACCAAAGTTTTCAAAAAAAAATAATAAAGGACCAAAGTGAATCTTGAAAACAAGATAAAGGACAAAAAATGTAATTAAGCCACTTTAAATAAACACTATTTAAATGAGAAACTTTAGCTAGGCATCTTCAATTGAATCTAAATACACAAGCAGTCATCAGTCATATAAGCTCTTGTTACAAGCTAGTAAATGTAGCTTCTACATAAGATGTAAGTTCAGTGCAACAGTACAACACAAAAAATCCACTACACAAATAAGTACAATCTGATTAAAGTTTAACTTTGATGCACTGTCAATATAAAGTTTCTCACACTAACAAGTAACAACCAATCTTGCACACATCACCATATGCAGCTACAAAATTTAGGACTTCAAAATATGATACAAGTTAAATGTCTTCAATCACTAAGTTAACATAGAGTAAGTCCATAGTATTCAGTCAAATTAGCTCATTTACATTATGTGTCAACTTCATTTATTATAAACATATTAAACACTGAGAAAAGGAAAAGAACCAACAAGTATGATTGTCCTTAATGGAAAATGTACCAAGGGTGAAGAGTAGATGTTCTCTACAACAAAACGACAGAGCAAACACTTTAATGTTCTATCGTAAATCATATATAGAAACAAACCATAGCCATCCTATGTTGCACACATACAGGTACAGTATTAGGTACGGGTAAGGCATTTTCTAAAAAATTGGGGTACGGATACACCAGTATAAAGTCAAATTTTATTAATAAATATACATAAACAAGGTGCAAATAAACGATTATAGCATATTAATAGCATATGACTATCGTAAAATTAGAGGTTGATGTTCAAAATAAGTCAAGATATAAGGATGAAAGTTTGATTATTACATTAAAATATAACTTCTAAAGCAAAAATGATATTATTGGTATGATTTACACCTAAAATATATCTTAATATACCAATTACAAATACCCTGAACGTGTGTCAGTATCCAAGGTGTACCCGGTACGGGTGTCACCAGTTTAGGAGTACCCATGTTTCAGAGTTGCAATCTAATAGATGTTCTCTAAAAAACGCAAAAAGGATAACGAAGACCCTTAAGAGTCACCTAAGTCAATATTCTACCCGCAAACAATTTGCTACAAGTTCGGTAGAAGGCATATAGTGATAATAACACTAAAAGTGTAAGGCGAAACCCAAGATTCTACTCAGTTGCTTAAGCTGCAGGATAAAACTGAGAGTACACAGTTCAAGCATAGGAAGTGCACTCTCTTCCCCCCTCCACTAAATAAAAAGTTTTCCTATAAAAAAAAGAAAACACTAACACTACCCCCTACCAAAGTAGTTACCTTAGCAATTACTTGATCAAGTAATTGGCTATTAACAACCATACTAATATAGTTAAACCTCACCTTCGTAATATACAATAACAACAATAAAAAAAGAAAAAAGTGATACTTAAGTAAACGACAATGAAAATGTGAGAGATGAAGAACACACACCATCATGAGAAGGAACAACATTTAGAGGTTGCCCATTTGAGGATCTGAGCTGAAAATTGTTTCTAGCAGGATTTCCAATACTAGAAAAAAATACGGATGAGTATACGTTTCCTGTGACTGCAGTGAATCTGCTGAACAATTGTGGATCATTCCTGAATGCATAGGACATGACATTAGCTGAAGAAGGACCGAGAAAAGTGGCCATGCAATTTTCTTCTGAGAGTTCCAAGATTCCTTAAGCTACAAAGTATAAATCCAATTGTGGTGAAACATGTATGTCGATCCACTATGTTGTTGAGTGCAGTGTTGGAGTCAGTTTATATAGTTAATTGTTGAAACAAATATAGATAAAAATAATGTTTTTAGTTCAGTGTTTATGATTATGAATGGGACATTTTTCTAAAACTGCCCTTTGAGTTTAGTGAAACGACTAAATCATGAGGGATTACTTTGTAAATGTGTCATAACAATATCTTCAACGTGAGGCCGAAGTTTTTCCTTACCTTTTTAATTTATTTTTTTATGGGAGGTTCTATGATGCAGCATGTGAATTTTTCAAACTCATGCTCCATAGTATTTTTTTGTGTTTATTTTTTTTTTATATTTTATCCATTTTTATTTATCTGTTCTATTTTAAACAAAGAGAAAATAGGTAATACACCGACAATGTAAAGTTTTTGACACCATCAGTGTATCATCCACCATTTATCCGTTTATGATTGTTGACTTTTTAATTAAAGTAAAAAACTAAATGGTGGATGATGGACTAATAGTGTAAATACATTAATCTCTTAAACAAAACAAATCCATTAAAAAATTAAATTATTGTCTAGATTTTCAATATAATAATTATTTTTTCTTACCATATCTTTTCTGTCTTTATAATCATTAATTTTCGTTGACTACTTACGTAAATCAAGACCTATTGAATAGGGATAAACATAAAAAATAATATTTATTACATTCTTTGAAATCCTCCAGACTAGAGATAAAAGTGAACTAGAGATAAAAGTGAATAAAAAATTTGTCCAAAAAAAGACCGATATTAAGAAACGAATATTTTTTATAAATTTTTTATTCGTTTTATCTGCAATATTAACTTTTTTTTATTTTCTTTATCTACAATATTAATCTTGAAATTTCTCGGTAGTGTATTGTAGTGAAATGATGTAGAATAAAAAAATAAAAAAGTAATTAATATGGCAGATAGAATGAATAAAAAGTTTATAAAAAATATTCTCTCCCTTTTTTATTATCTTTCATCTTTTGGATAAATTCTTTTCCTTTTTATATATTTTTTTTTAGAATTTAAAGAGTGTAATAAATATTATTTGTCATGTTTACCTCTATTAAGTAAGTCTTGATTTACGTAAGTAGTAGAGAAAAATTAATGATGATTTTAGAGAGATAAAGTGTATAGTGAAAAAAACATAATTAATGTAGTAAAAATCTAAGCAATGCTTACAATTCTTAATAGATATGTTTTAATTTGTTTAAAATATGACAGATAAATAAAAATATATAAAATAAAAATAAAGACAAAAATAGTGTTGGAGCATGAGTTTGAAAAACTCAAATGCTTCGTTATAGAACCTCCCTTCTTTTTTTATAATGGCTTTCTTTTATTAAAAAGATTTTGCTTCATATCATCGTATTTTAATTTTAGTTTCTAAATTATTTTTTACCATGATTAATGTTGAATTTTTTTTAATATATTCTGTTACAATAGTTTTTTTTTAAGCTTTTAGTTAATGAAAGTTTAGCTTATTTTAATTTTAGTTTTTATAATTTTTTTTTAACGTGACTAATCTTTAAATGTTGAAAAATTTTGTTTTTTTTCTTATAATAAGAGAATCTTAATTAAGTGATAACATGTGACTAATGAAATGTCACTACAATTAATGGAGATTTTATATATATATATATATATATATATATATATATATATGAACTAAAATCAAAATTTTTCAAACATTTATGGAATAGTCACAATAATTTTTTTTATGGATATAAAATCAAAACACACTAAAATTTTAAGGACGAAAACCACATGGTGTCAACTTACATCACTTTAGACGTGTGGCTAAACGGATGGATGTGACATTCTCGTAGTTATATCACCACTTAACATAAATTTTCTAATGGCAAAAACCAAAATTAAATATTGTCAATATTTAAAGACACTACTTGAAACTAAAACAAAAACATGCTCAGCAATCAAAATATCAAATAAGCTTTTATAGTAGAGAATAATGGGAGTGCTCCGTCGGTGTAATTTTTTTACACTATCGGTTGATCATCCACCGTTCATGTGTTTTACTTTTAATTAAGAGTTAATGATTAATAATACATCATTGATGGATGATGTACTGACGATGTAAAGAATCGTTACACTGTCGGTGCATCACCCATTTTCTCTTTATAGTATATCTAAAATATGAATTTTCCAAATTTCAACTTTAATTTTAATCACACTTTAAAAAAAACACTTAATTTTTGTTTTAAGAATCAAGAGTAAGCATTCAAACTTTTTAAAAAAAAAAACAAAATATAAAAATTTGTAGGAAAGGGCTGGCATTGGGTTTGTTTGTAATTTCTAAGCATCCCTTTGAATGTTAATCATTGGAAAAAGAAAAATTTTAATCTCATAATAATAAACATGTAACATCTCGATTTATAATATTGTTTTTTTTTTATTTTGCTAGGATATATATATATATATATATATATATATATATATATATCAAACTCTATTATATATTTGTGAAATCAAATGCTGTGATTATAGAACTCCTCATGAAATTGAGGCCTCACAGGCAAAGTTGAGAAAATGGAGGCTAACCAGATATGACACATGTAACACCCCAAAAATTAATCCCCGATTATAAAATATAATTATATGTAATTACGTTAATTACTATAAAAATTATAATGTGATTATAATATAATTATGATGCTTACTATATAATTATGTTTTAAAAATAAATTAAGAAATAATTAAAGGAAATTATTTTATTATGCTAAATATTTCTTTTTGTGAAAATAAAGGAAGAATTTAAAAGATATTAAGAAAAGAAAAGAAATAAAATATAATATAATATTTTTAGATTTTTTCAGATTTGTGTCTCACTAACCGGTTAGTGATATGAGTAACCGATTAGTGCTCTCAGCAGAACAAAAGCTAGGACTGTTCTGGACATGAAATGAAAAGGAGAACACGTTTTTGGCCCTCAAACCAACCACCTTTGCTTAGCCTGAAAACGCGTCTAATCTCTGCTGGGAATGAGTGGTGGTGAAATTTGATGACTTAAACCAAATCAAAACCACACAATCCACTCTTAACATTTCATAAAACTAAGTTCAAATTTCATTTCTCGGTGGTGGCTGTCTTTGAGTTCGTTCTCTTTCTCTGAAGCACCAACACTCACAAATTCCATATCAAAACAAAGCTCTCTCATCCCTCTTGAAGTAGAAACAAATTCCATATACTTTCGTGTACTCTAGAGGAAGTTATAGGCTTCACAACTTGACTTTGTTGATGCTGGAAAACAGAGCATAAATCAGTTTCTGGAGCTCTCTTTCTTGATTTCGTGTGGTAAGCTCAAGCTCTCTTTTGAACCCAAATTTGTTTCAATCTCAAGTCCATGTGTCCTAGTTTAAATTCCACCCTTTGTCCATGAATTTATTTAGCTTATTCTTATTGAAAAATTCTGATCAATACCCCCTGTTGAAACTGAAAACAGAGTTGCAGCTGAGGTGTGGTTTGATCCCAAAATCGTGTTAAGCTTTTCTCTTGCTTTCCAATCAGTGTCTAAAGCTTCAATAGGTAAGGGAGAAGATATTCATTTGCTAGAATGATTATTAAAAGGCTTGGAATGTAGAGGAGCTTTACAAGCTCAAGGGCCATAGGTTTTGAATTGGGACTTTGGCTTGGAGCCCAAAATAGGTTTTAAAACTCATTCAAGCATCTCATAATAACTGAACACGAGCTAAAGGAACTATAAATTTGACTTGAGAAGCTCTGAAATTGATTTTGACATATTAAATGCTAAATATGTGGTTTTATGCATACTTGAAAATTTATATATGAATCTAATGAAATTGATGTGTATAATTGATTTGAACATGTTTAAATATGTCCATATATGTTATGTGAATGATTGATAAGGATTGAAAATGAAAGGTTTTTGAATTGGTGTTAAAAAGTGACATTTTTGGACTGATGCTGCAGTGACTAATCGGTTACTGCAACTACTAACCGGTTAGTTACTGTAAAATTGGAAAAGAGGGAAATTTGAATGTGACTAACCGGTTACACGACTTTCTAACCGGTTAAACACTGTACAGAACCTGAAAAATATATTTTTCTTTAATCCAACATTTTATTAATATTTGTAATTAATTCTTTTAAAATAAAAACTTTATTTTACTATTAAAAAGAATATTTTGGTGTCACTTTCTTTTAACGTCAATTCAATACCAAATAAATAATTTGAAGTCAATCCTAATAACTTGATTGTGACTGAAATCATGCATGGTGTTAAGGAGTTAAGATAAGAAAATAGGAAAAGACACATTCGATTTAATTAAATCGGTATGAGAATACGCGGAGATTAGGTTTATGACGGTGATACGTCAAATAACCGTGGGAATTAATTATAGGTAAAATGGTCCTATGATGAGTGGGTTCTGCAGACTCAACTCAGGATAATTTTACAATGTCTATAATTTTATTCTATCGATCTCTCGGAGTATTTCGTGATTGCGGAGGACGATCTTTAGTATAATTTACACAGGAGTTGTAATTATATACTTGGTGGAAAGACGTTTACTCCCAATTGCTTTTCCTATTTAGTGTGAATCGTTGGTACGTTGTCGTCAAACGTACGTGGAGCGTTTGAGCGTTTTCGTTAAAATGTAAAATTAAATCGTTTGAACGTTTTCGATAAAACATAAATTTAATCGTTGAGGACGTTATCGATAAACGTGAAATTGCCAAGTGCATGATATTTGTAAAATATCACAAAGGAGATTGCATCGAGTAATTGCATCGCATTGCATTGCACATGCATTAGAAACATACATTATTGCTTGATATTTATTATTTAGTAATTATTAATTGATTATTTGAGATTGCTTATTTGCCTATGTGATTTTAATTGCTACTTGACTAATTGTGTTTGCTTATTCCTAGTTCATTTAATTATTCATTTGTACGTGAATGACACTGTCTTACTCCCTTTGCCCTATTTAATTGTTAGGTGATGTCTCGATTTCTGGCGTGCCTGGAGATGCGTCCCGTGAGAGGGACATGGGAGTGTGAGGAGCGTAGGGCCACGTTCGAGGGGGAGGTGGAGCTGATCTTCTGCCACTCGAACCCCTTGGCGTATATGCGTCCTTGTCGGTTCCGCATACCTATGATATATGTTCAGCATATACCTCCTGCTTTTACTTATCGACATGGTACTCCACCGCCCCCGCCTGCACGTCGTCGTTCTCACTTTCGCTTTCGACTAGCTGCTCCCGCTCGCACTCCTCCGGAGAGAGCTGCACCTGAGGATCCTTCCCGTCCGGGTCCATCTCGGACTGTGAGATTTGCACCATCACCGGAACGTGTACCTCTGGTGGTTCAGGTGGACTCTGAGGAGGAGGATCCCGAGGAGGGCGAGAGTGAGCCAACTGGGGACGACGCTGTACAGACTGGAGGGGAGAGTGACCAGGTCGTTCCATCGACTGGGAGTCAGTGGATGGTGGATGAGATGTGAGGTTATGTGCTAGGTATATATCATGAGTATGTAAGCTGACATTAGTATTTTATAGAGTTTTGTGGACTGCTCTGGGTTACACTTTATTTTATATATGTATATGTGCACTGACTGAGCTTAGTAACTCAGAGTTATGATGTGATATCTTTTGACCAAAACAATGTAAAATGATGTAAATTAAATTAACCCTTTTATGTAAAATATAATGACGTAGTTTTATAGAAGTATCCGGTTTAAATTATTTCTTATTTTTATGTACCATCATAAAAACATCAATATCATTTCCTTAAATCACATTAATAATATGCATTTATCATAATATAATTACCGTAACGACTTAGGTCGTTACACTTATGGTATCGACCCCAGTCAGTTACGGAAGTACGTAGTTTCTTGGGGTTAGCTGGATAATATAGAAGATTTATTGAAGGATTTTCGAAGATTGCTCTTCCTATGACACATCTGACTCGTAAAGAGAAACCTTTTGTCTGGGATGAGAAGTGTGAATATAGTTTCCAGACTCTGAAGGAAAGATTGACATCATCTCCTGTATTAATATTACCTGATCCACATAAAAATTTTGAGGTATTTTGCGATGCGTCGAAACAAGGATTAGGATGTGTATTGATGCAGGAAGGTAAAGTTGTTGCTTACGCGTCAAGTGTAACATCCTACTTTTTAGACTTTAAGAAATTACTTTAAATTAACATTTATTTAAGAAAACGTTTGGGGTTTACAAAAATTTTGGCGGAGTTCCCTTTGAAAATCGGACTTTTCCCCGAAATTAAATTAAACCTATCAATCCAGAACAGTTTGCAAATCAAGTAAAATAAAACTTTCAATTCAAAATATTCAACATTAGGCCATACTTTAAAACTTATCAAAATAAGAATATACATATGACTCTTCAAATATACAAAACGCTTAAACAAAATAAAATCATTAATTACAATTATATTTACAAAAATCTATTTATTACAATATAAACCTATGAATGGTTGCCCTACAATTGGGACCGTGAGGTCGCCCTAAACAATATACTCTCCAACAAGAGTATCACGTTCTCGGCTTTGACATTCTGTGTCTGTCTCCTTGGTGTACCTAATATGTCCACTGTAAGGGTGAGTACTTTGAAATCTAGATCAAAGAAAACGTTTAAAAACAGTGATAGACCATAAAGAGGCATATTCACACACAAACAATAACAATTATACAATTCACAATTCAATTAACAAGTAAGGCACCACAACCTTGTTCAGTTTAATAACTATAATTATAGAGGGTATAATACTTTAATATAATACTATAATGCACAATCACATGGTTATGCCCTGCTAACGTCACACTTATGTGATTTAATCCTCGAATCCGATATTAAACATTTCATTTCATTTTAGTAACTTTAACACTTTGATCGGATTCAATGAATTAAAACACCTATAACAATGCATTCACACTTTCCCTTTCACTTTCACATTTTCACTTTAACACTTTAACTTTTAAACACTTTTAACAATTGGGTACATTGTGCTTCACATTCTCCCCGAAGGAGGGTTCCTCACACAATGTACCTTAACACTTTTCCCTTTTACCAATAACAATAATATCCTCACATACACCCTCCACTCTGGGGAAAAACCGACCAGGAGTAAGTACTTCTCAACCAAAGTGATTCACCCCTATAGGGTTCGTCACACCGCACTTCACCCCTCTAGGGTTCGTCATGCTTGCTTGCACAGTGCTTCACCCCTCTAGGGTTCGTCACACAATTTGGATTGATTCGCCCAAATTGGCTTTAGCAGAACTCACCCTCGACTGGCCAAAACGAGCCAAAGTATTAGAATTATTGTGGTTTGTGTAGAACCAACCCCCAACACGGGAAGCAAACCCGTGTCCTTTGCAGGATCAAAGTTCTCCACAATAATTCCAGTATATACTCTTGCCCTCATCAATCGTAAAACGACGTGTGTTTTTCCCCTACTCCTAAAGTCCACCTTTACACCATGCATGATACAATATCTCAAGTGTTTCTCAATTGAATTTAAGACCCTCTTTGTTCTTTAGAAAAATGTGATTTAATTGGTTTAAACTCAATTGAGAAATACTTGGCCCTATTTAATGCATAACTATATAAATGTCATTTACAATTTGCTTATATACACTTTAATAATAATAATCATACAAACAATATCAATCAACAATCAGAAATCAACCAGTCAATCAGTCGACATACTCAGGTACGTCTCAGGGACTTTAATTTAAGTCACCTCCCTAGAGTTCTTCACTTCCTATCTTAACAATTCACAGAATCAGTTAATGTAAACATGCATAAATAACATACCATTGGAACTTAAGGTTTTCTAGCTAACTTTACCTTCCTAAACATCAACCTAGCCAATCAACAAATACACCTATTTATAACTCTATTACTATAATTAAACCCTTCCTCTAACACTAGACCAAAGTACACCCCTTACCTCTTGAAGAGAAGAGGAGAAAGAGAGAAGTTGACAGAGCACCAACACCCACTCCAATCCAAGCTTCCTAAGTGCTTCCTCTCTTGATTCCTATGTCTCCTCAAGCTCCTTGAACCAATTGGAGACTCCACTTGACCAATTGCACAATTTGGGGGCTTAGGGTTAATTTGGGGGTTTGGAGAGAAAGAGGAGAAATTGGAAATTGAGAGAGGGAAATACATGAGGGAGTAATGGGGAATTGATTTGGGGGTTTGATTTGTTGATCTTTTGGGTGGTTGTTTGGGAAATCAAAAACCCTAGGTGAGAAGAGAAGAGAGAGATCGTGAGAGAGGAGAGAGGAAATTCCATGAAAAATGAGTCAAAAACGTGTTTTTAAGCTGAAATAACAGTGGTTAATTGATTAACCACTTTGGTTAATCGATTAACCAATGTAATTTTGGTCAAAAACATCATTCAGGCCTTAATCGATTAACCTCATGCTTAATCGATTAAGTCGTGAGCATCATTCAGGTCTTAATCGATTAACTGGTTCAACCCACATTCCTTTTCACTTCAAAGTGTCATAACTTTTTTGGTAACCGTCGAATCTTGCTCAACTTTTGAGGCAGGCTTCCTAAGACACTTATCTTTACTTCCAACGGTGGAATTTGGGTTTAGATCTATGGATCTTCTATTTCTAACTTTCTAAAGTCCTATACTCTTAATCCTTAAATAACATTTCTAAACCACACGTTTAACCTAACATATTCCTTTCTCCACACTCTAAACCTATTCTAACTTAGTTCTACCTCATACAAACCTACTTTTTGCTAAACACTACATTCTAAACACTTAAGCACATACTAATTTACCTCTAATAACCATTCTAAACTGACATCGGAAATTGGGGATGTTACAATTCTCCCCCACTTATAAGAATTTCGTCCCCGAAATTCGGCTTACTTCAACTAAAAGGATGACATAGAGCTATATGCTCGACTGAAGGAGAGGTCTTAACCTACTTCAGAATAAACACAACCTTGGGTATTCACTCCCCCACTTATGATACAACTCAGGTTGGATTTCTTTACTAGGTCTACTTGATTGCTATTGAGACTTTCACCAAAAAGTCCCACTTAGTTTCTTAAGGTTCCAAACATAAAGTTCGAAGCCTAGGGGCAATACCTGTCAATACAGACCTACTTAATCCTACATCCAACACTACCTAACATTATTCAACAAAATCTAGGCATCCAAACTTTCACAATACATATCCATACACAATATAGATAAAGACAATCAAAACACAAAACATTTATTATTTAAGAAAAGTCAATGTCACAAAATTAAAATTCAAACATAAATTAAAGGGAAAATCAAATACAAAAACAAAGCATCAAAGTATTATAATACCTAAAGATTTTCATTTTAAAATCAAACATAAATTAAGTAAAAGAAACATCATTTAAATTTAAATTAAACTTTATTAAAGAGTACATTCCTTAAAAGAAAAGTAGAATATCGATTCAACACAAAGAAGTAGAAGTAATCCATACACACCAAAGGATCTTTGCATTGGAATGAGAAAAAGGTTGGAAAAATTTAGCCAATGTCATTACTCCCTTAGACTTAAAAGAAATTATTATTGGTGCATGGATGCAACCAAGTTTTAGAAGAACCAGTTAAATACATAAGGTTTAAAATCAAGGGTATAAACAATCTCTTGACAATCCTCAGTAGTTACATAGCCTTTTCCGGTATGTGACACGATTAGAAAAGATAAGGTTGAGGATTAATAGAGAGATGGCACTATTAATCTTCAACCAAGTTTTTTTATCATGAAAGAGAAAAGGTTTGGGATGTCCTTACGTCCCGGATTGTCAATCATGGAAGAAATATATTGTACAAATTAAAACTTTAGTGTATACTAAACATTTTCTTAAGAATAGTCAAAGTTGGAAAATACTTGGACTATAACTATGATTGAAAACATTGGAGTTATAGTGAAAATAAAAACACTTCAATCCTATGTATAGAAAATAAGTTGTTGTTTTCCATTACAAGTTTGTCACTTGTAAGGTTTTCTTTAGAAAGATTACTTTTGAAAAATATAGATATACTAAGGAGAGATGAAAATTCTAAGTTACCTATTTGAGGAAACACAAGGCAATTTAACTTTGAAAATTTGATTTGGTGATTAGTTAATAAAAATCATTAGAGTACTCCTTTAAAATTACCTTCCTTAAGAGGCGGAAAAATAATCTTCGTCAAAAATCAATTTGAAATAGTACTCAAGGTACTTGAAATAATTTGGAATTGGGATCTACCCAAAATTACAAGTAAAGGTTTCAGAAAATAGGTGGACTTAACATATAGTCCTAATAAGTTCAAAAATCGTAAACACATGTATATATAAAATTCCAACGTTCGAAAACATTTTAAAACTCGCTTCCTATATGCACGTCTATATGCCTCCACAACTATGCCCGAAACTCTAGGACTCACTAAGATCGAACTTAGCTTTTACCGCCCAGTCTATGAATGAAAACTATTGGGGTCTTACACTCAACCTAAGAGAACTCTACAATGCAAGACTTCAACTAATACTACACTTGTTATCTTCCTAAGATTTAAGGTTTCCTAATTGGTTCCTTAGGTTTAAAGATCGCACAACTAAGATTTACCCTCAAATCCTAGTCGAGACTTCCCTATTACTAACTAGACTTTGGTGCTACAACTTTTATAATGGATGCTAAGATCGGGACTTTAACATTCACAAACTACATTCTACGGAAGAGTTAGTAATGGTTTGGAAATGATTTGAAAATTGTTTGCACTTCCGGAATACAGTTTGTTCAATAACACAACGAATTCCTTGGAGTTCTATATGAACTTGAAGGAAGAAGGGATAACATCCATTACCCTGGTTTGGTTCTAAACTAGACTTTAACTCTAGGGTAGCTACATTACCTTTAACTTACCTTGCTACCTTCACTTTACATTTTCCACTTCTACATTAAAGTAGAAATAATGAAGTACCAACTTCTGTGTAAAAGGTTTGGTACTTGGTGATAAAAGAATTTTCAAAATTTGCATTTTCGTTAAAATGAGGAAAAAGCACTTTATATTTTTGTAAAATTCTTTTCATTTAAAGCTTAAGCAAAATTATTGTTTAGGAAAGACATGTCAAGCACTTACAAGTCCAAACCATTCATATAAGTTTCAAAATCATTTCACATCCATTTGAAATTGATTCTGAAGCTTGAGGATTCCTTTGACAAAGAAAATAAGAATCCTCTATAGTCATCAAACTCAAATAAAAGGAACGGATTTATGGTTAAAAAATTTTCAATGTCATTCACCCTCTTTAAATTCTAGTGAATGCCTTTCCTCTCATTTTAATTTGAAAGTTCAAATTGACTTATGTCGCCTCAGTTGAATTCCTATTAATTGATAATTGGTGTAACTTACAAGTAAATTACACTATCATTCAATCAGTTAGGAATTCACATGGTGAGTAAAACTTTCTTAAAAATCAGTGTTGCGACATTCCATCAATTATCAAGGTTTGAATCAATTCCCTACTTTGGAAAGTATTTAAAAGAGTAATATGTCAGATTAGTCCCTGACTTTGTAAGCGTAGGTCAAGTTAGTCCCTAACTTTATTGAAATAGCAATTTAGTCCCTGAGATAGGAGAACGTCGATCAAGTTAGTCCCTGCCGTCATTATCGCAGGGATGTATTTGTTTTAAAATGTGATAAAGATAGGGACGTATGTGAATTAAAACGTAATCTCAGGGACTAAATTGCTATTTTGATAAAGTCAGGGACTAACTTGACCGATGCTTACAAAGTCAGGGACTAATCTGACATATTACTCGTATTTAAAATATCGGTGTACTTGACATTCATTGTAAATCGTAATACTATTACCTTTCGAAAATAAAGTCTTGTAAAAAGTCTGTTGCAAAAACACTTTCATATTTTAAAAATTCAGAATACATTTATCACCAAAATATAATGTGGAACTGTGAAGGCAATTAGATCTTACTAAGTCGACACTTAGTAATTATAGTTAAAGGCAATTACAAAAGATTAACTCCTATTCACTTCCGCTGCGCACTCTGATGAAGAATGCTCGGGATGTAAACTAGACAACTTCTAGTACCGATCCTATCCTTAGACTTAGAAAATAACTCTGGCACTTATTTGGTTGGATTCAAGGACTTAACGATGTCATCTATCAATGAATACAAAATGCGAGGGATCCTTCTCGATTCTATATTGCATTGGAGATAAAATTGTTTTCGTACTACTTGAGTTCCAATCAAATAAGGAAAAGACTCATCTTCGATTCAAAAGAAGGCCTTGAGAATTCACCTTAAAGCGAAATCTTAATCCCTTGTCATATTTGAAATAGAAACGATTGTTTCAAAACTAAGAGTTAGTACTTCTCGTTGGGGTAGCGATTGCAAGCTCTGTCCCGTTGGGAGTTTTCCTTTCCCTTAGTCTCTACTTTCTGTCCATTTCTAAATACAACAAATTTATACTTTGAAAAATTTGGCTAGCCCACTTCAAATTGAAGATACATTTGTATGACTACTAAACTACGACTCACCCTTCTAAACTATACTCATTCCTGCTTACGATGCATGCATGCATGAAACACTAAAGTGCACTACTTAATCAACTACCTATTAGTTACTCCCATGTGGAGTAACTCTTTGGGAGTAGGAAAATCCATACTCCGGGCCGAGGATTGCAACCATTGCTCTGATACCATATTGCAACATCCTACTTTTTAGACTTTAAGAAATTACTTTAAATTAACATTTATTTAAGAAAACGTTTGGGGTTTACAAAAATTTTGGCGGAGTTCCCTTTGAAAATCGGACTTTTCCTCGAAATTAAATTAAACCTGTCAATCCAGAACAGTTTGCAAATCAAGTAAAATAAAACTTTCAATTCAAAATATTCAACATTAGGCCATACTTTAAAACTTATGAAAATAAGAATATACATATGACTCTTCAAATACACAAAACGCTTAAACAAAATAAAATCATTAATTACAATTATATTTACAAAAATCTATTTATTACAATATAAACCTATGAATGGTTTCCCTACAATTGGGACCGTGAGGTCGCCCTAAACAATATACTCTCCAACAAGAGTATCACGCTCTCGGCCTTGACATTCTGTGCCTGTCTCCTTGGTGTACCTAATATGTCCACTGTAAGGGTGAGTACTTTGAAATCTAGATCAAAGAAAACGTTTAAAAACAGTGATAGACCATAAAGAGGCATATTCACACACAAACAATAACAATTATACAATTCACAATTCAATTAACAAGTAAGGCACCACAACCTTGTTCAGTTTAATAACTATAATTATAGAGGGTATAATACTTTAATATAATACTATAATGCACAATCACATGGTTATTCCCGGCTAACGTCACATTTAGGTGATTTAATCCTCGAATCCGATATTAAACATTTCATTTCATTTTAGTAACTTTAACACTTTGATCGGATTCAATGAATTAAAACACACACCTATAACAATGCATTCACACTTTCCCTTTCACTTTCACATTTTCACTTTAACACTTTAACTTTTAAACACTTTAACTTTTAAACACTTTTAACAATTGGGTACATTGTGCTTCACATTCTCCCCGAAGGAGGGTTCCTCACACAATGTACCTTAACACTTTTCCCTTTTACCAATAACAATAATATCCTCACATACACCCTCCACTCTGGGAAAAAACCGACCAGGAGTAAGTATTTCTCAACCGAAGTGATTCACCCCTCTAGGGTTCGTCATGCTTGCTTGCACAGTGCTTCACCCCTCTAGGGTTCGTCACACAATTTGGATTGATTCGCCCAAATTGGCTTTAGCAGAAATCACCCTCGACTGGCCAAAATGATCCAAAGTATTAGAATTATTGTGGTTTGTGTAGAACCAACCCCCAACACGGGAAGCAAACCAGTGTCCTTTGCAGGATCAAAGTTCTCCACAATAATTCCAGTATATACTCTTGCCCTCATCAATCGTAAAACGACGTGTGTTTTTCCCCTACTCCTAACGTCCACCTTTACACCATGCATGATCCAATATCTCAAGTGTTTCTCAATTGAATTTAAGACCCTCGTTGTTCTTTAGAAAAATGTCATTTAATTGGTTTAAACTCAATTGAGAAATACTTGGCCCTATTTAATGCATAACTATATGAATGTCATTTACAATTTGCTTATATACACTTTAATAATAATAATAATAATAATAATAGTCATACAAACAATATCAATCAACAATCAGAAATCAACCAGTCAATCAGTCGACATACTCAGGTATGTCTCAGGGACTTTAATTTAAGTCACCTCCCTAGAGTTCTTCACTTCCTATCTTAACAATTCACAGAATCAGTTAATGTAAACATGCATAAATAACATACCATTGGAACTTAAGGTTTTCTAGCTAACTCTACCTTCCTAAACATCAATCTAGCCAATCAACAAATACACCTATTTATAACTCTATTACTATAATTAAACCCTTCCTCTAACACTAGACCAAAGTACACCCCTTACCTCTTGAAGAGAAGAGGAGAAAGAGAGAAGTTGAGAGAGCACCAACACCCACTCCAATCCAAGCTTCCTAAGTGCTTCCTCTCTTGATTCCAATGTCTCCTCAAGCTCCTTGAACCAATTGGATACTCCACTTGAACAATTGCACAATTTGGGGGCTTAGGGTTAATTTGGGGGTTTGGAGAGAAAGAGGAGAAATTGGAAATTGAGAGAGGGAAATACATGAGGGAGTAATGGGGAATTGATTTGGGGGTTTGATTTGTTGATCTTTTGGGTGGTTGTTTGGGAAATCAAAAACCCTAGGTGAGAAGAGAAGAGAGAGATCGTGAGAGAGGAGAGAGGAAATTCCATGAAAAATGAGTCAAAAACGTGTTTTTAAGCTGAAATAACAGTGGTTAATCGATTAATCACTTTGGTTAATCGATTAACCCGTGTAATTTTGGTCAAAAATAGCATTCAGGCCTTAATCGATTAACCTCATGCTTAATCGATTAAGTCGTGAGCATCATTCAGGTCTTAATCGATTAACTCAAGGCTTAATCGATTAACTGGTTCAACCCAACATTCCTTTGCACTTCAAAGTGTCATAACTTTTTCGTTAACCGTCGGATCTTGCTCAAATTTTGAGGCAAGCTTCTTATCTTCACATCCAACGGTGGAATTTTGGTTTAGAGCTATGGATCTTCTATTTCTAACTTTCTAAAGTCCTATACTCTTAATCCTTAAATAACATTTGTAAACCACACGTTTAACCTAACATATTCCTTTCTCCACACTCTAAACCTATTCTAACTTATTTCTACCTCATACAAACCTACTTTTAGCCAAACACTACATTCTAAACACTTAAGCACATACTAATTTACCTCTAATAACCATTCTAAACGGACATCGAAAATTGGGGATGTTACATCAAGACAGTTGAAGACTGTTGATGTCTAGCAAGAGTACTAGGTCGACAAGTAATACAGATAGTAAGTGAGTATCATTCCACTCGGGGATTGCAAATTGTTTTTAATAACTTTTCACCAATTCGTAATTATTAATGCAACTTGTTATTGAATTTTAGAAGGAGAAGGAGAATCTAAATAAAAATAAATAAAAAGATTGAGGAGATAAGATGGTTAGAAAGCAATAGAAAAAGGTTAGGAACTTGATTTCATTGTATGATTCACTTATTTAACTATGAATTAGGTTTTCCTTCAAATCAAGAACAATTCCTAAATTAGTAGTTACTAGATTTCTCTTATGCAACTACCGTTTATTTTTCCGATTATTAATTCGCAATCTCTCAAGTAATTAAATTACCGAATAAATAATTTATTAAGAACATGGAATTAATTAGTTATATAACTAACCAATTAGATCTCTCTGTGTTGAATAGTTATACCGTTGAATTGCATGGCCTATTCTAAATCCTAATTCTCATTAGTAACTTAGAAAATCCACAAAATAAATTGCGCAGGTTTATGTGATAAAAACACAATCAACGCTTGATTTAAAAACAGGAAAACACTAAATCATAAATTAAAATAAGTTACACCATACAATTTACACCATGTTCCTAACAAGAGGTTTTAGTTACACATAGAAATAAAGAAAACGTAAGCAAAGAGAAAACCTCATATCATAGACAATACAGGTTAACTCTCCAAGAGACCTTCAATCCTCACGCAGATCTCTCTTGTAGTGATGATCTCCAATCTTTGTGCCTTGCCTCCTTGCTCTCAATAGATGTTACTAACCTCTCTTTCTAATCCTAATTGAATTCTATGATCTCAAAACCTACTGAAAAATATTTACAAATCCTTTATTTAAAGAGTAAAACAAATCCTAAAATAAATCTTAATTAAATCTAGTAGATAAGGTCCATGTTTATCTTCTAATTTCTGACCAAGTCTAAGATATGAAGCCAAATTAAACTTCTCTTCTTCTACTTTGTTCAGAATCTGGTCAAATTGGGCCTCCAGCATGTACGTGCGCCCCAGGCGCGCACGGTCTCACGCCCCAGGCGCGCAGGGTCTGATAGAAATTCCTCTGTTCTAATCGGCGCGCCTCAGGCGCACCCGTCCTCGCGCCCCAGGAGCGCGAGGTAGTTCCTGACTCCGTTTTGCTCCGTTCTTTTTTCATTTGCAAGATCTTTTCATCCTCTTTTTAAGGAAACCGCAATTGGTGGTTGAAACAACTAAGGAACCCTAGGAGAACACCTAGAAGGGGGGGTTGAATAGGTGTTTAAGAAACCTTGAAAGATTTTTGAAAGAAACAAATCGAAACAATCAAAACAAATGATTTTTGCAAAAAGCTCAGCTCTTAATCGATTAAACTGTGTCTTAATCGATTAAGACCAGAATGTTCACTAAATGTTAATCAATTAAGGCTTGTCCTAATTGATTAAGCACTGCTTAAATCTGAAAAATCACTTTTCAATCGAATACGAAAATAATCAATTAACACGTATGATCAGAGATTCAACGGAAAAGATTAACACCTATATTCTTATTGATTAACCTAGGTTATGAAAATGATTTTCCCAAATCAATTTGCACAATTAAGATTCAATTCAATCACTTATGAAAAATCACTCTTTTCTAGGTTTTCAACCAAGAACATATGAAATGAGAAGAATGTAAAGAGTTAAGGGTTTAGAGATACGGCACAGTGATTTATCCTGGTTCACTTTCATCCACTTGAAAGCTACATCCAGTCCCCTCTTCAACCAAGAGAGATTCTTCACTATGAGGAATTAGAGTTCTCAAATTACAAACAAATGCCTCTCAAGACTCCCTTCTTGATAGCCTCCAAGAGATACATCACACTCTTGTTTTGCAATCCTATTGACCCTCTAATCTAACCTCTTCCCTTTGTTTGTTGATAACTCCACACAACAAGTCTTCATGATGCTCATTGATACCTCACAACAAGACTTCACTTTGCTTGATTCACAACCAAGACTTCTTCTTCTTCAATTTGAATGAACTTGCTTGATGATAATCGACACACCAAGTCTTCTTGTTTGTTGTAGATATCTTGCCTCTTGCAAAGATTACAACTCAAATGAAAACCATATGACAATCCTATGAATCTCTTTCAATAGCTATGACAATATCACATAAGAGATTCCAAGATTCTTCTTCAAAGAATGTAAAAGTTAAAGCTTTTGATCTATGAAATTGAGAGAGAATAGAGTGGCTTGATCTTTGTAAAATTGATGTAAAAATGATGCTTGATGATCACAATGATTAGGAAAAGGTTTATATAGAATACCCAAAAGTTAGTAACACTAAAAACTGATTTTGAGAAGTGAAAAACGTATTTTAAAAACCAGTTGTACAGCTCTTAATCGATTAGACTGATGCTTAATGGATTAAGCACTGTAGCTTTGAATATGTTAATCGATTAGAACATGCCTTAATCGATTAAGATAGTGCAAATCACTTAAAAACTTGTTTTCTCAAAACTAAACCTTTTCTTTCAAACCTTTAAGCCACCTATTGATTTTAGGTTAAGTGAAAACTCAAATTATGATATAATCATGACCTTGATAGAGATTCACTACCCTTTAAATACTCTAACCAAAATCATCAAAATAAAAGACTCAAACTACAGATATTACCAATATACTCAAACTAAGTCTTCATGAGCTTGTTCTCTCTTCTTCACTTGATGTTTGTTGTTTGCTTGTTGAGCTTGAACTTGATCAACACATTTGTAGCATGTTCAAAACCTTTTGTCATTATCAAAACATTCTCAATGGAACTTACAATCTCCCCCTTTTTGAAAATGACAAACATGTTTTGAAGTTGTTTGAAGTTGTTGATGCTTGAACCATTTGATCACTTGGTGAGAAACATGCTCCCCCTTGCTAAATGCTTTTGACATTTGAAATTCAATTGATAGAAGCTTGATTCTCCCCCTATCTTCAACAACTTTGCTCAACCTACATAAAAACAACAAAACAACCCTTTCTCCAAACAACCATTTCTCCCCCTTTTGGCATTATCAAAAAGTAATATATACCAATTGAAATATACAATTCTAAGCCAAAATAGAGAAATCAATGATCATTTCTTCACAACATTGATACCAAATGAAAAACAAAAGAACTATACTTTGAAATGTGATACCAATTGGCAAGAAATATGACAATGAAATATGATACCAATTGAGACTAAAAAGATCATAATATCACTTAACAAAGTAAGATATAAATTGTAAAGAAATATCACAATAACAACAATAGCATGATAATCATCTAATGATCACACAATGATACTAATTACGAGTTTTGTAGAGGATATACCAATTGAGAAAACTACATTTGTCAAAATCCAACAATATCAATTGTACCAAATTGTAGAACATTCTCTTGAGACTTGAAGAAGAAAATCAAAGAATAATACTTGTAAGTCCTTTGCTCTTCAATCATACCTACAAAACAATCATGCTTTTCTTTTTGGTATCCAAATAGTTTTGGATCCATTTTTGTTAGTTAAGGGACTCTCACCCTTCTTAACCCAAACAAAATTTCCTTTAGGTATACCATGCACTTTAATATAACACACATTTGAAGTATGTCCATGAGTACTACAATAGAAACATGTTGGTGCATTTGAAAAATCAACCTTAGAAAAATCAACAACATTTCTATGAGAGTTACTCTTAGCATTAGTATAACCCAAACCAAACTTGTTTGAATTTCCTTTTTGAAAATTTAACAATGTACGCAATCTAATATCACCACTTGTGAAACTTGCAAGCTTATTTTTCAAAATAGCATTTTCATCTTTAAGCAACTTGCAATTCTCACAATCAACCACAATATTCAATCTACTAGCACAATCACAAGAAGAACTAGCATAAATGAGATCAAGGGTTTCATTTTCAAGATTAAGCTCATCAACTTGTTTTTGAAGTTCTAAATTCTCTTGTTGATGTTTCAAAATGAGCTTCTTTCTTTCAATGTTTTTCAAAGCTAGTTTTTCAAATTGTTCATGCATTTCTTCATAAGCATTATATAACAATTCATATTTAGAAGAAATTTCGGATTTAGTATGACTTACATCGTTATCCTCGCTTTTTTCACTTGATTCATCATTTGAACTTTCCTCTTCATCTACTTGAACAAGCAAGTTGAGATTAACAACTTCTTCATCATCCCAAGAACTACTAGATGTGCTTTTCTTCTCTTCTTCATCATCCCAAACGATGTATGCCCTTTTATGTTTTGAATTTTTCTTTTCTTTCTCCTTCTTCTTGAGATACTTAGAGCACGAGTACTTGAGATGACCGGGTTTTCCGCATTCATGGTAAACTACACCTTCTTTTGATGTCTTGGTCTTGTAGTGTGGGGAATTCTTCTCTTTACCTTTGTCTTTGTTCAACCTTCCTTTTCTCCTGAGAAACTTGTTAAACTTCCTTAGTAAAAGTTTCATCTCTTTTTCATCAACATCCGAATCGGAATCTTCACTATCATCATCATCGGAACTCTCTTTCTTTTTATATGAGTTATTTGCTTTAAGAGTAATTCCTTTTCTTGATTTGTTCTTATCCGACTCTTCATGCATATTCAAACGTTCAAACTCCATTTCATGTTCTTGAAGCTTTCCGAAAAGTGTTGCGAGATCCATAGCATCCAAATTTTTAGATTCTACAATAGCCGTTACTTTTGGTTGCCAATTCCTATCCATACATCTCAACACTTTGTTAGTAAGTTCACCTTGTAAGAAAGTCTTACCAAGAGCAAGTAAATGGTTAATAATGTGATTAAAACGTTTTTGCATATCATTAATAGATTCATTTGGAAGCAATTGAAACAATTCATATTCACGCATCAAAACATTCAATCTAGCTCTCCTAACCTCACTAGTTTCTTCATGAGTCACTTGTAGAGTGTCCCACATTTCCTTAGCACTAGCACATTGAGAAACTCTAAAGAATTCGTCATAAGATAAAACGGAGGTGATGATATTTTTGGCTTTAAAATCATATTGAACTTTCTTTCTATCATCATCATCATTCCACTTGTCCTCGGGGGTCAATTGTGCTACACCTTCAACTAAACTAGAGGGGATATGAGGACCTTTTTCTATTGCTTTCCAAATTTCACTATTTATGGCTTGGATAAAGATTTTCATTCTTACTTTCCAATAAGCGTATCCCTCACCATTAAATAGTGGAGGACGACTTATCGAAGCACTTTCACCACCAAAGGGATTCGTAGAACCCATTGCGGTTACTTAACAAGGATCTTTACGAAAAAGCTCTTATGCTCGTGTCTTTCGACCGAGCTCTGATACCAATTGAGGAAATCGCAATTGGTGGTTGAAACAACTAAGGAACCCTAGGAGAACACCTAGAAGGTGGGTTTGAATAGGTGTTTAAGAAACCTTGAAAGATTTTCGAAAGAAACAAATCGAAACAATCAAAACAAATGATTTTTGCAAAAAGCTCAGCTCTTAATCGATTAAACTGTGTCTTAATCGATTAAGACCAGAACGTTCACTAAATGTTAATCGATTAAGGCTTGTCCTAATCGATTAAGCACTGCTTAAATCTGAAAAATCACTTTTCAATCGAATACGAAAATCAATCAATTAACACGTATGATCAGAGATTCAGCGGAAAAGATTAACACCTATATTCTTATTGATTAACCTAGGTTATGAAAATGATTTTCCCAGATCAATTTGCACAATTAAGATTCAATTCAATCACTTAGAAAAATCACTCTTTTCTAGGTTTTCAACCAAGAACATATGAAATGAGAAGAATGTAAAGAGTTAAGGGTTTAGAGATACGGCACAGTGATTTATCCTGGTTCACTTTCATCCACTTGAAAGCTACATCCAGTCACCTTGTGAGTGAGCCTAATTCTGAGCCAGTGGTGGAGGATTTGCCAGCTTCTGAGTCTGTTCTTGTGAAGGTGCATGTCAGTGCTGATGAAGGTGTGGATACTGAAGAAGGGTGGACACCTATTAAATCAAGGAGTAGAGGTAAATCTAAAGTTGTAGTTTTGCACACTGGGGAAACCTCTAGGCAAACTTCTAGTGGATAGAATAGCAGCTTGGAATATTAGAGGGCTAAATCGTCCTCTAAAACAGAAAGTAGTTGTAGATTTTTATAATAAATATAGTGTAGGTTTGTTAGGTATTTTGGAGAATAAATTATGTGCATCCTCTTTTAATATTGTTGAGAATAGATTGCTTCTGGTTGGGGTTCTTTTTCCAATCATGATTTAACTCCGGTTGGGCGTATCTGGCTTATTTGGAGAATAGATATGTTTGATGTTGAGATTATTAGCAGGTCTGATCAATATATTCTCTGTTATGTGAAGGTCAGGCATACTGATGTTGTTTTTTATGCAATTTTTATTTATGTATCAAACGATTATGAGCATAGGAAGGAGCTTTGGAATGTTTTGAAAGAAATTCATGCTTTAATTCAAATCCCTTGGATTATTTTAGGGGATTTTAATACTTTCCTTCAGATGAAGAGAAGCTTGGTGGTGTGCCTGTTGATGTTTCCTTATTAGCTGATTTTAATGATTGTGTACACACTTGTCAGTTGATTGATATGAGGTACAGGGGTTGCTACTATGCTTGGTGCAACAAGCAGGATCACCAGGATAGAATATATTGTAAACTTGATCGTGCTCTAGTGAATGATCATTGGTGTATGCAGTGGCCGAATGCTGAAACAGAGTTCATTGTTTCTGGGGTATCTGATCACTCCCCCGTCCTTATAGACTGGGGATTGGGTTCTCAGCCGAGAAGATCTGGTTTTAAGTTCTTCAATATGTGGGCTGATCACAGGCTTTTTGAGCAGATTGTTAATGCAGTATGGTCTATGCAGTGTGATGGCAGTTACATGTACAAGGTGTGTTGCAAGCTTCGCCTTCTAAGGAAGCCTCTGTCTAATCTTAATAGGGAGGCGTTTGCTAATATTGACAAGAGGGAGATTCAGCTCAGAAACAAATTGCATTATATTCAGATAAAGTTGATTACTAAGCCATATGATGTGGCTTTGCAGGCAGAGGAAAAAGATGTTCTCATGCAGTATCAGATGGTGAGTCAGACAACTTTGTCTTTTCTTAGGCAGAAGGCAAAGTTATCTTCCCTGAATGAAGGTGACCAGAACTCTAGGCTTTTTCATACTTCTATTAAGCAGAGGCAGTACAGGAACAGGATTTTGAGGATTGTCAATGATCAGGGTCATGTGGTTATGAATCAGGATGATATTTCTAATGCTTTTGTGCATTACTATAGAACTCTTTTTATGGCTAATTATGGAGTTCGGGCTTTAGATCAGAGTGTTATCAGACATGGTCCTATCCTTAGCACGGATCAGAAATTAAGCCTTATTAGGACTATTACTGATGAGGAAGTTAAGGCATCAATTTTTTCTATTCATCATGACAAGTCGCCTGGTTCGGATGGGCATGGTTCAGGTTTTTTCAAGAAAACCTGGGAAATTGTTGGTGATGACATCTGTGCAGTGGTGAAGGAGTTTTCTCTTCTGGAAGAATGTTGAGGGAGATTAACCAAACTAATTTGGTTATGATCCCTAAAGTTGAGAGTCCTAGTATTGTTAAGGACTTTAGGCCTATAGCTTGTTGTAACTCTATTTATAAATGCATTACTAAGATTTTGTGTAATAGGCTTAATTGTATCTTGCCTAGTATTGTGCAGGAGAGCCAGACAGCTTTTGTAAAAGATAGGAGCATTGTGCATAACATCCTTATTACTAAGGATCTGTTTAGGTTGTATGGGAGGCATAGGATATCACCTAGATGTTTAATGAAGATTGATATCAGGAAGGCCTATGATACTCTGAGCTGGAGTTTTATTAAGCAAATGCTTGCTGCTTACAGGTTTCCCGAGAAGTTCATTGGCTGGATTATGGCTTGTATATCTAATGTGATTTATTCTACTGTGGTGAATGGTTAACAGTTGCTTATTTATAGGGTCCAGAGGAATCAGGCAGGGAGATCCTGTTTTCCCCCTTATTTTTGTTTTGTCAATGGAAATATTGACTAGAATGCTGCAGCATACTACCTATCATAGGAATTTTAGATTTCATCCTTTACGCAAAGAGTCGAGGCTTGTTAATTTAGCTTTTGCAGATAATTTAATATTTTTTGTAAAGGGCACCCTGCTAGTGTTAACATTCTCATGCAGGCTTTTGAGAATTTTTCCATGCTGTCAGGCTTGTGTGCAAGCAATGAGAAGTCATTTATATTCATGGCAGGTATCCCTCAGCAGAGGCAAGAGGAACTTATTGAGATTACTAGTTTTCAGAAGGGGACTTTCCCTTTTAGATATCTTGGGTTACCTCTGTCTGCTAAAAAATGGTCTGTCTCTACTTGCCATCTTTTAGTAGACAAGGTGACTAAGAGGATTAATTCATGGAAAACCATGAATCTAGCGTATCAGGGCAGGTGTTGTCTTATAAACTCAGTCCTCTTGAGTTTGCATTCATATTGGGCTACTGTTTTTATTATTCCGAAAACTGTGTTGCATGATATTGAGAAGATTTGTAGAGGCTTTCTTTGGGGGAAACAGGAAACAGGTCATTATTCTGCTAATGTTGCTTGGGATTCTGTTTGTAAATCCAAGAAGCATGGTGGGTTGAACATCAAGGACAGTTGCATTTGGAACCTTGCAGCAATTGGAAAGCAGGTTTGGGATCTGGCTATGAAGAAGAATACGCTCTGGGTGACATGGATGCATTTGGTTTATATTAAGGAGCAAGATTTTTGGCAATGCAACTCTACTCAGGCATCTAGATGGCACTGGAAGCATATTCTAAAAGTCAAAGATAAGTTAAATACAGGTTTCTGTAATGATGCTTGGAGTAGGACTCACGATGGCATTTATAAGGTCAAGAGTGGTTACCTGATGCTCAAAGACTAGCAAGGGATATTTCCTTTGCATAGGATGGTTTGGAATAGTGTGAATGTTCAAAAACATTGTTTCATTGCTTGGCTTGCCGCTCTTGGGAAGCTCCAAACTATGGACAGGTTATATTTTATGGCTATTCCTAATCATTGTTGCTTATGTCTATCTTCTGCTGAGTCTAGGAATCACTTATTTTTTTAATGTAATTGGAGCTATAGTCTCCTTGATTGTTGTTGTCTCTGGATAGGAATTGACATGAGTCCATACAAGTATCACAACTGGAAAAGGTGGATCTGCCATGCTTTTAGGGATAAGGTCCGCCGTAAATGTGTGTTTGCTTTGTTTGCAGCTGCATTGATTTATCACATATGGGAGGAAAGGAACAATCACACTTTCAAGAACCAGAAGAGGAGTTTGCAACTTATTTTCAGTTTTATTAGGAGAGAGGTTGCTCATAGAATTAGTTTTTGTTTTCTTAATTTTGTAGATTGGAGGACTTAGTGTTTTAGTTGATAGAATCAGACAGGAACTATAGTATTATTTATTTGTTATTCTTTGGACCTTTGTCTATTTTAAACCCTTCCTAGAAGGTGGCAGAATGCCTTGGGTTTAGGCATTTGCTTTAGTCTTGAACTCTTCCTAGAAGGTGGCAAGGCTTTTGCTTATGTCTTTTCTTTTGTTTCTGAATTTTGCTCGTGGTAATTAAATTTTCTTTTACCGAAAAAAATTATATTATAATTTATAAACTTCTAGTTTATAAACTTTTGGTTTGACGATATGAGGCATTTCAATTGTACTATATACGTGTAAACAAAAAAAATTTCCAATACCTCTAGATAACAACTCTTTTAGAGCTCTAAATTATTATCATACTCAAATATAGTGTTAACAGCGTCTTCTAGCAATACTAAATAAAAGAAAATTTTTGTATAACTAGTAGAGTATGGAAGAAATATTTTGTAGAACATTTCGAACAAACTATTTCCACCATAAAAATACTCTATTAAAGTTAATATTGAAAATTAATGTAAAACAAGTATGAAAAGGTTACATCATAAACTATGTTTTGATTTTTATTTTTTAATTGAGTCTATTATATACATACTTGTATAAAAGATTAAAAGATAATGCACTAAAACTCCTTGTCCTCAAGTTCACTAAAATAAATATTGGAAAAATTAATTATGATAAAATATACTAAACTATTTTGAAATTTTACATATACCTTTGAAACTTGGTATATTTATTCGTGATCCACTACATTATAACACATTGTTAACCCCAATATTAAAAATATTAGGATATGCTATTTTAAAATTTTTATATCCGTAAAACTTTGTTGTAAAAATATATTATGTATAGATGTGATCAATTATTTATGTGATTCGTACATTCCAATCTAACTATTTCAATAATGATAATGAAAAAAAAATTAATAAATTTCTCATAAAAGAACCACATATTTTCAATAACCAATTTATATATCTAACACATGTTATTAAATTATTATTATTTTTAAATACTTTTCAAATAGGATATTTAAGCGGAGACTTAATTTTTGGAAATATCACAGAAATATTTATACTGAAAATAGAATTCATAACAAGATCGTATGAGATCATGCATAGTTTTGCTTACTAAAACTAACAAGCATCAAATATCTCCAAAAAGCATATGTGACCAAATACCATTCAATAATATTATATTCACACAAATATTGACGTCACTCAATGATATAAACAAATGCACAAGTATATCCATAATTATATTGGCAAATTCTTCTCTTTATCATAATGGCAGTAATCATTTTCAATAGAAAAATATTAGAACTTTTCATCACTAATATTTTTAAAACATGCCAATAAAGAAGCACATAAATTTCATGTTGTGAGATTATCACATTCTTATAATTCCATATTGAAAAACAAAACGACAAGGCACATGTACTCATTTAGGATAAATTTCTCCACTTATGCATATTCTTAATATGACAATAGCTATAAAAATTTTATAACTAACCTCGGAAAATGTACTACTCAACATGTGTGCAGAGCCAAGAAAATAGAAGCCGACATAAGATATGAGTCAACTTGATGAAGCATAATCTTCCTTATATAACTTTCAAAACAACTCATAAGGAGATCATTAGGGAACAATAACAAAAATTATATCAAATAAAGCTTTACTTTAATGTCAAATTGTTAATGAAAAATATATAAATCATATTAGTTTACTTCATGAAAAATATTAATATTTTCATGTTTCAACATAACGTTCAATAATAATTGATAAGAAACACAATTAAATATATAAAGCAAAATAAAGAAAATTATTTTTTCTCAAAGTAAAATCATACTTGTTTGACTGTCTTTGCATCACAAAAATAAACGTGCTAAAATTTAAAACTAATAATTTATGGCACATTTGTAGTATCATTGATACATCAAATAATAATTATCACTACCAAAAAAATATTTGTATTAAAATTAGAACTTGTCGATATAATAGTGAAATTATCCAATTTAATAAAATGATATCACATATTGATTTCATCAATAAAGGCACAACAACCCAATGACTGGTGTGATTGAAATGGCCCGTGGGATCCCGAGTACGACACTCGATGAAAACAACATTTTTTTTATTTTTAATAAAAATTTTATTAGTTCAATAAGACAAAAATGATAAGTGTCAGTATGGGTTCAAATTCTATCTGAGACAAATTTTGCTATTTTATTTTTCAATCATTCTTTGGAAAAGATATAAAATAGAATGCAAGGGTTAGTCTTGAACCCATCTGTAACATCCCGAATTTTAATCCCAAGAATAAACCAAATAATAATAGGATTAGGTAAATGATAATTATGTCCAAGAATAATTAAAATGATGGATTATGATTATTTTAGTGTTATAAAGTAGTTAGATAGCCTTAGCAAAGAATAAGAAGTTGAAATAAGGGGAACAAGTGTAAAAATGGATTTTCGATGTTTAAATACGTTATGTTAGGAAATTAAAAATAGAAGATTTATAACTCAAAACGTAAATTCCACCGTTGGATATGAAGGATAATATGTAGGGAAGCTTACTTTCAAATTTGAGCAAGATCCGACGGTTAACGAAGAATTTAAGGAATTTTAAGTGCAAAGAAAATGAATATATGAGAACTGGTAAAAAGACTCGAGTATTTAGTGAAAGACTCGAGTCTTTCGTACATACCATAAAAAAATAAAACGCGAATCAGACCCTCATTTCTTCAAAAACCCGATTATATCTTCTTCTTCACCCATGAGCACTCAACCCATGACCTGGAGACCTTAAAATTTCAATCCTTGTGGTCAACCATCATCATCCCCCAAGGTCCCAAGTGTGATCATCTCTTCACTCTCTCTCTCTCATAGGGTATCTTTCATTCTATGGCAATTTCTCTCTCTCTTTCCTCATCTCACCCAAGTGCTAGGTAAATTAGAGCAAGTGTTCTTCTTTCCTTCCTCCTTCTACACGAAATTATTGTCACCATCTCTAACCCTTGTCTTCTCTTTTGTTTATTAGGGAGGTTATGGCTCTTCCTCTCTCTTGAGTTTCTCTCTTTTTCAAGGAAAGGAAGTGGACTCTTCCTCACTCTCTTGTTTCGCTCTCTGGCTTGTCTCCTAACTGCTCTCTCCTTCATCATCACACTCGGCTCTCCTGGTCCTAATTTTAAAAGCTCTAAGAGTTAGGGTTTGGTACTCCCTTCTCTATCTCTCTCTTCATTGAGGTAAGAAGGTAGTGTTACCTCTATTTAGGGAATGAATTCTGGGATGCTTATAGTAATGGCTAAGGGAAGAAGGATATGCATATTAAGGAACCCTAGGGTAGATAATACTGATAAAAGTAGATTAATTAAAATAAAGAAAGAAAACTTATTTTTATGCTCATGAATACTTATGATATATGATGATGTTTGTGATATTGTGAAAACTTTATGAAAAAGGTATTTTGTAGTTGTTGTTGAAAAGATAAGAGTAAGTATACGAGGTCTAGATATGAAATTGGTGTAGTTGTAGGTTTGGATTAGTTTATCTAACAGACAAAGTAATTGGTAAATCACTTGATGATAGAAAAATGGGAATCTAGCGTAGGGTAATTAATTGAGAATAAGTTGAAAGATCTTAGGCACAAATTAATTAATTAAAGTAAGAATGAGGGAAGTAAGATTTATGGGGATTAATATAAGACTTTAAGCATAAATTGGGCCTAGTCAATAAATAAGAAAAAGAAAGAGAACTTAAGGATAAGTAATGTGCAGATGATTGTGTATGTAAGTTATTTATGGATGTATGATTTGATTGCTAATTTTTAAGTGATAATGTGAAAATGATAATAAGTTACTAATGAAAGGAAAGAGAGAAGAGAATAATTAATAGAAACTAAAGAAGAGCAAAGATAAGTAATAAAGAAAGAAAGAGAATATGATAAAAGATTAAAGAATTTGGTATGCGGACGCCAAGCCAAGTAAGTACGCCCCGCGAGTGCATTGATTGCGTAAGACTCACGTGTTGACGTGCGTAACATCCCGAATTTTAATTCCAATAAGAATTAGAACAATAATTAAAATTAGGAAATAATAATTATTCTAAAAAGGATTTAAGGTGATGGATTAGGATTTCTTTGAGTGCCATAAAGGAGTTAAGAAGAACTGGCATCAGATAGGAAAATTAAAGAAGAACAAATGAGTGCTAAAAACGGTGTTTTCGGTGTTAGAAACATCCTTCATTAGGAAATTAAAAATAAAATATCTACAACTTTAAATGTAAATTCCACTGTTGGATGTAAATAAGTGTCTTAGGAAGCTTGTCTCAAAATTTGAGTAAGATCCGACGGTTAACGAAGAAGATATAGCGATTCGAGTGCAAGACCTTCAGGCCACGCCCAGGCGCGCCAGTCTCGCATGCACCAGGCCACCAGATACCGCACGCCCAGGCGCGCCAGTCCACACGCCCAGGCGCGCACCAGTCTTAAAAGCTGGTGCAGCCAACACAAACACCGTACACACCAATTCTCTCTTCCTTTCTCTCAAATCGATTCTCCCTCCCCAAACCCTAGATTTTTCCGCTCCAAAAATCAACCTAAAAATCCAATTAATACTCATCATATATTTGATTTCCATCACACATAAACACTCAAACCTTCATCAATCTCTCAATTTCCCTCACAAAAATCATGGCCAAGAGTTAGGGTTCAACACCCATTTTTGATTTCCCTCATTCCAAGCTCAAAGTAAGTTTGATTCAAACTTTTCTCTTCTCCTCATTCATGTTACACGAATTTTTAACCCACATCCCTAACTAACTATGTCTCTTATGTTTCATGGTTCACTTTCTCTCTCCTCCATAGCTTGAAGCTTTCTCTCTCTATAAGGTTGAGGTAAGAGGGTTGTATTACCTCTATTTAGGACGTAATTTCTAGTTTGTATATAGTGATGGCTAGGAATAGAAAACATTAGTTATGATAATAAACAATAGGGTAGTTGAAGTTGACAATATGTTAATAATGAAAATAAAGAACATGACCCATTAGGTGAAGTATGAATTAGTGTGTAGGTAGAAATGATAATAATAAGTTAAGAATGAAATTATAGAAAATGAACCCACTCAAATGTTGTGATTATATGCGTTGTATGATGATTGTTTGTAATGTGTGGAATTAAAATATAAATATTAATAATAGGTTAAGTAAGAAAATGAGGACAATGAGACCACTTGTATGTTGAATGATGATTTGTATGAAGTGTATGTGGGAATTGAGCTTTGAAAATGAACATAGGATGTATTAAATTAATAAGTATTACAAATAAATGGGTGAATTGGGTTGTTGTGCATGTATGTGAGTGAATGATTGAATGAATGCTTGAATGAATGGTGGGAATAACTTAGAGCTAGGAGAATAAACATAATTAGTGAAATAAAATTATAAGAAACAATGAATAAAAGTAAGAGTTTGTGAATTGACTTAGACTAGTTGGATGACCATAGGTAGTAAGAATAGATTATAATAAGTAAGGAATAAAAGGAAATGATTGCAAATGTGTGTTTATTATGAATGTTTGAATTGTTTGATAACCCTTAGGTGACAATATGAAAATGTTAATAAGTTATTAATGAAAGGAATGAGAGAAAAGAATAATTAAGAGAAATTAAAATGAGAAAAGGAATAAGTAAGAAAAGAAAGAAAAGATTTAATAAGAAAGGAAAGAAAAAGACTTAATGAACAAAGAAAGAATAGACTTAAAGAGAAAAGAAAGAAAGAGAACGACTGATGGTCTGTTGGACTCAGTCATAAGAAAAGAGAACGACTGATTGTCTGTTGGACCCTGTCATAAAGAAAAGAGAACGACTGATGGTCTGTTTGACTGAGTCGTAAAGAAAAGAGAACGACGGATGGTCTATTGGACTCAATCATAAAGAAAAGAGAACAAAGAAAAGTAAAAGAAAGAAAGAAAAGAAAAAGAACAAAAGAAAGAATGAGATAAAATAAATAGAGAACTAAGAATGAAAATAAATGTGAGAATAAGAGGGCAGTAAAGTGAACTAAATGCGGCAATATAAGTAAGAAAAGTGAAAGAAGTTAAAATAAAATAAATGTGAATGAATGTGTGAAAATGGTATGTTTGTCGTGCGTCAATAATAATGTAGGCCTAGTTTATTTACTATGTTTCCTTAGAGGTTATTTCCTAAGTTCTGTGTAATGCTACCCTTCTTGCTATATTTATTGCAAGTACAGAAGGAGCTTGCATAGGTCATGGCCGAGCAGGAGTACACTCCACCACGTGGAGTGTAATATTGTCATGAGCGGACCAATATTTATGTTATAAATGTGATTTTGAAAATTTAAAATATGTATTAGTGTATGCTCCAAAGTTTTGTACTAATCGGGCGTTAGGTTTATCCTGGTTGTGGTATTATTAAGTTTTATGTTTAAAAATCTCTCTGGTATGAACAAGTACAACAAGAAATTTTGGAAAAGTGCGAAAAACAGAGGAAACTCTGCCGGATTTTCGTCAAAATTTTCAAGTACCGTTTTAAAAAAAAAAACTTAAATTATCTAATTAAAAGTGAGGGTGTTACAACGTGTGCAGCGGTAAGACGCACATGAAGTTGTGCATAGTGGTGGGTTCGCAAAACATTAAAAAGATGATTAAGTGTGCTTCGCGAACGCCAGGCCAAGTAAGTACGCCCCGGCTGGGTGCATTGGTTGTGTAAGACTCACGTGTTGACGTGTGCAGTGCTAAGGCGCACATGAAGTTTGCATGCATTGGTGGGTTCGCAAAGCCGTCAAAAAGAAGAGTTATATGATGTCGGCAGACAATCTATTGGACTTTGTCGAAGCGCAACCCAGATGGTCTATTGGACTCTGAGGATCACTAGCGCAACTCGGTCGGTCTGTCGGACTCCGGGGAAATAACCCAGACGGTCTGTTGGACTTTGGGGATAATTAATAAAAGAATGAATTCGGCGAACGGTCTGTTGGACTCCGGGGAAATAACCCAGACGGTCTGTTGGACTTTGGGGATAATTAATATAAGAATGAATTCGACGGACGGTCTGTTGGACTCTGTCGAAGCGCAACCCGGACGGTCTGTTGGACTCCGGTGATAATTAATGAAAAGGAAAAGAAAGAGAACAAAGGAAAGAATTAGATGAAATAAAAAGAGAACTAAGAATGAAAACAAATGTAAGAATAAGAGAAAAGGTAATGAGAATTAAGCGCTGGAACTTAAATAAGATAAATTATGTATAAATGAGATTGAATGTATGAAATGATTATGTTTGTTGTGTAATAGTAATAAGGTTAGGCTTAGCTCGTTACTATGACTTTTTAGAATTTATTTTCCTAAGTTCTGTGTAATGTTACCCTTCTTGCCTTTTTTATACAGGT
The DNA here is from genome assembly GCA_037953625.1 of Crotalaria pallida. Classification (NCBI taxonomy): domain Eukaryota; kingdom Viridiplantae; phylum Streptophyta; class Magnoliopsida; order Fabales; family Fabaceae; genus Crotalaria; species Crotalaria pallida. The sequence continues at coordinate 23,030,382 of CM075654.1, forward strand.
ACGAAGACGAAGCTTACGCCATTGCAAGCAGAGCAGGATAAAACTCCATCACATGCATGGAGTGTTTGTTTGTTATGAGTGGACCGTAGTTTAATTATGTTAAAGACCGTTATTTTGTAATTTAAATATGTAGTAGTTGTATGCCCTGAGTTTGTATTATATTGTTAAGCGGGCATTAGGATTAAACTGGCTAGCTGTGGTTATGTAAGTTTTATGTTTTAAATTATTCTGGTCTGGGCAGGTGCAAATCAGGAAATTTTGGAAAGTCCGAAAAACAGAGGAAACTCTGCCGGATTTTTGTAAAAATTTTCAAGTATCAATTTTAATAAAACTTAATTTAACTAATTAAATGTGAGGACGTTACACCATGACTTGTCATACTTGCAGTGATTGTTGCTACCAATATGCCAACTGCTGGCATTAGTATGAAATGCAAACATAATATGTGATATATATATATATATATATATATATATATATATATATATACCACAGTTACTGCAGAGTTATAAATTGCGTCTGCCTTGTTTGCATCGATGAGTTCTCCTTTTTTTTTCAGAACTATAAAATCTGATTCTGTTTGCATCGGCTCCCTTTTTTTTTCTAAGTTCTTCATGAACCTCTTTTTTTTAATGGACATGATAAAATGGTTTAATTCTCAAGAACTTGCATCTCTTATAAAATGTTCACGTCCATATAATATTGATACTTTGGGATCAATACATAATACTCCCTCCGGTCCTATTTATAAGACCCTTTTGGGGTTTTTCACTCCCACCGAGGAAAGTTGATAAATTTGTTAGTGGCATTGGAAATGTCAAAATTTGATATACTTTTTGGGAGTATATCAAAAGAAGAAAAATAAATAAATAAATAAAACATTAATAATATGAAAGTTTATCTTGCTTCAATACCCTTTGATGTATTAGTTTCAACACACCTTTTGGTTAGAGCTTCGTGCTGATAACGTGTTATGAATTAATGAAAATAAGAAGGCATAAGAGATTGAAGGAGAAAAGAGAAGTAGAGAGAAATTTGGTGGCCCATGCAGGTCTTGAGGTAAAGTTTACAATACATATGAGTCCTATTTTATAGGAAAAGATGAAACTCTATCATGAATAATTTGATTCAACTAAAGATAAACATAAAGTAGGGATAAACTCAAACTATGATAGAATCATTCACTAATCAGATAAATACAAATTATTTATAACAAAAAATGATTTATAGACCTATAAAATTACCCTACAAATCAATCTACACCATTAAGTCCTAAAAAGAGTGACATGTGTCAATTTTTTGTGATGTAGATTAATTTATAAGTTGATTTTTTTTAAATATTTATAAATTGATTTTTTAGATTGATATATCATTCTTAAAATTTTGTACCGTGTGCAATTGCACAATCTTGCACATGATGTGAGTTGACCTTAGTATTTGATACTGGATACATATATTAATGATTAGCTTTGCAAAAAATACATGGCTTTCCTTAATTTTTCTAACAACCGGTTTTAAGTTCTGACTGGGTCAATATTTATGAAGTCTTTTTTTTTTTTTTACTTCATGGGTATTATTCGATTAACAACTGAATATTAATCTTCTCCGAAGCGTAGAAATCATCAAAGTGAGTTTTGCTTCTATCAACAAGGTAGAGACCGAGCCTCTGACATCATGCTTAGAAAACTCAATCATCTACTAACTGGGTTGGACTTTGTTGATCAACATTTATGAAGATATTTATGAATTTTATTAGATATATTTTTTCTGATCTCAATTATAGAAAAAAATAATTTATTGATGGTCTCAAATATAATAAAATATTGACTATTTTTTTTATTAAATGTAATCATTTCTAGAATATTTTTATAAAGTAGTTATCTCAATTAATTTTTGTTTCATATCTAATGTCTACTTTTCTAAAGTACTTCTATATTATTTTATGAATTCGAAAAAATTAAATGCACTTAAATAACATTCTTAATAGTTGTGAAGTTAATTTTTTCCTTTAATTGAGACCATATAAAGAAAGTAAAAAAAGTGATAGGTGATATTTCTAATTATTATTGTATATATATTTTTAAAACGGACTTAATAAGTTCCATATAACCAAATTGCTTATTAGTGTAAGATGTTAATTAATAGTGCAAGCTAGCTAGTTCTTTGAATCGGTCTGGGTATGAATATCTCTTAGGATGAGATTATTTAAGTTGACTTGGAAAAGCTTATATTTAAATGATTTTTTTTTTAAAGAATCTTTGACAATATTTTGGTCTTCTTTCATGTCAGGAAAGAGCTGGATTTTTGGTTCCAATCATTCATAAAATTCCAGCCTGTTTTCTATGTCCTTAGCCAACTTCAACTAAAAAAGCCGTTTAGTACTACCCCATCGCAATTAGAGTCAAAGATGAAATTCCAAGGCAGAGTTGACATGCACGTTTTTTTTATGAAGTTTGACATGCACGGTTAACAATTCGTTTTTGACCGGGGTCTTCATAAGTATAGCTGCGAACCTAACTCTTAAACTGGGGCTATAGTTAAATACAACTTTAATCAAAATGATGATTCCATAATTTGAACCCTGTATGCAGAATTGTTAGACTCTTATTGGTAATGCATGATTGAAGATGGAAACAACTTCCGGGAGATAACTTTCTAAACAGAACTGTTACCTTTTTATGAACATTTGTTAATGCCTTTGTGGGTTTAATTTGATATATTTGATACATATACATCCATAGTTATGCTTATATACATACAGGTGGTAAATTGGCACATTCCATATTTCCACAAATAACTAATCGAAGCCTCTCAATTTTGATTTAAGCATAGCACTTCCAAATGAATTTGAGTATATTCTGAGTAAGTGAATATATATTCATGCACCTTAAATAAGTTAAAGTGGTTTCAGATATTAAGTTACTTTAGCTAATCAAACAAGGATACGTTTACTTACTTTATAGTTAATCTCACTTTAAAGTAGTTTTTCCCTCTCAAACTTAACTTTATAGTTAAATGAGGCTTTTTTTACTTAAGAGGGGTAGTTTTACAAACAATTTATGAAAAAAGAGTATTTTTGAAACTATTTACATAACATGGGGCAGTCAACAAAACTATTTACGCAAATGGGGCAGTCAAAGTAAAAAAAAAAAGTCTAAGAAGTCATGTGGGATGACTTAACCCAGGTAATATGTGTCACTCTTTGATTGGGTAGGGAGATTTTTTCTGGATAAAATTATTTAAAGAAAAACAAAAAATCAGCCGACACTCGCGCCACGTGGCGCAACCCTGTGGTTGCGTCACTGCGGTTGACGCAACGTGCCCGTCAGCCGCAGTGACGCAACCACAAGGTTGCGCCACGTGGCGCGCGTGCCCCCCCGTCCCCCACGTCCCAGCACAGATATACCCACCAGATTTTTACCCAATCACCCCCCTCCCCCCCAGCCCACCCCATTACCCGGTAAATATAACCCCCCTTATCCTATCTCCTATATTATATATACACCCATCACTAAATCACCAAAGACTCCCACCCTAAGGACTCCCTTCCTGCTTCGTTGCAAACACTCCCTCCCTCAGTATATTTTCTCTTCTCACGTTCCAGTGCAATTTCGCTCAGTGTATTTTTCTGATCACATTCCAGCATACACAATCCACTCCTACTTCAGCATATTTTGTAAGAATATTTATTTTCTTGTCAATTATCGTTGATTGTTCTACACGAATCTTTAATATATTTTTCGAGGTAAACTTTTAATTTATTTATTAGTTAGATTTTTTTATGTATTTATTAGTTAGATTTTTTTTATTTATTAGTTAGATTTTTTTTTATATATTTATTACTTAGAATTTTTAGTTAGATTTTTGATTTATTAGTTAGTTAGAATTCTTATTATAGTTAGATTTTTTTATCTATTTATCAATTAGATTTTATATTTATTATTTATTTATTACTTAAATTTTTTAGTTAGATTTTTGATATATTAGGTAGTTATAATTTTTTATGTATTTATCATTTAGATTTTTTATTTATATATTGTTAGGTTTTTTTAATGTATTTATTAGTTAGATTATGTATTTATTTATTAGTTTGATTTTTGTAATGTTTAGGTAATAGTTTGATATTTATTTATTAGTTAGATTTATTTATTATTTATTAGTTTGATATTGATGTTTAGGTAATATGTATTTATGTTATTAGTTAGATTTTGTATTTATTTATTACTTAGATTTTTGTATTTATTTATTAGTTAGATTTTTTATGCACTTATTAATGTTTAGGCATTAGTATGATTTTTTATTTATGTATTACTTTATTTCATGTATATTAGTTAGTTAATTTTTTTTTATTTATACATTATTTTAATTTTTAATGTTTAGGTATTAGTTTGAATTTTTATTTATTTAATAGTTAATTTTTTTATGTTTAGATAATAGTTAGAGATTTTGTATTAATTTATTAGTTTGATTTTTTATGTTTAGGTATTAGTTTGATATTTTTTATTTATTTAGTAGTTAGATTTTTTATGCACTTATTAATATTTAGGTATTAGTGTGAATTTATTTAGGTATTACTTTGTTTTTACGTTTATGGTTTTAGTAAGATTATTTATGTGTAGGTATTAGTGTTATTTTGTATTTATTTATTAATTTGATTTTTTTATTTATTTATTAGTTATATTTTTATGTTTAGGTATTAATTAGTGTTTTTTTATTTATTTATTAGTTTTGATTTTTAATGTATATGATTTAGTTTGATTTGGATTTATTTAGTAGTTTTTATAATGTTTAGGTATTCGTAGATTGTTTATTTATTTATTAGCTATATTTTTTTTTTATTAGTTCCATGATTAATTTTTTATTATTTTTATTACAATTGTTATTAATTAAATGTGTTAATGTTTATGCAGATAGTGATGGCATCAAGTTCATCTTCCTTAGGACGTGCGATTAACCCTGGTCCAGAAGACGATTCTGTTCTATACTTGCAACATAAACACGTCTCCCAACATGTGTGGAATGGTAGCTCTAATCGTGTTTTACGATGCAGGCGTGCACAACAGTTTCATGATGGAGTTGATGATGAAATTCCTGAGGCTTTGAAAAATAAGTTAAGGAGTACCGAATTTTATTGGGTTGCGGAATTGATGTTATTTCTGTAACACCCCAATTTGGCGACTTGAAACCATAACCGTTTTTAGTGAAAATTGGGGCCATTTTTTTTTTTAAACAACATGAGTATGAGGACCACGAAGTTTTCAAAACACTTTCAAAGTTAAACAATGTTCTCACACATCATGCTAAGCTTCAAGTTCCAAACCGAAGTGCCACATGACACCACACTTTGCAACTTGAACCTTATCATTCAATTAACGTAGCCCATTTCATGTTCACTATCAGAGTCAGTGGTTCCCAAAAGACAATGACATTAATCAATATGTTTCGGGGAATTACATCAGGTGCTCCGGATCTAGCTTTCGAGTAAATACAAGAAACATGATACTTCAAGTAAAAGAAAAGGAACTACCTACGAATCCTCTAAACTGAAGACGATGAATCGGCGGGAGGTGCCTCACTCGGATCAATATCAATCACATCCGCGTCTGGAAATGCTTCTTCCATGTCCTCCTCGGGATCTTCCTCGGGCTCACTCTCCTCCATGGCCTCATTTGCGTCGTCAGACAAATCATTCATGATTTCGTCCAATTCCTCTAGCTCTTCCGCCTCAGGGTCGACACGTGCTGGTAAGGGCATCCGATACCTACCATGGTAATCTGCCGGTCCACCAACCTGTAGATCTGAAAGCACGAAGCGACACGTGTGAGAATCGGGTTCAGTTCCTCTAAGGGTGTGGTGAGGGTCGAAGATGCGAACCTCAGATACTCCGCGCCATTCCCAACCTCGGCGGTTTACTTCCCATCTTCCTTCGTCACGGATATCGAATGTGAACTTAACTGGATCCATGGACTATCGGTTGACAACATAGGGACAGATACATATACAGAATAGAAGAATTTGAGAGAGTAAGTATTCCCAGACATGTGATGCCAACAGTGTGGAGTTATATTAGGCAAAATATTAAGGACGCACACAACAAATAAACAAGCAACCTATAAAACTATAACATTAGTTAATCACACAAATACTTATTACTTTCTTGCCTCGACACCTTAAACATGTTCACCTCTCATTCCATAATTCGCTTCTGCTGCGCACTCTGATTTCCATCGCTACCATCCAAGCTCATCCTCTTCTCATACTTTCACTCGAAAGTTACTTTCAAACACATTATTAGATATATAACTCTTTCTTTTCTTATTTAAGTTTTATGAAATTGTATCCATCAATGATGCAGGGAATTTTAATCATCAATGAGGTAAATCGCTCTCAAAGTTAGCACACATGTCTACATTTCCTCGGTCATCCACCCAACCTAGTCGGAAGCAAACAGGAGTACAGGACCTTTACCGTGCGGGCACGACAGCTGTCACACAACATATGGTCCCAGACCAAGAGGAATCAGCCTCAATCATCAATATCAATTCACAATAAGCATGGCTCACTATCTCGCAGTGGCAATCAAGATGCCCCACTCCAGTCCCTCTCACTGTTCTCGATTTGCAATCTAGGGGGCGACAGTACTAATTCTAGTTTGCAAAGCAGAACTTGCCACGGCATTGGACCCAGTCCCCACCACGTTAGTGCGCCACATGTGGAGTTGTTCCGCCTAGAATAGTACTCTAGACTTCTTGACGTATCACCGTCATTGTCCTCCCCTAATGCAATCTCCTCCTAAGTATCCGCAGATACTTATGGTATCTTCCTCTCCACTACTTCGGATCACTCATAACTCACCGCGTTAATACATGTCTTTTAAAAGTCTTTTAATAAGTTAATTAAAAGCTTAGTCCTATTGATCGGCTAATCCTTAGTGCATCCCTTCAACGAGTCCCGACCACTAATCCTTTCTCAAAACAACTCTTTCTCAACATCGCACAGAGTTGGACTTTCCTCGACAATTCCACATCTCGTATCTCCTTCTTCACCATTCTTTCCAAATCAGGTTTCAAAAACTCCTTTCAAAATAAGATTTCACAAATGTTCTCAAAACAATGTTTCACCATCTTTCTACAAAATAGTATTTCACAACTCTTTCGAAATTCTTCTTTTCAAAAATGAGATTTCATAACTCTTTTCAAAATAGGACTTTTTCAAATGCTTTTCCAAAAATAGAGTTTCACAAATCCCTTTCTTAAAAATAATGTTTCACCAAAATCCTTTTGAAAATAATGTTTTCATGAACCCTTTTTGAAAATACATTTCACATATCTTTTTCCAAAAGAAATAGAGTTTCACAAAATACTTTCCAAAAATAAAGTTTTATAATTTCTTTTCAAAAGCAAGGTCTGACAACCTCTTCTCAAAATTTTCCTTTCATAATTTTTTTTTTTTAAAAAATTCCTTTTTCAAAAACCCCTTTTTCAAAACACCTTCTTGCTGAGCGCTAGTGGAGGAGCAAGCTCAACTCAACACTAGTTCCCAGTCTAAAACCAAAACAAAGGAGCCCAGCTCCACTTCGTTCACCTCTTGTTCCAACAATCTATATCACTCTCCCCAACTCTGGTTTGTTTTTATCATTATCATCAACTTCTTTTCCCCTCATAGCTAGACCTCAGAAAGCATTCATCTTCTCATTGATACCCCATGCTCTGGCTCAACTTATTCGCTTTCATCACTTAGTCTTTTCAACAACCGTACATATCATTCTCTTGCTCATCACACGTATCTTTTAACTTCTTGTTATTTATTACTATTCACTGCATTATTGTGATTCATAACTGACCAAGCCTCATCATGCGTAAAAATTTATAAACAGACAGTAAATGGCACACTGACAATTAAACACAGTAAATACTCTAATTACTTACTCATACGGACTCTGGACACTAAGTTTCGACTTTTGAGATGGTCGAAACGCTTAATATGTTACCTAAAGACCACGGTGTTTGGGGGAAACTTCTCTCTCACCTCGACTGACGATAATTCCCACGATGCTCCTTGGTTCCCGATGCGACGCTCGTAACTGCTTCCCGATTGTTACTGGAACTCAAATAATTCTCTCTTATTAAAATCGTTCTTATAGAAATTATTTCGGAGACAAAACATCATTACCAAATCTCTTATTTGAAAATCACTTTCACAATTAAGTGAAACGTTTTTCTAAAAACATCAATAATTCCTTGGTTTTTCAAAAGGCCACATTTATTTTAAGGTTTTCAGATAAAAATTATTTGTTAAATAAGAACCATGAAAACAAAAATTTTCAATTAACTAAATCATTTTGTTCTCCTTATTTTTCTTAAAACCGAATCAAATAAAAGGAAACATCACAAAGACTAAATCAAAACCCTTTTCAAAAAAATTGAGCACTCAAATTATTTTCAAACACACATAAACGAATATTAAACATCCAAAGCATTCAAGCACATACATAATATTACCAACCATTTAAAATCCATGCACATAAGACAAAATCAAGTACATGCACCCAATTTCTATGCATGGCCGAATCCTACCCTACATGAGACAAGGTTTGTATTTCGATTACTAATGATTACTAACACATGCACTTAGGGAAAACAACACACATCATCACAATTAAAGAAAAGGACATATTTACCTAGATTTATGCCAACAAGACTTAGATCAACATAAAAGAGAAACCAATTTATTTCTTTTGTTTTCATACTAAAACCGAATAAGACTTAAGGAAAAACACTCAACACAAACATTTATCAAATCAATTTCATTTACACTAGATTGCCTCAAACAATGTAACATAAGAAAATAAGAAAAATAGTTTGAATGGAATTTATGCCAAAACCGAATGAAATTCAAGGAAACACATTCATACACCAAATCAATTCCATTTATTCATGGCTAATTCAAACAATAACACACAAGAGAATACAAATGACTTACATAAAATTTGTTCCAAAACCGAATGGAACATGAAAATCACTTTTAAGTTTTAAATCAAAAATTTAAGCTCCATAGGTCTAGAAATCCTTAATCCTATCAATAAAACACACATGCAAAATGAAATAAATCATCTTGAACATTTACAAGCACAAACCGTGAGCTTCACATCAATAAATTTGGCAAACAAGATTTAATTTCTTAACACCATCAAAACATATTACACTCTTTGACCTTTAAAAATTTCATGCATGCACTTCAAATCTTCACATCACATAGATCTCATCATGCATGCACTTAGAATCTCTAGATGGAACAAATTTCACCATGCATGTACATGAAATAATGATCTAGCATGGTTTTCTAGACTTGACCGAATGGCTATATGCATAAAGGCAAGGTCTTACAAACTATTTTCACATTCAAGGATCAAAACTCAAGATCAAATCATGCAAAACTTTTAAAACAACATTTTATTTTTCAAGGCATCAACCGAATCATCATCATCACACACAACATCTTGATTCAAATTCTTTTTATACAAAAATTATTTCTAAAGCTTGTTGTATTCTTTTTCCTTTTAAAAAAAAATGTGACATGTATCAAATAGAATCAAGGCTTATACCCAAAATAAACACACAACTCAAACTTCATGTTTTCTCAAAGATAAAACTTAGATCAAAGCATGAAAAACAAGATCAAGGTAAAAACACAAACTTAAACACAAATCCTAGATAAAACCGTGAAGAACAAGATGGAAATTAAAACATCCAAGCACAAGTATTCAAGATCAAGTCACGAAAGTAACATGCAAGGCAACAAATCTTCAAGATCATAAGGAGTTAAACACATGCATCACAAAAATTAAACTTTAAACAATGTCCATAATAAAGTTCTTTACAAACCAAAATTACTACACTAAATTTTCTTAAACAACTACCTTAGATCAAAACCTCTAACTAAGACTTCAAGCTTCAAGTCTCCTCTCTTCTCCTCCTAGAGTTGCTTCGGCCTCCTCCTCTTAGGGTTAGTGGTTGGCTTTTCTTCTTAATCCTTAAAGAAGAATGCGGTTGAGAAAGAAGTTAAGGATGTTTGGGTTAAGAACCTTAGGTTTTACACTCTCGTTTTCTTCCTTCTCCCTTACGGCCTCTCTCTTTTCTCTTTAAAGTCTCAAGAGCTTGATGTACTCTTGGACTAAGTGTTTGGAAGTGGAGTGTTTGAAATGAAGAATGGCTAACCAACACACACCTACACGGTTTTAAGAGCAAGAGCAAGGGCTTGGAATTTCCTATTGGGTCCTCGGTTTAGGGTGTGGTTCAAGGGGCAATTCGGTCTACTCCAAATGTTGCATGGAAAGGGTCATGTCAAGGAGACACAAGGTTGATGAAAGTCTCCCTTAGGCATCATGAGTCACCACCCTAGCTTCCTCCTAATTTCTATTCGATTTTCTAATTTCTTAATGCATAAGAAAATCAATTCTCACTTGGTGCTTCTACTCCTTCATGGCCGAACATACATGCACACATACACACATATAATTTCATTTTCATGTTATCATAACATCACCTAGCATAAAATCATGGAATAAGGCATCCACTTAGCACATAATTAATCATGCACCTAAAACTTTGAGGTATCATGTTTCACACTCAAAATACACGGCATATACACACATATCATACACACATTCACTTTCACACAATTCATGCATTCATTCCTTTAATTTTTACTAATTAAATTTCATACAGAGTTCATCACACAAACATACACATTCACAAATTCGAAAATTCCAAAAATATAGTCCATAAGAAACCGAACCAATTAAATTATAAAATTTAGTAAAACCATATTTTCTCATAAATCAAAGACTTTCAAAAAGAATAATTAGTTTAAAACCACAAATCATTAAAGAAGAAAATTCGTTCTCAAATAACAAAATCACCACTTGGTTTTCATGAAAAATCAAATCTTCAAATAAAAGAAATCATTTGTTAAAACATTTTGACTGAAAATCTTTCTTTAAATCCTGGAAATTCTTTTTAAATAAAACTTTATTTGAGTCCAGAAAATGCGGGATGTTACATTCTCCCCAACTTGGAGATTTCTCGTCCTCGAGAAATGATGCGCAAAACCGTCTCATTCATGAGTATGTAGCTCCTCGTAGCAATCTGCTTCCTCATTCTCAGATGAACTGACTGTTGTGACGAAATGCTTATCCGCCGCTCTCAAGAAGAATTCTAAATTATCCTAATCAAAACAATCTCTGGGGTCATTCCATTGTCAAATACAATGGTGCATAGCAACAAGGTCTTTGTTGAGCGAATTAAATTCTCAAGATTATCTAATGTTGCTAAAACAAATAGCAACTCTAAAGAAAGAAGGTAATGCTTATGCCAATCCGGACAAGACACTACTATCACGATTACTCTTTCCTAGAAATTCTCCAGCCTAACCGGGTCACCTTAAAACCTCAAATCTCTAGCTACTCCCCAACTTTAACGATTCTTACTACTGCACTCTTCAACTATAGGCATAGATCCAACTCCAATAATTCTTAATCCTTATCCTTTTCTTAGATTTCACTAGTCATTCCCCCTTATAACTTCATCTTATTCCTAACTAATCCTTCCTTTCTTCAATCTATCACTAATCCTCAAGAGGCATATGCTTCACTTCACTCCTCCTATCACCTACTGATCATCCTAACTTAAGCATTCTAATTCCTTTTTCCATCCTTCATGTTTCATCCTAAGTTCTAATTCCATTGAATCTCCTTCAATTCTAGAATTATCTGGCTACTAAAGGATCTTCACTCCTAATAAAACTCCTCGAATCCACAAAGTTTCCGTCACTTTTATTGACCACTACCACACACTTTCATTATTCATCCTAACTTAGTCAATACTTAGGGGTTCTAAGGGTAGGTTCCTGTACCTCATCTACCCAATTCCCACTATTAACAATAATTCGCACTCAGTCATATCATTTATCCTTTCCCCAATTCTGACTCCACGACTATTAATTCTTCTTACTCTCTCGATCTTCCTACTATCTCAATACGGCCTAAACCAAAATTCAAACTCAATTCCAATTAGCTCCTACAATCCTTCACTTCACCTAAGGCTCAGAGACCATCTCCCTCTACACCATGACCAAGATATCTCCTTTTCCATACATCCTAGCCCATACTTTCCTCAAATACTGCTAACCTCTCTCAACAACACCTCACAATCTATGCCTTAGTTCAGGGATAACTACTTGACTGGCATAAGTCATCACTGAAATTTTGGGAGTTAAACGGCTTAATGAAAGGGAAAGCTTGCAAATCAAGTTTCACAAAAAAAAGTACAAGGCTACTGTAGAAATGAGTCTGGGTAACAAACAATGAAGTAGGTTCAAATTCCAAATCAAGTAAAGGATTTAGGGGTTGTCTGGAACAAAAGGGTTCACAATCAAACAAGGGCCTCAACAAAGAATGGTAAGCTCAAACAAGAAGAATAGGTTTCACTACGAGTCTGAGTCGCAGGTTCTGCAGCAAATCGCGGCGCATCCAAATGATCCTTCGCACACTCTTAACGCTTCTATCGCTAATCGCTCTAGACTAACGCACGAGACACACTATGAAGTATATGTTCCAGGTAATCACTACTCAAAGCTAAACCACGCTCTGATACCACAACTGTAACACCCCGATTTGGCGACTTGAAACCATAACCGTTTTTAGTGAAAATTGGGGCCATTTTTTTTTAAACAACATGAGTATGAGGACCACGAAGTTTTCAAAACACTTTCAAAGTTAAACAATGTTCTCACACATCATGCTAAGCTTCAAGTTCCAAACCGAAGTGCCACATGACACCACACTTTGCAACTTGAACCTTATCATTCAATTAACGTAGCCCATTTCATGTTCATTATCAGAGTCAGTGGTGCCCAAAAGACAATGACATTAATCAATATGTTTCGGGGAATTACATCAGGTACTCCGGATCTAGCTTTCGAGTAAATACAAGAAACATGATACTTCAAGTAAAAGAAAAGGAACTACCTACGAATCCTCTAAACTGAAGACGATGAATCGGCGGGAGGTGCCTCACTCGGATCAATATCAATCACATCCGCGTCTGGAAATGCTTCTTCCATGTCCTCCTCGGGATCTTCCTCGGGCTCACTCTCCTCCATGGCCTCAAATGCGTCGTCAGACAAATCGTTCATGATTTCGTCCAATTCCTCTAGCTCTTCCGCCTCAGGGTCGACACGTGCTGGTAAGGGCATCGGATACCCACCATGGTAATCTGCCGGTCCACCAACCTGTAGATCTGAAAGCACGAAGCGACACGTGCGAGAATCGGGTTCAGTTCCTCTAAGGGTGTGGTGAGGATTGAAGATGCGAACCTCATATACTCCGCGCCATTCCCAACCTCGGCGGTTTACTTCCCATCTTCCTTCGTCACGGATATCGAATGTGAACTTAACTGGATCCATGGACTATCGGTTGACAACATAGGGACAGATACATATACAGAATAGAAGAATTTGAGAGAGTAAGTATTCCCAGACATGTGATGCCAACAGTGTGGAATTATATTAGGCAAAATATTAAGGACGCACACAACAAATAAACAAGCAACCTATAAAACTATAACATTAGTTAATCACACAAACACTTATTACTTTCTTGCCTCGACACCTTAAACATGTTCACCTCTCATTCCATAATTCGCTTCTGCTGCGCACTCTGATTTCCATCGCTACCATACAAGCTCATCCTCTTCTCATACTTGTAAGTTCCATGATGAATGTTTTGATAATGACAAAGTGTTTTGAACAAGCTATCATGTGATGATCAAGTTCAAGTTCAACAAGCAACAACAAACATCAAGTGAAGAAGAGAGAACAAGCTCATGAAGACTTAAGTTTGAGTGTAATTGTTTTTGTTTTATCTTTTGCCTCTCAAGCTTCATAGGTTTTCATTTGGGTAGTTTGTTTAGAGGGTAGTGAATCTCATTCATAAGTCATGATTTAATCATAATTTGAGTTTTCACTTAACCTAGAATCAATAGGTGGCTTAAAGGTTTTAAAGAAAAGGTTGGTTTTTGAGAAAACAAGTTTTAAACAAGTGCAGTATCAATCTACTCGAGTAAATCAAGATTTAATCGAGTAGTACTCGAGTATGCTGCAATTTACTCGAGTAAACACTGCTGAACTGATTTTTAAAATACGATTTTCACTTCTCAAAATCAGTTTTCAAGTGCCATAACTTTTGGGTATTCTATAAAAACCTTTTCCTAACCTTTGTGATCATTACCTATCATTTTGATATTCATTTTACAAAGAATCAAGCCACTCTATTCTCTCTCAATTTCAAAGATCAAAGCTTTTCTATTTTCATATTATTTGATCAAGAACCTTTGAATCTCTTGTGTGATTTGTCATAGCTATTGATTGAGATTCATTAGGATTGTTATGTGTATTCATTGAGTTGTAATCTTTGCAATAAGGCAAGCCACTACAACAAACAAGAAGCCTTGGTGTGTCGATTATCATCAAGCAACGTTTATTGAAGAAGAAGAAGTCTTGGTTGTGAATCAAGCAAGGAGAAGCCTTGATGTGTGGATTATCATCAAGCAATTGAAGACTTGTTGTGTCGATTATCAACAAGGGGTAGAGGTTAGATTAGAGAGAAGACCAATAAGATTACAAGGCAAGGGTGTCCGTTATCTCTTGTAGGCTAGCAAGAAGGAAGTCTTGTGAGGCAATCACTTGTAATTTGAGAACTCTAATTCCTCATAGTGAAGAATCTCTCTTGGTTGAAGAGGGGACTGGATGTAGCTTTCAAGCGGGTGAAAGTGAACCAGGATAAATCGCTGTGTTGTATCTCTAAACCCTTACTCTTTATATTCAAGTCATTTGATTGCGTTCTTGGTTGAAAACCTAGAAAGATTGATTTTCATAATTGATTGAATTGAATCTTTAATTGTTCAAATTGATAAAGGGAAAATCATTTTCATAACTAGGTTAATCAATAAGAATATAGGTGTTAATCATCTCCGTTGAATCTCTGATCTTTCATGTGAATTGATTGATTTTCGTATGCGAATGAAAACTTGATTTTTCTGGTTTCTGTCAGATATACTCGAGTAAACGAGTCTTTAATCGAGTACTACTCGAGTATTCTGAACTTTACTCGAGTAAACCTGAACAAAATTGCAAAAATCTTTTGTTTTGATTGTTTCGATTTGTTTCGTTCGAAAATCTTTCAAGGTATCTTGTACACCTATTCAACCCCCCCTTCTAGGTGTATTCCTAGGGTTCCTTTGTCTCTCCAACCACCAGTTGCGGTTTCCTCAATACTTTCACTCGAAAGTTACTTTCAAACACATTATTAGATATATAACTCTTTCTTTTCTTATTTAAGTTTTATGAAATCGTATCCATCAATGATGCAGGGAATTTTAATCATCAATGAGGTAAATCGCTCTCAAAGTTAGCACACACGTCTACATCTCCTCGGTCATCCACCCAACCTAGTCGGAAGCAAACAGGAGTACAGGACCTTTACCATGCGGGCACGACAGCTATCACACAACATATGGTCCCAGACCAGGAGGACTCAGCCTCAATCATCAATATCTATTCACAATAAGCATGGCTCATTGTCTCGCAGTGGCAATCAAGATGCCCCACTCCAGTCCCTCTCACTGTTCTCGATTTGCAATCTAGGGGGCCACAGTACTAATTCTAGTTTGCAAAGCAGAACTTGCCACGGCATTGGACCCAGTCCCCACCACGTTAGTGCGCCACATGTGGAGTTGTTCCGCCTAGAATAGTACTCTAGACTTCTTGACGTATCACCGTCATTGTCCTCCCCTAATGCAATCTCCTCCTAAGTATCCGCAGATACTTATGGTATCTTCCTCTCCACTACTTCGGATCACTCATAACTCACCGCGTTAATACATGTCTTTTAAAAGTCTTTTAATAAGTTAATTAAAAGCTTAGTCCTATTGGTCGGCTCATCCTTAGTGCATCCCTTCAACGAGTCCCGACCACTAATCCTTTCTCAAAACAACTCTTTCTCAACATCGCACAGAGCTGGACTTTCCTCGACAATTCCACATCTCGTATCTCCTTCTTCACCATTTTTTCCAAATCAGGTTTCAAAAACTCCTTTCAAAATAAGATTTCACAAATGTTCTCAAAACAATGTTTCACCATCTTTCTACAAAATAGTATTTCACAACTCTTTCGAAATTCTTCTTTTCAAAAATGAGATTTCATAACTCTTTTCAAAATAGGACTTTTTCAAATGCTTTTCCAAAAATAGAGTTTCACAAATCCCTTTCTTAAAAATAATGTTTCACCACCAATTGAGCCTTCTAGCTTGGTGGTCTTAGACATGGTCTAAGAATGTTACCACCAAGTCAGAGGTTCTATTCTTGGTACCAACAAAAAAAAATAATGTTTCACCAAAATCCTTTTGAAAATAATGTTTTCATGAACCCTTTTTGAAAATACATTTCACAAATCTTTTTCCAAAAGAAATAGAGTTTCACAAAATACTTTCCAAAAATAAAGTTTTATAATTTCTTTTCAAAAGCAAGGTCTGACACCCTCATTTAATATCTTGATAATAATAAATATTTCCAAATATAGAATACTTGCTATCAAAAATTGGGACTGGAAAAAAAATTTTTTTTTCCTTTTTAATTGGTACCTGCTCAATTATAAAAACACCTTTAACCTGGGCAATTAAATTGAATTCGGCTTAATAATATCTTTATTACGAAAAGGCTCACGAGACAAATCTTTTTAACATAATGAATCATATTCGGAACCCTTATTAAAACAAATTATTTGTCTCTTGAGTTTGATCGAACGTAAAGAATAGAAACTTATTGCCGAATCCTTTTTAATCAAAATCAAAGTATGCGGAAGTAAAAGTAATACTTGTGGGGCACTGCTGAGGTAGATAAAAACATCATATATATATATATATATATATCATGAAAAAAACCCCACCAGTATCATCAGTAGCAAGTATCAAAAGTCGAGATGGCAAGTTTTGATGAAACATATACAAACCAGCTGCATAAAATAAACCTCACTCTAGACCTCTCAAAATATATACAATATATCACAATATCAAAAATAGAAGTCCCAGAGCAGGTCATCCGTGTCCTCAACAGCTCCTCTGATCCTCCGCAGCTCTATCTCTAAGACCTAGGATCCAAAACATCTATGCTATGCAGGCTCCTAGGAACCAGCAGGTCCACCTCTAACAGAAACAGTAGGCTCGACATGCACCTCCTCCTCGTCCTCATCCTCCACGGGATCCTCCTCGACCTCGCCCGACTGTACAGAGATCCCACCACTGGGTCTAGGATCTGCAGAAGCAGTCCTCTCAAAATCAGTCGGACCAGGAGAAGGAGTCTCCTCAGTAACAACTCTATGGGAGGAAGGATGAGTACGAGTGGCAGCTCTAAAACGAAAACTATGGAATCGACGCACAGGTTGAGCCGGGGGTGGTCCTCTATATGTATAAAAGGGTGGAACATGCATAGTATAGACTAGAGGGATCCTAAATCTACGAGGTCGCACCCGAACCAGAGGGTTAGGGTGGTAAAGAGTGATCTCCACCTCCCCCTCAAAGGTGGCACGGTGCTCCTCGTACGTCCATATACCACTAGGGATAGGGCGTATCTCGATGCAAGCTAGGTATCTGGCCATCACATAAACAGGGCATAGGGAGTAAGTATACACATATACATAATCAATAAAGACTAAAAAGTACAAACACAAGTATGTCATGGACAAACAATAATGCAAGTACATATGAGCATACCAAATTTCAACATTATATCTCTTATAATGCAAGTGGCATGATGCATGATTTTTATCCACAACTGAGGCCTCTACTAAAATCCATCTTGGACGTCCATCCAATACACCGTTGTGTTCCCGGAACACTGACATTCGTTCCCAGAACGTAATGCCAAACTATACTTGGATAATAAGCATCACTCCCATAGTGTGCATCACGTTCCCAGAACGCATACGTTCTCAGAACGCATAAAAACCATATTCCCAGAATGTGTCATCAAGTAGATTACTATTTGGTACTCCCGGAGTACCCTCCTCATATTCCCAAAATATGATAAACGTTCCTACCAACCAATCTTCCATTCTCTATGCATAAATGCACAATTATTAAGGTTGGTTTTATCTTTACTTTAATTACTGTGATTTAGAAATATTTCAATTTTCTCTTTTGAATGATTAATTTGAGGTATAATCCTTGGCACAAAAATTCACTCTTGAATTAACTCAAAAACATGCCATTAGGCTTAGATTGGGGAAAAGTTAACCAATGGTATTCACTTTTCACTTAAAAGACTTAACTTTTATTTTTCAGTTTCAGGTACTAACCGGTTACAGTCTCAGGCTAACCGGTTAGAATTACAGACCTGAACTGGTTTACCATTGAAATTCAGAAAACCCTTTTTCTTGAATTCTCTACCCAATCCATAAACAAGTTTCAACATTGTTTTATACCTCAAATCCACTGTTTTCATCATTCAAAAGTCTAAATCACATTCCAATTCCAAATGAGCACAATTTCCTCTTGAAATTATCTCATTACACTAAGGTATTAACTCTCAATTTCAATATGAACCATACAGTATTAATCAACTTATTTTCAGATTGAGTTCAAGTGAAATTAGAGTCTAGATTTGAGTAAAAATGGTAATAACACAGGACTAATTTCAGAAATTAATTTTCTTTAAAATTTTACATTATCTAACCGGATACAAATATCGAATAACCGGTTAGATTATGCAGTCTGCACACTGAAAAATGAGGTTTGGCAAATCATTCTTTTCATTGCTCAAATCTAACAAATTTCAACACTCAAAAGAGTTCACATACCTTAAAATAAACATGTTTAACCACATAAACACATTTAACTTGCATGCATTAAGTTTAAAGTATCAAATTGCATAAAAACCCACATAAACACAATTTAATACCACAAAACTTATAATAAACATTTAGGTTATGATTCAAGCATCAAAATCACTTGCATTCATCAAAACAAAATGGCTCAAAACAGAATGGAGCTAGAATTTGGCCTCCAAGCCTTTTGGTCTTAAACACATAATGCCCTTTTTGAGTCTTTGTTGACTCAAATCCTAAATCACTTGATTTTAGTCTAAATCTAGTATAAGGTAAACTTCTCCCATACCTCAAAGTAGTGTTTGATGAGTATTAGCACTGAAACTTGAAGAAAATCCACAAACTCCCCAAAAATCCTATGTTCTGCTCTCAGCCACGTTTTCCATCAACAGGGTCCAAAAACCAAAGAGTTTGACATAGAAATTGACCAAAGAAATTGGGGGAAACAATTAGAACTCAATCTAGGTAACATGCACTAAGAAATAGAAGTGATTTGAGGCTTAAGAGTTGCCTGTACTTACCAAAATCCAGACTCAAACCCAGCTTCCAGAACCAGAAAACTCAGAATTCAGCTTTCCCAACTTCAACTTCTAAGAGTGATTTCTCTTCACACAAGGACTCTCAGCTCACAAGCTTTATGTCAACACAAAGCCCTTGATGCAAGCTTTGTGGATGTGTATCACTCGTTTATCAACACTCAGAGAAGAAGGAGAATTTGCCCACACGAAACATAAACCCTAAATCAGCCTCTCAACACAGAACTCAAAGGAATCAACCCCCAAACCTTCAGAAATCCAGCAATTTATAGAGGAATTGGAGTAACATGCATGATGACGCGAGTTATCCACTAGATTAGAGCTGTTTTCGTGGCGATTCCATGGATTAATCAAGTGATTACTCATCAAAACGCACTAACCCAGTTTCTGGGTTCATCGTCTAACCAGTTACAAGGCATTACTAACCGGTTAGGTCAGTACAAAATTTAAAAATTAATATTTTTTAAATCTTTCCCTCCAAGAACCTTTTCAATATTACATTTAGGTCCTAAACCAAGGACTAAAATGCAATATCTATATTTTTGCATTTATTTGCCATATAAAAATATTTCCACTTATTTTTATATTTCAGACTAATTAAATACAAAATATACACTTGGAGAATTTATATAAATTAATAATAAAACTTTATTATTAATTTCCTTATTATCCGGAAGACGAAAATTAGGGGTGTTACATATGTGATCGAAACATTTACCCGAGCCTTCATATTAAGATTGATTGGAGGTGTAATGTTCACAAACCATTATGGAAGTTTTGTACCGTTGAGGTATCTTTTTCTATTGCAAGACCTCTCACAAACAAAGAAATTTAGTTGGGGATCAGCTGTGCTTAGCTATTTATATCGTGAGTTATGCTTATCCACTGACTATGACAGAAAAGATATATGTGGTTTTGTTCCCTTAATGTGGGCTTGGGTGAGATTTCCTTCCATAGCACCAACAATAATAAAAAAGGATGAAAATGAGAATGAGCCTCAGGAGGCGGAACACTTTAGCAGAGCATATGGTACAAGGTAAGTACATGTTATTTATTTTGAATCGATGTCATAATACATGTATTATTATTATTATTAATTTTATTATTAATATTTTTAAATTTTTTTTAGGTGGGTGCATGGTAAGAATTATGCTAGACCTTCTCACCCCTTGCAATGGTACAGGACAAAATTTGATAATTTATACAAAGTGATGTAAGTGTATTTATGTAATATATTATTGTTATTATTTCTTTTTAGTCTCTTAACCCTTATTCTTTGTAAGTACATTTATATAATATATTATTGTTATTATTTGCATATTGTGTGGGATCCATACACGTTAGATGTCTTGATGACTGTACCAGGTGTAGCGTTTGAAAACGTAGACACCTGGAGATTTGTATGTCCACTGATATGTTACAATATTGTGGAGTGGCATCAACCAGATCGTGTGATGCGACAATTTGGTATGGGTCAACCCATCCCCTATCCACCATCGCAGCCTCAACAAATTCATGACTTGACGCTCAAAGGAAAACAAGGAAGGAATTGGGAAAATTCGTTACGCCCTTTCATCGACATGTGGCATAGCAGAGATCAGTATATTCAATGGAATGATCGACCGAATCATCCTCTGGGCAGACAGTCAGAATATATGATGTGGTATCTACGTCATACAAGACGTTGGATGACCGTGCATGGAGCTAATCAAGGGCACTTGGTAAACATAATTTCCTTTTATTTATTAATTTTAATCATAAAAATGACGCTATATTTAGTCAAATAATTTATTCATTTCATAAGTTATTTATTATCTGGTACGGGAAGATTCAATTGAAAGGGTCAATTTCATGTCTTCTCCAGAAGGATATAGGGAAGACATACCGGATGACCTTGTGGAACATTTTGCAGAAATAAAGTTAGAGACGGATCATATGTTGGCTTTGTTGAATGAGCTGGATCGCATCCATAATGAATCGATCCAAGAGTCTCTAGCCGCATCGAATATTCCGCCTCCCACGAATGTGGATGATGTAGTCCCAATGACTTCTCGTGAACGTGGTGGTTTAGGACGCAGAAGAAGACGTGTAGAAGCAGTTGAGCACCGACAACAAATTCCAGAGGATCGCCAACCAGGGATGTATTATGTGCCACAATCATATCCATATTATACATCTTAGACACCGTATCCGACCTATTTCTATCCACGTCTTCCAGGTAGTGCCCGTGGACAACCATCGCCAAGTTAGGAAGGATACATACCTTCACCCTTGCCTCAGGGATATATGTCATCACCTCAATCTTATGGATATGCACCCATGCCTCAAATGCAAGGATTCAATACATCGTCCCCATATGATCCTGTTACAAGCACTCCATCTGCACCGGGACGTTGGGAGCATAGTGTGGTATCTCCTAACAATGATTTTTACAACATAGCTGGATCAAGTGCACCACGAATCGATCTTAATACACAGCTATTTGATGAATCAACTTCCCAAGATGCCAATGTAGAAGTTAGGAGAAATCCACATCGTGGGGCTAGAGATCAGCATTGGCGATGCGGAACATGAGTTTTTTCTATACCTTCACATGCCGTCACACTGATGATGAGTATGATGCAGCAAATTTGTAGTGTAACTCAATAATTTGTAGTGTAAATCAATAATAATATACAAACAAGTCATCTTCTGCATTATATATTCTTCGTTGATTACTCTTGGAAAATGAGTGGAAAATAGAAATTTAAACTCTTGGAAAAACTCACATGGTACAACAGCCATGAGCATTCATAAAAATAGGGGATACATCATGGTCCCCAAGATTCTTCCAGTCAATTGAATTTTCAGTACCCCTGGCCATAGTCTTTAAGCAAACAGCCAACAAATTGAGCAGGGGTAACACCCTCATTAAGCATAGACTTCACAGATCCCACAAGAGTGCGTGTCAAATCCAGCAGCGCCTCAGCATCTGCAACCAGCTCTCTTGGCTTTTGAACTGAAAATCATTAAGTTTAAAGCCAAGAGAGCTGGTTGCAGATGCTGAGGCGCTGCTGGATTTGACACGCACTCTTGTGGGATCTGTGAAGTCTATGCTTAATGAGGGTGTTACCCCTGCTCAATTTGCTGGCTGTTTGCTTAAAGACTATGGCCAAGGGTACTGAAAATTCAATTGACTGGAAGAATCTAGGGGACCATGATGTATCCCCTATTTTTATGAATGCTCATGGCTATTGTACCATGTGAGTTTTTCCAAGAGTTTAAATTTCTATTTTCCACTCATTTTCCAAGAGTAATCAACCAAGAATATATAATGCAGAAGATGACTTGTTTGTATATTATTATTGAGTTACACTACAAATTTGCTGTATCATACTCATTATCAGTGTGACGTGAACCAGATCCACCTGCTGAATAAGGGCATCGACGCCTATTATGGCCAACCTGATTGCAAAGGCCACAACTTTGTGGAGGTTGAGACTACTTCCAATCCATTTCATTCCTCATGCGGGTGGATTTTGGCCGCCCCTTTTTTCTTTGCATTCTGGGATCAAGCATTAACATCCATGGAACCACATGCATTGATGCAACTTGATGCTCATTCTGGATTGGGTACCATTCTTGGGAATACGCCCGAATCATAGTAGTTAATTTGTACACATCATCCACATATTGATAAAAATCAAGTCTGACTGATGCACATGCAACAATAACATGAGAGCATGGATAATGGAAAAGTTGAAATCTTCCACACTCACAAACTTGCCTTTCCAAATCCACACAAAACGATCGGCCACCCGTTTGCTTAATTGGATTGAATGGAACCTCCACCTGAAACCTTGTCTTAGCAATGTTATACTGTCGAACTAGATGACTACTAGCTTCTTTACAAGCTTCATCAATGGCTTTGTTTAATTCGATGGTATACCTTTGACCGGATGCATATTGGGCCCTCGATTTGGAACCCCTTTTCAACAAAGTATTCAACCAACCGACAATACAACCACCTTACCAATGATGTAATTGGTAAACTACGAGCATCCTTTAAAAGCTTGTTTACACATTCTGATAGGTTTGTTGTCACGTGTCCATATCTTCGCCCGTTTTCATCACACGCTAGTAGCCATTGCTCTTTTGGTATGTCATCAACCCATTTTTTTATTTCTTCACTTTTGTTACGGAGTCGGTTTAACCTCCGCTCCATGGTATCTTTGTCAGTAGCATAACCTATATCGCTTACACAAATGAGATATGGTATAATACATGGTTAAAAAAATATAAACATATACGCTATCAATTACGAATAATGGGTACCTGCACTCTTCAATAATCTTCAATTTCTCATTCTCATTCAATACATTCTAAAGGATTAAGAATCCAATCTGTAAAAGAAAATAATGAACCCACTATTTTGGCTCTTAAAAATGACCAGCACCTTAAGTTGAAATGTTCCATGAAGATTTCCAAGTTGAAGAATTGTTCCTTTTTATCCAAATATCCCAGACAATAACTAACAATAATAGAGCCCACGTTTACATAGCATGCATGTTTCCTTAATGCCAATAAATCGCAATGGTTAAGAAAATTCATCTTTCCATCACCATGCATTATGTTGTTGAGAACGAATCCTGTTATAGAAAGATTGCCATATAGAATATGCAAACCGATAAGTAAAAAACAAGTGCTTTGCATTCTCTTCATGATCTCCATAGATTCCCGTCATCTGATTCTTGAAAGATTCCTCCTCTCCTAATGTTTTGACGTGTTGGTAAGCCATTAGTCACCGACTTCCATGTCAATCCGACCATTTTTAGGGGAGCAATGTTTTTCCAAATAAAGCCTCTTGTAGAAATCATTATCTCATGCATGCTCTTCTTTTGTGATTATCCCATCAGAATACAGTTCCTCCTTATATCAGGAGAGAACTTACCTTCTTATACCAATCAAACACCGACACTTGTCTCTTTTTCTTTAGTTTTTAAACTTTTTTTATTAAAAAAATAATACTCCTCTATACTTGTTTTCTTCCTCACGTTCATGTCTCTTCCACTTCTTTGCACATACAACAACTAAAGTAGCTCTGTTCTTGTTTTGTTCCTCATATTCATAAGTTTTTTCCACTTCCTTCCATAAAACAACTAACAGGACCTTCTGTGATAAAGTGATGACACCGTGACTCTTGACTTTCTCGTGCTTCTCACCGTGCACCGTCACCACCGCGCACCACCATTCCCTTTCGCTCACCGCCAGTCACTGCGCCCTGTACCACCACTTCTCTGTGTAAGTCAATGCTTATGCACTATAGGGAATGCAAATGTTTGTGTTTTGTTGCTTATGCACTGAACAGAGAACATGAAGTGGTTTCTGTTACAGAAAAAACGAAAGGCTTAATTTTAAAAACAAAAAAATCTTGCTTTATCAACAAAAAACATATCAGTTATGGCTTTTTTCATATGATTTTATGGTTTATACCAAAAGAAAAGAAAAAGGGACAACAAAGCACGACAGCCTCTGTACAAAAACATTACAACACATATATAGGCTGAATATCCAAGCGTCCTCCACCATATTATTTTTGTTTTTATCTTTGAACTCTACTTATATAAGTCCAAATCCATAACTTTCAAACAAACCCAAATTTATAATTATCTATTGCCTTTTGTGAGTGCTTTTATTGTTGTATTCTCTGTTATGACTTATAAAGACAAAACTGTACAAACCAAAAAACAATAGACAGTTGAATGTTATGGCTTATAAAAACAATAGCAGTTGAATGTTATAGCCTACTCATGTTTTTGTTGATAAAGACAATGGAATGTGTGGCTTATTTTATTGCTTGTAATGCTCATTTTATTTTATACTATCTAATTATTGTTTATTCCTTTGATTAGAAAATGTCTATCAATGAAGAAGAGATTATTCGGTCACACATAATGGAAGAGATTGGTGAAGAGGAACAATTTCAAGTTCAATCAAATGTTGAAGAGAAACCTTGAAGCATTGAAGAAGTCTTGTGAAAAAGTTCGACTTTTATATGTAAAATGACTTTTTTTTACTGAGTTATTATGTTATTAGAAAGAATAATGTTGCTGGTTTATTACATTTCAAGTTTATTATGTTACAATTTTAGTTTCTAAAAAGAATGTTACTGGTTTATAAAAAAAAATGCTTCAAGTTTAATTTACTGGTTTATAATTTATTGGTTTGTAAAAAGAATGTCTTGAGGAGAGCAGAGGAGACCCCAAGTGGTTATTACTTGTTACCTTAGTTTTAAATTCTCAACCTCTCTTATATTATTTATTGTGTTGGTTAATTCATATGGACATGAAGAATATAATGGGAACAAGGTAAGTGCAATGTTTCTAATGATGAAATTCTACTCTCCTGCACCAAACATGTGTAATAAAACAGGCTCCAGTATTGACAGGAAAGAGATATGCCGCAAATATTACGTTTGGTGGGTTTCTGTCAAATCCAATACATCAAGATAAATTAGAAAAGGTCTAGTTGAAATGCCATCTCACAAAGTGTATTTCCAACTTTGTGTTACAAATTTTGATTGTCAACAAGAAATTACATTCATTCCAAAATGAATTTTATACAACATACCCCTTTTACAGCCATTAAACCATTCTACTAGTTCATAGTTCCCCCAGTATGCAACCAGTGCTCCACATCTCCACTCCAACTCCATATTGAGATGCTCCCAGTAAAAGTTTTGGTGGTCTATACCACAGAGTTACTACACGGCTGGTCAATGGAACACTGTGACGAGGGTAAAAAAAAGTTGCCAAACCAAAATCTGCAATCTTTAAGATGTCGTTATTGTTAATGAGAAGATTTGATCCCTTTATATCACGATGGAGGACACCACGACTATGACAATGATCCAATCCACTAAGAAGCTGTTTCATGTAACATTTAATCTGGCATATAAGAAATGAAATACCAGTTAGAATATTTATGCATCTAAGCACAGTGGAGAGCAAGCATATATACTTCAATAACAAGAACTTCAAATACACAATGTTTCCCATCACATTGTATCTGACATGACTCATGAGTATGAGGAAGTGTCAATGAGCAATGATCCCAAATGTTTTAGCTATTAAGTGAAGGCTTATGAATGATTTTATTGCATCTCTGACATGCCTCCTCATGTAAAAGCCCAAAGTTTAGACAATGCCCAAGTCCATTTCTACCATGTCCTAAATTTTATTAGAAGAATGGAGGTGGTAAGGATCAAAGTGCTGACCACTTAGTCTAGGAAGCTCTGATAACATGTTAATGACCAAATATCAGAAAAGCTTAAGCCATAAGGTGAAGGCTCATAAAATGGTTTTTTTTTATATCTTTCACTATAAGACTTCCATGTAAAACTGAAAACTGAGAATGAAAAGATATCAGTACTACCTGTGGTTCAGAAAACTTAATGCCAGGACCTGATGCTTATGGCTCAGTCAAAAGACTCTTCTCTCTCTCTCTCACAACTTTGACTCCATCTTTTTTTACTCTTTGCTTCCCCGTGGCGGTGACAATAGCGCCAAATAGATGAAGATTTTCTACGTCTACTACTATTAGAAAGAATCAATTACTATTTACTAATTTAAAACTATGAACAAATTACCAAACCCTACATAAAATATTTCACTAATAAAATGAGAAAATATTAGATTCAAAAGGGGAGAATAGTTACAGAAAGAAGAAGAGAAGGCAGAGGAGTAAGCCGACCTTGAGAAGAAGAGAAGGCAGAGGTCTCGTCGTCGCATGAGGGCGGCGACGCCTTCCTTATCGTGGCTTGCAAACGGCGGCGGACGTTGGGCGGCCAGCGGTGGAGTAGGCCGACGGTGGAGAGCTCTCTCTTCTCTGTCATGGAGGTTTGGTGGAGGAGGCCGGCGGTGGAGGTATGGTGGAACGATTTCTCTTCTCTCTGCGTTTGCTCTCTCTTCTTTGTGCGTTTTCTCTCTCTTTTATGTTTTCTCTCTCTTTTCTGATGTTCAGAATGCGTTTTGTATTCTCCTTTTTCCTATCTTTTGTTTTTTTTTTCTTCTTTAAATTATAAGATTTTTTTAAACAGTCATATCCACATGTCAAAATGTTATTAGTTTAAGGATATAACTAACCTCCTGGTATAAGGAGGAACTGTATTCTGTTATCCATACGCATTTTTAACTATGTAGCCGGTTGCCATATCGTGCTTCCATCTTCATTCACCTTTCTAATCGTGATACAATTTTGTATTTTGTAAAAACCTACTTAGGCCTGACGAGACTCTCATTGGAACAGTGGTCTTCTCCATTCTAACTTCCAAGGCAACTTATCGTCCACCCAATTAATTTCTCATATCGCTTATTCTATGTACCTAATTTATTTTTGGACAGAAAAATCAATCTAGGGAACTTAGATATGAGAGCCTTATCCTCGACCCATTCTTCACTCAAAAAAGAGTGTTTTCCCCATCTCCTACATCTTTATTTACCCCTTTTACAAACCATTTTTCATCAATAACACGATTTCTAACACCTAATCTACCTAAATATCTCCACCAAACTAACCCTTTTTTTAACACCTCACTTTCTTCCTCCAACCCACATGTAAGAGACCTCTCCCCATTAGATAAAAGGACTCTACACCAAAGCGCTCCTTTATTGATCAATATCCTTCATCTCCATTTAACTAGTTACGCTATATTAAAAGTCTCTAGATCTTTTATCCCCAAACCTTCGTCCACCTTAGACTTTCACACTTGTCTTTAACTAACTCAAACTACATCCTTTCCATTTCCCTCAGTCTCCCACCCCGAAATTTCTTTTGAATTCTATTAATAGAGTGATTAAATCACGAGACTTAATCACAAATTAAAGTCAATCTCCAACAGAAAATGACTCAATTAGAGGGAATAAATGTTGGATTATCTATGATAATAGATGATCATCACTTATCAAAATAAGATAAGATCACACAAAAATTATCCTCACGGATAGAAGATGTATCAGGGAAATACATCAGGCCTAGCAGCCCACGAAGACCCTATAAATATCTGCCTTCAATATAGGGCAGATACACAACCACAAAAACAACACAATTCCAATCCACAGAGTGCATACACAATATACATTCATACTCCCAAGAAGAGAGATTTAGTAGTGAGAATACCCAAACTCCTGCATTCTTCATGGTGGTAGTTGATCACAACCTCATCGTAAGAACTCATAGCCTCACCAAGTCCTCCACCAACAGTACTGAGAGCCTTAGCCTCATGATCCATACGATCAGCCCAATATGATCATATGGAGAATATAGGCTCTCTAAACGACCTATCTAGGACAGGAGGCTTATTACTGAACTCTCCCCAGAATAGCTCATCATGCCACTTATAGACCTCTCATGCACAATATTAGCATATCCCATAAGAACTACATAGTCTTGAGTCCTAGAAAAAATAGTTTGAACGGGTACATAGGACCAAGAACCCCTTCTCATCAGACTAAACATCGTTCACAAGGACCTCTATTTTACCAGGACAATACAAAATGAAACTAGATCCAATAGAGACATTCACCATTGCAAAACTATTATTTTTCAAATGCAAATCAAGCTTCCCGATATCCTTGCTAATGGTTTAGAAGCCCAATCAAAATTATTATTTTTCCAAATAATAATTATTTTTGAAAATCAAGCATCTTGCAAAAACTATTATTTGATGGTTTAGAAGCCCAGTCAAAATTATTTGCACCACAATCAAAACTCTTCAAACATAATAACAAGCCAATTAAACATTAATTACTTCGCTTCTCATACTGTGTGAGAAAAAACTTCTCACTCCTTAAGCCATGCACGAATCCTCCTAACGTGAGCATTTTTATGAGGCTGAGAAATATCCTAGTTGTAGAAAATACGATAAATGGCCATTGAATAAGTTTCAATAATGATCTTTCCGATTCCTATATCCCTAGCCAACTCTTATTTTTTGAGCATTCCTTGTAGATCAGTTGTAATAGCTCAACATACACTAATACTCAGTCTTCCAATTAATATAAGAAATTTTTTCCCGCTAAACTTGAACTATAGGATTTTCTTTTGTAAAGAGCTTTCATCCATATCAGTTTCAGTTAAAACATAGGGTCATTCTGCCATACATGGAAGAATGAGCTTGCACTGGATGCATATTTATCCAATTCTAATTTTACCCAATTTCTAATCCCAAATTCCAATTTTTTTCCTTATTCCTCACCTCTCAAAAATCCCCAATTACACAACCCCACCTATTGCCCTTGTTGCCCGTGGCCACAGTGTTGGTGTCGGAACCACTCCACCCACTACTGTCGTCACACACTAGTTCAATGTCACCATGACTAGAGCATGAAACAGAGAACTACAACGGGTCGACTTGGCGGAAGCCAACATCAGAACTACATTGGAACAGTGGGAAGACCTGGGTGGACCTAAGTTCAAGAAGGATCTAAACTGATCCCCGCAGAAGGACCAGACCACGCAGGTGTGCAACTCGCTGTGACCGATGATACTGTTAGAATGATTGTTAGGATTGGCAGCCGTCACCCAAGAGGGGGGTGAATTAGGTGTTTACGAAAACATTGGAAAATATTCGAATTAAATCATTTTCTATAAACTTAAAGAGATTTTGCAGCGAAAAACAATATATTGATGAAAACGATTGCGCAGAAGCGTATAATATTAATACTATTATGAAAAACTAATATGCGTGGATATGAATTAAATAAGAACAACGAAAACCGTTACCGCGCTTATTATTTTAAATTCGCTTAAAATAGATTATTACAAAATAGATGTTGTGATGCACAACAAATAAATATAACAACGGAATATAAAAGAGATAGGGATAGAAGAGATTGCACCGGAGATTTTATCCTGGTTCGGCAAACCCGGCCTACTCCAGTCCTCAAGCGACCCGCTTGAGCTTTTCACTAACCAAAGACGCCACGCATCCCCAAGTACAACCAGAGCACCCCGCAAGCTACTAGGAACCTCCTTTCGTCAGGGACCTCGATACACAACTAGGAAAACCTTTCCTATTTCCAGATAGCCTAACTACTAGGTGACCCACCGTTCGTCTAGCACTACCCACACAACAAAGGGTTCCTCACCCTACAACCACGAACGCAGCACGTCTGCACTGAGAGATTCACTCCCTAGTCACTAAGGGTTACACACCCCTTTACAACACTGGTTACGGATATGAGTGATTTGGTACAAGACCTATAGTGCACTCTTAATAGTGCTGATACAACAATATAAGGCCGCTCTAACAAATATGTCTTCTAGATAACACAGATACAACAATGAAGCTCTATGGCAATGAAGTCAACAGAAAGAGTTATCAGGCCAATACAAGGTTTATGATTTTCTTCAAAAATGTATGAACGTGAAATATCTCTTTATCAAAAATATCTCCATTTTTCAAAATATCATTTTCATTTTCAATCAAGGAGAGTTTTTGTAAAGAGTCCAAGTTTCTATTTTCTAAAGATGTCAAATCATCATACAAATCATTATATGCAAATTGTAGAGATTTAGAACAAGGATTAATTGAAATTACCTCATGGTCCTCATGATTCAAGTAGTCGGATGTTTTAATTTCATCTGTCATTGATTCTGCATCCGAGTCACTTGATTCCTTCAGTGAGTCCATAAAGGTTTCAAATATCCTCTCTAAGTCATCACAGTCGCTTGTTGAGTTACTCCCCACGCTTTCACTTTCATCATCAGAATCTTCGTTTAGGGAGTTGGTCCTTTCACGTTCTATAACAACTTCTTGTTGTTCCTTCTCCTCTTTCCTGTGGACACTTACACTTTCAACAAGATCATTAGTAGCATAGTGTAGTTGTAAAGTGTCCCAAATATCCTTAGAATTTTCACAATTTTCAATAATAGCAAATGCATCATGGTTCAAAGCATTTTTAAAAACATGCATAGCTTGAAATTCAAGGAAGAAGATTTTTCATCAAAACCATGTAAAACGACATTCCATAGACGAATGCTGATAGATTGTAAAAATATTTTCATTCTCCCACTCCAGTAGTGAAAATTATTTCCATCTAAAAATGGTGCATCATCGAATGAAAATCCCTCCATTTTAAAACAAATAAAACTATCCCAACGCTGCCAATCTACAAGGATCTTTAACTCAGGCTATTAGGCCTTTACCAGAGCACGAAGCTCTGATACCAGTTGTTAGAATTATTGTTAGGATTGGCAGCCGTCACCCAAGAGGGGGGTGAATTGGGTGTTTACGAAAACATTGGAAAATATTCAAATTAAATCGTTTTCTATAATCTTAATGAGATTTTGCAGCGAAAAACAATATATTGATGAAAACGATTGCGCAGAAGCGTATAATATTAATACTATTATGAAAAACTAATATGCGCGGATACGAATTAAATAAGAACAACGAAAACCGTTACTGCGCTTATTATTTTAAATTCGCTTAAAATAGATTATTACAAAATAGATGTTATGATGCACAAAAAATAAATATAACAACGGAATATAAAAGATAGGGATAGAAGAGATTGCACCAGAGATTTTATCCTGGTTCGGCAAACCCAGCCTACTCCAGTCCCCAAGCGACCCGCTTGAGCTTTTCACTAACCAAAGACGTCACGCGTCCCCAAGTACAACCAGAGCACCCCGCAAGCTACTAGGAACCTCCTTTCTCCAGGGACCTCGATACACAACTAGGAAAACCTTTCCTAGATTTCCAGATAGCCTAACTACTAGGTGACCCACCGTTCGTCTAGCACTACCCACACAACAAAGGGTTCCTCACCCTACAACCACGAACGCAGCACGTCCGCACTAGGAGATTCACTCCCTAGTCACTAAGGGTTACACAGCCCTTTACAACACTGGTTACGGATATGAGTGATTTGGTACAAGACCTATAGTGCACTCTTAATAGTGTTGATACAACAATATAAGGCCACTCTAACAAATATGTGTTCTAGATAACACAGATACAACAATGAAGCTCTATGGCAATGAAGTCAACAGAAAGAGTTATCAGGCCAATACAAGGTTTATGATTTTCTTCAAAAATGTATGAACGTGAAAACCAGAGAAGAATAGAGAAGAAGAAGAGCGTGAATGATCAGAGTTCTTGAAAATTGTAGAAAATGTTGAAATGATTTTGAAAAACAAATAAATAAAGTTAATTTAGAAATCAAAATCAAATAAAAAATAAAATAAAGGATTTAAGAATTAAAACCAAAGATTTGAAAATATTTGAAATTTGAATTTTGAATTTGAAAATAGAATCAGAATCAAATCAAAACGATTTTGGAAATAAAATAATTTAAGTATTAAAATCAAAACCAAATAAAAAAGATTTAGAAAATAAATCAAGGATTTGATTCTTAAAACAAATAAGGAATATATTCAAAAATAAAATCAAATTCGAATTTTGAAAATAAATCAGAATCAATTAAGTAAAAACTGTTGGAAACCAACAAGCGGCCAAACAATTTACTAGAAGGGGGGTGAATAGTAAATGGAAGAAATAATACTAATATTTCGGATATAATTGATATTAACAAATAATACGCTGACTATTTTAAAACAAAATTAATTTTCTGTCCAAAATGTGATGAACTACTCGATTAGTTCAGAGACTACTCGAGTAGTACGTTCAGATTCAGACAGAGAACAGAGTTTTCAAAAGAGGGGTTTCGCTAACACGAAGCCAAGAACTGAAACGGATGATTTGCTAACTTAAGGTTCTGAAGAAAGATTAAATAATTGAAAATAAATGAAAACAATAAAAGATAGACACAGGGAATTATTATACTGGTTCACTCTCTATCCACTGAGAGCTACGTCCAGTCCCCCCTAAACCTTAGGGAGTGTCTACTAATAATCAATTAAATTGGATACAAACAGGATTAATTTGCGAACCTCACTCAATTTAATCCTAACCCTTCAAGAGTGTACCAAACTCTTGAACTTTACCCCAATTTCAATTGATTCTCTGTTTAAGAACCTCTTCAACCTTCCACAAAGAGAGCTTCTTGAAACCTTCAAGAACACCTTCTCCCTTTAGCAATAGAGCCTCTTGAAACCTTCAAGTGCTCCTTCCTTTCTTCAATGGAGTAATCAGATCACAACGAAGCGGCTCCAAACAATATCAATCGACAATGAGTAAGAAAACTAGAATACTAGAATGAGATTGATTCTTAGAAAGGTATTGGATCAATTTGTTCTTTTGTGTGCAAGGTTTGAAAACAATTTTGCTCAAGATGATCCGTATGGCTCTTGTTGAAGAGGTAATCATTATATTGTGTTTTCAAATCGCCAGAATCAGGGAGGAGCCTGAGAAAACTAATTAGGAAAGATTCTCCCTTGATTGCCTCTTCAACAGCCATATAAGAATTTGAAAATTGACTGATCTGACTCGTACTACTCGAGTAGTTGGAGCACTACTCGAGTAGTGAGACAATTTGTGGACTTACTGTTTCTCAAACTACTCAATTAGTGCAACAACTAATCGATTAGTTGAGAACTAATCGATTAGTCAACAGACTACTCGAGTAGTTTGGTGAAACAGTGAGCAGACCAATTTTCTTCTTTGCAGGCTACTCGAGTAGTGCACAAACTACTCGAGTAGTCACTGCTACTTTCTTAACAAATAATTTCAAAAAATGATTTTCCAAAAGACCTAGTCCCTTTCTAAGCGTTTTCAACTATTTAGCTTAACTAGTATTCATGCTAACTCACTCATAATCGTTTGAGTAAAAACCTAAGTCTACCACCCACACTCAACATAAATATAAAATATTACAAGGGAGCGGGAAGTGGAAAACTTCTAAATGGTTGTTGTTGTTATGTCTTCATCAAAAACAACTTGTTGATTTATTTGTCTTCATCAAAACCTTTTTGATTCTACAATCTCCCCCTTTTTGATGATGACAAATCCTTGATAATATAAACCCTGTTGTTTTGCATAAGCTCCTCCTGACTTTATGCAACATCAGAAACATGCACAACATAAACAACAACACCATTTCTCCCCCTTTTGGCATGATCAAAAAGGAGCCTAAATTAAGAGTAATATGCCAAAGGAAGAACATAATAACACATGTTGGATTATGAGCATTGATAGTACTTGTTGATTTATTGCCGAAAAGAAAACTTTTCTCCCCCTAAAACAAATATACTTATGAAGAGGCAATTAAATTTAAAAAAAAAAAATTTAGCACATAGCCCTTCAAAAGTACTTGAAAAAGTTAAGTTTTGCTTGAGGGTACCCAAATTGTTTTGGGCTTATCGGGATTTTCATCTTTCACAATCCAAACATAATAACCGTTAGGCACACCATGAGATTTAATTCTACAAATATTTGAGGTGTGTCCATGAATGCCACAATAAAAGCAAGTTGGCTTTTTTAGAATAATTGACATTTGAAAAAGAACCAATTTTTCTAAAATTATTTTTATTGACATTCATGTATCCTAAGCCGGTTTTATTTGTATTGTTCCTTTGATTTTCAAGAAGTTGATTTACTCTTTCATCACTTCTTGATAAAGTTGCAATAGTGTTTTTCAAATTTGTAACTTCATGTTCATGACTTTTGCAACTTTTACAAGGAGGGATTTCTTGATTTTTCAAAGAATCAATACTATGTTGAAGTGCTTCATTTTTACTATTTAGCTCATCAATGCATTTTTCTAAATTCAAGACTTGCTCTTTATATTTCAAAATAGCTCTTTTTCCTTTGTCATTTAATTTAGCAAGTTTCTTGAATTCTTTATGCATTTCAACATAAGCATTATATAATTATTCATATTCATGAGACTCAGATTCGGAATCGGAATTTACCTCGGTTCCTTGCTTACTTGAAGTGAAACTTGATGATGCGCCTTCATCAAATCTACTCACCAAGCAAAGATTGGCTTCTTCCTCATCACTTGATGTGCTTGAGCTTGTCTCTTTTTTTTCATCCGGTGCATCCCACACTATGTAGGCTCTTTTGCCCTTTTTCTTTTCATCTTTATGTCTCTTGAGATACTCAGGACAATGAGGCCTTATGTGACCTCTCTTACCACATTCATGACATTTAATTTTATCTTTTGAAGAACAATTTCTATGGTAGGAGTTCTTAGGTTCCTTTATTCTTTTTAATTCATTTTTATTTTCAAAACATTTACGGAACCTCTTTGCAAGTTTTTGAAAACTTTCATCATCTAAACTAGATTCGGAGTCATTACTAGAGCTAGAGGAATCATCACATACCTTAGTTGATTTTGTGGTGGTCTTTAGTGTGATTCCCTTCTGTTTCTTATCCGACTCCTCATGCAAAGTTAGACGTCCTAGCTCCATCTCATGCTCTTGAAGCTTTCCAAAGAGGGTTGCAAGATCCAAGGTGTCTAAATATTTTGACTCCATGATAGCTGTGACCTTGGGTTGCCATTCCCTGCTTAATCATCTCAATACTTTGTTAATAACTTCAGAATTAAGAAATGTTTTACCAAGCGCATTGAGATGATTTATGATATGAGTAAATCGCTTTTGCATGTCATTAACTGACTCATTAGGGAGCATGCGAAATAACTCATATTCATGCATTAATGTATTTAATCTAGCCCTTCTAACCTCGCTTGTCCCTTCATGAGTAAGTTGTAGAATGTCCCACATTTGTTTCGCATTTTTACAATGTGAAACTCTGAAGAACTCATCATAAGACAAGGCGGACGTGATGATGTTTTTAGCTTTCAAATCATAGGAAACTTTCTTTTTGTCATCATCATTCCAACTTGCCTTAGGAATTTCTACAACTTCCTCATTTATTTTTCTTCTAGGTATATAGGGACCATTCTCAATTGCATCCCAAACATCAATATCAATCGCTTCAATAAATATTTTCATCGTGGCTTTCCAATAAGCATATCCTTCACCATTAAATAGTGGAGGACGGTTAATTGAAGAGCCTTCCCCTCCAAAAGAATTGTTAGAGCCCATGGTTTCCTTAAGGATCTTTTCGAAAAAGTTTTTACACTCGATCTTTCGACCGAGCTCTGATACCACTTGTTGGAAACCAACAAGCGGCCTAACAATTTACTAGAAGGGGGGTGAATAGTAAATGGAAGAAATAATACTAATATTTCGGATATAATTGATGTTAACAAATAATACGCTTACGGTTTTAAAACAAAATTAATTTTCTGTCCAAAATGTGATGAACTACTCGATTAGTTTAGAGACTACTCGAGTAGTATGTTCAGATTCAGACAGAGAACAGAGTTTTCAAAAGAGGGGTTTCGTTAACACGAAGCCAAGAACTGAAGCGGATGATTTGCTAACTTAAGGTTCTGAAGAAAGATTAAATAATTGAAAATAAACGAAAACAATAAAAGATAGACACAGGGAATTATTATACTGGTTCACTCTCTATCCACTGAGAGCTACGTCTAGTCCCCCCCAAAACCTTAGGGAGTGTCTACTAATAATCAATTAAATTGGATACAAACAGGATTAATTAGCGAACCTCACTAAATCTAATCCTAACCCTTCAAGAGTGTACCAAACTCTTGAACTTTACCCCAATTTCAATTGTTTCTCTGTTGAAGAACCTCTTCAACCTTCCACAAAGAGAGCTTCTTGAAACCTTCAAGAACACCTTCTCCCTTTAGCAATAGAGCCTCTTGAAACCTTCAAGTGCTCCTTCCTTTCTTCAATGCAGTAATCAGATCACAGCGAAGCGGCTCCAAACAATCTCAATCGACAATGAGTAAGAAAACTAGAATACTAGAATGAGAATTATTCTTAGAAAGGGATTGGATCAATTTGTTCTTTTGTGTGCAAGGTTTGAAAACAATTTTGCTCAAGATGATCCGTATGGCTCTTGTTGAAGAGGTAATCATTATATTGTGTTTTCAAATCGCCAGAATCAGGGAGGAGCCTGAGAAAACTAATTAGGAAAGATTCTCCCTTGATTGCCTCTTCAACAGCCATATAAGAATTTGAAAATTGACTGATCTGACTCGTACTACTCGAGTAGTTGGAGCACTACTCGAGTAGTGAGACAATTGGTGGACTTACTGTTTCTCAAACTACTCAATTAGTGCAACAACTAATCGATTAGTTGAGAACTAATCGATTAGTCAACAGACTACTCGAGTAGTTTGGTGAAACAGTGAGCAGACCAATTTTATTCTTTGCAGGCTACTCGAGTAGTGCACAAACTACTCGAGTAGTCACTGCTACTTTCTTAACAAATAATTTCAAAAAATGATTTTCCAAAAGACCTAGTCCCTTTCTAAGCGTTTTCAACTATTTAGCTTAACTAGTATTCATGCTAACTCACTCATAATCGTTTGAGTAAAAACCTAAGTCTACCACCCACACTCAACATAAATATAAAATATTACAAGGGAGCGGGAAGTGGAAAACTTCTAAATGATTGTTGTTGTTATGTCTTCATCAAAAACAACTTGTTGATTTATTTGTCTTCATCAAAACCTTTTTGATTCTACAAAAACAAATCAGGAAATAAATCAAAATGATTATGACACGTTTTTCAATAAAACTTGAGGTAATCGATTACTTGAGGGAGGTAATCGATTATCCCTTTAAAAATAGAAACTTTGAAATTCATTTTAAAAAACCAGTAATCAATTATCACATGCATGTAATCGATTACTTCACTTCATTTTAATGTATGATGCAACTCATATAATCGATTACCACTATTCTAATAATCGATTACAGAGCCTCTGATTTTTATATGATGCAACATCATGTAATCGATTACTACAAGGAATGTAATCGATTACTTTGTCTCAGGAAAATATATGATGCAACAATTTTAATCGATTGCTTGAGCTATGTAATCGATTACTCTCATAAGAAAGTAATGGATTAGCAAAGTTCACTTAATCGATTACAAGCTCTCTGATTTTTCTATGATGAAACAAAGTTAATCGATATCGATTAACTTAGGCAAGTAATCGATTACTCTCTCTTGCATACATAAAAATATTCAGAGTTTTGTAACATCAAGTATTTTCTCAAAAACTAAGATATAAAAACTGATTTTCACAAAACTTCTTTTTCTTCTCCTTTAAATGAAAAATATTTTAGAAAAACTTATATTGGCCTTTTAACATAATATAAACCTTGACTTCATTACCTTACATGATGTCCTAAGGGAAAGGGCTAAAAACTTCATTTGCTCGAATCTTCAACTTCATTTTCTTGAGTCTTCAACTTGAAGCTTGGACTTGAACGATGAAGATCTTGTGATTGCACTTGATAAGAGCTTGAGAAGCTTGAGTTTGGTATCATCAAAACCATATAAAATATTTGCACTTGAAGTCCTTGGGAAAGCTTGACTTCCAACACTCCCCCTTTTTGATGATGACAAACCTGTATTCTGAATTATCTGCATCACAAGTGTTATACAAGCAAATGTATATATAATAAACACATCCTTATCCCTAGAACACAAAGAATACAACAAGGATACAAAAAGGATACTCTCCCCCTGTATAGATGCTATAGATGCATTAGATACAACAGATACACCCTTCGCATTCGTGCATCATTCAGGAATTCTTCTCCCGCTTTTGTCAACAGCAAAGTGTGGGTTAAAATTTCTTCTCTTGTTGTTATGCTTGAACTTTTCTTCTCCCCCTTTTGTAATTCTTCAGATATGCTATGAAGCTCAGAATTCTTCTCCCCATGAGTAAGCTTGACTTCTCACTTTTCTTTCCATGGGAGTTATCACATGATCCCTTTTGCTTTGTCGACGACATTTGGTTCTCTTCCACTTTTGTCTTCATTAAGCCCATGTATTTTGTAAAATATCTCTCCCTTTTGATCAAATAAACCAAATGCTAAACTCCCCCTGAAACACTGGGTAGAAGCATTAATAATAACAAGGAGATTTGTTACATACTTTACTCCCCCTATTTGACATCAGCATAAGGAGTTATGGGAAACACAAAAAATTTTGTCCCAATACATAGTTAAAAAGACGCATGATGTCAAGATAGAGTGAAGTAGCAAACATGTTTTCATGCAAAATTGAAAAAAAATTTCTCCCCCTTTCTAAAAGAATGATTCAACCAAGCATATTATAAAGGGAGATCAAATGCATTAATAAAAAACATGTGTATGCTCACTATATAAAGCATCATCAAAACTTTATGAGCCTATATGCCATGACAAAAAAATATTTAATGCAATTCAATTTAGCAAACTTTGTCATCTAAGGCATATATCACATAAACAAGATGTATCACAAGAATGAAAAGTTTTAGGAGTAGTGATACTTATCGAGATGATATTTTCCCAATTAATAGAGATAGTAAGCTTTGGAGTTCCTCCCATTCGGATATTCAACATTCTGCAATTGAAGGAATTCTCCTCTTATTCAATGTGTTGCACTTCTTCCATTCCAAGAGATCGTATTAATATTGCAGTATCACTTTCAAGGCTTGAATATTGTCAAGTTCTCTTTTCATTTGAGTCCATCGAATCATAGATTTTTCAGAGAACATTGCATCATTGAGACTTGTAGTAATACCTGTAAGGCTAATTAGGTGCACTTTCTTGGTATCCAATAAATTTGGATCCTTAAGAATTAGTAACACATGAATATATCAAACATGCTGAAAAATAATTTTTTCTTCAAAAAGATTTAAAAAAAAATGTCGAAGAAGGAATAAATCATTTTAAAACATTTCAGCATAAACATATGTATCACAAAGATAAGTAACATAAAATAGTTAAAAAAAATAAGAATGGTGATACTTATCGTTTGTGACGCTTTCTCAAGTTATAATGTTTGTGCGTGCACTTGTGAAGTTCTTCCTTTAGGTTTCTTGTCCTTATTGCATAGATTGAAGAGAACTTCACTTGTGTCCATCATGTCGCATTTCTCTTGATTAAGGTCATGACCCTCTTTGGTATTCTTTCGATTAATCTCATAGTGCATGAATCCTCTTGTGCTTGAAATATCACCTGCAATACTACTTAAGATAATACTTTTGGCATCCAAAGTCTTGGATCCTTAAGGATTAGTTGCATCTCTTCACTAATATCAAGGATATTATGTAGGTAAAATATGAATGAACAATTTTAAATATATGCACTAATCATAAAAGGAAATATCACCATGCTTATGTTATAAGTCCATGTCGTACCAAACATGTCCTTACAAATACAAGCATGTCCTCATATATCAATGCAATATCATTACATATAAAGCGTAATCATGTGATAGGAGATAACAACAAAAATTTTAACCTCACATGATGTAACAAATTATATGTAACAGGTATCTAGGACTATACCAAAAATAATCATGTGCTAAAAAGAATTTTCAAAAGGTGTAAAGCACACATGATTTAATTCAACCAAGGAGTGATCATAATAATTAAAAATATTTTTTCAAAAAATTTAGCACCCATGATCCACCTTAGTATGAATAAAAATTAGAATAGTCCAAGTATACCTTTGTATAATCATTGATATAAGAGGAATAAGAGATTGATACCTTAGGTTTGTTGACCAATGAAGTTCTTGCCTTTACCCATTGCTTCACCTTTTGATTTTTGAACATATCGGATCTTCCATTTTTCTCATGTGAAGCTTTGGTGTTGGTAGGCATCTTTCTCCTTTGATCGACCCATTTAGTTCTTGTCCTCTTAGGTACCATCTTTGTTATTTTCCCTTTTTCTCCTCCACTTGGTTTATGCCATTGCTTCTTCCTTGAGGTCCTCAACCTTATGATTTCACCTTTTTGCACGCGAGAAGCTTTGGTTGGGAGCATCTTCTTCCTTTGTCCATATTGCTTGTTCGTGCGCCAATGACTCTTTGACTTCCCCTTATGTTGTCCAATTGGTTCACCCTTTGATTTAATTTCCTGCACATTTATAACACAAGGAGAACCTTTCGGTACCCATTTCATCTTGGGTCCTTGGGGGTTAGTCATAGATTCCTTAGAGGCCTTTGGAACCCATTGCATATTATTTCTCATGTTATAATTCTTGCGATAAAGGCACAAATGAGAAATATGTCCTAAATTACCACAATAATTACATGTAATGGGTTTGTATGATGATATAATTTTTTCAAAATTATTTTCATGAAACTTGGAATTTTTAACTACACATTGAAGAATTTCATAGTCAAACACTTTGCTTGATTTTTGAATATCAACATCATTTTCAATTTCACATTCAACCAAGGAATTTGAACAAATGGATTTTTCAATGTTACTATATTCAAAGAGTGCATCCTCAACTTTTTTTTCAATATCAAAGCAATTTTCAAAAATTGTTGAGGAGCTATTTTCTAAAAATATCTCTTTATAAAAAATATCTCCATTTTTCAAAATATCATTTTCATTTTCAATCAAGGAGAGCTTTTGTAAAGAGTCCAAGTTTCTATTTTCTAAAGATGTCAAATCATCATACTAATCATTATATGCAAATTGTAGAGATTTAGAACAAGGATTAATTGAAATTACCTCATGGTCCTCATGATTCAAGTAGTCGGATGTTTTAATTTCATCTGTCATTGATTCTGCATCCGAGTCACTTGATTCCTTCAGTGAGTCCATAAAGGTTTCAAATATCCTCTCTAAGTCATCACAGTCGCTTGTTGAGTTACTCCCCACGCTTTCACTTTCATCATCAGAATCTTCGTCTAGGGAGTTGGTCCTTTCACGTTCTATAACAACTTCTTGTTGTTCCTTCTCCTCTTTCCTGTGGACACTTACACTTTCAACAAGATCATTAGTAGCATAGTGTAGTTGTAAAGTGTCCCAAATATCCTTAGAATTTTCACAATTTTCAATAATAGCAAATGCATCATGGTTCAAAGCATTTTTAAAAACATGCATAGCTTCAAATTCAAGGAAGAAGATTTTTCATCAAAACCATGTAAAACGACATTCCATAGACGAATGCTGATAGATTGTAAAAATATTTTCATTCTCGCACTCCAGTAGTGAAAATTATTTCCATCTAAAAATGGTGCATCATCAAATGAAAATCCCTCCATATTAAAACAAATAAAACTATCCCAACACTGCCAATCT
Organism: Crotalaria pallida; assembly: GCA_037953625.1. Taxonomy (NCBI): domain Eukaryota; kingdom Viridiplantae; phylum Streptophyta; class Magnoliopsida; order Fabales; family Fabaceae; genus Crotalaria; species Crotalaria pallida. The sequence continues at coordinate 23,072,937 of CM075654.1, forward strand.
ACAAGGATCTTTAACTCAGGCTATTAGGCCTTTACCAGAGCACGAAACTCTGATACCAATTGTTAGAATTATTGTTAGGATTGGCAGCCGTCACCCAAGAGGGGGGGGGGTGAATTGGGTGTTTACGAAAACATTGGAAAATATTCGAATTAAATCGTTTTCTATAAACTTAAAGAGATTTTGCAGCGGAAAACAATATATTGATGAAAACGATTGCGCAGAAGCGTATAATATTAATACTATTATGAAAAACTAATATGCACGGATACGAAATAAATAAGAACAACGAAAACCGTTACCGCGCTTATTACTTTAAATTCGCTTAAAATAGATTATTACAAAATAGATGTTATGATGCACAAAAAATAAATATAACAACGGAATATAAAAGATATAGGGATAGAAGAGATTGCACCGGAGATTTTATCCTGGTTCGGCAAACCCGGCCTACTCCAGTCCCCAAGCGACCCTCTTGAGCTTTTCACTAACCAAAGACGCCACGCGTCCCCAAGTACAACCAGAGCACCCCGCAAGCTACTAGGAACCTCCTTTCTCCAGGGACCTCGATACACAACTAGGAAAACCTTTCCTAGATTTCCAGATAGCCTAACTACTAGGTGACCCACCGTTCGTCTAGCACTACCCACACAACAAAGGGTTCCTCACCTTACAACCACGAACGCAGCACGTCCGCGCTAGGAGATTCACTCCCTAGTCACTAAGGGTTACACAGCCCTTTACAACACTGGTTACGGATATGAGTGATTTGGTACAAGACCTACAGTGCACTCTTAATAGTGTTGATACAACAATATAAGGCCACTCTAACAAATATGTGTTCTAGATAACATAGATACAACAATGAAGCTCTATGGCAATGAAGTCAACAGAAAGAGTTATCAGGCCAATACAAGGTTTATGATTTTCTTCAAAAATGTATGAACGTGAAAACCAGAGAAGAATAGAGAAGAAGAAGAGCGTGAATGATCAGAGTTCTTGAAAATTGTAGAAAATGTTGAAATGATTTTGAAAAACAAATAAATAAAGTTAATTTAGAAATCAAAATCAAATAAAAAATAAAATAAAAGATTTAAGAATTAAAACCAAAGATTTGAAAATATTTGAATTTTGAATTTGAAAATAGAATCAGAATCAAATCAAAACGATTTTGGAAATAAAATAATTTAAGTTTTAAAATCAAAACCAAATAAAAAAGATTTAGAAAATAAATCAAGGATTTGATTCTTAAAACAAATAAGGAATATATTCAAAAATAAAATCAAATTCGAATTTTGAAAATAAATCAGAATCAATTAAGTAAAAACAAATCAGGAAATAAATCAAAATGATTCTGACACGTTTTTCAATAAAACTTGAGGTAATCGATTACTTGAGGGAGGTAATCAATTATCCCTTTAAAAATAGAAAGTTTGAAATTCATTTTAAAAAACCAGTAATCAATTATCACATGCATGTAATCGATTACTTCACTTCTGTTTAATGTATGATGCAACTCATATAATCGATTACCACTATTCTAATAATCGAGTACAGAGCCTCTGATTTTTATATGATGCAACATCATGTAATCGATTACTACAAGGCATGTAATCAATTACTTTGTCTCAGGAAAATATATGATGCAACAATTTTAATCGATTACTTGAGCTATGTAATCGATTACTCTCATAAGAAAGTAATGGATTAGCAAAGTTCACTTAATCGATTACAAGCTCTCTGATTTTTCTATGATGCAACAAAGTTAATCGATTAACTTAGGCAAGTAATCGATTACTCTCTCTTGCATACATAAAAATTGTAATGGACCTGTAGTAAACCGAGCGCTACCCGACCTAAATCGACTTCGTCCGACCGTCTTGACCTTGAGACAAGACCTGCGATCGGAACGTTACACCGAGCAAATTGGGTTTCTACAGAGAGGTCACACGCTAACGAGATTACCCCCGAGCATAAGATTTTCATCCTTATCTTATCATACACAATCTCATCTAAGCGTAACTACTTCTCCTAAATTCCCACGACTCTTGGTTAGATAAAAGCAGTATTGGATGAAGTCTATCACTTACAGGTGTTGGTTTTGGCCTCAAAATCTCGAGAGGGGGGGTGAATCGAGTTTTATTATGTATTGAAAAATTCGTACCAAATTAAAAATTTGATTTGAGTTGGAGAGATTAAACGTTCGTAATGGATCGCGAAAACGATAAGAAAAATATAATCGAGTAGCGTGGAAACGTAAACAAAATAAATATGCGGAAAGTAAAAGAGAGAAGGATAGAAAAGCTTGCACTGATGATTTTTATACTGGTTCAGCCTTCCCGTCGAAAGGCCTAGTCCAGTCCCCAAGCGACCCGCCTGAGAGTTCTTATAACCAAGCAATAGAGTCGCACCCTATTACAACCAAGAGCACCTCGCACACTGAAAAATATATGATGCAACAAATATAATCGATTACTACAAGAATTGTAATCGATTACAAAGCCTCTGAAAAATATATGATGCAACAAATATAATCGATTATAAGCTGTAATGAATAACATTGCTCCAGGCTGGGGTTTTTTCTCTGATTCTGATATCTGTACAATAGGCAGGATTTTGGTTCTATGGAGAAGGGACATGTTTGATGTTATGATTATTGCTAGATCTGGCCAATACACTCATTGTTTTATCACTGAGAAAGTGTCAAAGAAATCTTTTTATGCTACTTTCATCTATGGGTCCAATGATCATATGGAGAGGAAGGACTTATGGGAAGTCTTAAAAGGAGTAGAAAGATTTGTCACTATGCCATGGATCCTATTTGGTGATTTCAACACTATGCTTAGGCCTGTTGAGAAGCTTGGTGGTAATCCCCTTGAGGTGGTGCAATATGAAGACCTGAGAGATTGCATGTTATCTTGTCAATTGGTAGACCTGAAATCTAAAGGGCAGTTTTTTTACATGGTGTAACAAGCAGGATGGGGATAAGAGAATTTATTGCAAACTGGATAGAGTTATAGTCAATCAAGACTGGATTTCTGCTTGGCCAGAATCTGAAGCTAATTTCTTATTACCAGGGCTCTCTGATCATTCTCCCATGCTGGTAGAGTGGAAGCAAGGTATTGAGGTTAGGAAACCAAGTTTTAAGTTTTTTAATATGTGGACTTCTGATGAATCCTTCATTAAGATTGTTGAATCTGTCTGGGCAAAACAGTTTTCTGGTAGCACAATGACTCAAATTATAATTAAGCTAAACTGCCTAAAAAAGAAGCTCCTAAGCTTAAATAGAAGTGGGTATGCTGATATTGTCAAGAAAGAGCAAGATTTAAGACAAAGTTGGGAGGTTGCTCAAACTTTGTTGAGCAATGATCCAACCAATGTTGTGCTTCAGCAGAATGAAAAAGAATTACTGAATATGCATAGAATTGCTAGTACGGCTGCAATTTCTTTCCTTCAGCAGAAGGCCAAAATCAACTGGATAAGGGAGGGTGATCAGAACTCAGCAATGTTTCACCAAGCAATTCGGCAGAGAGCTTACAGGAATCGGATTGTTTCTATCAATGATGAATTTGGTAATAGCATTACTGGCCAACAAGGTATTACTGAGTTGTTTACTGACTATTACAAAAAATTGTTCACTAGGAAACCTAACTATGCATGGAATGAAGGAATAGTTGATTCTGATCCTATGCTATCTACTGAGCAGCAGTTGTCTCTTCTGAGACCATTCTCTGATGATGAAATTAAAAATGTGTGCTTCTCAGTCCACAATGATAAAGCTCCTGGGCCTGATGGCTATGGAGCTGGTTTCTTTAAAGCTGCTTGGGGTGTTGTGGGCAATGATTGTGTTAAAGCAATTAAGGAGTTTTTCAGTAACATTCATATGCCTCCTAGTCTCAATGCTACAAACCTAGTGATGATTCCTAAAGTGGACAGGCCATCCATGGTTAAAGCTTACAGACCAATTGCTTGCTGCAATTATCTCTACAAATGTATTACTAAGTTAATCTGTGCGAGAATGAATGTTGTGCTGCCTAGCATTGTCCAAGAGAACCAATCTGCCTTTATCAAGGATCGGAGCATAGTTCATAATGTGCTAATTACTCAAGAACTTATGAGATTATATGGAAGGAAAAATAGCTCTCCTAGATGTCTAATGAAAATAGACATCAGGAAAGCCTATGACACTTTAGATTGGTCCTTTATTGAGGATATGCTTGCTGAATTCAGATTTCCTGCCCAATTTAGGACTGGATTTTGTATTGTATTACTACTGCCTCCTATTCAGTTAATATCAATGGTCAGAGTTCTGGAAATTTCAGAGGTTCTAGGGGCTTACGGCAAGGTGATCCTATGTCACCTCTTATTTTTGTTCTAGCTATGGAGGTCTTGACTAGAGGTTTGCAAAGAGCAGGGAGCATAGAAACTTTCGTTTCCACCCCCTTTGCAAAGATCATAGATTAATTAGCCTTGCTTTTGCTGATGATCTTATGGTTTTTTGCAAAGGGCACCCTGCCAGTGTCAAAATTCTGTTTGAAGCTATTCAAGAGTTTGCTAAAAGTTCTGGTCTACAACCTAGCAGTGAAAAGTCTCAGATTTATCTGGCTGGAGTTAATGATGTGAGGGAAGCTGAGATTAGTAACATAACAGGGTTTTAGAAGGGTGTCTTTCCTTTCAAGTATCTTGGTATTCCAATCTCAGCTAGGAAATGGTCAAATGCTACTTGTGCAATTTTGGTGGATAAAATTAGTGCTCGCATTAACACTTGGAAGACTAGGAATCTATCTTACGAAGCTAGATGCACTCTAATTACTTCTGTGTTGCTTTCCCTGCATGTTTACTGGGCAACAATTTTTGTAATCCCTAAAGCTGTTCTGAAAGGAGTTGAAAAGAAGTGCAGGGAGTTTTTGTGGGGTTTGGATGCAAGCGGTCATTATCATGCTTCTGTGGCCTGGGAATCTGTATGTACTCCTAAAAAGAATGGAGGTTTGGGGTTTAAAAACACCATTGTCTGGAATACTGCAGCTATAGGGAATCAGGCTTGGCATATTGGTATGAAGAAGGATTGTCTATGGGTTAAGTGGATTAGCTCAGTGTACTTAAAGGAGCAGGATTTTTGGCAGACTCAACCTAAACAAGGGGATAGCTGGCATTGGAAACAGATAGTGAAGGCAAAAAACAAGTTGATTTCAGGCTTCACGGGTGACAATTGGAATGCGACCTCTACTGGTGTTTATACCATAAACAGTGGCTATTCCTATCTTCTAGGGAATTTACCATTGTTTCACATGCACAAATTCGTGTGGAACTCTTCTTCGATTCCTAAGCATATGTTTATTTGTTGGCTTGCTATGAGAAACAAATTGAAATCTAAAGATCGTTTGTTGATTCAAGATAGAACCTGTGTTCTTTGTGGCGATGTGGAAGAAACGAGGAATCACCTCTTTTTTGATTGTGCATGGTCCAGAGATCTGCTGGAGCTAGCTTGTCTTTGGCTGGGCATCAGCAATTGGCCTTCCAAATTCACAAATTGGGTCAGATGGATAAATTATGCGTTTAAAGAAAAGACTAGGAGGAAGATCGTTCATACCGTTTTTGCTGCTGTCCTCTATGGTGTTTGGATTGAGCGAAACAGGCGTGTATTTGCTGGTGTCAACTGCTCGGTGGCCACTGTAACTCGTCGTTTGCAGAGGGAGGTAGCGGTCAGAATTGCTTGGTCCTTTCCCAATTTCCGGTCTTGGAGTAATAGACTATTAGTGGATAGAATATTGATAGAGCTTTAGCTTCTCTTTTTCCCTTTGTATTCTTTATTTTTTAATCTTCTTTATCTGTTGAACCCTTCCTAGAAGGTGGCAATGGATCAAGGTGGGTTTGCTTGATTTAATTTTTTATCGTGGTTTAATAAAATTCTTATTTTACCAAAAAAAAGAAAAGCAGAACTCTTAGAGAAGAAGAAGAAGAGAGAAACGTGCAGGTCGAAAAGAATGAATGTAAAAATTACGTTCTGAATGTTGGAGTGAACCTTTTAAAAAAGGAAAACGATTTTGAATCAAAAAGGAATTTTAATAAGAAAAACAAAAATCAAAATAGAATAAAAAAAGATTTGTAATAAGTTTTAAAATCAAAATAAAATCAAAACGATTTTCGAAATAAAATAAAGATTTGATTCTTAAAACCAAAAAGAAAATAATTCAAAATTAAAATCATTTTCGAATTTTATAAAATATATCAGAATCTTTTATATAAAAACAAATCAGGATATAATAAAAATGATTCTGACACGTTTTTCAACAAATCATGAAATAATCGATTACATAGAAGAAATAATCGATTACTTCTACAAAAATAGAAATTCTTAAATACATTTGAAAAAACATGTAATCGATTAGGCTAAGAATAGATAATCGATTACATCACTTCTGTTCATTGTATGATGCAACTATGATAATCGATTACACTGAGGAGTTAATCGATTATTAAGCCTCTGATTTGCATATGATGCAACATCATGTAATCGATTACTGCAAGACTTGTAATCGATTACAAAGCCTCTGAAAAATATATGATGCAACAAATATAATCGATTACTTGACCTATGTAATCGATTACTTTCATAAGAAAGTAACTGATTAACAAAATTCAATTAATCGATTACAGCTTCTCTGATTTTTCTATGATGCAACAAAGTTAATCGATTACTTTAGCAAATAATCGATTACTCTCTTTTTCACACATACAAATATACAGAGTTTTGTAACATCAAGAATTTTACTAAGGTTAAATGCAGAAAACACTTTTTCATGCAAAAACACGTTTTTCTTCTCCTCTCTAAAATGAAAAACTTATTGGTTTTGTAACTCTTTAAAGAAACAAAAACTTCATCACCTTACATTTGATCTAAAGAGAAGGTTTCTATTCTATGCTTGCTTGAGTCTTCAATCTTGAGACTTGACTTGCACTTGTGAGCTTGAACTTGAGTTGGCTTGTTATCATCAAAACATATATTTGCATTACTTTGAAGTCCATAGAGAGTTTGAAGCATGCCTTCCAACCAGCTTGACTTCCAACAACAGGATTTACAGATATGATCTTATCATAACCCCTACGAAACCTACTTGAGTTTTTCCTCTTCAGAGGCCTTATCAGAATGGCCCACGGCACACAGGTAATCCCCTATAAGAACCACCATGCTATAGGGGCTAAGGTACATCTTCTCATCCCTAAGTTGACACTAGCACACACTTTGTTGACTAGGGAGAACCTGATTATCCCAACTGGATATTCAGATATCCTAAGAGTCCTACATAAACCTCTTTACCAGGATCACTCTTTGAAGTTTCTCCATAGCTTCAAGGTTGATCTTGGCTAAGGACACGACATTGGCGCCGTCTGTGGGGATTGAATAACATATCATTCCCACCACCACCATGGTCACCACCAGAAGCCAAGGAGGTGATCTTCGTGATCGCCTTGCCCGCACACGTGGCAGAGCCAGGAACGCTAATAACAACGATCCACAGCCACAATCCGCTGGTGATTTGCGTAATGTTCTCAATCAGAACCGTGAAAATAATGTACAACCACCACATGCGTCTCAATCTGGTGCAGGAAATAATCCCCAGCCACCAAACAATTCACAAAATCAGCCTTTCCCGAATCGCAGCCAAAATCATAGTGGAACCCACGCCACCCATTCTCGAACACCACAATCTTCCCACCCAAGGGCTGGGAGCAATCGCCAACCCCTCCAAATTTTACGAACCATACTACCTCCACCACCACCACCCCCTCCTACGCCGCCACCCTCCACCCATGGTGATTCCAGTAGCACAGCCCCAACAACCCGAAACACATCTAGGACCACTGGAACCCGAGCACACCAGGGGCGAAACACCCAACGCACCTCTCCTATCCCACCTAACCCCGACCACATAAGTTCAACACCTAGAACCAGACTGAATCCAGGAAGAACTGCACCTGGAAACTCTCATAGCCATTCCATCAGTAGATCCTATGCAACATCTGCATCTGCTCGGGCTCGGGAGCAAGAGATGATCAATATCCTTAATAGACAAACGGCTTTAATCGAACAACAAGGACGTGCTATTGCCGACCTTCAACAACAAGCTATGGCAAGGATTGCTCATAATCAACCGATCACCATGCCACCACAAAACCCAATGACACAAGCCATGGACCCACAGCCACTTCCGGTGATGCAACTTCCCCCACCACAAAATTTCCTTGCTAATCCTTCCATGAACCAAGATCAGGGTGATTTCCACCCTGGTCATCCCTTTACTCCATATATCATGGCGTTTGAAACCCCTCAAGGATACTTGGGCCCATCTAATGTACCACATTACAACGGTCTAACCGATCCAGTGGACCATATTGTCTCTTATGAGGGAGCAATGAACTATTATGGAGGTGGCGAACAGATGAAATGCCGAGCATATTCTATGACTCTCGAACCCTCGGTTTTAAGGTGGTACTCATCCCTTCCCCGTAACTCTATTAATTCATGGGAGGAAATGAAGCGGGTATTTTTAAATTGATACACGGCTAGCTGCATTCAACCCAAATCCGACCACACGTTGGCAGCAGTCATGCAAAAACAGGATGAACCATTGAAAGATTACCTGTCACGCTTCCATGCGGAGGCTAGTTCGGTTCCTCGGTTAGAACCAGGAGTTGCTGTCCTACTATTCATACAGGGTCTACAGCCGGGAGATTTCAGAAAGTCGTTGATCGGGAAACCTCCAAAAGATATGGCCGAGCTGAGACAGAGGTCAAATAAATTTATCAACTTGGAGGAATTCCACAAAGGGCAGAAGTTCCGAGAAGATAGACAACGAGCCGACCCTCAAGGACAGAACAAACAAAAACGTGACGAACGTTTTGGTGGGAAACAAGATAGGAATGATCGAGACCGAAGGATTCCTCCAAGGAATAAATTTCAGGAATACACTCCTTTAACTGTTCCAAGGAGTCAAATCCTTCGTGAAACAATGCAGACTGACTTACGCTCGGCCCAAAGACCTCCGTCTTTAAGAAAGGGCGCACAGCGTGATAGGTCCAAGTATTGTGACTTCCACAAAGGATATGGGCATACGATGGATGAGTGCATCTGGTTGAGGGATCTAATCGAAGAAATGATCAGAGATGGTAAACTGCAACAATATATCAGAGATGCAGCCGGTCGAAGGGGTAGGAACAGATCCCAGTCGCCAATAAAATCCAAACGCCAAAGAAGTAGGTCACCAGATGATAGAAATACAGGGAGACAGAGAACCGACCCCACTCCAGCTGAAACATCCTCACTTTTAATAGTTAATTTTAGTTTTTAATAAAATTAGAGTTTGAAAATTCATTTTTAAATTTGACTTCTTAAGAAAGGTTTTATGAAAATCCGGCAGAGTTTCCTCTGTTTTTCGGACTTCCCAAAAATTTTCTTCTAAAAACCTGTCAGTCCAGAATTACTTAAAAACATAAACACAATAGATTAAAATCCAGTTCAGGTCCTAACGCCCGATTAGCATCAGTCTCAGGGCATATAACTACACACATTATAAATTACAAAATATTATAGTTTTTAATGCAATTAAAAATAAAAATCCCCTCTTGGTATCATAACCACACTCCACGTGGTGGAGGGTTTCCAGTTCGGCCCGCAACGTGTAAGCTCCACTTCCGTACCTGTAAAATTATATCAAGAAGGGTAGCATTACACAGAACTTAAAAAGATAAATTCTAAAAGAGGACATAGCAAATAACTAAGCCTACATAATTATTAATATACTTTATTCACAATTATTCGTATAATCAATCTCTTTTAGTTTTCACTTATTCTCGCATTCTTTTAATTATTGATTCTCTAACAGTTCTCTAATCATTTCTACTTTTTCTTTTCTTTTCTTTTTCTTTTCTTTATCATTTTCTTTTTCCTGGTGACTGAGTCCAACAGACCATCAGCCCTTTATCTTTATCATGACTGAGTCCAAAAGACCATCAGCCGTTTTCCTTCTCTATATGACTGAGTCTAAAAGACCATCAGCCGTTTTCCTTTAGGTGACTGAGTCCAAAAGACCATCAGCCCTTTTCCTTTATATGACTGAGTCCAAAAGACCATCAGTCGTTTCCTTTTCTTATGACTGAGTCCAACAGACCATCAGTCGTTTATCTGTTAACATGACTGAGTCCAACATACCATCAGCCGTTTATCTTTTATAATGACTGACTCCAACAGACCATCAGCCGTTCTCTTTTATTCTTTCTTAATTATTTCTCTTTTCTCTTCTTATAATTTAAGTATTTCTTTTATACTTGTCTCAATCTTTTGATCTTTATTTTCGTTCATAGCTTATCTCATTTTTCTACATTTTCTACTTTGCTCTTTTCTTTTGGTTAGTTTCCCTCGATTTTATCCAACTCTACTTAACTTGGTTATATATATTATATTTTAATTCTCGTTGTTACTTCTTAGTCATTTCTTTGGTTCCTTTATCTTATACTACTACTTGACTTGTTATTACTAATTCTTTATCTCCAGTTTATTTAACTACTCTATTAACTCACATTGTTACTTCACTGATCATCCCTATTCCATTAAATTCCTTTTTCTTTGACTATCCTATTGGCTCCATTTAGTTCCCCTATTTTATTCCAACGTTCTATTCTAACTTCCCTACTATCATACTCTCTCTCCGTTTTATTAGTTATTTATTAACCCACTCGTCGTCTTTCCTATTTTCTTTTAAATCAAATTCATCATTTTATTTCTATTCCCTAATTTACTCCGCGTGCATTCATTATTCCTTATTCTAGACTCTCTTTTACCCTTTTTGTTCCTTTACTTCCCCTATAGCTTTTACTTTATGATTTCCCACATTTCGTTTTATATTAACTATTTTAATATCCTTAAATACGCTCATCCACTCCGAGCTTTATTCTACGCACATACATTTTATTCCCTAGGGTGTGGTTTCTTGTCACAATTTTATTTACTTTATCTATATCAACGGGGGTACCCTACGGTTCATTAACATACTTTTAATTACTCTATTCCTAGCTACCACTATAGCATCCTAGAATTTACTTCTTAAGCAAAGGTAACGCGAACCCTCTTACCTCGGGCTTTTTAAATAGAACCTGGATTTTAGCTCGGCGACGATGACGGCGTCGGTGTTGCTCCTCGTTAGCGGGAACGATCGCGGCTGGACCAAGGCAAGAGCTTCGAGCTTCAAGGTTCCCGACACGAGCCCGACACGATCACGGACCGGTAACGGCACTGTGAGATCCGTGGAGAGAGAGAGAGATCGTGGGTGTGAGAGGAAAAGGGATGAGGGAGGAGCTATAGGGGTTGTGGCCCGTGGTGGTTCGATCGGCGGCCACAGTGGCGGTGGTCCAAGGCGGCGGTTGTGGCGGCCGACAAGGGAGAAGAGAGGGAGAGAGAAAGACCAAGCTAAAGGGGAAGAGGGAGAGGGAGATTTGATGGTGGTGATGAGGAATAGTGATGGTGGCTCGTGGTGGAGGTGGCGGTGGTGGCCTTGGCGGCGGCGGCCGTGGTGGTGGAGAGAGAAGGAGAGGGAGAGCTCAATGGAGAGAGAGAGAAAGAGAGAGAGAAAGTTGATGGTGGAATGTGAGGGAAGGGAGAGGTGAAGAGTGGTGGTTGTGGGTGGTGGTGGCTGCCCTGGAGGAGGAGGGCGGAGGAGGATGGAACGGGGGAAGAAAAATGGGGGTTTGGGGGTGGGTTTCAGCCCCAAAACGCGTTTTTAATGTTTCAGATCGAAGAAATTTCGCTTAAGCGAAATCTTTTCGCTTAAGAGAAATCTTTTCGCTTAAGCGAACCCCATATGTGTTGCTACTGGACCATTTTCGCTTAAGCGAAATATTTTCGCTTAAGCTCAATGAGCAGATACTACTACTTCATTTTTCGATTTTTCAGCTATTTTCTCCCAACTTCAAATAGCCATAACTTCTTCGTTCACCGTCGGATCTTGCTCAAATTTGACGAGTAACTTCCCAAAAATCATATCTTCATATCCAACGGTGGGATTTGTGTTTGGAGTCTTAAATCTTTTATTTTGAATTTCCTAACGTTGGGTGTTTATAACACCGAAAATCGATTTTTAACACTCGTTTGGTCTTCTTTATATTTGCTTTTCGATGCCAATGCTCCTTGACTCCTCTATGGCACTCAAAGAACTCCTAATCCATCATTTTAAATCCCTTCTAGGATAATCCTTACTTCCAAATCTTACTATTATTCTAATTATTATTAGAATTAAAATTCGGGATGTTACACCAGCTACTGATCCAAACCCGACCAATAATGAGTTTTTGGTTAACACTATTGCCGGAGGTTTCGCTGGAGGTGGAGAAAGAAAGACCGACAGAAAGAAATACATTAACCAAATTTTGGCAGTCAGTCAGAAACCCATAGCCAAGAGGTCAACAAAAAACGTCCCAATTATTTTTAATGATGACGATTTGGATGGAATCCTTCCAGGACATAATGACCCCATGGTGATCACTGCCCTTATTGGTAATTACAAGGTGAAACGTGTCTTTATCGATCAAGGGAGCTCGGCGGACATTATGTTTTTCCCTCTATTCAAAGCCCTTAAGCTCAGGGAATGCAATCTCACTCCCTTTGAAGGAGAGTTGATTGGTTTTACGGGAGACACCATTGAGCCCAAGGGATACATCCAACTTCCTGTGACCCTCGGACAACAACCTTCGGCCAGAACCGAGATAGTCAAGTTTTTGGTCGTTGATTGTCCAGCGGCCTACAACGCCATTCTTGGGAGAACTTCTTTGCAAGCGTACGGGGTGGTAGTCTCAACAGTTCATTTAGCTATGAAGTTCGTTGGAACATATGACAGAGTGGTGACAGTCAAGGCCGAGCAGGAGGCAGCAAGAAAATGTTACAATGCTAGTTTGGGGAAAGTTAAAAACAAGGATCAAAACAGTTTGGAAAGAGTCCCTTTGGGTAAGGGCAATATTAACTTGGCGGATCTCGATATGCGGGATCAATCCGACAGAAATCGACCGACCCCAAAGTGATAATGGGAATTCCTGACGCTGACCGACGGTCCCGTTAGGCAAGTAAAAATTGGTTCTGAACTGCCCATAAGTGTTAAAGATGAATTGACTTCTCTGTTAATTTCAAATAAGGATCTGTTCGCGTGGACTTCGGCTGATATGCCGGGAATCGACCCTAATTTTATCTGTCATAAGTTGAGTATCATTCCGGGTGCAAAACCAGTGGCACAACGTAAAAGGAAGGTTAGTGCTGAAAAAGCCGCAGCCATTGAGGAAAAAGTCGCTGAATTACTCCGAGCTGGCTTCACTCGGGAAATCGACTATACAGACTAGTTAGCTAACAACGTCTTAGTCAAAAAGCCCAATGGAAAATGGAGGATGTGTGTCGACTACACAGACTTGAACAAAGTCTGTCCAAAAGGCCAATACCCACTCCTCGTTATTGACAAGCTCGTCGACAGTTCGGCTGGTTACAAACTTCTGTCATTTATGGATGCTTACTCTGGTTACAACCAGATTCCAATGTTTCCTGCCGACCAAGATAAAACCACATTCATCACCGATAAGGCAACTTCTTGTTACAATGTCATGCCTTTCGGGTTGAAGAATGCGGGACCTACTTATCAAAGGATGATGAACAAGGTTTTTCTAGGTATGATCAGCTCAAATATGGAGGTCTATATTGATGACATTATAGCAAAAAGCAGACAACAAGAAAACCATGCTCAGGACCTCAAGACAATATTGAACCGAGTGAGAAAGTATTCCATGAGGTTGAATCCTGAAAAGTGCGTGTTCGGAGTCCCTGCCGGATCTTTCCTCGGCTTTGTGTTAACCGAGAGGGGTATTGAAGCCAATCCGGATAAATGCAAAGCAATCCTTGAAATGAGGAGTCCAGCCAGTCTTAAAGAAGTCCAACAACTCACGGGCCGAGTGGCGGCCCTCTCCAGATTCTTATCCCAAGCCGCTCGGAAAGCTTTGCCATGGTACCAGCTCCTTAGGAAAAATAAAGATTTCCTTTGGGACGAGCACTGTGAGCAAGCTTTTGTCCAACTAAAGGAGTATCTTTCCAGTCCACCAGTCCTCCACAGCCTTCGTTCTGGTGAAAATCTCATTCTATACATGTCGGTAGCAAAGGCAGCGGTCAGTTCGGTTTTGGTACGAGAAAATTCGGGGCTGGAGGCCCCTATATATTTTGTCAGCAGAGCTCTTCAGGGATCTGAGTTGAGATACCAAAAGCTTGAGAAACTTGCATACTGTTTGGTCATTTCTGCTCGGAGATTGAGACAATACTTCCAAGCACATAGAATCCTTGTGAGAACAACCCAACCTCTCAGACAGGTTCTGCACAAACCCGACCTAGCAGGCAGAATGGTTTCATGGTCAGTCGAATTGTTCGAATTTGACATCACCTATGAACCGAGGAAGGCGATGAAATCTCAAGTTCTTGCCGACTTTGTCACTGAGTTCACAGATATTCCCTCGGACACCCCTCAGAATTTATGGTCAGTATATGTTGATGGATCGAGCAACAGGAAAGGAGCCGGAGTCGGGGTCATCATTGAAAACCCCGAAGGATTGTGCATGGAGTACTCATTGAAGTTCGAGTTCCAAACGTCAAACAATCAAGCGGAATACGAGGCAGTTCTCGCAGGGCTCAAAGTGGTTCATGAGTTTGGAGCAGAGTGGGTGTCAGTTTTCAGTGACTCGCAATTGGTGGTTTCTCATATTAAGGGGCAATACTCGGCAAAAGAGCCCATCTTACAGAAGTACCTTGAGGAGGTAAGGCGAATTATCTCCAATTTTTCTGAGTTCGACATTTCCCATGTCCCAAGAGATTCAAATTCCCGAACCGACATTTTATCAAAATTGGCAAGTACCAAAGGGTCGGAAAATAATAGGACACTAATACAAGAGACCATTCCCCAACCGAGTGTCATTTTAGCCGTATCATTGTCTCAATCATGGATGGACCCGATTCTCACATATTTGCAACATGGTTTCGTTCCCCAAGAACAAACAGAGGCTCGAAAATTGGTTAAGAAGGCAGCTCATTAGACAGTTTTAAATGGAATTCTTTACAAGAGAGGGTTCGGATCACCAATGCTCAGATGCGTCAATCCATCCCAAGCTGAGGAGATATTAGAAGAGATCCACGGCGGAGTCTGCAGCCACCATATGGGCGGAAAATCCCTAGCTCGGAAAATAATCCGAGCAGGTTACTTTTGGCCTACATTGCAAAAAGATGCTATGGAACATGTCAAGAAGTGTATTCAATGCCAATTTCACAGCGACATTTACCAAAAACCTGCAGAAGAGTTACATTATCTCGGTGCCCCTTGGCCCTTTTATCAGTGGGGCATGGACATCATCGAAAAGTTTCCTACCGCACCAGGGCAACTCAAATTTGCAGTAGTGGATATTGACTACTTTACTAAGTGGATTGAAGCGGCACCGTTAGGAACAATCTCTACGGCCGGTATTCAATCTTTCTTTGTAAAGGAAATTATCTCTCGGCTCGGAGTGCCTCACGCCATAGTTACTGATAATGGATCGCAGTTTGCAGCCTCTCACTTTCAACAACTAGCAGTTGACCTGGGAATCACTCACTATTTCAGTTCTGTTGAACACCCGCAAACAAATGGGTTAGCCGAGGCCGCCAACAGAACCATCTTGGATGGAATTAAAAAGAAACTTGGTAACGCAGCCGGAACTTGGGCGGATAAACTTCCGAGCGTCTTATGGTCACACAGAACAACTATACACTCATCAACAGGAGAAACTCCTTTTCGATTGACATACGGCTGTGATGCAGTCATTTCGATCGAAAAGCGAATCCCTACCTTTAGGACGCTTGAACGTCCTTCAGAAACTAATGACCATTTACTCAGCGAAGAGCTCATTTTACTTGAGGAAATTCGAAAGAATGCTTCAGCTCATGAAAGAAGAATAAAAGAATGGCAAGCTCGAGAATACAACAAGAAAGTTCGTCCACGAAGTTTTGAAATCGGAGACTTGGTCCTTCGCCGAGCAGATATCGGCAAAGGAAATGCTGGAGTTGGAAAATTGAAGCCAAAGTGGGAAGGTCCATACCGAGTGAAGGCTAAATCTGGAACTGGTGCTTACAAATTGGAAACTCTCTCGGGCACGGAAATCAATAACAGCTGGAACGTGGCCAAGCTCAGAGCTTATTACAGCTAAGCCCCTATTTTATTTTTTCACTTCTGTTTACTGATAGGTTAGTCAATTGCTCAGAATTGTTTAGGTCGAATAAACGAAGGTTAACTTCCTTCTTAGATTACAGATAAATTGTTAGGAATTATTTAGCAAATGAGCACTTCATTTTTGTATTCTCTTATCAATAAAATGCATCAATTTCTTTAAAATTCTCTTACGAACATTGTGAAATGACATACGATTCATTTGGTTCAGCTAGCCACCGAGCGAAATCGAGATACAACTCTTTACGGGAGTTCAGCAACGTATTCATAGAACGCCTGAATTCGGGAAATCACTTTCCTTGCTTCGCGGTCCGAGAGTCCCGCTTCGGCTAAAGTCGGCGATCCGAGTTCTACTCACAATAAATTATACATACGATTAAAGCGATTCCATACCCAATGATTACAATAAGTCTTTTCGTTTGGCAAATATTATTCTACTAGACATGTGACGAACGAAACCAAGAATAATGATAAAACATCAAACGAAGATATCATTGTCATATACAGCAAGTGGATTTAAAATCAGTCTTACAAAAGTTAAAAGGAAATTGTTCGGAACAACCATGAAATAACGCTCGAGCACAACGAGCAACAAAATGCAAGGATATTACGTAAAACAGGAAAACAGATAAAAACCGATCATCAAATCTGTGAATCATTCCTCAATATCAGACAAGACAATATTCGAATCATCAAATTCCGGAGCCTCAGTAAGCTCAATAAGAGGATTGGGAAGGTCTTCTGCTTGCAAATCAATCTCAGCCTTAGTTTCAATATCAATCAGCTTCCCATTTTTGACAGTGTTAAAAGGATGAGCTCCGACCACCCTAAACTCGGTTTCAGGGTTCAGAATTTGAATTTGCTTAATTGCCGAGACGAAAGAATCATCAACACTCTTGCTCCAATTGTAAAAATTAGTCGCTGCCTTTTTCTTATGAAGAAGAGCTTTCTCCTTCAATTTACTAACAAAAACAGCAGACTTCTCCACTTCAGACTTCAGCTCGTCTACCTTCTGTTGGTTTATCTGCATCTCCTTTTTCAGTGCCTCCTCCACCTCCTTCTTCTGGTTCTCTGCAGCTTGTTGAGAAGTTTTCAACGAATCTCTCTCCTTGATCAACTCGGATTTGTCAGCCTTCAAATTTTCTAATTCATTTTTCAAACGGACCAGTTCGTCCGAAAGGCTAGCCTCTTGGGCAGCAGACATCTCACGAGCCCCTTTTTGTTCAACATTAAAACCAGAAAAAAGATCACCCGCTTGCTTGGCCAAAAAGTAAGTAAGGTTGGCACTTCGAAGAAGATATTTCGTCAAAGTCATGTTGCAGTGTGACCACTCATCGGTGGTGAGAATTCCAAACCGAGAATGGTCAGATTCAGGGCAGATATATTTGGCAAACCTCTCATCAAATTCTCGGTCCCATATTGAAGTTTCTGGTGGAGTTGCAGCAGAAGAGGGAGCAGTAGCAGCCCTAGTACTTGTTCCTTCAACCCTCGGATTCGCCCCCTCAGACACTTTCTCCTTACCTTTGTCTAATCGTCGGCGACGAGTCTGTTGCTGAGGAGGAGAAGAGATTTGAACTTGACCGCTCGAGCCCAATGAAACTGCTGCAGCAATAGCAACTACATTAGAAGTTGGCCGAGGAGATGCCTCGGTTGGAGAAGCAGTAGGAGCAGAAGTACTCAATCTTGGGGTACTTAAACTCGAAGACCCAGAAGCCACGCTTGTGGCAGGAGTTTTCCTCTTCTTTCCCCCCTGGACTAGAGCAGCCATTCGGTGAGCCATTTTTTCTGCAAAAGAAACTTGGTTAGATCCAAATAAATCACAAATATAAAAGCAGAAAGAAAACAGTTTACCAAGTTCAGCTTTGACATCTGTTGAAGGAATATTCACGATATCCTTTGTCTCTATCATTCCGTTCCTGGACAAATAGCTCTCAACAGCTCGGCACACCTCTTTCTCATATTCAGCAAGTTCTTTCCAATCTGATGCATATGATGCGATCGATCGGTTGAAAAAACTCGCACTCCACTGAAGAGGAAACCGAGGAATCGGGCGCCTTTCCCCAGGGCGAGTAAACCAGCAGACACCGTTTCCGACATAATTATATTTGAAAAAGTAAGGTTTAAACCCCTTCCAAGACTCGGAGTATTTGGTAAAAAGAGCATATCCATTACGGGACTTCAAAGAAACCCAAGGTCGCCTTACAGATCCTTTCTCAAAAGTATTGCATTGAGGGGCAAACAGATAGAAAAAAATAGGAAGAATACAAGACCACTCCATAGCCGAACAGACTTGCTGGAAGCCCCTTACAAAAGCCCAACCGTTCGGATGCAGCTGGGAAGGAGCCACCCTTAAGGTACTTAAAACACCTATCTCAAAGTCGGTAAAGGGCATCCTAATCCCTAGCCGAGTGATTACTTCCTCATAAAAATAAAAACTTGGACTACCCTCTGGAATTTGAGTGCAGACCCTTTCGTTTAAACCCACTGGACTAATGGAGTATAAGTTCCCAGTATTATCACCAGGGCATGGTAGAAGTATAGCACGGGTCTGCTCTAGTGAGTCTTTTGTTGAAAGCTCAGATTGGGTACCAAGAACCTCTCAGTCCACCCAATCATAGTGAGTTGCATCCGGTGGAAATGGAAAAAGTTCAGGATTAGTGATACACTTTCTCTTCATACCTGAGGAAAAGGGGGCACACTTGGAGTCAGAAGCAGAAAAACTTGATTATTTCGGATCAAACTATGGTAACAGTCGGCTGGGGAACACCTCCCTTTCTGGGCAGAATTTCCCCAAACCAGCTGAAGTACCTCAGAGCTAATACCTCTATGTTGCTTCCTTAACTTCCTCTGTTCTACTCTCTCGACAATCCTATAATGAATCACACCCTGTCTAAACTCTTTCAAAGTCCGAGGGAAACGCATGGCTATCGGTTTAACACAAATTTTTGGGTTTCCTCCTTTATGTGTTCTTGGTACATCAGAGTTTACGGATTCCTCACTCATGATTAACGCAGCTTCAGTACCAACCCTAAGAAGTTAAGTGCAGCAAAACGTAAAGCAAACCTAAGAAATACTACGGCATTCACTCAGTAAACGATAAAGGGGGATAAAGAACTTGAGAGGCAAATGGGGTGTACTACAACGATGAATCGGGGTTTATTCGAACCCTAGAAAAATCTTTTCAAGATCAGGGAAGAAAAACCAGAATTGATGCATAAAAAGGAAGTTCTAAGCATATACACACAGCAGACGGCAGAAACAATCGCATGCAAAGAATTTTAAACAAAGAAGAAGGAGAAAATAGTCAGAGAAAAGAAGAGAGGTTCGTTACCTGCTATCGATTAATAACCAAGAAACCCAAGAAGTATGAAGACCACGAAGTGAGAAACGCACACAAGATAGAGAAGAAATAGCAGCAAGAATGCCTTTGAAGAACTCTGGCTTCGTTGATCAAAGTCTCAGAAAAACAATGAACGAAGGAGAGAGAGAATTTGAGAGATTTTTGAAGTTTCCGTTTAGAATAAATTATGAGAAACCGCCCTTTGAAATTCGTCTCAAAAACTTCCCTCCACTATCTCAAAAGACTTGGGCCTAAGTCAAAAAAAGCCCATTTATGATGAAAATTAAAATACGTGGCACCTCCAGCAAGTTTGAAATCATAACGTTCCATTTTTCAATAAAGTGAAGGACACGTGGAGACGCAAGTAGAGTTGAAGGGTCGTATCTGGGTCAAATCAAACGACAGCTCTAGTAAGATTACTCGGATGGTCAGATATCTCTTTCTAACAAAGACTGGTCGAAAAATAGTTCGCTCGTCTTATTAGCTCGGCAGGGCTCAAATCACCCAACCGAGCTTGGGGGGCTTATGTAATGCACCTGTAGTAAATCGAGCGCTACCCGACCTAAATCGACTTCGTCCGACCGTCTTGACATTGAGACAAGACCTACGATCGGAACGTTACACCGAGCAAACTGGGTTTCTACAGAGAGGTCACACGCTAACGAGATTACCCCCGAGCATAAGATTTTCATCCTTATCTTATCATACACAATCTCATCTAAGCGTAACTACTTCTCCTAAATTCCCACGACTCTTGGTTAGATAAAAGCAGTATTGGATGAAGTCTATCACTTACAGGATTTACAGATATGATCTTATCATAACCCCTACGAATCCTACTTGAGTTCTTCCTCTTCAGAGGCCTTATCAGAATGGTCCACGGCACACAGGTAATCCCCTATAAGAACCACCATGCTATAGGGGCTAAGGTACGTCTTCTCATCCCTAAGTTGACACTAGCACACACTTTGTTGACTAGGGAGAACCTGATTATCCCAACTGGATATTCAGATATCCTAAGAGTCCTACATAAACCTCTTTACCAGGATCACTCTTTGAAGTTTCTCCATAGCTTCAACGTTGATCTTGGCTAAGGACACGACAAAAATATTCAGAGTATTGTAACATCAAGTATTTTCTCAAAAACTAAGATATAAAAACTGATTTTCACAAAACTTCTTTTTCTTCTCCTTTAAATGAAAAATATTTTAGAAAAACTTATATTGGCCTTTTAACATAATATAAACCTTGACTTCATTACCTTACATGATGTCCTAAGGGAAAGGGCTAAAAACTTCTTTTGCTTGAATCTTCAACTTCATTTGCTTGAGTCTTCAACTTGAAGCTTGGACTTGAAGGATGAAGATCTTGTGATTGCACTTGATAAGAGCTTGAGAAGCTTGAGTTTGTTATCATCAAAACCATATAAAATATTTGCACTTGAAGTCCTTGGGAAAGCTTGACTTCCAACACATACGGTGTTGATGATAGTGGTATTAGATTACACTAATTGGGAAACGCATCAAGATGCACCTGGTCCTCGATGTGGTCACAGGCTCACCATCATGGCTTCTACTAAGTCACCTGGTCCTCACTTAATCCTTTTTCGCGACGCCACCTATGGAATTAGTGAACACGAAGGTAAACTCTTCCTCTTCCTCTTCCAACAAAATAAGAATGTTATGGTGGTGAACCAAATGTTTGATGGGAAGGATAGTCATGGTCGTCTATGTGGTTGATCATAGGTGGGGCGGTTCTTATTGGCACATTGGTTGTGGGAACTCACAGTTATGAGTATTGGTGATAAGTGGTGGTGGTGGTGGGATGATGAAGGTGGTGAGAAAAAGTGAAAGAAATAAAGGATAAAATAGTCAAAGTTTAAAATTATTAGATAAATCTTAACCATTGAAATATTTTACTCCCTCGGTTGAATACATAGTATTTTTCTTCTTGCTTCATAAGTTTTGTTCTTTTACAAACTCAATGCATAATTAATGTAGTTTTTTTCAATTATACCTGTAAGACCCGGGCTGACGAGGGCGGGGAGTGATCACCGATGCAAGAGGCACAGACAAGGAGCGACTCCTAGCAGGCTTCTAAGGGAGGGGTACATGAATGAACCGATACACCGGAATGAGAGGGTGATCCTGAGACCGTGTAGGAATGGGACTACATAGTACAAGAAGACTTAAATGAATTGATTGGTACTACCCATATAACAAGATGCATCTTCTTTTCGGTAGTCCATCACTTAAGAACTCCTAGTTAAGCATGTTTGACTTGGAGTAATTATGGGATGGGTGATCTCCTGGAAAGTTTTCCCGGGTAGTGCGCGAGTGAGGGCAAAGCACGCTAAAAAGACCCGTGTTGGTATGTGGGGATAGTGACAATCCATTTGCTTGTCAGGGATGTTACAATACCCATATTTATCACAATCTCTTTTTCATCTCCAATATCTTTCTCTCTCTCTTCAATAATGATTACATAGGGATATTATAGTCAAAATACCTCAAATAAAGTATTATTTGATCAAGGTCAAAAATACCCCATACATTAAGTGCAAGTTCATTCTTCCATATACAAGGAATGGTTGATAGAATGAAGAATCCTACCAAGAGAGATTAAGCAGATAAGAGGGAAAATAACAAATAAAAAACTAAAAGACTTTATTCATTTTTCATTGATACTAATGTATAGGAGGTACATTCCTTATATAGTAAATAAGGAAACCTAAAACTAATACTAGCCATACACTTGGTATAATCTCATAAAGCTTAAGAATATTCTAGAATAAGCTAGATAATAAAATATAATCTAATTATCTAAATTATATTATTACTATCATATCCCTTGTCTTATAATGGACATAATTAATTTTGTTATTTTAATCATTAGTCCCAACATCCTATCACTGCCAACCCCTTGAAGACCAACCTTGTCCTCAAGGTTGAAAACATTAGAAATTATATCTTGCCAACATAAAACTTGATCAACTCTCTCTGCATGGTTACAATTTTCATTGTCATAATTTTATTTGTCTTTAAAAATATAACTAGGCCCAAGAATATAATGTGTGTTAGATGGCCCAAAAATATTGACCCGGTGGATAAAAGGCAAGTAGTCCACTTTGCTTGTATTATTGGAGACTTGGCTTGCTGGGATTATTAGATAGAAATTGTGTGGTTGTAAGAAGGTTGGCCTCTGAACAGGAGATGCAAATATAGGGGGTCCACCTAAAATAGAGGGGGTTGAAGCCAATTGAGACACGTTTAGTTGTTGTGTGCAAAGTGCACGTAGATAGATGCCAGAGGGATGAAGGTTCCCAATTTCTTGTTAAAATCTGGGGGTTTTTGCAATTGCTTCATCAAATTCTTCATTCTTCTCCTTCTTTTCAAATGCCTTTACATATCCACAATTTTTTTTCTTCCCTTTCTTCTTTAGAGTAGTTGGATTTCTGTGTTTCAAGGTGTTTAGACTCTCTCTCATGTCTACCCTTGTTGGAATCCATATACGCCGACGGAGACGTTGCTATCCATGGCGGTAAAGGCGTTGGTGCACGGTGGCTCATAAATTTCGCCTTCCCTTTCTCATTTTCCTTGTCCGTTGATGGAGGCAAAGCTGAAAGTTGAGGCGGACGCGACGGTTTCCACGGCGGAGCTCGCGGTGGAGATGGTGTATCCCATGGTGTCTCACAACAGTTCTCAAAATCCTCCCGTTCTCTCTCATCTTTCAGATATGGTGTTAGAGAGTGCCGATCTCAAGGTGAGCACGGTGGGGTGGTCGGTGGAGAAGGTGGTGTCCTCGGTTGCTCGCTGTGGTTCTTAGAATTCTCTCCTTTCTATTTTCCTTGTCCGGTGATGGAGGCGGCGCGTAAAGCGGTGACGCACACGGCTGTTTGCACGCCGGAGCTTGTGGTGGCTCGCGTCGAGGCATGGCAGCGTTCTCCTCCTCGCTCTCCTTGTTCTCATCGGGGGCTATATCCAACGGCCTAGATGGTGGTCTCCATGGTGGATCTCGTGATGGTGGAGGTGAGCTCGACGGCTTGGCTTGGTGGCTAACATGGATCTCCTTCTTTTTCTCATCATGCTCACCGGAGACAGTGTTTAGTGACAAGGCTTGCGGTGGTGACCGTGGTTCCCGTAATGGTGCGATGGCCGGCGGTGGATTCCATTTCAGATCTAGTGATGACAGCAACTCCGGGGTCGTTGGTGGCAGGGCAGTGCTTGCCGCCAAATGCCCCTTTGAGAAAGAGGGAAGCATATTTGTTTCTAATTGTTTTATATTTTGTCTTTCCAAGAGTCGTGCTTCTCTATTGGCCACTAGATCGTCTTTCATCTTAAGAAGTTTCTCTCAGATTTCAGAGAAAGTATCTTTAACCAGAGTGTGACCGACGACTGGAAGGTAATGTGGTGGTGGATCGGGTGTTGGCCACCATGGAAAGGAAGAAAACTAAGATGGTTGTGGATGTGAATAAAGTTGTAATGATGAGTGAAAGGGTGGAGAGTAAGGTTGAGAAAGTGGTGGTGGTTGAGGTGGCGGCCAGAGTGGTTGTTAATGGAGGAGGTGGTGGTAGAGATAGTATGATATGTAATGATAGTTTTCCATTAAGTTTTCATGTGATAGGTTAGGTAGAAGAAAATGGTTGTATTGTGGTAGACAAGATGTGTAACAAATGTTACACCGTGGCTGATGGTGGGAGGATGGTGGTTGGTGGTGAGGATCCATAGTGGGAGATTGGTAAGAGAATGAAAGCACCATTTGATAAAATGAAGAATTCTACCAAGAGAGATTAAGCAGATAAGAGGGAAAATAACAAATAAAAAACTAAAAGACTTGATTCATTTTCATTGATACTAATGAATAGAAGGTACATTCCTTATATAGTAAATAAGGAACCCTAAAACTAATACTAGCTATACACTTGGCATAATCTCATAAAGCTTAAAAATATTCTAGAATAAGCTATATAATAAAATATAATCTAATTATCTAAATTATACTATTATTATCCTTTTCATCAAAAAAATATATTATTAGGCTTAATTGAACTTTTGGTCCCCCAATTTTCTCAATTTGGAGATTTTGGTCCCCCAGCTTTTAATGTGGCGATTTTGGTCCCCCAATTTACGATTTGTAGCGATTTTGGTCCCTCCGTGAATTCCACCGTTAACGGTGCTGACGTGGCGTACCAAAGGGACACGTGTCAGCAGCTTAATTGCACTTTTGGTCCCCCAATTTTCTCAATTTGGCGATTTTGG
The DNA here is from genome assembly GCA_037953625.1 of Crotalaria pallida. Lineage (NCBI taxonomy): Eukaryota > Viridiplantae > Streptophyta > Magnoliopsida > Fabales > Fabaceae > Crotalaria > Crotalaria pallida. The sequence goes on from CM075654.1 coordinate 23,097,800, forward strand.
TCCCCCAACTTTTAATTTGGCGATTTCGGTCCCCCAATTTACGATTTGTAGCGATTTTGGTCCCTCAGTCAATTCCACCGTTAACGGTGCTGACGTAGCTTACCAGAGGGACACGTGTCAGCAACTTATGGCCCTATATTTATTTATTAAAAATAATGATAATAATAAAATATTTAAAAATGAAAAAAAATAAAACTCACGAGTCTCACTGAGATCGCAGCGAAGAGCAGAGAGTGTTGGTCTACTATTTTGATCGCGAGGAATCCTGGTGCTGATCGGTCGCTGCCGTGAGTTCGCTTGCCACAACTAGAGCGACACGATGGGGTGGCTCCTGCATAGATCGCGAGTTCGCTCGAACGAGGAAAGTCACGATGGGGTGCGGCGGCGGTGGAGCAGCGATGCAACCTAGTCGCGAGTTCGCTCGCCGAGAGTGATGGTGGCGCTCACAATAGCCGAAACCCCTGGAACACAGTTGCGGCTGCGAGGTTCGAGGATGAAGGCGGTGGTGGCTGCGTGAGAATCTGTGAGACCGTTGCACACTGCTTCTTCCTTGCGAAACCATCGCTTGTTACAGTGATCTTCAACCATCTCGATCTTGACAGCGATGATCTCTGATTCGAATTTGATTTTGAAATTGTGACACCCTTTCTCTAGAACAATATTATTATTTATTCTCATTAGAAAATATTAATATGGACACTAATAGTTTGGATATGTTATCTCAAATTTAATCTTTGTATTTGATATTGGATCATACAAGAAATTATCGAATTCGGCTCTGAACTTTTAGCATTAAAATATTGAAACAATTAATTATTTGCAAGACAACGTATATTGAAACAATTAATTATAACATAGCGTTGCCTTGTTGTTTGCATGTAATATTTTCCAAATAATAATGGTTGCCGAATTCTTCTTTTAACAAAATCAGAGTGCGCGGAAAGATAGTAGTACTCAAGGATCCATGTTGAGTCAAACATCATATATATATATATATGTATATGTATATATAGCATTATAAAAGGGATCCATCAGTACAAAAGTCATCAGAGTACAAATAGTCATGTCCATAAAGCTGAAAATACATATAAAGTCTGAAAATAAGACCTACACTCTCAAACACTCTCAAAATATGTACAATATGTAACAACTCGAAATATAAAGTGTCAGAGAGCAGGTCAACTGGTCCTCCATGCATCCGTCTGGTCCACTGCAGCAGCAAAAGCCGGTCCGGGATCCCTACTAACTTTACTATGCATACTCCTAGGAACCACTGGGTCCTCCTCGAGGTCTGGGAACCGGCTCGACTGGTACCTCCTCCTCCTCGCTCTCCCCTTCCTCGGGATCCTCCTCGGTCCCATCCGACGGAGTGGTAGACCTATCAGTAGGTCCAAAAGTAGTAGCTGGTGTAGTCCTACCAGCTCCAGTCGGATCGGATGAAGGAACATCCTCGCCAGTGAAAACTCTGTAGGCAGAGGGATGAGAACGAGTAGCAGGACGGAAACGAAAACTATGAAACCTACGTACAGGTCGAGTTGGCGGGGGTGGTCCTCTATAAACATAAAAAGCAGGGATGTGCACAGTATATATAATAGGTATCCTAAACCTACGAAGGCGCACACGAACGAGGGGGTTAGGGTGGAAGAGTATAAACTCTACCTCACCCTCAAATGTCGCTCGGTGCTCCTCATACGTCCATATCCCGTTAGGGATGGGCCCGATCTCTACGCATTCTAGGTAACGTGCCATCACCTATCAAGGGCACAGGGGTAAGCATATACATACACATAATCAAATAAGGATGAGCAATACATATATGCAAAAGTAGCAGTGAGCATTTTATAGTCATATCAAATTTAACCACATAATTAAATCAATGGTGATATGATGCATGATATCTCACTCTTCTAACATTCTCCAACTAGTCACTCAAATGGATATCCTTCCATAATTTCGTTGTATTCCCAGAATACAGGATACGTTATCAAACGTATGGCGTACTTGCCCGAAAGTGATAAACAACGTCACTTTATCTAGTGAACGTCACGTCGCCAAAACGTAAACTATCATTTGGATTACATAGTCATCAAGACATAAGACCCACAACGTCAACCTTGAAGTGGGGTCGAGCAAGCAGTAACCTTTGGATATAACAAAATGATGACTTATCACCAGCACCATGCATGAATGCAATGACATATTCCAATTAAGATTAATCCTCTTTAATCTTAATATAACCGGCATGGAATAATTGATTCACAACTATTCAAAGTAATTGATGTAATCTTACTATCTCATTAATTTCTTGGAACATGATTAATCAACTTAGAAATTAATAACTTGGTTAGTTTTAAAAAAAAAAAAAAGAAATTTAAGTGTTCTGACTAAAAATACTCGAGTATCTTACCAACAGACTCGAGTAGTTCATACTCTTTCTGAAGAGTAAAGTTTCAGATTTTTCAGAAATACTCGAGTAGTTCATGGATTACTCGAGTAGTTCATCATCCCAGAATACTCGAGTAGTTCATGAAAGACTCGAGTAGTTCATCACGATTTCAAATTGGTGCATCAGACAATACTCTTGTCTCAGCTCAAACACTCGAGTACTGGTGCTACCAGACGTACTGGTGCACCACGAAATACTCGAGTATCGAGCCAAAGACTCGAGTATTTCATGACAGTAAAACACTGAAACTGAGTTTTCACATACCGAATTCAATTCTAACCAATTTTAACCAAAACCAACGTTCAACAGAGTTAAGTTTAAGTATATTAAACATGTTCCAACACAGAGATTACATCAAATTACACTTAATCAAAACTGAGCATTCATTATGCATAGAAATCATATTTGCAACAACTTAACATGTCAATTTCAATTCTGAGCATTTTTAACACGAAAATAATTTGCATTTAGCTTGCATGCACATAACAAACATGCTCCAACAAGTTGCAACACCCAGAATGGCCTCCAAGCCAATATCCTATTTCAAACTAAGCCCTTCAAGCCTCATGGTGGCTTTCAACACAATTTCATGAAATCAAACCTTATTCTAGTGAATGTATAGCTTCCCACTTACCTCTAAATCGTGTAGAAACTGAGAATCAACAGAAAATCAACCTCCAAGCTATTTTCCCCAAAATCCATTTGACAGCATCACAGTTTTGAGCAAGGTTACAAAGTCATTGATTTTGATCATCAAATCATGTAAAATAATTGGGGCAATTAATTAGAAATTGTTCTCTGCAACATGCATAAGAGAATGAAATGAGTTTGAAGTCTTAAAAGTTCAAGAGCTTACCAAAATCAAGCTCCAAAGTAAGCTACCCGAACTGTTTTCCAGAAAATGACTTCAACCTTTCGAGCTTCGATTCTCTTAATACACTGATCCTCAACTCACAAGCTTAGTGTCTTTACAAAGCTCAGGATTCAAGCTTTGTAATGGTGTATCACTCTTAACCTAACACTCAAAATCGAAGGAGAATTGTTGAAGACAAGTTTCGGAACCCTAGCCTCACGATTTCATCAACAAAGGTTCAAATTCGTTGTTGATGGTCTTAAATAGACAATCTCCAGATGCATGCAGGTCGACACAAAGCAATTGAGGTGTTCCCCCAGCTGTTTTCGTGTCGAATCGAGAGTATAATGGAACGGTGACTCATCAAACGCACTATCTTCACCAGCTCCACCCAGAATACTCGAGTATTTCGACTAAATTTTGAAAAGTGATTATTTTATTCTTTCTTCCCTCCAAAATCTTTCTAACATTGCACTTAGGTCCTACAGCAAGGACTAATATGCAAAAATCTAATTTTTGCATAGAAAATAATTTACAATTATTTTTCATCTATTTGCAATGATTATCTACCTAATTTAATCAGGGATTCATAATAACAATTAATTATAAATAAAATTTATAATTAACTTTTATTAATTCAGGATTAATATTTTGGGGTGTTACAGAAACCACGGTGGAAGGGCATGAAGCAAGTGGGTGGCCATGGCGGATGTGGCTGGTGGTGGTTTGTGTGCCGGTACCGGCGTCGGTGTCGATGTTCGGTCAAGCACTGTATCACAGAGAGGCAGTGAGCAGTTTCTATTGTTTGGGTTTTATTTTATTTTATTTTTTTCATTTTTAAATATATTTTATTATTATTATTATTATTTTAATAAATAAATATAGGGCCATAAGCTGCTGACACGTGTCCCTCTGGTACGCCAAGTCAGCACCGTTAACGGTGGAATTGATGGAGGGACCAAAATCGCTACAAATCGTAAATTGGGGAACCAAAATCATCAAATTAAAAGTTGGGGGACCAAAATCGCCAAATTGAGATAATTGGGGGACCAAAAGTGCAATTAAGCTGCTGACACGTGTCCCTCTAGTACGCCACCTCAGCACCGTTAACGGTGGAATTAACGGAGGGACCAAAATCGCTACAAATCGTAAATTGGGGGACTAAAATCGCCAAATTAAAAGTTGGGGGACCAAAATCGCCAAATTAAAAAAATTGGGGGACAAAAAGTGCAATTAAGCCATATTATTATTATCTTATCCCTTATCTTATAATGAACATAATTAATTTTGTTATTTTAATCATTAGTCCCTACATCCTATGAATAGCCCTGCAACTTACACCTTTAAACATTTCTCAATCTCATCAACTCGGGGTTGAAACTTGAAAGTATAAAATAGATTGCGCAAAAACAAAAATGGAAGTACAAAAAGAAGTTGTTTTCATTTTTGTTCGTATTGATTTTGTGCTTCCCAATAGATGTTTGTGGTATGTATATTGTCGTTGAAATTCCCTAGTTAGGATTCATTCTGGGACCAGCTGTAGCAAATCTTGGAGCGAATCATTTTGCTAGAATTTCATGCGTGGAATTTTGACTTTGACCAATATATAAGTTAAAATAATAAAGATAAAAAATAGAATTACACAAAGGTTATGCAAATTAATGCTCTAAAGATATTGTTTAAATATTTCAAAACAACTACTCCCTCCGTCCCTAATTATAAGATCCTCTTAACATTTTTATTTAGTTCCTATTTATAAGGCTCTTTACCAATTTTCAATGAGCATTAATAATTTTTTTTCCACAAACACCCCTATTTATTTAACACTTTTAGATTCTCAATAATATGAATAGGGGTAATTTTGAAAATACATATCAAAAGTTCACATTTCCAATACAATTAACTAAATTATTTCACTTTCTTAATGGACGTAAAATCTCCCAAGAGAACCTTATAATTAGGGACGGAGGTAGTATATCAACATTACAAACTTAAGTTCAACATTTGTCAATATATTAAATGCATTATTTCTCAAAATAAAGATATTTTTTTATTTGCTTAAACAATAACTTTTGCTTAACCCAACCTTAAAAGTTGGAGATACAAAGTTAAAAAAAAAATAATACTCCGTAATAAAATATTATGAAATTAACTATACTTTAAATAGTAAATATTTAGGTTTTTAATTTATAAATGTTGTTTTAAACCTTTTAACATCACTCTTTAAGGAAAGTTTTTAAAAAAATCCATAAATAAATAATAACCTTATTTTTTATTTCTCCACTTGTACTTTTTCATCCAATTTGATATATAGTTCTTTTTTTTTAATTGAACTTGATAATTTGGTTTCATTAAAAAGAAAAATTTAGGTAGCGTATTGAACATAATCGAAATCGAGATGCCTCATTTACTTAATCCTTATATATTGGTTTCTTCTTTTACTTTTATTCTTTTGGTTGAAGGGGAGACTTATAGATGCTAGGAAAGAGATGAGAAAAAAATACGAAAGGCTTGAAAAACACAAAAATTTGAATTCGGATTCTATTATTTCCGATTCTTATTATAAGCCCCTTTTTGTAAGATTGTACAAATATTTAATAGAAAATGTTAATAAATGTTCAAATGACACTCGTTAAGAGATTAAATATAATTTAAAAGCGGGATTGAAACTTATACTTCTTACGTTTTTTTTTTTAAGTTGAATTTGATTTTTTTTTTCACTTTTAAAAAGCCTAACAAATATCCTCAAAATCCATATTTAACTTATCCAAAGTTTGATAAATATTTACTTGTGCGTATTTATAGCTAGTTAGTTAGTAGCTTCTGTTACGTGACAACTGTATGTAATAGAGTTAGTTCGATTTCCTTGTAGCTGCTCGCTCACTTGTGCACCCGTCGCTGGAATTATAAATAAAAAAAAAATGTTAATAAATGTCCTTTATTAAAGAAGTAATTATAGATAAAAGTGGGGGAAGGCTTTCGTGCATGGTTAATTTAACTATGCATCGGTGCATGGTTTTTTTTTTTTGTTTTTCAAATTTTTTTAATACGGATTTATTCAGAATATTTTTTAACACAAGTTCGTATACAGATTTATTAGAATCTGTAACTTTTGACTACAGTTTTACTCAATACAGTTTTTTAAGAACACATAGTAAAAAAAAATAAATCCAAATTATAAAAATCACTTCATATCCGTAAAAAAAAACACATAGAATATTTTTTAATTGATTAAATTTTAAAAAATAAATAAAAAACCCAGAAATAAATACATGCACCGATGCATGTTATATGTTTACATGCACTGGAGCCTTTCCCATAAAAGTGTGATTTTTTATGTTTTCGAGAGAGTGATGGATGTGGATTTAAGATTATTTTTCCCATATGTAATAAATATGACAAGTTAGCAAGACACAAATAAAAATAATTAATTTTAACTCTTAGTAAGAAAATATTGTACTCCCTCCGTTCCTATTTATCTGTCATATTTCAAACAAAACACGTCCATTAAGAAATCCAATCATTACTCAAATTTCCAATGCATTAATTATGTTTTTTCCTACTATACCCTTTCTCTCTATAATCATTAATTTTTCTCCACTACTTACATAAACCAAGACATATTAAATAGGGGCAAACATGGAAAATAGCATTTATTACACTCTTGAAATCCTCAATACGACAGATAAAAAGAAACAAAAAATCTCTTCAAAAAACGACAGATAAAAAGGAACGGATGGAGTATTTAATTTTATCAAATTTATAAAAAAATAATGATATTTTAGAAAAGTTGCATTATGAATGAAACACAAATTAAATAAAATAAAATAACACTTTTTCAATGAATATTTTAAGAAAATAGCATTGGGAAAAAAATAAAATTTTAAAAAAATTGGTTAATTTTGCTCATATTTAAAAAAAAAAATTTTTTCCTTATATTTCAAATCAGAAAAAGTACAATTTTTTATATCATTAAAAAAAAATGCATTTCTCACTCAATTCTTAAGACTAGGGGGAGTGGGCGGGTCTCATGAGATCTATGCCGGCTGTCAAAATCAAATGAAGGCGTCGGAGGACCATTCGATTCATTAAAGGGCATAGATCTAGGCCTCTAGGCTGCACAATAGAGATCAAGATAGCCTTGTAAGCATGAATCTTAGTCTAGTGGAGGGGGCATAAGTCGGTCTATCCTATTTGTAATATGGTGTGGGTTTTAACGTGACCTAGTGACATTGGCATATGCAAGTTCCACGTAATAAATTTTCAAAGTTTGTATTAGTACAGAAAATGGGTTTTGCTTTAGTGCCATTTTTGTTTTGGAAGGTATCCATGTCATCTTTAAATCTACTAATTATAGTGTGACATGTGTAGTGTTTGTGCACAATTAATGCATAATTGTCTGATTATGTGTCATATAATAGGGTCTTCTTTGCAACTTTAAAAATTTAATTCAACCCTAATTACAATTAAATAAAAAACAATTTATTTTCAATTAAAAAAGACTAATAATAGTGATTTAACATCATACATGTTCCTTTCAAAAAAAAATCATACATGTTAGTTAAAAAAAAAAACATCGTACATGTTCTTGTTCTGTAACCACAAATTCAACTTTAACACCACTGTGTTCTCGTCCTGGAAAAGAAAACTGTGTTCTTATTCACAGTTGTTTAACATAATCTTTATCACAGTGATTAATGGCTAAGGCTATCGGCGATGACACATACAGCGGATATTCCTATTCGGCGTCCCCTTTTGCAAATCACTAGTCACCCTCATTTCTGATTCTTTGCCGATGCTTGTAACACCCCGATTTTGTTCCCCGAAAATATTGCATTTTATTCATTAAAATATTAGTAAAAATGAGGGTCGGTTTTTTTTTTTTAACAATTGCGTACATGCACTTTGCTTGGTTCATTTTATTTATTTTCCAAAAGAAACATTACCTTGAAGTTATTTACAAAAGATTACATTATTCGAGTTGTCGCAAAAGTAGTATCATCGCCATCCACAAAATCGAGTTGTTACAAAAAAAATTATACATACACCGAACCATACACCAAAATACTTACTTTGTATTTCAACGTTGCCACATAAATCCGTAAGCACTTCATAATTACATAAGTTCCCAAAAGCAGATAATAAAGCAGAATAAAAAGAGTTGTGAATTGAACACCAAGTCCCAAAATACATCAAAAGATAAAGGTAATTACATCATCAGGTATCTAGAGTATGACTCTCTTCAGTTGAGACAAGACCCAAACAAAATAAAACACCCTAGCTAGCCACAACACCCACGAGACTCCTTAAGCTGCCGGCGGATCCTAGTCATCCTCCGAGGCTATCTTTTCCTCCTCAATCTTCACCTTCGCAGGCGGTGCAAGCTGCACACCCCGTGCGTAGTAAATCCGAGGGCCACCATCCATGTAGTCTCTCAGGGTAATGTGGCCAATGTGAAAGTCGATCCTTGCACCTCTCAACCTGTGCTCCGGGTCACTAATCTCCAACCGAGTCGGGCCTCTCCAGATCTAGCCATCAGGGGTAGCTTCCCACACTCCCCCGCTAGGGGCCACATTTGGATTGCAATGCGGTACATCATCTACCCGTTGCGTCACCACGAAGAACGAAGAGAAACAACAAACAGGAGAAAGAATAAGCTTTTCTGGACGCGTGACACGTCGACAAAAGAGACGTACCACCAACATATCTCATAGAAGAAATAAATAATAGCATAGATGCACACGAATATGAATGAATGCATGATCATCATTATTATCAGATAAATAGTTCATTGATCTCGCATAATCACCCTTAACACAATTCCACTGCCATCAGTCATAGCACCGCACTTTAACCATTATGAGCAATTAACTTTATTACTGTATCTTATTAAGTCTTCTTGAAATTCTCATCACCAATGATGTCAGGGTATTTTAAATCATCACTGGGGTAATTATCTAATCGGCACTCATGTCTACATCTCCTCTACATCCTCCAAAACCTAGTCGGAAGCAAACAGGACGTTCAGGAACCTTAACTTACCTCGGTCGAACAGTCGATAAAATCCAACAACATATAATATATTTGTCAAGACCACAACCGTATAAGCCGGTCATTAAGACAATTAATATTTTACTCGATACTGCAAGGGCCCAATAACCAATCGATCTGTCCGCCTCGTTCAGGTTCCCTCTCACCGCTTCAGATTTGATCAAGGGGGCGACAGTACTTTTCTAGTTCGCGGTGCAGAACATGCTACGATCCCTTGGGTCTTAAGTCCCGATCACATATAGTCTAGTTCTACCAAGAAAAGCACCCTAGGCTACTTGACGAGTCACCGTCATCACCCTCCCCTATCTCAATCACACACCAGAATATCAGCAGATAAACAGGATATCTTCCTCTCCACTAATTCACGCTCATCTCTCCGCATTATTATTAATGTCTTTTAAATGTTTTATTAAGGTTTAATAACCTAATTGCAGACGAGTCACCCTTATCCATCCTTCGATGATCCTCGACCTCTAATTAAACAACTTTTTCCAACATTCCTTCTTTTCCAATAACATTGGCTCATTAAGGGCTCGGACTCACGGAGCATCACTCTCGTGGCCAGCACAAACTCAACTTAGAAAGCATAAATCTGTCTTGGTGCTCATCAGCGAGATTCACTTTCAATTATTAATCTCTCAAACTCATAGCATTCATTCATCACTTTTTAATTTCATTTTCAATGTCATGCATCATGCTAAATATAATAAAACAGAATGAATCATTATACGTGAGCAGGCATCATATTTGCATATTCTCATGTTCACATAAATCAATCAAGCAACAAGACATAAATACACTAGTGATCTTAGTCTTTCGTGCGAGGAGTCAAACAATCAAACAGACCAATTTCCCTCACACTACTTAACCTTTATACGATCACGATTCCGATTTAAACAATCGAAACTAAACTCATTTAATCATGGCATACATTCCAGATAAGTTATTATTCTCACCTTGGTTGTGAACTGAAACTCTCTGAGAATCCACGAAACTCCGATTCCCACGATCACGCTCGAGAGCGGTACCTTTCCTCAAATTAAACGCAATGTATTAATACAAAATTTCAAATAACATATTCGTTCTGATCGCTTGCACAAAACCTTAAAGCTTTTAAAATAAATCCTTTCCAGTAAAATGAAAACAATTTCTTTTTCTCCAAATCATCCCGAAGTAAAATGACAACTCAAATACCTTAAAATATATTGAAAATAATCCACAAATAAATTTTAAAAGAAAACACCGAAAAATTCATGTTTTTTCTTCCGGCTTTTTCCTAAATCAAATACCACTTAAAAGCTATGCTTTAAACCATTTGAACACATTTTTGAAATTGACAAACACACTAAAACAATTCTGGACAGCAAAGAATTGTTTTACAAAATCACTTTAATAAAATCCAAAAACAACGTAAAAGCACTTTTCGTTTCAAGACGTGCTTCAACATAAAATAAGCACTTTAACACTTTAAAATTCAAGCTTTATAACGTAAAACAAGTCTTTGGACAGCCACTACACAAGACCAACAAATTCAAATAATTCAAAGCAATCAAACTTAAAATCAATCAATTTTCAAAGTTATTTACGTACCCGAACATTCTCAAGTAATTACTAATATACAAACGACAAACAATACTTTGATAAATCAATTCACATAGTTCACCTAGCATATATTTAGTCATGCTCTTAATCATGTAAACATACATACATATACACTAAATCAAGCCACACACTTAATAACTTAACTTGATTGCAAACTAAAAATTCATTTTCAAATAAACACTTTCACAATCAAACACTTAGTTTTTACTTCACATAGGTCATACACTTTTTAAATATCAATTAACATTTAGCAAAATAAATCCCTATCCTACTAATCATGCCTTGACCGAATTGTACCTCAAGGCCAAATAATGTTTATAAATTTTTCTAACAATCCTTAAAACATCAAAACAACACTTCCTTAACTAAACTAAAACATATAATCAATTAATCAACACTAAATCACTTATACAACACATAATCATTTTCAAAATAATTTCATTTTCATATCTACCGACATTATACACTAAGGGGCCGAATTGGTTAAACAAAATGCACCAAAAATTACAAGTTCAAACACTTTGAATCAACTTAATCATTTCCAAGCTTTAGCATACAAGTTAATTTTCAAGGAATAAAATCACTTAAACATTTATACACAAAACCGAATAAAAATCAAGGAAATAAGCTAAACTACAAACTTCATATGCTCCAAGCAACTTAACCATGTTCAAGCATCAACATACAAGTTTATTTTCAAAGGATAAAAGTCATTTCATCACAAACACTTGCATGGCTGAATTGAATCAAAGAAAATAAGCTAAAAATAACAACCCAAAACATTTAAATCATCATGATCCAATTCAAGCACTCAAACACTAATTTATTTTCATCAAACAAACCATTTCATTTCTTTTTTCCTCCTTGGTCGAATACACACACATATGAACAAGAGGCACAAAATTTTCATCAAACCAAATCATTTAAGCACATTTCCATGCTTAGACAGAATATACATACATGCAAGATTAAAAACTTAAACTTTTTACCAAACAAAATCATTCATTCATTTTCTCATGCTCTAGGCCGAATATATATATATATATATATATATATATATATATATATATATATATATTATACATACAAACAAGAGCACACATTTTTTTTTGATCAAATAAACACATGCACATACATAGATTATACACATTCTTGAACAAAAATCATGCATCAAAATTTATCAAACACACATGCATGTACTCTAGGTCAAAACCGTATGACCCTAGGAAGAACAAATCAAAACAAAAATTCATTTAAGCATGCATTCTCCTTTAGAAACCGAAAATACACCAAATAAATGGTAAGAATCATTAATCAATTATATGCATAAGAAAACAATTTCATTTCCCCCAATTTGAAACCCTAGGTCGTGACATGCAATGAAGAATCAAGATAAATTTTTGCAAAACAACAACTCATAGCTCATGAACATCATCAATCAACTCTTAATCAAGCATAAAAACACAAATCAAAGATAAAAACTATTTTACACAAAATGGGGTCAAAACCGTGAGCATCGTCATCAAGGTTGATGCATGTTCATTTTTTTTAATTCCAAGCTTAAATACATATATTATCAAGCATAGAAAAGCAAGAGGAACAAGAAAAATCAACAGGCTACAAGCTTTAAGCATTGAACAACAAAAATCCTTCTTTGAAGCTCATGAAGAAAAACCGAAAAATAAGGAAGAAAAGAAGAAGAACACAAGTTAAAAGCTTGATACCTAGGTTGATGAACAAGAATGAGCAACAAAAATCAAGCCTTTCTCCTTCCCCTTCTTCCTCCTCCCCCACGGTCTCCTTCTTCTTCTCTTTTCTTCTTTCTTTTTTATTCTTAAGACTATGAAGCATAAGGGTGAGTCTTGGGGTATAGAGGTAGTATTTATAGGCAACCTAAGTTGGGGTTGGGTGGCCAAAATAGGGGGTTCGAAACTCGCAAGAGTCACAAGGGCTTTTTTACAATTTTTTTTGTAGTGTAGGCTTTAAGATAACTTTAGCTTAGTGGGAGACATCATTAATAGGGTCATTAATGCATTGTCTCCTAAGTTCTCTATGGAGAAGACAAATAATTAAGGCATTTTTGAATTTGAATTTTGACTCTAAATACATCTCCTCACTTAACTTATAGGGTAAGCTTAAAAATTTTATCCCTACTCTAGGGCTTGGCCGTACAACACATAAAAGAGGAGAATAAAATTTTCCTTCTCCACCTTAAAGGAAGTACAAAATAAAAATCTAATTTAAACAAAATAAATATATCCCCACGGTTTTTAAATAAATAAAAACACAAAATTTCACAAATTTATAAATTCATGAAAAAAATACTAATTTAATTAAATCATGGAAATAAAATTTCATCTAATAAATCAAATAAAAGAAATTTTTATTTTATTTTTAAATAAGGAAAATAATTGAGGGAATTGCGGGTATCACATTGCCATTATTTCTGTTTGTTGTTTCAGGCGGTTTCCAATAAGGAAGATCATATTTAAAAAAAAAAAGAAAAGAAAAGAAAAACGTTATAAATTTAACAACAATTAATACAAACATAAGAATACATCCATGTTGAATATCTCACGAACAGAGAACAAAGTAACAAGAGAAGGCATGTTTGGTTTGCTAGAGATACTTGCTTCTGATGATGCAAGATAGAAATTAGGATTAGGTTAGTTTTTTTTATTTTTATTTTTATTTGTAATTATGATTAAGTTAAAAAATTTAAAATTTGCAAAATAATCCTTAAATATGACACATAAGCTTATACTTAAGATGACTAGTAGATGATGATTAACACAAGTACTATCATATAATTGATTCAAGTGGGTTGGCATATATGCTTTTTCATGCTAAAATGCATGGAAACAATTCCCACAGAAAATACCTTGACTTGTAACTAGATTGAGCTGTTAATTAATCTTAAAACCGTCTGATTAATCTAATGACTAACTATATCTCACATGCATAACCGATAACAATTTTCAACCCACCACCCCACCAGAAATTATTAGTTGATTATGGACTACCAGTCTACCACGTCATTCGTGATCTAGGTCAATTAGTATTTGACATATAATACAAATAACTACTCACTCATTTTTTTTAAATTTATTTTATTTTATTTTTCTACTATGCAAACCCTGATTGGTCAGGACCACAAATGACATGATGGTCCAAGACCAACTAATAACTTCTCCCACTCCACAATAACTCCTCTCCACTTTTTAGTTACCCTCGTGCCGCCGTTAGCCCTTCATCACCAACAGTGCCATACTCTCCCTCTTGATCTCGTTCTCAACTCTCTCACTCTCTTTCAAGCTCTGTCTTGCTCGTGACCGCCACCAATAGAAAACCATCGTTTTCTTCTCGCTTCAGCGTCGACAAAGAACGAGATCACCTACAATACTAATATGAAAGGGCGAAATATTTAATAATTGAATGTTGATATACGGTCCAATGATGATTATGAGTTTGTTTAAGTTTTTGAGCTCGTGTAAGTTGGATAATTGCATCTAACTCATTATTATGCAGACACATAGTCATGTCAACAATTAACGGTATTTTACAGGCGATAGAGGCCAAAACCAAAAATTTTAAATTTTGAAATAGGATCTGAAACCAAAATTCGGTCAACTTTCAAGGACTTTTTACTTTAAAAAAAGACAAATGACATGCTGACACTCTGTTTAAAACTTTTAAAGATCAATACCACTAAAAAAAATAAGGACTAAAACCAAAACTCGGTCAATTCTTCGAAATCAAAAACTTAAATAAGTATTTTTAATATTTAAGATTTTCAACCACAAATGCAGCATTTTGTCCACACAAAAACATATTGCTATTGGTATGTTTTAAAATAAACATGTCATGCATGTCTTTTTGGATTTATCTTGTTCTTAGCTTCATGCTTATGATGCCATGCATGATGGATAACTAAGCTTTTAAAATGTAAGACATTAATGCTATTAAGTTACTCATTAGTGTAATTCAAATGGTTAATTAGCAAATTTAAGCATGTGAAAAAATTGACTGTGATGAAAGCCTTTCGCAAGACTAAGAATAATGTAACTTCATGCTTGCCATGGATTTAAACAGCTTATTTTTTTAGCTAATTTCTGAAATGATGAAATGATCAAAAACTAAATCTTTATAACCTAGAAATAATTAATATGTGTTTTGTCTTCAAAGCCAAAGTTTTCTACACCACAAATAGGAAGAGAGAGACACTACCTTTTGTTGTATTTTCCAGGAAAGTCTCATATTTTGCAACCCCGTTTACTTTGACTTTGCTGTCATGAATTATGCATAATGCACCTATAGCTAATAGTTTCTTGACATAACCTCTTTTAGAAAATCATTTGCCGAATAAAATAAAAAAGTATATATCACCGGGAAAACTGACCTCGTTGCCAAGTAAACTAGCTACATAATGAGACTTTAGAAGTATAAATCATAACATGGCACTCATATCTTTGACACCCTAAGCAAAATATGATACAGCAAAGAATAATCAGAATGTTACTGCATTCTCTTTCTGTATTGCTTGGGGTTCTTGCGGTTCTGGTTCAAGCTCAGGATCAATCAGGTTTGATTATCAAAGTCTGAACAATTTCTTTAACAACTGTGTTATGTGTACCACGCGATAACTTTCTGACAACTTTTGATTTGTGACACTTAAGAAATGTTATATATCCAACATGATTATACACCAACATCCTTCAACTTCCATTATAGAAAAATAAAGATTAGATATGAAGCGTAGGAAATTGTGCTCTTTTCATACTTTTTCCTATAACGAAAGGTATAATGTTGGTGTACTATGTTGTACATATAACATTTATCATGGTAGAGTATTGATAGTCGATACTCCGCGTTACAAAGCCAAAAGTTCTCGTCGTAGGATGTCACAGATAACATTTTGTTTCTTAAAGTTAGTTATGTATTTGAAAGGAATATGTATAACTCAAGTTTTCTTTGTTTCTCTCTCTCAGGATTCATTAGCATAGACTGTGGGCTACCTCCAAATTCTAGCTACACTGAGCCTACAATAGGCATAAACTACATCTCAGATGCTAAATTCATTAACACTGGTGTAAGTATCAGATTATCACCTTCTGAAAGGAGCAATCTTCAACAGCAGCTATGGCATGTGAGGAGTTTTCCTAACGGAGTGAGAAACTGTTACAGAATAATTGTGACAAGTGGTAATAAATATTTAATCAGGGCCACTTTCTATTATGGAAACTATGATGGCCTAAATCAGGTGCCACAATTTGATCTTCATCTTGGAGTTAATCCATGGGACACAGTGAAATTCCCTAATGCATCTCTCAGCTCATACACTGAGATCATTCAATATGTGTCACTGGATTATATACATCTCTGTCTGGTTAACACAGGCCGAGGGACACCATTTATTTCGACTATAGAATTGAGGACTTTAAAAAATGATACATATGACACTGAATCAGGATCTCTGGCACGCTTGCGGCGATATGATTTAGGTTCCACCACAGGCTTAACATACAGGTGAGTGATTCCATGAGTCAGATTAACTCATTTACATTAGGCAAAAGTTTTTTGAACATCTATTTCTAACAGCCTCAGGACAACTTTGCTATTTGCTACTTCATGTGCTAGTTAGATTATGTAACAAACTTCATTTTTTATAAATAAATCTAACACTGATAAAAATAAAATTGTGGTATATTTAGGTACAAAGATGATGCTTATGATCGTATCTGGGTTCCGCTTCCCTTCAACCTGTGGACGCAAGTAAGCACATCTTTACTTAGCAATGATGATTTGGCTCAGAATCATTATAAACCACCAGCAGTTGTAATGAGCACTGCTGCTACACCGATAAATGCTAGTGCTCCCTTTGAGTTCTACTGGGATCCAGATAATGTAGATACCCAATACAAAGTCTTCATGCACTTTAATGAGGTTCAAAAGCTGAAACCAAATGAATCAAGATCCTTCAATATCACCCTCAATGGTAATTTTTGGTTTGGACCTCTGGTACCTTTATACCAGACAACAAATACCATATATAATCCATTAACTTTAACTGGAGCCACAAGGTATCTGTTTTCACTTTTTAAGACAGAGACTTCAACCCTTCCACCTATCATCAACGCTGTTGAGATTTATATAGTAAAAGATATGTCCCAATCAGAAACTGAACAAGATGATGGTATGCTCTTTATCTGAAGTTAATATTCTTTTTCAATTTTGTGCCATCTGTGATTTAAACTATCTATAAATGATCTATCCTTGGCAACTTCCATTCATTTTAGAAAATAACACAATACTTTGTGCCTTTTGAAAAACATTGAATTTTGTTAAGTAGTTTGTGTTATAAAATGAAAGTTGTCAACTTTAGTTGAATGAACAATACTCTGATGTATAAATTGGCATGAAATTCATGTGTACTCTTTGTGAATCAAATACTAGTTGATGCAATTACAAACATCAAGAAAGCATATGGGGTGGATAAAAATTGGGATGGAGATCCCTGTGCCCCTGTAGCATACATATGGGAAGGTCTGAATTGTAGTTTTGATGGCAATAACCTCCCAAGAATCACATCCTTGTAAGTTTAATATTCAAAAAATAAACCATGTATAAAATGATGAACTCCAGCCCTCAGCTGATAATATCTTTGTGATGCTACCAGGAATTTGGCTTCAAGTGGACTGACCGGGCAGATAGCATCTGACATCTCCAAGCTCTCTATGTTACAATTCCTGTGAGTACCTCACCTCATTTGGTTTACAAGTGAAGGAACCAAATCCATTTAGTTTGTGTTTTTTCACTTCTTGTAGATTCATAATTGAAATAGTCCTTGTAAATGCGATTGCTCCTTTCAGGGATTTATCAAACAACAGCTTAAGTGGACCAGTACCTGATTTTCTGACACAACTACAGTCACTGAAAGTCTTGTAAGTTAATCCCTCATCAGTGCATTAAGGTACTTCCTTGGTTATCAAAAGTAAAAAGCGTCAAATTTTTCCTGTTTTGGCAGAAAGTTGGGGAATAACAACCTTACAGGTTCAGTTCCCACTGGACTTGTTGATAGATCTAAGGAAGGTTCACTATCATTGAGGTATGCCTATTACTTTTGCAACCGAATCTATAATACAAAAAACACTAAAGATGAATGTTAAATAAATTTCTCTATTATACAGTTATATATAGTTTTGACAGTTGATTGTAGTGTTAATATTTTTATGATGTATGCATGCTGCATGGAACTTAAATTCATATTAGAAATGATGTTATTTTCTTTACTGCTCTTTGTAGAAATATTTTATCAGAAACTTCAAGATAAGAAGTCCAAACCAAAGATATTTATATCACTTTTATCTTGTTTCATTCTTGATTTGACATTATTTTCATTTCAATAATGCTAGTGTGGGGCAAAATCCAAATCTATGTGCATCTGCTTCATGCAACCAAGTGAACCAACAGACAGATGATAAGAACACGAAGAAAAAGAAAAATATAGTCATTCCAGTAGTTGCATCAGTTGCTGGGATTTTTGTGCTCATAGTAATTGTAGCGGCAGCTATCATCTGTGGCCTTAAAAAGAGAAAACCACGAGGTAGTTGCTAACCGCTATTTACAGTCCTTCAATTTTGGTTATTCACACACGTTTTGATTTCATTGTAATTTGCAACCTACTGAAATTAGCCGCTGTGAACGTTCATGTGGAGACCAATACTCCAATTGAATCTCAATTGGAATCCAAGAAACGGCAATATTCATATGATGATCTTGTTAAGATCACCAACAACTTTGAAAGAGTTCTTGGTAGAGGTGGATTTGGACCAGTTTACCATGGCTTTATTGATGACATTCAAGTAGCTGTCAAGATGCTTTCCCAATCATCAGTACAAGGATATCAACAATTTGTAGCAGAGGCAAGTGGTTGTTTTACTTGCGCAAAAGCTAACTGATCTCAACCCAAATTATTGTTATCATGACATAAAAATGGCTTCGAGTTGCAGGTTAAACTTCTGATGAGAGTTCATCACAGAAACCTGACTTCTCTTATCGGATATTGCAATGAAGCGTCCAGTGTAGGACTCATCTATGACTATATGGCGAAGGGAAACCTTCATGAACATCTTTCAGGTATGTTCATATAATTTTCAATGTCTTCAATCAATTCATAAGTCATGAAAACTGCTTTCCAAAGTAGCAAGTATTGATTATGCAGGAAAACATAGCATGGCAAAGTTGTTGACATGGGAAGATAGACTCCGAATAGCAGTGGATTCAGCGCAAGGTTAGCAAGAAAACTAGATATGCAAATTTATCCTTCAATCTTTTGATCCTTCTAATCTATTTATTCATGGTCAAAATTGGATGTCAGGATTGGAATATCTGCATAACGGTTGTAAGCCACCTATAATCCACAGAGATGTGAAATGTACAAATATTTTGTTAAATGAAAACTTTCAAGCGAAATTGGCTGATTTTGGCCTATCCAAAAGCCTTCCTACTGATGGGAGCACGCATGTGACCGCCACTATTGCTGGAACTCCTGGTTACCTGGATCCTGAGTAAGTGCTTCAATTATATGGTTTGATACCACTTCCGATTGGAACAACATTTTATATGTTGCTGAGATAATCTAGTGAGTTCACGTTAATTTAAAAAATGCTAATGTGAAATGAATTAAACTGTATGATCTGCCTTACAGGTTCACTGTATCAAACCGTTTGACAGAGAAAAGTGATGTTTATAGCTTTGGAGTTGTTATTTTGGAGATAATCACAGGTCAACCAGCAATTCTAAAAACGCAGGATGATGAAAAGATTCACATAAGCCAGTGGGTTAGCTCCATGCTTTCTAACGGAGACATCAGAAACATAGTTGACTCAAAGTTACGAGGAGATTTTGATAATAACTCTGTCTGGAAAGCAGTTGAAATAGGAATGGCTTGTGTGTCCATCACTTCTGCCAAAAGGCCAAACATGAGTGATGTAGTGACCGAGCTAAAGGAATGTTTGGCAGCAGAATTAGATCGAAACAGAACTAATCACTACACTGAAAACAGTGATTCAATTGAGATGGCCACCGTGAGTCTGACTACTGAATTCGGTCCCCAGGCTAGGTAGTACATTCAAGATGCTAAAAATAACATACCAGGATGTTGTGCTGTGTTTCTATTTTTGTTTTCAGTACCTGTATTCATTGTAGAGTTGGATGTTCCATTCTTGCAACTTGTTGATATCCTGTACTTATTTTTCCTCTTGTTCTGTGGTTTTGTACCGAGCAATTCTGCTATGATCATAATAAATCAAGTCAGTATGTTTTGCTTCTTTTGCTTTTGAAGTGAACCTGTTTAGGAGGATATCTGTTTGCAAAACTTGAAATCGAAATTGTATATCATGTAAGGAAAAAAATTAAAAAGTAGAGGCTAATAACTTTTTTGTTTTCCTCAATTTATAACAAGGTTTCTCATTGTCTCATCTCAACCAACAACCATTATCTCTTTTTTGCTATTCAAAATAATTGCATTTAAGGGAAGGGATGTTCAACCACTACAAACAATGGACTAAAGCCAAAAGAAAGAAAATCAACTAAGACTAGAGATTAACACACTATTGTCCAAAGTCTTAGTGTAAGGAGCTCATCATGGCATTAAATATAACTTGGATTAAGTCAATTCTTTTTACAAAAGTGATTGATAGGCCTAGTAGGTTTTAGTAAAAGCTAGAAATGATAGTTGAATAGATGGATATGAGAGGAGATAAATTAGCACATGAAATGTAACAAATATGAGATTGAATAGTAGTTCGAGAAGTATTTTGGTGGGATGAAGGGCATACACTACATGGTATGGTTTCTCTTATATTACCCTTCATTAGACCATACCTTAACAATAGCTTCCTAGTTACCTATTTATAGGAGATGTAGTAGGTGGAAGAAACTTATAGTAGTTTCTACTTACATGCCTCTTCTACATGTATCTATTGGTTGTTTATTTGTTGCTATTATAAGATTTTACTACAATTGTCTATAAATTTCTAGAAATTGGTTGACTCTAGATGCTGCAAGTCATGGAATTATCTAGAAATTTGCAGCATATTTCAACACTCCTCCTTAATGCAAATTTCGCCAACTTGTCTTGCAAGATTTCTCTTCCTCCAGCATTGACCTCCGATTGATATATGTTATTGTATAACTCCAAATTAGAACTTCTACCTTGTCAACAGCTTCACCATATTTTTTGGTGGTTACGAGTTTCCTTGTCAACCTGGTTAAAGGACTTTACTCTTGCTTGCTTTTATAATTGTAAATCTCCTTGTTAATATTTAGATAGAGACTCTTCCAATCTTTTCCGGCTTGTACTCAAACAGAGCTTTAGAAGTCTCAGATCCCCATTTCAATAATGACCTGAGGTTGTTCTCCATTTTTGAGTTTGAGTCTCAGAGGCCACATGTCTAAAAAACTGGGACAAACATATATAGTAATTGATTTGTGTCTCTCTAGAAAATTTTTAGAAGTAGTTTAGCATTATAGAAGGTTTTATGTTTGGAGTAGTTGTGTTTAGCGACTAGACTACGAGTGGGGAACAACAGTGACTACGCCCAGTGGATGATCGTAGATCTGATACCATTGTTATGTTTTAGTAAAAGATAGAAATGATAGTTGAATAGATGGATATGAGAGAAGATAGATTAACACATGAAATGTGATAAATATTAAATTGAATAGCAGTTGGAGGAGTATTTTGGTGGGATGAAGGGCATATACTTAATACATGGTATGATTCTCTTGGATTATCCTTCATTATACCACACCTTACAATAGCTTCCTAGTTACCTATTTATAGGAGATGTAGTAGGTGGAAGAAACATGCCTTTTCTACATCTATCTAGCCTTGGTTGTTTATTTGTTGCTAAAACTTCTAGGAATTGGTTAACTCTAGATGTTGCAAGTCATGAAATTATCTAGAAATTTGCATCATATTCGGAAAAGACCTACAAATAGAGCTATATCATAAAACAAGTGACAAGTATCATTGATTTATTATTGATTGATTAACAAGTGACATTTGTCACTTTCTTATTATATAGGCTTATTTATATATTGATTTTGTAGGCTTATATATCATTATTTTTTTTATATGGCTGAGTTGCCACCGTCAGAAGACCATAATATTCTTGATAAGCCAAATTATATTAAACCAAAGTATACTCCAAAAATTACCTTTTATCCCTAATTCTATAGATCCCAAAGTGTTGCGAAACATGATCAAGACAACAATTAGGAATGACAACTTGTACCCCTAACCGCTTATAACAACCATTACCTATATCATGAAATGAACATATTACATCAACATTCTTCTGATTCATATGCATCCTTGATTTATATATCATATCTATGTAAAAAGAAATAAATAAACATCCCATGGTTCGCTAGCCATTGATAAACACATTCATCTGTGTCCTTTTACTCCCTATTTTAACAGCTTAGGTCGTCAAAAATACTGGTCACTTCGAAAGATAGTGCACAAATGTGTATCAAGTGCAAGGTTACAGATAGAATATGAACTCCATATCTCAATAAGATGCTAATTCATAACCAAACAAACCAGGATCCAAAATTAGTTGTTTTCATGCATCTTTTACTTTATTTATTTGGATCTTCTATCACGTTAGGAAAGAGCTGGATTCTTTGGTTACGATCATTTGATAAAATTCAAGCCTTGCTTCCTCTGTTTCTAGCCTATTTCCTCTTAGAAAATAATCACACAGTAATCCATCAACTTAATAAGATTCTAATATACTCCCACCGGTCCATTATATAAGACCTGTTTTTGGATTTTTATTTTGATACTATTTATAAGATCTCATTTCAATTTTCAATAGTATTTAATTATTTTTTTTACATAATTAATTCTACACATTTTATACTCCCAATAATAATTGCAGGGGTAATTTTGAAAAAAGTATATCAAATTTTCATATTTCCAATGTCACTAACAAGTTTAACTACATTTCTTGATTGAAGAAAAAAATCTCAAAAAAGGTTTTATAAATAAGACCGGAGGAGGATAACTTCTAGCGTATATCTGTGATGCAATGTGTTAGAAAAATAGTTTAAAAAACGAAAGCTACATTGTGGAAAACCATTGCCCTGAAAGCGAAATTCCGGCACGACGGAGGTGCAATTGATTAAAGTTGTTCGCTTCCCAAGTTTAACACAGCAACTCCTAACTCGTATACTCGTTATAAGAGTTTGGAATAGCATACTACAATTGCCCAACCAAAAAAGAAGATGTTTTGATTGTAAAATTGAAAAATCTCCTTTGATCATCAGAAGCAAAAAAATATAAATTGTCTTTTTTTAACGTAACTGAAAAAATGGTTGAGAGAAAATCTGACCATGAAAGATGCCTTCAAAACGTTTCTTTTCTATAGACTAGGTCAAAACGTTTTTTTTCCTTTTCATATTAAATAGATTTTCTTTACAAGAAGAATTTTAAGTAAAACCAAATTTTCCAAAAAAAGATTTAAAGGGTGGAGGCTCAGCCCAACCCATGTACTCGTTTGAACACAAACAGAATGAGGGCTTATTATAATTCTTAAACTCATGAAAACTTTGTTTTTCCAAGCAATGTGGAAAGTGCTTAAAAATACTTACCTCCACCATATAGTCATATTTCCAACAATCCCCCACAAATGACTATATGTTTTAAAAATACATTTTCCTGGGCAAAGGAAGAAACTAAGTTACTTAAACATTAATATCTTTCTATTGAATTAATGCATAGTGAAATGAGGCAACAACATAGCTAATGAAATGAAATAAATCTTGAACTTTCAAAAACTCTCTAAGTTGAGACCCCCACAACACGTATTAATTCCTTAATGTATGCTATTCGGTGATACAATCAAAGCGCTATTAAAGGCCCTGCGCATATAACTTGGTTCTATGAGCGCTCTAGAAAGAAAAATTCTATATTCTTTCAGAGAATGCGGCCCACCTATACACTCATTTAAACAATAACTTTATCAATGCTATCACAACAATAGACCACTCAACAAATAGAGCTATAAAGTTATTAAGTCCTTTAGACTTATATCACAATCATCCATCAAGTCCTTTTGACGACCACAAACGCCTAGGGCTATGGATTTTAAGCACTACCACATATACATATATATAGGGATGGACTGTAGTGCATCACATCATCACATAATATTCAAGCCAAATCCAAAGGCTTAAATCTCATCCCATTAGAAGTATCTTGAATGATTATCCTAGTCAATCCCTTTGTCAAAGGATCTTCTAGGTTTCTTTCTTTTGTAAAAGGATCTGCTAGGTTTCTTTTTGATCTCACAAACTCTAGATATATTACTCCATTCTTCAAGAGTTGTTTCACTGCACCATGTCTGATGCAAATATGTCTTCTCTTGCCATTATACACATAATTTTTGGCAACTCCAATAGCAGCTTGTGAATCACAGGACAAGAAGATCGGTACAGAAGACCCCACAATGGAATATCACCTGATAAGTTTTTCAACCATTCAGCGTCTTGAATTGCTAGCTCAAAAGCAATTAATTCAGATTCCATGGTGGAGCGAGCAATACAATTCTGTTTGGAAGATTTCCATGAAACAGCTCCTCCAGCTAAAGTGAACACATATCCACTTGTAGAACTCACTTCATCATTATCTGTCACCCAGTTTGCATCACAATAACCTTCTAAAACAGCAGGAAACTTGTTAAAATGTAAATATAAATTTATAGTCCTTAATGTATTTTAACAATCGACGAAGTGCATTCCAGTGTTCATTGTTAGGATTATGATTATATCTACTTAGTCCACTGACAGCATAAACAATATCTGGCCTAGTGTAGTTGATGAGATACATAACACTACCTATAATCTTAGGATATTCAGGTTGTGAAACATTATCACCATTATTCCTTTTAAGATTCATGCTAGGATTTTTACAAGCATTTCATCAAAATAATCAAATTTCTTAAGTATCTTATGTAGTGTGACTGACACAATGAAAACCCATTTTCAATTTTTCTAATTTTAATACCAAGAATAACATCTACGTCACCTAAATCTTTCATGTCAAAGTTAGCAGGCAAAAACATCTTGGTGTCATTTATAACTTCCAAGTTAGAGCCGAAAATGAGCATGTCATCAACATATAAACAACATATAATTACACAATCAGAACCAAACAATTTTTTATAAACACATGAATCAGAGGCATTCACAACATATCCATTGCTTACTAAAGTACGATCAAATTTTTCATACCATTGTTTCGGTGCCTGTTTGAGACCGTAGAGAGATTTACTGAGCTTGCATACCTTGTTCTCTTTTCCAGCAACAACAAATCTCTCTAGTTTCTCCATGTAAATTTCTTCCTCCAGGTCTCCATTGAGGAAAGTCGTATTTACATCCATCTGATGTATTATTAAACCTCGAATAGCTAAAAGAGCAATCAAAGATCTAATGGTAGCAATTTTAGTCACAGGAGAATATGTATCAAAATAATCAATGTCTTTCTTTTGAGTGTATCCCACTACCACTAGTCTAGCCTTGAATTTTTCTATAGACCCATATGGTCTAATTATCTTTTTAAAGATCCATTTACACTTAATAGGTTTATTACCTATAGGCAAATTAACCAAATCCCAAGTGTGGTTCATCATAATAGATTCTAATTCCCTTTTAATTGCTTTTTTCCAAAAACTAGAATTGATAGATGTTAAAGCCTCTTTTTAGGATTTAGGATCATCATCAATCAAAAATACAGAAACAAATTGTTCAATGTTTTTATCAAATTATTCAATAACAAAAGCAATTATAAAATCAGACCCGAAGCTATTCTCAACTCTTTTCCTCTTACTCCTTCTAGGTTCATTCACATGTTCACTAGAGGTAGATTCATTTATCAAATCAGTTCTTGAAGGAGTAACATTTTCAATTACAGTTTTATTAAGAGGAAATAAATGTTCAAAGAATTCAACATCTCTAGATTCACAAATAGAATTATCATTCATTCAAACACATGAACATGTATGCAGCGCTATTTTGGGCATAGCCAATAAAAGCACAATCAAAGGTCTTAGGCCCAATGTTAGATTTTCTAAATTCTGGGTATGCAACTTTAGCCAAACAACCCCAAACCCTTAAAAAATTTAAGTTAAGTGCAAAACCTTTCCACAATTCATAAGGAGTTTTATCCAGTTTCTTATGAGGAACTTTGTTCAGAATATAACATGTCGACAAAAGAGCTTCACCCCACATGTTATTAGGTATACCAGAACTTAATAACATAGCATTTATCAATTATCAATTCTTTTAGTGTCCTATTTTTCTGTTCAGCTATGCCATTTTGTTGAGGTGTATAAGGAGCAGCTTTTTCATGTATAATACCATTTTCATCACAGAATTCTTCAAGGAAATTTGTATTATATTCACCACCTCTATCAGACCTAAGTCTTTTAATCACTTTATCTCATTGATTTTCTACTTCAGCTTTACATTTTAAAAACATTTGAGTAGCCTCATCTTTTGACTTTAACAAATATATTTTAGTATATCTGGAAAAGTCATCAACAAAAGTTATATAATATTTTTTACCACCTTTACTCACTGTGTTTTTAAAATCAGCCAAGTCAGAATGTATCAATTCAAGCAATTCAAAGCTTCTGTGACATGATTAAAAGGTTTTTTTTTTTTGCAAATTTTGCTTCAACACAAACAATACATTTAGAACATTCATTTTCATTAGATGCATTTATCATATGCATATTTTTCAATCTTTGCATTGAACCAAAATCCACATGTCCTAATCTACCGTGCCACAAATTAACAGATTCAACAATATAAGCATAACCAGAGATATTTGTTAACGTAAAAGAAAAATAAACAAAAAACACTTTTAGAGGAAAGTTTGTACATCTTTATTATATTAGATAGCAAGCATATTATATAGGCATTAGGCAACACTACACCTTGCATTTCTCGTAATAGTAACATTATATTAATAGTGCCAAAGACCCGGTAAACTTAAAACTAATGGATGCAAAACGTACAGCCAATTAATAATAATAATATTTTAACACCCTCCCTTAAACTGAAAGTTTGCAAACTAACAGTTTAATGAGATTCATCATGTATGCAGACTCCAAGCAAATTTCTTAGCTTCAGAAATGCAGACAACTTCAATGGTTTGGTCATGATGTCAGCGATCTGCTCTTCACTTTTGCAATAGACCAGATCAATAACTCCTTCATTTGATAAGTCCCTTTGAAAATGAAACCTCGCATCTATATGCTTGCTTCTTCCATGCATAACAGGATTCTTTGACAGCTTTATAGTAGAGCTATTATCACAATAAATGAGAGTAGGACCTTGTTATTTGAAATGAACTTCTTCAAGAATATTCCTTAACCAAATTGTTTGGCAAGCACATGCTGAAGCTGCTACAAACTCTGCTTCTATTGTGGACAAAGTAACAATAGGTTGCTTCTGTGATGACCAAGAGATAGCTGCTAACCCATCATAAAATCATAATCGGAAGTGTTTTTCCTGTCATCTGGGTCTCCTGCATAGTCACTATCACTAAATCCCAAAAAGTTCATCCTTGTCCCATACTCATAGAACAATCCAAAATCCTTTGTTCCTTGCAAGTAACGAAGAATTCTCTTGGCAGCTAACAAATGCATCTCTTTTGGCTTTTCCATGTATCTGCTGATGAGACTCATAGAATACATTACGTCTGGTCTTGTAGCAGTTAGATACATCAAACTGCCCACAATTTTCTTGAAGAATGTGCTATCCACCTGCTTCCCTTCATGATCTTTATTAAGTTTTACACCAATCTCAATTGGAGTGCTAACTGTAACACCCCGATTTGGAAAACTCGAAATAAACAATATCAATTACTAAATAATTTTGTTTAGGAGAAATAGGGTGAAATTTTTTTTTCCACAAGTAGAAAACTCATCAATCAAGTTTCCCAAAACAAGGAATTACTTTTAAATCCTTTCTCTCAAAAGCGTTTACTGAATTTTCTAAAAACAATTTGATATTGGTAACTCACTTACATATAGAAAACATATTTGATTTAGTTAAAATGGTTTGTCTGTCTGGTTACGACAGTCCTTCAAAAAACAGTTTGAAATAGATCATAAAGGTTCTTTCAAAAGTGGTCACCATAGTTCATCGGTGCCATTCTTACATAAACATATGTCTTATCAAAACATTTCAAAAGCAAAGGGGTACACTTGATACATATCAGCAAGGGTCCATTAGAACCTATCTATGAACTACTAAGCAGCGTCCCCTTCTCGATCCGGAACGTAAGCTCCCAAGAGCAGTCTCCGTCGTCCAGCAGCAGCCCTCTCGTCAGCGCATCACGATCAGTAGGTCCTTCTTCCAGGAGAAGTCACACCAGCTCCGCCATCTTTTAGAACCAGAGGTTCATCATCACATGTGTACAAGTAGTTGAGAGAGTAAGTTATCCGAATAGAATTACTCCCATCGACTTCTTGGATTTACACTAGCGACGTATACCAGAACATAACAAACAATACAAACGAACAATACAGCAGATAATTATGCAAGATGCATGAGGATGCAATGCAATCATCGCATTGTCTAACATTTTATCTTTCTCTTAAGGGAATCTCTTAATTAGTTCGTCTCGCAAAGTCGAAGTCTCTTTGTCCACCTTTCTCGTGTCCATAATATCGGGAATTCGGGCTCTATAGTTTAGGGTCTACATCTCCTCGGAATCCATCCGCCTAGTCGGAAGCAACCAGAAGTACAGGATCTCTAACCACACCGGCTCCGAGAGACGACACCAAAATATAAAATGCCCGAGAAAGATGTCATGACAAGGGTGTCCACCTCCGCCGTGTTCAAGTATCCCTCTTCTGATCCAGATTTAGTCAAGGGGGTGTCAGTCATCCGCCTAGTGATCATGCAGTACTTCAGCTACGACACCGGACTACCTACCCAACCTTGGATGGTCAACCCAGGTCACTGTAGCTTTTTCCCGCCAATACAGACTCCTCTTAGGCTTCTTGACGAATCACCGTCATTGCCCGCCCCTATCCTAATCCTCAAGTGTTTACCACGTAGGTAAACACCGTATCTTCCTCTCCACTACTTCGGGTAAGGGTTTTAAGTCGTGAGGTTATACTCGTTTGTCCTAACGTCGACCCATCCTAAGTCATCTCCGTCATACAGCTCCGACCATATGCGGAATGCTTCTGTGGGACTCGACCAATACGTTTGATGGGCACCGACCCATTCTGAAATCACCTCCGACATATAGCTCCGACCATATGAGGGATATCAATAATCATTCTGACGGGCTCCGACCCATTCAGAATCACCTTCGGCATATAGCTCTGACTATATGCGGGATATTAATCCATCTTTGAGAGATAGGCTCCGACCTATCCCAAGTCATTCCAACATATGGCCACGACCATATGGGAACTATCTTTGTGGGATTCTGCAGTCGTTGCATCCGGTCCAAAGGCGTCATCATCGTCCAGACACTAGTCCATTAGCCATATCATCAGCTCGATCCACGTACTCGGGCGCATCAGCATCATCCGGTTCCGTAGCGCATCTAATCCATTAAAGTTTCGTTCTATTATTTGGGGGATTTCTCTTATAGTTTCTAATATATTTGCTAATCTTAACTTATATCGTGGGATGATGCATTATGCTCATGCAATGATAATATAAGCAACATTGGATTTCAGCATGAACAAATATATCAATCAATCAATAGCATGTGATGGTATAGGTCTGAGTCTTCGTATACCACGATACAAACAAGGCATACAATTTATCGGGTATACTACTAGCTACAATAGACCTTTACTCCGACTTTGAGAGAGTACGGAGTGTCCTAATATACTCACTAGACACCAAAGTGTCTTAGAATAACTTCTCTCTCACCTGGGTTCGCAGTTACCAATTCCACAAGTTCCGAATGATCTGCTTCCTTCCTAGTCTGCCCGACTCCAACTTCTTTCAAGTCCCATAAGATAGACATATGAGTATTAAACTTTATTTAAATATTACTCTTAAAATCATTCTCAAAGTAACTTAGGAAAAATCCAAACTTTGTCTTTATTTAAAACCAAAACATCAATTCTTTTTACTCAAACTTGTCCAAAGTCAAACACTAACTTTTATACTTTAGAATCATGAGAAAATAATCAAATAAATCAATTTAATTAAAAAGTTTCTTTGCTGGTCTCTCTTGGACAGCAATGAATTTAACTTCGAAAACACCGAAAAATCGCACTTTTCAAACCAACTTTGTCTTGTATCAAATACTCATAAAAGCTCAACTTTAAAAGACTTTGAAAACACTTTTAAAACAAGAATACAACTTAGAAAATTCTGGACAGCATCATATTCTAAGTTTTAAATTCATTTTCCATTGTTCAAAATCAACTCAAATCCATAAACAAACTAAGAATCTTGAAAACAATCAAATAAACACTTTGATCAAAAATTTATCAAGTTCAAACACTTAAAACCAAATGTGGACAGCATGATACTTAAATAAATTAAACCATTTAAACACCTTCATGCATTCTAAAAATCATTCTTACTTTACTTAAGAACCTTAGACAAACATTCATTCATTTCAAACATTACATAATTACAAGTCATCAAATCAAGTCAAACATAACATGCTCACATACTTATTCATGCATATAACTCAATCAAGTA
The DNA here is from genome assembly GCA_037953625.1 of Crotalaria pallida. Classification (NCBI taxonomy): domain Eukaryota; kingdom Viridiplantae; phylum Streptophyta; class Magnoliopsida; order Fabales; family Fabaceae; genus Crotalaria; species Crotalaria pallida. Next base: position 23,128,516 of record CM075654.1, read on the forward strand.
AAGAAATCAAACTCTTAAGCACATACAAACCGAATCATGCTTCACACAAACACCTAGACCAATTTTCATTTAACTTACACTTAGTCACATTAAAACCGTGTGCATCATTAGTCTTTTAAAAATTATTTCTTCAAAGAATAGTTTCACAAATCAACATATAGTTTCATGACATGAACACATATACATTCAAGAAAATTCAACTCAAAAGTTAAGGTCCAAACCGTGACCTTAACTAGGTTTTCTCAAAAACACTTTCAAAGATTCAAGACTTCTAAGAACAATTCCAAATCCAACAACAATCTCACATAATTCATCAAGCAAGTAGAAACAAAATCCTAGTATAATTTCCTACATAAAATCGTGAGCACAACAAGTCTCTAAACAATTTTTTTTTATTTCACATCAAATACTTAAGATCAACTTTAAAGTTTATGGAAATCACATATTCATTGTTTAGACTTAAGAAAATATTAATCCTTTTCATTTACACATACAAACCGTGACCACCACTTAAAATCACAAGATCACACAAATTTCTATTCATCTAAAACATCATTAAACTTCAAGATCATAACATGCGAGAGATCAAACAAAGAAAATCAAGCTTTCATACATAACAATCATCAAAACCGTGACCAACATAAGAAAAATCACCAAGAAAAGTTCAATCATTTTCAAAGATCTTTACATTAAAACTCAAGCATCAAACATATCATAGCTCAAACATAGATCTTGGCATGCATGCAATTAAAAACACTAGATCTTTGAAAAGTCCTTCATGAAAACTTAAAACCGAGTTCTTTTAAAAAAAACATTAAGAAATCAAGAAGAAAACTTAAGATCATGAGAGAAAACATTTCTTAGCAAAACTTTAGAATCAAAGTTAGAAATCAACATGCATGTGAAGGAAATCACTAGATCTATCTTGAAAACAAACATGCATTAACATTTTTCAAACCAAATCAAAGCTTTAGAAAGAAATCATGAAAACGAAAATGAATCAAAGAAAATGGGTTTAAAACTTTTTAGATCATGAAACAAAATGCTTACTTAACCAAAAGATTTCAAAATCAAGTCCAAATCTTAGTGTTGTTCTTTGGTTTTCTCTTCACTCTCTTCACGGCTCACTCACTCTCCTCCTTAAGTTCATGGTTTCTCCTTCTCTCCTTCACTATCTTTGTTTGATCTTGCTTAGATGGTGAAGTGTTTAGGATTTGGTTCTTCTTCTCTCTCTAATTCGGTCACTCTCTCTCTCTCTGTAACATCCTAAACTTTGTTTTAAATGAAATTATTAATAAAAACCTAAGAAAAATTGGAATAATGACTTAACGAATTTTGGTGGATAGGTGAGTGGTAAATATAATTCCTAGGGGTTGTATAGAAGGCAATTGTGGCTTCGAGCAGAATTATATATGCGAAATCGGGGGTTAAATCGGCGTTTTAGATGTTAGAAATCGACCGAAAATAGAAAATTAGAAATTTATTATGGGATGCTAAGAAAATAAATTCCACCGTTGGATATGAAGTTTATGGGGTGAAGAAGCTTGTCTAAAAATTTGGACCCGATCCGACGGTTAACGAAAAAGTTACCGCGAATCGGAGGTTGAAAACCCTGATTCTCGCCCAGGCGCACCAGCCATGCGCCCAAGCGGGTGCACTATTCATTGGTGCACCAACCAGTGAAAAACCCGCCCAAGCGAGGCACCATTTTGCCCAGGCGAGCCGCACCACGCACCAGCCGCACCATTTCTGCGTGTGGCGCGCCAAAGCTCCCTCCTGACCGCACCATTTTCCTTCCTGGCGCACCAGCGTGCGCACCAGCAGCACCAGCTGGTGCCAGGACTCGCCCAAGCGAGTGCTGGGCTCGCCCAAGCGAGCGCGACCAGCAGCACCAGATCTGGTGCGTTGGATCAAAACTTGGGGGCCAAGTTGTGGCCTCTTGGCCACACGATTTCCTTTCTCCTTGGTTCCAAAGACCAAATATCATCATCATCACCCAAACAATGAGCATCATGGCATCATCCACCCTCCTTGATCCTTCTCACCATCAATCTCCATCATAGATCAAGCACCAAGAGTCATCCCAAACTCCTCCATCTTTTCCTTCTCTCTCCAACACCCCCAAGAGCACCAAACCCTCATCAAGCTTCATCATCCAAAATCAAGCCATATCAACATCACCTTCATCATTTCCACCAAGAATCAAGCAAGAAAGTAACCAACTCAAACCCTCCTACTCTTCTTCAAATTCGTGTGACCCTGTCCCTCTCCCTATTTGTGGTTTTGCAATTTAGTAAACTAGGGAGAGTGATTAACATAGATCTCACCATCAAGAGCAAGGAGTAGGAGATTGAAGCTTGGTTGTCAAGGGCCAAAAGGGAGTCAGAAGCTAGGGAGCTTAAATACAAGGTGTTTGGGCTAGAGCTTGGAGTTTATCATCATCCTCCATTAAGAAGGTAAGAGGGTTCGTATTACCTTAGCTTAGGAAATAGATTCTCTTTAGTTATAGTGATGGCTAGGGGTAGTGAATGAGTGGAGCACAAAACCTTAGGGTAGTTGATAATGGAAATAAATGAAATAATTAATAGGGAATAGAAAGAGAAGCTAGTGTAATGTGTGAGAACAAATATATAAATGATGATAGACAGAAAGGGAATGATGGACTAAGTAGATATATAATTAGGGAGTAATGAGAATAATTAAGTTGACGAATCATAAGAAAATCATAAGGGAATTAAGAGAGGATAATATAGTGACAATAAATAGAGACTCGCCGTATACTTGGAAAGATATGGAAACTATGGTAGGAATGAAATATTACATTATAGGGATAACCAAGAGGTAGGTAAAGAAAAGGGAAAGTGTTAATGATAGATAAATAGGGAAGGTATAGAAGATTGTATGCTAAGAGAAAATGATGAATGTATGCTAAGGGAAAATGTTGAATTAGTGCTAAATAAATAATGTGATTGATAAATGTATATGAAAGTGAATTGATAACGGAAAGGGCATTTGTGGCCAAAATAGGGTACGAGTGCTAAAGCTTGCAAAGAAATTGAATGGAAACTATATAGAGAATGGGTTAAAAGTGAGTGGAATAATGGAACAATGGGACTATATTGTTAGTGTGAGAAGGACCCACCTATTTAGGTGTGGATATAGGAATGTGAAAAGGTGAGTTTATGATGTGAATTGATGGTTTAAGTACGAATGACCCTCCCAAAGGGAGTGCGAATATGTGAATGTGTATGAATGACCCTTCCAATGGAAGTGAGAAATATGTATAATCTAAATGGACCCTCCCTAAGTGGAGTGTGAAAGTAAGTAATGGACCCTCCATAAAGGAGTGGATATGTGTATATAAATGGACCCTCCATAGCGGAGCGTGTATATAAATGGATCCTCCATAACGGAGCGTGAATAATGGACCCTCCATAAAGGAGTGGATATGTGTATATAAATGGACCCTCCATAGCGGAGCGTGTATATAAATGGACCCTCCATAACGGAGCGTGAATAATGGACCCTCCATAAAGGAGTGGGTATGTGTATATAAATGGACCCTCCATAACGGAGCGTGAATAATGGACCCTCCATAAAGGAGTGGATATGTGTATGAATAATGGACCCTCCATAAAGGAGTGGATATGTGTATGTATATGGACCCTCCATAGAGGAGTGGATAGATGCAGGTTATGGACCCTCCGAAAGGAGTGGATTGAAATATATATAATAGGACCCTCCATAATGGAGTGTGGATTATAGACCCTCCCTAGGGGAGCGTGAATATGTATGTTATGGACCCGCCTATATGGCGTGTGTAAATGTGAATAGGACCCGCCCTCGTGGTGTGCGAATAAATGGAAATAATACCCACCGAAAGGTGCGCGAAAGACTGGAAAGGAAAGGAAAGACTAGAAAGTCATAGGGAATGTATGTAACTGAAATCATAAGGAAATGTTGAGTTGTATAAAAGGAAAGTGAATTGGTATATAATTTGGATAGTATGGGTTAGGGTAGGTCCTTGGTTTGTTACTATGCTTTTGTAGAAGCTATATTTCTAAGTTTTGTGTAATGCTACCCTTCTTGATATACTTTTACAGGTACCGAAGCGGAGCATGCACTAGCTGTGGCCGAGCAGGGGCAGTGTGAATATTAGGGGTGTGATAGTATGTGGATCCGAGAATTAAACTTTGGCTTTTTGATGTATATAAATATTATGTATTATCTTTTGGGAGACTAAACTATTTTGTAACTTGATTAATATTGTTTTGGAGATGATGTACTCGAATGTAGTGAACTGATTGTATTTTGCCCTGCTGGCATACTGCTGATTATGTAACAATGTTAAAACAGGTTTTCATGGCAGAACTCATATTTTCGGAATGTTCTTAAAACAAAGGAAACTCTGTCCGATTTGACAGAGATTTTTATAAGCTAAAGTGGTTTTAAAAAGAAATTTTTAAGTCACTAAATCAATCGGGGTAATTAGAATATTATTTAAGATAGGGTGTTACACTCTCTCTCTCACTAAGAGTTTGATTTTGCTCTTAGTGTAAAGTGTTTGGTTTTGGAATGAATGGAAGAAATGGAGACCAAAGAAGTGTGTGTGTGTGTGTGTGTGTGTGTGTGTGTGTGTTGATGTTTGTATATGGTTTTAGTGGGCTTGGGCTTGTTTCTTTCCTCCTCCCCACGGCTTTCCCTTCTTTTCTTCTTTTTTTCTCCTTAGGTCATGCTTAGGTCATCTTGATGATGTCACTAACTTAACCATGAAGCATCCTAACTTGGTGACCAAATAAATGAACTTGGAGACCAAGTAATGCACATGGAAGGTGCATTCGGCCTTAGGAGGTTTAGGGGTAGATTAGGTTAGCTAATTTAGGTTTAAGGTGCTAATTAGGTTCTAATCATGATTAGGGTAGGATTAGGAAAACTAATTTAGGTTTAGTCCACTAATCCTTAGAGTTTAGGGCTTAATCAAGGAATAAGGTACTAATCAAAAACTTAATCCATACTAGCATAAGTTTAGTGAAAACTAATTCTAGATTAGCTCACTAACCTTGAGGGTTTAGGGTTTAAGAGAGTGATTAAGTGCTTAATCAAGGATTAAGAACTTGATTAAGGTTTAATCAAAGATTAAGGATGCTAATTAGGGTTTCTAGATCAAGATGATTGGACTTTGATTTTGAAACTTAGAGTGAAAATAATTTTCCATCTTAAAACCATAAAATCATGTGAATCAATTTGAGAAAACAAAATCTCAATTAAAACCTTAAGCAATATGATTCATTGAAAACCTTAGAAAATCAAACACATAAAATCATAACACAGTATATTAAATTTCAAAGTTTAAAAATCCATCATGAAATCAAAACTTTTTCAATCAATTCTTAAATTAATTAGGTTAAAACAATTTTCTTGATTAGGGACTTGTAGAAGAAGTGAGTCAAAAAGGCAGATGTTACACTAATAGGATTGCAATCCTTCATATGAAACCTTTCTAGAATTTCTTGCACATACTTCTTTTGTGAAACAAAAATTCCATTAGCTGATTGCACTATTTCTAAGCCAAGAAAATAATGCAACTTACCAAGATCAGACATATCAAATTCTTTCAACATAGATTTCTTAAATTTTTTTCAAACATGGCGCTATCATTCCCAGTGAAAATTGATCGTCCACATATAAACATACAATGAGCATTTTTCCATCATCACCAATTTTAACAAATAAAATATGTTCATATGGACATTTCTTAAAACCTTCCTTTAAAAAATATGCATCTATACGACTATACCAAGATCGAGGTGCTTGTTTTAGTTCATATAGTGCCTTTTTTAATTTATACACTTTATGCTCATTTTCTTGTTTCATATAACCAGGAGGTTGATCAATAAATACCTGCTCTTGCAAGTCACCATGCAAGAAAGCAGATTTTACATCAAGTTGAAAGATAGACCATGAGTTTTGAGCTGATAATGCAACCAACATCCTTATTGTGTCATGCCGGGCAACAGGAGCAAAGACTTCTTTGTTGTCCATGCCAAATTCTTGATTATAACCTTTAGCAACCAGGCGTGCTTTGTATTTGTCAATCTCTCCATTTGCATTTAACTTGGTCTTATATACCCATTTGACACCAATTGTCTTCTGTCCTTTTGGAATATCAGCAAGCTCTCAAGTATTGTTCCTTTCAATTGATGCAATTTCTGAATCCAAAGCTTCTCTCCATTTTGAATCTTGAACAACATCCTCAAAAAACACAGGGTCGCAATCTGCAAAAAGAGCAAAATGCACTATTTGTTCCTCATTTTGATTAATCACTGGAACATGATAATCACCCATCCAGGCAGGTCTCTTTCTACTTCCTAGTGATCTCAACACTCTATCAGGAACGTCTAAGTCTTGAGCTTCAACATGCTCATCTTGAGTAATAGTCGGTGGCTGCTGTTCTGCTTCATCTTCCTCATTAAAATCTGGAAAAATAAATTGTTTGCCTGTATCTTCATTAAAATTCCAGAAATTCTCTTCATCAAAGACAACATCTCGACTTATAACAATTTTCTTAGTGTTAAGGTTATACAATTTATAAGCTTTAGAAATATCACTAACATCAAGAAAAATACACTTGTCTCCTTTATCATCCAACTTGCTCCTCTGTTGATCTGGAATGTGAGCACATGCAATGCAACCAAAAATTTTGAAGTGGCTAACATCTGGTCTCCTACCACTCCATGCTTCTTCTGGTGTCTTATGCTTCACTACCAATGTTGGACTCCTATTCAAAATATGAGTACTCCAATTGACTGTTTCGGGCCAAAAACTTTTAGAGATGCTGCTTATTTTCAAAATACTCCTCACCATGTTGAGAATGGTCCTGTTTTTCCTCTCTGATACACCATTCTGCTATGGTGTGTATGTTGCTGTCAACTCCCTTCGAATTTCATGCTCTTCACAAAATGCTGCAAACTTATTAGAGCAATATTCTCCTCCACAGTCTGTGTGAAGGGTCTTAATAAATTTTCCTAATTCATTTTCCACTCGAGCCTTGAAGCTTTTAAATGCAGAAAAAACTTCTGATTTTTCTTGTAAAAAATAGACCCAAATTTTTCTAGAAAAATCATCAGTGAAAGTAATTATATATCTATTACCTCCATTGCATTTAGGTTTTATTGGACCACATAAATCTGAATGTACTAGCTCCAAAACAGAATTTTCTCTCCATGATTTGCCACTAGGAAATGGAGAACAATGTTGTTTGCTAACAACACATTCTTCACAAACTTGAGGAGGAGCAATAATTTGTGGAAGGCCTATCACCATGTTTCTTAGTTGGAGGGTCTTCAATCCACCAAAGTTCAAGTGACCATAACGGTAAGGCCATAACCAAGAATGATCCTTTACTTTGGCCATCAAGCTGGATTGAGTGCTTTCAATCTTGAGTGGAAATAACCTGTTTGAACTCATTTGTACAACAGCAATAGCACCTCTAACAGGATCATAAATTCCACAAGCAACTTTGCTAATGGTGATAACATAGCCCTTTTCTTGTAATCGCCTAGCACTTAGCGAATTACTTTTCAAATTAGGAACATACATCACATTAGAGATTTTTTTCAACAAAACCATTTTTTGTTCTTATATTAATATCACATATTCTCATCACTTGCACGCTAGAGCAATCACCAAAGCTCACACTAGAGTGAAATTTTTTATTTAAATATGAAAAGAAAGACTTGTTACCAGTCATGTGGTTACTGCAACTTGTATCCACATACCAAATATCTGACTCAACATTCTTTACTTCTAGAACATCCATCAACAAAGTCTCCTCTTCCTTTATCTCAGCAAGATTTGAACTTTCTCCCTTTTCCTTTTTACGAGGCAACCTGGTATAGCATTCAAAAGCATAATGGCCAAAGTTATGACATCTAAAACATTCTACTTTAGACTTATCAAGCTCTCTTCCTTTGCCTTTGCCTTGAAATTGATCATTATTGCCTCTGTAATTCCTACTAGAATCTCTATTTCTACGACCTCCTCGTCCTCTGCCTCTACCTCTACCCCTTCCTCTAAAGCCGTTGGAATGGGTATTGGTAGAAGCCTTCAATGCATGTTCCTCAGCATCTGGTTGTTTGAACTTTTGTTCATGCACCACCAATGAACTTTGCAATTCATCAAGGGAAAGCTCATCAATATCTTTATACTCCTCTATGGAACATACAACATAATTAAATTTTGGTGACAAAGATCGAAGTATTTTTTCAATGACCGTGATTTTTTCGATTTTGTCTCCATGTATACGCATCTGATTGACAATTGCCATCACGCCAGAGAAGTAATCTGAAATTGATTCTCCCGACTTCATTCAGGTTGTTTCAAACTCTGCACGTAGAGCTTGAAGTTGCTGCCTCTTTGCTCTTGCAGACCCCTAATACTTTTTTTCATTGAGTCCCAGATATCCATGGAAGTTTCTTTGTTCAAGATGTTTTCCAAGATAGTGCGGTCAATGGCTTGAAACAAATAATTCTTAGCTTTCAGGTCCTTCAATTTTATTGCCTCCAATTTCGTCCTTTGTGCATCGGTCACTGCTGTGCCAGATGCCAATGTTGTTATTCCTGCTGAAACAACATGCCAAAACTCCTTAGACCTTAGAAAATTCTCCATTAGCATGCTCCAATGATCATAGTGACCATCAAAGCGGGGAATTGCAAGATGAACAAAATTATCAGAAGCCATTGAGGTGGTGAAAAAAAATAAATTAAAGAGACGACTTTTTGTGAAACGAGGCTCTTGATATCATGTTAGCGCATGCAAAAGAAAAATAAACAAAAAACACTTTTAGAGGAAAGTCTGTACATCTTTATTATATTATATAGCAAGCCTATTATATAGGCATTAGGCAACACTAAACCTTGCATTTCTCCAAATAGTAACATTATATTAATAGTGTTAAAGACCCGGTAAACTTAAAACTAACGGATGCAAAACGTACAGCCAATTAATAATTATAATATTTTAACAATATTTCCATTAGCAATAACAAGAATAGTGTTCAGAACAAAAAACTCATCGGACAAATATCCCTTACCCACAAAATCCCCAATTTTTGTTAAAATCACTTTATCACCCTCAAACACAAGTTTCAGAGTAGCCTTATTGAGCAAACTATCAGAAACTAGGTTCCTACGAAGGGAGGGGACATATAACACATTACTCAAAGATAAAGTTTTACCAGAGGTGAGTTTCAGGAATTTTTTCCTTTACCAATAACCACAACAGTGGCTGAATTGCCCATGAAGACCTGTTCACCATCTGCCGCATCACAAAATTTCTGGAAAAGATCCTTATTGGAGCATAAATGTCTAGTGGCACCTGTGTCCAGCAGCCAGTCAACTTTGTTTTGCAACAGGTTTGCTTCCACCACATCAGCAATTATATCTTCCTTGTTTAGGATATAACATTGTTTTCCGTTGGCTGTGTACCTTTCTTTAAAAGTAGCAGAAGATTCAACCAAGTTAACCTTAATAGAAAGTGAAGAAACAAATTTTTTTCTTATCTTCAAATGGTTCCTTTCTCCATGAGGATGGAAATTTTTCCAACCGTACATTAGGGCATCACACATTTTCATGCATTCTTTGAGCACATCTGCAACTAGGTTCTCATACTCGTGAATTTGTTCCATGATTGGCTTGTCATCAACCATCTAGAACTCCATCCATTTTCCCACCACGGATTTTTTTGCCCAGCATAAGCTGCAGCCATCGTTGACAGGGGAAAAAAATAGATTTCGCGTTCAGGTTAGAAAAATAGTTTAAAAAACGAAAGTTGCGTCCTGGAAAACCACTGCCCTGAAAGCGAAATTCCGGCACGACCGAGGTGCAATCGATTAAAATCGTTCGCTTTCCAAGGTTAACACATCAACTCCTAACTCTTGCACTCGTGATACGAGTTTGGAATAACATACTAAAATTGCCCAACCAAAGAAGAGGTTTTGATTGTAAAACTGAAAAATCTATGATAATCAGAAACAGAAAATATAAACTGACCTTTTTTTTAAAATGGTTGAGATAAAATCTGATCATGAAGGAATGCGTCTTCATAATGTTTCTTTTCTATAGACCAGGTCAAAAACGTTTTTTTCTTTTTTTTTTCTTTTTCATGTTAAATAGATTTCCTTTACAAGAAGAATTTTAACTAAAACCAAATTTTCCATAAAAGGATTTAAAGGGTGGAGCCCAGCCCAACTCATGTACTCTTTTGAACACAAACACAGAATGAGGGCTTATTATAATTCTTAAACTCATGAAAGCTTTTTTTTTTGGGTATTGATTTTCTAACCTCCCCAATTGGGTTTTTGACCCCCTCTTTTAATTTTTTTTTCAAAAATACCCTCCTTCTTTCTTCTTCCTCTTCTTTTTTCTTCTTTATTTCTTTCTCCTCCTCCTTCCCGTCCTTTTTCTTCTTCCACCATCCCCGCCCACGCCCACCTTGTCCTCCTCCTTCTTCTTATTTTTCTTCTTCCACCACAGCCACCCACAACCACCTTATCTTCTTCTTCACCCATCCCACAACCACCTTCTTTTCTTCTTCTCCTTCACCCTCACACTCACGATTCTCCTTCACCCACACTCACCACCACTCCATACTATTTTTTTCTAGTAAAAAGTGCTTTACGCCAATGCCAAAGCGTAGGAAGGCGTAGGGCCTTTTTTTAAAAAATTTTGTCCCCTACGCCCAGGCCCTGAAGTATGTGAAAAAAAACACGTACTTCAGGACCCTGAAGTATGTGAAAAAAAAACACGTACTTTTTTTCACGTACTTCAGGGTCCTGAAGTATATATGTGAAATAAAAACATGTACTTCAAGAACCTGAAGTATATGATAAAAAACACGTACTTCAAGGTCTTGAAGTATGTGAAAAAAAAACATGTATTTCTGTAAGAGAATTTTACAGAAGTAGAAAAGATGAAAAATTTAAAAAAGAAGAGTTTCGCAGTGAATGAGGAAGAAGAAAATAATAATGAGAAAGAGAAGGAGGAAGAGAAGGAGAAAGAGAAGTGGAAAGAGGAAGAAGAAGAGGAGAAAGTGAGGAAGAAGAAGAAGCAATGGAAGAGGATGAAGAAAAGGAAGAAGAAAGAAAGGGGTAAAAATGGAAAAAAAAATTAAAAGGGGTCAAAAACCCAAAATGAGTGGTTAGAAAATCATTACCCCTTTTTTTTTCCAAACAATGTGAAAAGTGCTTAAAAATACCTACCTCTACCATATAATCATATTTCCAACACAATGCACTTATAAGTTCTAAAAGATAGCCTTATAAGCAATTATATTAACATTATTGATTTTTTATGTGCTTGCACGACCTTTGTATGTGCTCACTGCACGTTATGCTTACGTATGATATTAATCATTGTGAAATTTTATAACTTCGTTGACAATGGAAATGCGAAGAAGAAAATTCAAAAAATATTTGTCCCTTCCATATGGCTCTGTCTTTTATAAAAGATACATGTAATTAGACCAAAATGACACAGTTTAGAGTTGATATAATAATAAGAGGATATAATGTTTACAGATAACTTATTTCAATTTAAGAGAATAGATTATGAAAATTGACGTATATAACCTGAATCAATCATTCATTCTATAAAATAAACATCTTTTTCACTAATTTTAAATTAATTTATTGAATAAATATTTACTCAAACTTATGCTGAAGTAGCAATATATTAATCATGACTTATGATTGCCTCTTAATATATAATCAGGTTAAAAAAATCCTAATATAATATATATATTTATATATACATTCTAGTACATACTTATTTGAATTGTTTTTGGAAATTTTGTGCTGCATGAGTAGATTCATCCTGACCACAAATACATATGAAAAATAAAAAATAAAAACTAATTAAATAATTATTAATGTCTACGACATGGCCAAGGTTGCAACTGTGATGAGAAGAGAGGAAGAAGTTAGACAGAGTGAGTGAGCACAACTTGTACAATATTTCTCCAGTCAAGCTGACATAAAATTGGGTAATGCATCGTCATTAAAGGTTTATAGTTCAATGTTTATTCCTAAATTGGATTAAATCAATCGCGTTAGCTGTTTTATAAAAACTGTTGGAAGTCCCACATCGCCTGCCACATAATATATGGCATGGTTTAAATATCTGTTGGGCTACTCCTCTCATTGTCAATTGGTTTTGAGATGGAACCTTAACATGGTATCAAAGTCAGAGCCCAACTCCTTTCCGGTTGTTATGGGTCAATAGATACCCTTTGCCTGGTCCGGCAGGCTTCGTTGGAGGGGGCGTGTTGGAAGTCCCACATCGCCTGTCTCATAATATATGGCATGGTTTAAATACCTGTTGGGCTACTCCTCTCATTGCCAATTGGTTTTGAGATGTAACCTTAACAAAAACTTTTCTAAAGGGGGAGCAAGATAATATATCTGTACTGAGATTGTTTAAATAAGGTCAAATACATTCTTATTTATTACTTTCATAAACTCACTTGTTTTAAATAATAAATCCCATCCTTAAAAGTTTACTCAAATTCAAACAGAGACTTTTTTTTCTCAAAGAATTCATGCAACTAACAGCAGAAGATTAATTATTTTCAGAAGTAGAAATTACTAAAGTGAGATTCGCTTTAACCAATGATATCTTTTCCATACACAATTTCTCAAACTTCATGTTATTGGGAAAAAATAGGTACTAGAAAAGTTTTATATCCCTTAATCTTCTCAGCTTGATTTGAGTTAGTTAGAGTCCAACGTAACTTCTAAACACGGAGGGTTTAGACAAAAAGATGTTAAACAATCATGTTATTAGTAAATACCATTATTTACGAAATAAAAATAATGAAATTTAATGAAAAAAGAGATGGACTGCTTTAGCTTTCATCAACAAGCCATCGAAAATTTCAGTCACTGAAAAGTATATGAAACCAAATATCAAAAATTCAAAATAAGATGCCAATTTATAATCAAACAAAACATAGTCCAACATTGGGTTCTAACTGTTCATTTATCAACAACAAAACACAAATGACATTTGAAAAAGTACATCATTATGTTCAGGAAGTAGATCAATGCTAATAACACAAAACCAGAGTATTGAAGATATCACACTGAATATTCAAGTACAACTTCGGTCACTAGACTCTTCATGGATATCAATGATCTAGAAAAGATAAGAGATGGTTCCTTTAACGGTATGTCCAACACTTCTAGAACTGTCTAAACATGAATGAGAGATCAGCAATTTGCAAACATTGAATTTCAAGCATTGATCCTGCTACTAGAATACCAAGCCATTGTATGTAAGCATTAGAAAACAGGATTCATGTGACTGATTCCCAGATTTCAGAACTATTTAATTTCCATCACAATCTTCCTTATTCCTATTAAAGAACCTAATAGCCGTTTCCTGTATGATTATCAATCACGAGGTTTCTTGCAGCCTATACATTGTGATCTCCTGCTGCTTAAAATATCGCCTGTCCTCTTCATCAACCAACACAAGATTTAAAAAGTATTTCACACTGAATTTGTTATTGATGTTCCGATGAGTAGGTGTTAGCTCATAAGGACTGAGGAACAGTCTGATTGGGATTGATTCTCCTGCAAAAGTAAACACACGTTGACCAGCAAATACAGAAATGAGGTTTATTCGAAATAAGATATCAAGACAAAGATCTAAACTTTATCGAAATGATTCTGTACGTAGAAACTACAAAAAGCTGTATTTTACTCATCCCATGTCAAGGTTAAATTACCTCTGACAGGAGCCCCATCCATCAACTCAAATTTAGCCAATGTTTCTGTCTCAACATGGGTGTTGGTCCCTGATCCCGTTGATTCTCGACGCCTAATCTCAAGATCCATGTTTTTTATCTTGATTCTGACAAGTAAAAAGTATATCTTACCAATAATGACATCTTTCAGATGATACCTGAAAGGTTGGAAATCCCGATCAGTAATTAGAATTCATTTGCTCTTTCTTGTAGTGAAAAATGCAAATTAGTAGATGAGAACAATATTTTCTTCTAACCAGTGAATACAGAGGACTATACAGAATTAACTTTTGGCAAAAATATTATGAAGCAGATAACTATCTATTATCTAGGATTGCTGGTTGTAATCAACAGGTAATATACAAGATGGAAAAACAGATCTAGAGGCCAATATAATTAAACAAGATACAGCAGTTGTCAAATTTCATATTCCAAGCTTTGAACACAAGCTCTATAGGAGAGAAGTTGGTGCTTAACTAAGATAAAGATGGTTGTTAAATTCTCGAATTAAAGCTCTTAAGAATTTATGTTTCTGGAATCTGGATCACAAAAACGAGTAGACACTCATGTAAACTATTTTTGATAAACTCATACGAATTCAAGTAAACTCTAATAAAATCGATAAAATCTCGAGTTGACTCTCGAGTTTACGAATCTACAATTAGACATTGATTGTCTCAATAATTTTTTTCATTAGTGTCTGATATTTAGGTTGAATTACCTATTTCATACACCATAATAGATTTATTCTGTATTGTTATATCCAAACACAAAATAAAGGAAATGATCAACTAAAAATCATATAACAGTTGGGGCAAATATTGAGTTATGATTATACTTTTTATTTTATTTGCCTTACTATAAGATTTGAATGTTTACAATTATTTTTGGGTAAGACATTAAGCATGTTTATGTCTTAGAATATGTTATTAATTAACAATTTTGAGATTTGTAAACACGTAACATGATTCAAGTTTACTAATCAAGTTTACCTAGGCTCCACGATTTTACTTGAAATCTCAAGTTTAACAACCATGAAGATAAATAACCGATAAAAGTGACACAAAAAGTAGATTCCAATCAAATGGTCAATCAAAACGTTCAACTTACTTGCTTTTGTTGTATTCGAATTCAATGTGCAGACAATCTTCAATTCCAACTTCCATCTGTACAATGGATCATAATAAGCAAAATATAATGAAGAAATAAAACCAACCAATAACAAAGTATTGAGGTAAAACACAAGGTAATAACTTCATCTTCCCAGTTCCCAAAGATATTTTATCGATTGCTACTTGAAAGTTGAACATAAGTGGTTCATAACACAGCTTTCTACTGGACCATCATTGTGTTTAAGGATTTTTCTAACTTGTGCACCACATGCATAGGATAAATGAACTTGAAAAAGCAAGATTTTATGGGGAAATGATATACTTATTGAATCCAAAAAATGAGTTTTTTGCTCTCTAATACAACTTTTCCTTTTACAATTGTTTATCCTATGCATGAGCACATAGGTTAGGAAAACCCACAATTTAATTGACGGGAAGTATAGCGCACAAATCACTATCACAGCTTATATGGTGATCGTGAACTTGTGCTAGACAGAACTGAAATTATTATTCTGTTATTGAGCTCACCTTGATGCTATTGTTGATTGTTGGAAGTGGGGTATAGTTGCGAACCTGACCAATGATGAAAATAAAAATATACATAAGACAATGAAATATGATGATAATAACTTCATTAATCAATTGGAAAATATTATAAGTGAGATATGAGCATATACATACTTTTTTAGGGTGTGGGGATAGTGTGGTCATGTGTAAAAGTATACTTTAAACTACACCCAATAGATTATCCATGAAATGCAGTGATCTTATAAAAAATCACATTCAACTTGATATGTCAGACCATGACTCAATAATTCCATTTTACCGATGGAGAACTTACCACAAAATCCTGGTACTCTACTATGCTTCCTGCATAACCACGATTTATGGTCACTTTCAAGACATACCTGGAAAATATAAATGCAAAAAAACATTACAAATTATCACATTCAACTACCAACCCCATTATTTGCAAAGTAAATATTCCAGGGCAATTGAAAAAAAGAACATGAAAAAAACTTTTAAGAGAGAAATCCAATGATACTCAAGTAATCATACCTAAGCCTCACATTCACCCCATTGTATGTCTCATATGGCATTTCAACAGTAGAAAATTCAAATGGATATGTTTTCCTCTCGTAGATTTCTCCAGGAACATCTAATTCTCGTACTGCAAAGACAGAAAATAAAAAGCTATTATTTCCTAGCGGTACTATAATTTCATTGTTAGCATTAACTGAAAAGCTAACACAAACATGAGGAATATTTTTATTCAAGGTGAAAGTCATGAAAAACTCAGTTACCAAGGGAAGTGAAATCATAAAAATTTCCTCTGTCGAAATACATCTCTGCACAGTGAAACAAAATTTAAATGAACTTAGTATCATTACTGAGATAAAATATGATAATAGGCATAAGGAAAAAAATTAAAATTCCCAAAGCAAAATTGGAATAAACACTGCATATGATTTTATACAGGTGATGAATGTTAAATTTTCCCACACTAGTCATTTCCAAAGAAAAATTTAACAGCTAAACTGTTAAATTAAAACTGAAGTGTCAAATTTGAACCGTGATAAAATCATTAGTGTCAGGCTTTCAGCTACAGCTTCTCAGAAACAATAACGGTAGAAATTCGAAGAGAACATTTTCCAAAAAAAAAAAAAAAAAAAAAACTGAAATGGACGACTCAATCAAATCAGGGCAATCCATCTCCAATCTATAAGATCTAATTCTCGATCAATTGTACGGTTATATTTACAGCTTCAGGGTTTAAGGCATTCAGTATAACAGTTCAATATTGTTTTCCAGAAGGAACATTATTTTATGCTTTATCTCGGATCAAATGAATTAAGTACAAAATGAACAAGTCAGCTGGCCATCATATCTGACAATTAGTTAAAGACAGAGAATAAGTTGGAACATCTAGCAGAAATAACTATTTAAAAAAAAATAAAAAAAGATAAATAAAAAGGTTGAAGTAGCATAGATCAGCAATGCAGGACTGAACTTTTATTAGGTTATACATTAATTACACACAGAAAATCACAATTTATATTACATTCAAATGTGAAAGAGTGACATACCCAAGAGTTCTTAGGTGTCACTCTGATCATAAATGAACAACAGTAAGAAATATATGTCATGATACATAAGTAAATGGAAGGTCATATGCTCTGAATGATAATTAACAAGATAAATTCCACGAAGCAATTGCACCAAAATGCTACAAAGGTACGACAGGACTTTGCTATCATCACCATTTAGTATGCCAGCAAAAAAACTTTTAAACAATAACTCTTCTAACCCTCCTTTTGTTTTCCTCCATTTAGACTTTAGAGACACATAACATATTCAAGAGTTAAGATTACAAACCAATCTGTCCAAGGAGTTCAACTTTTACACCATTGTGATCAATCTTCTTCCCTTGCATTGGTTCAATGGTAATCTAAACATGGCAACAAAATAGATAAATCGTCGATGCAGTAAGGCTGGCGAGACAAGATATCGAAGGTTATTACAACAACAATACTATGCGTTTAACCTATACTCCATTTAGCTTAAACTCCATAAAGTAATACTAGGAACATTTAAAAGTAAAATACCTTCCCAGCAATGTTTTCTTGACTTTGAAAAAGCGGGACCGTAACAGTTTGACCATTCTCTTTTTTAAATGGGACCTAAGAAATAAACCAAAAACAACAAATACAAGTCACTAAAATGAAGCTGCAAAAAAGCCGAGCTGATTGATAGATTGAAATGGATCAATAGTGCAAAGATTGGCATCAAACTTTGCAACAACATTATCAAATGCATTAATCGTATACATTATTATCAAATGCATTAATCATATATTTTGGTGTACATCGCTACTTCCCATTAATAATAAAAAAAAAAAGTGTCTCACCTGCTTGCGGTTCTTCCCATCATTAAATGTGATTAAGACGTTACAAGCTGGCTTGAAAGCTCCAAGAAGGTAATTCTAATTTTTTGGTTCCCCAATTGGAAAATGAGTGTCAAAAGGCACAACCATCACGAAATCAAGTGAGTCAAAGTTAGAATGAATAAATAAAAACACAGAACTAAAACATCAACACTCAACATAACAACATAACAAACCAACACCTACCATGCTGCTTAGACCTCAATCTTCTTCTACCTGAGTACAAAACCACCTGTGAAATACAATCTCCCTTTAAAATCACCAAATTAATATCATCCATACAAAAACAATGTCCCTTATTTCACAGATCGTAACTTCAAATTAACAAATTAAACTCGCTAATTGGCCAAAAGGGTATCCAAATTCATACTCAAAATCCCTAATTTCCATAATAATCAAAGCTCGAAGTTCTATACTCCAAAACCCTAAAATTCGAAATCAAAACGCAATGGGAGTCAATAAAAACGACGACGTACCGTCAACAGTGTCCCGCGATCACGTCGATTTCTTTCGATTAGAGAAAGGAAAGAATTGAGGAATTGGGGTTTTCAGCTTTTTTGTTTGATGCAATGAAGAATCGATGGAAGAAACGCATTATTCGAAGGTGGTGGATGAGTTGATGGCATGGGCTATGGAGAGAGTGAGGAATTGAAGAGAAAGGGAGAAAGAAAATGAAGTTGAATCTTCTGTATTTACAAGGGATGCTCATACGCATTGCCTTTATGGACGGCTGATAATGGTCCTATTATGTGGACGGTTGAGATTTGTAGATGGAAATCTGGAGTTTGTGATTCACCGGGACACCGTAGGAGTTGCTTGTCATTGCTCTTTGCTCCTACCCTTCCACAGTATAAGTTTCTTTAAGATAGTTTTTTTTGCCCCATAAACTATTTTTTGGCTCCCATTTTCAATTTTTGTAACATCCCGAATTTTAATTCAAATAATATTTAGAATAACGATAAGATTTGGAAGTAAGGATTATTCTAAAAAGGATTTAAAATGATGGATTAGGAGTTCTTTGAATGCCATAAAGGAATCAAGAAGCATTGGCATCAAAAAGGAGGTTGAAAGATGAACAAAAGAGCATTAGAAGTAATGTTTTTGGTGTTATAAACACCCTATATTAGGAAATTCAAAATAAAAGATTTACAACTCTAAACACAAATTCCACCGTTGGATGTGAAGTAGGATATGCAAGGAAGCTTGCCTTAAAATTTGAGGAAGATCCAACGGTTAACGAAGAAGTTATGGCCGTTCAAAGTCGGGGTGCTGAAAATCCTACAACTTAATCGATTAAGCTGCAGCTTAATCGATTAAGACCTGAAGGGGGGGGATTTAATCGAGTAATACTCGATTAAATGCTGTAGATGCAGAAAATAATAAAGGGCAGCACGCGTTCTTTCTTGCCATAATCGAAGCTCTCTCTCCTAGGGCACTAAACCACTCATTCCAATTGATCAATCCCCAAGGGAATCACTCCAATTTCATCACCCAAGTCCTTCCTTGTTGCTTCAAGTAAGTGTTTGCGTTTGTGTTCTTCTATTTTTCTCTCCCTAGAACTCGAATCTCTTTCTCCCTCTTCCTCTCATGAAGCTCTAATCATCCTCCTTGAGGGACCTTGAATGGGGCACGAATTTCCCTCATGATTTTGGGGTAAAGGCTTAACAATTTGTCCCTTTATTGTATTGATTTTAGGTTCCTCCCTATCCATTTGATTTGGTGGCTATTGCTCAAGCTTGTTCCAAGGCTCCCATTCTCTCTCTATCTCTAGGAGCTTGAGGTAAGGAGTGGGTATTAGTGAGTATTACCATACTCTGGGGTTTAGTTTACAATATGTATATAATGGGTACTAAGAGTTATGTGTTAGATTAGGTTGATATACTATAGGGTAACAAATAACTAGAGCACGTGACATAGGAAAAAGAATTAGATGATGATGTGCTTTGTTTTTGATATTTGGCTTACAAGCTTGTGAATTGGTGATGTTTATAATTTAAGTGATTATTTTGTTAAATGAGTGAGCCATGCTATGATTAGACACCAAGGAAAAGAATGGAAATCATTTAGGAAGGGTAGTTAATAAATAGTACTTATGAATCAATGATAATGATGACAATATTGATGAAATGTTGAGTTGTGCTAAATAAGTTATGAGATATAATGGTGATGAATTTAAGAATATGTTGATTGGTGCTAGCTAACGATAAAATATGATTGTGATGAGTTGATAATGTAAATGTGAATTGTGGTGATTGAGTGAGTAATTCACTTGTCAAAAAGTGTAAGTGGTTGTAAGGGGTAATGAAATGGTTGATATGAATAAGAGAAAATGTTATTGTGGAAAATGAATATGAGAATGATCCTGGACGCTGTAAGACGTGATCGCACATGAGTGCGAACGCTGTAGGTCGTGACCAGGGAAAGGAATGAAAATACACTCGGACGCAGTAAGACGTGACCGTGCATGGGCGCGGACGCAGTAGGTCGTGACCGGGGGAGAATAAAAATGTACCTGGATGCAGTAAGACGTGATCGCACATGGGTGCGAACGCTGTAGGTCGTGACCAGGAGAGAATGAAAACATACCTGGACGCAGTAAGACGTGACCGTGCATGAGTACGGACGCAGTAGGTCGTGACCAGGGACAAAATGAAAAGAGATGTGATTATATTGGATATGTTGACCAGGAATTGTGTTATGCAGAGTTTTATTATATTGTTATCGAATTGTTAAATGTGTTTGGCTTAGTATAGCATTATGTCATATTTGGAAACTGTTTCCCCATTTTATGTGTAATGCTCACTCCTTACTATCTCCACAGGTACTGAGGTTTGAGCTTGCAATTCTATTGGCCGAGCAGGACTACACTCCACCCCGTGGAGTGTTGTAAAATTAATTAGAAGAGAGAGTTGTTTATTATGTTAAAATTTAGTTTTCTTTTGATTTGTTATATTTCATTCGTGCAAGCCCTGAACATGTTTTATTGGATTAGCAGGGCATGAAAAATTAAATTAGTATGTTTATAAATATTTTCTAAACTGTACTGGTTGACAGGTTTATAAAAGTTATTTTTGGGAAAGTCCGATAAACAGAGGAGACTCTGTCGGATTTTCGTTAAGATTTAAAACGAAATTTTCAAGTCCATATTTTTATAAAACTCATTTTAATTAAATATTTGTGAGGGTGTTACAGGAATTAAGGGTAAATAATTATAGGGTGTTACATTTATGGTATCAGAGCAGTTTTCCTCGGCCTTTGGAGTGTGGATTCACAACTCCAATGGTTACTCACCAAGAGAGTAGCCAGGAAATAGTGTCAAGTTTTATATTAGTTACGTAGGTGTATAGTTATAAAACCCTATATGGTTATGTACTAAATTATATACATGTCCGCATCAACAGAATCCTTTGTTGCCACATTGTAGCAACATGGAGAATCAGCTCTCCCATTTTCCTGCTAGCAGTTCGGCTACTGATCGTAAGATCAATTCCCTTGCCGATTCTTTGAAATCCAAGTCGTATGACATCTGTTTTCAAGAAGGACAAACTTCTGCAATGGGTAAGCTTAGATCGACTATGGGAAATCAGGAGCAACACGTGGGGATACAAATTGGTGAGAAGAAGAGTATAATTTTGAGACCGGGAATGGTTCTCCTGAAGCAACACTTGACTCATGAAGAACAGGTGGGCGTAGTAAAGAACTGTCGTGAGATGGGCTTAGGCCCTGGAGGTTTTTATCAACCAGGCTTTACAAGTGGAGCCAGACTCCGACTGAAAATGATGTGCCTCGGCTTAGACTGGAATCCTTAAACCCGAGTATATGGACACAAAAGGGTAAGTGATGGAAGCGAACCACCCAATATTCCTGATCATTTTATTCAGCTGGTTATGGGAGCGATGCAAGAAACACAACCTTTGATGGAGAAGGAATGCGGTGTAAGTGAAGTGGAGGACATACTTCCTTCCATGTCCCCTGATGTCTGCATTGTCAATTTCTATGAAGAGAATGGAAAGCTTGGTCTTCATCAGGACCGTGACGAAAGTGTTGGAAGCTTGCAAAGAGGGATACCGGTAGTATCGTTCTGCATTGGTGACTCAGCTGAATTTCTCTAAGGAGATCAGGGATATCCAAGGAGAGCGGAAATAATTATTTTGGGATCGGGTGATGTACTAATATTCGGTGGCGAGTCTCGTCACATCTTTCATGGAGTGTCGGCGATCATACCAGACACAGCTCCAGAAGGATTACTCAATGACACAGGACTTCGTCCTGGACGTCTTAACCTTACGTTCCGACAATATCAGCTCCCTGGTCTACACCCTTGAGATCTGCGATACCGCTGCTTAAGGAGATCAGGGCCAAACTAACAAAAGGTACGAGACAATTCAAAATTTAGATAAACCTTTTAGGTACTTTCAATCTGCATCTCTATTAAGTTTTAGTGTAGAACATCCTAAATCAATTCTCTTGGAATTTTAAATTCCTAATCCTGTGTTTCTAGAAGTTGTGAAACCTAAGCAAACACTCATCTTTAGTCCAATCATGAGTACCATCTAAAGGAACACGTAGGAAAAACCGTACTTAGTTATAAGACCGTAACGAGAGACCTAACCAAAAGCCTTATGATAGTGTCGTCCTCTAATAGAGTGTAGGGTCAGGATTGGTCATCCTTTCTCTTGCATCTATTAAAAGATAACGCTATCATTCAATAACGCAGTGATGTACAGTGGATAAATGTGAGATTGGGACTGACCACCTCGGTCTTCGCGTTTATTTGCATGCTATATTATTGCAACCATCTAGTTGAGATCCGAATAAACCATCTAGGGATTCTATCTCGGTTAAAAGCCCGATTTAACTTTAATCCTATAGGATATTTACTAAGACTCGTAAACAGTGATTCGCAAACCAACTCCATTCAAGACATTCATATTCTATAGTTCCACCGAGAACATCCAACTAAATGATCGAGCCACCCCTCTAACTGGCATGCGGACTTAGCCGTATGTGTAGGTGTGAAGAATACAGCTAGTCAATTCGTGGAATCAACCCAGTGTCCTCCCTGTTTTCGACTTACTCAGGTATGTCGATACTAAGTGGGGGAGACATAACAACACAATTCGGATCCTACCCAAGCGACAATAACTAGTAGTCATACCATAAGCCTTAGGACTACTAAACAGATGATTCCAAACGCTTCGCGGAGGATCGAATGAGAGTTAAACTTGAGGTAAAGCAATACCTTCCCAAAAATAACACCGAATTGAGAAACAACAGCTAGACCTTGACCTTGACCCTCAAGCGGAATCTCCATCAAGATGTTCTGCCGGAACACCGCAAGTGATAATCCAAGTCTTTTGGGACTCTGTTCGTTTGATAAGACCCCAGTTGACCAAGATTAACCAAGTAACTGCAGATCCATAGAAAAACACATCCTTTGGCAGCTCTCTGCTGAGAATGCACACTTTGGGGATAACCTCCATTGTCTTCTTGCTTGACATGTATCCAGTACACCCTGGGTCGTCTTGCAAAGACCATGAGACTCACTCTTGAGTGCTTCATGTTTCTTCTTTTCATCTTCACTCTCTACAAGCTTCAAGCATCTCAGATGTATACGCGAGAATTCGCCAAGTCGTAGAAACCTGGCACAGTTCTATGCCTACCGATAGATAGTCACCCACGTGCCCTCCTTTCAACCTTGAATACCGATTGGGAACCTGTGTACTCTATCCTAGGCAACGGATGATTATGCCCATTAGCATGAACATAATCAAGTATGTCAATGCTAAGTGGGGGAGGATTTCAATCCAAGGAATGGGAAATGGAACTTTAATAATAAGAAAACTGACGATCCTGTCTAGGTAGAAATGATACATTGTATTCGAGGACAAAAATTGAAATAGGCATGACCCTAATCACACCCAGAGTGGGGAATAAAGACCAAAGGGAAGTGAAAACCGAAGTCAGAAACTTTACCAACGGGATGGTTCTCCAATTACGAAACTCAACGGAATTTCGGGGACGAAATTCTAATAAGTGGGGGAGAATTGTAACATCCTGAATTTTAATTCAAATAATATTTAGAATAACGATAAGATTTGGAAGTAAGGATTATTCTAAAAAGGATTTAAAATGATGGATTAGGAGTTCTTTGAATGCCATAAAGGAATCAAGAAGCATTGGCATCAAAAAGGAGGTTGAAAGATGAACAAAAGAGCATTAGAAGCAATGTTTTTGGTGTTATAAACACCCTATATTAGGAAATTCAAAATAAAAGATTTACAACTCTAAACACAAATTCCACCGTTGGATGTGAAGTAGGATATGCAAGGAAGCTTGCCTTAAAATTTGAGGAAGATCCAACGGTTAACGAAGAAGTTATGGCCGTTCAAAGTCGGGGTGCTGAAAATCCTACAACTTAATCGATTAAGCTGCCTGAAGGGGGGGGGGGATTTAATCGAGTAATACTCGATTAAATGCTGTAGATGCAGAAAATAATAAAGGGCAGCACGCGTTCTTTCTTGCCATAATCGAAGCTCTCTCTCCTAGGGCACTAAACCACTCATTCCAATTGATCAATCCCCAAGGGAATCACTCCAATTTCATCACCCAAGTCCTTCCTTGTTGCTTCAAGTAAGTGTTTGCGTTTGTGTTCTTCTATTTCTCTCTCCCTAGAACTCGAATCTCTTTCTCCCTCTTCCTCCCATGAAGCTCTAATCATCCTCCTTGAGGGACCTTGAATGGGGCACGAATTTCCCTCATGATTTTGGGGTAAAGGCTTAACAATTTGTCCCTTTATTGTATTGATTTTAGTTTCCTCCCTATCCATTTGATTTGGTGGCTATTTCTCAAGCTTGTTCCAAGGCTCCCATTCTCTCTCTATCTCTAGGAGCTTGAGGTAAGGAGTGGGTATTAGTGAGTATTACCATACTCTGGGGTTTAGTTTACAATATGTATATAATGGGTACTAAGAGTTATGTGTTAGATTAGGTTGATATACTATAGGGTAACAAATAACTAGAGCACGTGACATAGGAAAAAGAATTAGATGATGATGTGCTTTGTTTTTGATATTTGGCTTACAAGCTTGTGAATTGGTGATGTTTATAATTTAAGTGCTTATTTTGTTAAATGAGTGAGCCATGCTATGATTAGACACCAAGGAAAAGAATGGAAATCATTTAGGAAGGGTAGTTAATAAATAGTACTTATGAATCAATGATAATGATGACAATATTGATGAAATGTTGAGTTGTGCTAAATAAGTTATGAGATATAATGGTGATGAATTTAAGAATATGTTGATTGGTGCTAATTAACGATAAAATATGATTGTGATGAGTTGATAATGTAAATGTGAATTGTGGTGATTGAGTGAGTAATTCACTTGTCAAAAAGTGTAAGTGGTTGTAAGGGGTAATGAAATGGTTGATATGAATAAGAGAAAATGTTATTGTGGAAAATGAATATGAGAATGATCCTGGACGCTGTAAGACGTGATCGCACATGAGTGCGAACGCTGTAGGTCGTGACCAGGGAAAGGAATGAAAATACACTCGGACGCAGTAAGACGTGACCGTGCATGGGCGCGGACGCAGTAGGTCGTGACCGGGGGAGAATAAAAATGTACCTGGATGCAGTAAGACGTGATCGCACATGGGTGCGAACGCTGTAGGTCGTGACCAGGAGAGAATGAAAACATACCTGGACGCAGTAAGACGTGACCGTGCATGAGTACGAACGCAGTAGGTCGTGACCAGGGGAATAAGATGAAAGTAACGTACCTGGACGCAGTAAGACGTGACCGTGCATGAGTACGGACGCAGTAGGTCGTGACCAGGGACAAAATGAAAAGAGATGTGATTATATTGGATATGTTGACCAGGAATTGTGTTATGCAGAGTTTTATTATATTGTTATCGAATTGTTAAATGTGTTTGGCTTAGTATAGCATTATGTCATATTTGGAAACTGTTTCCCCATTTTATGTGTAATGCTCACTCCTTACTATCTCCACAGGTACTGAGGTTTGAGCTTGCAATTCTATTGGCCGAGCAGGACTACACTCCACCCCGTGGAGTGTTGTAAAATTAATTAGAAGAGAGAGTTGTTTATTATGTTAAAATTTAGTTTTCTTTTGATTTGTTATATTTCATTCGTGCAAGCCCTGAACATGTTTTATTGGATTAGCAGGGCATGAAAAATTAAATTAGTATGTTTATAAATATTTTCTAAACTGTACTGGTTGACAGGTTTATAAAAGTTATTTTTGGGAAAGTCCGATAAACAGAGGAGACTCTGTCGAATTTTCGTTAAGATTTAAAACGAAATTTTCAAGTCCATATTTTTATAAAACTCATTTTAATTAAATATTTGTGAGGGTGTTACAGGAATTAAGGGTAAATAATTATAGGGTGTTACAATTTTGATGGACTAAAATATCCTTTTATGTGTTATTATTTTCGACTTTCGAAAATCAAAAAAAATTTTGACTCTTGAGAGTCGGAAAATTAAACTACATACTATTTCCGACTCTCAAGAGTCAAAAAAATTTTGACTCTCAAAAGTCGGAAAATTAAACTACGTACTATTTCCGACTCTCAAGAGTCTCAGTCGGAAAATCCTAGCACCGTTTCCATCCAGAGGCACCGTTTCCTTATTGAACTTAGTAGTTGGTCTACTCTTGTCCAGAGGCACCGTTTCCTTCTCACAGCTCTTGTTTTGCTGACTTTCCTCTGTACTGTTTATCTCTAATTCGCCGTCACTTTCGAGGCCATTAAACGAATTTCCGACTAAGAAGAGTCAAGAAAATTTTGACTCTTGAGAGTCGAATATAGTATGTAGTTTATTTTTCCGACTTACGAGAATCAAAAATTTTTTGACTCTTGAGAGTCGAAAATAGCATGTAGTTTAATTTTTCGACTCTCAAGAGTCAAAATTTTTTTTTGACTCTTGAAAGTCGAAAATAGTAACACATAAAAGGGTATTTTAGTCCATAAAAATTAAAAATGGGGGCCAAAAAGTCATTTATGGGAGCCAAAAGAAAAAGTCTTCTTTAAAGAAAAAAAGAGTCAAGTGCTAATTTGGTTCTTGATATTTATTCAAGGGTTTTTTTAACTTCAACTTTTAGGGATGAGGAAAGAATTCAAAAGTAGAAGTGTTTTATTGAAAAGTGTGTATTTAAGTTTCAAAATATAATATTTTATTCTTTTCCCATAATTAAATAATAAAGTGTGTAGAAAATTACTATTATACCCCTTCAGACTTCACAATAAATTATAAAATCAAAATAAATTTTTCTTTATTTCTTTTCAAATCATATTTACATACAATTTATGGGGATTAAATTTAGTGGGTGTTACAATTTTTCCCTACTTGAAAGAATTTCGTCCCAAAATTCGAATTAGCCAAACAAATACGGATACATTTCTTGCATATGTTTTTCTAGTTCCCATATTACTTCAGTTAATCCGTTACTATTCCAAATGACCTTAACCAATGGAATTTGTTTCCCTCTCAGTTATTTGACTCTCCTATCTTCTATTCGAATGGGTCTGGCTTCGGAAGTCACGTTTTCTTTAAGAGGAATGTGGTCTTTCTCAATGATGTGGGTGGGATCATGAACGTATTTACGTAGCAGAGACACATGAAATACATCATGATGGTTGGGTAGAAAAGGAGGCAAGGCTCTTTGATAAGCCACTGATCCAACTTTCTTCAGGATTAGGTAGGGCCCGATGAATTTAGGTGTCAACTTCTTTAGTTTCATTACCCTTCCCACTCCAGTCGACGATACTACTCAAAGGAATACATGGTTGTCTTCTTGAAATTCCAAAGAGTGAGAGTTCCTTCTTTGATCTTTATAACACTTTTGACGACTCTGAGCAGCTTTCATCTTTCTTGAATCATTTTTACTTTTTTGGAAGTCTCTTGTACAATATCATGACCAATAATTGTGTTCCTCCCCAGTTGGAACCAATATAGTGGGGTTTGACACTTTTGTCAATAGATAGCTGCTAATGAGGCCATGTATAACATCTCGAATTTTAATTCCAAGAATAATTAAAATAATAACCGGAATAGAACAATGATAATTATGTTCAAGAGTAATTACGGTGATGGATTAGGATCATTTTAGTGCTATGAAGTAGTTAGATAACCTTAGCAAATAATAAGAGGTTGAAAGAAGGGAAAACGAGTGTTACAAACGGCTTTTTCGGTGTTTTAAATATGTTATAATAGGAAATTAAAAATAAAATATTTACAACTCTAAACAAGAATTCCACCATTGGATATGAATACTAGTATGTAGGGAAGATTGCTTTCAAATTTGAGCAAGATCCAACGGTTAACGAAGAAGTTATGGCATTTTGAAATGCAAAGAAAAGAAACCTGACTAATTGATTAGTCAGTGGACTAATCGAGTAGTCCACTCCAGAATGGAAAAAAAATAAGTACGTGGAGCTCAAGAGATGCTCCATTCTTCTCCTCCAAGTTAGGACTCAAGGCTTCCAAGGCAAGCCAAGTTTCCATAGCCAAAAACTAAGGTTTTCCATCATCATCAAGCACCACCACCACCATCACCACCTCCATCATCACCACCATATCCATCAAGCTCTCTCTCTCTACCACCATACCCATGGCTCTAGTTTCTCTCTCATGCCCCATCAACCTCCACAAGTGCAAGTGATGTCTTCTCCTCCCTCAAGATCACCTTTGGACTCAATCCCAACTCATTTGTTAGTGGCTCTCACCAGGTTGCAAGCTAGGAGCAAGAGGTTCAAGTTCTATAGGTTCTAAATCTAAGGAGAAACACCAAGGTTTTGAGGTTTAGTTTCTCTCTCTCTCCATTTGAGGTAAGAAGGTGGTATTACCTTTATTTAGGGAGTATATTCTAAATAGAGTATAGGGATAGCTAAGTGTAGATAAATGTGGATAATAATAAACCTTAGGGTATTGTGTTTGGTTAGGAGCTATTTATTTAGTATTTGGGTGAGAGAACCCACTATGTTGATGATTGATTATGTATATGATATTTTGTGTTTGCATAGGTTTTATTGATTTATATGAAATAATGGGTATTATGAAAAGGTGAGTGAATCAATAAGGAGGTTAGGTTTGTATTAAAACTAAGTGAAAGCTTGAGAGAAAATCTTGATAAAATAATAATAGAATAATTGTGATTTTTTGACCAGGGGAGTAGTTAAAAAGTGAGTTAGAAACACCTAATAAATGTGCCTAAAGAGTAAGTGAAAATAAATGGATTAACTAGGATAGGAGGATAGTGAAGGTCTGGATTAAATAGAATAGGATAGAACCTTAGGGTAGTTGGAAGCGGACAATAGATGAATAGTATAGAATTAGTAAGTTAAATAATAATTGTTGGAGATACTAGCAAGTATACTAGATCATAAGTAATAAAGAGTAAGTAAATTATCGTTCCACTCGGGGATTGTGAGTTGTTTCCAAATAATTCTCACCAAAGGATAATTAAAATAGAAATTTATAGTTTTTACTTTTCATTAAACAAACCATTAAAAATAAACTAATTAAAAATAGGGTTTGTGAGACAGATAGAGAAAGGCGTTAGGAACTAGTTTCATTGCAAGACTTATTTACTACTTATGAATCTCTATTTTTCATTAAACCCACGACATCCCAGAGGTAATAAAAACCAGATGTCTCTGTGAATTTATGTTTCTTATTCAATATGAGACTCTTAATGTCTTAAGCGATTTGACATATGAATAACCACAATTAAGAACACTAGAATACACACGTCATATAAGCCCTAGATGTATGTCTACAAACTAGGCGATTATAATGTTTGGAAGAACGACCTATTCTAACCCTCAGATGTCTCTTGTTGGATTAGAGATTCTAAACAAAACATAAAGTGGCCAATTTCATGAATTGGAATTAAAACACAACCAAACAATAGGTTTTGAATGAAAAACATTAATTCATAAATAAATAAACTCATCAATACAAATCCACCATGTTCCTAACTACAAAGTGTTTTAGTTACACATTACAAAAGAATAAATTAGAAGAAACAGAAAAGAATACCCTATCATAGACAATAAGGATTACCTAAACTCTTCTCCTTGAATGAATGAACAAAATATGTAAGCTCCCTCTTTCTCTAAAAGCTACCTAAACCTAATGGTAAGACCTAGAATATATAGAAAAAGCTAATCCTAAAACTAATCTATCAGAATCCTCAAAAGTGAAATAAATAGGCCCAACTCGTAGGTCCATTCAGGCAACACGCGCCTAGGCGCAACATACCCACGCCTAGGCGTGGCATTAAAATTCCTCAACTCCTCTTCCTACGTCTCTATCGCGCCTAGGCTCAGCTTACCATGCGCCTGGGCGTGACTCCTTCTGAATTGGCTGAGTTTTTCTTCATTAAATTCTAACTTTTTGCACCCTAGCTCTTGACATTTAAACCCCAAACGTGGGCAACATTTAAGAACATCATTTCTCTCCATTCTATCTCCAATCTTCAGGTCTTCAAATCTCTTTTCCATTCCAAAGTATCAATCATCAAATTAAACTTCAAATACCTGATATCAAACCCAGAACGGATCAAAACGTTCAAGGATTCTAAATTACCTAACTTTCCTAAAATCATAACAAAAACCTATTATTTACTCAAGAAACAAACCAAATCCATAGTAAAAGGGAGTTAATTAATGCTCAAAAACACTATATATCAGACTCTTATCAATAACCTTATTCTTTGGGGTCGATGAATCAATCGAGGTTAGAAAAGGAACTTAAGTTTATTGGAATTAATCGAGGTTAGTTAAGGAGACTTAAGCATAAGGAAAATTAATAAAGATGAAACTTAATTGAGGATTAGTAAAAAGGTCTTAAGTATAAATGAATTAACTGAGGTAGAGTAGATTGGATTAAGAACTGATGGAGGTTAGTGGGAAGAAATTGTTAGAACCTACAATCGGTGGGAGAAACAACTAGGATACACTAGGAGAACACCTAGAAGGGGGTTGAATAGGTGTTTAAGAAACCTTGAAAGATTTTCGCAAGAAACAAATCAAAACGATTAAAACAAATGATTTTTGCAAATTCTCTTGATGTTAATCGATTAGCAAAGGCTATTAATCGATTAGTTCCGAATGCTTGATTCAATCTAATCGAGTAATGACACTAGTTAATCGATTAATCCCTTTCAAAATTGAAAAATCACTTTTCAATCAAATACGAAAATCAATCAACCAACATGTATAATCAGAGATTCAGCGGAAAAGATTAACACCAATATTCTTATTGATTAACCTAGGTTATGAAAATGATTTTCCCCAAATCAATTTTGCACAATTAAGATTCAATTCAATCAATTATGAAAAATCACTTTTTCTAGGTTTTCAACCAAGAACACAATTAATAACAAGAATTGTAAAGAGTAGAGAGTTTAGAGATACGACACAGTGATTTATCCTGGTTCACTTTCATCCACTTGAAAGCTACTCCAGTCCCCTCTTCAACCAAGAGAGATTCTTCACTATGAGGAATTAGAGTTTCTCAAATTACAAGTAAATGCCTCACAAGACTTCCTTCTTGCTAGCCTACAAGAGATACCACACCCTTGCCTTGTAACCCTATTGATATCTAATCTAACCTCTTCTCTTGCTTGCCGATACCCCACAACAAGACTTCCAATGCTTGCTTCACTACAAGACTTCCAATTGCTTGTTAACAAAACAAGGCTTCCAAGTGCTTGATGAAATGTCACACCAAGGCTTCCAATATAACTTTGCTTGATTCACAACCAAGACTTCCAATTGTTGTAGATAGCTTGCCTCTTGCAAAGATTACAACTCAAATGAAAACAAATAACAATCCTATGAATCTCTTTCAAAAGCTATGAAAATATCAACATGAGAGATTCAAGGTTCTTGATCAAAGAATGTAAAAGTGAAAACTTTGATCTTGAGAGAGTGAGAGAGAATAGAGTGGCTTTGATTCTTTGTAAAATGAATATCAAAATGATGGATTATGATTACAAAGGTTAGAAATAGGTTTATATAGAATACCCAAAAGTTGGAGCACTTAGAAAAGCTTTTGAGAAGTGAAAAACTCATTTAAAAACCAGTAACAGCTCGTGTTACTCGAGTAAAATAAGCCCTACTCGAGTAATGAGTGTCCTAATCGAGTAATGCCGTAAGCAGTGAAAATTCTACTCGAGTAAAAGTGCAGATAATCGATTATCAAAAGTTTGTTAATCGATTGTCAGTTCAAAATACACTGTTAATCGATTATCAAAAATCTATTAATCGATTATTAACATTAAAAATCACTTAAAACTTGTTTTCTCAAAAACTAAACCTTTTCTTTCAAACCTTTAAGCCACCTATTGATTTTAGGCAAAGTGAATACTCAAAATATGATATAATCATGCAATCAAAAGAGATTCACTACCCTCTAAGAGACTCTACCCAAACTCATAAACTAAAAGACTTGTGAGGCAAAATATAAAACAATAAAACATAAACTACCAAACTAAGTCTTCATGAGTTGGTTCTCTCTTCTTAACTTGATGTTTGTTGTTGCTTGTTGAGCTTGAACTTGATCAACACATTTGAAGCTTGTTCAAAACCTTTTGTAGCTTGTTCAAAACCTTTTGGCATTTATCAAAACATTCTTCATAGATCTTACAGAAATTAAGCATGAATTGGAATCTAATATATAATTAGGAAGATGTAAGAGAGTCTAGGGATCGATAATAAAGAGATGGATGATGAATTAGTTAAATAGTAAGTTAGGAAACAATAAGAGTAATAAAGTGGATAATTACAATGAAAATGAAAGAGTAGTAAGGATAGTTAATAAGGTAAAGGAAAGAGAAATAAGAATTTAAGAGTGAGTAAAGAATAAATAATAAGTGGCAAGATAGAATTAAGAATAGAACGTAAGAGAAGGATAGTAATCGCAGGTTGGTCATAAGACCCTGTGAATAGGCACACCTTGCAGGTTGGTCATAAGACCCTGTGAGTAGGAACACATCGCAGGTCGATCGTAAGACCCTGTGAATAGGAAAACCTTGCAGGTTGGTC
Source organism: Crotalaria pallida (assembly GCA_037953625.1). NCBI lineage: Eukaryota > Viridiplantae > Streptophyta > Magnoliopsida > Fabales > Fabaceae > Crotalaria > Crotalaria pallida. The sequence continues at coordinate 23,161,455 of CM075654.1, forward strand.
ATAAGACCCTGTGAGTAGGAACACATCGCATGTTGGTCATAAGACCCTGGGAATAGGAACACCTTGCAGGTTGGTCATAAGACCCTGCGAATAGGAACACCTTGTAGGTTGGTCATAAGACCCTGTGAATAGGAACACGTTGCAGGTTGGTCATAAGACTCTGTGAGTAGGAACACATCGCGGGTTGGTCATAAGACCCTGTGGATAACTAATAATAAAAGAAAATAATGAAAAGAATTTTAAGAGTAAAAGGAAATGAAAAGAGAATTAACTAACGAAAATATGACTAAGAATGAGTAACGAAATAGACAAAATAAAAGAAGTAGAATGTATGCTTATAAATTGTGTATGTTGTTTGTTTAATTTGTGTACTTGGTTTATTTCTATGTCTCTTTAGAAACTATTTTCTTAAGTTCTATGTAATGTTACCTTTCTTGCTGTTTTTATACAGGTACAGGAACGAAGCTTACACTATTGCAGGCCGAACAGGAATACTCTCCACCCCGTGGAGTGTAAATTAGATATGACAGAAGTGTAATATATTAGGTTTAAGTTAGTTTTTATATGGTTTCAAAACTATTCAGTAATAGTTCGCCTTGGAACTTGTATTATTTTGTTTATCAGGGCATTAGTAATAAGTTGGCTTTAACTTATACACAAGCTTATACTTTAAAATATTCTAGAATGAACAAGTATTTAGGAAAGAGATTTTTGGGAAGTCAGATATTCAGAGGAAAATCTGTCCAATTTTTGAACCAAATTTTCAAGTACTTAATAATCTTAACTTAATTAAATGGTAATATTTGTGAGGGTGTCACAGTTTGGTATCAGCGCAGTTTTTCCTCGGTCTTGGAGTGTGGACTCACAACTCCTTTGGTTTACTAACCAAGCGGGTAACCAATAGATAGCTATGTATCTAAGTTAGGAGAATAGAGTGTGTGTGTGTGTGTATATATATATATATATATATTTTTACCTATTTATATATGTGATAACTTGCTTTCTTCTCCAGGACTAGGTAGTGTGACTTGGAGGCGTAGTGACAGCGATATGATTGCCTCAATCCTGGATAATTTGGTTCAAATGAACCAAAGCCAAGATGGGACAGTAGCAGCAGTTAGAAAGAAGCGATAAGACTATAGGACACTATTTTAAATTTAACTAAATTCGGCGATGGTGTTGTCATTAAAAGAATGTAAGGTTAGAGCTGATCACTCTGATCCTTGCATCTGTTAAGTGATGATATCATCAGCAATCACGACAATGATGCTGCTATTGATAAATGTGAGATTGGGACTGATAACCTCAATCTTCGCACCTATTAATGGTCGATACCATTGACACTTTCCAACCGAAATCGAAACAACCGAAATAGGAACTCTCCAAGAAGTAGATCCTTTAGAAGAGAAGAAACCAACCCGAAAAGTATCATTTCCGATCTCTTCACACAGAATCGGGAAGTAGACCTAAAACAAAACTAAAGGATAAGAGCCTTAAGCTATCGTACCCGTTTAAGAGTAGCATAGCCGAATACAGCATCCTCGAGAAAATCGAGCAAACCCTATAGGAATCACCTCTAACTTCCACGGAAAACCAAATCAAATGTTGGTAGCCCGAAACTCACCGAGAATCTTACCAAGGTTCCTGAACGGACACCCGCGAGAAAAGCAAATCTTGACAACCTCATGAAGTATCCATGCCGAGACCAACCAAGTGGAACAATTGATCCGTGCTCTTCGTTGAGTACAAGAACCTAGATATGTGCGGATACAAGATTTCACAAACCTTAGGAATTTAGTCCAACCTATTGACCACCAATAGGTAGTCAACTCAACTTCAATCTTGAAAGTGATGGAAGTTTCAAGAGTGTCTGCCTACCTTAGTTCACGGCCACTAAGTATCACTTAAGGCTTCGCTAGTGTTTCTTTTGAGCCTTAATTAATACTTCAATTCGTTCAAGTAAACCCCCCTTCTCTTTATTCTTCTTGATTTTGATTCAACCTTGATGCAACAACTTCAATCCCAACCGAATGTGTTGTTGCTTCAACCAACTAAGGTTGGTGAGCTCTTGATCTTTCTCTTTATTTCTCATTCGTGAATATCAATCATTCTTGGAGTTTAGTTTTGTCTATTTAATTCGGTTTCTCTTTGATTAGGAAAGTTAGAACCATAATTTGTTGCGTTCTATAAAAAGTCTTTGAATTGCATGATCTTAGGGTAGTTTCCTTAAGGCAAAAGCACAAACCCTTCTTGTATTCCAAAGATTGCATTTCCTTCCGTTGTTAGATCCTTGTCTTCTTGGCTAGGGGCTATTAGAAAGACGGTCAAAAATTGGCGCATTCAATTCCCTACTTCTTGGCATTGATACAAACCAAGTATGTCAATGCCAAGTGGGGGAGGACTCAGTAGCCACCTTAGACATTGTCTAGGCGACAATGAGACAAAACTTAGACAATCGGAAGCAGGAAGGAAAGCCATGCGAAAACAAGACATGGGGTGTCTTAGCATAAGTATGAAGGCACCAAGGAATATGGACTTAGAAGTATCCCAAGTGGGAGAACCGAACCGAAGGGAAGTAAAAACAATGGTCGAAAGCCTTGTCAATGGGGTGGCTCTCCATTTACGAAATTGAACGAAATTTCGGGGACAAAATTCTAGTAAGTGGGGGAGAATTGTAACATCCCGAATTTTAATTCCAAGAATAATTAAAATAATAATCGGAATAGAACAATGATAATTATGTTCAAGAGTAATTACGGTGATGGATTAGGATCATTTTTAATGCTATGAAGTAGTTAGAAAACCTTCGCAAATAATAAGAGGTTGAAAGAAGGGAAAACGAGTGTTACAAACGACTTTTTCGGTGTTTTAAATATGTTATAATAGGAAATTAAAAATAAAAGATTTACAACTCTAAACAAGAAATCCAGCATTGGATGTGAAGACTAGTATGTAGGGAAGATTGCTTTCAAATTTGAGCAAGATCCAACGGTTAACGAAGAAGTTATGGCATTTTGAAATGCAAAGAAAAGAAAACAAATAAAAATTTAACCTGACTAATCGATTAGTCAGTGGACTAATCAAGTAGTCCACTCCAGAATGGAAAAAAAATAAGTACGTGGAGCTCAAGAGATGCTCCATTCTTCTCCTCCAAGTTAGGACTCAAGGCTTCCAAGGCAAGCCAAGTTTCCATAGCCAAAAAATAAGGTTTTCCATCATCATCAAGCACCACCACCACCATCACCACCTCCATCATCACCACCATATCCATCAAGCTCTCTCTCACTACCACCATACCCATGGCTCTAGTTTCTCTCTCATGCCCCATCAACCTCCACAAGTGCAAGTGATGTCTTCTCCTCCCTCAAGATCACCTTTGGACTCAATCCTAACTCATTTGTTAGTGGCTCTCACCAGGTTGCAAGCTAGGAGCAAGAGGTTCAAGTTCTATAGGTTCTAAATCTAAGGAGAAACACCAAGGTTTTGAGGTTTACTTTCTCTCTCTCCATTTGAGGTAAGAAGGTGGTATTACCTTTATTTAGGGAGTATATTCTAAATAGAGTATAGGAATAGCTAAGTGTAGATAAATGTGGATAATAATAAACCTTAGGGTATTGTGTTTGGTTAGGAGCTATTTATTTAGTATTTGGGTGAGAGAACCCACTATGTTGATGATTGATTATGTATATGATATTTTGTGTTTGCATAGGTTTTATTGATTTATATGAAATAATGGGTATTATGAAAAGGTGAGTGAATCACTAGGGAGGTTAGGTTTGTATTAAAACTAAGTGAAAGCTTGAGAGAAAATCTTGATAAAATAATAATAGAATAATATTTCAGGTATACATCATACTCATGTAGACCTTTGAGGTAATAGCATTTCATTACACAATTTTGTTGAAAGTCAAACAAAAATACATAAGTCAAGCATCATTACATCCCATAACATTCTCATAATGCATCACATTACATCATCGCATTCAAACATTCAAAAACACACTTTTTGTCATTCCATTAAATATTTTGTTCATAAATCTATCAATTATTCGAGTAACCGATCTAAGGTTATCTCATCTTTTCGAGCAACTGATCCAAGGTTGTCTCATATTCCGAGTGACTAATCCAAGGTCATCTCAATTATTCGAGTAACCGATCCAAGGTTATCTCATTTTTTACGAGCAACTGATCCAAGGTTGTCTCATATTCCGAGTGACTGATCCAAGGTCATCTCAATTATTCGAGTAACCGATCCAAGGTTATCTCATCCCTTCAAGCAACTGATCCAAGGTTGTCTCATATTCCGAGTGATTAATCCAAGGTCATCTCTTTCACCAAAGGTGTTATTGTTATTAGGCTTTCATGATATCCTGGCGGAAACACTGAAGAATCATAGTTGTTATTGGACATTTTGATACCTCGGCGAAGATGTCGAAAATCATTTTGGGTCTTTTGACGCCCGACACAAGCGCCGAAGATCATTTTGAGGATTATTTATTATTTATATCTTCAATAGGAATTTTCAGATCTAACAGGTATGTTTCCCATTTCTTTCCTAAACAAAATCGGTGTTTATTTCTTTACTCGTTCCTTACCATGATAGCATGCAAACCCCGGTTTGTCTGCTCTCTGATAAGAAACAAGTAAAGAGGGGCAACTGTAGCCACCCAATTTTATCCGGGGTCAAAAATATTATTTTGTAAAAATTTTGGTTAACTAATTTTTTATTCTCAATTTTTTTTATTAAATAAATAGTGAGAAAAAATAAAAAGCTTGTTTGAATGTATTATTCTGTGTATTGAGTTATTTTTGGGGTTATTTAAAAAATAAGAATTAAAAAAAAGAGTTTTAAAATAAAAAATAAAAAAAAAAGTTTGTTTGAAGATTTTTTTTAGTTCTTATGCATTAAGTTATTTTTGGGATTTATTTTAAAAAAAAGATTTAAAGCAAAAAAGGGCGTAATACAAAAAAAAAGGGGTGCTCAAATATTTGAACCCCAAATGTGGTTATTTGGCCCCCAAATGTTTCCGTCTCTAAAGGAACGGGAAAACACGTCTTGTTAAAGACGGAATAATGAACCCCAATTTGGTGAAATTCGCTTTCCCGTTCTACAGAAGACGGACAATACCGTCATCGAAAAAACGGAAGTATCCGTTTTACAGTACACGGAAGTACAAAAAAAAGGCATTTTACAATTTTTACATGCTTTTTACAGCAGACGGATTCGGAATTCCTTATTCCGTTTTTCCTAAGTCAGAAGTTTCCGTTTCCTTCTATACGGGACACTTAAATGGGGTTCATTTTTCCGTTTCCCCCTATACGGAAATTCCCGTCTTTCAGTAGACGGATGAAACAATGGGGCCAAATAACCACATTTGGGGTTCAAATATTCCAACACAAAAAAAGGGGGGGTGTTGGGCCATTTGGCCCAAACCAATGTTAACCCTTTGTCCCTTGTTTTATCGTGGGATTTGAAGCAACAAGCAGCAGTCGCTGCTGTTTCTCTGTTCTTCTCCCTTTCCCCCAAATTAAAAATCCTAACTTCTCAATCTCCAAATTATTTTCAATTTCTAATCAATCCATCTCCCAAAACCTTCTTTTTCCATCCCAAAATCACGAATCAATTTGTGATTCTTAAACGAAAATGGCGATTCTTCTCACCCTCCTCATAAGGAGTTCGCGCCAAACAGTGAAGGAGATTCGCGTTTTTCCTCTTCTCTTCGGTTCTCTCACGCGAAATCCGATCTCTCCTTCTTAATCTTCAAGCACGTGTTTTACAAGGGTAAAAATCAATTGTGCATGATTTCGGATTGATTAATTATTCTCTTTGATTCAACATTCAAAGACTATAAAAGCAAAATAGCAACAAGCACAGAGGGGAGGAGACAAAAAAGAAAAAATAGAGAGAACAGAGAGAAAAAGAAAAAAGGGCAGAGACCGCATATACAAAGAAAAAATAAAGAACGACAGCAAGAGAGGAGCAATAGTAGAAAAGAAATAAAAATATATTGAGTGATACACACTTGTATTTTTTTTTTGAATATTGGGTCTATTGTTGCTGTGTTCTCTCTTCATAGTTGCTGTGTTCTCTCTTCATAGGTATGAAAGTGATTTTTAATGATTATCTCTATTGTGCATGAAATTTTGATTCAATGTAAATTATTATATATTTTTTCCTTAGCTTCTTTCTTCTCGATTATATACGGTTTTTTTGTATTGCGTTTACTGTTTCTCTCTTTAAAGTGTTGTTTACTGCTAAAAATAATAATGTTGCTGCTGACTTTTGCTATTCATTCATGAATTTAATTATTACTCCTTCTCGCTTCGCTTGGGTATAAATCATCCCATACAGTATTGTGCATATTAGGTCATATGTTGTATGTATGTAATCTTAATTTGTTCCTGGATGGTGGCGGGTAGTATATTTCTTCCACTATCATGATATGTAGTCAAGTGTTGTTATCCTTGAAATAAGGATTAGTTAAAAAACTTAGTACACTGCTAATGCATGAGACGTAACGTAATTGCAGTTTTAAAAAAGTTTCCGAATGAGATATTTAGTTAATTTCTTTGATTGTGTTTTGGTAAGTCAATTTTTCTTATCTAAATTTGTTTAGTGGTGGAATCTTTATGACTTCCTCTCCACACTCACAAAATAAGTATTACATAATTCCTTTTAAAATAGTAATTAAATAATTTTTTAATTAATTATTAACTCACGCTTTGGAAACTCATTTTTCCTCGTATAAATTTCGAGGTCTTATGTATTTTCCTCTTCGCATAAATTCCATTTTCTTAAAGTAGTAAAATAAAACATTAACTTAATTTAAATTACTATTACAAATAAATAGTGAAATTTAAAATATTTTTCTTTATAAACATTAAATAAATTTTATTAAATAAGTATTAACACACGCGTTTTGGAAATCCACCTTTCTTTTCCTAAACGATAAGGTCTTGTGCATGTTCCTCTTCGCATCAAACCTTTTTTTCTAAAAAATATAAAATTAAAACATTTAGAACTACGTAGCCTTGATTCCTCATTTTATGAAGGTACGTAGAATCAGGGGCAACCTTGTCAGACACAATAATATAAAACAATTATTTTTTTTTGTAAACCTGTTATTTAAGTCTTTTAATTAAAATCAATCAAAGGTACCATTTTCGAATGGGCGAATAGGGTGTTAATACCTTCCCCGGCTCGTAACCGACTCCCGAACTCGGAATCTATCTAGTTCGAGACCAATCTTTATCCGTTTTAATTGATATTTATTTTTTCGGTGTTTTCGCAACAAAATACGGTGACGACTCCATATCGGGTTAATCAACCCCCACTCATAGGCGAGGCCCCGAGGGCGACCCGGGACCCCGGCTCAACAATCCATTATATGATGTTTTGAGCATGATTTACACTCCCTTTTACTATGGATTTGGCTTATTTCTCTTATAAATTTAGGACTTTTTTGTATAGTTTTTAGGAAGTTAGGTAATTTAGAATCCTTCGAACGTTTTGATCCGTTTTGTGTATGTTTCAGGTACTTTTGGAGCTTAATTGAAGAAAATAATTATGGAGCCTGAAAGAGGATGAAAAGACCTTGAAAATGGCGCAAGAACAGAGCGAAACGGAGTCGGAGTAGGGCTGGCACGCCCAGGCGCCCAAGCCTGCACACCCAGGCGTGCAGCCCCCGTTGATCAGCATTGAATCAGACCCGTGCGCCCAGGCAGGAGGTCCTAGGCGCCCAGGCGCGCGAGCGACGCAGAAGCCCAATTGGGCTGGTTTCTGATCAGTTTTGCTTTCAATCAATTAGGATTAGTTTTAGACTTTAAATATAGGTTTTTCCATTAGGTTAGGTAGACTTTTCAGAGCCAAATAAAAGACTAGAATAAAATTAAGATTAGAGAAGAGAGATTGTTCTGCAATTGAGAGCAAGGAGGCAAGGCACAAGGATTGAAGATTGGAAGATTGAAGATCTCTTGTGGGTAAATTGATTATTGTCTATAATGATTAGTTTATTTCATTCCTTGTATTTCTCCTTCCAATATGTATAATTGAACCTCTTGTTAGGAATAGGGTGGATTTGTATGGATCTTAATTTGGCTGTTTATTTATGAATTAATGTTTTTCCTTTCAAATCAATTGTTTGGTTGTGTTTTAATTACAATTCATAGAATTAGCTACTTTATGTTTTTTGCTTTGGTAATCCGAACCTTAATTAGAAAATTAGGATTAGGATTAGGCCTTTCAACCAAACAATATAATTATTCAATTTGTAGGAATACTTTTGGGTAATTGTATAACTCTTATAAATTAGAACTCACTTAAGGAATTAAGGGGTAAGAAACATAATTGCCATGAGAGATCTAGCTTTTATTGTTTATGGAGTTTTTGATTTATTGGAAAACATATTTTCATAATTAATAACCTGATCTACAATGAAACCAAGTTCCTAACCTTTTCTATATTTGCTTCTAAATCCTTTTTAGTTTCTAAATTGTTTCATAATTTTAATTCTACACTCCTATTTCCAAACTCTAAACCAATACAAGTTATACATAGTAATCGCAATTAGGTGAACGAAATTAGAAACAATTTGCAATCCCCGAGTGGAACGATTATTTTACTTACTCTTTATTACTTGTGCAATCGGTACACTTGCCGAATTGCCAACACATAAACATAAAAAAAAACTGGCCGGAATACGTCACAAGGGCAAATAGCAAACCGGATATAAGTTTGAGGGCATAAAACATTGAAAAAAAAGAATAAGGGTATCCGACAAAAGTATCCCAAACTTCAGGGACTTGTGACATAATTAAGCCTTATATGAAGTTATAAACTACTCTCTCCTTATTCGAGTGTAAGATTTTCTTTAAATTTTTATTTTAGTCTTATTTATAAGATATTATATCAATTTTTAATGACAATTAGTTATTTATTTTCACAAATATTTTTATTTATTCAACCTTTTTTAAAGTTCCAATAATACTTACAGGAAACTTCTTAAAAAATATATCAAATTTTCATATTTCCAATATCGCTGATTAAATTAACCAACTTTTTTTTTAATAAATGTGAATTCTATTAAAAAAATCTTATATTTAGGAACAGATAGAGTATCCACTATCCAGATATCACAATCACAAGAGGGATGACTTATCCATTTTCTTTTTTTTGTTTACATGAGAGGTCTGGGACTAGAACCCATGACCTGGGGAGGGGAAAATCCTAAGTGTCCCTGCAACCACCAACTGGGCTGTCTTACGCGGACATGACTTATCCATTTTCAATAGAATGACAAGTGCGACAATGCGTTAGAGATGTCTTGATTTTCTTGATGGGCCAATCCGAATATAACTTCGCCTAAAAATTTGAAGGTCAGGATTTTAAGTTAAAATGGAAGATTTGGGGTTTTTATTTTGTCACCCTAAAATCTATGGATGTCACCCCAATTATTAAAAATATACCTAAGGTCTGTGCATCATTAAAACGCTTACGATGCGATGCACTAGGACGGCAAAATAAAAACCCGAGATTTGTAGGATAGTCCTATTTTTGTCTTGTAAAATAGATTTGAGGGACTTGTGGGTTAGTATAAATTGTGGATTCTATCTTGTACTATATTCTTTAAAATAATCTTTTGTAATCATTTCTATCAAATAGAAATAGAAAATCTATAATCATAAAAAAAAATAGAAAATCTATGCTATTCAAGGTCGAAGATCAACGTCGTAGGTCAAATTGATCGAGCGGCCTAAATTTGTGTGTGTTCTTCTTTATATTCTCTTTTATTTCTTGTGTGTGCCATTAAAAAAAACACTTTATACCTAGTTTTGAATGTAGCAGCTTTTGAGAGTGTTTAATAAAACATATTACTGAATTTGTATTATTGTATTGAATTTTATTATTGATAAATGATAATAATAGAGGCTACATATATATATATATATGTATATATTGAATTTTATTACTGAATTTGTATTATTGTATTGAATTTTCTCATATATATATATAGACACACACCAAAGATTAACTACCTAATAAGAATAGGAGTTAACTTATCGCTAATCTAATATGCTTGATAAATAGGAGTTAACTTACCGCTAATCTAATTTGTTACTACAAATCGAAAAACAAATTCAATTATTCCTTATCTTTGTATAAAAATAACACATTCTTATCATAACAAATTAACAGTCTAATACTAGCTTCATTACTCCTCCTCAAGTTGGTGTGTAAGGGTTATGAACACCTAATGTCTTGGTGAAGATGTCAGATAGTTATTGCTGAGTTAATATATGAGTAGTGGTAATATCTCTACAAAGTAGATGCTAACTAACAATATGAAAATCCACTTCGATATGTTTCGTTCTCCCATGAAAGATCGGATTAGTCGCTATATGCAGTGCAACCTGATTATCAAAGTAAAGAATTGTAGGATTGTCAAGGTGAACTTGAAGAAATGACAATAACATCCGCAACCAAAAAACTTCATTTGTTGCATAAGGCATTATGAGATAGATATTCCGCTTCACAAGAGGATCTAGACATTGGCTTTTGACTATTAGTTTTCCAAGAGATAGGTGTAGCTCCTAGTTTCATCAATTAACCAGATGTGGACCGTCTAGTTAATGGACAGGAAGCCCAATCCGAATCATAATAAGCATTTAACTGAAGATCATTATCCTTAGGGAATATTATTCCTTGACCTGAAAAAGACTTTAAGTAGCATAAAATACGTATTGCTGGATGCCAATGACCTTGTCGTGGAGATTGCATAAATTGACTCAGAATGTGAATAAGTAGACAATCTCTGGTCGTGCGATGGGGATGATAACCAATTACTTCACAACTGTAACATCCTAAATTTAATTCTTAGTGTAGATTGTGCTTTGATAGTCTTAGGATAGAAGTAATTATGATTTAAGTTAGAAAATTGGCCAATTAGACATGCAAATTCAAGTTTAAAACATAGGACTTTGGGGAATAAGAATAACAAGATTGGTAGCTTAGAATACAAATTCCACCGTTGGATGTGAAGTAGGATAGGTGAGGAAGCTTGTGTCAAAATTTGGGGAAGATCCAACGGGTAACGAAGAAGTTATGGCCTTCCAAAGTATGAATGCTGCAAAACTGAGCAGCTTAATCGATTAAGCTACAGAGTAATCGATTAAGGTCAGAAAGTTTGAAAGTGCTTAATCGATTACTAATCGATTAAAGGCTGTACTGTGAGAAAAAAATAAAAGCGATTCACACGTTCATTCTTGGCAAAATTCGAACTCTCTCTCTCTAGGGCACAAAATCTCTTATTCTAAATCCATTAAACCTCAAGGGAATCACTCCAAGGTCCATCATCAAGTCCCTCTTGGTCTCTCCAAGTAAGTACTCATGATTCTTGAAGTTCCTCTCTCTCTAATTTGGATTTTCTCTATCTCTTTCCCCTTTTTGGGAAATCCGAATTCTCTATGGAAATGGGGAAATAATCTCATTATCATTCCATTCCTTTGGCTTAGGGAAGATTATTATCACTACCTCCATCTTCGTGCATTCGGAGCTCTTGGTTTTGGGAGCGCTTGGAGCTACGGCTTGGGTCCTTCCACTTTCCCTCTCTTTGGTTAAAGTAAGGGGGTGGTTATAGTGAGCATTGGCTTGTTCTAGGAGAGGGTTTGTGTTTAGATATAATGATTGGTTAGGAGTTTATGTGTTAGGATTGGAAATTAGGAACCCCAATTTAGAAACTAAGGAAAAGGGTGAACATAAGCTTAATTATTAATTATGGAACTCTAAGAATTTGAGAATAAGGTTAGGTATTAATGGAGGAAAAATTAAATGGTATGAACCCCTAATTTAGGACTCTGAATCAATAATTGGGACATGTGAACAAAATGTGGTTATTATATAAGTATATGAAAAGTTGAAGTTTGGTTGTTATTTGCACTCTAATTGTTTATGTGAAATGTAAATTGTGGCTATTTGGTTATATTTGTGATGGTTTTTGTGATCAGAATGAATTGATAAATATTAAAGGGATTTGGTAGACGAAGTAATGGCATATAATATGGACAATTGATAATGCATAAATATGGTGGTGTATCGTAGGCCTTCGATTTGGGGGAGACGATACATCGTAAAAATTTGGGTTGTATTGTAGGCCTTCGATTTGGGGGAGACAATACAACGTAAAAGGGGCGATGTATGTAGGCCTTCGATTTGGTGGAGACATACATACACCCTAAATAAAAAGGAAAAAGGAAAGGACAATGGACAAAATAAGGTAAATGGTAATGGAAACGCGATGTATGTAGGCCTTCGATTTGGTGGAGACATACATCGTGATTGGTGTATGTATGTAGGCCTTCGATTTGGTGGAGACATACATACACCGTAGATAAAAGGAAATGAATAAAGGAAATAGGGAATAAAATTGAACAAGGTATTGGTAATGGAAACGCGATGTATGTAGGCTTTCGATTTGGTGGAGACATACATCGTGATGGGTGTATGTATGTAGGCCTTCGATTTGGTGGAGACATACATACACCGTAAAAATAAGGAAAAGGTAAGGGTTTAAAAAGGGATTTCTTTGGGAACGGAGAAAATGAATAAAAGGGAATTAAATGGTGGAAATGAACTAACTAAAAAGAGAATCGGCATTTATAAAATAATGGGATTGAAAAATGTGGTATGCTTGTGTGGATATTGTGATTTATGCGTATGAATTGCTAAGTGTGTTTGGCCTGGTTAGTTGTTATGTCTATCTAGAAACTGCTTTTCTCTTCATGTGCAATGCTCACTCCCTTACTATCTTTCAGGTACAGAGATTGAGTTAGCACAGCCCCCGACCGAGCCGGAGTGCTCTCCCTCACAAGGAGAGTAGGGTTATGGGGATTAGATATTTTTATTTTTGACTTCAGCCTCCTTATATTTGGATGTATATGAGCGATATATGCTTTTTGGGTGAGGCTTAGGCTAGTTTCTTTTGTGCAGGGTTTATGATTCTTTTTGAGCATAGTTGTTGTTATGGCCTCTTGATTTACATACTTAATATTTTGCTGGCACTCTGACACAGTGATGTTTTACACTTCAGCCCCAGGGGCAACTATGCGATACTTATATATTTATCTTTGAGCCCTGCTGGCTCCTGTTGATTTCATATAAATGTGTTTATCAGGTTGAAGATTTTGGAAAGTCCGAAAAACAGACAAAACTCCGTCCGTTTGACCGGTGATTTTACTAAACCAAAAAGAAATTTTTAAGTACTCATTTTAATACTTGGTAATTAAGGGTAGAATTCATTAGGGTGTTACATTTATGGTATCAGAGCAGTTTCCCTCGGCCTTTGGAGTATGAACTCACTACTCCTATGGTTACTCACCGAGCGAGTAACCCAAGTACTTAGTTGGGTGTCTAAGTGAAGTTATAGGATATTAGTAGTTTTATTTAATTATTCTATCATTAACTGGTTTTCCTTCCATGACTCAACAGTATGGCAGGGAGACGGGCTGATAATGATAGGATTACTGCAATTCTCGAAACTCTGGTTCAATTGCAGCAGAACCAAGCCCAAGTCCAGCAGCAACAAGCTGATAATCTTGCAAACCTACAGCAGAATCAAGCCCAGAACATTGCTGTAGCTGCGGCAGCTGCTGCAGCAGCACTTCAGCCTCCTCCACCACCACCAGTGGAGATTGACTGGATGGGCCGCTTTAGAAAAAGCGATCCGCCGAAGTTTGAAGGGGGTTACAATCTCGATGGAGCTCAAAGATGGCTCCAGGAGATGGAGAAGGTGTTTCGCTCACTGCAGCCACCAGGTGACCAGTATATGCGACTAGTGGAGTTTGTTCTGGTGGGTGAGGCAGAACATTGGTGGGACCAACATAGGAGAGGTCTGGAAGCAGCTAATGAGCTTATTTCATGGGATCTTTTCAAGGTCCGTTTTCTTGGGAAGTACTTTCCGAAGAATGTAAGAAGGGAGAAGGAAGTGGCTTTTCTTGAGCTGAAGCAAGGGAACCTCAGTGTTGGAGAGTATGCAGCTCAATTCGAGGACCTCATTCGCTATTCGGGCAGCTACCGGGATGCAGATGAACGCACTAAATGTATCAAGTTTGAGGCTGGTCTCCATCCCAAGATCAAAACTGTTTTTGTCTATCAAGGAATCTCTAATCTCTCTCAACTAGTGAACATGACCAGTGCTTATGAAGATTCACTCAAGCAGGAACAAGCAGAGGAGCGAAGCAGGGCATCTCAGAAATTGTCTGGTCCTATTAGGGGCAAGAGTCCTATGCAAAAATCTGGCCCTTATTCTAATCCCAGACCTTCAGTCCCTAGAGGAGCAGGGCAATCTGCACTATCTCTTGGTCCTGTTCCTACTTGTACACATTGTGGGAGGCAACACAAGGGGGTGTGCTGGAATATGGGTCGAAGAGATGGAATTTGTTACATGTGTGGACAGCCCGGGCACTTTGTTTCCAACTGCCCTAAAAATCCTGTGAAGAGAGAGGTCAATGTGGCTAGTGCACAGAAATCTGGTAGGAGTCAGCCAATGCAGAAGGGCAAGGTGTACACTCTAGATGGCGAAGAGGTGACAGATGATGATGAGCTGATCAGAGGTATTTGTCATGTTAATGGCAATTCTTGTGGTGTTTTATTTGATTGTGGTGCATCCCATTCATTCATTTCCATGGAATGCATGAAGAGACTAGGGTTGTCTACTATAGAAATGCCTTATAAGTTGTCAGTTTCTACCCCTACGAATTCTTCAGTTATTACTTCTCAGATATGTTTGGATTGTCCACTCCGAGTTCTGGAGCGGGAATTCAAAATCAATCTCATTTGTATGCCTTTGACTAGATTAGATGTTATTCTGGGTATGGACTGGATGGCTCAACATCATGTTCTAATTGACCGTCGTAAGAAAGCAGTCATCTTTAATGATGCTACCCTGTCTACCATGGAAGTTGATGAAGTTTCTGATGTAAGTCAAATTCCTGTGGTCCGTGAGTTTCCGGAAGTCTTTTCTACGGAGATTCCCGGATTGCCTCCAAGAAGAGAAGTTGAGTTTAGTATTGATCTGAAGCCTGGTACAGGCCCAATTTCTATTGCACCTTTCAGAATGGCGCCTCCGGAATTGGAAGAATTGAAGAAGTAGTTGGAGGAGCTATTAGCAAAGGGACTTGTCAGGCCAAGTGTATCACCCTGGGGTGCTCCTATCCTCTTTGTCAAGAAAAAGGACGGTAGCCTTCGGATGTGCACTGATTACAGGCAGCTGAATGCAGTGACAGTAAAGAACAAATATCCGCTCCCTCGCATTGACGATTTATTGGATCAGTTGAGGGGTGCATCGGTGTTCTCTAAGATTGACCTCCGATCGGGATACCATCAGATCCGTATCCGTGAAGAGGACATTCCAAAAACTGCTTTCAGGACGCGTTATGGGCACTTTGAGTATGTGGTGATGCCTTTCGGATTGACCAACGCTCCTGCAATATTCATGGATTACATGAATAGGATCTTCATGCCATACTTGGATTCTTTTGTCATTGTGTTCATTGATGACATCCTGATTTATTCTAAGAGTCCGAGCGAACATGAGGAGCATTTGAGGATTGTACTGCAGGTCCTCAAAGAGAAGCAGTTGTATGCCAAGCTGTCTAAATGTAGCTTTTGGTTGGATGAGGTCCATTTTCTGGGACATGTGATTTCGGCACAGGGAGTTGCTGTGGATCCCTCCAAGGTGGAAGCGGTGTTAAAGTGGGAGAGACCCACAACAGTCACAGAAATCAGAAGTTTTTTGGGATTGGCAGGTTACTATCGGAGATTCATTGAAGGTTTCTCCAAACTGGCTCTTCCATTGACAATGTTAACCAGAAAAGATGTCCCTTATCAATGGTCGCAGCAGTGTGAGAGCAGCTTCTTGGAACTAAAGAAGAGATTGACAAGTTCACCGGTTCTAACTTTGCCGGAACCAACCCAACCCTTTGACGTGTATTGTGATGCTTCAAAGCAAGGCTTGGGTTGTGTACTTATGCAACAAGGCAAAGTTGTGGCCTATGCATCCAGGCAGTTGCGACAGCATGAGCAGAATTATTCGACTCATGACTTGGAAATTAGCAGCTGTGGTGTTTGCCTTGAAAATCTGGAGACATTACTTGTATGGCACAAAGTTTGAGGTGTTCAGTGACCACAAGAGTCTCCGTTATCTCTTCGATCAAAAGGAGTTGAATATGAGACAGAGGAGATGGATGGAGTTCCTGAAAGATTATGATTTCCATCTTCAATACCATCCGGGTAAAGCTAATGTGGTAGCCGATGCGTTGAGTAGTAAAACTCTTCATGTTAGCAACTTGATGGTGAAGGAGATGCAGCTAATCCAGGAGTTTAGTGATCTCAACTTGAACATGCTGGTGAAAGAGAAGAGTATTGTTCTGGAAATGTTGCAAGTCACTAGTGAACTAGTGGATTTGATAAAGGAAAGGCAAGCAGATGATGAAGAGCTCCAGAAGTTGTTAGAAGGAGCAGCAAGTAAAGAGGAACCTGATTTCATCAAGGGTGCAGATGGAATCATCAGATTCAGAGGTAGAATATGTGTACCAATGGACTTCCAGATTCGAAGAGACATATTGTGGGAAGCTCACCAAACAAAATTGAGCTTCCATCCCGGTACAACAAAAATGTATTAGGATTTGAAGAGGATCTATTGGTGGCCAGGGTTGAAGATTGATGTGGCCGACCATGTGTCTCACTGCTTGACTTGTCAGAAGGTGAAGATTGAGCACCAAAAGCCAGGTGGTCCGTTGCGATCACTTGACATCCCTGAATGGAAGTGGGATAGCATAGCCATGGACTTTGTGACAGGTCTACCTAGAACTACTGCAGGTTGTGATGGTGTATGGGTTGTTGCAGACCGTTTAACAAAGTGTGCTCACTTTATTCCGATCCATAAGAACTACACACTGGAGAAGCTGACACAGTTGTATATTCGGGACATAGTGAAGCTTCATGGTGTGCCTTCGAGTATTGTGTCTGATCGTGATCCACGGTTTCTATCTAGATTTTGGCAGAGTCTTCAGCAGGCTTTGGGTACTAAGTTGAGGTTTAGTACAGCCTCTCATCCTCAAACTGATGGGCAGTTCGAGCGTACTATTCAGACTTTGGAAGATCTATTGAGGGCTTGTGTTCTAGAGCAGGCTGGTAGTTGGGAGCAGTTGTTACCGTTGATGGAGTTTACTTACAACAGATTTCACTCTAGTATTGGCATGGCACCTTTTGAGGCACTCTATGGTAGAAAGTGTAGAACGCCTCTTTGCTGGTTCCAGATTGGAGAGAACTTGTTGACTGGGCCAGAGTTGGTGCAAGAAACCACAGAGAAGATCACGATGATTAAGGATAAGATGAAGACTTCTCAAGACAGGCAAAAGAACTATGCAGATAAGCGTAGGAGACCCCTAGAGTTTGATGTGGGTGATCATGTGTTTCTTAGGGTGTCCCCTACCACTGGCATTGGTCGAGCAATCAAGTCAAAGAAGCTGACCCCGAGGTTTGTCGGACCTTATGAGATTCTGGAGAGAGTTGGACCTTTGGCGTACAGGATTGCTTTGCCTCCACACTTGTCTAGACTTCATGGTGTATTTCATGTTTCCCAGTTGAGGAAGTACATTCATGATCCCTCCCATGTGGTAGCAACTGACGATTTGCCCTTGAAGGAGAATCTTACTTTTGAGATCCTCCCGATCAGAATTGAGGACAGGCAGGTTAAGCAGCTTCGGGGCAAGGAAATTCCATTGGTGAAGGTGATTTGGAACAGAAACAACGTGGAAGAGGCTACTTGGGAGCTGGAGAGCAAGATGAAAGAGTCTTATCCTCAGTTGTTTCAGGACAGATGAATTTTGGGGACGAAATTCTGGTAAGTGGGAGAGGATTGTAACATCCTAAATTTAATTCTTAGTGTAGATTGTGCTTTGATAGTCTTAGGATAGAAGTAATTATGATTTAAGTTAGAAAATTGGCCAATTAGACATGCAAATTCAAGTTTAAAACATAGGACTTTGGGGAATAAGAATAACAAGATTGGTAGCTTAGAATACAAATTCCACCGTTGGATGTGAAGTAGGATAGGTGAGGAAGCTTGTGTCAAAATTTGGGGAAGATCCAACGGGTAACGAAGAAGTTATGGCCTTCCAAAGTATGAATGCTGCAAAACTGAGCAGCTTAATCGATTAAGCTGCAGAGTAATCGATTAAGGTCAGAAAGTTTGAAAGTGCTTAATCGATTAGTAATCGATTAAAGGCTGTACTGTGAGAAAAAAATAAAAGCGATTCACACGTTCATTCTTGGCAAAATTCGAACTCTCTCTCTCTAGGGCACAAAATCTCTTATTCTAAATCCATTAAACCTCAAGGGAATCACTCCAAGGTCCATCATCAAGTCCCTCTTGGTCTCTCCAAGTAAGTACTCATGATTCTTGAAGTTCCTCTCTCTCTAATTTGGATTTTCTCTCTCTCTTTCCCCTCTTTGGGAAATCCGAATTCTCTATGGAAATGGGGCAATAATCTCATTATCATTCCATTCCTTTGGCTTAGGGAAGATTATTATCACTACCTCCATCTTCGTGCGTTCGGAGCTCTTGGTTTTGGGAGCGCTTGGAGCTACGGCTTGGGTCCTTCCACTTTCCCTCTCTTTGGTTAAGGTAAGGGGGTGGTTATAGTGAGCATTGGCTTGTTCTAGGAGAGGGTTTGTGTTTAGATATAATGATTGGTTAGGAGTTTATGTGTTAGGATTGGAAATTAGGAACCCCAATTTAGAAACTAAGGAAAAGGGTGAACATAAGCTTAATTATTAATTATGGAACTCTAAGAATTTGAGAATAAGGTTAGGTATTAATGGAGGAAAAATTAAATGGTATGAACCCCTAATTTAGGACTCTAAATCAATAATTGGGACATGTGAACAAAATGTGGTTATTATATAAGTATATGAAAATTTGAAGTTTGGTTGTTATTTGCACTCTAATTGTTTATGTGAAATGTAAATTGTGGCTATTTGGTTATATTTGTGATGGTTTTTGTGATCGGAATGAATTGATAAATATTAAATGGATTTGGTAGACGAAGTAATGGCATATAATATGGACAATTGATAATGCATAAATATGGTGGTGTATCGTAGGCCTTCGATTTGGGGGAGACGATACATCGTAAAAATTTGGGTTGTATTGTAGGCCTTCGATTTGGGGGAGACAATACAACGTAAAAGGGGCGATGTATGTAGGCCTTCGATTTGGTGGAGACATACATCGTCGATGGTGTATGTATGTAGGCCTTCGATTTGGTGGAGACATACATACACCCTAAATAAAAAGGAAAAAGGAAAGGACAATGGACAAAATAAGGTAAATGGTAATGGAAACGCGATGTATGTAGGCCTTCGATTTGGTGGAGACATACATCGTGATTGGTGTATGTATGTAGGCCTTCGATTTGGTGGAGACATACATACACCGTAGATAAAAGGAAATGAATAAAGGAAATAGGGAATAAAATTGAACAAGGTATTGGTAATGGAAACGCGATGTATGTAGGCTTTCGATTTGGTGGAGACATACATCGTGATGGGTGTATGTATGTAGGCCTTCGATTTGGTGGAGACATACATACACCGTAAAAATAAGGAAAAGGTAAGGGTTTAAAAAGGGATTTCTTTGGGAACGGAGAAAATGAATAAAAGGGAATTAAATGGTGGAAATGAACTAACTAAAAAGAGAATCGGCATTTATAAAATAATGGGATTGGAAAATGTGGTATGCTTGTGTGGATATTGTGATTTATGCGTATGAATTGCTAAGTGTGTTTGGCCTGGTTAGTTGTTATGTCTATCTAGAAACTGCTTTTCTATTCATGTGCAATGCTCACTCCCTTACTATCTTTTAGGTACAGAGATTGAGTTAGCACAGCCCCCGGCCGAGCAGGAGTGCTCTCCCTCACAGCGAGAGTAGGGTTATGGGGATTAGATATTTTTATTTTTGACTTCAGCCTCCGTATATTTGGATGTATATGAGCGATATATGCTTTTTGGGTGAGGCTTAGGCTAGTTTCTTTTGTGCAGGGTTTATGATTCTTTTTGAGCATAGTTGTTGTTATGGCCTCTTGATTTACATACTTAATATTTTGCTGGCACTCTAACACAGTGATGTTTTACACTTGAGCCCCAGGGGCAACTATGCGATACTTATATATTTATCTTTGAGCCCTGCTGGCTCCTGTTGATTTAATATAAATGTGTTTATCAGGTTGAAGATTTTGGAAAGTCCGAAAAACAGACAAAACTCCATCCGTTTGACGGGTGATTTTACTAAACCAAAAAGAAATTTTGAAGTACTCATTTTAATACTTGGTAATTAAGGGTAGAATTCATTAGGGTGTTACAACAACACTTCGAACTATCATGCCCAAACATGCCACAATGATCACATTTAGGCCTTGGTCCATGTCATGTTCTATTCACGTTTGATGAATAGAAGACTGAACCTTCTTCTAGTTTAGTGTACTTATCTTTTTATATAGTAACTCAGGCTTCTTCCCTCAAGACATGATTGAAAACTCATCGAAGTGACAGAGCAGATATGTATTAAGTATGGTTCCTTTAACATGAGACATGAGTGTAACGCTCATTGTCAAGTCTCCCAAGAAATAGGTGAACACGCTGATTTGTCACTATCTTTGACGTTCCACATGAGCATTTCGGTGGAGAGCTTCTGAACTTGGTGTAGAAATTTGTCACAGTTGTATTCGATTCTTGCTACATCATGCAAAGTGTAACACCCTCACAATTATTTAGTTAATTTAGGATTTTAATAAAAATGGTACTTGAAAATTTCTTTTTAAATTAAAATACTTAAAAATATTTTTCCGGAAAAATGGACAAAGTTTCCTCTGTTTTTCAGACTTTACCAAAATTCCAACTTTGTACCTGCTTAACCTGTTCAGTCCAGCAAACTTCTAAAACATAAAACGTTTAAATATTATCCAGAAACAGATCCTAATGCCCCAAATATCTCAAACAGGGGCATACAACTAATACATAACTTTAAATTACAAAATAATAGTTTTTAACATAACTAAAACTGCAGTCCACTCATAAATAATAAACGGATACTCCACGTAGTATCGGCCAGAAATTATGCAAGGTCCAAGCTCAAAACCTAAAAAATGATTGTAAGGGTGAGCTTTACACATGAAGTAGAAAGTAGTTCCTAACTGGACATAATGACCTGCTAAGTCAAACACATTTAGCACTTAACACATATTTTCAATAATTAAGCCAAGCATGCATCACACACAAACATTAGTTCCCTTAGCCACTCCTAAACCCATATTCTTCGCTCTTTTATCTTTTTCATGTGTTGTTGATTCTCTTTTCTTTCACTCACATCCTATTATCTTTCAATATTGCATTCTCTCTTTATTTCTTTCTTTTATAATTTTCTTGTTTTCCTCTCTTTCTTTCTTGTATTCTTTCTTTATTTCATTCTTTCTTTTGTTCTCTTTGATCTTTTATCTATCTGTAATCCACTATTTTTTTTCTTCAATTTATTACTCTTTATTTACCTTCTTTCCATTTTCTTTATTCCTTTGTCTTATAATTGACAGGTTCTACCGAACGCCTGTCGTTTTAGTCTTTTAATTGTTGACAGGTTCTACCGAACGCCTGCCGTTTTAGTCTTTTAATATCGACAGGTTCTAACGAATGCCTGCCATTTTATTCTTTTAATATCGACAGCCTCTACCGAGCGCCTGTCATTTTAGTCCTTTAATGTTGACAGGTTCTACCGAACGCCTGCCGTTTTATTCATTTAGTGTTGACAGGTTCTACCGAACGCCTGCCATTTTATTCTTTTAATATCGACAGTCTCTACCGAGCGCCTGCCATTTTAGTCTTTTAATATCGACAGGTTCTAACGAACGCCTGCCATTTTATTCTTTTAATATCGACAGTCTCTACCGAGCGCCTGCCATTTTAGTCCTTTAATGTTGACAGGTTCTACCGAACGCCTGCCGTTTTATTCATTTAGTGTTGACAGGTTCTACCGAACGCCTGCCATTTTAGTCTTTTAATGTCGACAGGTTCTACCGAACGCCTGCCGTTCTTGTTCTTTCTTTTCTTTCTCCTCTTATTAAATCTTTTCTCTCTTCCTTTCATTATTAACTTGTTATCTCATTCGTCATTCAACACACATTTATCATCCAAGCATACACAACAATTTTCACGCTTTATATTTTCAATTACCTAAGTTTATGCCATGACGTTTTTAACTCTTTCAATTCCTTAGTTCTCATTCTAGTTATACATCTCATACATACATTCTTTTTTTTTATTTATTATTCAATTCATTATGCGATACACATTTACCACCCAAACATCACAATTCAACCACTTATATGATTCACATATATCTCTTTAAATCAACCAGACATACAAAACAATAATCACTTATAATCATTCACAATTAACAACCAGAGTTCATTTCATTTATTTTCTTACTTTATATTTAATCTAAATTAATTACCTAAATAATAAATCACAAGCATACCCACCTATTCTTAGCCAGTATTATGTACTAATCAGAAAATACTCTCTAAATCAAGGTAAAGAACCCCTTACCTCGATTGACGAAAATAAAGAGATAACCTCAACTTCGGGGCTCGCCGACGAGGAGCGGTGATCCATGAAGCTTTAGTGACCCGGGGTGATGAACGTGTCGATGGCGGTCGACGTCGGTGGAGAGAACAGTCACGGGTACAGCGATAACGGCGCCGGTTCGGTTCAGGTAGACTTGGTCCAACTCATTTTCAATCAGCAACACCACAAGAGGTGGCTCACAGTCGCACGGAGAGATATCTTGGCCGAACCGTGAGCTTTGACCGCGGTTGGTGGCGGCTCGGTTCACCGTTCGTGCATCTTGTCTTCCTCAGCCACGGCGGCGACAGTGGTGGCACAGGGAAGGGCGATTTGTGAGCAAGAGAGGGATCAAGGCGAAGGCCGGTTTCTGGGCGGCGGGAAGAGCCCTGCAAGGACAGCGACGGCGGCAGCTTCATTTGCACAACCAGGGAAGGAGAGCGGTGGCGGTGATGGCGGCCCAACAGCGAATCGCGACCGGAAGGAGGACACGCGCGTCGGAGAAGCAGCGAACCGCGATTCGTGGTGCTGACTGAAAGAGGGAGGAGCACGAGCGGCGGTGAGGAGGTTGTCGCCATCGTGAAGGGAGAGAGAGCGCAGCCAGGGGAGAGAGAAAGTACGAGGGAGAGAGAGACTTTAGGGCCGGCGGCCACAGTATGGAAGAAGAAGGAGTTGGGGGGTTCGAACCCCCCTCCTCTTTTATTTTTTTTATTTACTTATTATTATTATTATTAGTAGTAGTAGTAGTAGTAGTAGTGTTATTATTATTTTAAAATACTAATAAACTCTTTTTTTTCTTTATTTATTTATTTTAAATACCAAGAAGTACTAATAATAAAATGTAAACATCCAAATAAGTACATGTATAAAATCATAAAGTTAAAGATCTCGAAGTTCTTAAAACAAGTTTAATATTAAATATGACAAAAGCAAATTAAAATATAGAAAGTATATTTTTCAATTAGGGTAACTCTTTTAATGATTCTACTTTAAAATATATAAGTAAGATATACTTTCGTAAACACTGTAGGATACTTTATAAAAATGCTATACGCTCTAACGATAAATTTTAAGGATTCATTATTTAATTGGGTAATTTCGTTATTTAATACTTACGAAACTTTGGGATGTTACAATTCTCCCCCACTTACGAGAATTTCGTCCCCGAAATTCCGATTGTTCCATAAAATAGGGAGCCATCCCAAGACGTGATTTTCGACCACACTGTTTATCTCCCCATCAGTTCCGTTCTTCTACTTAAAATACTTCGCAATCCATACTTCTTGGCATCTTCATGTTCACATTTGAACACTATATGCCTCATTCGCGCTCAACTTTCCTTCTTGTTTCCTTTTATCATCCCCTCATTTCATGGTTACTTGGACTAGATTCCCGCTGGATTACTATGGTCTCCCCCACTTGGCATCGACATACTTGGTTATGTCTATGTCAAATAATAGGCTTGGTCATTTCTAAGGATCAGTTATCTAACTTCTTGACGGTTCTTCGAGATTGAAGGTGGCACCTGTTGAGGAGCATTGGGTTATACTGAATTTTTACGATTTGGCGAATTCTCGTGTCTACTTCTAAGTTCTCCCACTTGATGCCTGAGGCTCGAAAAGAGTGAAGATGAGAAGAAGAAACATGAAGCACTCAAGGAGAAGTTTAATGATCTTTGCAAGGTGATCAAGGATTTGTCGGGTGAGTGTCGTGTCCTTAACCAGAATCAGCCTTGAAGCTATGGAAGAGCCCCAAAGAATGATCCCAATCAAGAGATTAATGTAGGACTTTTTAGGATTTCTGTGTATCCAGTTGGGATATACAGGTTCTCCCTAGTCAACAATTGTGTGCGCTAGTGTCAACTTAGGGATGAGAAGACGTACCTTAGCCCCTATAGCATGGTGGTTCTTATAGGGGATTACCTGTGCGTCGTGGGCCATTCTGATAAGGCTTCTGAAGAGGAAGAACTCAAGTAGGATTCGTAGGGGTTATGATAAGATCATATCCATAAATCCTGTAAGCGATAAGCTTCATCCAATAGTGTTTTTATCTAACCAAGAGTCGTGGGAATTTAGGAGAAGTGGTTAAGCTTTGATGAGACTGTAAACGATAAAGATAAGGATGAAAATCCTGTG
The DNA here is from genome assembly GCA_037953625.1 of Crotalaria pallida. Classification (NCBI taxonomy): domain Eukaryota; kingdom Viridiplantae; phylum Streptophyta; class Magnoliopsida; order Fabales; family Fabaceae; genus Crotalaria; species Crotalaria pallida. The sequence continues at coordinate 23,186,259 of CM075654.1, forward strand.
CTCGGGGTTAATCTCATTAGCGTGCAACCTCCCTGTAAAAACCCAGTTTGCTCGGTGTAATATTTCGATCGTATGCCCTGTTCCAGTGTCTAACCGGTCGGTCCAAGGTGATTTTGGTCGGGAGGCGCTCGGTCAACTATAGGTCCACTACATAAGCCCCCCAAGCTCGATGGGGTGATTTGAGCCCTGCCGAGTTAATGAGATGAGCGAACTGTTTTCCAACTGAACTTTGTTGACGGAAAGTGAGATCCGATCATCCAAGTGCTTTTAACAGGGCTGTCGCTTGATTGACCCAAAAGTGACCCTTCAATTCTACTGACGCTTCCACGTGTCCTTTCCCTTACCGGGAAGCGAAACGTTATGATTTCAAATTTGCAGAAAGCGCCACGTATTCAGTTTCATCACAAATGGGCTTTTATTGATTCGGCCCAAGTCTTTGAGATGGTGGAGGGAACTTCTAAAGTGAATTTCAAGGAGCGGTTTTCTCAAAAATCATTTCCTTTGATAATCAAAATTAGAAACTTCTCAACTCTTCTCTCTCTCTCTCTCTCGTTCTTTCACCATTTTTCTGGAATTTTGATCAACGAAATCAAGGATTTCCAAAGGAGTTCTTGCCACCATTTCGTCCTTCTTCCTTGCATTAAGTCCATTTCCGTCTTCGTGGTCTTCATTTTCTCTTCAATTTCTTGGTTATTCATCATCAACAGGTAACGAACATTTCTTTCTTTGTCTGATTATTTTCTCTTTCTTCTATGTTGTTTTAAGATTCTTTGCATGCAAATGTTTCTGCCATCTGCCATAGTTATCGTGCTTAGAACTTACTTTGTTACGCATTAACACTGGCTCTACTCCCCTTTTTCCTTTGATTTCAAAAGAAACCTAGGGTTCGATAAAGACCCCATCACTGTTCATGAGTTTAACCCATTGTCTTTTGAAGTTCTTTATCCCTCTTTGTCGTTTGTTGAGTGATCGCCGTAGTGTTTCTTAGGCCTGTTTTACGTTTTGCTGCACTTAATTTCTTAGGGTTTGTACCGAAGCTGTGTTAAACATGAGTGAGGATTATGTAAACTCTGATGTACCGAGAACATACGAGGCCGAAAACCCAGATACTTGCGTTAAACCGATAGCAGCGCATTTTCCTCGTACTTTGAAAGAGTTCAGACAGGGTGTGATTCACTATAGGATCGCTGAGAGGGTAGAACAGAAGAGGTTAATGAGGCAACAGAGAGGTATTCGATATTTCAGTTGGTTTGGGGAAATTCTGCCCAGAAAGGGAGGTGTTCCCCAACCGACCGTATTCATAAGTGTTTGATCCAAAATATTCAAGTTTTATTGCTTCTGACTCCACGTGTGCTGTAACATCCTTAATTTTAATTCCTAATATATTTATAAATTGTATTGACTTAAATAAATGCTTCTTAAAAATCAATTATTTAGTTTTGTATTTTTATAAAAATATATTATGTTAATTACGAAAATATATTTCATTTCTTTTATGTTCTAAAAGTAAATTCATTTAAAATAGTTATCCTATATTAAAAATATACTTTATGTGTTTTACTTTATTTTGATATATTTCATGTGGAAATATTTTACTGGAAATATTTATAAGTTTCTTATTTTATAATTTTTATTCTAGTACTTAAAATTGATTATTGGTATTTTGAGTTTTAAAATAAAAGAATAAATAAAATAAAATAAATAAATAAATAAAAGTATTTGTTTAAAAAAAATAAAAAAATAAATAATAAAATAAAATAAAATAAAATAAAAATAATACTAATAATAAAAAGAAAAATAATAATAATAATAATAATAATAATAATAAAAATAGAATAAAAGAAAAAAAATAAAAAAAAAATAAAAAAATAAAAATAAAAATAAAAAGGGAAGGGGTCGAACCCCCCTCCTATTTCCCTTCCTTCCGCCGGCCCTAGTCCCTCTTCCCCCATCCCCAACTTGTTCTCCTTCTTCTCACCCACCGAGCCGCCACCACCCACCGAGCCGCCATACCGCCGTCCTCCACCATCACCGTTCACGTTCCCCTCTCTTGAACCATCTCTCTCTTCCTCTCTCCCTGGAGCCGGACGCTGTCGCCGCCGCACAGAGCTCCCCTCCCCGCCGTGTCGCGAATCGCGACTTCCCTCCGTGCAAGGACAGCCAACCGCCACTGCCATGTGTTCCTCCTCCCTTGATTCGCGAATCACCCTTTCTCTTGTGCCACTGATCTCACGCCGCTGTCCCTTCCCGGTTTGTTGCCGCCGCCTCTTCCTTCCTCTCCCCGGTGTGTCTGCTGGAGTCGCCGCCACTGCGGTTTGGGTGAACCGGGACTGAACCGCTAGCTGGTTCGTGCAGCCCATCGCCGCCACCGTTCTCGCCACCGACGCAGGTATCGTCGTCATCGTTACCGGGGCCAGCCGTTCCTTTGTGTTTGAACCGGGTTAACCGAACCGGCATCCAAAACCGTCTTCGAGGGTAAATCTCTAATATCTCTTTTTAATTGCTTTATGTTGTATTTTAAAAATAATAATGATAATAATATTAATAATATTGGTAATAATTATAGTGTTAAATTGTTTTAGTACGTGATTATTATTTTGAAAAATGACTTTTACTATGAATTAGTGTTTATCTTAGTTAAAGTATTATTTTTAATGATTTTAATTAATTCCTTTGATTAGGGATAATATCAGATTAAATGTTTTGTCAAATAAATTGTTTTAAAGAGTACTTTAGTTAAACGTGTAGGGTCCCTAAGTAAGTGAGCTGTCGTTTAGCTCAGTGGAATTGTCCCTAGGCTAAACAATATATCAGTTAATTAGGAACCTCATATATTTGGCGTAACGTTAATCCGAGATAGGGCGTTGAACATCAATTTCAAACTGAAGGGAAGTGTAATTGTTTTAAGATTATAATGGCGACTTGGACTTATTTTTGAATTGAGCATACTTCCTTTTAGTTCGGAATTAATAGTGTCAAGTTACGCAATTGATTTTGTAACTTAAAACAAAAACTACTTTACTTTAATGTATTTCTGACGAATATGCTACTTTTGAAAGTTAGCGTACTTTTAACAAAAAGATCTAATATTTTATTGAGAAAGCAATAGTCTTAAGTTTAAATTTCTATTTGACCTTGACTTACGAATTTTAGTTAAATGCTTTTCAATAAGAAACTACACTATTTTATTGAGAAAACAACGATTTTAATTTAAAATCCTATGTTATTTTGGTTTGTAAATTATAATTAAATGATTTCGTGATTTGGTAAACTTACGAAATACTCTACTTTGAAATATGTTAATTATACATTGAAATTTCAAACTGAGTCGCTTCTGGCGCAATGAATTGATTTCTATTTGATTTAATACTATAGTCAGACAACGAAGGATTTTAGGAACCGCTGTGATGCGAACAACAAACTGCATAGCGTCGTGAGCCGGAACAGGATCTCCTCGTCGTGTCTCGAAACAGGTTCTGGTAGAACCCCAAGGTAAGGGGTTTATTGCCGCACGGTGGTTGTGTAACTAGTATGTGTGTGCGTGTTGAGATTAATTGGTTTGTGTAGTTGATATTAGGAATTAATGATTTATTATGCTAAGTGATTAATTGATATATATGCATATGTGTAATTTATATGATTAGTGTACTAATTCTAATGATGTACTATATGTTGATATGTGAATTGAAATGGATGGAATGGTGAATGTATGTTGTATGTTAGTGATTGATTGAAAATGGAAAGGAGTGGAAATGGGTAGGAGTAAGAACTTGGCTTAATTTGTAGCTCTTAGGAGAGAAATTAGGGAAATAACATGGAAAGAAAATAGGATATGCTCTTAGGTGAGAATGAGAAGAGGCAAGGAAAAGGAAATGAGTTGGTTGAAAGGAGAAAAGAGGAAAATGAGAGTAGAAGAAAAAGGAGTTAGGCGAGGGCGGATTAAAATTGACAAAAAGGAAAAGAATAAAAAGAAAATAAAAAGAGAATATTGGTATGCGGTTTGGATCCTGTAAGACACACGGTGGGGTGCAATAAGTCGGGTGCGCAACACCTGCAATAAGCCGTTGGCTGGAACGTGCGCAAGGGTTGAGTTAGACGTGCGGCCTTTGGGGATCCGTACGCATCGGTAAGTCGTATCCTCTGAAAGACTGGGGAACGCAGTGGCAAACTCGCATAGCCAAGGATTTTGTGGCATTCTGGCCGTGTAAGACACGCTCTCGGGTGCAGGAAACGCAAGCCGCCTTGGCAGAGTGCGTAGTGGTTGAGTTAGACGTGCGGCCTTTGGGGATCCGTACGCATCCGTAAGACGTATCCTCTGAAAGACTGGGGAACGCAATTGTGAAACCACAAAGATCCCGAAAAAGTAAATAGAAATGAAAAAGAATGAAATGAAAAGAAATACAAAGAAGAAAGTTGAGAAGGTGATGAATGAGATGAAGAAATGAGAGATAGAGATTAGAATTAGTTAACTGGAGAAAAATAGGAAGAATGTGAGTAAAAAAAAAAGAGAAGTGGAAGAAGAATTGAGAGTTTAAGTTTAGGTGAGGGTAGAAAGTTAAGTGAGCGAAAATAGAATAGGAATTGACATTAGTTAGAAAATGCGAACAATTGGAGATGTTTGTGTTTGCAGTTGATAGGTGATTGGGCGTGTTTTATTTGCATTACTTGGTTATCTGTTAATTGTGTATGACTTGGCATGTATTATGCATTACTAGTTCGTGCAATTCTCACCCTTACAACCACCACAGGTACAGGTCAGGAGCATAGCTGTTATTTTGGGCCGAGCAGGAAACCCTCACCATGAGGGGTGTCTTTTATGATACCAAGAGTGAATTTTAATTAAGTTTAAGAATGTATTTTTATAATTAAATGTGTGTATTAGTGTATGCCCAGTGTTGTGTATTTGTGGGCATTAGGTTTTTATTTATTGTAAATATTTATGATTTAAGCTTCTGAACTATTCTGGTCTGGACAGGTACAAAAGGAAATTTTGGGGAAAGTCCGAAAAACAGAGGAAACTCTGCCGGATTTTCGTCAAAATTTTCAAGTCCATATTTTTATAAATCTTAATAAAACTAAATATTTGTGAGGGTGTTACATGTGCCCCCCTTTTCCTCAGGTATGAAGAGAAAGTGTGTTACCAATCCTGATCTCTACCCACTTTCACTAGATGCTGCTCAGTACGATTGGGTTGACCGAGAGGTTATTGGCACCCAATCCGAGCTTTCAACGGAAGAATCCCTTGAACAAACCCGAGCCATAATTCTGCCTTGTCCTGGTGATGATGCTGGGAACTTATATTCCATAAGTCCAGTGGGTCCGAACGAAAGAGTCTGCACTCACATTCCCGAGGGTAGCACTGGCTTTTATTTTTATGAGGAAGTGATTACTCGTCTAGGAGTTAAAATGCCTTTTACTAGCTTTGAAATAGGTGTTCTGAATACACTGAGAGTAGCCCCTTCCCAACTGCATCCGAACGTTTTGGCTTTTGTTAGAGGCTTCCAACAAGTTTGCTCTGCGATGGATTGGTCTTGCACTATTCCTATTTTTTTCTATCTGTTTACTCCACAATGCAATGCTTTTGAAAAAGGATCACCAAAACGACCTTGGGTTTCTTTGAAGTCTCGTAACGGATACGCTCTTTTTTCTAATTTTTCTGAGTCTTGGAAAGGATTCAAGCCTTTCTTTTTTAAATATAATTTTGTTGGTAATGGCGTCTGCTGGTTCACGCGGGCTGGCGAAGAGCGACCAATCCCTCGGTTCCCTCTTCAATGGAGTGCAAGCTTTTTCAATAGGAGGATTGCATCGTATGCATCGGATTGGAAAGAGCTCGCTGGATATGAAAAGGATGTATGCCGAGCTGTTGAAAGTTACATAGCCGCCAATGGGAGGATAGAAAAGAGGGATATAGTGGATATCCCTTCATCAGATGTCAAGGCTGAGCTTGGTAAACTATTTTCTTCCTACTATTATACTCGCGATTTATTCAGATATAATGTTACTCCATTTTCTTCGCAGATAAAATGGCCGCTCGCATGTCTGCCCTGCTTCAAGGTGGCAAGAAAAGAAAAACTCCTGCAACTAGTGTGGCTTCCGGATCTTCAAATCTGAGCACTCCGAGTTTAAGTACCTCTGCCCCTTCTGCTTCTCCGATTGAGGTATCTCCTCGGCCACCTTCCAATGTGGTTGCTGTTGCTGCTACAGTTTCGCTGGGCCCGAGCGGTCAAGTCCAAGTTTCCTCTCCCCCTCAACAACAAAATCGTCGCCGAAGGTTAGACAAAGGCAAAGAAAAGGTGTCCGAGGGGGCGAATATCAGGTCTGAGGGGACAAGTACCAAAGCTGCCACTGCTCCAACTTCTACCGCTACTCCACCAGAAACATCAATTTGGGACGGTGAATTAGATGAAAAGTTTCCCAAGTTCGTCTGTCCAGAATCTGACTTCCCTCGGTTCGAAACTCTTAGTGTCGATGAGTGGTCACGCTGCAACATGACTTTGACAAAGTACTTGCTTCGAGGTGCCAATTTAACTTATTTTTTGGCCAAACAATCAGAAGATCTGTTTAAAGGCATGAACATCGAGCAGAAAGAGGCTCGAGAGATGCATGCAGCTTAAGAGGCTAGTCTTTCGGACGAACTGGTCCGAGTGAAAAATGAATTGGAGAATTTGAAAGCTGTTAAAAACGAGTTGATCAAGGAGAGAGACTCTTTGAAAGTTTCTCAAAAAGCTGCAGAAGATAAGAAGAAGGAAGTGGAAGAGGCACTGAAGAAGGAGCTGTAGGAGAGCCAACAGAGGGTTGATGAACTGAAATCTGAAGTGGAAAAATCTGCCGCTACTGCCCGGAAATTCAAGGAAAAAGCTCTTCTTCACAAGAAAATGGCGATGACCAACTTTTATAATTGGAGCAAGGGTGTTGATGATTCCTTCATTTCAGCAATCAAACAAATTCAAATTATGAACCCTGAAACTGAGTTTAGGGTGGTTGGAGCTCATCCCTTTCACAGCGTTGAAAATGGGAAATTGATTGACCTTGAAACTAAGGCCGAAGTTGATCTGCAAGCGGAAGATCTTCCCAATCCTCTTGTTGAGCTAACTGAGGCTCGAGAATTTTATGACAAAGATATTGTTTTTTCTGATGTTGAGGAATGATCATGATAGGCTTGGTGGTCGGTTTTTATCTGCTTTTCTGTTTTGTAAGATCCCCTTTTTGCTGCTCGTTGTGTTCGAGCGTTTTATTCATGGTTGTTTTGAACAAGTTTCTTTAATCCTGAATTTATATTAATTTGCTGTGTATGCAAATCATGTTGCATGGTGTATTTTCGTTGTTTTTGGTTTCGTTCGTCACGTGTCCAATAATATTTGTCGAACGAAAAGACTTATCGTAATCCTTAGGCGAAGAATCGCTTTATTCGTATGTATAATTGTGAGTAAAACTCGGATAGCCGACTTTAGCCGAAGCGGGATCCTCGGACCGCGAAACAAGGAAAGTGATTTCCTGAATTCGGGCTTTCTATGAATACGTTGTTGAACTCTCGTAAGGAGCTGTATCTCGATTTTGCTCGGTGGCTAGCCGAACCAAATGAGTCGTACGTTGTTTCACAATGTTCGTAAAAAAGTGAATTTCAAAGAAATTGATGTATTTTATTGATAAGGGAATACAAGGATGAAATTGCTCATTTGCTAAATAATTCCTAACAATTTATCCATAATCTAAGAAGAATGTTACCCTTCGTTTATTCAACCAAAACAATTCTGAGCAATAGACTAAACTAACTGTAAACAGAGGTAAAAAAGAAAATAAGAGCTTAGCTGTAATAAGCTCTAAGCTTGGCCACGTTCCAGCTATTATTGATTTCCGTGCCCGAGAGAGTTTCTAACTTGTAAGCGCCCGTTCCAGATTTAGCCTTCACTAGGTATGGACCTTCCCATTTTAGCTTCAGCTTTCCAACTCCAGCATTTCCTTTGCCGATATCCGCTCGGCGAAGGACCAAGTCTCCAATTTCAAAACTTCATGGTCGAACCTTCTTATTGTACTCTCGAGCTTGTCGTTCCTTTATTTTTCTTTCATGAGCTGCAACATTCTTTCGAATTTCCTCAAGTAGGAAGAGTTCTTTGCTGAGCATATGGTCATTAGCCTCTGAAGGGCGTTCAAGCATCCTAAAGGTGGGGATTCGCTTTTCGATTGGAATGACTGCGTCACAGCCGTAAGTCAAACGAAAAGGAGTTTCACCTGTTGAGGAGTGTATAGTTGTCCTGTGTGACCATAGAACGCTCGGAAGTTTATCTGCCCAAGTGCCAGCTGCGTTGCCAAGTTTCTTTTTAATTCCGTCCAAAATGGTTCTGTTGGCGGCCTCGGCTAATCCATTTGTTTGCGGGTGCTCAACGAAACTGAAATAATGAGTGATTCCCAGGTCGGCTGCTAATTGTTGAAAATGAGAAGCAGCAAATTGCGACCCATTGTCAGTAACTATGGCATGAGGCACTCCAAACCGAGAGATGATTTCCTTTACAAACAAAGATTGAACACGAGCCGTAGTGATGGTTGCTAAGTGTGCCGCTTCTATCCACTTAGTAAAGTAATCGATGACTACTACCGCAAACTTTAGTTGTCCAGGTGCAGTAGGAAATTTTCCGATGATATCCATTCCCCATTGATAAAAGGGCCAAGGGGCGCCGAGAGAATGTAACTCTTCCGCAGGTCTTTGGTAAATATCGCTGTGAAATTTGCATTGAACACACTTCTTAACATGCTCCATGGCGTCTTTTTGCAGTGTGGGCCCGAAATAACCTGCTCGGATTATTTTCCGAGCTAGGGATTTCCCACCCATATGATGGCTGCAGACTCCACTGTGGATCTCCTCAAGGATTTCTTCAGCTTGAGATGGATTGATGCATCTGAGCATGGGTGAACCGGACCCTCTCTTATAAAGAACACCATTAAGAACCGTGTATTGAGCTGCCCTTTTAACCAATTTCCGAGCCTCTGTCTGATCTTGGGGAACGAAACCGTGCTGCAAGTAGGTAAGAATCGGATCCATCCATGATTGAGATAATGAAACTGCTAGAATGACACTTGGTTGGGGAATGGTTTCCTGTATCAACGTCTTGTTGTTTTCCGACCCCTTCGTACTTGCCAATTTAGATAAAATATCGGCCCGAGAATTTGAATCTCTCGGGACATGGGAAATGTCAAACTCTGAAAAATTGGAGATAATTCGCTTTACCTCCTCAAGATATTTCTGTAAGATGGGCTCCTTTGCCGAGTATTGTCCCTTGATCTGAGAAACCACTAATTGAGAGTCGCTAAATACCGACACTCGTTCCGCTCCAAACTCATGAACCATCTTGAGGCCCGCAAGGACTGCTTCATACTCTGCCTGATTGTTTGAGGTTTGGAACTCGAACTTCAATGAATACTCCATGCAATGTCCACCGGTATTTTCGATGATGACACCAGCTCCGGCCCCTTTTCTGTTGCTTGAACCATCTACATACACTGACCACACTTTCTGAGGAGTATCCGAGAGAATATCGGTGAATTCAGTTACGAAGTCAGCAAGAACTTGAGATTTCATCGCCTTCCTCGGTTCATAGGTGATGTCAAATTCAGACAATTCTACTGACCATGAAACCATTCTGCCAGCTAGGTCGGGCTTGTGAAGAACCTGTCTAAGAGGTTGAGCTGTTCTCACCACGATTCGATGTGCTTGGAAGTATTGTCTCATTCTCCGAGCAGATATGACCAAACAATATGCAAGTTTCTCAAGTTTTTGATATCGTAACTCAGACCCCTGGAGAGCTCGGCTAACGAAATAAATTGGGCCTCTAGTCCCGAATCATCTCGTACCAAAACTGAACTGACCGCTGCTTCCGCTACCGACATGTATAGAATGAGATTTTCACCAGACAGAGGGCTATGAAGGACTGGTGGACTGGAAAGATACTCCTTCAATTGAACAAAAGCTTGCTCGCAGTGATCATCCCAAAGAAAATCTTTATTTTTCCTAAGGAGTTGGTACCATGGCAAAGCTTTCCGAGCGGCTTGGGACAGGAAGCTGGAGAGGGCCGCCACTCGGCCTGTGAGCTGTTGGACTTCTTTGAGACTAGCTGGACTTCTCATTCCGAGGATTGCTTTGCATTTTTACGGGTTGGCTTCAATACCCCTCTCGGTTAGCATGAAACCGAGAAAAGATCCGGCAGGGACTCCGAACACGCACTTTTCAGGATTTAATCTCATGGAGTACTTTCTTACTCGGTCCAGTATTGTCTTGAGGTCCTGTGCATGGTTTTCTTGCTATCTGCTTTTTGCGATAATGTCATCAATATACACCTCCATGTTTGAGCCGATTATGCCTTGAAAAACCTTATTCATCATCCTTTGATAAGTAGCTCCCGCATTCTTCAATCCGAAAGATATGACGTTGTAACAGTAAGTTGCCTTGTCGGTGATGAATGCGGTTTTATCTTGGTCGGCAGGGAACATTGGTATCTGGTTGTAACCAGAATAAGCATCCATGAAAGAAAGGAGTTTGTATCCAGCCGAATTGTCGACGAGCTTGTCAATGACGGGAAGTGGGTACTGGTCTTTTGGGAAGACCTTGTTCAAGTCTGTATAATGGACACACATCCTCCACTTCCCGTTGGGCTTTTTGACCAAGACGGTGTTAGCTAACCAGTCTGTGTAGTCGATTTCCCGAATGAAACCAGCTCGGAGTAATTCAGCAACCTTTTCCTCAATGGCTGCGGCCTTTTCGGCACTAACTTTTCTCTTGCGCTGTGCAACTGGCTTTGCCCCTGGAAGAATACTCAACTTATGACAGATAAAATTGGGGTCGATTCCCGGCATATCGGCCGAGGTCCATGTAAACAGATCCTTATTTGCTATCAGCAGAGCGGACAATTCATCTTTAACATTCATGGGGAGGTCAGAACCGATTTTTACTTGTCTAATGGGATCATCAGTCAATGTTAGGAATTCCCATTGCCCCTTTGGAGTCGGTCTGTTTCTGTCGGATTCATCCCGCATATCAAGATCCGCCATATTTATATTACCTTTTCCGAGGGAGATTCTTTCCAAGTTGTCCTGGTCCTTGCTCTTAACTTTTCCCAAGCTAGCATTGTAACATTTCCGTGCTGTCTCCTGCTCGGCCTTGACTGTTACCACCTTGTCATCTGTTCCAACGAACTTCATAGCTAAATGGACTGTTGACACTACCGCTCCGAACGCTTGCAAGGAAGTTCTTCCGAGGATGGCGTTGTAGGCTGCCGCACAGTCAATTTGTATGTATCCTTTGGGCTCGATGGTGTCTCCTGTAAAACCGATCAATTCTCCCTCGAACGGAGTGAGATTGCATTCCCTGAGTTTGAGAGCTGTGAACAGAGGGAGAAACATGATGTCCGCCTAGCTCCCTTGATCGATGAAGACACGTTTTACCTCGTAATTACCAATAAGGGCAGTGACTACCATGGGATCATTATGACCTGGGAGGATTCCGTCCAAGTCGTCATCGTTGAAAATGATGGGAACGTTTTTTGTTGACCTTTTGCTAATGGGCTTCTGACTTACGGCCAGAATTTGGTTAATGTACTTCTTCCTGTCGGCCTTTTTATCCCCTCCCCCGACAAACCCTCCATCAATAGTGTTGATTAAGAATTCGTTGTTTGTTGGGTTTGTGTCGGTGACCGGGGCAGGGTCGGTTCTTTGTCTCCCTGCATTTTTATCATCTGGCGACCTACTCCTTTGACGCTTGGACTTTACTGGTGAATGGGATCTGTTCCTACCTCTCTGCCCCGCTGCATCTCTGATGTACTGTTGTAGCTTACCATCTCTGATCATTTCTTCAATTAAATCTCTTAACCAAATGCATTCGTCGGTCGTATGCCCATAACCTTTGTCGAAGTCACAATATTTCTACCTATCACGCTGTGCACCCTTTCTCAAAGATGGAGGTCTTTGTGCGGAGCGTAAGTCAGTCTGCATTGTTTCCCGAAGGATTTGACTCCTTGGAACAGTTAAAGGAGTGTATTCATGATATTTATTCCTCAGAGGTATCCGTCGGTCCCGATCATTCTTGTCCTGTCTTCCACCAAAACGTTCGTCACGTTTTTGTTTATTATGACCTTGAGGGTCAGCTCGTTGCCTCTCGTCTCTGAATTTCTGACCTTTGTGGAATTCCTCCAAGTTGATGAATTTATTTGACCTTTGTCTCAGCTCGGCCATATCATTTGGAGGTTTCCCAATTAGTGATTTTCTGAAATCCCCCGGCTGTAAACCTTGTGTAAATAACAACACTGCCACACCGGGTTCCAGTCGAGGAACAGAACTAGCTTCCGTATGGAAGCGTGACAAGTAATCCTTCAATGGTTCGTCTTGTTTTTGTGTGACTGCAGCCAGTGTGTGGTCGGATTTGGGCTGGATACAGCTGGCTGTGTATCTGTTTAGAAATACCCGTTTCATCTCCTCCCAAGAATTGATGGAATGTCGAGGGAGAGATGAGTACCATCGTAGTACCGAGGGTTCAAGGGTCATGGAAAAAGCTCGGCATTTCATCTGATCGCCACCTCCATAATAATTCATTGCCCCTTCGTAAGAAACTATATGGTCTACAGGGTCGGTCAGGCCGTTATAATGTGGGACGTTGGATGAACCCAAATATCCTTGTGGGGTTTCAAATTCCATGATATATGGGGTGAAAGGATGGCCAGGGTGAAAATCGTCTTGGCCTTGGCTGGTGGCAGGATTTGAATGGTAATTTTGTGGTGGGGGAAGTTGCATTACCGGAAGTGGCTGAGGATCCATGGTTTGTGTCATTGGGTTATGTGGTGGTATGGCATTCGGTTGGCTTTGAGCGATCCTCGCCATAGCTTGTTGTTGAAGGTCAGCGATAGCACGTCCCTGTTGCTCGATTAAAGCCGTTTGTCTGTTAAGTATGTTGATCATCTCTTGCTCACGAGCGCGAGCAGATGCAGATGTTGCATAAGATCTACTGGTGGAATGGCTATGACGAGAGTTTCCGTGGGTTGTTCCTCCTAGATTCAATCTGGTTCTAGGTGTTGTACTTATATGGTCGGGGTTAGGTGGGATGGGCAGGGTAATGGTCCGTTGGGTATTTCTCCCATGGTGCGCTCGGGTTCCAGTGGTTCTAGCCGTATTACGGGTAGTTGGGGCTGTGCTACTTGAATCACCATGGGTGGAGGGAGGTGGTGTAGGAGGGGGTGGAGGAGGCGGCGGGGGTAATATTGTTCGTAAAACTTGAAGGGGTTGGGGATTGCTCCCAGCTCTAGGGTGAGGAGATTGTGGTGTTTGGGAATGGGTGGGCTGCAAATTATTTCCTGCTCCAGAATGAGACCTGCGTGGCGGTTGCAAGTTATTTTCGCGATTCTGGTTGAGAATATCACGCAAATCACCCAAAGATTGTGGCTGTGGATCGTTGTTGTTAGCGTTTCTGGGTCTGCCGCGAGTACGGCCAATGCGATCACGAAGATCACCAACTTGACTTCTGGTGGTGACCTTGGTGGTGGTGGGAATGATATGTTATTCAGATCCCCACAAACAGCGCCAATGTCGTGTCCTTAACCAGAATCAGCCTTGAAGCTATGGAAGAGCCCCAAAGAATGATCCCAATCAAGAGATTAATGTAGGACTTTTTAGGATTTCTGTGTATCCAGTTGGGATATATAGGTTCTCCCTAGTCAACAATTGTGTGTGCTAGTGTCAACTTAGGGATGAGAAGACGTACCTTAGCCCCTATAGCATGGTGGTTCTTATAGGGGATTACCTGTGCGTCGTGGGCCATTCTGATAAGGCTTCTGAAGAGGAAGAACTCAAGTAGGATTCGTAGGGGTTATGATAAGATCATATCCATAAATCCTGTAAGCGATAAGCTTCATCCAATAGTGTTTTTATCTAACCAAGAGTCGTGGGAATTTAGGAGAAGTGGTTAAGCTTTGATGAGACTGTAAACGATAAAGATAAGGATGAAAATCCTGTGCTCGGGGTTAATCTCATTAGCGTGCAACCTCCCTGTAAAAACCCAGTTTGCTTGGTGTAATATTTCGATCGTACGCCCTGTTCCAGTGTCTAACCGGTCGGTCCAAGGTGATTTTGGTCGGGAGGCGCTCGGTCAACTATAGGTCCACTACAGTGAGAAGGTTGAGAAGGTCCATGCTATCTGTTGACTGACGAGTATGGGTAGACCGTCAACATGGAAGGATCATGAAACCATAGGCATTGAGAGACAGCAACATGGCTAGGTACACGTAAAGCAAGAAGACCATGGAAATTATCCCGGAGAATGCATTTTTAATAGGGAATTATTGAAAGATGCATTTTCTAAGGAGTGATGGTTGACTTGATTAGTCTTGGTAATGGTACCTAATGGCTTGCCGACATCTAATGTAACTCGATTCTCTCGAAGATTCCAATACCTATTACTCTACTCCTAACGAGTACGAGGGCTTAGGATCCTCAATTTAGACAGTAGCACAACAATATGGAATAACAGTTGGTGATATCCAGACTTCCTTTGAAGTCAACATTATTTTGGATAGGATAGGAGATTCAGCTGACTACTCATTAGAGAGGCATGACATAATAAACTCATGAAAGTGCCAATCAAATTCGAGGATAAGGTAAATCAGGATATTATCTAAAGTCATTTTCAATTTCGAACAAGGAATAAGAATAGTGTTTCAGGAGTTACCTCTTTGAAAATATTAGGAGGCATGATCAAAATAAATATGATCATCCAATCATGGGTCACATGAAAATGATTCCATGTTACTTTTAATGTTTCAACTTAGCAAGCATGTGTTTAGACTTCACAAGAGACAATTCGAGTCTACAACGATCACAAGGCAAATAAAATTGAAAAGAATGACCAGATAATCAAACTTGTTGGTGTGTAAGAGATTGTAAGGATTATGAACCAAATACAGATTCAGGTATCGACTTATCAAGTCATAACTATATGTTGCCTTCAGGAACAGATACGTGATTAAAGGAAGAATTAATAACTCTCTAATTATATTTGAAACACACGAAGTAAAGCTTGTTCAAATACAATTCCATTGTCAGGGACAATAGAGAAATCCCATTTGTTATCAGAAGGCCATGTGGGTATGTAGGATCGAACCCATGCAAAATACGAAAAGGCAAACTTTTGGTTTGTATTCAAGCGATCATTTGAACTGGAAATGGAGGGTATAATGTACTTAAGAAGTCGTACATTAACGAGTGTATCATGAATTAATAAAATTCATTCACAATCAATCAATATTCGCACAAGAATGAAATCAAGATTCAACAATTAATATCTAAGATGTCAAGACTTAAGCGAAGAATTAAAGGTTCAAGATGCTAAACCAATATTAAGGTTCTGCACAACAGAATCAACGCTTCAAGTTCGGGACACCATATGTAGATTTGACACGTGAAGAGGAACGAAAGACCTATAGGATTTTGTAGGATGATCTTCCAGGTATTTTCGCTGCGCATTCTGATTTTAGAGAATTTCAAATCTACAGGGAATTTCAAATTATCAACTTGTACTCCTAAACCCCGAAACTTCAATGGTGTAACATTGGAGTGAGCAAGCCCAACCTTACATTCCATTGGTGGTAAAGTCATTTCTGTATGATTGAATTTTACCATACGGTAGGCAACTTGCTATTCCCATTGAGGAGAGTGACACGACTTAAATCATGGTTTTAAATGTATGGAATTGCCACTGGAATTATTTTGTCTAAATTGTCACCATTGGAATTTGTGCTCTTGATTCAATACTAAGGATTAATCCTTCCCGTTGGGGTGGCAGCTAGCATGCCCTGGCCCGTTGGGGTCTTTCACTGCCCTTAGTCTTGACAATTACACGTTTTCCAAGTATGACAATACAACAAATGGGGAAATTGGATCTGAACACTTGTGAAGTTTGAAACAAACACCAAGAAATCAACTATGAATTAGCGATATTATTCTAAGTCCTAATTCCTAATCTAACTAACTTAGACATATAACTGTCTATTGGCTACTCGCTTGGTGAGTAAACCATATGAGTTGTGAGTCCAAACTCCAAGGTCGAGGAAAAACTGCTCTGATACCATAATGTAACAACCTCACAATTATTTAGTTAATTTAGGATTTTAATAAAAATGGTACTTGAAAATTTCTTTTTAAATTAAAATACTTAAGAATATTTTTCCGGAAAAACGGACAGAGTTTCCTCTGTTTTTCGGACTTTACCAAAATTCCAACTTTGTACCTGCTTAACCTGTTCAGTCTAGCAAACTTTTAAAACATAAAACGTTTAAATATTATCCAGAAACAGATCCTAATGCCCCAAATATCTCAAACAAGGGTGTACAACTAATACATAACTTTAAATTACAAAATAATAGTTTTTAACATAACTAAAACTGCAGTCCACTCATAAATAATAAACGGATACTCCACGTAGTGGAGGTTCAACCTGCTCGGCCAGAAACTGTGCAAGCTCCAAGCTCAAAATCTGAAAAATGGTTGTAAGGGTGAGCTTTACACATGAAGTAGAAAGTAGTTCCTAACTGGACATAATGACCTACTAAGTCAAACACATTTAGCACGTAACACATATTTTCAATAATTAAGCCAAGCATGCATCACACACAAACAATAGTTCCCTTAGCCACTCCTAAACCCATATTCTTCGCTCTTTTATCTTTTTCATGTGTTGTTGATTCTCTTTTCTTTCACACACATCCTATTATCTTTCAATCTTGCATTCTCTCTTTATTTCTTTCTTTTATAATTTTCTTGTTTTCCTCTCTTTCTTTCTTGTATTCTTTCTTTATTTCATTCTTTCTTTTGTTCTCTTTGATCTTTTATCTATCTGTAATCCACTATTTTTTTCTTCAATTTATTACTCTTTATTTACCTTCTTTCCATTTTCTTTATTCCTTTGTCTTATAATTGACAGGTTCTACCGAACGCCTGTCGTTTTAGTCTTTTAATTGTTGACAGGTTCTACCGAACGTCTGCCGTTTTAGTCTTTTAATATCGACAGGTTCTAACGAACGCCTGCCATTTTATTCTTTTAATATCGGCAGTCTCTACCGAGCGCCTGCCATTTTAGACCTTTAATGTTGACAGGTTCTACCGAACGCCTGCCGTTTTATTCATTTAGTGTTGACAGGTTCTACCGAACGCCTGCCATTTTATTCTTTTAATATCGACAGTCTCTACCGAGCGCCTGCCATTTTAGTCTTTTAATATCGACAGGTTCTAACGAACGCCTGCCATTTTATTCTTTTAATATTGACAGTCTCTACCGAGCGCCTGCCATTTTAGTCCTTTAATGTTGACAGGTTCTACCGAACGCCTGCCGTTTTATTCATTTAGTGTTGACAGGTTCTACCGAACGCCTGCCATTTTAGTCTTTTAATGTCGACAGGTTCTACCGAACGTCTGCCGTTCTTGTTCTTTCTTTTCTTTCTCCTCTTATTAAATCTTTTCTCTCTTGCCTTTCATTATTAACTTGTTATCTCATTCGTCATTCAACACACATTTATCATCCAAGCATACACAACAATTTTCACACTTTATATTTTCAATTCCCTAAGTTTATGCCATGATGTTTTTAACTCTTTCAATTCCTTAGTTCTCATTCTAGTTATACATCTCATACATACATTCTTTCTTTTATTTATTATTCAATTCATTATGCGATACACATTTACCACCCAAACATCACAATTCAACCACTTATATGATTCACATATATCTCTTTAAATCAACCAGACATACAAAACAATAATCACTTATAATCATTCACAATTAACAACCAGAGTTCATTTCATTTATTTTCTTAATTTATATTTAATCTAAATTAATTACCCAAATAATCAATCACAAGCATACCCACCTATTCTTAGCCATTATTATGTACTAATCAGAAAATACTCTCTAAAGCAATGTAAAGAACCCCTTACCTCGATTGACGAAAATAAAGAGATAACCTCAACTTCGGGGCTCGCCGACGAGGAGCGGTGATCCATGAAGCTTTAGTGACCCGGGGTGATGAATGGGTCGATGGCGGTTGACGTCGTGGAGAGAACAGTCACGGGTACAGCGATAACGGCGCCGGTTCGGTTCAGGTAGACTTGGTCCAACTCATTTCCAATCAGCAACACCACAAGAGGTGGCTCACAGTCGCACGGAGAGATATCTTGGCCGGACCGTGAGCTTCGATCGCGGTTGGTGGCGGCTCGGTTCACCGTTCGTGCATCTTGTCTTCCCCAGCCACGGCGGCGATAGTGGTGGCACAGGGAAGGGCGATTTGTGAGTAAGAGAGGGATCAAGGCGAAGGCCGGTTTCTGGGCGGCGAGAAGAGCCCTGCAAGGACAGCGACGACGGCAGCTTCATTTGCACAACCAGGGAAGGAGAGCGGTGGCGGTGATGGCGGCCCAACAGCGAATCGCGACCGAAAGGAGGACACGCGCGTCGGAGAAGCAGCGAACCGCGATTCGCGGTGCTGACTGAAAGAGGGAGGAGCACGAGCGGCGGTGAGGAGGTTGTCGCCATCGTGAAGGGAGAGAGAGAACAACAAGGGGAGAGAGAAAGTACGAGGGAGAGAGAGACTTTAGGGCCGGCGGCCACAATAAGGAAGAAGAAGGAGTTGGGGGGTTCGAACCCCCCTCCTCTTTTATTTTTTTTATTTACTTATTATTTTTATTATTATTATTATTATTATTATTAGTAGTAGTAGTAGTAGTAGTAGTAGTAGTAGTGTTAGTATTATTTTAAAATACTAATAAACTCTTTTTTTTTTCTTTATTTATTTATTTATTTTAAATACCAAGAAGTACTAATAATAAAATGTAAACATCCAAATAAGTACATGTATAAAATCATGAAGTTAAAGATCTCGAAATTCTTAAAACAAGTTTAATATTAAATATGACAAAAGCAAATTAAAATATAGAAAGTATATTTTTCAATTAGGGTAACTCTTTTAATGATTCTACTTTAAAATATATAAGTAAGATATACTTTCGTAAACACTGTAGGATACTTTATAAAAATGCTCTACGCTCTAACGATAAATTTTAAGGATTCATTATTTAATTGGCTAATTTCGTTATTTAATACGAACGAAACTTTGAGATGTTACACAAAAGGTTCGCCATAGCTAGTGTATGCGAGCTGCAAAACGCTCTTCGAGAACAACCCAGATATCTTTGGCAATGGTGGCATGTAAAATACTGCCATGCAATCTTGAGTCAGCTGAGTTGATAATCCATGCCATCACCATTGAATCAGCCTTCTCCCAGTCAGTGGTGATATTCTAGTGAGGTATTTGCAAGTTTCTTGACACTTCCATCAACAAAGTCAAGCTTTGTCTTTACACACTAGGTTGTTTTCATAAAACGAGCCTAGTTGGGACCAGAGGTGTTATCTTGAGCTATCTAAGGAACCAAGATAATAAGGTGAAGTTGATGCAATAGTGGTCAAGGGACTGTTATGATCATTGTCTCTCTTCTCGGGATCAACCCACGGATGTGATAAATTGATGATAATAAAGGCTACAACTTCTCTTATATATATATATAGAGAGAGACACACACCGACATCGAAGACTAGCTACATGATAAGAATAGGAGCTAACTTTTAACTAATTTAATCTGTCTGATAAGAATAGGAGCTAACTTACAGCTAATCTATTACAAAAATTCGAAAAATAAATTCAATTCTTCCTTATCTCTATACAAAAATAACATATTCTTATCACAACACATAACCTACTAGTATTAGCTTTATTAGACTTGAACTCGAGATCTTTTAATTAAGCTAAAACAACGATAGTGCTAGCTGATATATATGCTAGATGGTGGTGATGCACCTGACTAATTATCATAAAAACTAGAATAACAATGAGAATTTTAAATAAGTCACCCATGAATATGTTGAAGACAATTACAATACATGTCATCAATTAGAGATTTCCTTCAACTTAAGCTAGGAAACGAAGATAAGTTGTTAATCATTGTCACTAGTAATGAAATAATTTTTTATCAGAGGTAATGGGTTTTCTTTAATCCCATTTTACATGTTAATCATTACACCATGATAATAATCACTTTAAACCATGGAATGATGGGGATGGAGAGGTTTTTGCATGGGAAAAGAAGAAGGATTGAAAGAAAAGGCAATGGAAGTAAGAGGAGAATTCATAGTATCAACCTTGTTGCCTAGACTTTCTAGTGCCTTGACCTGTGACCTGAGAAACTTGAGGTAGTTAGCAGCTTCATCAAGCATTGATGCAGTGTCCATCTTGCTTCCCCCAGGCACAATGTTCTGTAAAACCCTAATCCTTTCACTTATTCTCTCCCTCCTTTGCCTCGCCGCCACTGTTTGCGGATCGCTCGATATCCTCACATTCTTCCTCTTAGGCTTTTCCACTGCCTCCAAGGCCAAGTTCACAGGCCTAAATGCTGCAGCTCTATATATCATTTCCTTCATCTGTGCTATTGCCTCTGGATCAGGTTCTTCGATCGAAGAAGAGACCGATGAATTAGGTTGCTGGAAATTGATGTTAGATGGATAAGGACTACTCTCTTCCCATCTGGGTTTCTTGGATTTTTGTCGATTCTCTGAGCTAAGACCGAAACCAAATTCAGTAGAAGACGAATTTTGAACAGCTTTGATTATCTCATCAAATTGACCATTACTTCTCTTTGAGTAATCACCCTTGTTGGATTCTACTATTTTTCCTTGATTGATGTATTGATCTGAGGAGCTTTGAGACACTGTTTCGTCATTGATAGGACACTGCATGTTTTTGTTTCTTCCATCATTGGAAGAATTACTCTCAGATAATTCACCAGAGGAAGCTGCACTTCCATAATTGAAGTTGTTGCTCCACATGGTTTTGCAGTCAGATAAAATCATTGAAATCCCATCATCTTCCACAGAAGTTTCTGTGTTGCTGTTAGTTGTTGAAAGCAAGCAATCAAGAGAATCAAGAGAGCAACCACCCTTTCCATTTTGTGAGCCATTGATAAGTTGTTGTTGTTGTTGTTGATGGTGGTGGTGGTGGTGGTAGTGGGCCATGTTGAAATATGGCATGGAGTTATTGACTGAAATGGAGGGGAATGATTGGGATGTTAAAGCTTCTCTCCAGCTGGTTCCAGCACCTAGTTTCACTGGCATGGTTGCTGCATGCTGTGACAGATTTGTGTTCTGCATCTCTTGTATTTGATTATGAAAACTCGAACTTATGTTGGGCATGGTGTAGACTCCTTCAAGGTCTTGTTGCTGAGTGCTCCACATGATTGGTGTGGCTTTTTCAAATTGAGGCATCACATCTCAGACCATCCATAGATGATTGTAACTTGTGTTATAAACCTGAAAGGTGTCGTCTCTTGATGTATAAGTAACAATATTAGTTACAATTAGTGACAACTAAATATATTAGTTACAATTGTACAAAAGTAACTTTAGCCTTAAGGCGTTACCAGTAGAATATCCAGCTACTGCTACTGCTTGTTTTAGCCTTCAATGTCAGTACAATACAGAGGATTGGATGCAGCTTTTATACCAGGTTTTGCACATTCTGGTATTATCATTAACTCCCTTCTTCAATTCAATATCATGAAAACTGTGATGAAGTGAAAGCACAAAAAAAAAAAAAAAAAAAAAAAAACAAATGTATTTAACAAACTGGTGGGAGAAGAGTAAGATAAGCTAAGAACATAGACCATATGACAACTTAATTTTAATTTGTTGTGAACAATACAAGTAAGATAAGAACATAGACCAGATGCATTTAACAAAATGGTGGGAGAATAGAAAGTGAGACAATAATAAGGTTGTTGTACCTTCGGCTACTATTGGAAACTTGTAATGATGCAGTGTGTGTGTTTGTTGGGAAGAACCTTGTATAGGTAGGAATAGCAAAAGGTACTTGCTTTTATAATAAAACAAATATCGGTACTTGAGCAATTGCGTCAGTTTAAACGGTATAATAAATAAGCACTTGAATATGAAATTATGAATATGAGACAAAAAATTAAAATGAAAGAAGGGGAGGGGGGGCTATTTAAATTATGAATGTCAGTTCTGACCTCTTTTTGGTTGATCAGTGAAAACTGCAACACCGTAAAAAAAGCATCTTTTAACAGAGTTTTACGCTCTTTACAAAAGATTTCTGTTAATCATGGTTTTAATCATAGGCCTGCTATGTTTTCCCGTTCTACCACAGTATTTATCTGTCTACATAGAGATTGTGTCTTCTGTTATTTGAATACCAAATTTTTGACATAAGTGACAATGACCTCTCTATTTCTTACCAATTCTGTACCTCGTTTGCATACATGTTTCTTTAAAATGCATATAGAGAAAACAACATTAGAGACATTGTATTGAAGTCCAAATTTTGGTATAAATATATATACATTGTTCCGTAAAATTTGGTGTACAAATAAAATAATATAGTCGTTAACTGTGTTATAATTGGGAAAAAGGATTTAACGTGAGTTGGTCAAGTGGTAGCTCATTTGGTCTCTTAACCGTCTCGAGTTGGAGCCTTAGGTATGGAGCAACCTCGCTGGGAGACTCTTACCGCTTAGTCTGAGCTCAGTTGGATCAGACTGGATGAGTCGAATTCTGGATAAATCAAATCCGAGTATCGGTTGGTGTAAAAAAATAAATAATTGAAAAAAAGGGTCTAATGCATAAGGCTTCTACCGAGTGAATCCAGGAGAGTAAATGTTCGCCATCTTACCTTTAAGTGAAAAAGTTGTTTCCAAAATTCGCGACCCCTTTGTTACCTAATCATTGTGTCCAGGCTCGCCATCAAGTGTATAATCAGTTTATTAAATTTTCAAGTGTATAGATGTAACACCTGAAAAATTATTAGAAAACCACATGCACAATCTGGAAAGATATGGCATATATATTTACACCCACAGCATTGTTTGTTTTGGTTATTAAACCTGATAGTGGAGAAAGGACATAAACATGTTGGCAGAGTAGCAAAATGCAGTCAGGTTAGCAGATAGAGAAAGCCAATAGCCTAATGGAAAGTGTCTCTTCTCATTGTAGTTTATCTTTTGTTTAGAACTTTAGAGTGATCAGTTTTTGCATTGCGTCCAAAAAGATACAGAGAGGTAGGATCAACTGAGTTTTGATCAGTCTTGTAGCTCCTTCACATGCACTGATGCACAACATCATTACAGGTTACAGCTAAGTGAATATGGGTTCCCATAGCATTTTGCTTCAAATCTTAGGTGATCTTCATTTTAAATTACATGTAATTAAATGATTACCAGCTTTTATAAAATTCATTCTTTTATTTCTGACATCAACTTTATGTTATACAGTATCAAGGGTGTTGTATGTGGTTAATGAAATCAATAATATTATTTATACAATTCATAGCCTAATAAAGATGCAGGATTTGAGTACATAATTTTTTTTTGGTGTACACCAAGGGTATCCCCCAGCCGACAGCCGAAGACTAATCCCCTCTGAGGCGTAGAGATCACCGAAGTGGTTTTGCCTCTATCAACAAAGCCTTTTCCATGCCCACGGCAGGGATCGAACCCCTGACATCATGCTTAAGGAACCCAGCTATCTACCAACTGTGCTGGGCTTTGTTGGTTGAGTACATAATTTTTTAATAAGCAATTTTTTTCTTTTTTTTAAGTGGAGGAGTGAGTAAGCATAGTTACCAAAATTTCAACTCGGGTGCATAATATTACGAAGTTTTACCATTTAATTAGTACATAATATCATTGTAATGAAGTACTTCTCTCAAGATTCCACGAATGAATATTTCCCTAAAATCCCAAAAAAAAATCTTTCTTTATCCAAAAAAAATAGTAACAAATTTTAATTAACCAACAAAAACAAAAGAAATATTTTAACACAAATTACAATAACATGACATAATTTACTCATTAATTACATATTCACAAAAATCACTATAATTAATGTTCAAAAAATGCAACCAATCATAAGTTCTTGACATTTGATAGATAAATTTTTCTCTTTCTTTTATATTTAATGTTTATTTTTTTATTATTCAATCACAATTTCAATATGCAATTTACAAACATGTTTTATTTATTATTGGGATACTGATTTGTGACAAATTTTTTTAATATAATTTTTCTTGTCGAGGGAGTATTTGATAATCTTAGACATTTTTATTTTAGAGATTCAATGATATATTAATTAATTTTTTTTTATTTTAACATTGATTTTAAACATTTTGAAATATGTGAAATGTATGATAATTAATACTCCCTTAGGGTAGGTGTTTATTATACGTAGTATTAATTAATTTTTTTAACTTTAATTTTGATTTTAAACATTTTAAAATATGTGAAAAGTGTAATAAATTAATAGGAAAATGCTAAAGAGTGCCCTTAGCGCATTGTTTAAGAGAATAAAAAAAGTAGTTTTGTCTTGGAAAATCTTAAATTTATAACCCCGAGAACTAGTAGACTTAGATTTCTAATGTAAACTTTATTCTTTAACCAATACCCTTAGGGCACTGGTTAGCATAACTCTAATTAATACTTCCTCTTATGTTTATTATAAGAAAAAAAATTAACTTCACCATTTTTAAGGAAATTAGTTGAATGCATTTAATTTTATAAAATTCATAAAAAAATAGATACTTTAAGAAATTTGCATTTAGAATGAAATAAAAATGAAACGAGAAAATCACTTATTGAAAATATTTTAGGAATAATAGATAGTTGGTTAACTTTTTCTTATACTTGAAATCAAGATAAATATGTTTTTTTCCTTATATTAGAGACCATAGAAATTATAGTGTGAAAATAATATCATAAAGTTGTATGATTTTATATTTTTCTTAAAGTTGGCGTATTAAATTATTTTATTAATTTGTCCAAAATTCTTAAAATAACAAATAAATTGTAACAGAGAAAGTTATTATTTAGAAAACATAAACTAAACAATACTTTCTGAAATATGAAGTATATACGAATATGAATGGGAAACTTCCACAGCAATTTGGGTGGGGCCTCACATTGGGCCAAGTGGTTTTGTACAAGATGAGAATATGTCAAAATCACAATGAATGCATGCAACTTTTTTTTTTTTTGGTAATTTAATGCATGCAACTTTTATAATACTGCATTTTATTTCTTACAATTGAATAAGGTTGTATCACTACTTAAACAAATTTTCAAGGCTTTAAGAGTTGGATGTTTAATTTTTATATATATAAAAGATTTTAGTTGAAAGATTATTTAAAAGAAAAAAATGAATTTGAAGAATTAATCACCATACTTCTATCAGTGGATAGTTAGAGAAAAAAATAGTACAAACATGTCGAGAGCTGTCTGTTTAACATGAGGCCATTGTTTTCTCGGCTCGGCTAGCAAGCTTCAATCACAAACCTCTCCCACGTGAATTGAACGCACTTACTCACCCGTGGCCACAATTCATTGGTGGAATTATTGATGAGAACCCCTTGTTCACATGGGATGCAAGATCAAAAGAGGGACCATCTCATCCAATCCAATCCAATCCAAGTTATGTATGCGTCTAACTTACTAACTTATTTATGAAGATTTCCTTCCAGCTCTAGAATATTGTGATGGACTAGACCTGATGGACTAGACCCCAGGCCGAGATCACAGGGTATCGGACCCTATCCAGCCGAGGCCACTCTTCTCGACCACCTATACTGACAGGCCGAGATCGATGCCTTTCAGGCATGCAGGCACAGCCTAAACGGGCCGAGCTCGTTCCCCCAATACAGCTCACACGTTCCTAAAGCCAACAAGGACAGGATGTCGGCCGAGTTCCATCTCGGTCTTATCCTCTTAAGGCTCGTAACGGGCTGGATTGTAACACCCCGATTTGACAACTTGAAAATAACATTTCTTTAATTAATATAGTGAAAATTTGGGCCAATTTTTTTTTTTTTTTAAACAGTGTTATACAAGGTGAGAACACTTAGATTTTCAAATCATGTTTGCAATTTTAAACTCATGTTCTCACATTGCATAAAACCTTTCAAGTTCCAAACCGAGATGTTACGAAACATCGCACTTTGAAACTTGTTTTCACAAAACACATTTAAAAGCCCATTTCGTTTGTTTTAACCGTAAAACTTAATCTCGGTTATCCAGTTTTTATAAAACATAATTCGGGTGCACATGTGGATGTAGCTAATGATGTCTAAGTACCTGGTAAGGGAGTACAATACTTAAACATAGACACTATAACGATAGATCTCCGTCCAACGTAATGCTCCTCCGAGGAGTCGAACCATCGATCATCAAGTTCTCGAGACGAGCTTGACCTCCTTCTCCTTCGAGACTCCATCTCGGTCTTGTCTTCGTAGGCCAATGCTTGCAGCGCCAATTCCCAATATAAACTACTCACTCTGTCACCTGTGGACATCATCACAGAAGTCCACAGGGAAGGGGGAAAGACAAAGAGAGTAAGCATTCCGAACGACGTATCGTCGACGGTGTGGGTTTACGATAGGCAAAATATTAAGACAATACAGGCATACAACAATACACATTCATAGCGCAACAATACAGCAGATATTTATGCAGAATGCATGAGAATGCAATGCAATTGTCGCATTATCTAACACTTTATCTCTCACTTAAGGGGATTCTCTTAATTAGCTCATCTTGCAAAGTCGAAGTCTCTTAATCAGATTGTCTCGCATAATCGAAGCCTCTTGTCCACATATCTCAAGTCTGTAACATCGGAAATTCAGGATTTATGGTTTGGGTCTACATCTCCTCGGAATCCAACCACCTAGTTCGGAAGCAATCAGGAGTACAGGATCTCTAACCTCACCGGCTTTTACTGGATGGCAAAGTGAATGCATTCATAAAATAATGGCCCGGGAAAATAAAATAAAATAACCTCATCCGGCCGTGTTCGAGCATCCCTCTCACTGATCAAGATTTAGTCAAGGGGGTGTCAGTCCTCTGTCTAGTGTACATGTGGTACTTCGTCCACACCACTGAGTGACCAGCTCCGACTGGTTCAGCCAGGGCCCCTATGGTTTTTCCCACCTAGACAGACTTCTCAAGGCTTCTTGACGAATCACCGTCATTGTCGTCCCCTATCTTAATCATCCAGCTGAACACCACAAGGGTAATTCAGGTGTATCTTCCTCTCCACTACTTCGGGTTAGGGTTTTAAAGTCATGAGGTTACACTTGTTTGATCTAACGTCGACCCATCCTAAGTCATCTCCGTCATACAACTCCGACTATATGCGGAATGCTTCTGTGGGACTCGACCACTATGTCTGACGGGCTCCGACCCATCCTGAATCATTCTCGGCATACGGCTCCGACCAGTATGCAGGATATCCACAATCTCTCCGACGGGCTACGACCCATCCAAAATCATCATCGACATATAGCTACGACTATATGCGGAATATCAATCATCATTCTGACGGGCTACGACCCACTCAGAATCACATCAGCATATGGCTCCGACCATATGCGGGATATCCATCAATCTTTGGTAGATAGGCTCCGACCTATCTCAGACCACTCTCAACATATGGCTACGACCATATGGAGACTATCTCATCATGTGGCTACGACCACTTGGAAATTATCTCAACACATGGCTACGACCATGCGAAAATCATCTCAACATATGGCTTCGACCATATGGAAACTCTCTCTGTAGGATTCGGTATTCTTTGCTTCCGGTCCAAGGACATCATCGTCGTCATCATATCATCAACTCGATCCACGTGCTTGGCGCATCAGCATCATCCGGTTCTGCCGCGTGTTCATCCCTTAGAGACTCGCTCTAATCGTTGGGGAATTTCTTATTGTTTTCTATGTCTTTCTATGTCTTATCCATTTTTGCGGGATGATGCATTATGCACATGCAATAACAATATAAGCAATATATCTCAACATAAACGAACATATCAATCAATCAATACCATGTGATGGCATAGGTCTGAGTCTTCGTATACCACGATACAAACAATCACACAATTTATCGGGTATACTACTAGCTACAATAGACCTTTACTCCGACTTTGAGAGAGTACGGAGTGTCCTAATAGATCACCTAAATACCACGGTGTCTTAGGGAAGCTTCTCTCTCACCTCAACTCCAGCAATTACTTTGTACGAAATCGTTGCGGGTCCTCCCGTCTGCCAGCTGCTCCAGGTTCTTGAATTGTACGCACCTCATACTAGATAGGAGACACTAACGTTACTAGTCTATCTAATTGATCGTCATACTTAGAATCTAAAACGTGCTTTTCGAAAACTCCTTTCACTTCTTATCGGAAAATCGTAAAACTTCAAGACTTTCTCAAATCAAAATCCAACTTTCACTATACTTTAAATACTTAGAAATCATTATAGAAAAACAATGAAATCGTTTTAAATAAATGGATCGGTTGCTGGTCCGTCTTGGACAGCAGCTCGCTCGATCCCGAAAACATCGAATAACGTCACCTTTGAAATCCAACTTTTCTTAAATCACGTACCATTTAAAACTCAAACTTAAAACCAACAAAACACATCTTCAATATTGAAAAAAAAATTAAATAAATCTGGACAGCAAAGATGCAAGTCCATAAGCCACTCTTTTAGAAAATACGGAAATACCGTAAAATTGCACTTTTCAAACCAACTTTATCCTACGTTAAAAAATCAACTTCAAATCACTTTAAAAACATTTTAAAACAAGAATTACATCTTAGAAAAATTCTGTACAGCATCATATGCTAAGTCCCAAGTTCACTTTCCATTGTTCAAAACCAATTTAAATCCATAAACAAATCAAGCATCTTGAAAACAATTCAATAAACACTTTGGTCAACACTTTCTCAAGTTCAAACACTTAAAATCAAATGTGAGTAGCATAATGCTTCAATCAAGACAAACCGTTTTGGCACTTAGCACATAGCACGTAGCACATTTTCAAAACATAATTTCAAACTAATAGCCTAGACCGAAACGCCGTAAACAATTAACTTTGCAAACTCAATCATGCATAATCTAAACATATCATCAAGCAATCATTCATTCAATTACTTCAAGACATTTTAATCATCATACAAGTCCAGCCAAGTCACAAAACAAAACACAAAATTCATGTTTGTCAAAACATTTAAATAAAGCTTTTGCTCAATCACGGGAAAGCACAAAAGATAAAATTTAAAACTACATCGAATCAACTTGTTTAATTCTCAAAACTTCCAGAACATACCAATATATGTTAAAGTTAATCATATAAAATTTGCAAGTCATTTGAACAATCTTAAGTTAGGTTTCCAATCAGATTTTGCATAAAAAGCAAGATAGAACTGTCGCTGACCTCCGGCCAAAATGCCATTGTTAAAAATAGTGTTTCAACTCCGAATTGCATGAAAATTGGTATAAATATTCTTTACACAATCAAGATTATCTCATAAAAATTACAGATCATTTGGAGTTGTGCAAGTCATTCTTTTTCAATTAAATTCGTCACTAAGTCTGGAAAATCTGAACCAAACGGTTCACTGTTTTTCAATTGGTAAAAATATCAAACCAACTCCAAATCACCTCAAATTTTACAGAGAGTCACACGACATGTTTAAGGAGCTACCATAAAAATTTCAAGCAATTTAGATTAATTTAGGTCAGAAAACGCGGTTTAGGTTTTTCCTTGAAAACTTATTTTTCCGAAATAGTTTCCACCAAAATGACTCCATTTCAATTAACAAACCAACTCAAAAAAATCATATAAAGATTCAGAGAAGTTCATTTTAACATACTTAAGTCAGTGACAAAATTTCAGAATTATTGAGCATGCACAAATATTATTTATCAAGGTTAAAAACTCACCTATCCAATTTTCAGCACAAAGCTTTATCAAGTAAACTTGTTCATTTATTCCAATCATCACATAATTACAAGTCATCAAGTTGAACATCATGTTCACATACTTGTTTATGCATATATATTAATCAAATAAAGAGGTCAAACTCTTAAGCATATATAAACCGAATCATGCATCACATAAACACTTAGACAAATTTTCATTTAACTTTCACTTAATTACATTAAAACCGTATGCATCATTAGTCTTTTAAAAATTATTTCTTCAAGGAATAGTTTCACAAATCAACATATAGTTTCATGACATGAACACATATACATTCAAGAAAATTTAGCTCCAAAGTTAAGGCCCAAACCGTGACCTTAATTAGGTTTTCTCAAAAACATTTTTCAAAGATTAAAGACTTCTAAAAACAACTTCAAATCCAATAACAATTTCACATCATTCATCAAGCAAGTAAAAATATACTCCTAGCATGCATTTTCTACATAAAACCATGAGCATCATTACATCTCTAAACAATTTTTATTTCACATCAAACACTTAAGATCAACACAAAGTTCATGGAAATCACATATTCATCAATTAGACTTAAGAAAATCTTAGCCCTTTTCATTTACACATACAAACCGTGACTAGTCCATGATTTTCTTAAAAGAGTTTTCTTAAAGATTCAAACTTCCAAATCATACTTAGAATCTCAAGATAATCACATGCACATAACAAAATTCAACATCAAAACTTCCAACCTAAAGATCATGCACAAACCGTGGTCATTACAAGGAAAATCACCAAGGAAATCAATCATTTTCAAAGATCTTCACATTAAAAACTCAAGCATCAACACATCATAGTTCAAGCATAGATCTTAACATGCATGCAAGCAAAAACACTAGATCTTTGAAAAATCTTTCATGAAAACTTAAAATCAAGTCCTTTTCAAAAACACTTTTAAGAGATCAAGAAGAAAACTCAAGATCATGAGAAAAACACTTTCTTAACAACAACCTCAAGATCAAGTTCAAAGATCAACATGCATGTAAAGAAAATCACTAGATCTAACTTGAAAACCAACATGCATCAACACTTTTCAAACCAAATCAAAGCTTTAGAAAGAAATCATGAAGAATGAAAATGAATCAAAGAAAAAGGTTTAAAACTTTTAAGATCATGAGATGAAATGCTCACTTAATTAGATTTTCAAAATCAAGTCCAAATCTTTGGTTTTCTCTTTGGTTTTCCTTCCTCTCCTCACGGCTCACTCACTCTCCTCTCTAAGGTCCATGGTTTTTCTTTCTCTTCTTCACTAACTTGACTTGATCTTGGTTAGAATATGAAATGTGTAGAGTTTGTTCTCCTTCTCTCTATTCGGCCACTCTCTCTCTCTTTCTATGTGTTGAACTTGATTGTGTTCAACATCATGTGTGTGTTTGGTTTGGAATGGGAAGTGAAGGAAATGAAAAAATGGAAACTAAAGAGGTGTGTGTTGATCACTCCCTCTCCCACGGTTTTGTTGGTGTGTGTGTGTTAGCCCACTAATCCTTGAAGATTAGGGCTTAATCAAGGATTAAGGTGCTAATCAAAACTTAATCCTCATTAGCATAAGTTTAGTGAAAACTAATTCTAGATTAGTTCACTAACCTTGAGGGTTTAGTGTTTTAAGAGAGTGATTAAGTCCTTAATCAAGGATTAAGAACTCGATTAGGGTTTTAATCAAAGATTAGGATACTAATTAGGGTTTTGAGAAATGATTCTAGATCAAGATAATTGGACTTTGATTTCTTTGAAGCTTGGAGTGAAAATAATTTTCCTTCTTAAAACCATAAAATCATATAAATCAATTAAGATGACAAAATCTCAATAAAAACCTCAAGCAATATGATTCATTGAAAACCTTAGAAAATCAAGCACATAAAATCTCACACAAGTAAATTTAATTTCAAAGCATAATAAAAAAAACCCATCATGAATCGATTTTCAAATCAATTAGGTTAAATCTATAAAAATGCATAAAGAGATTTATTTCTTGAATGAAATCACAAATAATAAAATTACTCCAAACTCAATAAAATCATTTGCTTAAACTCTATAAAAATCTTTGTTTACCAAAATTCCGTAAATCGAAAATTGATTACGTAATCGAATAAAATACTCATCGAAAATCATTTGTAAAACAATATCTCAAAACTCTTCTTTAATAAAAACTTATTTATGTCGATCGGGAAAATACGGAATGTCACATGGATCGCCTGGCCCACAACACCACAGGCCCATTAGGGCATCCAGCTACCCCTATAAGTAGTACAGTGCTACATGGGGCTCAGGTACGCTTTCTAAACCCTAAGTTTACATTGCACACACAGTGATTAGGGCATCCCAGGTTATCCTACTGATACCTGTGAAACTCAGAGAATCATACAGCAAATCTAGGTCAAACCGCCTCACTAGGTCTCTCACTGTGGCCTTAGTGAACGACCTGATCTAGAACAAGACAAATATAATTCACCATATCTATTAAATTGCAGAAGTGGATTTAGTATCATGCATGGGACAATCATGTGATACCGATCCTATGTGTAATTTGAATGTCAAAATTCTAATAATCCAAGAGAAAAATATTTCATCGATATCAATTTTAAATATAGATTAAATAGTGATAAATTGTTTTATGAAAATGCTAACATGTGCTTTATTAATAAGTTAAATATGATTTATAAGCATTGAAAGTTGATGCTTTTTAAGTTCACGAGAAAAGAAAAACTTGGGACTTATAATATTTTTTTCACTTCTAAAAAGCTTTACAAGTACTCTTAGCAAGACCTATTGTTTTATCAAAATACAATTTATGAAGTAAAGGATGGCTATAGATTCTTGCTTGGACCTCAAGAAGCCTTTGTTCACCACAATCTGGTATGGAATAGTTTCTCTATTCCTAAACACTGTTTCATTCTATGGCTCACTATGCTTGATAAACTCAGAACAAAAGACAGCCAAGTTTTGTTCATGACTATCAATCCAATTTGCGATTTATGCACTGGTGCTATGGAAACTAGAGATCACCTCTTCTTCTCTTGTCCGTGGAGCAGAGAGTTGCTGGAGCTTGTATGCAATTATTGGTGCTGTTTAGATAATTGGTACACTAGTTTTGATAATTGGCAACGTTGGCTGAGGTTCAGTTTTAAGAATAAGAACAGGAAGCGATTTGTCTATGCAGCCATGTCTGCCACTGTGTATCACACATGGAAGGAGAGAAATCGAAGACTCTTCACGCATAAAGCTTTGAGACCGGATCAAGTTTTTGCTCTATTAAAGAAGGAATTAGCTCTTAGAATTTTTTTAGTTTGTCCTAGTCTTAAAAACTGGATAAATTCTATTATGTTTGATAGGATTATGTTAGAGATTTGATTATTTTTGCTTTTGGTTGGGGGTTGTCCTAACCGATTGCTTTTTGTATTCTTTTGGAACCTCTTTGGTCATTGAACCCTTCCTAAAAGGTGACTTTCACCAAAGGGGTTTGGTTTTGTTTTTTTTTTTGCATTGTTTCGTGGTAATATAATTTTTATTTTACCAAAAAAAAGACCTATTGTTTTAACTTAATCATAAATTATTGTGAATTGGAATATTTTATTATTCATTTGAGTTAAATAATTATTAAAAAAAACTTTATCATTTTAATAATTATTTTCAACTTGAATAAGAATATTTTTAATACATAAAAAATAACGATGGTAAAAGGAAAAAAAAATTAAATATATTGCGTATTAAATCAAAATGTCTTGTATCAAAACCTATTTATAGTATAGTGTGATATATATCAACTTGGAAAGCACCAACTATACTCATATCGAGATTCAACATGTATCACTATACCTGTTGTATTATACTGCTAGTGTGCAACTTTCTTATTTCATTTGTTTGTTATTGGTTGTCATCAACTCATTTAGCCAGTAATATATCATCACGTCAGCCGAAAAGTATAATTATGATAATGAGAGAACATCTGGACATGTGTCTTAAAGATCATCTGAGAATCATGTCATCATCTTATAATTATATTTATGTTTAAGTATCCATTTACAAATAGTATCAAATAATGAGTAAAATTTTCCATTAAAGAGTAGGGTATTTCTATCATGCAATCCAAAATTGGATGGTTGCTATGCAACCTTTTCTTAAACCAATAAGAAGTTGCCACCTTTGCCATGTCATTATTTGAAGTAGTTAAAATTAGTTTTTTGAAATTTAGTCCAACATAAAAAGTAAATTAAAAATTTAGTCCTTTGTACCTATAGACAAATTATAACTTTTAATTTTAAATTTAGTCACTTGCATTAAGCCTTTTTACACAAGTGACTAATTTTAACTACTTTTAATTTTTTTTTTTAAATTAAAAGTTATAATTTGTCTATAGGTACAAAGGACTAAATTTTTAATTTACTTTTTATGTTGGACTAAATTGCAAAAACCTAATTTTAACTAGGTTTAAGAAAAGGTTGCATAGCAACCATCCAATTTTAGATTGCATGACAGTAACTCCCTAAAGAGTAAAATTAGTTGACCCAAAAGTTTGTGAGCCAGTTTTTATTTATTTTAATTTTTAATAAGAGATTAGCTACCCAAAATCAATGATTAAACTGTCACTTTAGTTCCTGAATTTACACAACACTTTCACTCTAGTCCCTGAAATTAACAAAATTGCTTTTAGGTCCCTGACTTTGTAAAAAGTCATTCACTTTAGTTCCTGCCCCTAACCTCCATCAACGTACATTAACAGAATGATGATGTGACTGTTAGTTACAAGAAAAGTTGATACTTTCAATTTTTAATATCATGAAGCCTGAACAACCGAGAACGAAGAAGATGGCGGTGATATGGGTTGAGATTTTTCTTCCGTTAATTTTTCATCTTAAAATATATTCAACTGTTAAAAATTTGAGGGAGGGACAATCCTGTGTTCAGTGTGTAAATGCATTGATAGAAATAGCCAATGAAAAATCATCACGTGGCACTTAATGGATTGACTAACGAATTGATGGACTAAGGGACATATGTGATGTCCTTTTGATCTTTGAGGAGCTTAATTGGTTCCCAAAAATTTTCAAGGACTTAGTTATTAATGCTAGGTATATATATCTTTTAGGAATCTAATAACCTATTAACTTTATATCACAATACCACCCCGTTAAAATTAACCTCATCTGGGCATGGAAAAGGCTTTGTTGGTAGAGGCAAAACCTACTTCGATGATTTCTACGTCTCAGAGGGGATTAGTCTTCGGCTGTCGGCTGGGGGATACCCTTGGTGTACACCAAAAAAAAAAAATTAACCTCATCTTCAAGGTAAAAATAAGGGCATGTTTGCTGGGATTTCTGAACATACAACTTTCCATGTTGCTTTAGTGGAATCAAATCATTCCCATTGTACTAGGATTTGCCGAATTATATAGGAACCTTTGATTATATTAATTTGATGCATAATGTTTTTGGCCACATGATTGGTCCTTCTTCAATTGTTGTAAGTGGTAGAGGGACGTAAGTAGATTGGTTATCCCCTTTGCATGTCTTCAGCTGAGATATGTGAAATATTGGGTGCATCTTAGCTGATTGAGGAAGTAATAGCTTGTAAGCTACTGCACCAAGTTTTTAAGTTATTATAAATGTTCCAAAGTACCTCATCAAAGTTGATTTTGTCTTTACTAACAAAACTTTATCCTTAAATTTTTCATTTATTTTCATCTAGTTGGGAATAGAAGACAAGTGAGTGACCGTCTTAATATCTCTATTTTGATTTGGGTTTGTTCAATGACAATTAAGTAGCAATCATAAGTTATGAAAATGAAATATTTCTCTCTTCATGTAAATAAAAGGGAATGTTGGTAGATTTATTTTTCTTTTCTTTATCCCATTAAAAAAACTTCAAAAAAAGTGAACTGAGTGCCCTAGTGTTTTTAAATTCACCAAATCCGATTGTATTGTTACACCACATGTCTGTATCGAGAAACTTATAGTACAACTACTTTTAGGTCCGTGCAATGCACATATTGTTTATTTTTAGTTACTATTATATTTGGAGATTTCAAAAAATAATTATATTTAGATTATTTTAGTAGTTCAAATAAGTAATAATCATTTTGGGTTTTAGAATTGAATTAGCACCAATTTATTAATAAACATAAAATATGTTATTAAAAACCTAATGATAAAATTTGGTAAAACCTAGTAACGATATAATGTAAGGTTCTTTTTATCGTCTTACGGTGCGACTGTCTTCTTTTAATTTAAGAAGTACAATCCAAATATTAAAAAAATATATAACACTGAATAACAATATATATTCATTCTTTTGCCTTTTTTTTTTTTTTTTGCTTTTGCGGTTGAATTTTGGACCGCACTATCTTTATTAGATATATGTTCTAAAGTTCATTTTTTAGTTTTGTCAATATTTTTCATTATGCAGATGGCGTTATCACATGTAAATGATAAAGTTTTCTGTAAATTCTTTTTTTTTTTGGAACTTAAAAATTAAAATTTCCAATACTTTTAAATTATATTTATCTTTTTAATAAGTGCTATTAGGACATTTGTTAGCATTTTTTCATTACATACAATGTCTTGCAAGTATATAGCGTGTTGCTAATATATATATATATATATATATATATATATATATATATTATAAATCTATTAAACACAAATTTATTTAAAAACATATATTTGATATAGATTCATACTATTTGGTAACATCACTTCAAAAAAAACTATTTGGTAACATGTATATAACTTGATAATAAAAAGATGTTTGTGATAAAAAAAAATATCCTATTGCAAATGAAAAAAAAATATTTTAAATTTGTCAAGTATGTTAAATAATTGGTTAAAAACAAAATAATGTGAGCAGGTCAATCATGTGATAATATGAAAAGAAAA
The DNA here is from genome assembly GCA_037953625.1 of Crotalaria pallida. Lineage (NCBI taxonomy): Eukaryota > Viridiplantae > Streptophyta > Magnoliopsida > Fabales > Fabaceae > Crotalaria > Crotalaria pallida. Next base: position 23,223,034 of record CM075654.1, read on the forward strand.
AAAAGGAATGTAATAAATTGACATACATGCTACTATACGTTGATCCTACTGATATATATGACAAATGAGAATCCAAAATAAAAAAAGATGAACTAACAAAACAAATATTTTATGACAAAAAAAACGATAATATGTTTGTCAACACGCTAGTACTGATGAGTAGATAAAATAGTATATTGTCATGTTTTTCGTAAATGGTCATGCCAACGCTACTCCGGTCCTTGTCGACGTGCATTGTCATTGTCATGTTTTTTCGTAAAGAGTTGCATGTCATAAAATAGTATATTTGAAAATCGACATTCTTAAAGTTATATTTTATGATAAAGTTGAAAATTTCGTTGGTGATCTTCAATACCTATATGAAACTACTTTATGTCTTGGTTATTATGTGAAAAACCGAATTTTGTATTAATGAAACTACTAACACATTTTAAATTATTATTGAAAAATAACACTGCAAATACTTACAAAACAACTAAGTTTTGTCCTGCATCTAATTGACTTGTCATAAATCAGAAAAAGTATTTATGAGAAAGTTAGCTAATATTTTAGATATCAACAATAACACAATGTTCTTATTTCTCAAGAGTTGTTGAGATTGTATGGTAAAAGGAACATATCCCCAAGGTGCCTTATGAAGATTGATATTCAAAAAGCTTATGATACTCTTGATTGGAGATTTATTAGTGATATGTTCACAGCCTTTAAATTTCCTGAGAAGTTCAAATCCTGGATTTGGACTTGTGTTACCTCTGCATCATACAGAATTGTCATCAATGGTCAGAAATCAGAAACTTTTACTGCATCCAGGGGTTTGAGGCAGGGTGACCCTGTGTCCCCTCTCCTTTTTGTCCTTGCTATGGAGATTCTGACAAGACACTTGCAATCTGCTGCTAACCACAGGAACTTTAGGTATCACCCTTTATGCAAGGAATTGAAACTGATTAACCTAGCCTTTGCAGATGATCTCATGATCTTCTGTAAAGGTCATCCAGCAAGTGTTCGTATTTTGACTGAAGCTTTTAAGGATTTCTCATTGAGTTCTGGTTTGGAAGGTAGTCCTGTAAAATCCCAGATCTTTATGGCTGGCTTGAATCCTGAGAAACAGAATGAGCTGATGCAGATCACAGGGTTTCAAAGGGGTGTATTTCCTTTTAAATATCTTGGTCTGCCAATATCAGCAAAAAAATGGTCTATTACAACATGTAAAGTGCTTGTTGAGAAGGTTAGCAAAAGGATTAACAGCTGGAAGTCCAGGAATCTTTCTTACCAAGCAAGGTGCTGCCTCATTAATTCTGTGTTGCTCAGTCTTCAGGTTTATTGGAGCCAAATTTTTTTGATCCCTAAGGCTGTGCTTAGATCAGTTGAAAAGAAATGTAGGCAATTCCTTTGGGGATCTGATAGCAGTGGATCTTATCATTCTGCAGTAGCTTGGTCTCAGGTTTGTAAGCCAAAGAAGCATGGAGGTTTAGGCTTTAAAGACAGCATTACTTGGAATTTGGCAGCCATAGGCAGACAAGTTTGGTTCATTGCTAATAAAAAGGATACTCTTTGGGTAAAATGGATCAATTCCATTTACTTAAAGGGATCTGATTTCATGGATTATATTCAGAAACCTGGAGATGGCTGGCATTGGAAGCAAGTGATTAAAGTGAAGGATAGATTGAAGGCTCACTTTCAGAATGATCTATGGAGACATACCTCTGATGGTTCCTACACCATTCGCAGTGGCTATAAGATCCTCAAGAACCATTCATCCTTTCTTTTTTATAGATTTGTTTGGAATCCTGTTAATGTTCCTAAACACATACAATTTCATTGTCTGGCTGTCTATGCTTGATAAACTTAAACCCAGAAACAGAATGAGTGTTTATATGAAAATGCTTACTAACTGTGTCTTATGTGATTCAGGGACTGAGAGCAGGAATCACTTATTCTTTGAGTGTTCCTGGAGCCAGCAACTGCTTGATGTTGTCTGCCTCTGGATTGGCTTGGATTATTGGCCTAAGCTCTTTCAACACTGGACTCGATGGCTCATCTATGGTTTCAAAGACAAAACAAGGCAGAGGTGCATCTTTGCTTGTTTTGTTGTTGTCATTTATCATATATGGAATGCTAGCAGGAACAAACGGATATTTGCTCAGGAGAATCAATCGGTCGCTTATGTGTTGAAGTGTGTGAAATTTGAGATTGCTTGTAGAATAAGTTTATGTTTTCCTCATTTTCATAATTGGGACAATTTTGCTTTGGTCAATCGTATACTCATTCAATTATGTAATTAGCTTGCTGTTTAGGGTAATGAAATCTTCCTAGAAGGTGGCATTATCCTATTCGGTTTTGGCAGGCTTTTTCTCTTTGAACCCTTCCTAGAATGTGGCAAAGGGTTTGAGTTTGGCCTTTAGGTGTATGAGTTTATTTCTGCTTGTTGGTTAATGAATTTCTCGTTTACAAAAAAAAAAAAAACAATAACACATTTAAAAACAAAAATGAATGCCACAACAAAATATATTTATGAATATATTAAAAAATTAAATGTGTTGATTAACATGTTAGGCCAATTTATTTTGTCAACCCATATATAATAATATATTAACATACTAGGCCAATTGATTTTTGTATATACTGCTGTCAACCCATAAGAATAATAATAATAAAATTCAAATGAAAATTTAAGAATTTGAAAAACTAAAACATGATACCAAAAAATAAAGAAGTGGAATGAAATAAAGAAAAGAAATATATGAAATTATATACCTGGTTGTCACTTTTTTCAAATTTTTCGATTAAATTGCATGTATGGCACAACTCCATGTGACGGAATCTCATAAATCAAAATAAGAAAATTGAGAGAATTCATAACAAAGAATATTAAATCAAATTTATTAGAACACTCAAAACTATGGGAGTATAGTGTTCAAAAAAATATCATTATTAATTGCATGTTATAAATTAAAAATTTTGAGTGTCAAAGAAAAAAGAAGATGTAAAAGATTATGTATAGTTTCATTGATCCCAACATGCATAGCCATATTTGAAGGAAAAGAAAAAAAAATGGAATGATGATGTAATGGTACGTTACTGAGTTATACAAAGCCCAAATACACCCTGCAAATACAAACACATAAATTCTCAAAATTCAAGATCAATATGGAACTATATATTGGGTGGAAAATAAGAGAGTAAAACAAATATGTAATAGTTATTCATTCCAAAAACTGATATAGACATTAATTAAAGTTGTTAAAAATCAAATCAAAATAAAAAAAATATCCATCCATTGTATTACCCCTCCATAGTCAAAGAGAACAGGAAAACATTATAGATCTGTAGCAATTGTCACTGTCATAACAATGACTGTCACATTACTAACATGGTCATATATATTTTTTATTTTACTGTAGAGTCAACTAAAATTGTAATATTAATTTACGATGAACACAACATAAATATACCAAGTATACTTATGAAAAATATTGAAAATCCGAGGGAGGTCCATGGCTCCCCCAGTGTCCCCCTCCCCCATCTTTGCATGTGAAACCGAAATGCAATTGTTTAACAATAATACCTTTTTACAGATTAGACTTCACTAATATTAAGTCATGAAGATTAATCAATGATAATGGGCATATAATACTGAAATACACGTTGAACAAATCATATAAAATCGTACATTTATATACTTGCCAAAAGGAAATATACAAAAGAAATGTGGATGGAAAACAAACAAAGTGAGCCACATAAAAAACTTTTATCTCCAAAAACTAATTTGGTAATTCTAAAAAGTTCAACATTCATTAAGGTAAAACAAAAGAAAAAGAAACTTCTCCATGCATGGATCTAAGAATACCTTTGGAAGACCACCGACTCCTAGTGTTATATTAAGAGCAAAAAAAACCAGTTGATACCACAAGTACATTTTTTGGTGAGACAGCCTGCCCATTCCATTTACATTTTTTGTGTTGCCCTTCTAAAAGAAATAGTTACACACATATGCAGTTATAATCAGATTTATAAATCAGTTTTTCAAATTTGAATTTGGGACACTTGGATAGCTTTTTAAGCCATCATTCTTCAACTTTTAATGTGGAGACTCCATTTTGAAATGGAAGATTCTGGAGCCTTCATTGGGACATATTTTTATACTAAAAGGAAAGATACAATACAATGTCACTACAAATTAGACATGATACAAGATCACCAAATTAATTTAGAACTTTCTCAAACTCAACTCTTAGATTGAGGATAAATACCCCAAATTAAATGAATCTTATAAGAAATGATAACTAAAAAATTTAAAAATGTTATTATATTTTTCATATTTTAAGAAAACACATTTATTTTAAAATATTTATCATCAACATTTAAGATTAAGGTTCAAAGAACCTGTTAATTTATAATAAACCCCATAAAAATGCTTGCTAAACTGGTCTTACATGACCATCGTGAGGGCCTGAGGGGTGAGGTGTAAAAATATTATGAATCATTCAAATATTATTTATACTTTATATTATTCTTCATATTTTTAATAAAATATATTAGAAAAAAACAAGAATTTTTGAATAACTTAGCGAATACCAAGTTTTACCTCACGTGTTTCACACCAAATATCTTTTTCTCTCCCCCTATTAAAGAAGTGCATATTCAAGGCATGTTACATTGTTAATCACGTGTTAGTAAAAAAAAAAAAACAAACAAATTAAACAAACAAGTATAAACAAAATCTTTCTTTCCTTAGTTGAACCAGTGTCATGTTTGAAGAGACTTGTATAAAGTTTTCACCCCACCACCCGAGGAAATAGCGATTGTATGTTTGTAACAAAACACACACTTGGTGTAACTAAATTTCTAGAATACGAGGACACGATTTTTCAACGGATTTTTCGTGAAAGATTGGCCAAATGCAACATGTGGTAACCATGCACTCTCTCACACCATGCATGCCAAATTAAGAGACCCGGTCACTGCTTCTGTCTCCAATCATCCACATTTAATATGCCATGTTACTCTCGCCCTCTTACTCTATTTCAAGAGTTTTGTATCATTAGGTTCACTCACAACAATGCATGCAGGTACTAACTGCTGCTATACAATACTTCAAAGACTAAATTCATGTGTTTAATATTGTTTTGGCTATGTTGGTTCTAAGATTAAAAAATGTGCAAACTTTGAGTAGGTACTTGTCAATCTGGGATTATTTTTTATGTATTTCCTTTCTCATGTGTCCCACCCTCTTGGTAGTAATGTACAATTGGAAAATTATTTATTGGAAGTTGATTAGTCTTTTGTTTATTAATTGATTTATTTTGATAGGGTATTTTGATTCTCTTTTTTTCTAGCTAAATTTTAAGCTTTGAGTTTCCAATACTTTTGAAGTGATTTTTTTTTCAGCTAAAATAGGCAGACTACATTGTCAATTTTGATCTATGAAGGAATGAAAACTAAACTTTGTAAAATTTGGCAGAGATAGGAGTATTTCGTGAGTGGATAGAGAGTATAGAAGGAGGACTAAGATGAAAGGGGCAATTGATGAGGGCAAGGAGATAAGTCCAATGTTTCCAAGGTTACATGTTAAAGATGCAGAGAAAGGAGGGCCAAAAGCACCACCCAGGAATAAGATGGCTCTATATGAACAATTCAGCATTCCTTCTCAAAGTTTTGCCTCAGGATCAGCATCCTTGTTTCCTCTCCCTCTCAGAAACTGCAACATTCCTTCAACATCTAGCCATGTGAGTCAAGTAATTAATGTTCTTTGAACATATTTATTTTTTCATCTTGTCCTGTACAATCTTACCTTGTGTTATTTTCATATATAGGAAATGTTTCTTTCTTTGTAAAACGGAGGAAACTTTTGACTTTACATCATTGAGTACCGGTACTTTGTGTTGTAAAGCTCTAAGTTGTTGTCACAAAAGTTATCTCTGATTGATGTATTTATTCCTTGTGAGCTATGGAGAATCTAGACTTGTGATAATAGAAGTATTAAGTATTCACTTATAAGCTTGAATGAAGTTATTAAGTTGCATGAAATCAAGATATTATAGACATTAACACAAAAAGATAATAGAAAACTTTATGCTAAGTGTATAGTAGTTAAAGAGTACATTAGCCTTAAATGATTTTCAAATGGAGTGCACAACTGTGTTAACAATGGGGAATTACTTGACCTATATCTCAAATTTTCAAAGTATCTATGTGTTTCCTCTCCATCCTTTTATGTCTTCTTTGTTATTTTTCCTCATTTGGTCAGTGAAAAGTATGGAATACAGACTTGCATAAATGCAGACACACATAATATTTTGTTATATATCTTTACGACTTTACCATTAGGCTTTTCTTATCACCATTTATAGCCATGTTAATTATGATGGTGTTATTGTGCTACAGGTAGGTAGCAGTCAAACCATCCAATTCTGCACCTCCAGTGCACCTTCTATTCTGTCTGAGAAGATTCCGACCTATAATTCTAGAAAGATTAACTTAACCAAATTGATGGTGAGTCCTGAGTTCATGAACCCTATAGAAGTTAACAAAAGTTTTAACTTCTTGTGCTCATTGACATTTATTGATAAATATAATTTGTTTCAGAATGATAATTTCATCAGTAACAGGAATTCTCTGAAAAGATTTGATGGTGAAGATGCTTTTATAACTTCTGCTCCTGTTTATGGGAAAAATTCAAGCTGTAGACTCATCCAAAATGACAAAGAGGAAGACAAACTTGCTAACTGTAATTTGAGCTACTCACTTAAAGGTCTATGTTCAATAAAAAAGGTGAGTTCACCTGAAACCATGGAGCTGAAATTAGCACAGTTTGGGAAAAACCAGATGGAAGAGCATTCAGAAGTGAGTCAAATTGGTCAGAAGCCAGTGGAAGGGTCTGCAAATCCAATAGATGGTTTTGGTGATATGGAAGATGCATCATTTCTCTCATTGAATAAAGATAGGAATTCAAAAATAACAAAGAAAGAGCATATATCCTTGAAGGAAGAAATTAGAAGTGTTTCGGAAGATAGCTTGAAAACACTGCAAGGTAACAATGCCGAGACGCATGAAGGGCATAAAGGTTTCAGGGATAAAATCAACCTTCAGGACCATTGCATGGAAAAACCAGCAGTGAGTGATGTCTATAAATTTCCTGATGAGTTAGAAATTGGTAGAAGGAGCTTACTGAGCAAGAGAGACAGGAATAAACATGAAGAGACATATAGAGATTATGATGCCTTAAATATACCCAGCTCAGAATGTATATTGGGTATGGATATCTCCTCAGACAGTATTCTAGGAGTCATGGGCGAAAAGCAATTTTGGAAAGCAAGAAAAACAATCATCAAGTAAGTTTATCTTTCAAGTAATATGTGTTTATGATTTGTCATTTCTCTCCTTTTGTTGAACTATTTAGACTTATCTTTTGTTATTGTTTGTTGATAGCCACTATGAGTTTCTGAGACATCTAATGCCCAATAGAAAGTGATGCATCATATATTTGGTGGCTAAGGATTGCCTGAAAATATTCTCTTCATTCAAATATGCAATCTTTCATTGTTGTTTTGGATTTGTATTTTTTCTGAACCATTCTATTTTTTCGGATTTATAGTTCCAGAGTTATGAATTCCTGCTTTGCTTCTAGGTATTGAGATGTGCTCATACTCACATTGGTATTAAGGTGTGCTCATACAATCTTACATTGTTGTTTTGGATTTATATTTAAAAACTTACTATTTATGAACCTAGCTATTGTTTCAGATTTGTAATGAATTCCTGCTTTGCTTACTGGTGTATATCTTATTTAGTTGATGACTGTGGACTGAATAACTTGGTTCCCAAGTTTGACTATTCTTATATTAGTGGTCTAATTAGCTATCAAAAATGAGATCAACAATATTAATAACTTGAGGTAAAGCTTGAAAAACTATAGCCCATATGTTGACATAACTAAAGACCTTATCATAACATCATTGCAGTAACCCCATCCCTAGGGCTGGAAACAGCTTACTAATCCTAATAAACATAAATAATAATGATCTTGTAATAAGTTGGATTATTATAACCAGGTACAAAATAAAAAAAAAACTTAAGTAAACTAGGGATACAAAACCTTTGGATCTTTTAACTTAAGACTTATAGATCACTACTCACTAGCTACCATTTTCAAATATTAAAGTCACCTTGCCTCATATAAATTCTAACCAAATGTCAAGGGGATAAGAGGCCCAAAGCTCAAATTCCCATGCGCCATCCAAATTTTTTTTTGGACAAGATTCATCCTCCTAACTTTTGTTGTCTTGCATTACTCCAACTTGAATTTTGTTTGAATCACTCATATATTTCACTCATTCTTCATTGCTATATTTGGACCTTATTTGGACAAGATTCATCCTCATATGATTCTTTTTTTTTGGCTCCTTATTTCGACCTAACACTGACATTACTATATTCAGTCAACAGAGAATCTTCGTCTTGCAAGTGTTTGAGTTGCATAGACTGATAAAGGTATATTGCCAGATAATATATTAATAACTGCTTGTTCTGTCATACATGCTTGTATCTTTCTTGGCATTCACTTAGACTGTCTTATGAGATAAAGTAACTTCAATAATCCTTAAAAGCAGGTGCAAAGAACAATAGCAGCGTCACCCCATCTATTGCTTGAAGATAACCTTGTATTGAACAAACAACCACAAAAATCATCAGCAATCAAGAAATTACAATCTAATTATATCAGTGAACGACCATCCTCAATTGTTAAACTCGTCACTAAGTCTGAGAAGCCTCCTATTGTTGAGCATGCTAAAGACATTGCATTTGGGAAGATTCCCCTACCTTGTGTCAACAACATAAGCAAAGGCCATGTTAACCAGCTACCGAATTTCGGACATCATTTAGGAACCCTTGCATTAGGCCCTTCGGATATCAATATGAAACCGCCCCCGAGCTGTGCCTTCCCACCACCAGGAAACCAGTGGCTTGTTCCTGTCATGTCCCCATCAGAAGGCCTTGTATACAAGCCGATCATAGGGCCATGCCCTCCAAATGCAGGTTTCATGCCACCAGTATATGGTGGTGCTTTTAGTGCAATGAGCTTCAATTCAGGAAGCAAAGATGTTCCAGACGCAGCAGCTCTTTCTTCAAGTTCTCATCAAAGGACTGGAATCCTTTCTGGTTCATCATTACCGCATTTCTTACCACCATTCATGCATCCATCTATGTTATCAGTTTCAGCTGTTGAGCACATGGGACAATCTAATGGTAATGAAAATCACCACTCAACTGGAGAGGCCAATTCTGCCATATTGTACCAAAGCTCATCTAACATGTCCAGTCAGACGAGTCACGCTATGTCGAGAAATTTTCCAACTTATCACTCATTGAAAGAAAAAGAACACACGAGTACAGCTACTAGTCCACCCAAGAGAGTGAAAGGAGAAACACTTCCTTTGTTTCCTATGGCACCAACATTTTGGTCATCAACAGCAGATAGGAACAACACTCGTATTGAGGACCAGCCACGAGTAATTAAAGCTATGCCTCACAATCCAACATCAGCAACTGAATCAGCAGCAAGGATATTCAGGTCAATACAAGAAGAAAGAAAATTTTTGTAATTAGTCTATATCATTATGTCTATTAAAGTCTAGACATTACAATTTTGGCATATATAACCTTACACTCTAACATTGTATCTAGAAAATATTTTTATGATAAAAATATAAATATACCATAGAATACATACATTGATAACAATAATTAGGGCTTTTGGAAACACAAGGAAGAAGCACATTTGGAGAAGCTAAAGCAGAATTGTAAGTTCATGAAACAAAAGGCAATGAAAGAACTTATGTACCAACAACCATATCAGGAAATGAAGAAACATCATCAGCTACATATTTCAGCAGATTTAGCTTGTAGGAAAAGGTCAAAAAATTTACCATAACTTCAGGCAGTCTAAGTAGTAACATATGGGGGACAAAGTCATATGTTAATATTGATAGAAAAAATGTATCCTTAATATATATATGAATGTGAATGATACATGAGTACGGGAAGTGTAATAATAAATATAGACACTTTGGGCAGTGTCTTGTACTATTAATGGCTTCAATTTTCTGGTGCTATTACGATGATTGACGATCCTTCTACTCTGTATTTCTTTTCTTTTTCTCGTTTTTTTTTTTTTTTTCATTTCAATAATTTAAACATCATTGTTAAACAAAAATGAAACTAATGTACTGAATGTATCTCAATAAAGCATATATATCAACAAGAAAAAGTAAAGAAACGGACATTGGAAAGTGATAATGATAATAAGAAATTAATTATGCTTTTGGGTGAGCTGGACTGCCGAAGATCCACCTGGAGCCACATGTTATACACGTGACAGTGGCAGTCACTTAAAATTTTTTTGTTTAAATTGAAAAAAAAAATAATAAAACAATAGAATAAACTAATAAACTATAAAAAAACAATCAAAATCAATTTGGTGATATTGCAAAGATTGAATTCTATGATTTAGGTGAAATGATGTGTCAAAAGATTAATGTCTGTGCTTGATTAATCAATTTTCTGAAAATGAAAACACTGTATGTCCCTTGACATGAGTATATGCTTCTGTATGTATGTTCCTTTTTCAAAGCCTCATCTTCTACTTCACCTGTTTCTATTTAATTTGCTGTTTCTTTTTTTTTTTTCATTTTTATAATAAAAATGTCAATTGTTCTTGTGCTGCTCATTTTCGCATGCCACCTTGATCCTAAATGGTGACCTCGAAGAAGCTGCAAATCTGGAGCTAGAGGACTTCATGACTGAAAAGAAGAAGAAGAAGAACCGAACGACTGCGGGAGGGAGAAGATGACAACTATACCGTGGGATATGGAGTGAGAACGCCGGAGGGAGATGCTGGTTGTGAGTGAGAGAAAAAGAACGAGGGAGATAGATGGATCGAATGGAAGGAAATGGGAGGGATTATAATAAGCCACGTTTTTTTTAGTTTATTAGTTTATTCTATTGTTTTATTATTTTTTTTAATTAAAAAAGAAATTAAGTGACTGCCACGTGTTAGGTGGAGCTCCGGCGGTCCAGCTCTCCCAAAAACTCGCCGGAAAAGGAGCTGAAGGTAAATACCTAATCGGAGCTGGGGGCAAATACCTAACTCGCCAGACATAATTAAGCCTTAGTTTTTTGGGCCCCCAGTTAATTAGTTAATCCCCTTTCTTTTGGAAAGACCTTACTAAAAAACAAACTACCCAAAATGCCTCTCCTTCCCCTATGCATGCAAACCCATCTCTTCTTCTTCCTTCTCTTCTTCTTTTTCACGTTAATTCTCTTCCAGCAACAGCATCACCTGTTGGAAATCAACAAGAGGCCTAACAATCGAGTAGAGGGGGGGGGGGGGTGAATAGGAGATTGAAAGTGATATGGCAATTTTTCGATTTCTTGAAAATAGTTTGAATGTTATTCACAGTTTTAAATAAAATTCTAGCTCTATCCAAGCAGACACGGTTAATTGATTAACCAAATAGATAAACAGAATGGTTAATTGATTAACCGAGCTGCCTCTCAATCAGAGCTAGTTTTCTAAATAATAATGTTCAAAGTCGAGCTGCCGAGCAAACAATGTTAATTTATTAACCAGATGAATAAACTGGTTAATCAGTTAACATAGATGCTTCAAGTCTAAGCTTTGCGAACAACACTCAAAACCGAGCTATCACAAAGTAAATTAAAAGCTTGATGTTTAAGCCAACGGATAAACAGACGAGCAAGCTGAGCAATAATAAAGCAGTAAAGAAATAAAACTTAACACCAGATATTTATCCTGGTTCACTCTCACCCTGAGAGCTAGTCCAGTCCCCTCTAAAAACCTTTTAGAGAGCTTTCACTAAAAATCGATTTTCTGGGTTACAAAAGGATTTACAAGAGACTACCCCTCTAAACCTATCCAGTCAAACGAGTATACCAAATTCCTGACAAACTACCCATGACAAATCGATGACCAAAGAACCTCTTTGGAACCTTTCCAACACGGAAAAGCTTTCTCGATCAGAGACCAGCTTTTCACTCCAGCAAATACAAACGAACAAGATTAATGAAAGAGGATGGCTCCAATTCGAAACACTCTTCGAATGAGTATGAAAGTGTGAAGTTCAAGAGTGAGTCGATTTTGTGAAGGGGAATCACAGAAAAGAAATGTGTTGAACTTAGAGTTTGGATTTGAAAGATTAAACTCTCTAAGTTATTGTGAAAATTCAAATGAACTTTTTCTTTTCTGTGAGTTTGATTCTACTCTGTTTTTCGAAAGAGAATGAAAATGAGGTTTCAAGAAAATTGTTCAAAGAACTGTATGTGTAACTGTTGAAAACCCCCTTTTATAAGCTCCTCTGATTTTCCAGAAAAAAGAGAGGGAGAGAGAGAGAGCTGTACGGAAAAGTCATGGGGATTTCAACGGCTATATTTTGACAGCAGAGCAGTGATGGTGGCCCTTCACCAACCTTTGATTTTAACTCATTTTGAATTTCAAACTTGTTACTGCGTTGGAGTTAAAATCCTAGAACTTCTACCCAGACTCAACGGTAATAAAAGGTACGGCACAGCTGAGCAGAGTCTGAAGGTTGAAGATGATGCGTTGTTGAAAAGTGAACAGAGACAGTCGAGCTTGAGCTTCGTTCGAGCCTGGTCTGAGATTGGTGTTGCCGAGCCTTGAACTTTGTTCGAGCTTGGGCTGAGATTGGTGTTGCCGACCCTTGAGCTTTCCTCGGCAACCAGACTTGAAATTTGAAGTAACAGATCCAAGCTTTGTTCTTTGCTCAGGGTGCGTGTTCAATCCGAGCTAATTTGATCTTTCTTATGTTGTGGCTTAGTTCAATATTCAGAGCCTTCTGAGCGTGTGCCGAGCTTATCAATATCCGAGCGTACTGTCTTGAAGTGAAGAGCTGAGCTTTCAAACTAGGATGAACTTCTGCCGTGATCAAGAGCCAAGCTCAATCCGAGCTGAAACTTCAAAAGCAGATATCCGAGCTTCTGCCTTTGGCGGAATGCATGCGCAGAACTAAGTCTGACGCTTTTGACATTGACCTCACGCCGAGCTTTATTTTACTTGACATCATCAACATTTTTGATTCTGCCGAGCGTATATATTTGACATCATCAAAATCTCTTTGATTCTACAATCTCCCCCTTTTTGATGATGACAAATATTCTCTTGAAAGTTTGTTGCTTTTTGTGTTCTTCCTTCGACTGTATGCTCATAAACTGATTGGACTCAGCACTGATCGGAATTTGCTCGAAAATGTACCACTCTTGATGCTATGAAAATGCTCAGATCAGAATGTGTATGTACTACATGTCGAAATGATCCACTTGTAGTACTTGTTGCTCAATAATGCTACCACTTGTTGAAATCATTTGTTGAATAAAAGTTTGAGAATTTGTGGAGCCGCTCGTTAAGTACGCCCCCCAAGAATTTGTGCTCGTACACCTTTCTCCCAATTCATGCTCGCATATCTCTCTCCATTGAACATCTGCAACAATCAAAATCAACACACCTCTCTCCCCCTTTTGGCATGATCAAAAAGGAGCCAAAGATTAAGTACTTTTGCCAAAAGAGAAATATGTTGCTTGATACCATTTGATGGTAACAAGGCTTGAAACATTAAAAACTTTTCTCCCCCTGAAGAATGTTAAAAAGATAGACGAGGAAGAAAATTTCCATCGTTCTCCCCCTTTAACAGTGAAAGCATGGTTCTCAACAGAGAAGACAAATGAAAAAGAAGAGAATGACGAATATTAAAATATGAAAGTTCAAATAAACACATAAACCAACACCTTTCTCCCCCTTTTTAAGGAAAATGAAAGCATGCATATCGAAAAGAGAAGATAATTTAAAGGAGAGGAAGAGGAGTTGGAGGATGTGAAATTTCAGGAAATTAAACAAATACACAATTGAACGTAAAAAGAATCGAGATTAAGAAGGTGAACAATTTTATGATATACTGAAAACCAAGCTCATGCCGAGCACATGCTGAAATCATCCATGATGCCGAGCTTACGTCGAGCACACACTGGATTCATCCAGAATGCCGAGCTCACGTCGAATTTTATAAAGAGTTTCCCTCGGCAAAGGTTTTGTAAACACGTCGGCTAATTGATTTTCAGTACTAACAAATTCAATGACACAGTCACCTTTTTGAACATGATCTCGTAGAAAATGATGCCTAATTTCAATGTGTTTTGTTCGAGAGTGATACACTGGATTCTTAGTCAGGTTGATTGCACTTGTATTGTCACATTTGATAGGAATGTGATATAAAATTAAGCCAAAATCTGATAACTGTTGTTTCATCCAAAGAATTTGAGCACAACAATTACCAGCGGCAATGTATTCGACTTCGGTTGTTGACAAGGCGACACAAGCTTGTTTTTTTAGAAAACCATGACACAAGGGCACTGCCGAGCAAGTGGCAAGTTCCACTTGTGCTTTTTCGGTCAAGCTTGCACCCAGCAAAATCTGAATCCGAATACCCAACCAAACTAAGATTGGCATCCCTAGGATACCATAGACCAGTGTTCACAGTTCCTTTTAAATATTTAAAAATTCTTTTAACCACCGAAAGATGAGATTCTTTGGGATTAGCTTGAAAACGAGCACATAAACAAACACTGAACATAATATCAGGCCGAGATGCAGTCAAATATAGAAGACTTCCTATCATGCCTCTATATTTGCTTACATCCACAGCTTTACCTGACTCATCTTTGCCAAGATAGCTGGAAGTGCTCATGGGAGTGGCAGCTTCTTTGCAATTTTCTAAGCCGAACTTCTTGAGGAGTTCCTTGCAATATTTTCCTTGATGCACAAAGGTTACTCCCTCAACTTGCTTTACTTGCAGCCCGAGGAAGAATGTGAGTTCTCCCATCATCGACATCTCGAATTCACCTTGCATTAATTCAGAGAACTTCTTGCAAAGAGACATGTTAGTAGCACCGAAAATTATATCATCAACATAAACTTGTACTAACAATATGTCCTTTTTGGATTTATAAATGAATAGAGTTGTGTCAATCTTCCCTCTTTCAAACCCTTGATCAAGTAGAAATGAGCTCAAACGATCATACCAAGCTCTTGGAGCTTGTTTCAAACTGTAAAGAGCCTTTTTCAGTTTATAAACATGGTTTGGATATTCAAAATTTTCAAAACCAGGAGGTTGTTTTACATAAACTTCTTCATTTATAAAACCATTTAAGAAGGCACTCTTTACATCCATTTGGTAAAGGGTGAAATTCATAATAGATGCGAAAGCAAGCAAAATTCGGATTGCTTCAAGTCTAGCAACTGGAGCAAAGGTTTCATCATAATCGATACCTTCCTCTTGTTTGTAGCCTTGAGCAACTAATCTAGCTTTGTTTCTTTTAATTAAGCCTAATTCATCTGTTTTATTTCTGAAAATCCATTTCAAGTCGATTATCGTATGATCATTGGGCCGAGGAACTAATTCCTAGACATCATTTCTGATGAATTGATTCAGTTCCTCTTGCATGGCAATTGCCCAATGTTTATCTTCAATGGCTTGATCAACTGAATTAGGTTCAATTTGAGAAACAAAGGAAGCGAAATTGCAAAAATTCTGAATAGACCGACGAGTTAAAACTCCCTTAGACATGTCGCCGAGCACATTCTCTATCGGATGGTCCTTGACTCTCTTCCAGGCTGGATTCAGATCGAGATGCTCTGCTTGGCTCGGAATGAGTTCGGACTGATCATTGTGAGTTTGGCTCGGACTAAGTTCAGTTTGTTCCTTGTTTGTTCTGCTCGGAACAGGCTCGTCCCTCTGATTTCTATCTTTAGCAGTCCCATCCTTTTGTTGTGCTCGGATCGTGTTCTGCCATAGGTTGATCCTCTCTATCTGTACAACTAACATTGTCACTCCGAGGAGACTCATCAAATACCACATGTACGGATTCTTCCACAGTGGAGGTCCTTTTGTTAAAAACTCTAAATGCTTTACTATGAGTAGAATAACCCAAAAATATTCCTTCATCGGCTTTAGAATCAAATTTGCCGAGATGCTCTTTTCCATTATTTAAAATGAAGACTTTGCAACCAAATGCATGGAAATGAGAAATTTTTGGTTTTATACCCTTGTAAAGTTCATATGGAGTTTTCTTTAAAATTGGTCTGATGAGGATGCGGTTCATTACATAGCAAGCTGTGTTTACCGCATCGGCCCAGAAATAATGTGGCAAATTGTATTCATTAAGCATGGTTCGGACTAGCTCTTCAAGAACTCGGTTTTTCCGTTCCACAACTCCGTTTTGTTCGGGAGTCCGAGGAGCAGAAAACTGATGTTCTATGCCGAGCTTGGAACAAAACTTGTCAAATTTGTAGTTCTCGAACTCACCACCATGGTCTGTTCGATTACAACTACTTTTTGGTTAGCTCGGTTCTGGAGTTGCTTGACAAGCTCTTTAAAATTTTCAAAAGTGTCACCTTTTGATTTTAAAAATAAAGTCCATGTAAATCTGGAAAAGTCATCTACAATTACTAAGGCATAGAGATTGCCACCAAAGCTTTTCACTTGTGATGGTCCAAACAAATCCATGTGTAACATTTCCAAGGGTCGAGTTGTTGAGACCATCAACTTAGATGAAAAATCATTTTTCTTTTTGGTTGGTTTGCACTTCTTGCAAGACGAGCAAACCCCCTCAATATTAAAATTCAGCTTTGGTAAACCAATCACTAAGTCTTTTGATTGTAGTTTCTTTAACTGATTTACATTTATATGAGTTGTCCTTCTATGCCATAACCATGTATCACTTTCTTTGCTAACCATGCAAGTGGTTACCAAAGAGGTGATTTCATTCAAATCAACCAAATAAGTGTTATTATATCGTTTTCCAACAAATTTGACAGAGTTGTCCTTGTCACTTTTAATAATGCAATAGGTAGAGGTAAAAACAACATGGTTATCAATATCACAGAGTTGGCTAATGCTTAAAAGATTATGTTCTAGCCCTTTTACAAGTAAAACATTATTGATAACCAAGTTGGCAGAATTACTGACTTTACCTTCACCCAATATTTTACCTCGGTTGTTATCACCATAAGTGACGTAGCCCTTATCTGAATGTGAAAGTTCAATGAATAAATTTTTGTCCCCCGCCATGTGCTTCGAGCAGCCACTATCAAGGTACCATCTGCTCTCCTTTGTTCGGAAGCACACCTGCATCACAAAAATATTACTTCTTTGATTCGGGTACCCAAGTTATCTTGGGTCCCTGGGGATTAGCAGTTGGATCTTTCCTTTTAACTACCCAAACAAAATTTCCCTTGGCTACACCATAACGTCGGATTTTGCATTCATTGGGTGTATGACCATGAAGACCACAGTAGGAGCAGCTCGGCTTTTTTAAATTATCAAAGTTTGAGACATTGCCGAGGTTCCTTACTGTTTTCTAGGTCTTAATGTATCCAAGTCCAGTTTTGTTTGAATAGTTTCTTTGTTCGGCTAAAAGCCTATCAAACAAGCCATCACTCTTGCTGACAGTTGCACTTTTAAATTTTAGCTCAGAAATTTCTTTTTCATATCTAGTGCAACAGTCAAGATTTTCATTTTTCAGTTGAGTGATAGTGTTTTCTAATGACTTGTTTCTGTTTTTCAAAGTTTCAATTGATTTTTCCAATTCAAGAACTTGCTCTTTATAGTTTGAAAGATTTTGTTTCATCTTAATGAAATTTTTAGCAAGTTTCTTGAATTCGGTTTGCATTTCATGATATGCAGAATACAGTTCATCAGTGTCATTAAATTCAGATTCAGAGTCAGAATCAGAAGTAGAGGTTACCTCAGTGCTTATATGTTTGGATACTGTTCGGCTAGTTGAGGTTTCCTCGTTGTGTTTGCCCATTAAACATTTGATGCTAGATCTTTGTTCTGATGCATCTAGTGCCGAGCTCGATGAGACTTCTTGATCGGCAAATCTGAGAACCGAGCATGGTTCTTCATCTTCACACTCCGAGCACGAGTCATATACAGGAAGATCTTGCTCAGAACAAGTTTGGGTTGGGCTTCTAAACACAGTTTCCCTTCCCATTAAGCACAGAATTGCTTTCTCTTCTTCATCGGTAGAGCTGGAGCTTGAGCTGTTGTTGTTGTTGGGCGCATCCCATACTATGTAAGCTCTCTTCTTCTTGTGGTCTTTGTTCTTCTTCATTTCTTCACCACCTTGCTTTTGCACTCTTGGACAGTATGCTCTGATGTGACCAGCTTCACCACATTCATGACATCTAACTCGGTCTTTTGAACTTGAACCTTTGTGGTGAGTGTTCTTGGCATCTCTTACTCGGTTTCTGAAGTTCTTTTTGCCTTTGAAAAATTTGCTGAACTTCCTGACCATGAGACCAAAGTCTTCCTCATCCATGTCCGAGCTGGACTCATCCTCAGAGGATTCTTTGGTTGCCTTAATAGAAGCTTTGAGGGAGATTCCCTTCTTCTTCTTATCATACTCTTCATGCATGGTCAGTCGGCCGAGCTCCATCTCATGCTCTTGTAGCTTTCCGAACAAAGTGGCTATGCTCATTGTGTCCAAGTCCTTAGCTTCCATGATGGCAGTGACTTTTGGCTGCCATTCTCTGCTAAGACATCTAAGCACTTTGTTAGTTATCTCGGCATTTTGAAAAGTTTTGTCGAGAGCATTAAGATGGTTTATGATATGAGTAAACCGTTTCTGCAAATCATTTATATTTTCATTTGGCAGCATTCGGAATAACTCATATTCATGCATCAGAGTATTTAATCTAGCTCGCCTGACTTCACTTGTCCCTTCATGAGTAAGTTGAAGAATGTCCCACATTTCTTTTGCAGATTTGCAACTTGACACTCTAAAAAATTCATCATAGGACAAAGCTGAGGTGATGATATTTTTGGCTTTTAAATCGAAGGATACTTTCCTTTTATCATCATCATCCCAGCTTTCCCATGGGATTTCTACAACTTCTTCGTTAATTTTTATTTTAGGGACAAATGGCCCGTTTTCAATAGATTTCCAAATTTCCATATCTATAGCTTCAATGAAAATTTTCATTCGAGCTTTCCAATAAGCATAACCCTCACCATTAAATAGTGGTGGTCTGTTTATGGAAGAGCCTTCACCTCCGAAGGGATTGTTAGTAGCCATTCGGTTTCCTCAAGGATCTTTTCGAAAAAGTTTTTACACTCGATCTTTCGACCGAGCTCTGATACCACTTGTTGGAAACCAACAAGAGGCCTAACAATCGAGTAGAGGGGGGGTGAATAGGAGATTGAAAGTGATATGGCAATTTTTCGATTTCTTGAAAATAGTTTGAATGTTATTCACGGTTTTAAATAAAATTTTAGCTCTATCCAAGCAGACACGATTAATTGATTAACCAAATAGATAAACAGAATGGTTAATTGATTAACCGAGCTGCCTCTCAATCAGAGCTGGTTTTCTAAATAATAATGTTCAAAGTCGAGCTGCCGAGCAAACAATGTTAATTTATTAACCAGATGAATAAACTGGTTAATCAGTTAACATAGATGCTTCAAGTCTAAGCTTTGCGAACAACACTCAAAACCGAGCTATCACAGAGTAAATTAAAAGCTTGATGTTTAAGCCAGCGGATAAACAGATGAGCAAGCTGAGCAATAATAAAGCAGTAAAGAAATAAAACTTAACACCAGATATTTATCCTGGTTCACTCTCACCCTGAGAGCTAGTCCAGTCCCCTCTAAAAACCTTTTAGAGAGCTTTCACTAAAAATCGATTTTTCTGGGTTACAAAAGGATTTACAAGAGACTACCCCTCTAAACCTATTCAGTCAAACGAGTATACCAAACTCGTGACAAACTACCCATGACAAATCGATGACCAAAGAACCTCTTTGGAACCTTTTCAACACGGAAAAGCTTTCTCGATCAGAGACCAGCTTTTCACTCCAGCAAATACAAACGAACAAGATTAATGAAAGAGGATGGCTCCAATTCGAAACACTCTTCGAATGAGTATGAAAGTGTGAAGTTCAAGAGTGAGTCGATTTTGTGAAGGGGAATCACAAAAAAGAAATGTGTTGAACTTAGAGTTTGGATTTGAAAGATTAAACTCTCTAAGTTATTGTGAAAATTCAAATGAACTTTTTCTTTTCTGTGAGTTTGATTCTGCTCTGTTTTTCGAAAGAGAATGAAAATGAGGTTTCAAGAAAATTGTTCAAAGAACTGTATGTGTAACTGTTGAAAACCCCCTTTTATAAGCTCCTCTGATTTTCCAGAAAAAGAGAGGGAGAGAGAGAGAGAGCTGTACGAAAAAGTCATGGGGATTTCAACGGCTATATTTTGACAACAGAGTAGTGATGGTGACCCTTCACCAACCTTTGATTTTAACTCATTTTGAATTTCAAACTTTTTACTGCGTTGGAGTTAAAATCCTAGAACTTCTACCCAGACTCAACGGTAATAAAAGGTACGGCACAGCTGAGCAGAGTCTGAAGGTTGAAGATGATGTGTTGTTGAAAAGTGAACAGAGACAGTCGAGCTTGAGCTTCGTTCGAGCCTGGTCTGAGATTGGTGTTGCCGAGCCTTGAACTTTGTTCGAGCTTGGGCTGAGATTGGTGTTGCCGAGCCTTGAGCTTTCCTCGGCAACCAGACTTGAAATTTGAAGTAACAGATCCAAGCTTTGTTCTTTGCTCAGGGTGCGTGTTCAATCCGAGCTAATTTGATCTTTCTTATGTTGTGGCTTAGTTCAATATTCAGAGCCTTCTGAGCGTGTGCCGAGTTGATCAATATCCGAGCGTACTGTCTTGAAGTGAAGAGCTGAGCTTTCAAATTAGGATGAACTTCTGCCGTGAACAAGAGCCAAGCTCAATCCGAGCTGAAACTTCAAAAGCAGATATCCGAGCTTCTGCCTTTGGCGGAATGCATGCGCAGAACTAAGTCTGACGCTTTTGAGATTGACCCCACGCCGAGCTTTATTTTACTTGACATCATCAACATTTTTGATTCTGCCGAGCGTATATATTTGACATCATCAAAATCTCTTTGATTCTACATCACCACCTTCCTCTTTCACTCTTTTTCAACCCAAACCCACCTTTCTCCTTCACCTCATCAACCCAAAGCAGCCTTCCTCCACTCTTCATCAACAAAGGTTCTTCTTTTAAAGCAAGTCTTCATCAGCAAGCAAGTGAGAAGGTGATATTCTTCAGGTGCGACTCTTCATCTTCTTGCATAAGAACAACAACCTTTCATCTTCTTCTGCTGCAAGCAATCCATATAGATTCATCAAGGTAATTCTATCACCATAAACTTGATCCTTTAGGTTGATATTTGAAGCATTAGAGGTTTGAAGTGGTAAATATTGAGTTAGAACATGATGTTATTGTTTTTTTTCACTGTCGCAGGGCGGCTCGCTTGAGGGTAAGCGTGCCATACAAAATGACCAGCATGTTTACCCCTCAGGGAGTGTTATAAAATAAACTCGCTGACCTCCTAGCGAGGGTTATAAAATTAAAATTTTATAAGACTCGTTGTGGGGTCAGCGAGTGTTATAAAATCAAGATTTTATAACCCTCGTTGTGCCCTCTGCGTGCTTGTTAAAATATTTATTTTATAACCCTCGTTGAGGGATGAGCGTGGGCTGTTTATTTATTATTTTTTTTTTAAATTTTAACTTAATTTCTTTTTTTGTTCGCAGCTTAATCATGCAAGACAACAACGATGCCGAGATGAATCATAGTGTATCGGCGGATGATGAAGAGGTCGAATATCCGAATTTTACAAGTCCGTTTGAGACTGACATGGTTTTCCCCGATTGTGAAGCTCTAGTGCGATGGGTTCGTGAAGTTGCATATTCACAAGGACGTGTTCTAAGGATCCTTAGGTCTGATAGAGGAGGAATCGACTAGAAACAGAGGATTACACTTTACTGTGAAAGGTTTGACATGTACAAACCAAAAAAGGAGAACTTGAAGTATGTCACAGGCACAAAGAAGCGCAAATTTCCATTCAAGGTGCATGGTAGACCATATTCGTCACTCGGAGGGTGGAGGGTAAGGGTATCTTGTGTGTCCCATAACCATGATAAGTGTGAATCATTCATCAGACACTCATTCCCCAGAAGACCTACGCCTGAAGAGTATGAAAAGATCATCGCTATGACGAAGAATGGAATGAAGCCGAGATACATATTGGTCACATTGAGGGAGGAAAACCCAAATAATTGCACTACATTGATGCAAATTTACAATATCCGCAATAAATGAAGAAGAGAGGTCAGACGTCCGAGAACACAGATGCAGCATCTTTTGAAGACTTTGAGGGAGGATGGTTATGATACCTGGTACAGAAAGGACGAGACCACGGATATTGTGAAGCAAATTTTTTGGGCTCATCCAAAATCTGTCAGTCTTTTGAATTCGTTTAATATTGTGCTCATCGTAGACAACACCTACAAGACTAACAAATACAAATGACCTTTACTTGAGGTGGTTGGGCAAACATCTACTGAGAATTCATTTACTATTGCATTTTCTTACATGGAGACGAAGCAGTATCCAAGCTTCTTATGGGAATTAGAACACGTGAAGAGATCCTTGAAAGATGATGATGCCATGCCCAAGGTGATTGTCTCTGATTTTGAAGGTACATTGGTGCATGCTTCGAAGCATTTGATGTGTCAATATCACATTAAGAAGAACGTGACAACACATATGAAGAATTATGTTCGTGATCCCGCTGATGTGCCATTACTTGAGAATATTTGGACCAAGGTAGTCCATTCCAAGGATGAGGATGACTATGAAACTTCATTCATCCGATTTCAGAAATTGTGTTGGAAGGCGATTGGTCTTCTTGATTATGTGAATCGGATTTACTTGGCTGAACAGAAGGAAAAATTTGTTGATACATGGACAAGTAAGTATATGCATCTTGGTAATACTACAACAAACCGGTAAGTTTCTTTACTTAATTTGGCATATTGTATTAATTTGGCATGTTTCTTTGCATTTTATAATACATTTAAATTTCATCATTTTGATAGTTAATACCTCCTTCGAGGTGGGATGGTGTTGTACATGATATTCCTGATAATTAATATATTATTATAAATGCCTTTTTATTTATTTCAATTAATTTTGTAGACTTTTAATTATAGTTTAATCATATAATAAATATTGAAATTATCAAAAATTACATAATCAATTATATAATAATAATCATAAAATATTAAATTTAATTTTGTTTCAAACATTAACATCACCTCTATTTTTTTCAAATAAATGTAAAGCCATAAAACACAAAGTCAACTCCTACTCTCGTTGTTGCCTACCCCTTTCCCTTCCCATACCCCTAGTCATCTTGACAACATGGGTCATATCTTCTGTGAGTGGTGTCATAGCCAACTGATGCACACTCCTCAAAGTGTCCAGGTAAGGATTATCAGGCAGCAACAACAACGGCTCGAGGAACTGGGCTTGTTATTGTTAGATCCAGTGTGATGATTTTGATAATGACAAATGTTTTGATCAAGTTCAAGTTATGGAGAAGATCACCAAAATTCAACAAGATCAACAAACAACAAATGATGAAGAGAGAGAAAGCTCATGAAGATTCAAGTTGTGTATTGTATTATCTTTATTTTGAGTCTTAGAGTTTGATGAGTTTTGGTAGACTTATTAGAGGGTAGTGAATCTCTATCAAGTGCATGATCATATTATAATTTGAGTATTCACTTAACCTAAAATCAATAGGTGGCTTAAAGGTTTGAAAGAAAAGGTTTAGATTTGAGAAAACAAGTTTTTAATTGGTTTTTATAGTGGTTAATCGATTAACCTAATGAGCTAATCGATTAACACACATTTAACAATGCTTAATCAATTAAGGCTATATGTTAATCAATTAACACCTGTTGTACTGGTTTTTAAAATACTTTTTTCACTTCTCAAAATCAGTTTTTAAGTTTCCTAACTTTTGGGTATTCTATATAAACCTTTTCCTAATCATTGTGATTAACTAACATCATTTTTCATATCATTTTTAGAAAGATAAAAGCCACACTATTCTCTCAAATTTCTCTCTCACTTTCTCATAGATCAAAGCTTTTATTTTCACATTCTTTGATCAAGAATCTTTGAATCTCATGTTGATATTTTCATAGTTCTTGAAAGAGATTCATAGGATTGTTATTGTTTTTTCTATTGTGTTGTAATCATTGCAAGGCGGCAAACTTTCTACAACAAAGAAGAAGCCTTGGTGTGTCGATTATCATCAAGCAAATTGAAGAAGAAGAAGTCTTGGTGTGTCATCAAGCAAGTGAAAGACTTGTTGTGGGGTTATCGACAAGCAAGGGAAGAGGTTAGATTAGATTTCAATAGGATTGCAAGACAAGAGTGAGGTATCTCTTGGAGGCTATCAAGAAGGGAGTCTTGAGAGGCGTATTACTTGTAATTTGAGAATTCTAATTCCTTTAGTGAAGAATCTCTCTTGGTTGAAGAGGGGACTGGATGTAGCTCACGGTGGTTGTGAGTGAACCAGGATAAATCTCTGTGCAGTATCTCTATTGTAAGGACTACAATCGGTGGGTGAAATAACTAGGAGACACTAGGAGAACACCTAGAAGGGGGGGTCGAATATGTGTTAGAGAAACCTTGAAAGATTTTCGAAAGAAACAAATCGAATAGATTAAAACAAAATGATTTTTACAAAAATTAAGCTTCTTAATCGATTAAGCCTTTCATTAATCGATTAATACCGAAAGGCTTCAAAAGATTAATCGATTAATACTTCAGTTAATCGATTATTTACGAAAGCTTGATTTTGGTTAATCGATTAACAGCTCCAGTTAATCGATTAATCACTGTTAAAACTGAAAAATCACTTTTCAATTGAATACGAAAATCAATCAATTAACACGTATGATCAGAGATAAAGCGGAATTGATTAACACTAATATTCTTATTGATTACCTAGGTTATGAAAATGATTTTCCCTAAATCAATTTGCACAATTAAAATTCAATTCAATCAATTATGAAAATCAATCTTTTCTAGGTTTTCAACCAAGAACAATATTGAAATGACTTGAATGTAAAGAGTTAAGAGTTTAGAGATACGACACAGTGATTTATCCTGGTTCACTTTCATCCACTTGAAAGCTACATCCAGTCCCCTCTTCAACCAAGAGAGATTCTTCACTATGAGGAATTAGAGTTCTCAAATTACAAGTAAATGCCTCTCAAGACTCCCTTCTTGATAGCCTACAAGAGATACCACACCCTTGCCTTGCAATCCTATTGAATATAATCTAACCTCTTCTCTTGCTTGCCGATATCCCCACAACAAGTCTTCCAATTGCTTTGAGATGCTTCAAAGACTTCCACTTGCTTGATGATGCCTCACACCAAGACTTCCAATTGCTTGTTAACACAACAAGACTTCCAAGATAACTTTGCTTGATGAACAACCACCAAGGCTTCCTTTGTTGTAGATAGCTTGCCTTCTTTGCAATGATTACAACTCAAATGAAAACAATAACAATCCTATGAATCTCTTTCAATAGCTATGAAAATATCAACATGAGAGATTCAAAGATTCTTGATCAAAGAATGTAAAAGTTAAAGCTTTGATCTATGAAAGTGAGAGAGAATAGTGTGGCTTGATCTTTGTAAAATTGATATGAAAATGTTCTATGATTGTAATTATCATTAACAAAGGTTAGGAAAAGATTTATATGAAATACCCAAAAGATAGGAAACTTAAAAACTAGTTTTGAGAAGTGAAAAACGTATTTTAAAAACCAATTTTACAGGTCTTAATCGATTAACACATGGCTTAATCGATTAACCACTGTAACAGTTGTGTTAATCGATTAACCCTAACACATTAATCGATTAGCCACTGCTAAAGTCAAGTTATGAAGAGAGAACCAACTCATGAAGACTTAGTTTGGTAGTTTATGTTTTATTGTTTTATCTTTTGCCTCACAAGTCTTTTAGTTTATGAGTTTGGGTAGAGTTTATTAGAGGGTAGTGAATCTCTTTTGATTGCATGATTATATCATATTTTGAGTATTCACTTTGCCTAAAATCAATAGGTGGCTTAAAGGTTTGAAAGAAAAGGTTTAGTTTTTGAGAAAACAAGTTTTAAGTGATTTTTAATGTTAATAATCGATTATTTGCACTTTTACTCGAGTATTTTTGGTCTCACTCGAGTGAAATTTATCAGACTTTCGTATTACTCGATTAATACTTATTTTACTCGAGTAAACAGGGTCTGTAACTGTTTTAAATACGTTTTTCACTTCTCAAATGCTATTCTAAGTTGCTCCAACTTTTGGGTATTCTATATAAACCTTTTCCTAATCATTTCTATCAACTAGAATCATTTTGATACACAATTTTACAAAGAATCAAAGCCACACTATTCTCTCTCACTCTCTCAAGATCAAAGCTCTCATTTTTATATTCTTTGATCAAGAACCTTGAATCTCTCATGTTGATATTTCATAGCTTTTGAAAGAGATTCATAGGATTGTTATTGTTTTTCATTTGAGTTGTAATCTTTGCAAGAGGCAAACATTCTACAACATTGGAAGCCTTGATTTTGTGAATCAAGCAAGTTTCATTGGAAGCCTTGGTGAGGCATTTCATCAAGCACTTGGAAGCCTTGTTGAAGAACAAGCATTTGGAAGTCTTGTGAGTGAAGCAAGCAATTGGAAGTCTTGTTGTGGGATATCGGCAAGCAAGAGAAGAGGTTAGATTAGATATCAATAGGGTTACAAAGCAAGGGTGTGGTATCTCTTGTAGGCTAGCAAGAAGGAAGTCTTGTGAGACATTTACTTGTAATTTGAGAAACTCTAATTCCTCATAGTGAAGAATCTCTCTTGGTTGAAGAGGGGACTGGAGTAGCTTTCAAGTGGATGAAAGTGAACCAGGATAAATCACTGTGTCGTATCTCTAAACTCTCTACTCTTTACAATTCAAGTCTTTAATTGTGTTCTTGATTGAAAACCTAGAAAAAGTGATTTTTCTATATTTGATTGAATTGAATCTTTATTGTTCAAATTAATTTGGGGAAAATCATTTTCATAACCTAGGTGAATCAATAAGAATATTGGTGTTGATTGTTTCCGCTTAATCTCTGATCATATAATATTTGTTAATTGATTGATTTTCATTGGTTTTAATCGTTTAGATTTGTTTCTTGCGAAAATCTTTCAAAGTTTCTATAACACCTATTCAACCCCCCCTTCTAGGTGTTCTCCTAGTGTTCCTAGTTATTTCAACCACCGAGTGTAGTTTCCAACAATTGGTATCAGAGCTCGGTCGAAAGACACGAGCATAGAGCTTTTTCGTTAAAGATCCTAAGGAAACTACAATGGGTTCTACGAATCCTTTTGGTGGTGAAGGTGCTTCAATTAATCGCCCTCATATGTTTGGTGGAGAGGGTTATGGTTATTGGAAAATTAGGATGAGAATCTTTATAGAAGCTATAGATGTGAACATTTGGGAAGCCATTGAAAATGGTCCTTATATTCCCTCAAAAGATGTAGAAGGTGTGCTTACACTAACTCCCAAAGATAAGTGGACCGATGATGATAAAAGAAAAATTCAATATGATTTAAAAGCAAAAAATATCATCACCTCCGCTCTATCTTATGATGAGTTCTTTAGAGTCTCCCAATGTAAAGATGCCAAAGATATGTGGGACACCTTGCAAGTCACACATGAAGGCACTAGTGAAGTTAGGCGTGCTAGATTGAATTCTTTGATGCATGAATATGAATTGTTTCATATGTTGCCTAATGAATCTATATGTTTTATGCAAAAACGTTTTACTCATATTGTTAATCATCTCATTGCTCTTGGTAAAACTTTCGTGAATTGTGAACTTGTTAACAAAGTTTTAAGATGTCTAAGTAGGGAATGGCAGCCTAAGGTTACCGCAATTGTTGAATCAAAGGACTTGGACACCATGGACTTAGCAACACTTTTCGGAAAGTTACAAGAACATGAAATGGAGCTTCAACGTTTGCATAAGCATGAAGAATCGGTCAAGTATGGAGAAAGAAAAGGAATTGCTCTTAAAGCTCAAAGGTCATATCAAAAGGAAGAGAGTTCCGATGATGATGATAATGAAGATTCCGATTCGGATATTGATGAAGAGGAGATGAAGCTTCTACTAAGAAAGTTCAATAAAATTCTAAGGAGAAAAGGAAGGTTGAACAAAGACAAAAGTAAAGAGAAGGATTCCCCACACTACAAGACAAAGACTTCAAAAGAAGGTGTAGTTTGCCATGAATGTGGAAAGCCCGGTCATCTCAAGTACTCATGCTCTAAGTATCTCAAGAAGAAGGAGAAAGAGAAGAAAAATGCAAAACACAAAAGGGCATACATAGTTTGGAATAGTGATGATGAACAAGACAAGAAAAGCACAACTAGTAGTTCTTCGGATGATGAACATGCCGCTTGTCTCAACTTGATAGCTCTGGTACATGAAGAGGAAAGCTCAAATGATGAATCAAGTGAGCAAAGTGATGAAAGCGATGTAAGTCTTACTAAATCCGAAATTTCTTCAAATTATGAAATGTTATATAATGCTTATGAAGAAATGCATAAACAATTTAAGAAACTAGCTTTGAAAAACATTGAAAGGAAGAAGCTCATTTTGAAACATCAACAAGAGATTTTAGAACTTCAAAAACAAGTTGATGAGCTTAATCTTCAAAATGAAACTCTTGATCTTATATATGCTAGTTCTTCTTGTGATTGCGCTAGTAGATTGAATATTGTGGTTGATTGTGAGAATTGCAAGTTGCTTAAGGATGAAAATGCTATTTTGAAAAATAAGCTTGCAAGTTTCTCAAATGGTGATATTAGATTGCGCACATTGTTAAATTTTCAAAGAGAAAATTCAAACAAGTTTGGTTTGGGTTATACTAATGCTAAGAGTAAATCTCATAGAAATGTTGTTGATTTTTCTAAAGTTGATTTTTCAAATGCACCAACATGTTTCTATTGTGGTACTCATGGACATACTTCAAATGTGTGTTATATTAAAGTGCATGGTATACCTAAAGGAGATTTTGTTTGGATGAAAAAGGGTGAGAGTCCCTACACTAACAAAAATGGATCCAAAACCATTTGGATACCAAAAAGCAAAGCATGATTGTTTTGTAGGTATGATTGAAGAAGCAAATGAAGGTCTATACACATTTGATACAATTGACATTATTGATCTTCTTCAATTGGTATCAAGAAGAAAATCCTACAAATTGGTAACATTTGATATTATACAATTGGTATCTACAATTGATATTGTTAGATATTGCTCATAGTTCTCTCAATTGGTATTATTTCTTATAATGTGATATTGTTTATACTATTGAGAAAATACTATTGGTATCAAATTCTTACAATTGTTTTACAATTGGTATCATGCTTTTGGTTGTTATATCTCATTAATCTCTCTATTTTGGCTTAGATCTTATATTTCAATTGGTATATATTTCTTTTTGATAATGCCAAAGGGGGAGAAATATGATGTTTTGAAACAAAGGGGAGAAATATATTTTTTTTTTTTGAAAAATTTTATGTTTGGAGAAAGGTTGTTTGTTTTTGTTGTTTTTATAGGTTGAGCAAAGTTGTTGAAGATAGGGGGAGAATCAAGCTTAACTCAATTGGATTTCAAATGTCAAAAGCATTAATTGAGGGGGAGCAAGAGTCTCACCAAGTGATCAAATGGTTCAAGCATCAACAACTTCAATGAACTTCAAACGATTTCAAAACATGTTTGTCATTTTCAAAAAGGGGGAGATTGTAAGATCCATGAAGAATGTTTTGATAAATGCCAAAAGGTTTTGAACAAGCTACAAATGTGTTGATCAAGTTCAAGCTCAACAAGCAACAACAAACATCAAGTTATGAAGAGAGAACCAACTCATGAAGACTTAGTTTGGTAGTTTATGTTTTATTGTTTTATATTTTGCCTCACAAGTCTTTTAGTTTATGAGTTTGGGTAGAGTTTATTAGAGGGTAGTGAATCTCTTTTGATTGCATGATTATATCATATTTTGAGTATTCACTTTGCCTAAAATCAATAGGTGGCTTAAAGGTTTGAAAGAAAAGGTTTAGTTTTTGAGAAAACAAGTTTTAAGTGATTTTTAATGTTAATAATCGATTATCTGCACTTTTACTCGAGTATTTTTGGTCTCACTCGAGTGAAATTTATCAGACTTTCGTATTACTCGATTAATACTTATTTTACTCGAGTAAACAGGGTCTGTAACTGTTTTAAATACGTTTTTCACTTCTCAAATGCTATTCTAAGTTGCTCCAACTTTTGGGTATTCTATATAAACCTTTTCCTAATCATTTCTATCAACTAGAATCATTTTGATACACAATTTTACAAAGAATCAAAGCCACACTATTCTCTCTCACTCTCTCAAGATCAAAGCTCTCATTTTTATATTCTTTGATCAAGAACCTTGGATCTCTCATGTTGATATTTCATAGCTTTTGAAAGAGATTCATAGGATTGTTATTGTTTTTCATTTGAGTTGTAATCTTTGCAAGAGGCAAACATTCTACAACATTGGAAGCCTTGATTTTGTGAATCAAGCAAGTTTCATTGGAAGCCTTGGTGAGGCATTTCATCAAGCACTTGGAAGCCTTGTTGAAGAACAAGCATTTGGAAGTCTTGTGAGTGAAGCAAGCAATTGGAAGTCTTGTTGTGGGATATCGGCAAGCAAGAGAAGAGGTTAGATTAGATATCAATAGGGTTACAAGGCAAGGGTGTGGTATCTCTTGTAGGCTAGCAAGAAGGAAGTCTTGTGAGGCATTTACTTGTAATTTGAGAAACTCTAATTCCTCATAGTGAAGAATCTCTCTTGGTTGAAGAGGGGACTGGAGTAGCTTTCAAGTGGATGAAAGTGAACCAGGATAAATCACTGTGTCGTATCTCTAAACTCTCTACTCTTTACAATTCAAGTCTTTAATTGTGTTCTTGATTGAAAACCTAGAAAAAGTGATTTTTCTATATTTGATTGAATTGAATCTTTATTGTTCAAATTAATTTGGGGAAAATCATTTTCATAACCTAGGTGAATCAATAAGAATATTGGTGTTGATTGTTTCCGCTTAATCTCTGATCATATAATATTTGTTAATTGATTGATTTTCATTGGTTTTAATCGTTTAGATTTGTTTCTTGCGAAAATCTTTCAAAGTTTCTATAACACCTATTCAACCCCCCCTTCTAGGTGTTCTCCTAGTGTTCCTAGTTATTTCAACCACCGAGTGTAGTTTCCAACAGTTTGTTTGTTGATCTTCTTCAAAACTTGAGCTTGATCAAAAACACTTGTAGCTTGTTCAAAACCTTTGTCAACCTTTGTCATTATCAAAACCTTCTCACTGGATCTAACATCTATTCCCTTAACTCTTTAGATTTTGTCATTTCATACTGTGATTTTGTCATCTCTGTGCAAAATTAGCTTTTAATTGTGCAAATTGAATTGGGGAATATCATTTTCATAACCTAGGTAATCAATAAGAATATTGGTGTTAATCAATTCCGCTTTATCTCTGATCTTATGTGTTAATTGATTGATTTTCATATTCGATTGAAAAATGATTTTCTGGTTTCTGCAGCATTTAATCGATTAACAACATCATTAATTGATTAACCATTTGAAGGCTGTCAGATGTTAATCGATTAATTGCAGGCTTAATCGATTAAGAGGTTGAGAATTTTGTAAAAATCATTAGTTTTAATTGTTTCGATTTGTTTCGTTCGAAAATCTTTCATGGTTTCTTTAACACCTATTCAACCCTCCCTTCTAGGTGTTCTCCTAGTGTTTCTTAGTCAATCCACCCACCGATTGTAGTTCTTACAATTGGTATTAGAGCTCGGTCGAAAGACATGAGTATAGAGCTATTTTCGGAAAGATCCTTGAGGAAACTAGAATGGGTTCTACGAATCTCTTTGGTGGTGAAGGTGCTTCAATAAACCGCCCTCCTATGTTTGGTGGAGAGGGTTATGCTTATTGGAAAGTTAGAATGAAAATTTTTATAGAAGCCATAGACATGAACATTTGGGAAGCCATTGAGAATGGTCCTCACATTCCCTCAAAACAAGTAGATGATGCATCTCAACTAGTTCCCAAAGATAAATGGACCGATGATGATAAAAATAAAATTCAATATGATTTAAAAGCTAAGAATATCATCACCTCGGCTCTATCTTATGATGAGTTCTTTAGAGTCTCCCAATGTCAAGGGAGCTGACACGTGGACCTCCGGTTTTATACCACGTGGCTGAGGTGGAAGGAGCTGACAAGGACTCCGGCGGTCCACCTCAGCACCGACTTGCCGGAATCGGGAGGAGGGGCAAATTACTCACCGGAGAAACGCACAAGGGTATTTTCAAATAAAAAAAAAGATTAGGGGTATATGACAAAATAGGCTGAAAGTACAGGGACCCCTGACAAAGATTTCGGTGGTCCACCTCAGCACCGACTTGCCGGAATCGGGAGGAAGGGCAAATTACTCACCGGAGAAAAGTACAGGGGTATTTTCATATAAAAAAAAAGAATAGGGGTATATGACAAAATAGGGTGAAAGTACAGGGACCCCTGCCTATTATTTATTTTTGTTTTGAAATAAATCTTTATTATAATGGACCCCAATCATCATGGATCCTAGGTAGTCGCACCATCTGCACAATCTCAAGGCCAAACCTCAGTGCATCACCTATTTTTTAATATTATTTTTAAAGAGATATTTTTGTCATCTCATATAATATGTATGTCGATCGTGACTCTGTTTACGATTTTTTTTTGTCATAAATAAAGCCACTACTGTTAAAAAAAATTATTTGCACAATTGTGACTATACTCACGATCGTAAAAAATCAACCGTGATTTGGGTCACAACCCATTGGTTGAATGACATAAATAATAAAAAAATTTCTCTTATTTTTATTGTGATTTGATTTAACATAAGCCCATTTTTATCATGACTAGATAATATCTAGGACAAAATAAGCTAATATTTTATTTTTATTTTCTTAAACCAAAAACATAATCTCATTATGTAAGCACAGTCTAATTCGTTTTTGTTTTGTGTGTTTAGTTATTCTAGCAAATATTGTTCACATGAATGAAAATTTTGATTTTTTTTATTGAGTGTGATATTTGGGAATTTAGTAGGGCGCAAGATCATTTAACCAACTCCTAGGCAAAGATAGGGCTAATATGATAGTAGTATACTTGATATAATTTATTTTAAATATTATATAATACCTTAATATAATTTTTTTGGCACATACCTAAATATAAATTTAACGTGGACAACTAAAACTTCGAAGAATATTCAACAAAAAAAAAAATTAAAGGGAAAAAAATCTAAAACTGAATGTTAGATATATTTTACTATAGATAGTCGAAATGAATAATACAAATATAAATATATCACTATTTTATATAGAAAATTATTAATTTATGCTAATAAATAACTTATTAACCAAATTATAAAGAATCTAATTGTTTTATATAAAGTAAAATCAAACTTGGGTAGAGCTGGTTAGTAACTGAAACATAACCCAAATAATAATATGTCCGAAAAGCTATTTTGTCTAATCTCCAAGATCTAACCCGAATCCTTAATCCTACTTTTTTTTTCTCTTTTTTCTTTTTTCTTTTTTTTTTAAACATATCCAACTTTTGAACGTTTTTTCCAGATTTTGTACATTAAGAAGAATAATTTCCAACCATTTACACGTAATTTTTTTTTACCTTTTCATGTTTTGTTTTTTTGGTTACATGCTCATCATCATCATTATTATACCTCTTCCACGTTATTGTGCAGAGTGATGAATGAAAAATGCAGAGTTAACAAACATAGCAAAAAGCTCCTCCCTCTTCCATTGAAATCTGCCACAATTCAAGTGCAGAGCTGAAAAGTGTGATTGAGATCCCTCCACTTTCTTCCTTAAACGTCTCTCTTTCTTTTTCCTTCAAAATCTCATTCCACTATGTCTATATAACACAGCCCTCTAATTTTTTCAATGATAAGAAAATAAGGAAGGAAAGTTTTCATTTTGTTCATTTTTTTGGGGAGCTAATTTGCTCTCATGGTGTTTTGATCTGTTTTCTCAAATGGGCTGTGATTTAATTTTGTTATAATGAAGGGTAATAACCCATGTTGTAGAATAGTACGATACTTTTGTTTTGATCTAGTTATGAGGTTTTTGATATGTTCATTTTGAGATTTGGTTATGTGTGAAGAAGGTATAGGACTATAGGAGCAGCAAGATCCGAGATTTGATTGGAATATAATAGAATAGAGCAAAAGTAAGAACAGAAAAAAATGCAGCCTAGGTTGGAAGAAGGGAAGGACCCTGGTGCTACTTTAAGGACTACTCCATCTAGGCCATTTCCTTTTAGACTTTTGCAATTCTTCTTGCTGTTTCTGGTTATCGGCCTTGGCGCTTCGATTCTTAGCATGTACATGATTCGGCATTTCGGTATTCACAATGTGGCTTTGGTGCAGTCTACCTTTATTAAGCCTTGTTTTCAGCAGCCAGATGGTGCTTCCATTGAAAGTTTTATTAGGCCTGCATCCAGTTTGATGCATACCATGAATGACTCTGAGCTCTTTTGGAGGGCTTCTTTTGTTCCGAGGATCAAGAGTTATCCTTTTAAGAGGGTTCGTAAGATGGCATTCATGTTCTTGACGAAGGGTCCCTTGCCTATGGCACCACTCTGGGAGAAATTCTTTAAAGGGCACGAAGGGCTTTATTCCATCTACGTTCATTCGCTGCCATCATACACTGCTGATTTTTCACCATCATCGGTGTTTTATAAGAGGCAGATCCCAAGCCAGGTATAATCTAGTTTTATTTTTATTTAATTTTTTTTTAAATATGGTTCATGTCATTAGGTGCTTATATGATATGTATTTATTGAGAAAGAAGCATTGTGTGATCTGTATGTTTTGGCATGTGTTGATTGACATGTCTGTCTGTCATCTATATTTTGAGGCCTAGCTATACCAGTTATTTGTTTTTGTTTCAATCTATGCACTGTTATGAAGTTGTCTGGTGAGTGCTAGCTAAGTTATAGTCACATTAAATTATGGTTAGATCCTTGTCCTTTGTGGCATATGTTGTCTGTTAGTTAAATAACTAATGTCAATGTAAGAGGCCTATACACCTATCGTGCTTTTTATGTCAAACAAATGTTGATTGCAATTATCCAACATGCGGATCTAACGGTTGTTTTTTTGTACTGGAATAAGATACAATTTGGAAAAAGAAAAATCCTGCTGCTGATTCTTCATATATGAATTATATCTTGGTAAAAGGGGAAACCTCTTTTCGTTGGCGATTTAATAGATTTTTCGTAGAAAGAAGTAAATTCCAGCTGTATAATGGTATTATTATCATCTCTATTCTCATAAGGTCTACTAAAGAAGTAGTCAGTTTTATCTATCAAAAAAAAAAAAAAAAGTAGTCAGTTTCAAAGGTTAACTTTCTTCAACTGGTTGAATCCATCTCTCATTATGATGTTGTGGCTGTTACATTTGTGATTCTGCACATTTGTGGCTGTTACATGTAGCAATTAAAAATAACATTTCTTTTATATGGATGAGTGTGAAGGAGTAATTCAGTTTTTGAGTTAATAATGGTTATTAATGTCTGCATATTTTGAAAAAAGAAAGCAGAATAGCTTTATTTTCAGTTATGGCATTAATGAGAACAGAAGGAAAAACTTTCTCTGTTATTGGACTTAGTCAGGGGCGGAGCTTGACTCAAGAAACAAGGTGGCACATCTTTTAAGTAAATCAAAAAGAAAAGGTAATCTCCTAGTCAGGGGGAGGCCCAGCCTCCCTAGTAAATATAGAGCCACCTAATACGTGGTACGGGTACACAATTCTTCCCGGGTTCTTCACGTTTTAAGTAATTTTAAAATTTATTCTTTAAGCGAACCGGTATGCAGTATGCGATATGGTAGATTCAGTATGCAGTACGAGGGGTAAATGAGAGTACTCTAAGTAAATCATCTAGAAGGGGACATTGGAATGAAGATAGTTTGATGCTTACAGATTTCTTGATGCCAAATGGAAAGAAAAAATGTTTCTGAAATTGGACAGTTTGTAGATGTTGGAGTGGAGAGGTTGGGGGTTATGATTTGATAATTGGTACTAGACTAGAGAGCTGGGACTTGGGAATTACTATGCGTGTGTTGTGTGAGAGAGAGGTAATGAAGAATCTTCAAGAACTGGTGCTTGGATCTATTAAGGTCACTCAAAGTTCTTGTCTCCTCTATAAAACTGTCACCACCCATTTCCTTCACTTTTCCTTTCTGCACTGGATAGGGATAAGCAGCTAAGCAAGATTGCTATTGATTTTTAAATGTGTCGGTTGGTGCAAAGCTGGTAGTAATGATCTGTGCACCATTCATTATTGTAGTCATCTAAATGTAGTTCATCTGTTATCACAGGAAGGCCCAGACTTCTTCTTGATTCATAACTCTTGTTCTTTGAGAAATTGAGATGCAGTGAACTATCTGTTGTGCTGAAAAACCATGTATGTATGGAAAGGTTAAATAAGTATCTTCATCATTAAGGTTTATGTGATAGATGGGAGCCCGGGGAAATTACAAAACATGACACTAGGCAATTAAACATGTATGCTATTCTATGGGTTTCTTGTTATCCTTATATCCGTTGTGAGGATATGCTTCTAAAACCAAACAAGTTTCTCAAGATAATTGATTCCATGAGTTGCTCCTGTAACATTGAATTGTTTTTCAATTTTGATAATGTGATTGTTTGAACAATATTAGGGAGATAGACTTCAGGTTTAAATTCTTTTTTTTTGTTTTTTTTGGTTTTGAAGAAATTACCAATTGGATGTCTCACTCACAGGTGGCAGAGTGGGGAATGATGAGCATGTGTGATGCTGAAAGAAGACTCCTGGCTAATGCATTGCTTGATATCTCAAATGAATGGTTTGTCCTCCTATCTGAGTCCTGCATTCCTCTCCAGAACTTCAGCATCATCTACCGTTACATATCACGGTCATGGTATAGCTTTATGGGTGCAATCGATGAACCTGGTCCTTATGGGAGAGGACGCTATGATGAAAACATGGCACCCGAGATAAACTTTACTGACTGGCGTAAGGGGTCTCAGTGGTTCGAAATTAACCGAGAACTTGCTATTAGGATTGTTGAAGACACTACTTATTATCCTAAGCTCAAAGAGTTCTGCATTCCCCACAAATGCTATGTTGATGAGCACTATTTCCAGACAATGTTAACAATAAATACTCCTCTTCTTTTGGCAAATAGGAGCCTCACTTATGTGGACTGGTCAAGGGGTGGTGCTCACCCAGCTACCTTTGGGAAGGATGACATCAATGAGGAATTCTTCAAGAAAATTTTGCAGGATCAGACTTGTCTTTATAATAACCAGCCATCTACCCTTTGTTTCTTATTTGCAAGAAAGTTTTCACCTAATGCTTTGGGTCCTCTTTTAGAAATAGCACCTGAAGTTCTAGGAATTTGAAATTAAAAAAGAAAAAAAGGCCTGGCTTCTGAGTTGCATTATTGAAGGAGTGCTGGTTGGATCATGTTAGTTAACTATCAGCTACACCCATCATAGTCACATGATTAATCATATATTCTCCATATTTTTCAGAAATTGAGTTCCTCCTCTGGTGTCTAAATGTGTAGGACATTGAATCTAAACCAGATTTTATACAAGTATTAGCCAAATTATAGACTAATATTTAATTGGATTACTTAATATTGTAGTTATCCTTTTGGAAATTGTCATGCCATTAACATAAAATATTTTTTTTTTCTGGTGACCATTTGATGCTCTATTAGACTATTACCTACCCTAGCATATTATTTTGAGGCATTGGATACATCCAGTTTGCGGGCTTGGGGATTGTTTCAATTGTCAGTTTCAATCTCATTATATTTCACTTTCTTTAAAACGGTTCAGATTATTCACATTTCTTAGATTTTTTACCTAAAAGTTTGATAATATTTTTCACTTATATTTTTTCACTTTCTTTAATTGGGTTTGATAATATTTTTCTACCCAAAAGTTTGCTCTTCCTAAGGTTTGAAGTTCTACATTAGCTCCTTGGCCTTCCATTTAAGGCTTTCTTATGACTCTGTAGTCTTGACTGCACCATCATTATTAACCATTTTGTTACAATCCTACAGTAGGGGTATATTTCATAATGTCTATCCATTCCATTTCATCACAATTAGAAGAGCTCTTTCTCAATTAGATGACTTTCAAATTGAAGAAATTAATGAAAAACAGTGAAGAAAATATCAGAAACTGAAACTGAAACTGTGACAATTACCAGGCTAAATGCATATATCGAAATCGCAAACGATATTGAAGATATTTTCTTAAATAAAAGTGATAAAAGAAAAATCTTCTACATGGCCAACGGAAAAGATAAAAAAGAAGCTTTGTTGCTGAGAGTGTGCCTTTCTCACATTTGCTCACTATATAATCAAAGCTAATGATTTTAACTTTTTATCTCCACGGTTAATGATTTTAAAGGTGAAGCACAAAGCAAGATTATTTGAATTTAATATAATATACATTTATAGATGAAGTGTCAAACCAACATAAGCTGTTAATGATTACCCCTACACAACCGTTATGTCCTGATGCAATTTTTGAAGATAACTAGCAGCTAATGCTGCATGAAGTGCTGCTCCATAAGGAAGTGCATCTTCATTGACTTTGTAATAGGGTGAGTGTCCTGATGCGAGCCGTTCCTGCAAGGTGTCCTGCATTCCAAGAACGAAGTAGTAGCCAGGTATAACCTCTTGATAGAATGAAAAGTCTTCAGCTCCCATCGATGGTCGCATAATCTCATTAACTTTCTTGATGCCGGGA
This sequence comes from Crotalaria pallida, assembly GCA_037953625.1. Taxonomy (NCBI): domain Eukaryota; kingdom Viridiplantae; phylum Streptophyta; class Magnoliopsida; order Fabales; family Fabaceae; genus Crotalaria; species Crotalaria pallida. Next base: position 23,261,971 of record CM075654.1, read on the forward strand.
AAATTCCCTGCAACATTCTGAAAATGCTCATGCAGCTCACCATTGTTTACAGTTGCAGGAAAAAATGGTTTCTCTTCATCAAGGAAGTTCACTGTTACATTACACCTGTTCACAGCAGCTTGACTAGTGATAATCTGCACAAATGAATTAACCATGAATCTAGCAGGATTACAGATTTACGGCGAAAGCCAATGACCACAGACATTTTTTTAGTTGCAGAAGAGATTTAGGCTTCCACTATTATGGGATCATTGGAGGGTCAAACTTACGCAATTTACCCACATAAGCAGGCAAGTTGTTTACATGATTAGCACATAACCACCAGGAGAAACTATTGCATGTTCCCGAACTCATCCAAACCGTTGATTTTGAATAAATCCATACAATTTTAACTCATTAATTTATCATCAACTATTTGTATGTTTTGGTCCTGAACCGTCAATAGTTTCTCGGTCACCAGGCCACAACGTAGCAATATTAATGCTATGCTAAGTCTCACCATCAAAGCTCAACTATTATTGGAAAATGAGTGTGCTCTAGATTATCCCGGGGATTCTTGAAACAAATACCTACCCCACATCCAAAATAACAAGATGGTTGAGAGCTGAGATTTATATTAAAATAGTTGATATCACTTATTTCACCCAAGACATAAATAAATTGAATAAATTCTTCTCTATGACTCACCTGCTCAATGCGCAGTCTCAGTTGCATGAAACTTTCTTTTGAAAGAGCTCGGAAAGTGCCACCGATTGTGACAGAATCTGGGATAACATTGAACGCACTACCTCCTTGGAAATTTCCTATTGACACAACCTGCGGGTAAATGCTTTACATTAGGCAGAAACAGTATTGTTACCATTAACAAACAAAGCCCTTCAAGATACAAGCCTTTCCCCATATTCAATAATCAAATTATCACATATAGGCAAGTTAATATGCATATACTCAAGTGAACATGGTCCTAAAGGTCACCATATCCTATTGCCATTTGTCATTAAGATGGGAGTTAATGTTGTGTTACTCCATCTCATCTTTTCACTGACAGGGGTCTTCAAAGCTATCAGCTTAGCAATTTTCTGTTCCTCAATTGGTCTCAAGTCAGATATTACTTAAAGGTGGAACTGATACTTCGTACTTCTAAAGTTTAAGTACATAGTCTGAAGAAAAAGAAGAAAAACTGAGTAAAAAGCAAGGGAACATGAGAATCTCTTTACAAATTTAGCCGCCGGCTTAGTCACACAATCTCAAGTAAACATTTAGAAAACAGGATGACTGCTTTAACTAGTCCTCGTTCAGAATGTGGCTCAACCTTAGAAAATTGAAACCATAATATAAGCAAAAATGAGAGGGTGATGGCAAGGGAAAGGAAGAAATTAAACAAATTTACCTGGGAGTCCAGAGGGTCAGCCTCGCGAGAAACTAGGTGTTGTAAGCTAATAATCACATTAGAAGCTGCCAGTATAGGGTCTATAGAATGCTGAGGAATAGCTGCATGACCTCCCTTTCCACTTATTGTTGCTTCAAAGAAGCCACTTCTTGCATACACGAGACCGGACCTAGAGGCTACTTCACCTATTGGATACCTGGGTGTGATATGCAATCCAAAGATAGCAGTAACATTTTCTAAGGCTCCAAACTCTACAATTTTCTTTGCCCCTCCACCTCCTTCCTCTGCTGGTTGGAAAACAAGAACAACCGTTCCCTTACGAGAAATTGAAAACAACATAACAAAACAAATCAGAAAATGTAGCTGACATGAGTGACTGTCATGGGTTAGTAAAGTAATATGAATATGATAAGTTAGCTAACTTATTCATTCAGTTTCTTTTCACCCTGGATTAAGTAACAAACTCGAAATAGAAAGAACCAAAGATAAATTGATTTATGGTTTAATAATGTGTCCAATCCTTGAACTTTAACGTTGTTTTATGACAGGTTCTTGTTCTTTTTTGTTTTTAATGCCGGGCTCCTAATGTTACTTATAGTTTTGCCATATATCTCTCTGTCATCAATTCCGGCCAAATTTTGCTAACATATTATATCGGAATTCCAGTCAGACGCAGGAGGTTAACCACCTGGTGTCACATGATGTTACGTAGGTGAAAATCTTTTTTTTTTTAAATAAAAAAATTAATATTTTCATAGTTTTAGTTTAAAAATAAAGGAAAAAAATAGGATTGGAAACAGAGGTCGTCTTTGCCCATGTGATATTCCGTGGCACCACATGACTAGCATCTTGCATGTGACTAGGATTCTGGTGTGATATGTCAACAAAATTTGGCCGAAATTGATAGGAGGGGTATATGGCAAACCCAGAAGTAACTTCGAGGAGCCAGACATTGGAAAAAAAACCAAGAGCTTGTGACAAAACGACCCTAAAGTTCAAGAATTGGACACATAAATAAGCCTTGATTTATTTACTTAGGTTTAAGTTGCATGCAATACTTAGATGATAGATTGATTGCAATATTCAAAGTCAGTATAATCCGAGATACTGGAAGAGTGGAAGTCATAGTTTCACAACAGTTTGCCAATAAGCTAGGAACAGAAGACAAGTTTGGCTTTATCAGATTGGAATTATAGAACAGCAGATTTCAACAATGGAAAAAGTATATGATTATTAGAAGGGCAAAACTTCTTAAGTAAATATCAAGCTGGGCCACACATTCAAAACTGAGATAGGGAAAAGCCAATATAAAGACAAACTTGTATCTCTTTTTCATGCTCTTTGAGGATCTTTGCGGCACCAAGAAGCATAGCCACATGAGCATCATGACCACAAGCATGCATCTTTCCAGGTACCTTACTCTTGTGCTCCCACTCCACCTTTTCCTAAGGTTAGATATTGCAATAAATCAATATGGGTAACGCCAAAAAAATTTAAGAACCTGCATCATTAGGCTATCGAAAAATTGATTATACAAGAGTGATTTTTTAAGTAAAAAAATATAACTTTTCAAAATAAGCTGAATTTCAGCCTCAACATTTTTATTACTGCCCAACCGATACATGTGCAAGTGTTAGAAGTGATATTTTATGTTTAAATATCTTTTTGTCTCTCAAACTCGATTTCGGCTATAGAGTAACTACTAATTTTTTTTAATCAGGCTTCTTTCTTTAATGTTTCAAAAATTTGGTTCTAGTCATTGCCGCTAACACCATCGCTGTTACCAGTCATAACCACAGGTTTGGAACATTCAAGAGTCAAAAATGTAGGGAAATTCTATATGCAATCAGGAATTTCTATATGGACCCATAAATTTCGGATCAGCTATTCCACAATATATTTTTATATAGGCTATCCGAAACTTTGCAACCTCGGATAAGTGATCATATGAGTGCAAGCAACAATTTCCAATTGCAAATAAAACTTCCCAAAAAGTTTCTGGGACCAAAAATAAAAAACACAGTTAAGCCATTTTTTTTTCTATCAAGGTAATCACTTTTTCAGCAAAAAAAACTTAAACAAGCTTAAAGCACTTTTCTTTTGTCTCAATAAAGATAGAATCCACAGAAGTATCATAATTCAAAAGTCAAAGCCATGGAATAAGATTATAATAGAAAGAATGCATATCTACAATATCTATTTATCTTAGACCTGCAAAGCAAGAGCATCCATGTCAGCTCTAAGTGCAACAAAAGGAGGCTTTCCTGTCCCAATGTAGCCAATGACACCAGTGACTGCAACTGGATGTCTATAAGGGATTCCCAATTTATCCAATTCACTTCTTATCAGCTTACTAGTCTCAAATTCCTCATAACCCAATTCAGGGTACTCATGAATCTTCCTTCTGATTTTGACCATCCAATCAAACACCTCAGGCTTCTTGGCTTCATCAAAAAAGTTGATGAGTGAGAATATGGGTGTTGCAACAAACAAATGGAAGAGGGTGAGAAAATGGAACCAATTGGATAACCCCATAGTTACTTACTTTGCAAGTCGAAGTGTGGGAGGGATAGAATGAAGTGGCACGAATTATTTGTGTAAGGAAGGACAAAGGTTTGGCGTTTTATATTGCAATGCTTTTTTTTTTTGTGGCAAACATCTTTCTTCTCGCTTGTATCAGTAACCTCTAATGTTATGTGTACAACATAATTTTGGATGTATATTAGTTTGTTTTATATGCATTTATGATAGATAGATTTACATATAACACCACTCGTCAGGAACCGGCCCCTGCCCTATTTGATGCGTGGATATTTTAGGTCCTACTTATTATTTCAAAATTTAATATTATGTAATTTAAGGGCTTGTTTCACCAATATCGATTAGGACAAGTGATAAGGAATTCGGTCTTGTATAAGTAAGATTTAAGTTCGAATTCTCATTCATGTAAAAAAATTCATGCTGAGAGACTTACATGCATAATCAAGAACGCAACCCAAGTCGGATCTAGTTGTACCTAGGTAGCGCATGGAGAATGGGATGGACAACCATGTGAACTTATCATGTATGGTGCACTTATCATGTTTGATGAAATGTGTCAGGGTATGAGAAAGAAAAACTACATGATTATATTCTCCTCATTTTTAACGTAACTCCCTCCATGAAAATAAAAAATACACACACTGAGCATATTAAGTGTAACACCCACTTAAAATTAATTTTTATAATTGTAAAATTAATTTTTATTATTTTAAAATAAATAAATTTGGAAATTAATTAAGGAAAATAAAAAGTATTTACAAAAATTTATTTTGAGTAAACAAAGGTATTTTGGTAATTTTGAAATTCTGAAAATAATAATATAATGTTTGGGAGGGAAGTGAATAAAATATGATTTTTTGAATTTTTAAACTGGTGTAACCAGTTACAAGGGCTTGATAACCGGTTACAAACTATGGTGGACCGACCCTCGGTCCTACCCTTATCATAGCTAGCCAACCAGACTTAGTTATATAAAGGACCATCATGCCTATACAGGCCTGTTGGAAACCAACAAGCGGCTAAAATAATCTTCTAAAGGGGGTGAATAGAAGTTGTAAGCGATGATACCCAAATTTAAAAAGTAATTAAAATAGGTTCAGAAACAATTGATTTTTAAGCCAAAAAGCAGGTCTTAATCGATTAACCTGTTCCCTAATCGATTAACGTCAGATAGCTTGAAAAATCTTAATCGATTATGCTTCAACTTAATCGATTAAGCACTGATTAAATTTGCAGAAAATTGATTTCAGTTCAGTTCAAGAAATACAAGGAAATCTAGATATGCAGAATTAGACCTAAGGCAATCAATTATGAATCAATTAAGCAAGAAATAGAATATGTAATTGAAATTCCCAATATAAACCTATAACCAAGAACTCTCGCAAGATTCGAATTAATAGCAAAATGTAAAGAACGAAAATAACAAGAACACGCGAAGATTTTAGTCTGGTTCACTCACAACCACCGTGAGCTACATCCAGTCCTCCCTCTCTGACTTGGGAGATTTGCTTCACTAAGAAATAAGAGAATTAGTACAATAGAGTAAGAATTCCTCACTACTCTCAATCCTAACCCTTTCTCACGATGTACCAAATCGATGAGAATCTACCCCAATCTCTTGATTTCTTAATCTCGTTCTTTGATTGAAGGTTGCCTTCAATCCCTTTAGCTTTTGCCTTTGAAATCTTCAAAGTCCAAGGTAATGCTCCACCTTGCTCCCTTTTTCAATTAACAATTGAAAATTGATTTGTTGAATATCTTGAATGTAACCTCAACGTTACTAATTGATTCAACCAAAAATGTTGAAAGCACTTAGAATCTCAACTTGATACAATATGAACAAAATATGTATTGGAATTGAGATTTCAAAAGAAGATGATAGAGAATTAATTTGTAACAGAATAATAGCTCAACAAAGATTGTAAGATGGTGAAAATATGCTCTTGAAAATATGAAGTTCGTAACCTTTTTCAAAACACATTAGAAAAGCTTTTATTCATTCATTTTTAACAGTCCTTAATCGATTAAAGGATAGCTTAATCGATTAACCACTGTTAAAAGAATGCATTAATTAAAATTGCACACGTGTTAATCGATTAACCTGTGGTTTAATCGATTAACCACTGTTAAAATGTTTTTCTTTTATTTGCAATTTTCACCTGTAAGTTTTAATAAAACTTTGAGCTAATATTCTCTATCACAGTAATCTCAATTCTTAAACATATTAAATTCTTATTAGATCATATTGAGATTAACTAATCCTAATTTACCCACACTCATATAAAAAGAATAATAAACAATATAATACAAATATATGAATGCTAAGATAAACTAGTCTTCTTGATATGTTGTTGTAGGTTGTCTATAAGTCTTGTCTTCATCAAAACACAATTGAACACTTGAGCCTTCAAGGCCGAGCACATTTCCAGACATTCACCCCCAGTGGACTCGGACTGAACACAGGGACTCTACCCCTTGAAAACCCGAGCTCCGGGCGCGTGAACTCAACTTGTCATAGGGATAAGGCCCTCTAGTACATGATAAGGATGAATGACTCATCCCCCTTATCCTCTAAGGGTCACGTTAGCCCTAATGAACTTCCGTACAGGCCCATAGGGTACAGCACCATTCCCCCTATAAATAGTTGTCTCCAGCTAGGGGCTCAGGTACATTCCCTTACTCCCTAATTACTCTCACTTTCACACACCAATGACTGGGGAAACCCTAGTTATCCCAACTGGATATCTAGAAAACCTAAAAGATCATACATTAATCCTAGATCACACTCTAGCTTTCAAATCATCCCTGATCTTTGAGCTACTCCTTGATCTTGGACACTACACAAACAATTCAACAACTCCATTTCAGTGTTCTTTAACACGAAAATGGTGGAGAAATCTTGAATTCACTGGCCCAATGCCACCTCCAGCTTGGTAAAACGATGAGAATTCGGTGAGAGGTGATTCACTGAGGCTAAGGTGGTAAAACCATAGTGAATCCCCAATGTTTTCACCCTCTTCATCTTTATGCTTTCCCCATCTATAAATAGGCATTCAATTCAATTAATTCCTTCACGCTTGAGGCTTATTCAAAGCTTAACAATACATACACGAAGTATACATTGCTTGCCTTGAGAAATTATACACAAAACATACATTATAAATTTGAGAAGTGGTGGAAGCTATAGGTTAAGAACAAAGTACTTTCAGATTCGTGAGGCTGACTTTGAAGAAAAAGTTTGGTAAGGAAACTTTGTTATTTTCATTCAAACTTGATTCTAACCATTACTTGTCCATTTTGTTGGCATATTCTCACTGAAATTTCATGGTGAACTTGGCTTGGTGAACTTGTCTCAGTTTCTGGTATGGTTGTGTCTAGAGTTGGATTCTATAGAAATTGTCTAAGAACTAGACATGTAACTCTTCACTAAGGTAAGGGAAAAGTTATTTATATTGCTAGAATGTTGATTAATTGGTTAGAAGTGCAAAGAGAGCTTCCTTAGCTCAAGGAAATCATGTTATGTAAATTGAAATTGATATAAAGCTTGAAGGCTTGTCCTACAATAATACTAATTTGAACATGTTTAATTAATTATATATGAACTAAAAATAAACTGGAAATGAACATTAAACTTGATTCTTGGATTATAACATGTTATAAGTGATTTTGCAAGTAAAAGTGATTTTAGAATAAACTCATAATTATACTCCCTTTAACTATGTTGGAACTGATGCTAAACAGATTCTAAATGAGTAATATGAACTAAATTTAGGATAGTTATGAATTGATTGCATAAATGTGCATAATTATCTTAATTTGATATGATGAATGTGCATAATTAAAGTTAAAATAAATAATTGTACATTCATGCATGGTGAAAAGATGTTATGATAGAAAAGGGGAAATGACACATGAAAGATTTTGATAATCTGAATTGATAATGTTATAGAGATTAGGTTTATGATAGTGATTTGTCAAATAACCGTTGGGAATTATTATGGTTAGAATGGTCCTATGATAGGTTGATATGGTCGATCTCGCCTGGGATAATTCCACATAACCATGATATAATTTATCAATCTCTTAGACATATTTTGACTAATCGAGGACGGTTCTTGGTATGACCATGGTCCTAAGTGGATTTAACAATAATAATTGTGTAATGGCATACGAGAGAGCAAGATGTTAACTCTCAGCTGCTTTTTAGAATAATATTGAAGAAGAGACGAGTATTGGATATAAAAGAGAAAAGAGGATCGAACATGTTGCATACATCATGCCACACTTATAACCTTATAATAATGTTGTGTAAAAATTGGGTATGCTCATGCATTATGACTTGTTACTTGATTTAAACGTGTTTGCAAACTTTTAAATTAATTATGCATTTATATAGCAATATAACAATGACTTACTCTCTACCCTTATTTCTGTGTTAGGTAACCATAATGTCGAGGAGTATATGTCTAGAAGTTTGCCCGCTTAATAGGGGAATTTGGGAGCACGATGGGCGTCGTGCTACTTTTGAAGGAAATGTAGAGAACATTCTTCGTCATCCTAATTCGAGAGCAAAGATACTCACTCAACATGTTCCACTTGCCTATGTTTATCGTCATCCCACTCCAACACCACCTATGAGAAATGAACCGAGACTCTGTCGAAATCCTCTCAAAACTTCCCATGATCATGTGGTACCCGAGAGACCTCCCAGTCCAATGCCTAACCGAAGGGTGAACTTTGCTTTGATCCTGGAGTATATCCTAAATCCAAGGGTCCCCTCGCGAGGCGAGAGTGAGTACGAAGAAGAAGACCCTGTAGAGGTGTTGGTTTTGGCCTCAAAATCTCGAGAGGGGGGGTGAATCAAGTTTTATTAATGTATTGTAAAAACCGTTACAAATTAAAAAATTGATTTGAGATGGAGAGATTAAGCGTTTGAAACGGATCGCGAAAACGATAGATAAAAATAAACGAGTAGCGCGGAAACGTAAAAATTGAAATATGCAGAAATTAAAAGAGATAGGGATAGAAAAGCTTGCACCGGTGAATTTTATACTGGTTCAGCCTTCCCGTCGAAAAGCCTAGTCCAGTCCCCAAGCGACCCGCCTGAGAGTTCTTATACCAAGCAATAGAGCCGCACCCTATTACAACCAAGAGCACGCCGCACACCACTAAGAACCTCCGTTCGCTAGGGGCCTCAATCACACAGCAGGGTTCCTCGCCCTACGAGGTATCAAACGTCTACTAAGAGATTCTCTCCCTAATCACTAAGGTTTAGAACGAATACAATGAGAGTGATTACAATAGTTTGATGTGTTCTTCAACAACACAGATACAACAATCAAGTACTATGATAATGAAGTAGTTGTTTCTCTAGAAGTCACTCAGCCAATAAGGATTTATGTTCTTCAAAAATATGAACGTGAAAAGTAGAAGACTTGTGAAGAAGAAGAAGAGAGAAACGTGCAGAAAGAATGAATGAATGATCTGATCAAAAATGAATGAATAGCCTCTATGTTGGAGTGATTTATTTTTTTAAAAAGAAAACAATTTAGAATCAAAAAGGATTTTGAATAAGTAAAACAAAATCAAAATAAAATAAAATAAGATTTGAAATAAGTTTTAAAATCAAAACAAAATCAAAATGATTTACGAAATAAAATAAAGATTTGATTCTTAAAACCAAAAAGGAAATAATTCAAATTTAAAATCATTTTCGAATTTTATAAAATAAATCAGAATCTTTTATATAAAAACAAATCAGGAAATAATCAAAATGATTCTGACACGTTTTTCAATAAAACATGAAGTAATCGATTACTTTCTGAAGGTAATCGATTATTCCTTCAAAAATAGAAATTCTTAAATTCATTTGAAAACCATGTAATCGATTATACCAAGAATAGTTAATCGATTACACGACTCCTTATGATGCAACTCATAATAATCGATTACACTAGAAGTTAATCGATTACTGAGCCTCTGATATGCATATGATGCAACATCATGTAATCGATTACTACAGAGCTTGTAATCGATTACTAAGCCTCTGAAAAATATATGATGCAACAATTATAATCGATTATTTGACCCATGTAATCGATTACTTCCATAAGAAAGTAACTGATTAACAAAATTCAATTAATCGATTACAACCTCTCTGATTTTTCTATGATGCAACGCAGTTAATCGATTACTTGAGAAGATAATCGATTAATCTCTCTTGCAAACATACAAATATACAGAGTTTTGTAACATCAAGTATTTTTACTCAGATTAAATGCAGAAAACATTTTTCCATGCAAAAACACGTTTTTATTCTTCTCTCCTAAAATGAAAAACTTATTGGCTTTTGTAAATATTAAAGAAATAAAAACTTCATTACCTTACAATTGATCTAAGGAGAAGGTTTCTAATAATCTATGCCTTGCTTGAGTCTTCAATCTTGAATGCCACTTGCACTTGTGTGAGCTTGAACTAGAGTTGGTTTGTTATCATCAAAACATTGTCTTGAAATAAACTTGAAGTCCATAGAGAGTTTGAAGCAAGTCTTCCAACTAGCTTGGCTTCCAACACTCCCCCTTTTTGATGATGACAAACAACCATTCTGATATGCTCTTTATTATCTGCATCACAAGTGTTATACAAGCAAAAAAAACACATATATATAAAATAACAGTAACCTTCCTTAGAACAATAATCACAAGAAAATAATAATTCGTATCATCTCCCCCTGTTAGATGCATAAAATATATCATTTCGAACAAGATTTGCATCTTTCAGAGTATCTCTCCCCCTGTATGAATCAATCACAATATAATCACAATATCAGAACATCTCTCCCCCTTTTGTAATCATCAAAAAGTCGTGCTATCTCCCCCTGAAACACTAAGAAGATGCATCAATAATAACAAGAGAGATAAACATAGTCACATACTCAAAAGAGGTGAGAGGCAGAAGTTAAACCAATTTCTCTACGAATGAAAAATAAATTTTCTTTTGGAAGCGGTTTCGTAAAGATATCAGCCAACTGCCGCGAAGTATCAACATACTCAATAATGCAATCACCCTTTTGAATATGATCACGAATAAAATGGTGTCGAATCTCTATATGCTTAGTGCGAGAATGTTGCACTGGGTTTTTGGTAATACTAATAGCACTGGTATTATCACATTTTATGGGAATGTGATCTAGACTTACACCGAAGTCTAGGAGTTGCTGTTTTAACCATAAGATTTGCGCACAACAACTACCCGCGGCGACATATTCAGCCTCAGCTGTAGATAGGGCCACACTAGACTGTTTCTTGCTAGCCCATGATACCAACGAATTGCCAAGAAGATGACAAGTGTCGCTAGTGGTTTTTCTATCTACTTTGCATCCAGCAAAGTCAGAATCAGAATACCCAACAAGATTACATGAAGAACCTTTGGGGTACCATAAACCCATATCAGTTGTGCCAGACAAATATTTCATTATACGCTTAGCAGCAACCATGTGCGTTTCTTTTGGATTCGACTGAAAATGGGCACAAAGACACACACTAAACATTATATCCGGCCTACTTGCCGTTAAATAGAGAAGGGATCTGATTATACCTCGATATTTTGTAATTTCTACGGATTTACCTCCTTCATCTCTGTCCAAATAGCAAGAAGTGCTTATAGGAGTTGCTACTGCCTTGGCCTTATCCATGCCAAATCTCTTCAATAGCTCCTTGCAGTACTTTGTTTGGCTAATGAAAATCTCGTCCTTCGCTTGCTTTATTTGCAATCCCAGGAAAAAGTTCAGCTCGCCCATCATAGACATCTCAAACTCTTCCTGCATCATACTCGAAAATTCCTTGCAAAGGATTTCATTAGTAGCACAGAAAATAATATCATCAACATAAATTTGAACTAAAAGAATGTCCTTTCCTTTCTTTTTAATAAAAAGTGTGTTATCAACCTTCCCTCTTTCAAAATTATTTTCTAATAAAAATTTGCTAAGACGGTCATACCACGCTCTAGGAGCTTGTTTGAGACCGTACAAAGCCTTTTTCAATTTAAAAACATAATCCGGGTGTTCATAATTTTCAAAGCCAGGAGGTTGACACACATAAACTTCTTCATTTATAAAACCATTAAGAAAGGCACTCTTTACGTCCATCTGATATAATTTAAAATCTAAAGTGCATGCAAAAGCTAAAAGCAGTCTAATGGCTTCCAACCTAGCAACAAGGGCAAATGTTTCCTCATAATCTATCCCCTCTTCCTGGTTGTAACCTTGTGCAACTAACCTAGCTTTGTTTCGAACAATTAAACCAGCCTCATCAAGTTTATTTTTATAAATCCACTTAGTTCCTATAACCGGATGAGACTCAGGCCTAGGAATAAGTTCCCACACCTGATTTCTTTCGAACTGGTTTAATTCCTCTTGCATTGCCAAAAGCCAATGCTCATCAAGCGTAGCCTCAGAAATATTCTTTGGCTCCACTTGAGAAACAAACGCAAAGTAGTTACATAGATTGCTAATAGCATTGCGAGTACTTACACCTTTTGTGATGTCACCTATGATTTGATCAATGGGATGGTGCCTCGAAGTTATCCATTCCTTAGGCAAATCAGCGTTGAGCTCCATGGATTGTTCTTGATTTTTCTCCTCAACTGATTCAACTGATTTTTCCTTGCTTTCGGAATGCTCCTTTCCTTTAGCATTTGGCTCCTCATCCTCATCAATGAACAAATCTCCAAGAATACCTGAAATGTCATTAACAGATACCTTTCCCAACTTTCTGGGATCGAATTCGTCAAATGATACATGAATAGATTCTTCAATAGTATTACGGGATTTATTGTAAATCCTATATGCTTTGCTGAAAACAGAATATCCAAGGAATATGCCCTCATCAGCTCTAGCCTCAAAACTTCCTAGATTTTCTCTACCATTATTATGCACATAACATTTACATCCAAAAACACGAAAATGGGAAATATTCGGTTTTCTCCCCTTGTACAGCTCATAGGGGGTTTTCTTTAAAATAGGTCTTATTAAAACACGGTTCATAACATAACAAGCTGTACTAACTGCATCGGCCCAAAAGTATGCAGGCAAATTCATGTCATTAAGCATTGTTCTTGAAAGCTCTTTTAATGAATGATTTTTCCTCTCCACAACTCCGTTTTGCTCAGGAGTTCTTGGAGCTGAAAAATAATGCTTAATTCCATGTTTTTCGCAAAAATTTTCAAAAAGATGATTTCCAAATTCTCCATCATGATCAGTTTTAATGGATGCAATGCTCAAATGCAATTGGTTTTGAATAATCTTGGCTAGCTTTTTAAATTCATGAAATGCGTCATTTTTATGAGTAATAAACAGTGTCCATGTATACCTAGAATAGTCATCCACCACAACTAAACAATAATAGTTGTCACCAAAGCTTTTTGTTTGACACGGTCCAGAAAGATCCATATGTAAAAGTTCCAAGGGCCTTTGAGATGAAACAAGGTTTTTAGAAGGAAAAGATGCCCTTGTGAGTTTTGATTTTGAACAAGGATCACATTTTTCAGAAATAGAAAAATTTTGCTTTGGCAGACCAACTACTAAGTTTTTAGAAGAAATTTTATTTAAATGAGCCATGTGGATGTGACCTATTCTACGATGCCATAGCCACGATTCATCCTCTTTAGATAATAAACATTTCGCATCATTTGAGGGTATTGAATTAAAATCAATAACATAAACTTTTTTTATCCTGCGAGCAATTAGCTTAATAAGATTATCAATTTTACCCTCGATAATACATCTATCAGAATAAACAATAACCCTATTGCCCTTATCACACAATTGACTAATACTTAGCAGATTGTGTTTTAGGCCCTCAACATGTAATACATTTTCAATGCAAGGGTTAGGAGGTGTACCAATTTTACCGACTCCGAGAATCTTTCCTTGATTGTTATCTCCGAAAGTCACATGTCCTTGGTCGTTAGGCACGAGATGCGAAAATTTAGATTTATCTTCAGTCATATGTTTTGAGCATCTGCTGTCCAAGTACCACCACGACTTCCTTTCTTTCGGAGTAACCTACAAGCAAAGAGTTCAAGGTTTCTTTTTAGGTACCCATATCTTTTTGGGTCCTTGAGCATTAGTATAGCCATAGTTTAAATCATGCCACATTCTAGTTTCATTGTTCGGTTTAACGAACTTCACTTTTCGGTGTATGCATTCATGTGCACCATGACCCTTCTTACCACAAATGTGACAAATAATTAAAGGTTTCTTATGATTACTAGCAGGGACAAAAATGGTACTTAATTTCTTTTGATGCCTACCGGGTTGATATCCTAAACCCGCTCTATTGAAGAAACATTTTTGTCTCCCTAGCATCAAATTTAAAGTATTTCTACCTTTTGTAAATTTAGCAAGGGTTTCTTTTAAATCCTCAACTTCTTTAACCAAGTCCTTGCAGAATTTACAAGAAGAAGAACTAGCTTTAAATTTTATGTCATTACTCGAGGTGTTTGAAGGCTTTTTCAAAGTCAAATTCAGCTCCTTATTTTGATTTTTCAAAAATTCATTTTCTTTAATAAGGTTTTTATTCTTTTCTAAAAGAGAAGCTGAATTTTTATTTTCTAGAGAAACCAATAAGGATAACCTCATCGATTCCTCATGCAATTCTTCAAACGCCTCTTGTAATTCATCATAAGAAAAATTTAGTTCAGTGTTTACCTCTTCTCCGTGAGCCATTAAGCATATGTTGGCGGTCTCCTTTTGTTCGTCTGAATCCTCATCCGAACTTCCTTCATTGTCCAGCCATGCCAAGTATGCTTGCTTCCCCTTCTTTGAATTCGAGGTGCCTTTTTCTGAATTTTCTTTCTTTTTCAGTTGGTAGCAATCTGCTCTGATGTGACCAGGCTTGCCACACTCATGACATGTAATAGTAGAGCCTCCATTCTTGTTGTTGTCTCTTCTGTTGAAATTCTTCTTCCTCAGAAATTTCCCGAACTTTTTCACCAAAAGACCCATGTGTTCATCATTCAGTAATTCTTTGTCCGAGTCACTTTCTGTTACAGGTGCTTCAACCTTGAACGCCAAACTTTTAACCTTCTTGTTTTCTTATTCATGCTGAGCCAACCTTTTTAATTCACTTTCGTGCTCTTGTAACTTCCCAAAGAGAGTTGCCAACGTCATAGTTGAAAGATTTCTTGATTCAGCAATCGCCGTCACTTTGGGTTGTCATTCTCTTCCCAAACACCTTAGAACTTTGTTGATGAGATCCTCATTGGTGAATTTCTTTCCCAATGTCGTCAGTTGATTTACAATCATTGTGAAGGGTTTTTGGATCTCTTGAATCGATTCCCCATCTTTCATTCTGAATAACTCATATTCACCAGTCAGCATGTTGATTCTTGATCTCTTTACTTCAGTTGTACCTTCATGCGTGACTTCCAGCGTATCCCACATCTGTTGTGCCGTCTCGCATGTTGATACCCTGAAAAACTCATCATAGCTCAAAGCAGATGTTATAATATTTTTCGCTTTCAGATCGTACTGGACTCTACGTTCCTCCTCCTCCGTCCACTCAGCCATTGGCTTTTTGACGGTGTTACCACTAACCACATAGGTAGGAACATAGGGACCATTTACGACTACATCCCAAACTTTTAATCCTACTCCTTGAATAAAAATTTTCATACGGGCTTTCCAATACACGTACCCTACCCCATCAAACATGGGAGGTCGGTTAATAGAACTCCCTTCACCACCAAACAGAGAGTTTGAAGCCATACTCTTGAGACGGTTAAGTCTTAACACAAGAGACTAGCTCTGATGCCAATTGTTGGTTTTGGCCTCAAAATCTCGAGAGGGGGGGGGGTGAATCGAATTTTATTAATGTATTGTAAAAACCGTTACAAATTAAAAAATTGATTTGAGATGGAGAGATTAAGCGTTTGAAACGGATCGCGAAAACGATAGATAAAAATAAACGAGTAGCGCCGAAACGTAAAAATTGAAATATGTAGAAATTAAAAGAGATAGGGATAGAAAAGCTTGCACCGGTGAATTTTATACTGGTTCAGCCTTCCCGTCGAAAGGCCTAGTCCAGTCCCCAAGCGACCCGCCTGAGAGTTCTTATACCAAGCAATAGAGTCGCACCCTATTACAACCAAGAGCACCCCGCACACTACTAGGAACCTCCGTTCGCTAGGGGCCTCAATCACACAGCAGGGTTCCTCGCCCTACGACGTATCAAACGTCCACTAAGGGATTCTCTCCCTAATCACTAAGGTTTAGAACGAATACAATGAGAGTGATTACAATAGTTTGATGTGTTCTTCAGCAACACAGATACAACAATCAAGTACTATGATAATGAAGTAGTTGTTTCTCTAGAAGTCACTCGACCAATAAGGATTTATGTTTTTCAAAAATATGAACGTGAAAAGCAGAAGACTTGTGAAGAAGAAGAAGAGAGAAACGTGCAGAAAGAATGAATGAATGATCTGATCAAAAATGAATGAATAGCCTTTATGTTGGAGTGATTTATTTTTTTAAAAAGAAAACAATTTAGAATAAAAAAGGATTTTGAATAAGTAAAACAAAATCAAAATAAAATAAAATAAGATTTGAAATAAGTTTTAAAATCAAAACAAAATCAAAATGATTTAAGAAATAAAATAAAGATTTGATTCTTAAAACCAAAAAGGAAATAATTCAAATTTAAAATCATTTTCGAATTTTATAAAATAAATCAGAATCTTTTATATAAAAACAAATCAGGAAATAATCAAAATGATTCTGACACGTTTTTCAATAAAACATGAAGTAATCGATTACTTTCTGAAGGTAATCGATTATTCCTTCAAAAATAGAAATTCTTAAATTCATTTGAAAACCATGTAATCGATTATACCAAGAATAGTTAATCGATTACACCACTCCTGTTAATGTATGATGCAACTCATAATAATCGATTACACTAGAAGTTAATCGATTAGTGAGCCTCTGATATGCATATGATGCAACATCATGTAATCGATTACTACAGAGCTTGTAATCGATTACTAAGCCTCTGAAAAATATATGATGCAACAATTATAATCGATTATTTGACCAATGTAATCGATTACTTCCATAAGAAAGTAACTGATTAACAAAATTCAATTAATCGATTACAACCTCTCTGATTTTTCTATGTTGCAACAAAGTTAATCGATTACTTGAGAAGATAATCGATTACTCTCTCTTGCAAACATACAAATATACAGAGTTTTGTAACATCAAGTATTTTTACTCAGATTAAATGCAGAAAACATTTTTCCATGCAAAAACACGTTTTTCTTCTTCTCTCCTAAAATGAAAAACTTATTGGCTTTTGTAACTCTTAAAGAAATAAAAACTTCATTACCTTACAATTGATCTAAGGAGAAGGTTTCTAATAATCTATGCCTTGCTTGAGTCTTCAATCTTGAATGACACTTGCACTTGTGTGAGCTTGAACTAGAGTTGGTTTGTTATCATCAAAACATTGTCTTGAAATAAACTTGAAGTCCATAGAGAGTTTGAAGCAAGTCTTCCAACTAGCTTGACTTCCAACAAGAGGATCCAATGGAGATAATGAGATGGTGGAGAACACGATAGGTAGCAGATGGAGGGATGATTGAGGAACATGAGTGGTTAGCCATTCCGAGCAACTGTTGTTGGTAATATATATATTAGTTTGTTAGTAGTTCATTATTTTCTAAATAAATAATCATATATTAGTAGTAGTATTTAGTACTTATCCAATCGGTGCTAGGAAGAGTTGTCCCAATTCCTCTCTAACAAGGTTATGTAAATTGTAAATAGTAATGTGAATACTTTTGGAACTAACGTAAATAAATCTAGTACTTTTCAAGTATATGGTCTCTCTAGAATTTCGTATTATGTATAAAACATAATAGTTTATTTTTGGGACGTTATATTGTGCTCTTTCTATCATAGCTCCTTCCGTAAGTTATAAAATACAATAAATAAATAGGAACAAATATATCAACAAAATAGACTATCCTTACGATACAAGATCCTAGGTTCACATAAAAAATAAAATATTTCATATTTAATTTTTTCTATTAATTAAAATCTTGAGTTGTGAATATATAAATTAAATAATTAAATATAAATTTCAGACATTGTGAGCTACGGAAAAATTATGTTAAAGTAGTGAAAATTTTAATAAAAAAAATTCTATAACATTATTGTTTCATAGAAAAAAATTAAGAGTAATTGGTCAGATTGGTCCCTGATTTTGTAGGCGTCGGTTAAGTTAGTCTCTGACTTTGTCGAAATAGCAATTTAGTCCCTGGGATAGGAGAACGTCGACGAAGTTAGTCACTGTCGTCACTATCGTAGGGATGTATTTGCTTTAAAATGGGATAAAGACATGGACGTATATGAATTAAAATAATATTTCAGGGACTAAATTGCTATTTCGATAAAGTCAAGGACTAACTTGACCAACGGCTACAAAATCAGGGACCAATCTGACCAATTACTCAAAAAATTAATCACTACACAATTTTTTTCCTAAAAAAACATGTAAAATGTATTTGCTATAATTTTTTTTCAATGTATGTTAGAGCACACATTTGAAGAACAAAATTTTTATTTTCGTTATCACGTTCACTTGATGCTTCTAAATTCTAGTTACTAACATATGAGGTAAGTATGGTAGATATTTATTTAACATGTGAGTCTACTTATATCATTGATCATGTATTATATGTTATCATAAAAATTTAGCCTTATTGAAGTGATTTTTTTAAGGGATTTATGATATCTCATTTTATAATGTGTAAATACCAAAAGTCTTATTTCTATATTTAAGAAGGACCAAAATAGAAATAAGAAAGTTCAATATTTATAACCTTTCGTGAAAGGCTATTATGAACTTATTATAAATATGTTATAGTCCCCAAGTCATATGCAACAAAATTCCCTTATATAACATTTCATTATTAGAAAGGATCAAGAGCATTTTGGAAGACCAAAGAACCTACATGTTCCTTCATGGTCATGAACATGGATTTAGATACAAGATCAATGACTAGTTCTTACGTTTATTATATTCTTCATTAATATATACAGTATGCTTTCGCCCTATAACTTCTTGATGATTTGACACGAATGTATTTTGATTAGATAATATATTTTATCTCCTTAGTATATCCCACTAATTTTCCAACAAAGTCATCTTTAACTTGAAGACATGTGAATAATAAATGCATCCTTACAAAGATAACTCCTTGGAATCACATGAAAAAAAAATATATTGGTCAATTTCGATACAATTTTTTTTAGTTAATAGTTTATTAGGTCTTCGAAAGATACATCCGACATCAACTTAGTTCTTGTTGCGGAATCAATTAAGTCCTCTAACAATCAAAATAACATCACGTTGATCTCTCTATCCCTAGATCCCTTAGTGAATCCATTAAGTGTCACATGGCACATTCTTATTGGCTATTTCTCCCAATCTTACACAGAGAACATTGAATTGTCACACCCATAAATTTTAACGGTTGAATAATGTCACACTCTCTTTTATAGGTTTCTTTTAAATAATGAGATAAGACATTTTCAAAAAGGATTAATTATATATAGACTCACTTTTTCTTCTTTAAAAAAAAAGAAACTTGGGCGTAATAATTTTAAGAGTTTTAAAAATATCGAATCGTAAAAATTTAACAATGAAAACGTCGATCTTATTTTTAAGATACATGTAGATAATGGGTAAATTGATAAAAGTCTCGTTACTTCATTCCTTGTTTTAAATGCAAAACAGTTTCTTTACGATCCACAACAGAGTAGGCGGAAAAATGGAATTTATAGTACTCTTGATCAGTTGCACACATAATATATATATATATTGGTATTCATAAAGAAAGTAATTCAAGAGTACAAGATAACAACATAAAATAAGCGGGGTTCAAAACATAAGCCCAAGTACAAGTCCATAAAATATAAAGTAGATCATCAGTCTAAAACTCTCTCTCCTACTATATACAATAATATATCACGAGTCAAAAATATAGAGAGTTTTGAAGATGGTCCTGTGATCCTCCATAAGCCAAAAGTCCTCCTCCATCAGTCCGTCAGGTCGCAGATCCAGCAGTAGCAAAACATGTCCCTCATCCCTATCATCTACCTCATGCATCATCCGGTGGATCCCCAACTCCCCATTGACTGCCAGTAGAATGCTCGACAGGTTCCTCCTCGGCCTCATCCGACCCCTCCTCGGGATCCTCCTCTACCTCGTCCGATGGGGTCCGTGCCCCTCCATTGGGCACTGGGTCATCAGGGAAAGACCCATGCACCGGACTAATCGGACTAGGGATAGGAGTATCCTCTCTAACCACACGAAAGGCAGCAGGGTGAGATCGAGTGGCAACACTAAAACGAAAACTATGAAAACGTCGAGTAGGTATCTGTGGGTGTGGTCCATGATAAGTGTAAAAAGGGGGAACATGCATGGTGTAGACAATCGGGACTCGGAACCTACGAGAACGGAAACGAACCAAAGGATGAGGGTGATAGACTGTCACCTCCACCTCCCTCTCATACGTGGCCCGATGGTCCTTGTAGTACCACACTCCATTAGGGAGTGGGCGAAACTCGATACAGGCTAGGAATCGCACCATCACCTACAAGGGCATGAGGTAAGCAAATACAATCCACATAATCAAATAAGAATAAGAAGAATTTAAATAGTTATACTTAACAGATAGCAAATAACATGCACATGCATAGAATCCAGCCATTAACAACTATAATTATATGCTTTAATTTGATGGCATGATGCATGCTTTCTATCTCTCAATTCCTGAGAATCTCCAGCTATCACTCAAGCTGACGTCCATCCAAACAACCCGTATACGTTCTCATAACGTATAGCGAACCTGCTCGGAATATAATCCATAATGGCACTACCAGAGTGTGCATCATGTAACACCCTATGATTATTACCCTTAAAACCCCGCTATCAAAAATGTGAATTTGAAATTTCATTTTTAATTTAATAAAAATCACCGTCAAACGGACGGAGTTTTGTTTGTTTTTAGGACTATTCCAAAATTCAACCTGTGATAAATAATTTCAATTAAACAACAAGTAGCCAGCAGGGCTTCAGAATATATATATCTAATTCATAACAAGGCCCTATGGGCTCCAAATATATCAGAGTGCATAAGATAATCAAATATTCAGAGTTTTCAGCGGAAAATAATAAGTTTGAGTGTCATAATCAAAACATATAACTTTGCCAAAACAAAACATCCTAAGCCTCATTTAAAATATGCATATTAAATTTACATCAGAATAATATAAGAGGCTTAGGTCCATATTATACTCTAAACCCATAATACCCTACTCTCCCTGTAAGGGAAAGTACTCCTGCTCAGCCGGGGGCTGTGCCAACTCAATCTCCGTACCTGAAAAATGTAAGGGAGTGAGCTTTGCACATGAAATAGAAAGCAATTTCTAACTAGACATAACGACCCACTAGGTCAAGCACAATTAGCAAATAAGCATATATTCACATATTACACACCATACTCATTTCATTATTTCCATACTCATTATTTATTTCACATTTCCATTTTCATTATTCCATTTCAACATCCATTTTCATTATTCATTTCAACATCCATTTTCATTATTAATTCATTCATTTCACATATCATTTCATTTCAGTACATCACCTCAAATCAGAGGCCAATGAACAATTTTCATTCAACACATTTATCACCTCAAAACAGAGGCCCTTATACTTTTCCATATTTAAATTATGTGTCCCTCAGGTCAGAGGTCAACACTCAATTCTTTATTTCATCCGGTGTCCCTCAGGTCAGAGGTCAACACCCAATAACATTCATTTCATCTTGTGTCCCTCAGGTCAGAGGTCAACACTTTAACATTTTATTCATTTCCTGTCCCTCAGGTCAGAGGTCAACACACACTTTCATTTTAATTCATCCGGTGTCCCTCAGGTCAGAGGTCAACACTCAATCATTTTAATTCATTTTGTGTCCCTCAGGTCAGAGGTCAACACTTAAACATTTTATTCATCTTGTGTCCCTCAGGTCAGAGGTCAACACACTATCGTACTTCACCTCCACGCAGGAAGGTACCTCATACACTTGGCCTATGGGTACTTCACCCCCACACCGGAAGGTACCTCATACCATTGTACTTCACCTCCACACCGGAAGGTACCTCATACAATTTGGCCTGGTGGGTACTTCACCTCCACACCGGAAGGTACCTCATACAACCACCTAGATTATACATAAACATCATTTTCATTATCAACAATTCATTACATAATTCCTCACATCAGAGGCCAAATCATACTTTCATCTTCTTACACAAACAATTTGACATATACAATCACAAATAACTTACACACATTTCCCATTCATTCTTTTTCCATACTCATTCCCTATATCAATTATCAAATCTTTCCTTTAATCGTCACCTCAAATCAGAGGCCAACGCAAAAACCACATTCTAAATGTTCGGCGCCTCAATTCAGAGGCCAAGAATTATTCACTTTCTTGTTCAATTAATTGTAACACATTTAAGTACAACAACACACATTCAACAACTAGTCATTCTTGTAGTTTCCTTATTCTTTTCCTTTCTCAATTATCACAATCATACCAAGTAGTATTCTCTTTTATTGCCCAGCATTTAGATTGCCCTTCATTTTAATTTACATATATCATCTTTCACTTTCGTTTACACATAATCATTTTACTTCCGTTTCCTATATTCACAAGTTCAATTTCATAAGCCATGACCTTGGCTCACAATTGATAATACTTAACATTTATACTCATTTAGCATTTAAGTACAAATAGGCACATTCATCACATATAATCGTTTCCATTCCATTTTCTTCCTATCTCAATTTACTCCACAACACATACATGTATTTGCAACAGTAATTAATTATCATTTAATTCACAACTTTACAAATAAAGTCAATAATCATAGAACTCATTTATGTCATCTTCATTATCACATTAACCAATTTCTCATGCACTTCAATATAATCATTATCCAAGTTTCATTTATCAATTAATTCATTATCATATCATTGGGTTTCCTTTTTCCTAATCTTTACATCCAACATCATGCATATTTAATTACTAGAATTTTATATTCAATAACCTAGATTTTATAATCTAATTTTCTCCCCTAACACATAACCCTAACAAATCATTATATACTAATTAGAACCAACTCCCTAGAACAAGGCAATGCTCGCAATATCCACCCCCTTACCTCAAACACTTAAGGATAAGGAGATTCCGAGTGTCCTATACTTGAGTTTGCCCACCAAGAGCTCAAAATCCACAAGAGAGTGATAGAACCTATTATAAAGCCACAAAAAGGAGGATTATTGTTCATTCAATGATTCTCAAACTAAACCCCATGGAAAACTTGAAGGTTCTAAGCTTAGAAATGAAAACCTCCATGAGAGGGAAGAGAGAGAGAACTCGAATTAGAGAGAGAGAGGGAAGGAATCAAAGGCTTGAATACTTACTTGGAGCAAGGAGGTAAGAGATTTGATGATGGAAATGTTGAGAGCCTCTTGATTTTGGTTGATTGAAGAAGAGAAATGGAACCCTAAGAGAGAAGGAAAGAGTGGGTCGAATTTGGCAAGGGAAGAACACGTGATTGCCTTTATTTTTTTCTCGAGCAGAAGCCTTTAATCGATTATTAATCGATTAGGCTTTTCCCCACTTTCTGACCTTAATCGATTAAGCTGCAGCTTAATCGATTAAGCTGTAGAGTTTTGCAATACCCAGACTTTGAAAGGCCATAACTCCTTCGTTACCCGTTGGATCTTCCTCAAATTTTAAAGAAAGCTTCCCCACATACTAATCTTCACATCCAACGGTGAAATTTGTGTTTAGAGTTGTAAATCTTTTATTTTGAATTTCCTAAAATCCTATGTTATTAATCCTAAATTAAGCATTCAATCCACTATCTTTACTCAATATCATTATTTCCTTCACTCTAAGCTTGACCCATCATCAATTATACTAGGAATTAAGTTTGGGATGTTACACATCACGTCACCAAGACGTAATATCCATATCAACAACATCCCACGACGCTGCCCATATTACCAAAATGTGTCATCGAGCAAGCTGCACGACTATGCTTGGAATGTAACATCCCGCTATTTCTAATACCTTTAGCAAAATAATTAAATGATTTAATATGATGTTTTCAATATTTGAGTGTGGTAATAAAATTTTGATTTCATCATTATAATTGAAATATATTTTCTAGTCAGAATAAGTATGAAATTGTTATGATACGTTTTCTCAAAAATAAAATAATACTTTTATTTAGTTTAATTAACATTTTGACAGGGAGCTCAAGTGGCAAGTCTTAGAGGCATTTTTATAAATAGTTTCTTTTAAAAAAATATGTTTAACTTAATATTTTGAGCGTCCCTGTAAATTTTCATAGTGTTTGGAGGTTGTTTTATTTTTTTTTGGCTTCTGAACTGGTTTAATATATTACCAGTATAAGTTATATAAAATAATAATTTTCTATTTAATTATAAATATTATACTTTATCAAGTTTTATATTAGGATTGAGAAAATATATTTACTTTTGAATTTTGATACTTTTTCTTACCCAATAGCTATCTGTAGAGATTGGAGATATGTAACTTTATTATTTTTCGATCAGTTTTGAGTAAATAAAAAATACAATATTATTGTACTTAAATGTATTTTTTTAGGATCATCAAATTTTTAGTTATAATGAAAAATACCTACACACAATGACTCACAAATGAGAACAAAACATAAAATATACTATTCATAATAAGCTACCCATTACCCCCACCGTAACCCAACCAAAATAACAAAAAGAAAAGAAAAGAAAAGAAGCCCAACCCAATCCCACCGTAAAACTAAAGCAAATATATATATATATATATATATATATATATATATATATATATATATATAAAAGAAAGGCAGAAGGAGTAGTAGAGAGAAAGAGAAAGAGAAAGAGTAGAACATAAGAGTTGCAGCGAGAGAAAGGGAGAAAATTCAGTTTTTCCTGATTATTCAAGATCCAACCGTCCAATCTCAAATCTTTCTTAGGTAAATAACCTTCTCAATTCCCTCTACCCATCCATGTAATTTATTCGACGATCCATCAATATTTTTATTATCCCTATATTTTCAAATAAAGAGATGTTTTGAGGAAAAATGATATATTTTTATTGTATAATGATATATATCTATTATTTTGACAAAAAATGAATTTAGTTGTTAAATATATATATATATATATATACTTTTAATGTTACAATTAGTTTTAACATGTGTCCTTGTTTAGATCCATTGTTGACCCTGACCCTCGAATAAAGCTCGAACGTGAACGTGATATTATTCCTTTTGTCAGGACTCCCAGGTAAGTGTAACATTCCGAATTTTAATTCCCAAAATAATTAGAATAATGATAGGGGTATAAGAATGAAAATCATGCTAAAGAAGAGTTTAGGTGATGAATTGGGATCCCGGAGAGTGCGATGAAGGAGTTAGGAAGCATTGACATCGGAAAGGAGGTTGAAAGATGAACAAAAGAGCGAGCGTTATAAACGATGTTTTTGGTGTTATAAACACCCTATATTAGGAAATTCAAAATAAAATATTTACAACTCTAAACACAAATTTCAACGTTGGATGTGAAGATTAGTATGTAGGGAAGCTTGCTTTCAAATTTGAGCAAGATCCGACGGGTAACGAAGAAGTTATGGCGCTTTGAAGTGCAAATAAATGGTGGGCTGAACTGGTTAATCGATTAACCAACTGGTTAATCGATTAAGACCTGAAAGCTGGTAAAAAATAAAATACACTGGTTAATCGATTAACCAAAATCGATTAACACGCACCAGATCTGAAAAAATAAAGGTGAGGGGGGCACGAAAATGCCGCATTCTCCCTCCCCAAGCTAGGACATCAAACCTCCATGGCAAGCCAACTTCCATAGCCATAACCAAGCCCTCCAAGTGCAAGATCCACCACTCTCAAACTCTCTCCCTCTCTTCCCCATCACCACCTCCATCACCAACTCTATCATCAAGCTCTCTTCCTCATCTCTCCTCTCCTCGCGTCTCTCTCTCCCTCTCCACCTAGGTTCATGAAGCTTTCTCTCTCTAATAATCCAAGAGCACATCACTAATTAGCATCAAGAATCTTCATCATTCCGCTTGCTTTCTCCTTAAAACAAGGTAAATCTCATTCCTCCTCTCTTCCTCATAGTTCACACGAATTTCCTCTCTTTTCTTCATGGATTTCGAACCCCTCCTTATTGTGAACCACACTCTTATGTGTTCTCCTCATTTTCTTGGCCCCAAGGAAGCAAGCTCACGCTCCTCTTTCTCACGATTTTGGGGGCTCATCTATTGAAGTTGCTAGGATCTAGGGCAAAAGGGGGTAAGGAGCTAGATTGTTGAAGGTTCATAACTCTCTCCTTGGTTAAGGTAAGAAGGGTCTTATTACCTCTACTCAGAGAGTAAATTCTAGGATTCTATAGTAGTGACTAAGAATAAGATAACTAAGAAATAAGTTAATGAACCTTAGGGTAGTCCCCGCTAATATAAATGATTTATTTAAAATTGATAATGGAATAAATTGGATGTGCATAGAATAAGGTCCGGAGTGAATGAGTGTATTTAGGATATTAAA
Source organism: Crotalaria pallida (assembly GCA_037953625.1). NCBI lineage: Eukaryota > Viridiplantae > Streptophyta > Magnoliopsida > Fabales > Fabaceae > Crotalaria > Crotalaria pallida. The sequence continues at coordinate 23,288,646 of CM075654.1, forward strand.
AGAGTTAATATAGAATGAAAGTGTAGAAAAACATAAAATAAAACCAAGGGAAATTAGTTAAGGAAAATCAGCGAAGCGTAAGAGTAAAAGAATATTGAGTATTTGTAATAGGCAAGGAGAGTAGAATGATTAAAAATAAAGGTGAGGTAAAAGAGGAGTTAGAATACGAAAACAATTAGAAAGCGCGGAGTAGACTAAGTTAAGAGTTGCAGGTAGTAATAAAATAGAAACGAAAATGATAAACTAAATTCCAAATACAAGTAGGTAATCGTTAAAAGAATTTAGTGAAAAGATGATAAGACAAAAAGAGAGAATGCAATCATGGTAGTTAAATAGAATGGAGTAGTAATATAGGAAACATAAGTAAATAAAAGTGTGAGACAGAGGAATCATTGGAATAACTAAGAATTTGAAATGGGAATTTAAAATATAACGACTATACCAAAGTTAAGGGGAGTTAGATGTAAACTAGAGTAATTAATAAAAAGAATAAGGAAAAAGAAAAAGGAAGAGAAGAAGAAAAAAAAAAGAAAGAGAACAGTTAAATAACTAAGAGCTAGTAACGAGAATTAAAATATAACGTATATGGCCTAATCAAGCAGAACTAGTTAAAAATGAGAATCATTAGTGAAGATAATATGCTTAAAATAAAAGAGGATAAAGAAAAGAGAAAGGACTGGGTGGCAGGAGGTCGGTAGACCCTGTCACAATAATAAAAAGTAAAATGGCGGGAGGTCGGTAGACCCTGTCACAATAATAAAAAGTAAAATGGCGGGAGGTCGGTAAACCCTGTCACAATAATAAAATGTAAAATGGCGGGAGGTCGGTAGACCCTCTCACAATAATGAAAAGTAAAATGGCGGGAGGTCGGTAGACCCTCTCACAATAATAAAAAGTAAAATGGTCTGTCACAATAATAAAAAGTAAAATAGCGGGAGGTCGGTAGACCCTGTCACAATAATAAAAAGTAAAATGGCAGGAGGTCGTAAGACCCTGTCACCAATAAAAGAGTAAAGGAACGAAAAGGTAACCGACATGTTGGCCAAATAATGGAAAATGGATAAAGAATGGAAATGAAAGAATGATAAGAGAACCAAAAATTAAAAGAATGTAAGAATAAGTAAAGAACTAGAAGAGATTAATTAAATGAATAACGTATACTAATAATTGTGTAGGCTTAGTTTATTACTATGCCTCTTATAGGATTTATCTTTTTAAGTCCTGTGTAATGCTACCCTTCTTGCTATATTTTGCAGGTACAGGAGCGGAGCTTACATGGGTCATGGCCGAGTAGGATTACGTTTCACCACGTGGAACGTATATTTATTACGAGTGGACAATTATTTTTGTAATTTAAAATATGTAATAGTTGTACGCCCTGAAGCCTGTACTAATCGGGCGTTAGGATCTTATATGACTATTAAACTGTTGTGGTTTATGTTTTTAAATATTTCTGGACTGACAGGTTTTAAGAAGAAAATTTTTGGGAAGTCCGGAAAACAGAGGAAACTCTGCCGGATTTTCGTAAAACCTTTTAAAGAAATTAAGTTTTAAAAAGAATTTTCAAACTCTGATTTTGTTTAAAACCTATAAATTAACTAATTAATGTGAGGGTGTTACAGTAAGAGGGTTGTATTACCTTAATTTAGGGCATGATTTCTAGGTTGTTTATAGTGGTGGCTAGGAGTAGAAAAGATTAATTAGAATAATGAACAATAGGGTAGTTAATGTTGATAATAAGTCTGTTATTAAATTAAAGAAATGAACATGCTTATGTTTTGATAAATTGATTATTTTTATTGATGAGTTAATAGTCACATAGGTCCCCGAAAGATACCTGTGGAATCAGTTAGGTCCCTGAAAGATTAGTGGAATCTCTTAAACCCGCCAAAGATCATTTTGGAATCAGTTAGGTCCCTGAAAGATTTGTGGAATCTCTTAAACCCCCAAAGATCAATTTGGCATCACGTTAGTCCCCTATGAGGGACTTAACGGAATCCTATGTGACACATTAAATGCTTTGTTGGCCCAAACATGGCACCTTCTTAACATTCCAACATCGCATTGGGGTCGACAAAGCATTTAACGTGCCACGTAGAATTACATCAAGTCCATCCTAACGAAATTGAATGGGGGGGACTAATGTGACGCCAAAATGATCTTTGAGGGGTTTAAGAGATTACACAAATCTTTCAAGAACCTAACTGATTCAACGGGTATCTTTCGGGGACCTATGTGACTACTAACTCTTTTATTGATTATTGGTTAATTGATTTTTTGGTTAATTTTTGGTGAACTTAAAAAATGGTTATGAATTGATTAATTGTATTGATTATTTTTATTAATTATTGGATGATATCCGGTTGGTATTTAATTATGGAGTAAAAATTTGACTGCTGCATGTTAGTGTGAATCAAATATGTTTGAATTAAACTGGACTGGATTGTCATTGGAATAAATGAATTAAACAAAAGGTAGCAGCTATTGATCGCGTGTCGAGTATCCATACCCATTAGGTGCCCTGTTAGGATAGAGTCTATTTTAAGGAATAGACTCGAATTCCCAATAGGTGAAGTTCTCACTCAGGTAAGTAAATCCCATAGATCCAAAGTCTCGTTAGGTGTTTGGAACCCGCGCGAGATCAATAGTTGCCTGGTAAATCGATAAAAATAAATAATGCAACGTGTGAGAAAGCACGAAAGAAAAGAATAAAGAAAAGGCCCTAACGAGCTAATGGTCTATGTGGTAAGAAAATCCTGGGTGAAGGTAAGAAATCCTATTGGGTGAAGACACCATCCTAACAGGCGCATGCAAAAATACCTAATGGTACATTATAAGAAAAGACAAGAAAGAAAAGAAATGAATAAAGGAAAGAGGAAAGATGAGAAAAACTAAGAAAGCTGAAAAGGAAGATAAGAAAATAATTTTGAAGGAAATGTCACATATTGTGATTGTGAATGATGCATATCTGTGTTGTGAAATACTTGAAAATGATTATCATTATTACGACGTAAATATAAATGTTAGGCTTAGTTTATTATTATGACTTCTTAGAAATTATTTCCTAAGTTCTGTGTAATGCTACCCTTCTTGCTAAATTTTACAGGTACAGAAGTGAAGCTTACACAAGTCATGGCCGAACAGGAGTACACTCCACACCGTGGAGTGTAATTTAGTCACAAGAGAACCTAAATTAATTTGGTGTAATTATTATGGTTTAATGTTTTTTAGAAGCCCAGAAACTTATGTTATTTTTGAAAAGGGCATTAGCGCGAGGTAGCCGAAGTTAAATATAATTTTAGGTTTTGTAATATTCTGGACTGGCAGGTTTAAAAGATGCAAATTTTTGTGATGTCCGATAAACAGAGGAAACTCTGCCGGATTCTCGTCGAAATTTTCAAGTACGAATTTTAATAAAACTTAATTTTAACTAATTAAAAGTGAGGGTGTTACATTTTGGTATCAGAGCAGTTTTTCCTCGGCCTATTGGAGTTGTGTGTTACTCCTGTGGTTAAGTAACTTGTAGTTAGGAATAGAGTTTTTTTATGACTTAGTTAAGTGCTAGTGCTAGCATTAAGATAGGTATGGTTGCGAAGTACCGCGTAGTATGTGTTTGAGTTTTCTTTTAAGTTTATTTAAAATATTTGAAACTTATTAAACAAACCCGAAATCTTGTGGAAAAACAATGAGTCATATTTAGAAGTGGATGAACGATGGGATTAAGGAAGACAATACCCCAACGGGTTAGGGCACTAAGTTGCTACCCCACCGGGAGAAAGTGATCTTTAATCTCGTGCCAAGTAATCCAATTCTAAATGTGACATACAAAACAAGATTTCAGTATTTTTTTTAAACTAATAGGTCACGTAGCATAAATTTAAGTGAGACGAGAATGGTTTTATCACTGATATGGTGTATGTTTGAGCCTGATCACCTCAAGTGTACATCTATCGGAAGATATAATCATCCTGTCTTAAGTTTCTGTGAGCGTTTTGGTAAGTTAGTAATGTCCCAAATCTAGGAGATGCAAGGGTCATTAGTATAGGTGTCACCCTATATGTCTAGAGATTTTGGAATCAGAGTGGCGCAGCGGAATCGTGGTAGGTGTTGTCTTGTCCTAGGGAAAGGAGTCCTAGTTAGTTTATAGTGAGTTACTAGGATTATGTGATTAGGGTAGTCTTTGTAGGATAGATAGACTTGATAATTCTGCATAATTGTGTATGTTTGATATTAAATGTGTTTGATGCTAATATGTGAAAATGAATCCTATTTGATGCTTGTGATTGAATATTTTTATGACTGCTTATTTGTCAATGTGAGTATTTAAAGTGAATTTCAAAGTGTTGTGCTGAATCAGAATCATTCTAAATTTCAAAGTCGATGTGATAGAAGCATCTTGGGAATTAGAGGATAAGATGCGTCAGGACTATCCTGAATTGTTTGTATGAGTTGAATTTCGGGGACGAAATTCCTTGTAAGTGGGGGAGTAGTGTAACACCCCAAAATTTTAATCCCTGATTAATGAAATGTTAATTATAAAATTTATTATAATTAATTATTTCTATTTTAATCCTTGATTAAAATTTTGTGTTAGGTATTTAGGAAATATGTGTGTATTTATTTAATAAGTATAATTATGCATAATTTAAGCATTTTGCATATTAGTCCCTGGATTGGGACCTAGAAGTAAATATAGGAAAGGTTTTGGAGGGAAAGTAAATAAAATTATTATTTTTCAAAAACTGGGCAAAATACTCGAGTATTATCTTGACTACTCGAGTATTCTGGTCAGAGTTGCACGAGTTAGTGCGTTTGGTGAGTCACCATCAACGATTGCGTTTCGTTGACACGAAATCACCACCCTCCCATGTCCTTAGCCGTCGTGTCGTCATGCATGAGCTTCCTCCCTGTCTATTTAAGCCATTCATCAACGAGATTGAAGGTTTTGTTGATAAAATTGTGAAGTTAGGGTTCCTGAGTTTGGGCATTCGATTCTTCCTCTGTGTGCTGATTTGAGTGACAAATTATACACTAATACAAAGCTCACATCACGAGCTTTGTATATACACCAAAATTGTGAGTTGAGATTGTGTGAGTTGGGAGATTTGGAGCTCGAAAGTGAAGTTTTGTTGCTGTCCAACCTTTTCCTGGAGCTTACTTTGATTTCGATTTTTGGTAAGCTCACGAGTCCTTTGAGTCTCAATTCGGTTTCTATAGCTAGTAGGTGTTGCATAGAGTTTAGAAATTCTAATTTCCCCAATTTTTATCTCTGTTTCATGTGTCAACCAATTCAATTTTGGATCTCCACTCAAAACTGTCCTGCATGTGATGCTTGAAGAGGTTTTGGTGCTGTGGAGCTTCTTCTTTCAAATTCTCTTGTTGAGTCACGTCTGAGAGGTAAGGGGAAGTTGTTTTATGCACTAGATAGAGTTTAAATTCCATGATTTTCATTAGAGAGCCACCAAGAGGCTCTAAGGGCTTAGATTGAATAGGAACTTTGGTTTGGAGACCAACTCATGCTCTATGGTTGTTTTGAGCATGTTTCATATGATGCATGCAAGCTGTAATGAGCTTTATTTCACAAGTTTGTTGAGTATTTTTCAAATTGAGGTGTTAAGTTGTGAAATTGTGTAATTTATGCATTATCATTTGATTCTCTGTTAAATCTGTTAATTGATGAGTTATAAGTGTTTGAGCATGTTAAATTTATGTGATATGAACTCTGTTGGCCATTGGATTGGTTTAGAAATGGTTAGAATTGAAAATGGTATGTTAAAACCAAGTTTCCAGTCTGTTCTGTAAGAAAAGACTCGAGTACTTGTCTGGATACTCGAGTAAAATTTTGGTAAAACAGTGTATTTTGTGTTAGAACACTCGAGTCTCAGGCTCAGGACTCGAGTAATAACTGATTCATGGGGATCTCTTAAGGTAAACCACTCGAGTAATGCAGGGGTCACTCGAGTGTTCTAGAATTAATGAAGAACACTCGAGTACTCATGAACTACTCGAGCATTTTTATGAATCTGAAACCCAAATCCCCAGAAAGACATGAACACTCGAGTATTCTGAAGAACACTCGAGTAATCTGGAAATAGTTGAAGAACACTCGAGTATTCTGAAGAACACTCGAGTAGTTCACCCAGAATATTAAAATATCATTTTTAATTCTGAATCATTTGGTTAATGATTTAATAACAATAATCCAAGGGGTCTGGACTTAAAAGAAATTGATTAATATAATTATACCGTTTGGATGACGGGACGTTGCTCGGGTGGCACGTTATATATTAACCAATTTCCTTTGAGTTTAAAAATAATACATTCATTCTGGAGTTTGGATGATAGATCGTTTATCAGGTTTTGGTAACATGAGGAGGGCCTTTGGGAGTGCCAATTGACGGCTCGCTTGATGACACGTTATGGTTGACGACGTGGTCGGCATAGTGAGATGTTGATTTGGTTATACCGTTTGGATGACGGGACGTTGCTCGGGTGACACGTATTCCAAGCTTGTCGTGTACATTCTTGGTGAATGTACGAATGTTGTACACCTAGGAGTACAACGCACTGGTGAGTGCTGGACGGAGTAAAGGATGGACGTCAGAGAGTGTCATAGAATGATGGAGATAGGCTTGAGAGCTAGGAACATACATCATGCCACTCATCTAAAACAATATTGATAAATGGAACCAGTATGAGCATCCTATTAGCATTAATTAACTGTTAAATGCTAAATGTGTTTGTTGTTTAATGTTGCATAACTATACATTCACATTGTTCACATATTTATGCTCTATTGATTATGTGTATAGAATTGCTTACCCCTATGCCCTTGTAGGTGATGTCACGTTACATCGCTTGCATCGAGATCCGGCCACTTCCTAGTGGCACATGGATCTACGAGGACCATCGTGCGGTGTTCGAGGGAGAGGTAGAGGTTACCTTCTACCACCCGAACCCGCTGATTCGATTTCGTCCTCGTAGGTTTAGGATTCCCATCATATACACTATGCACGTACCGCCTTTTTACACATATCATGGACCACCTCCCACACGACCAGCTCGCTCATATTACAGTTTCCGTTTTCGACCTACCCGCTCACACCCTTTTTCTTCGAGAGTCGTCCGCGAGGAGACTCCCCCTTCTGATCCGAGGAGCCCAGTTAGGGTGACCCCATCTCCTGACCCTGTACCCAGTGGTAGGGTACACTCTCCATCGGATGAGATCGAGGAGGATCCCGTGGAGGATGAGAGCGGAGGCGAGCCTGTTGTTCATTCTACCGGGAGTCAGTGGAGGGATGATGATCCCTAGGTATGTGTATATGGTATATGATGAGGATCAGAGGATCCGAGGTGGGGATGTTGTGGAGGAGATTCTGCTGCTGCTGCTGTTAATGATGATGTTTTCTTTTGCTACCTGGAGACTGCTACTACTATCACTACTACTACTGATGCTGCCAGATCTATGTGACTGCCTCTAGAGTTCATATTTTTTAGATGTATATTTTGTAGATATACTTTTGAGAGCTCTAGGGATTATGGTTCTATTTTGATATAGATCTGTCATGGACTTGTATCTGGATCTTGGAGACTTATACTTGGACTATGTATCACTTGACTTTTTATCTATATATATAAAATCTATGTTTATATTTCTATTAGCTACATAGTCCTATAATTTCCGCTCACTCTGATTAAGGTTATATGAAAGAATTCGGTTATGTTATTTGAAAACGTTATCAGTTCCACGAAAGAAACAAAAGGATAGTATCGCTTAATTTTACTACGAAAATGTCTTTTCAAAAGTATCGATGCTATCAGAAATTGTGAAAAGATTTTACTATCCTAGTAAACACCGAATTCGAAACAATGTTGAAAACAATACAAGTTATCCTCTCCAAGAGTTCCAAGTTTTATTTTGTGCACCCGCCTTGAAAAAGAGATTTTTATTTCATAATTTCTATATAATAACAAGTCCATATATTAAACCAAGTAATACTTAACTATTGTAGTATTTACTGTGTTGGGGAAAAGGGTGTCACACACACATCCAAACGAAGGTAGCCAGCTGTCCGAGGGAATCTTTGCTTACTTCATTCAGCCCTTCCCAAGACAAAGCCAAGAATGGCAAGACTTGCACCCGTCTCCTCCTGCAACCATTAAATGACCAAGCCAGAAAGAGAAAACAAGTAAAATGGACCTGATAAAGGAAGAATATGCAGCTACCAAGGTGGAAAAGTGCCATGGACCGAGGGATAAAGTGAGAAGAAGCAAGGACCAATGGGCAAAGGGCACACTATAAAAAGAGGAAGCTCCATCCTCCATACACGGAGGGAGACACAGACACACACAGAGAGGAAATCATGAAAAAGGGGATGATCAGCTCAGAAGAGCAACAAAAGCAACCAGAAACACATATGGCTCCTCCAAGAGCTCAAGAATAAAATTCGAGAGAAAACACAAGTGAGGAAGATGCACTAGAAAGCGCACACCTCCAACCAGCACCTCAGTAACGACAATAAATCGGAGTAGAGTACAAGTTCCCATCCTCTGCCACTCGGAGGAAGAAAACAAGAGAAGGAGAGGAATACTTGAGAACAAGGAGATCCCGAAGGCGAGTAGTAGAATGCACGCCTTCCGTCCTCCACAAATTCATCTGAAGCAACCGAACCAACTAGAGGAAGACAATCAACTCAGTCAAATCCACAAAACACCAAACATAGAGAAAAACACCGGTTCCACTCTCCAAAACTTGGAGAAGGAACACCTGAAGGAACAACGGTGAGAAAGGTGAACAAAAGAAGGGGCGGAAGCAAGAGCGCACCTCACAACAGTAGAAGCAATACTGATAGCGCCCATTTATTCATATCATCCGTAGTACTTGTATGCTTGTAATGGGCGCCCCCGCAAAACTGGGCTAATCAAAGGTGCACCCCCCCTTGTTTGTAGAAATAATATCAGCATTTCCACATCATTGGAGCCAAACTTCATAAAGTTCACGAACCCTCTGTAATCTCTGAATAATTACATCTTTTGCATTAAAAAGATCCGAAACAATTTGGCGACTCCACTGGGGAAGTTATGGCTTCAGGCGATGGAGGAAATGTCCCTGGAAGCACTGTCCGAAAGACAGCTCCTGAAGGCGCTCCACCGTCATCGACGACCCTCAACTGAAGAAGTGTTGTAACAAGGAGGTCGTCTCTCATCTCAAAACAACCTTCTCGGAAGGCGGTCTGCTCCCCAGGGGGCAACTCCCCAGAAGGCGCACTTGTAGAAGGCGGCCAGACGCTCACGCGACCGAAAAGGGGCGAAGGTACGCTCTTGATGAAGAAGGCGCCACATTACAGAAAGTAAAAACTCAGGAGCAAAGGCGCAACCAGAAAGCTTAAATGTGAAAGTGCCTCACGTCACCTGCACTATGAGCTAAGTACACACAATCCTTGGCTCGGTCTAATTTCATCATGCTAGTGGGTTTTTCCATGAATTTGATTACAATAAAAGTGAATCTGATAATATATTGTTCGATCACATACAAACTATTTTGTGTAAGAATAATCACAGTATGCATATACTTATTATCTTGCTAGCTTTTGAATGCATCTATGACAACCTTGGTATGATCGCTCTCATATGATAACATGGTTTCATTTACGACATTATGGTGATAACAATAATTTATTTTCACTCTATCTAGAATAGCACTGTCGTAGCATGATATGATATGAGGATTGTTTGATTTTTTGACTCTGCGTTCGTCATGTCCAAGAATCGCATATGTATGTTCATATTCAGGAATGTTGTCGCTTTGATATGTGTCAAGTATTTGACTAGAAAAGCAGTAATTAGATAACTCTGTATATGTGAATGATTGCTGTAGAACTGAAATGGTATACCATACTAGTCATTTATGTCATAGCCTTGTTAATGGTTCTTTGCTCAACCAGTACATGGTGTGAATAAACTGTTTTCCATGATTCTAGCATGCAAATACAACGTTTAATGTTATAAACCATATGATTTAAGCGTCGAGAAGGCGTGCTTTAGAAAAGCGTTACATGAAAACATGATATTGGCAATGTTACATAATGACGCATAATTGATTTCATACATGATCTGATAAGATACAACTGATAAGACGGACATGCGTGGCATGAAAATATCCGAAAAAATGAAAGTTGTTTATGTAGGAGCCTCTTTCTAAGATTTGAGAAGTCCTTAGTACGCTCTCAGGTCTTGGCTCACTATGTATTGCTAAGATGCGCAATGCCATGGGAGGATCGCTTTCTCCGCCCTGGACAATAAACACCTGATGTATCTACAGCAGAAAAGTGTTCCGCATCTCGCCTAGTAAAAGAGAAGGCCAGGCGATCAAAAGTGAAGTATCAGAAAGCGAGTGATGAAACAAGAGCAAAGTATCAAGAAGAGAAACACAACACACAAGTAGAAAAGATCGGTGAAAATCAAGCAAACAAAATCAAAAAAAGGGAAATAATGAAATCATGCCAGAAGGCGAACCCTGAAGTTGACAGTAAGAAATTCAGAACCAGAAGGCGAACTAGAGTCATGGTGGCAAGGCGCATATCATCCTTGCAAGCAGAAGTAATCATGCATTTTGCATAGACCGATTGACAGGATGAAAGGTGGAGCGAGCAAAGGCGAGAAAAGCAAAGCTGAATCAAAGCCTCATATGAAGTTGAATTGCCAAGGTGAAATCCAAGGCGCATCAGAAAAAATAAACAGTATTGAAGCTAGAAATCCTGACGTAAATCAAAAACAGAATGTTACTAACATCAAGCCATAAATCTAAAAGCGAAGTTACATGAGAAGCTGACGGTGAATTCAAACCAGAAAGACGAAGGCGTCTTCAAAGCAAAAGCGCGCAGGAGAAGTAATTGAAGAACAAACACATGTGCAAAAGCTGACACAACTGAACCCAAGTGCAAGTGCGGATGAAACAGAAGATATTTCCAAGTGAACCAGCCAGCCAGAAGTCAAAAGCAAACTTTAAAGGCGGCTGTGATCACGATTGCAAAGGCATACAACTGCAAGGCGCACAACTGCAAGGCGTTTAACCGCCAGGCGTACACAAAAGGCGTACATGCAATGCGAAGGGTGAATCCAAGTCTTGTAATAACCAGTACAGATGCAAGATTTAGAAAGTATGTTACTCAAGGGCATACTTGGACGCCGAAGCATAAAATCATATGCAAAAGCAAGGTGCAACACGAAAGCGGGCCAAAAGGCATACAAGCGATTGGAGCAGTAAACTGTTCAGAAACAAAAACGAATTCAGTATACTTGCTAAAATCAAGAATTCAGCCCAGTCTGCTCTCACGAGCAAGCCAAAGCACCCTGACGCAAGAATCTATAGTAATAACAAGCCTCTGAAACAAGGCGCATCTGAGCTCATCCGTACGTTGAGACATGCTACATGAAAGTGAGCATAAGCACAAAGTCAAGAAGCCAGAGCGATCCAGAAACACAAGTGTTTACAGATTGATAATATCAAGAAAAGCAGAAAGAAAAGTAGCACCGACGACAAGAGGTGTTACAGAGCATAACAATTAAGCAATCAATCAGAAGCAAGGTAGCGCCTATGACAAGAGGTTCTAATAGCAAAGCCTAAAGCGACACTTATGACATGAGATGTCCCCAAAAAGGGTACAAATGATATTGATGACATGAGGTATCGCTATAGAAAATACCCTCAAACAGGGTCAACAATGCCAAAAGGCGAGGTTCAACACTTCAAAAAAAAAAGTGGAAAAAGAAGAGAAGAAGAAAAAGAAAAGAAAAGGAAAAGAATGAACAGTGTTGGACCGTATCGCGGGCACAAGACGCCTTATCGCGGCACCCGGATAGACCTCTCTGAAAACAAATTTTCGGGATCAAACGCGGGCGAAGTACGCCATATCGCGAGGCTAGAAAAGGTCTCGGGAAACAAGGGCGCTAGTCTTAAACGCGGGCGGAAAAAATCTGTAGAAAAAGAGGTTGGCTAACGAAAGATCTAAGGCGATCCGTTAGTTTTTAAAGCCCCAAAGCGGCAAACTGAAAAGTCCAAAGTGACAACTAAAGGAAAAGGCCCAAAGCGGCAAAACCTGTAGAAAGTGCCCAACGTGCACCCTAAAAAAAAGAGAAAAGAGCATGCCCAACTTTCACCCTGAGAAAAGGTTTTGGCACCATTGACATGAGGGGCCATTATTCAAAAAAAAAAAAAGAGAGAAAGAAGTGTGCCCAACGTGCACCCTAAAAAAAAAGAGAGAAAGAAGACGTGTACCGTAAAAAAAAAAGAAGAGAGAAAGAAGCGTGCCCAATGTGCACTCTAAAAAAAAGAGAAGAAGAGAAAGAGTGTGCCCAACGTGCACCCTGAGCAAAAGTTTTGGCACCAATGACATGAGGGGACACTGTTCAAGAAAATGCGTACATATCTGTGCATGAAAGAAAGGAAAGCATGCAGTAATAGCACTTCATAAGAAAAAGTGCACGTATGTAAAGCACCTGAAGAAAGCATCAAAAGTCTATGCAACCTATCTCAAAACACCCAATGCTAACAAGAGTCGAAGAATGTCAAGAAGTTGAAAAAGTCAATTCATACGAGGAATCAAAATCCAGCGGCAAAGTCTAGTAGTGATAAAGGCAACAAAAGTCAAATCCGATTGAAGTCATGCAAAATGCGAAGCCAAAAGAAAAGCAGTAACTGAAACCATGATCCAAGCCAGCAATAGCATTCTCAAGCCAAGCACCGGAATAATGCTGAAACTTGAGTGAATACAAGCAATCCAGAATCTCAGCTTTGTCCTCCCATGGCAAGGCATCCATGTCAACCGAACGAACCAACAACAACATCTGCAGCAAGGTGCGTGAAGCGGACTCCCTGAAAAGGCGAGGAAGCGGGGCACGAGGCAGTATCATGGTAGTGTGAGCAAGAAGGAATGAATCAACCAAAGACTGATCATCTGCATCCAGTGAATTGCGAGACCTAGCGGAAAGTGCAGCTGCAAAAAGCACACGACAACACACGTAGAGATAATGAGACAGAAGACAAGACAAAGAAAGGAAAAGCCCGGCTTGGATCAAACAAAGAAAATAATACTTACAAACCAAAGAAGACCCTGGGGAAGCAAAGACATGGCCTGCCCTCACGGAAGGAGTCTGGAAATGGGAAGCCTCATGCATGGAGCGCCCATCAGGAAGAGCAGTGATGCTCCTAGGAACTTCAGCCGTGCTGGTCGAAGCCATGCCCTTTTCAGCGAAAGGGGTAAAAACTATGGAGGCAGGAGGCTCTCCAATTGGAATCTCAGCAGTAACAGCGACTTGGCTCTCCTCGGGAGCAGAGGCATCTACCTCAACATCCATCCCGTCCAGCATGGTGTCTTCCCTGCCAAATACATCTTCAAACCTTTGAGTATCGGCGATGACTTCATCAACAACATCAGCAGTACCTGAAGGGGCATCTAAGGGCACACCCTTGGAGGTGACGGAAACACTTTTGAAAACACCAACTGGGGGCATCGAAAAACCAGTATCCTCACAAACAGCAGAATCAAGAGGGACAGAAAGGGGTAGCATCCCCACCAACAAAAGGTTGATGGCAGAAATCCATGGGGTCTTCACGATCGGGAATGGATGGAATTGTCGAAGGACTGATAGGAACATGGCCACCTTCAGAAACCTGAGGCGAAGGCGACGCCGAAAAGTGACCACCAGAACCGCCTACATCCAAAGGAAAAGAAGAGAATCAGTAATACCATAAAGGTTGCCTGAGCAAGGCTTACTAAAAACAAAGAAAAACAAAGAAAAAACCAAAGAGCTACAGTAAGAGCAAGAAAATAAAAGAAGGCAAAAAATGAAACCTGGGGGGTATTCCTCCTCAGCACCGCCACTTTCAGCAGAATCATCATAGTAAGCCAAGAGAGAGTCATCTGAGCAAGTCTCATCAGCATCGTCATGAACCAAATCTATATGAGCAGGAGAAGAAGGAGCAATGTGAACACTAGAAGCTCGCAAGCGACTAGAGCGGCGGGAAGGTGCGGCTGCAGCTGCCTTTCTTTTCTTTCGAGACGGGGTGACGCCACTACCACCGCCTTTAACAGGAGACTTGGAAACGGAGGGACCTTGAGATGTGGTTTTCCTCTTGCCCCGTTTGGATGCAACAGGGGAAGATGCAGCAGCCTTACATCTAGGCGAGTCTTCCTCAACTGGAAACGAAACAAAACAAAAAGAATCAATACAAAGCAGAAAAGGGGGAAACAACAAAGACAAAAAAATGGCCGAGATATTCACCTTTAACTTTCTTCATGGAGGTGCAAAAATAAGGGTCATTGTATACGATGGGCAGCAAAGAAGGGGCCGAGTGCTGTGAAGAGGTCTCAAAATCTCGCAAGTGCTGGAGAATATCCTCATGAGATGTGATCCAACTACGCAAAACGCCCCCAGCACGGAAGGGAGAAACATGAACACGAGGGATGTCAGAAGCATCAGGAGTTGCATTGAAAAGGAGCACTTTGACCAAGCCTTCTACAGGAGCCTGCTCGATATGAAGGACGCAGGGGGCTTGATCACGCCCGAACTGTCTGGCCACACGATCGGGGCGATAAGTGCAAGGCCAAAGAGCTTCGCCGTGGGCACTCTTTTTGTCCAGAGGAACAAAACCAGGCAAGCAGCGAGCAGTTACAATTAACTTCCATAAATCATAAATCCCCTCAAAGCGGGCAGCAACATCGTTCCTTGTAGCAAACTCTTCCTCGTCGTACAAGGAATGCAAGGGGTCACCACCCTCCATGATATTGCCCAAGTAAGGATGAAACACAAACTTATCCTCTAAATCAATAAGAGAAATCAAGGGTTCTCTTGGAAAGCCCCTTGTCCAACACCAAGAGCGAGGTTCCAAGCCAGTAGAATTACCAGAAGGAGAGAGCCTAACAGGACCGCAGTCTGGAAAGCGCTCGAACAAGAAGTATTGAAGAAAAGTCAAGTCAATATAAGAATTGATCGCGAAGCGTCCATGGGAGATCCGCATTTGTTCGGCCACTTGGTCAAGGCGGGCATACAAGCCGCCTAAGTAGAATGAAGCAAGAGGAAGGCGGATGCCTTCTGCCAAGGAGCAAGCGAAAAGAAAAACACATGGGCTCACAGATTCCCACGGAGGACCAGGAAACACATACCTACTCAGCCAAAAAGCAACAAAAGTAGCACGGCAAAGGCGTTGATCCTTGACAGGCCCAGCTTGAAACTTGTCGTCATGAAAATCATCGAAAAAGTATCTGACTCAGCTAGCAAAAGTGTACTTGAGGGAAGAGCATTGGCTTGCCCTCTGACCTTTCGGAACCAAGTTTCCGGTACCCCTCACCCTCTGGGAAGAAGAACCTCTCGTGTAAGAAACACGCCTTCGCTTGAAAAGATCCCGCAAGTACTTTGCACTAAGAGCCGAAGCAGCCTTCAACTCCACTGACAATTCGGAAAGGCGTTCATCAACACCTTCCACATCGAAGCCTCTATCTCCAAAGGACGAAAGCTTAAGAAGTACAACCACATCCTCGAGGGTCGGGGTAAACTACTCCCCCCAGGATGTCAAGAAAGTAAGAGTAGAAGAGCACCAACATTGCATCAGAACCAACAAATCGTCAGGCTTACGGTTAGCGCCGAGTCGAGGGGACGCTCTGATCGCAGCGGCAATGCCTACCCTCTCCAAAATAGCCACAAATGCAGCATCAGTAGAAAACATGTGATCAACCCCTCCTGCCAACCGCTGGTGCCTCCAACACGAACGTTGAAATTCATATCCACCCAAGGAAACTCTAAGCGGCGAAGACAAGAACGGAGTAATGAAGAGCCTAACGCACAATGATCCTTGTGATACGATGGCGAAGAGACAAGTTTGGCGGCGTCCTTGGGAACCACCGTGGCTTTGGTAGGAGGACCAGCAAGGAGATCACCTGAGTCTGGACCAAAAGGTGAATCCACCTTCACCCCCGCCGCCCAACGGCGATGACCCGGTTCGATGGGGTAGGAATGAGGACAGGGGAGTTGTTGCAAGAAATAGTAAGAGATGGGGCCAGGAAGTTGAATCCCTCCTCAGATCTCGAAGAGACATCTTCAACCTCGGAAGGGACAACAACTTTTGATTTTGACATAGCAGCAGCAAATGCAGAAATGGGCAAGAGATGAATGGAGGAGATCAAGAAGGGAAGAAGATGAAGAACAAGGAGGCAACAAAGAGGTTTTCTGTTTTGAGAAAGATGAGAAGTAAAATGGGATGTCTCAGGCAGTAAAAGAAGAAAGAGAATGAGTGGAGGTGGGAGGTTGGTCAGAAGTAACTGAAAGGTTAGGGGAAGTTTTGAAAGAAGGGGAGTCTGTGGAAAGGAGGGAACATGGGGAAGCGTGCAACTGCCAAGAATTGAAAGGTATTGCCTTCTCCCCCTGTCGACACGTGGAATGCAGTAGAAGAATGAGAGAAGAGAAAGATTGAAAAGAGGATTTGCACTGAAAAGAAGTCTCTCTTTTCATTGCAAAATGGAGCAATTGTTGATACCCAAAAATGAGTGGTCCTTTAACAAGGCCCAAAGTGCAAAGCCCAAATCCATCATAGAAGCTAAAATTACCAAACAAATAATGAGCTAGAGAAGGCATGTGACAAGCACCTGCGGTGCAAGGGCGTCCTCCTCTGTACGCCTTCCTGAAGAAAATATGAAGCATCTCATTAACATAGCCAAGAAGGAAAAGAGAGAATGACCAGGAACATTGCAATAGTTGCAAAACTCAAGAAAATAGCTGTGGCAAGAAGGAGGCATCAGAAGTGTCAAGGTTACGGGTAAAGGCGCACCCGGCCCAGGGCGCACACACACACATCCAAACAAAGGTAGCCAACTGTCCGAGGGAATCTTTGCTTACTTCATTCAGCCCTTCCCAAGGCAAAGCTAAGAATGGCAAGACTTGCACCCATCTTCCCAAGCCTAGGCCAGTTCCTTTGCCTTTGAGGGTGCCTTTTCCTCAAAGGTTGAAGAAAGATGAAGACAAGAGGCACTTTCAGAAATTTCTAGACATGATCAGAAAGATCCAGATTAATATCCCGTTTGCAGAGGCCCTTAAACAAATGCCTCTGTATGCGAAGTTTATGAAGGATCTTCTGACCAATTGCTGAGAAGTGTAGCAGAATCATAAAGTCCAATCTGCCACCGAAGTTGAAGGATCCAGGAAGCTTCAATCTACCTATTGTTGGAAGTTAAGCTGGTTGGAAGGCATGCTTCAAACTCCCTATGGACTTCAAGTTTAATTCAAGTATGTGTTTTGATGATAACAAGCCAACTCAAGTTCAAGCTCACAAGTGCAAGTGTCAAGATTGAAGACTCAAGCAAGCATAAGTATAGAAACCTTCTCCTTAGTTCAAATGTAAGGTAATGAAGTTTTTGTTTCTTTAAGAGTTACAAAGCCAATAAGTTTTTCATTTTAGGAGAGAAGAAGAAAAACGTGTTTTTGCATATAAAAATGTTTTTCCTGCATTTAATCGGAGTAAAAATAGTTGATGTTACAAAACTCTGTATATTTGTATGTTTGCAAAAGAGAGTAATCGATTATCTTCTCAAGTAATCGATTAACTTTGTTGCATCATAGAAAAATCAGAGAGGTTGTAATCGATTAACTGAATCTTGTTAATCAGTTACTTTCTTATGAAAGTAATCGATTAATTAGTCAAGTAATCGATTATAATTGTTGCATCATATATTTTTCAGAGGCTTAGTAATCGATTACAAGCTGTGTAGTAATCGATTACATGATGTTGCATCATATGCAAACCAGAGGCTCAGTAATCGATTAACTCCTTAGTGTAATCGATTATTATGAGTAGCATCATACAATGAAAAGAAGTGGTGTAATCGATTAACTATTATTAGCCTAATCGATTACATGGTTTTCAAATGAATTTAAGAATTTCTATTTTTGAAGGAATAATCGATTACCTTCAGAAAGTAATCGATTACTTCATGTTTTATTGAAAAACGTGTCAGAATCATTTTGATTATTTCCTGATTTGTTTTTATATAAAAGATTCTGATTTATTTTATAAAATTCGAAAATGATTTTAAATTTGAATTATTTCCTTTTTGGTTTTAAGAATCAAATCTTTATTTTATTTCGTAAATCATTTTGATTTAGTTTTGATTTTAAAACTTATTTCAAATCTTATTTTATTTTATTTTGATTTTGTTTTACTTATTAAAAATCTTTTTGATTCTAAATGGTTTTTCTTTTTAAATTCAAAATCACTCCAACATTGAAAATAATTTTTATTCAGATCATTCACTCATATTTTCTTCTGCACGTTTCTCTCTTCTTCATCTTCTCAAGTTTTCTGCTCTTCATTGTTCATAGTCTTTTGAAGAACAAAACTTTTATTGGCTGAGTAAACTTCTAAGAGAAACACTACTTCACTATCATAGAGCATATTGTTGTATCCGTGTTTTGAGAACACAAAAAGCTATTGTAATCACTCTCATTGTATTTGTTCTAAACCTTAGTGGTTAGGGAGAGAATCCCCTAGTGGACGTGTGATACGTCGTAGGGCGAGGAACCCTGCTGTGTGATTGAGGCCCCTAGCGAACGGAGGTTCCTAGTAGTGTGCGGGGTGCTCTTGGTTGTAATAGGGTGCGGCTCCATTGCTTGGTATAAGAACTCTCAGGCGGGTCGCTTGGGGACTGGACTAGGCCTTTCGACGGGAAGGCTGAACCAGTATAAAATTCACCGGTGCAAGCTTTTCTATCCCTATCTCTTTTAATTTCTGCATATTTCAATTTTTACGTTTCTGCGCTACTCGTTTATTATTTTCTATCGTTTTCATGATCCTTTTCAAACGCTTAATCTCTCCATCTCAAATCAATTTTTAATTTGTCACGGTTTTTACAATACATTAATAAAACTCGATTCACCCCCCCCCCCCCCTCTCGAGATTTTGAGGCCAAAACTAACACCTATAAGCATCGGCAAGGATTATACAGGTAAGGCCCTCTGTGGTCTTGGTGCCAATGTTAATATCATGTCTTTGTCACTTTTTAATAAGTTAGGGATAGGAGAGATTAAGCCGACCCCGATTCTATTACAACTAGCTGATAACACCGCCCTCTGCCCTTATGGAGTGGTGGAAGATATCTTGGTGAAAGTTAAGGATTTTATATTACCCCTTGATTTCATGGTGATTGACATAGAAGAGGATGATAATATTCCTCTAATTTTTGAAAGGCCTTTCTTGGCCACAGCAGGGGTAATCATAGATGTTCCTAGAGGAGAAGTTATTCTCCGTGTCAATGGTGAGCAAGCAGTGATAAAAGTTTTTGAAAAACCACCATGCACGGCGGATTGCTTCCCCTAAATTAATTGTGTGGCTAGCTCTAATGAACAATTGAATGATTTAGAGCTTGTGCACCCTTCTGAAACCGATTGCCCTTAAGCCCCTTCTAGGGGCGATGAGTCAGGCTCGTGACATTAAACAAGCGCTTTTTGGGAGGCAACCCAATTTTAAGTAATTTTCCCTTAGGATAGGTCCTTTAGGATAGGTGATTTTTTTTTAGTTTAGGATAGTTTAGGTAGTTTTATTTATTCCTTTTCATGTCTGCATTTTTTATTTTATTAAAAAAAATCCTGTACAGACCAGGCGCGCCTCGGGTGCATGGCCTGGCGCGCCTGGGGCGCGCGCGTACTGAAGCCATTTGGTCAGCACGCCTGGGGGGAGTTTACTCATTCCCTCCACTTCTTTTTCATCCCCAAATTAGGAAAACTAAGAACCCTAACCCCAATTTCACCCCCAATTCATAAATTCCATCAAATCCACCCAAATTTCATCAAATTAATCACTCATTCTTCCATTAATCATCATCCTCATCATCAATCTCTCTCCCTTTTCATCAAAATTTTTCAAAAACCCCATTCTCCTCCATTCTCTTCTCAATTCGGATTTTCTAAAAAAAGGGCTAAGGAACATGAATTTTTCATTGTTTTAAGGTAAGAATCTCTTCTCTATCCTTATCTGGTCTGATATATTTGGATTTGGAAGGTTAGGATTGAGTTCTCTCTTTAAAATTTTGAAAGTTTTGTGCTGCCTACCAGGTGTTCGATAAATTGCCTTTTGCAACTTTTTGAACTAAAACATGTTGAGAAGAGGAAAGAGGCCTATGGTGGACAGTAGTGGAGAGGCTGGGACGATTTTTGAGCATCCGAAAGTCTCCGAGTTTTATGATGGGAAGATGGTTAAGTGGAGGGTGCAGCCGGAATTGGGTATGGTCCTTGATGAGGCCGTTTCCTGTCAGCCAGTGGTTGGTCTTAGAGGTGTGGAGGAGGTGATGGAGGTGATTAATGTGAACAAATGGGAGTCATGGGTTAGAGGTCCACCGGAGTATTTGAGTCTGAAATTGGTGTGGGAGTTTTATTCGCATGCTTGGTGGCGTGCTCAATTAGAGAAGAAGGAGGAGTTGTTGCATGGTACAGTTGAGCATAGGAGGGTCGCTTATGTGAGGGGCAAGGAAGTGCCTTATGATGCTGCTACTATAGCACGTGTCTTACGCCTTCCTAGCTACTCGCCTAATATGGCCCCCGCTTTGTTCAACACTGAGAGCTATGAGGATGAGGGTATGTATCCTCTGGATATGCTTCAGAAACACTTGTTTTTGGCTGGAAAAACGTGGAATTTTAACATTAATCAAAGGCCAAAACATGTGTCTCAAAGGAATATGTAGGGAGCTGCCCGGTTTTGGTTCCGGTTTATCATGCACAACTTGTACCCTCATTCCCATGATACTGAGATTTCCCCATCTATTTGCCGATTAGTGTATGCCCTTAAGTCTTGTATTGTTGTTGATGCGGTGTTGCTGATTTCCGATCAGTTGCACCGCTTTGCTTTGAGTGATAAGGGATATGTGGGATTCCCTTGGGTGATACACCAGTTGTGTTCTGCTGTGGGGGTAGTGCCTGGGAATGATGAGATGACTGAGATTAAGAGGGCCACCATGTTGACTAGAGCTGTCTGGGACAATTATGTTTTACTTGCTATTAGGACAGCCAGAGAGGATAGACACCCACCGATTATTCTTGACCCCCAGCCACCAGTCCAGGATAGAGCAGGATCTTCTCGCCGACCGGCACAGTCGTCGGATGGTGTGGAGGACCTGAGGGTTATGATACAGTCTATGATGAGGGAGCAAGCACTGCAGGGGCGATATTTACGGCAGCAGGCTGAGTTCCAACGTGTCCAGTTACACAGGGACGAGGTCGTGATGATATTATGAGAGCCTGGAGTGCTGATCAGGGTTATGCTTTTGATTTGCGCCCTTTTTCGGACTATGAGAGGAGTCTGTTGGACTATCCGGTGGATGTACCTGAGCCTGATGCTAGGGGGATGGATGAGGATTAGTTTAGGGATGTTCTTATTTGTTTTATCTGATGTATTTTCCCTGCCCCCGCTCTGTACTTGTGATACTATTTTATTTTTTATTTTCTAGGATTTAATTTATTTTTAATGCATGGATATTTATTTTGATTATTATCTTGTTGCATCTGTATTACAGAGTTTTGTGCAGGTGTGAATGTTGTCTCCTACCATTAGTGGTGCTTTGTTGCACTAGTGCTAACCATTGCAGGTATTAAGTTTGGGGGAGCAACATCTCACTTGTGTTTAGTGCTGTTTATGTGGATGTGATAGGTAGTATTCTTAATCTTTATCCTTGTCATTTTTGGTTAGTTTTTTTTTTAGTATAGGTTTTTAATTTTTATTTTGTAGTTTTTGTAAGTTTCATGATGGGGAGATTGTAAGTTCCATGATGAATGTTTTGATAATGACCAAAGGTTACAAAGTGTTTTGAACAAGCTATCATGTGATGATCAAGTTCAAGTTCAACAAGCAACAACAAACATCAAGTGAAGAAGAGAGAACAAGCTCATGAAGACTTAAGTTTGAGTGTAATTGTTTTTGTTTTATCTTTTTCCTCTCAAGCTTCATAGGTTTTCATTTGGGTAGTTTGTTTAGAGGGTAGCGAATCTCATTCATAAGTCATGATTAAATCATAATTTGAGTTTTCACTTAATCTAGAATCAATAGGTTGCTTAAAGGTTTTAAAGGAAAGGTTGGTTTTTGAGAAAACAAGTTTTAAACAAGTGCAATATCAATCTACTCGAGTAAATCAAGATTTAATCGAGTAGTACTCGAGTATGCTGTAATTTACTCGATTAAACACTGTTGAACTGATTTTTAAAATACGATTTTCACTTCTCAAAATCAGTTTTCAAGTGCCATAACTTTTGGGTATTCTATAAAAACCTTTTCCTAACCTTTGTGATTATAACCTATCATTTTGATATTCATTTTACAAAGAATCAAGCCATTCTATTCTCTCTCAATTTCAAAGATCAAAGCTTTTCTATTTTCATATTCTTTGATCAAGAACCTTTGAATCTCTTGTGTGATTTTGTCATAGCTATTGATTGAGATTCATAGGATTGTTATTGTGTTTTCTATTGTGTTGTAATCTTTGCAAGAAGGCAAGCCACTACAACAAACAAAGAAGCCTTGGTGTGTCGATTATCATCAAGCAACGTTCATTGAAGAAGAAGAAGTCTTGGTTGTGAATCAAGCAAGGAGAAGCCTTGGTGTGTGGATTTTCATCAAGCAATTGAAGACTTGTTGTGTCGATTATCAACAAGGGGTAGAGGTTAGATTAGAGAGAAGATCAATAGGATTACAAGGCAAGGGTGTCGGTTATCTCTTGTAGGCTAGCAAGAAGGAAGTCTTGTGAGGCAATCACTTGTAATTTGAGAACTCTAATTCCTCATAGTGAAGAATCTCTCTTGGTTGAAGAGGGGACTGGATGTAGCTTTCAAGCGGATGAAAGTGAACCAGGATAAATCACTGTGTCGTATCTCTAAACCCTTACTCTTTATATTCAAGTCATTTGATTGCGTTCTTGGTTGAAAACCTAGAAAAGAGTGATTTTCATAATTGATTGAATTGAATCTTTATTGTTCAAATTGATAAAGGGAAAATCATTTTCATAACTAGGATAATCAATAAGAATATAGGTGTTAATCATCTCCGCTGAATCTCTGATCTTACGTGTTGATTGATTGATTTTTGTATTCGATTGAAAAGTGATTTTTCAGTTTCTGATAGATTTAATCGATTAAGTGTTCGTTTAATCGATTAAGGACTTTTGAACTTTCAGGTTTAATCGATTAGTACTCGATTAAATTGCAGGTTAATCGATTAAATTTCAGGTTAATCGATTAAGTGCTGTAGAATTTGCAAAAATCTTTTGTTTTGATTGTTTCGATTTGTTTCGTTCGAAAATCTTTCAAGGTATCTTGTACACCTATTCAACCCCCCCTTCTAGGTGTATTCCTAGGGTTCCTTTGTCTCTCCAACCACCAATTGCGGTTTCCTCAATTGGTATCAGAGCTCGGTCGAAAGACACGAGCATAAGAGCTTTTTCGTAAAGATCCTTTAAGAAAATCGCAATGGATTCCAAGAATCCCTTTGGTGGTGAAGGTTGTTCAATAAGTCATCCTCCATTGTTTACCGGAGAAGGCTATGCTTATTGGAAAGTTAGAATGAAAATCTTTATCCAAGCCATAGATAGTGAAATTTGGAAAGTAGTTGAAAAAGGTCCTCATATCCCCTCTAGTTTAGTTGAAGGTGTAGAACAATTGATCCCCGAGGATAAGTGGAAGGATGATGATAGAAATAAAGTTCAATATGATTATTAAGCAAAGAATATCATTACCTCCGCTTTATCCTATGACGAGTTCTTTAGGGTTTCCCAATGTTCGAGTGCTAAGGAAATGTGGGACACTTTACAAGTGACTCATGAAGGAACTAGTGAGGTTAGGAGAGCTAGATTGAATGCTTTAATGCGTGATTATGAATTGTTTCAAATGCTTCCAAATGAATCTATTAATGATATGCAAAAGTGTTTTACTCATATTATTAATCATTTACTTGCTCTTGGTAAGACTTTCTTACAAGGTGAACTTTCTAACAAAGTGTTGAGATGTTTAGACAGGAATTGGCAACCAAAAGTAACGGCTATTGTTGAATCTAAGAATTTGGATGCTATGGATCTAGCAACACTCTTTGGAAAGCTTCAAGAACATGAAATGGAGCTTGGACGATTAAGTATCAATGAAGAGTCGGATAAGAACAAAGAAAGAAAGGGACTTGCTCTTAAAGTCAAAAGTGGATATAAAAAGAAAATGAGATCCGATGATGATGATAGTGAAGATTCCGATTCCGATGTTGATGAAAAAGACATGAAACTTCTACTAAGGAAGTTTGACAAGTTTCTAAGGAGAAAAGGAAGGTTGAACAAGGACAAAAGTAAAGAGAAGGATTCCCCACACTACAAGACCAAAACTTCAAAAGAAGGTGTAGTTTGCCATGAATGTGGAAAGCCCGGACATCTCAAGTATTCATGCTCTAGATATCTCAAGAAGAAGGAGAAAGACAAGAAGAATTCCAAGCATAAAAGAGCATACATAGTTTGGGATAGTGATGAAGATGACAAGAAAAGCACATCGAGTAGTTCATCGGATGATAAAGAAGCCGCTTGTCTCAACTTGATAACTCTAGTAGATGATGAAGAACAAAGTTCAAATGATGAATCAAGTGAACAAAGCGAGGATAGCAATGTAAGTCTTACTAAATCCGAAATTTCTTCTAAATATGAATTGTTATACAATGCTTATGAAGAAATGCATGAACAACTTGAAAAACTAGCTTTGAAAAACATTGAAAGAAAGAAGCTCATTTTGAAACATCAAAAAGAGATTTTAGATCTTCAAAAACAAGTTGATGAGCTTAATCTAGAAAATGAAACTCTTGATCTTATATATGCTAGTTCTTCTTGTGATTGTGCTAGTAGAGTGAATATTGTGGTTGATTGTGAGAATTGCAAGTTGCTTAAAGATGAAAATGTTATTTTGAAAAATAAGCTTGCAAGTTTCACCATTTGTGATATTAAATTGCGCACATTGTTAAATTTTCAAAGAGAAAATTCAAACAAGTTTGGTTTGGGTTATACTAATGCTAAGAGTAATTCTCATAGAAATGTTGTTGATTTTTCTAAAGTTGATTTCTCAAATGCACCAACATGTTTCTATTGTGGTACTCATGGACATACTTCAAATGTGTGTTATATTAAAGTGCATGGTATACCTAAAGGAGATTTTGTTTGGATGAAAAAGGGTGAAAGTCCCTACACTAATAAAAATGGATCCAAAACTATTTGGATACCAAAAAGCAAAGCATGATTGTTTTGTAGGTATGAT
This sequence comes from Crotalaria pallida, assembly GCA_037953625.1. Classification (NCBI taxonomy): domain Eukaryota; kingdom Viridiplantae; phylum Streptophyta; class Magnoliopsida; order Fabales; family Fabaceae; genus Crotalaria; species Crotalaria pallida. The sequence continues at coordinate 23,313,948 of CM075654.1, forward strand.
TGAAGAGCAAAGAGAGCTTACAAGTGTTATTCATATTTGCATCTTCAATTGGTATCAAAAGAAGTCCTACAATATGGTACAAATGTTATGGTTAGATTATGAACTTCATATGGTATCTTCTCAATTGGTATTACTTTTCTAATTGTTTAATTAAATCATTTGGTATCATTGAGTAGATTCATAGATGGTTATCATGATATAGTGACATGCTTTGGTTGTTATTAAAGAAATATTACATTTGGTATCAAATTTTTGTGATTATTGATACTTCTTTACAATTGATATCTTCTTTGTTAAGTGATATTATGATCTTTTTAGTTCTCAATTGGTATCATATTTCATTGTTATATTCTCTTGCCAATTGATATCACATTTCAAAGTATAGTTCTATTGTATTTGTTCAATTGGTATCAATGTTGTAAAGAAATGATCATTGATTTCTTACCTTGGCTTAGATGTTATATTTCAATTGGTATATATTGTTTTTTTATAATGCCAAAGGGGGAGAAATATGATGTTTTGAATTAATTGGAATGTTTCTCAAAGGTGGAGAAATGATTGTTGGAGAAATATTATGATTTTTAGATGTTTGTTTGGAGAAAGGTTGTTTTTGTTGTTTTTATGTAGGTTGAGCAAAGTTGTTGAAGATAGGGGGAGAATCAAGCTTATCTCAATTGGATTCAAATGTCAAAAGCATTTATTGAGGGAGAGCAAGAGTCTCACCAAGTGATCAAATTGTTAAAGCATCAACAACTTCAAAGAACTTTTGGAGAACTTCAAAACATGGTTTGTCATTTTCAAAAAGGGGGAGATTGTAAGTTTCATGATGGGGAGATTGTAAGTTCCATGATGAATGTTTTGATAATGACAAAAGGTTACAAAGTGTTTTGAACAAGCTATCATGTGATGATCAAGTTCAAGTTCAACAAGCAACAACAAACATCAAGTGAAGAAGAGAGAACAAGCTCATGAAGACTTAAGTTTGAGTGTAATTTTTTTTGTTTTATCTTTTGCCTCTCAAGCTTCATAGGTTTTCATTTGGGTAGTTTGTTTAGAGGGTAGTGAATCTCATTCATAAGTCATGATTAAATCATAATTTGAGTTTTCACTTAATCTAGAATCAATAGGTTGCTTAAAGGTTTTAAAGGAAAGGTTGGTTTTTGAGAAAACAAGTTTTAAACAAGTGCAGTATCAATCTACTCGAGTAAATCAAGATTTAATCGAGTAGTACTCGAGTATGCTGTAATTTACTCGATTAAACACTGCTGAACTGATTTTTAAAATACGATTTTCACTTCTCAAAATCAGTTTTCAAGTGCCATAACTTTTGGGTATTCTATAAAAACCTTTTCCTAACCTTTGTGATTATAACCTATCATTTTGATATTCATTTTACAAAGAATCAAGCCATTCTATTCTCTCTCAATTTCAAAGATCAAAGCTTTTCTATTTTCATATTCTTTGATCAAGAACCTTTGAATCTCTTGTGTGATTTTGTCATAGCTATTGATTGAGATTCATAGGATTGTTATTGTGTTTTCTATTGTGTTGTAATCTTTGCAAGAAGGCAAGCCACTACAACAAACAAAGAAGCCTTGGTGTGTCGATTATCATCAAGCAACGTTCATTAAAGAAGAAGAAGTCTTGGTTGTGAATCAAGCAAGGAGAAGCCTTGGTGTGTGGATTATCATCAAGCAATTGAAGACTTGTTGTGTCGATTATCAACAAGGGGTAGAGGTTAGATTAGAGAGAAGATCAATAGGATTACAAGGCAAGGGTGTCGGTTATCTCTTGTAGGCTAGCAAGAAGGAAGTCTTGTGAGGCAATCACTTGTAATTTGAGAACTCTAATTCCTCATAGTGAAGAATCTCTCTTGGTTGAAGAGGGGACTGGATGTAGCTTTCAAGCGGATGAAAGTGAACCAGGATAAATCACTGTGTCGTATCTCTAAACCCTTACTCTTTATATTCAAGTCATTTGATTGCGTTCTTGGTTGAAAACCTAGAAAAGAGTGATTTTCATAATTGATTGAATTGAATCTTTATTGTTCAAATTGATAAAGGGAAAATCATTTTCATAACTAGGATAATCAATAAGAATATAGGTGTTAATCATCTCCGCTGAATCTCTGATCTTGCGTGTTGATTGATTGATTTTCGTATTCGATTGAAAAGTGATTTTTCAGTTTCTGATAGATTTAATCGATTAAGTGTTCGTTTAATCGATTAAGGACTTTTGAACTTTCAGGTTTAATCGATTAGTACTCGATTAAATTGCAGGTTAATCGATTAAATTTCAGGTTAATCGATTAAGTGCTGTAGAATTTGCAAAAATCTTTTGTTTTGATTGTTTCGATTTGTTTCGTTCGAAAATCTTTCAAGGTATCTTGTACACCTATTCAACCCCCCCTTCTAGGTGTATTCCTAGGGTTCCTTTGTCTCTCCAACCACCAATTGCGGTTTCCTCAGTTTTTAGGTAGAGTAGTTTGCTTGAGGACAAGCCAACCTCTAAGTTTGGGGGGGGATACAAAATAAAAATTGATTTTTCAGACTTGATTTGTTTCCCCATATTTGGTGTTGGTTTGTGTCTCTAGTGAAAGTAGGTGATTATTCTAGATTTAGGACTTTTTCTCTTTTGATGCATGTATATACTTAGTTTAGGACTGAGACTCATTGACTTTTGGCACTATTTGATTGAGCTGTAAATATAATTGTGAACTAGTTATTTTGACAAATGCTTTCAGAACTTGTGATTAGTGAACTGACTTTAGCCAAGTGAGGTTTTGAGCCGTATATTGAGGGGTATGAATTTTATTGACATATTCTGATTGTGAGACTCCTATTCTTTCATGAGTGTGTTCACTTTGGCATTGTTGTTCTAGAACTTGACCGGTGACCATTTCAAAATTGATGATTGATTGCATGCATTAAGATGATTAAGGCACTTAGGTTGTGTTTTTGAGACCTTCAGATTATTGCATTGTAAATTGTTCCCTTAGTTGCCCACTTTGAGCCTTTTTAATGATATATGATTTTTCTTTGGTACCCTGCATTAATTGCATTATTCTTTGTGAGTACCTTAGGAATTTTGGATGAGCAATTAAGTGGAATTTGATGCAAAAGAAAAGAAAGTGAAAAGTGTTATGTGCATACTCCTCTTCCAATGAAAAAAAAAGTGATGTAAAAAATAATAAATGAAAGTGAAAAGGAAGAGAGTAGAGGAATTAAATTGAAAAGTGAGAAGAATAAAGTTGTGAATTGAGTTGTGTTTTCATGGTAATATACTTAGTGCTCATTCATGATTTCTAGGGGAATTTGTTTTTACATTTAGCCCTTAGTTCATTATTCCTTCTTTCTTATATCCCACCTAACACTTTAGCCAGGCCCCATTACAACCAATATTAAGACCTTTTGATTTTTGTGTGCAATTGATAAATTTCAGTGGAGATGTTGGTCTATGGTCAAGCATATGGTAGCACTTTGTCATTGTTGAACTTATGTGCTTAATTGAAATATTACCCGTATACACTTTTGAGAGGAACATGTGAGAGGTTGAGAGTGTTCACTAGTCCTGAGTTCTGATTGGGTTTGTTACTCTAACTGGTTTGTAATTGTGTAAATAGTTTGTGATAATATGCGTTGGAGTCATGAGTCGTAGTCTTAGATGAGGTGTATATATGTTGATTTAGGGAGTTTGTCGTTTGTTTAGAATTTTTATTTTACTTTTGCCTGGGACATGCAAAATGCTAAGTTTGGGGGAGTGATTTGGGTCTGATATATATATCTTTTGGACTTCATTTTACCCTCTTTTACTTTGATTTGGCTTGTTTTCATAGTAAACTTAGGATCTTTTTATTAGTTTTTAGGAATTTTTGTAGTTGTAGTTTCCCTTGAACTTTTTGATCGTTTGTTCATTGTTTCAGGTGATTTTAGAGCTCAAATGCATAAATTAATTATGGAATTGGAAAGAGCACGTAAAGACCTTGAAGTAGGAAAAAGAACGGAGAAAAACGGAGCCGAATTGTCCATGAATTAAAGGAAAATCTAAATTATAATTGAATAAGTGAAACCTGCAATGCAACCAACGTTCCTAACCACTTTCTCCCATAGTTTCTCAAGTTTTTATTTAATTTCAGCAATTAATTAGTTTAGTTAATTATTAATTTCAAATCTGAATTTTAATTTAAACCAACTTTTTAGTTATAGGATTTATTTATAATTACATTAAGGTGAAAATATACTAAAAACACAACTCCCTGTGGGACGATATTCGGTCTTCCATAGACTATATTACTCGTTGGCCCAGTCCACTTGCTGGCAAATCAACAGAATGAAACTCAATTTTCAAACTTGAAGTCAAAGGGAATGTAACTGTTTCAACTTTTGAAGATGTACCAAACTCAATTTTCTAGCCATAGGCATATTCCCTTTTTCTCTGAGTTTACCAATCTTGAGTGATTTTACACTCCTTCACCTAGGTTCTTATGAAGTTTGATGGTGGTAGTTCTGTATGGTGATGTGCACGACTGAAAATTTTATAGAACTTATACATGAAAACAAATGTTTCCTCATCAAGAGGGGAACCTGATTTCTAAAGACTTTGAATTTTTTTTAACTGTAGAAATGTTTTTTCTAAATTCTTTTCTTGTATGGGACTTTATTTACTGAATTTTAACCCCCATACATAGTGATTGTTTATACCAAAGATTTTGATGGGTGTATGTGGTTGTGGTTAGGTGGTTGTCGGGAAATAAGGGTTTTTCAATAAAATGGAAAACTGAGTTTTAGGGCTTGGGATACTCAATTGACTTGAAAATTTTTACATAAACATCCTAAGCTTGAATCAATGTTTCATGTAAAATTTCAAGCTAATTGGAGCAAGTTAGTGTTTTAAATAAATCGAATCTAACGTGCTCCGATTGGTTTGACAATTTTACCCAACTTTTGGTTAAGTATAGTGATGTCCCTTTAAATTTTGATGCCATTTGGAGTTTGCTTACTATTTTTAAATAAATCTGATTTCGGTTTAGCCCCAACAATTACAATGCTTTGACAAAGTGGTTGTAGGGTTAAAGGCTGAACCTAATGAACTCCGATTGACCTGAAAATTTACCACGATGATCTTTTATAGGAAGGGACTCTACTTGCAAATTTTCATAAGATTAGGGAATTGAATTGATGAAAATGCATTTATGTTGCAAATCATGCAAATCCTATTCCCCGAACCCCTTCTAAAACAATTTTCAAATATGTGATGATTGTTATGAATGTGTGTGTAGAGGTAAGATTTAACCCTAAGTTAGGCAAGGTAGACAATCACTAGTTTAGGAGGAAGTTGGGATTGAAAAATGTTTATGTTGAAATATATGGTGTTGTGAATCGTTATCTTAGTAACTTAAGAAAGTGCATTACATCAGTAAGACATAAATAATAACCTACACTACTGATCACTATCCTCCGCATGAACCTCCTTTAGTTCTAGATCCTCTTCAGCGTCGTAAAATCTCCCGTCATTCTCCGGCAGCACTAAAACCTTCACGTACTCTGGGTCGTCTAGTGTTATCTTCTCCATCATCTCCCACAAATCGATACCCATTAGGGTGAACTGAGGGTCGTCCATAACCATGCTAACATCTCCTCGCCACTTCCAGCCTTTCTTGAGTAACTTCTAGTCTCCGTCCTCCAGAGGTTGCATAATAACTTCGATGTCATGAACCATCTACATTCCACGACATCAAGTGTCGGGAAAGAGAAAAGAGAATAACAGAGAGAGTGAGCATCCCGAACGATTTCTCGTCGACGGGGTGGAATTACAATAGGCAAAATATTAAGACACAATAGCATTTAAACAACAAGTAAAAATACAACACATTTCACAAGGACAATCAGGCTCACTCATTTACAGTTCTCAAACTTTCCATTCTCTTTCATCATTACTGATTTCTTTCGCAATTCATTTTCTGTTGATGTTACACCATCCCCAACACTATCACAATTATCTCATTCATTACTTACTGCACAACATCACATCACAGTTTCCTTGCCATCCGATCATAACATATCATATCTTTGAATTTTATTCACATTTCTCTTTCTCTTGACCTTTCATCACATCCTCATCACTTAGTCCTTCTCGTTCTTATTGTCAATGTCTTTTAATATTCGCCATCCGCAATTTATAAATCTTTTCAACATTCTTAAACTTTTCTTGTTAAGTTTTATTGGATCGCCTCCATTGATGACAGGGGAATTAGAAAGTCATCAAGGAGTTAGTTAGCACACATACATCTCCTCAAATTCTCTCAAGCCTAGTCAGAAGCAAACGAGACGTACAGGAACCTTAACCCACGCAGGTCGAACAGCTGAGAAAATCCAATAGCATATAATATCTTTGTCAAGACCACAACCATACAAGCCGGTCATTACGACAATTAATATTTTACACGATACGGCAAGGGCCCAATGTCATTCGACTGCCCACCTCGTTCAGGTTCCCTCTCACCGTTTCGAATTTGATCAAGGCGGCAACGGTACTTTTCTAGTCAGCTGTGCAGTACGAACTCTTGGGTATTAATCCCCGATCACTTATAGACTCATTCTACCTAGACAAGCACTCTAGGTTACTTTATGTTTCACCGTCATCACCCTCCCCTATCACAATCACACACCTGGATATCTGCAGATAAACAGGGTATCTTCCTCTCCACTACTTCACACTCATCTCGCCGCGTTATTCAAGGTCTTTTATTGTTTTATTAGTATTTTATTAATCCTATATTCGACGAGTCACCCACTCACCCTTGTTCATCCCTTCGGTGAACCTCGACCTCTAATCGAATCTTTCGCATTAACGCTTCCTTATTGTTACGATCGTCATGACAGCTTAGCACATCGGGAAGCTCTTCTCACAACAACACATCATGTCAATCTTTCACATCGGGGAGCTCCTCAACCCGGCACAAGGTACGATACTTCCTTCGCAGCTCAACACGTTCGCACCATTGATTTCCAATCGCATTCCTCTTTATCATTTCTTTCATTACGCTATCATTTCTTTCATTATACGTACATCATAACGTCATTCAGAATCTTTTCCTTTTTATCACTAATCCCATCATATCACATTATTCTCATCGGTGTCATTAACATGCATTTTCATAATTTCCATTGTCTCACTTTAATTTTCATCATGGATTTAAAACAAACAACATTGGTATCATCATGCATAATATTCAGTAGGGCATAATTCGTAAAACATGTCATATCATCATGATATAATCACATCATAACATTACAATAGAAAAGGGATGTCTTAGTCCTGCGTATAAGTGGCCAAACATACACACTCAATTGCCACTATACGACTGACTCTTAGACCCCACGTTCCGGCTTTTGAGATAGCCAGGAGCAACTTAACATTTTACCTAAATACCACAGTGTCTTAGGGAGCCCTCTCTCACCTCTTGTCCAGCAAACATTGTCAGAAATCGCCACAGGTTCGTCCGACTAATAGCAGCTCCAACTTCCAACCTCCGGACTCCTTGCTGAAAAAAAGACACACAATTAATACAAGGCTACTTGCCAACATTCATTATCAATCTTAAATCATTCCTAAAAGCTTGGCTTATCTCTTGTCGGGTAATTCATAAAAGAAAACCTTTACGTTTTCAAATCAAATCCCACTTTTGAACACACTTTAAATACTTAAAAATTAATTAAAAACAATCCACAAAACACTTTAAAACAATTTCTTTAGTTGCTGGTCCTTTCCGGACAGCCTCTCATTCAATCCCGAAAATATCGAAAAACGTTACTTTTTCAATCCGACTTTTCTCTATTTCGAACACCTTTGAAAACTCAACTTTAAATCAATTGAAAACATTCTCAAGAAATTAAATACCAATTTAAATCAACGCTGGGCACAAAGGAAACCATTTAAAAATCACGTCCTCGACAACTCCAAAAACACCGTAAAATCGTACTTTAGTTTTTCTAATACTTTGCAACAAAACAAACACTTAAACAATTCATTTTTCGAGCATAGCATTAGGAAAAAAAACAGGACAGCGGCTACAAGGTTAACATTTTTAAGTATAAACCATTCCAAGAATCAATTATCTTTCAAAATCTTCTCACATGGTTAAACACCCTACTTCCACAAATCAAACAATTCATTTTCCTTCACTTACTTAAGTTTATAAACAATCCAAGGCAACAAACATATAGTCCAGAGAGCATTCTAACTCGAACCCAACTTAAGGCCTAGACCGAAACACAACTAGAAACAACTATCTTGTAATTTAATTACACATATCCTAAACATATTCCTAAGAAATTACTCATGTAAAAATTTTAAAAACGCTACAGCCATCATATAAGATCCAGCCAAATCATAGAGAAAGCACAAGGGTTCATTTTTACCAAAGGTACCCAAAAATAGGGTTTAATCGGTTACGGGAAAAAAACATAAGAAATAAAATTCAAAATTATATCAAATCATTTAGTTTCAAGCTTAAAATTTCCAGAATACCAAAACACATATTTAAGTTCATCATATAAAATTTTCAAGTCAATCAAACATCCAGAACCTAAGTTTCAAATCAAATTTCACACAAAAACCAAAACAGGACTGTACTGACCTGAGGCAAAATTGCATTGATTAAAAATAGAAAACCAACTCTGAATTGCATGAAACTTGGTAAAAATATTCCTTACACAGTCAAGGTCATCTCATAAAAATTTCATAGCATATGGAATTATTTAGGTTATACTTTTCTTATTAATTTTGTCACTAACTCTGAAAAATATGAGCCTCTGTACTCACTGTTTTTCAATTAGAAAAAATAAGAAACAAACTCCAAATCACCTCAAATTTTGCAGAGAATTACTAGACACGTTGAAGAGTAGTCTAGGTCAGGAAACTATGTTTAGGTTTTACCCAAAAAACTTATTTTTCCGAAATTGTTTTCATCCAATTAACTCTTATAAAATTAGTAAATCACTTCCAAAAATCTTATAAAAATTCATAGACACTATTATTTACCTTATCGAAACAATGGCTAGGACATGTAAGTGTTGGACCCATCCAAATATCTTTTATTCAATACTTTTGAAACTAGAAACATAAGTTTATTACAATCGATTTTTATTAAACAAAATTCATTAAAAATATCAAAACAATCCCAAATCCATTTAAATTTTCCAAAAATGCATTTAAACATCATGTAGGACATTGCATCAAATTTTTGGAGCAATCCAAGAAGTGAAACCATGATTTTACAAAAATCTCTTATAACTAAAACAACTTTTCTTAAAATTCAGCACCAACACCTTTAAGCACATTCCATACAAAATCTAACCAAATAGTTCCTATACATTTATAATCTTGTTCCAAACACTTACCAACATATCATCAATCAAATTTCTAATTTTTAAGCAAAATTTTCATGCACAAACCATATAGCACATATAGCCACAAAATCAACACAAAAACCACTCTTTATTCATCTAACTTCGAGAATCAAACCATAAGACATGAAAATACTTTATCTTAGCTCTTATGCACCATACATGATCAAATTAATTTATTCCCTCAATAACTCCTTTAGGCCGAAACATACATATAGCAATTTAGGGACTTTACACAAATCAATCAACACATAAACATTCACTAAAAATCCACTTTTCATTCCTTCATTCAAACACAATTCAAAGCATCAACACAAAATCATTTGAGACAAAATCATGATAAAAACCATATAGACCTCAAGGCTTAATCCATGTTCATTTTAAACATTAAATTTCAAATCCTCATACCTGAGTATTTAAAATCCAACAAGGAACATGAAAAATCAATATGCATGAAACGCAAAAATCATTCCCTTTACCCTTTCTTCTTGGCCGAATTAGTCAAAAGAAAATAAACTAAAAATCATAAATTTAAAACACTCCAATCATTTTAGTTCATGACAAGCACTTAAATACAATTTTTATTTTCATGAAACAAAATCATTTAATCACATTTCCATGCCCTAGCCGTATATACCTACATACAAGAACAAATGCATAAAATTTTTATCAAACAAAATCATTAATTTAATCATGCTTTCTTTCTTATAAACCCAAAAATACATCAAACATACATCAAAGATCAACAATCAATTTCATGCATAGGAAACAAAATCATTTTTCCCCTTTTGGCCGAATTATATAGGACAAAATTGGGGGAAATTTGACAAAGTAAACCTTTACGATTTCATACCTTTTAAGATCTTAAAAATCACTCTTGTTTCATTATCCAAATCAAAATTAAAACAAAAATCCCTTGAACACTAAAAGGGACAAAAACCGTGGCACCCTATGGAACTTGGATGCATGTTCATTTTCCAACCAAAAGCTTAAATCTTAAGTCTTTAATACTTAAAAATCATAGAGGAGCTCAAAAACTTAACATGCATCAAAAACAAAATCCATTCTCCTCTCTTTTTGGCTTTGTCCTAATTATATATACATATATATATACATGGAAAAATAAAAAAAAATCCATTCTCTTCTTTTTGCTGTGTAAATCGGAATTTCGGGTACGAAATTCTGTTTAAGTGGGGGAGAACCTAAGACCCTATATTCTTAAATAAATAAAATAAATTAAATATTCCAAAGAATAATATTATTATATTGAATAAAATAAAATATTTTCTGGAATTTGGTTAAAATACTCGAGTATTGTAACTAGCAGTTAGAAATTTTGAATTTTTGGTTGGAATACTCGAGTATTCTGGAATTTTTGGTTGGAATACTCGAGTAGTTCGTGCAGTGGCTATGTGTGTATAAGTCGGTTTTGATTCAAACTTCGAACCAAAACGCAATTCCCTTGGTTCCAAGCACAGAGCTGGACTTTACTTCGAATGAGGGTAACCTTAGGCTATAAATAAGTGAATTAGGGAGCCCCAAACTCATCTAAATATATCAAACCCGAATTTTTGTCAAATTTTCTCTGTTTTGAGGTGCTAACTTTGATCCATTCGTTCTCCTTCAATTCTCACCCTTTTCTTCGGAAACCAAAACACAAACTGGAGTTCTAATTCCAATCTTGAATTAGAACCCGAAATCACTCAAAATAACCTCCTGTAGATCGAGTTATAGGCAATCAAAGTTGAGGTTCTAAAGCTGCGAAAAACAAAGCAACTTTCAACATCAAGTACCCATCTTTCTTGAATCCGTTTGGTAAATCCAGGAACTCTTTTAATTCCAAAGTTGTTTCTAATAAAAGTTGGCATTTCCTAGTTGCTTAAGCTAACTTGTTTCATCCTTTTTCATGTCTTATTCGTGGTGCAATTGATTGCCAAAGTCAGCTAGTGCAACTGTTTGTGCACAAGTCCGGAAACGAAATTCTTGATTCAACCACTTTTCTTTGCAATCAATCTTTTCTTTAGCTTCTCTGAGGTAAGGGAGGAGTTATCTAAATACTAGAATGAGTAATTTCAAGCTAAAAATGTAGGAACCATTGAAGGTTCAAAGAGGGATGCAACTTGAATTGGGATTCTGACTTGGAGGTCAGAAACCCATGGTTTTAATATTCAAACAAGTTCAAATGAACCCAATAATACTCACTGGATTGTGTTTCGAAATTAAAATCAAGTAAAAATGAAATTCATAGTTTAAAATGGACAAATTTCAAGTTTATATGCAATCTGTGATTTGATGTTGTTTTATGTTATTTCAGTTGCATTTAAATGTTGTAACATGTTTATTTTATGTGTATAAGCTTCTGTTTTGCATAAGAATGGAGAAATCAAGCATGGAAATCGAATTGGTGCTAAAAATGCAGAAAAACTGGTGCTGTTGCAGCAAAGAGACTCGAGTATTTTAAGAAAGACTCGAGTATTCTGGAAAGCTAAGAACGACTCGAGTATTTCTTCAAGGAATCGAGTATTTTTGCATGAACTACTCGAATAGTTCATGAACTTCTTGAGTATTTTGAACAATTTTTCAGAAAACACTTATTTTCTTAAATATTTAATAACTAACTCGTCTAAATTCCTAATGTTAAACTTTATTACCACTATGAGGTTTTTACCCAGTGGCTTAATTTAATCCCGTTGGTTGATAACTATCCTGAAGGTGTCCTACTGGAATTTTATTCAGTGGTTGATCATTTTCCTACAAGAGTCCCAACGGAAGTGCGTGCACCCATTTGGTCGATGTTTATCCTATAGATGCCCCAGTGAAATTTTTTATTCACTTGGTTGATATTTCCCTATAGGAGTCCCAATGGGGTCGTTGCAATTACCATCAATAGGAGGCTATGCCCCGATGGATTACTAAATAATTAATTATATGCTATTTCTAAAACCATCACAAAGTGGCTAGGCCGCTGATGGATTTTTCTGAAAGCTTCAGCACCAGCTAAAAGAAAAGTTAAAGGAAATGAATCGCCAAGAATGCTAATGAGAATAATGAAAGATTGAAATGAAACTTTATGTGACATTATCATGCATGGTGAAAGGAATTGCTCCGATTTGATTGGGATACTAGCTCAGGATAGGGCGTAGAAAGCCACCGACACAGGATGTCATGAAGGCTAGCTCTCAATCAGTCGTGATGCCTGCAATGTGAATCCGCTCCGGTTCGATGGAAACATAGGTTTTGAATGAATTCCCGAAAGGATGCTGAACCGTGAAGCATGAATGAGGAGTAGGCATGCATCATGACACTAAAGGAAACTAAACGAACCAAATCAGTTTGAGCATATGAGCTTGTATTATTGCTTATACTTGTCGATATATGTGACTGTTATTTTTAGCCCCTGTTATGCTCATTTGTTATTGTATTTAGCCATGACTCACTCCTAATCCCTTGTTGTAGGACATGGCACGGAATATGATGTGCGTGGATATGAGGCCGCTCCCTAATGGGGAGTGGAATTTCGAGGAGCATCGGGCCACGTACGAAGGGGACGTGGAAGTCACTTTCCGTCACCCAAACCTTGGTCCCAGATGCGTCCGCGTCGTACGAGAATCCCAATGGTGTACATTATGCATATTCCACCCAATTTTGTGTTTCGCCATGGAACACCACCACCACCACCAAGACGTTTTCCAAGACGCACCCTTCCACCAAGTCCATCACCCTCCGAAGAAAGAATTATTTTGGAGGTTCCTTCTCACCCTCGTCCTTCCACTAGAGCCCGATCTCGGACTCCAGTTTATGTGTTATAACACCTCGATTTGGCAACTTGAAAATATATTCCCTTTTTATAAAAAAGTAGTGAAAATGTGGGCAAAATTTTTTTTTTCCTTTTACAAGTAACATGGGCATGAGAACCATTAAGTTTCCAAAAATATTTTGTATTTAAAATTGGTGTTCTCACGTCTCATGTTAACCTTCAAGTTCCAAACCGAGATGTCACAAGACACCGCACTTTGAAGCTTGCTTCTTTTAATTTAATTTGCAACAACCCTTCTTCTTTCACAACTCGAATTATTGGTACCAATTAAAACATACTTTATAAACATAAGTCAGGGATTACATGTTGGTACTGCAATGATAGTTAAGTAAGTACAGGGAAACACAATACTTCAAATAAAAGAAAAGAACTACCACTAGGCCCACACTAAGCCGATGCTGAAGGATCCACAGGAGGTGCCTCACTAGGATCAAACTCGTACACCTCAGCCTCCGAGTAGTCTAAGTCCTCATCAGGATCCTCTTCTGGATCTTCCTCTGGGTCGTCCTCCTGCATAGCCTCGAAAGCCTTGTCCGGTAGATCATCCAGAGTTTCATCCAACTCCTCTAGCTCCTCGGCCTCGGGATCAATCCGTGCAGGTAAAGGCATCGGATGCCCACCATGATAGTCAGCCGGTCCACCAGTCTGCAAGTCCGCAAGCACAAAACGACAGGTGCGAGCATCAGGCGCTGTCCCTTGCAGAGTATGGTTGGGGTCAAAGATGCGCACCTCAGTGACTCCACACCATTCCCAACCTCTATAATTAACTTCCCATCTTCCATCATCCCGGATGTCGAAAGTAAACTTGACAGGGTCCATATGCTATGGGATTGACAACATATAAACAAATACACAAAAACAGGAATCTCGAGAGAGTAAGTATTCCCAAGCATTCAATGCCAACAATGTGGAATTACAATAGGCAAGATATTAAGAAATAACAACATCATACAACCAGGCAACAGATAAAGAGCATTCTCATATTCATTCCCATCATCAGCATCCAATTCACTTACGCTTATCGATATCATTACTTTCTCTTTCTCAAAATTCTTTACATAACCACATCACATTATGTGGGTCTCTTATTTGTATCCGTTTCCATCTTCATACAATCTTATTTGCTTTTCCATTTTTTCGTTCTTGGAATCATTTCTTAATATTACAAAATTCATATTTTCTTATTTAAGTATTATGAATTCATATCCATCAATGATGCTGGGAAATTAACCATCATTGAGGAGGTCGTTTAACACACACATCTACATCTCCTCGGTAATCCACCCAACCTAGTCGGAAGCAAACAGGAGTATAGGACCTTTACCACACAGGCTTGACAGTTGTCTCAACAAATCACTTAATGTCAGGAGAACTGTAGAAAATCCGGTACAGTCTCAAATCATAAACTCAAGGCACACTGTAGAAAAATCCGATATAGTGGCAAATCACAGAGCCTTGTTCCAGTCCCTCTCACTGTTCTAGACTTGCAATCTAGGGGGCGACAGTAATTTTCTAGCTGCACTGCAGAACTTTACCACAGCCGTTCGGGATCGATCACCCGTTACCACTTGTGGAATTCGTTCCGCCTAGAAAAGTACTCTAGACTTCTTGACGTTTCACCGTCATTGTCCTCCCCTAATGCAATCTCCACCCGAGCATCCGCAGATTACTCGTAGTATCTTCCTCTCCACTACTTCGATATCGCACTCATAACTCACCACGTTAATTCAAGTCTTTTATAGTTTTAATATTTTAATTAACATCTTAATCCTAAGGTCGGCTCATCCTTGGTGCATTCCTTCAACGAGTCCCGACCACTAAAAGATAATTCGCTTTTCTTAACTTAGCACAAGGCTTGAGCATTAAGTACATGCATTTCATCTCTTGGGCTTTCACTATACAATCTCATGTCTCAACTCAGGGCATCAGCATTTCGGCTTCACTTTTGCAACTGAGGAGCACAACTCAACTCATATCATGCCTCTTTCTTGTGAGTCTCATCAGCATTACTTTCTGCAGTTCTTGCTCATCAGCCCTTATCGCATTCTTATGAATTCCACAATATCTCAAATCTTTCTCAAACTTTAGCTCGTATCTCTTTTTCGATCATTTTCGTATTAATTATTTCTCTTTATTTTCGATATCACGTTCTTAATTCAATTCAAGGCCACAATCCGGTCGTAACAGATGTCCATCAGCATAATTATCATAATCAATAGCAATTCAGATATCATCATGCATAATAAACTCTTTAGTAAATAAACAAAAGCATACTAGTATCAAAGTACCGTCACATAAACTCATCACATAATCTCACGTGGTCTTTGTCTCCTTCGCATAAGTGGCCATACCACAATACAATTGCCACTATGATACTGACTCAGAACTACCAAGTTCCGACTTTTGAGATGGTCGAAACGGCTTAATATGTTACCTAAATACCACGGTGTTTGAGGGAAACTTCTCTCTCACCTCTACCGGCAGCAATTCCCAATATGCTCCTTGAATTCCAATGCGATGCTCGTACCCGCTTCCCGATCGTTACTGGCAACTAAAATCTTTCTCTTTCATTAAAATCATTCTCATACGATCATTTCGAAAACAAAACATCATTACCAAAACTTCATATTTGAAAATAGAGTATTCTCTTTTTCTCAATAGTTTGAGATCAACTTTGGGTTTTAAACTCACAATCATGATTAAATGCAATCGTTTGTTTAATGACACGTTCAGGAATTTAAAACTTGAAATATTCTTTTCAAACACTTGCTTATTAAAACAAAACATGAATAGTTCCTTGGCTCACATAAAGGCCACATTTATCTTAAGGGTTTTCATATACAAGCCACCATTAAATTCTTTAGCCATACACTTCAATAATTATATGAAAATCTTCTCAAAGTAATACTTTTCAATTAATCAAATTACTTCACTCACTTTATTTCTTTCAAACCGAATTGAATCAAAGAAGACAACACAAGGATCAAGTTAATAACCATTTAAAATATTAACCATATAAGACATTAAATTACTCTTATTTATTTATATATTTGTCTTTCTTTTCTAAGATTCCCATGTTCAAACAAGGCATAATGACATCCACTGTAAAGAACAAAATCTCTATCTTATTCTTAAATCCTTATAATCATCTTCAAACATACATACTTAGCATTTCAAGTCACTCAAAAATCCATGTATCAAGTGTACACTCATCATGCATGCACATGAAATAAGAGTCAAGTATAGGCTCATATTTCTCTAAGCATGGCCGAATCTCATCATACACAAGACAAGGTTTTTATTCACAATTTTCAAACACCAGTGATTTATAACACTTAAACAAAATCATGCACATATGGAAAATAACCTTTTAAACATATCATCCTACTTTGAGCATCACGACCGAAATAATTATTAAAGAATATCCTTGCTTAGAATTATGTTGACATCTTTCAAATCAAGCTATATCAATGATTATTCAAATCAATTAGTTTTATATTTAAATCAACATGCAAAGTAAAATCAATTTATTTCTTTTATTTCTTGACCAAAACCGAATTGAGTATGGAAATTACTTTCAAGTTTTTAAACAAAGATTTAGGCTCTCATAGGCTTAAAATCCATAGATCTATCAAGGAAACATACATGCAAGACAAAATGAATCAACTTTGATATTTATGGGAGTAAAACCGTGAGCTTCACATAAAATTTAACAAACTTTAATTAAATTTCTTAACTTCAATCAATACACCACCTCAAGCATCACGTCAAAGTTTTATCTTTCAAATCTTAATAATTTCATGCATGCACTTTAAATCCTTAGATTAAATAAATCTCATCATGCATGTAGCTTGAATGATGATCAAACATGATTTTCTATTCTCCCTAGGCTTGACCGAATGTCATCATGAAAAAGACAAGATCTTTGGTTTCATTTTCACATGCAAGGTTCAAAACTCATAGATCACACCATGTTCTTGTTCATACAAAACTTTAAAGCACCATTTTCTTTTTCAAACATCAACCGAATCATCATAATCATTTAAACAAAATCTTGCTTCAAATCCTTTTTATACTAAAAATCATTTTTAAAGCTTGCTACCCTAATTTCTCTTCAAAACCGTGACATGCATCAAGGGAAAATTAAATCTTTTCACTCCAAGTTAACATGCAAGACTCAAGTTCCATGCTTTATCATAGATCAAACATAAATCATCACATGCACATGAAGATCAAGGCAAACAAACAAATTTAAGCACAAATTCTAGTCAAAACCGTGACAAATAAAGATCACAAGTTAAAGATCCAAACTTTCTAACACAAATATTCATGGTTAATACTTAAAAATGACATGCATGTAACTTAAACTTCAAGATCACATCAAAACAAACACATGCATCATAGATCTTTAAGTTCAAACACAGTTCATCATAAATTCCTTTACAACACAAGAAAAACTACACATTAAACACTTAAAAAGCTTAAACAACTACCTTAATTCAAAAATCTTAACTTCAAACTTTAAGATCTCTCTTCTTCTCCTAGGTTAGTTTTCGGCCTTCTCTCCTTTGGGTGATAGGTGATCTTCTTCTTGAGTTTTGAGAAAGGAAGTGTGGTTTTGAAAGAAAATCAAGGGTGTGTGTGTGAAACTTGAATCATCTCACTCTCTCCCTTTCCCTTTCTCTCTCGGCCTCACTCTCTCTCTCTCTATCACAAGAGCTTGTTGTTGCTCTTGGACATGGTGTGTAGAAGCTTGAAGAATGAAATGAAATGAACCAAGCTATCCAACACTCACATATATATATATATATATATATATAGACAAGGTCAAGTCATGGGGTTTCCTCTTCTAATTTCGGGTCTAAGGTTCACATGCAAGGGCAATTTTGTCCAACCCATTTGTTGCATGAAAATGGTCTTATCATGGTAAGGCATGTAACACCCCACATTTTTCCCATACGTGCGTGAACAAATTTGATTAAAATAAACCCTGAGATTCTGTTTTATGAAAGATTTTTCAGAAAAGAATTTTACGTGAGAAAGAAGTAAAGTAGTGATTTTCATGGATTTTTATAAACAAATTCTTTTCATAAATATATAAAGTGAATAATTTTTGAGTTTTGAAAGGATTTTGATTCCTAAGAAATGAATTGTGATTTTCCTAAAAAAAAAGTGATTTTTATTTGAAATGAAGTTTTTGGATTTGTTAACTTGGAAAATTCAAAACTTTTGAACCGTAACTCGGATTTTCATGATCTTTATATCAAAACGATCGTCTTGAAACGTAAATTTTAAAAATGTAAATTTCAGATTTTTATGGGTGGTTTTACAAAAATTTATTTTCAGAGTTTATGAATACGAATTTAGAAGATTTTGTTTTGTAGAAAATGAGATTTTTGTCATGGCATGAATTTTTATGAGATATGTGTTTGATTTAATGTGTGTGCTACATGAGAATTGTTGTGTGAATGTGAATTGTGAATTAATTGCATTATGGTGTGAATTGATGATTTTGAGTAAATGTAATTAGGAAATAAAAATGCTAATCATGTATGTATGTGTGTGAGTGTGCTACGGTTGGTATGTATATGTGTGTGTATTATATGTGTGTATGTATATACGTGTATGTGTGTATGTATAAGTTAGGAATATAAAATTCTAGAAGCTTGTAGGATAGGAAACTAAGTAACCAAACTAAACTAGTAACCAAACTAAAATAGAAAACCCTAACTAAGAGCTAACTAATACTTAAGCCTAAGTGACCCCTAAAATCCTAGACTATCCTACCTTGTCCCCCTTGCATTTGCTAACCTCCACCCATGCATCTTTTTGTGAGGACAAATCTACCCCTCCCAAGTGCACATAACCGAATTATTTTCCAAGGACAAAGAAGGAAATCTTGACTTGCCTATATATCCAAGAAGCCTTAGTTCCTTTTCACCCCATTCCAATTCATTTCTTCCACCCACACTAAACACACTCTAAGAGACTCATCCAACTCTTAGAGAGAAAAAGAAAATAAATAGAGAGAAAGAGAGGAATGGTGGCCGTGAGGATGAAGGAAGGAGGAAGAGGAGACCCAAGCTTAAACCAAGTCTCATCTTTGTAGATCAAGAGCATTAGGAGCTAGAGACCAACCTTTTTTATGGTAGGAACCAAAGATCAAAGAAGAAAATTGTAATAGTCTAGATTTTCCTTTTTGTTGTAGATCTCTTTTATTTTCTTTCTTGCATGTTCATTTTTGTGATTTGAGAGATGAACTTATGTGTTGATCCTCTTTGATCTTGGACTTTAAGGACTTAAATAATTTTTAATATGTTAAGCTTTGTGTTTGTTGTTTCGGTTGGGATTTCATTTGATGGATCTAATGCTTTTCTAACTAAACTCTTAAAGATCTAAAGTATGGTTAAAGATTTTGAAAAGTTTAACATAAATCCTTCTTGCATGTCTATTTTTCTTTCTCTAAATCATGACTCATATGTGTTTATGTGGTGATTTGATAAATAAATCTATGATAAATTATAAAGTGAAATTCTTTGGTCTTGCATGTTAGATCTTTTTGTTAAAATCATGATCTATGTGTGTTTTCATGGTTCTTTGATGAATGAAAGTATGATCTAGGCTTGATTTGTAAACCTTTGGTTTTGCATGTTAAATTGTGATGCTCTTAATATATGCATGTGATTACTTTTGTTGATAAATAAATAAGTAAAAGCCTTTAATCTTGCATGTTGTTTTTCAAGAAAGATTATGTTTTCTTTTGTGGGTGTGATTCGGTTTTTAAGAAAAAATTAAAGAAACCAAGTTTTCAAATGATTTTCAAAGTATAAACATGCGTGACTATTTTGTGCATGTTTAGATCTAGTGATTGGTTTGATTTAGTACTTGATTTTGTGTGTGTTAAATTTTTATGAGGTCGTTCGGCCATGCTTGATTAAAAATAGGATGCATGCTTTTTATTTTTGTGAAAAATTTATGCATGTGTGTGTTAAGACTAGATCTATTGATTTTAAACACATGCATGTTGTTTTCATGAAGATAGAATTAAATCTTTATTTTGTTTTAAGAAAATGATGAACTTGAGTTTATGTTTGAAAAAGATTTTGTTGATGCATGTTTATGTGAATAAATGATGTAGTTGTTGCTTTGAAAGGTGCCTTAAAGATTTTCATGCCTTGGTTGTGAGTTATGTGAATGTGTGTGTGTTGAAAAATGAATCAAAAACCTTGTTTGATGCATGTTGACTTTCGGCCATCCTAGGATTAGGTAGGGATCTATGTTTGTCCCTTATTTAGGGTGCATGCATAATGAAACTATTTTCAATTTAAGAACTTTAAAAGTACATGCATGAAATAATCAAGTTTTTAAAAGAAATATATGTGATTCTTGAAATAATTTGTGATTCTAATTGTTGTTTTGATGTTGTTTTAAAAATGAATTAAATTATTGATTTTTCTTTTAAGTGCTCACGGTTTAGCACTAAAATAAATAAAATGATTTCATGATTGTATGTTTTTAATTGTGCATTAAGTCCTTGCAAAATTGTATGTGTAATATTCGGCCAATGTATGTTTAAATGGTAGGAAAATTATTTTCATAAAATGACCTTACTGATAGCTATATTCCTAGATGCTTAGTGTTATGTGTTTGATGAGAATGATGTGTGTTGTCTTTTGTCTTTTCGGATTTTAGAAAAGAAACTAAATAAGTTGATTTAATTATGTAAAAAGAAATATGTATGATGATGACTTGATGATCTTAAGTTGTTATAATTATTTGTGATTAGAAAATGTTAACCATGTGTGTGTGATTCGGTTTTTGTTAAATTAATTAAAAGATTAATTTAAATTATTTTCTAAGAAGTAATTTAGTCAATTTATTAAGATTGAAATTCAATTGATGGTTCTGGATGATGTGAACTGTGATTTGCCTGATGTGTGTTTGTGAATGCTGTAATTGCTTTGAAATCTGTATGTACTGTTTGTGTGCTAACTAAATGTGTTAAATTGGAATGTTGTTTGTGAACTTTGTTTGTGAAAAATATGTGTTTGGATTTCAAAGAAAATTGTTTTATTTAAAAAGTGTGATTTAAACAACTTTGATCAATTTGGAATTTTATCTTCTTGTGTTTTCAATGAGTGGTTTTGGAATTTTATTTCTTGAATTTCCATATTCTGTTTTAAAGTTTAAGAACACTGATTTTTTTTATAACTGAAATGTTTTTAAACTAAGAAGAATAGATTTACTTTAATAAAATGATTATTTTAAAAATTGTTTTAAAGTTTTCTTGAAAACCTTTTTATTTGATTTGGATTTGAAATCTTGAGATATTAGCAATGTGTTTTCAAGAAAGGAATTGTTTCAATGTATTTTAAAACGGAATTAAGAATTTATCGAAAACGTTCTAACGCACGGGGAAAAATGTTCTAGTTCGGGTGTCGGACGCGAAGGAAACGTGGCAAGGCTAGCTATTGGGAAATGTTGGAAAGATTTCGGAAGTTTCGTCATCGAGGTGAGTGAGAGTGCTGTGATCCCGCAACGTGGTTGCCCGCAATCCAAATGGAGGGATTGTGAAAGTACTAGGAATTAGGCGATATAAATGTTTGTGCTAAATGTTTATTTGTTTTATTTGCATGCTAAATGTTTATTTGTTAAGAGTACTTTATTCTGTTTGAAAGTGTTTGATTATGTCTGAGTAGTGAAACAATAATAACGAAACCGTGAAAGTAATGAGATAAGATTGAAAAAGAAAAAAGAAATGCGAATAAGTTCTATGAGACATAATTAAGTAAGAGATATGGTGAGTTAAGACTAAAGAAAAAGTTATAAGAAATGATTGAGGAAGAGATAAAACGTGATGCGAATGGAATGCAAAAGAGATAAATAATGAAAGAAAGAAAATTGATATTTGAGTTAAAAAGAAAAGTTTTTAAGATAAGAAATACACGAGGAGGCGAGCGGAAGCGTGGTGATGATGAGCGATGCTGATAGTGCTGTGGAGCAACAACCAAGGAGAGCGACGCTGATGGTGCTACCGAGCAACAGCTGAGGAGAATGATGCTGCTGAGAAAGATGCTGAGGAGTGCTGATGAGCATAAGCTTATGAGAATAGTGCTAAGACGCACGAGAAAGCGATTCGAGGCAAGATTGCCGTTGAAATTTAGGGGGAACGGATTGCGCTTAGTGGTCGGGTTTCATTGAAGGGATGCACTAAGGATTAAAAACGTTAAAACATTAAAAGACTTTAAAAGACATTTACAAACGCGGTGAGGTATGAGTGTCGTATCGAAGTAGTGGAGAGGAAGATACTATGGGTAACTGCGGATACTCAGGTGGGGATTGCATGAGGGGAGGACGATGACGGTGAAACGTCAAGAAGTCTAGAGTATATTTTCTAGGCAGAACAAACTCCACATGTGGCGTACTAACGTGGTAGGGACTGGGTCCAATGCCGTGGTAAGTTCTGCACTGCAGACTAGAATTATACTGTCACCCCCTTGAATGCAAGTCTAGAACAGTGAGAGGGACTGGAACGGGGCATTTGTGATTGCCACTGAGAGCGTGCCTGATTAAATGATATGAATGAATGATATGAATTGAATTGATTTGAGGCTGTAGTCCTCCTGGTCTGGGACCATTTGATTGTGAGACAGCTATCGTGCCCGCGTGGTAAAGGTCCTGTACTCCCGTTTGCTTCCGACTAGGTTGGGTGGATGACCGAGGAGATGTAGACGTGTGTGACTTCCTCAATGATGATGTTCCCCCCATCATTGAGTGAACCGGAACGCTAAAAACTTAAAAGACAAAATAGTCAAAAGAAAAGTACATTGAAGATATCAAGCATCGAATAAGATTTATAAGACAAATATAAGAAAGAATTCTCGAGATGATTGATAAGTTTGGAACTCATGAAGAAAGAAGGATTGAGAAAAGTTGTGAAAGCCCACGAGAAAGATTCTGAGAATGTGATTATAAGAACATGAATGAAATATTTGGTTTTGAATGATGATATTGATGTGCTTAGAATATTATGATATGTTTCGTTATATGTGACTCATATATGCTATGTGTATTATATGTTATATATGTTGATGATGATATGATTGTATGCCATGATGTTTTAGTTATGTTGTTTTATCATAATATCTGTCTATCTTTGTATTCAATCTACCCTGAGACCGCACGGTCAACCCGTTAGTGTTCGGAACACTGACTCTCTCCTACCTTGTTGTCGTATCGGCAATTGCTGATATTGCAATGGGTAGATGGCGTAGCGTGTAGCGATCCACCTGTGCACCTGCAAGGAGGAACATGGAAGTTTGTTCCTGACGATGGTATCAGAAGGAGATCCTTGTGGCAGCAGACGAGGACGACTCTACTTACAATTGGAGAGCTTCATCAACCAAGATCCGGAGTTAGATGACAAATATTAGGAAGTATGACTAGAAGCTAGGAATTTCCCTGGCGGAATGTACTCCATTGTAAGTTCTTAGTTACCTAGCTCTATCATACTGTACCCCAGCAAAAGTTTTTATTTAACACTGATGTTTTGAAACAAGTAAACGGGCTATGTCTTCTTTTTAAAATGATATTTTGAAAAACGGGTTTCAAAGTGCGGTGTCTTGTGACATCTCGGTTTGGAACTTGAAAGAGTTTGTGCAATATGAGAACACAAGTTTTAAATGTAACTATGTTTTGGAAAATCTATATGTTCTCATCTTGTGTAACACTTGTAAAAAAAATGGCCCAAATTTTCACTATATTTAACTTAAGTTTTCAAGTTACCGAATCGGGGTGTTACAAGGCAAAGTGGAGTGATTTAGGGAAGTAGTCTTGTCATGCATCATAGCACTCACCACCTCACATTTCTTAACTTATTTCTACTATTTTCCTTCAAATTCTTAACTTTCTTAATTCATAAGAAAATAGGCTTCAAATTTGTCCTCTTTGGTCCATACAAGGCCGAAATATACACATAGAAGGGAAAATAAAATTTTCCTTTTATTTTGTTGAGAAAGAACAATTACAAGCATATAAAATTAAATCATGGAACATCCTAAAAATTCAAGGCATAACATCTAACACACAAACAAACATATATGCAATGCTTTAGGGCATTATATTTCTTAGTAAAACAACTCAAAATCATACATCATACACACACTCATATTCACATCAAGTCATGCACTCTTTCATCTCAAATCTACTATTTAAATTTGTATATAATTTATTTTACTTTTATGATAAGAAAACACTAATGTTTACAAACTTGAAAATTCCAAAGATATACTTCTTAAGGAAAGTAATAAACTGCACTAATTGGCTATAGGTATGAGCTCCGCTTTATTTTCTAAAACCATATTTTCACATAATTAAAAGATCTCCAAAAGGAATAATTTATTTGAGGTCTCTAATTATTTTCAACACTCAATACTTTCGAAATTCACACTTTATAGACCTGGAAAATAACATTCTGCAAATCGATCCAGAAAATTATAAGAATTCTATTTTCAAATTCTACGTTTCAACGCGATCGTTTTCATATAAAGATCATAATTTTCCGAGTTACGGTTGAAAAGACATGCATTTACAAAGTTACTATATTCACTTTAGTTTATAAGGGAAAATTCATTTCTTCAAGAAATTACAAATAACAAAACCATAACTTAATTCTCATTAATTCAAACTCAAATAAAATCATTTGCTTCGAGTTTATAAAACATTCATCTAAAAATCCTTCTTGAATTCTCAAAATTCACTTTAAATAAAATCTTATTGATTTATTTAGGTAAGGAAAAATGCAGGATGTCACATGTGCCACCTAATCCGGCACCGGAGGAGGAGGAGGAGGAGGAAGATCCCATTGAGGATGAGGACCCGGTGGAGGATGCTGACCAGGTGGCGGATGATGATCCTATGGAAAACTCAACTGGGAGTCAGTGGGGAACTGACGACTGAGTTGAGTTCTGGCCAGTGGAATGTGGATGATGCAACCCATCAGGTTTCTCTTACTTATGCTATGTTATATTTTGAGTTTCGAACCAGCTGCTCTAGGTTGTTATAAGTTTTGTTGTAATATGTGTAATATAATGTAATAACCTATAATATCTAAGTTAAGTTAATGTTTTAACTTTTATGTTTTGATGTAACGAAGGTTGTACCTCTGTTTGAAATTATGAAATGAAATATGAAGTTTGATGTTTACCCTTCATGATGCTTGTAGTTATTTCCGCACGATTTGAAAATGATGATGACTTGACTTATAATGAAAAGAAAAAGAAAAAAATGGTCGTATTTTCGAATATAAGTATTTTATTAAGATTAGAAAGTCGAGTCGTCACAAATTGCCCTTTTCATCTTTTTCCTCTAATCCTTAACCTCACAACCACCACCACTAAACTCCAAATCCCCTAACCACCATCACCCCAAAATCCCTGGAAATGAACGGAGCAGCTCGAAATTTGTTCGATACACTATTTGTTAAGTAGCTCGTGAATTTGTTTTTTGAGCCAGATAAACTAAACTTGAACTGGAATTTGAGTTCACTAAATAAATGAACTGAAATTGAGCCAAGTATAGTTCAAATTGTTTGCTTGTGAACCAACTTGATAATATAATATAATATAATATATATTTTTTAAATTCAATTTTTTAATTTCCATGAATACTTGAATTTAAAAGTAATATTAAGAAAAAATATATAAATTAAAATGCAAGAAACTTTTGAAAATGAGTGTAGTGATTAAGAAAATATTTGAAATATATATGATGTAATAAAACATAAGACATTAAAGTCACAACTCATAAATTAAAAAAGTTTTAAGTTTGTAAAAAAAAAGCAAAAGCTGTAAAAAAAAAGAAAGAATTTAATATAAGAAATAAAAATAATATAAAGAAAGTCAAAGATAAAATACAAAACGGTAGTACCATAATATTTGTATTGTGAAAATTTATTTAGTATATTTTTTTTATGTAATTATGTATTTTTTAAAAAAAGAAATAATCATTATCCGAGCTCAGAACTGAACTATTTCAAATATAAGAATTGGACAGCTCATGACCAATTCGCGAATACCTCATAAATAATTCGAGATCTCAAATGAACCGAGCTCAAACCTAAAAAAATGACTAAACTGTCACTTTAGTCTCTCACTTTGTAAGCAGCTTTCACTTTGGTCCCTGATTTTTCAATAATTCATCTTTAGTCCCTCACTTTGAAAAAAGCTACTCACGTTAGTCCCTGACAACTTTATCTGTTCATAGACCTTAATATCTTACACACGTGACCGTTAAATAACCTATACGATGTCTAGTTGTTATGCTGCTACCACAGATTCATCAGCTGCTGTATTTTTGCAGCTGTCACAGCTTCAACAACTGCCTTATTTGTAGCTGGCTTACCTTCTGCAGCTGTCTTAGTTGTCTCTTCAGCGGCCTTACTGCCTTAGCCTCTTCTTCCTTCAATTTTTGTCTTTTGAATTAAGCATCATGTGTAAGATGTTAATGGCCACGTGTGTATATGTTATTTAACGGCAACGTGTGTAAGACGTTAACGTCTATGAACAGACAAAGTTTTCAGGGACTAACGTGAGTAACTTTTTTCAATGTGAGGGACTGGAGAGGAATTATTGAAAAGTTAGGGACTAAAGTAAAAAACCTTACAAAATGAGGGACTAAGGTGACACTTTAGTCTAAAAAAAATAGATAGATTTAAACCTGGATTCAAATCTTTCTTTTATCTATAAAAAGCTATCCCATTGGAGCTTTCAGAATGCTCCTTTTTGAATCCTTGCTTCCTGATCAAAAGTTGAGAAATTCTCATCAATTAGAGTATCCATGTGGCACCAGTGGTTACTAATTTAGTTTTTAACTTTTAAAATTTTAAAATTCAATTTTTAAAGTGGTGGTTATACTTTATTAGAAGTGGTTATAAACAACCACTCTATCATAAAAAGGTAAAAACCTTTGTTATCTTCACTCCCTCATAAACAACCATTGTAACATGGAGGGTTCTCGAGGAGACGGTGCCACCGGAAAAGTTGGCGGAAGGGAACTGCTTCTTCTTGATGAAGGTAGTGGAAACTAGATGTAAAAAACTTACAACTGTCACGTCAAACTCAGAATGATGATCTTGATCATAATAATGCTAATAGTCATCGCTTCTCCCTAAATTCTCCCCTCTCTAAATTTGAATGCTATGATGAGACACAAATCCAGTGAGTCATCCCTTCATCACCCTTTTAATCCTTTTATTCTTATCTTTTTTGTTAAAAGTTTCTATTTTTGTGTAAGAGGGTATGTTTCTCTTTTGTTTAGTGTTTCAAAACCATCTTTCAACCATTATTAAATAAACACATTCAATACATGATTATGACCATAATTGCAAATTTAGGCAAAATTGGAATGTGGGTTTGTAGACGGTCAAAACCTTAATTGTGATTTCAGACTCAAGACTTATTGATCAACGTATGAAGTCTATGTTTTTTAATATATATATATATATTAAGGAATTAAATTTAGAAATTTGTGTGCGCTGCATATTATTTATTTTATTAGAACTTAGTTTCTAATTGTAATTTCCTTTTAACTGTATGTTATTTGTGTGCGGTGCAGTTTGAATATGCTATTTTAGTTTTCCTAAGGAATTTGTTTGTTTGTCATGATGGGAACTTTGCACAAAGGAAATGCTTTTTATCATGGTTGTTGCATTGTACACTGTGTTACCTCTTGACTATCTTTTTGTACATAACTTTTCAAATATTTGTTGTATAATTTGTGTATTTTTTATCAATGATAAAATTGTTTTCCCTTGTGATAAATAAATTACTACTATTTCAAATTTTGGAACAATTTACACAATGTACAAATTGGACTTCCAAATTCAATCTAATTCAAATACTCTCTCTACATTAAAAGTTGGAGTTTTCTACTTATTGAAAGCATCCACATGACAAAAGTTGGTTAGTTGGTTACTTACTCATTGGAAGCATGCACATGGAAGTGATTAACTTTTCAAATTCAATTTTCAAAATTTGGAAATTATTTTTTTTATTAAAAGTTTTATTTAAAGGTTCCTATTACAAGTGTTTTATGTTACATAAAGTTTAAATTGCACAAAATTTATAATTTTCTATAGGTGAATTTGAGCTTTTATAAAATGTATGGAATATACTTTTGTCCTGAAGTTGATTTTGATTGAATCCTTTTGTTCATACATGTTTTTTTTTTCCTCATTTTAACACTTTCAAAACATGACTTGCATATAACTTTTACAGTAATATATGTGAAACAATCGATTGTTGAGAAGATTTTTGGTACTAGAAACCAATATGTCCCAGTATGAGTGTATTTATATATAGTTGTTTGGAGATAGTTGTAGTACGTGAAGATAAATTTATTATACTAATGTTGTTGTATGGGCCAATTACTTATAAACCTTATAGTTTTGTGAGACTCAAAGAGCTTGACTATGTTTCACTAAACTTTATCTTTTCTCTTATATATCATTGTATCTCTTATATATCTTTTTCTCTCTTGCATTTATTTATTGTTTAGTTTTTATCATACCATGGCTCTTTTAATCTATAAATGAAAAACAAAAGATGAAGAGGAAGGTATAGCCAATAAAGAGATCTCTACGCAATTTGTTGGTAACTACTAATAAATGGCTATTAGTCGTCTTTTATAAAAAATAAAATTAATGGCTATTGGTTCTATTTTATACCTTGAGAGTTGATTGCTTCATATGTATTGTTACATTTTTTCACCATGTTCAATAAAAAATTATAGAAAATTTGTTATTTTCTTAATTTTACATTTATTGAAAAAGGAAAACAACTCAATTGAGAGTATAATTTTCTAACAAGTCATAATGTATGTACACATTTTACATATGCTTTTAATTTTTAATTGTTTGTATAATTATCACAAGTGTTTTTTTGGTTTCAATGAAAAAATATTCGAAAGGAACATATTTTGAATGCAAAGGAAATAATAATAATAATAAGAATAATAATAGTATATAGCATGTTTTTACGAATTTGATCATTTGCATTTCTTCAAATAATTTTTTGTTTATAAATTAGTTCATACTAACCCAAAATAATTTACAATTATTATCTATCTAATAATATAATTAGCTAAGAACAAGAAAACAAACAAACACACGTCCCGTGCAGTGCACGGGCCTAAAACTAGTTATCCTATACCTTTACCACTTGGAGAAGATTCACGCACCCTGTTCACGCACTATTCATCTTCCACGTGTCATCTGCTTTGTGCCCCCTCTTAGTTTCTCGCTTCGACACTCGCCTACCCTTCGCTCTCCTTCTCGTGGCTTCGAAAGGGCAAGGGCACAAATCCTTCTCTCCTCTGCGCGTTCTCCCTCGCTGTCCAGGTACGTTTACGCTTCTAGTGTTTGAATCGAAGCTTTGGGTGGCAAAATCGATTGCCATTCTTTGTATGTTATGGGGGTCAGTTACGGTGCAATACCCGCATTGCCCTTTCAAAATTTTGATGGGTGGTATTCCCTGCCCTCTTGATCCGTGTAATTCATTGCATTTCATGGGGGTAATTGTGTCCTCGGCTATGTGCTCAGACTGCCCCCTGCTTTTTCAGTTCTATAGGCAGTCAGGTTAGTAGTTGACTCTATCCCTATTCGATTCACTAGATGTAGTGTTCCATTGCACTTTTGTTGCCTCTTTGTAGCAAGGTTTCTCAGCCCCACCTCCTGTTTCCCTATAAATTGTTGCTTAACTTCCCTCATTTCGTCCAAGTCGAGGTTCCTGATGTAATCAGCCTTATTTGCTTTCCAGTTTTGATGTTATAGGTTTTTGGCTATAGAGTGGGGTGTGTGGATTTTGCCAATTTATTCAGCTTGTCTCACTCGTCTCTTGTGTGTTTACCGATCATTGAATACTTATCATTTCCTGTGTGCCGTTTTTTTTGTTTGTGTTTTCTGCTTTCTTTGAGCACTTTGTGTGCGTTAAACGCCAATGGCTCCCAAGTTTGATGCCTTGAAGAGTGTTGTGCCTCAGCGTGCGGCATATCGCTTCCTTGTTCGCATTGATAGGCTCTGGGTTGTTCCTGGATTCACAAAACCTGATCAAGCAATGGCCATTGAGATGGTGTTCCTTGATCAGCATGTACGGTATTCTGTTGTCCTTCCTTTATTCTTCTCTTGCTAATTATTTTGTTGTGTTGTTAACAAGAGAATAAAACTTATTCATACATCATATTCCTTTCTTTTTTATCACCTAATGCTAAAACACTTCCTATGTCAGCTTATTCATACATCATATTCCTTTCTTTTTTATCAGCAGCAGTGTTAGTTTAGACTGTATTATTACTGCTTAGAGCAATCGGTCTATCTAAAATATGCTTGTACATATATGTATTTCTAGAACCTCCGAATCTTATTTTGTCATCCAAAGGTGTAATCACATGTTAACAGAGTAAGTCAATAGTCTACATAGGAATAATGAAAGAAAGAGAAAATAATCAGTAGTAACATATGGTCCAAAAAAGTTTGGTAAAGTGGAGTCCATCTTGCTTATCGTTGATGCAGCCTTCACTCACACCTTTTTCTAAAAGTTAATGTCACATAATTATTCTTTATATAGTGCTTATGAGTGAAAGGGGACATACAACAATAAGACAGAATAAAAAAATGGCCTCAAGCTCTACAACCATTTTCTTCTGCTGCCTTATGCTCTTTATCTTTATGCATTTCAGCAGCTCTGTATTCTCATTCACAAGTGATCATTCAGAAACATGCAATGGTTCAATAAACTTTCTGACTCCACTTTATGCTCTTTTCTTCTTTTTTAAGTCTTGTGTGTGTGCTGCCGTAAGGTTTTTTCAATGATGTAAGCCTAAGTTATCTAAGTTTTAGATGTGTGCCTCATAGTGTTTTTTTACTCTGTTTGTCCTTGTGAGTGTTCCTGATGTTGTAGGCCTGCCAACAAGTTTGAATATTGTCCTTGGTTTGTCCTTTGCTATTATATCTCTCTCTATTAATATATAATTTGCTGTGGAATTGATGCGTTTTTTTATCAGATCATAAATGACTGTTTAGCCATGTGTTCATTTAACGTGGTGTTGTTATTTGTCATGAAGGGTGATAAAATTCAGGCCACTGTACGGAAAACATTGGTTTATAAGTTCGTTGATCAGCTTAAGGAGGGTGTTGTTTATAGGTTTGCTTACTTTAGTGTGGTCCCGAACACCGGTTCTTATAGGGCCACTCACCATGAGCACAAGCTTGTATTCCAAATGAGGACCACTGTCCAACCCTGTGAGAGTTCTGTTATTCCTCGCCATGGATTATGTTGTGTTTCATTTGCTGCTTTGCTAAAGTATGATAAGGATTCAGATTTCTTGATCGGTAAACTCGATTGTTATTTATTTTTGTTTTTGATCTTTATATGAATTTTGATCCCGCTGTTGTTGTTGCTCTAGAATGTGATGATTTTTTATTTAAATCAGATGTGATTGGTGTCCTTAGTGGGATCTCTACTGATAGAGAGTATCTGAAGGATGGAAAGGTGACAAAAATGTTGGTATTGGAGTTGACTAACTCTCGGTATGCAGCATTTTTTATGAACTTTCTTACGCGCTTTTATCTTGATTGTTTTCCCTTGAAAAAAATTTTACTTGGTTTCAGTGGCAAGATTGAGTGCACTCTTTTTGGAGATTTTGCTTATCAAATTAAGTGTTTCATTGAACCTGGCAATATCCATCCTACTGTCATTGTTCTCTTGTATGCCAAGGTTAAGCTATATAGAGGTAAATTTTGTTGTGTCATGTTAAGTGTTACATTGTTTTTAAAGAAGTATTATAAAGTTCAGTAAATTATGCTGTGTCATGGTAATTTTTACATTGTTTTTAAAGAACTATTATAAAGTTCCATGTTGGATCTAATCAAGTAGTGGATTTGTCACTTTAATAGCACATTGGTGCATGATCAAGTGTTATATAAACATCAATATTTTCACCAAGGTAGATCCAAGAGTAGTTAAGCATGGTAGGTTCCCCACTTCCAGTTCACAAGATTTCCCTCTAAGATAATAGAAAAGTAAAGTGGTTGGTCTTTTTATTCAATGTGATCAAAGCAAGCTATTCGAAATTGATAGTCAACTAATATATTCAAAGATTGTTTATTTCATCATAATTAAATTTATAAAACTATTGATATAATGTAATCTATTTGCTTGAAATTATCCGTTCACAATGATTGCTAATTGATGTAATATAATCTGCTTGCTAATTGATAAAATATAAAAAATTCTGTTCCCTCTTTTTAATGGATAAATTACCTTTTACTAATAGCTTAGTTATTGAACATGTTGTGATAGGGTTATGTGAGTGTATTTGGTCACGTGATTTTCTTTTCGCGAAAATTTCGTGCTGTTATTTGTTTTGTTTAGGCTCTGTGGTTGTGCAAAATTCAATGCATGCTTCCAAGCTTCTTATAAATCCTGAGATTGCTTAGGTGATGGAGTTTATGGATGGGTAATACTTTTTCCCCATGATATTATTTTGTGTAATTTACCCTTTGCCAAGTGATGTTGATGTTCCATTTTTCGTTGTTGTAGCTTGAAGTTGAATGGTATTGCTTTTGATACACCAATGAACCTATTGTCTGGTCCCAATCGTGTTTCTACCGAAGATGAGTATTTGAAATTGTATCCTAAGAAGACCTTGTTTGACCTTGGAGAGGAGAAAGAGGTGCCTTTTTGAAGTTATGCGAATATTTTGTACCGTTTTTGCTGAGAGAATGTCTCACTTTATGTGTAAATGTGGTTTCCAGGAAGGGGTTTTTGTTGTGTTTGCAACCATTGCTCATGTGATTGATGATGATAACTGGTGGTACCCAGCTTGCAAGTGTCACAAATCGGTTACTGCTGACAATGGCATGTATTATTGTTCTGCGTGTCGTAAACATGTGTTCTTTGTTATTCCGAGGTGTTTGCCCTTCTTTTTTTAATTCTGAATGGCTGGTTTTTATTTTCCCCTCCCATATTGAACATATGATTGTTGTTATTTATGTTCAGGTTCAAGGTGAAGTTTGAAGCGCTTGATGATAGTGATGTTGCAAATCTTGTCATGTTTGATTATGATGTTGCCTATCTCCTTAAGAAGACTTGCTCTGAGCTTCTTGCTAGATTGAAAGAGGTGGAACCTGCTTTGCATTATCTTAGTTATGCAAGCGAGGTTTTAGCTTCAAGCTCCTGATTTTGCTTCCGTAGCAGCCTTTTTCATTTTTTGTTAGCTTTTTTACTATTATTTTATTATTTATTTTGGCTGTGTCTTTTTTCTACTTTTGGTCATGTCACTCCCTGAAACCGTGTCTTTTCATTTATTCTCATTGCATGTGTTTGTTTTATACATACTTATATTTATATGCATTGCTTTCTGCCATATAATATTTTTTATTTCAACGATTTTTCTTCCTTTGCATTACTCTGCTGAATCTAGCCATTGTTCAACTATTTTTTTCACAATTAAAATTACTTTCATATAATTTTTTAGTTTCAGTTATACATGAGTTGTATTCTGCTGTTTCTGGTTGTTGTTTTTCTAAGTATCCATTATCTGTGACGTTGCACACAGTACTTGTTTGCCATTTGTTTTTCATTTCAACTGTTTTTATTTCCATTACTTTCTGCTGTTTTTTTACACCAGATCTGTTGTGTTTTTTCTGTTTCTGGTTAATTTTACTGTGCTCTTGAATATAAGTGTTATTTGATTTATCTTTTTCTACTTCAGGTTCCACAAGTTATGATTCTAATGTGCATTTACCATTTTTTAGAGTAGACTCATTTTAAGCTCCTTTATGGTTTTACTTTTTTCGAAGATATGCAACTTTTAAACTCAGGTTGTGGATTCTCTTTTAAAAGATTACTGTGATTTGCCTAATAAATATATTGATTGTGCTGCCATGCTGATCCATTTACTTGATTGATTTGATAATAGTGTTAATTCTAGTTTTCACATTCCATTATTTGCTCACCTGATTTCATAGTTGTTATTTTTTCAGCTTATCTGTGCAATTTTTTGAGCCTTCTCTTACATACCTGTACTGTCATACTGTTTCATTTTTCTTATAATGCTAATAGTTAAGACTCAAGGTCACATTTCATTGGTTTTCCTTGCTTCCTGATGTAGGAGTCACTTGGTGGCGGGGTCCCTGATGAGTTTGATGCTTTAGTTGGTAAGAAGCTCCTTTTTAAGGTTACAAAGAATGCTTCTTGGGTTTCCACCTTTGGCGATACATATAGGGTGGCTGGGGTTTGTGATGACGAGCACATAATATCCACGTATGAACTTAATGGGCCTGACTTTTCGCCTTTGAAGGTAACGTTTTTGTTATTACCTTTAGTTTCGGTATGTGTATGTAAAGCTCAGCTATCTTTTGCTTCTATGTAGGCTTCCTTGAACTCGTCTGTTGACTCGGTGATAAATTTGGCTGAAGAGTCTCCAATTTGTGGTGATGCCAAGAAAGACTTTGTTTCTAGTTTGTTGGTTGATTTTTCAAGCGGTTCTGATCCAATCCCATCTGATACTATTGAAAGTTCCTTTTGTAAGAGGATATTGAAGGATGATTACGAGGGTGTTTGCTGTGGATCTAGCAAGTCTATTCGGATTGTTGATGTTGAGAAGAAAGAGAAGGTTCCTAATTAGAGTTGTCGTGCTCTATTGATCCTTGGATGTGAGGATATGTTATTTAAGTCTTGTGCGTGTGCTGCAGTAAGGTTTTTTTAATGATGGAAGCCTAAGTTATCTAAGTTTTAGATGTGTGCCTCATAGTGTTTTTTACTCAGTTTGTCCTGTTACTGATGTTGTAGGCCTGCCAACAAGTTTGGTGTGGCTTTATGTAATTGTAGTTCAAGTAACTTTCCAAGTTTCTTTCTAACGTAATCATTATATATAAATAAATCCCTTTAAGTATAACCGGAATACTACTTGACTTCCCCTGATTTTTAGACTCTTCTCTCCTTCTGATTATCGAATACACTGTACTCCTACTAATGAGATATTGTGCGTATGACCGATTGGCACTCTGGTTATTATCAGCGTATTTTCTTGTTTTCCTTCTAATCTTACCTTGACGTTTGATATGGTACTAATGGGCTAAAACATGTTTTCATCCACTGGTATGTGGTACCTCTAGTATTCGTAAGAATTTACTTGGACCTAGACACCTGTATCTTTTAGTGCTAATACTATTTTGGGTTCTTATTATTGATATTTTTTACAGTACGCTTTTTTTTTCATACTTATAATTCAATTTATATTTTATATTTGTCATTTATTATTTTCTCCACTCTTATTGAAGGCTTTTACTGTGTATTTATTTATTGCTCATTAATGAGTGATTTTTTAGAGATAGAAGAGTAGAAACTACTCCCTTTGTCTCATAAGTCATGTCTTTTTAGAAATTTCACTTAGATTACGAAATGAGTAAATGATATAAGAATTTGATATGTTTAGAGTAGAATACCCCCATTTAATACTAGGAGAGAGTAATATAAATGTATGAAAAATATATTAAAGAGAGATGAGTAGTGAAAAGCATCATTTAATAAATAGGGGTATGTTTTGAAAAAGAAGTATAAAGGAGTAATGAAGTTCTAAAAAAACATAACTTATGGGATAAATAAAATAGCTAAAAGAACTTAACTTATGGGACTGAGGGAGTATAAAATTGTAATGTTAAGATAGTTTCTTATTTTAAAAATTAACTACTTCATTTTATTCTTATTATTGCAAGGCATCATTTTGAAGGTTTTTTTTTGGAATTTATTATAAAACAATTTAGAATATATGTGTACTATTAAATAATTTATACCAAATACACCCTTCATAATTTCATGTGGTTGATATGATAATAATGACAATGGAGAGAAAAAATAAAGTGATAAAGTTTTGAAACTTAGGTGCTCTTTTGGAATTGGTCCTTAAACTTTTTTTAAAAATGCATTTAGTTCCTCAAATTTGTTCAAATTTTGGAAATGGTCCTTTACTCACTTAAGTAGTGATATGAAAGAGGATATACCACGTCATGATGTCACGTGAATTTTTTAAATTATAAAAAATTCAAATTTATTAAAAATAAATAGACATTGTATCTTTTTTAAAGAATTTGAATCTTGTAATAAATTTTATCGATATTGTGGAAGTGGCATGACATGTCGTCGGTTATATCATCACTTAAGTGACGAAAGGATCATTTTCGAAAATTAAACAAAGTTCAGTGATCCAAAGAATCGAAAAAAAGTTTAATGATCAATTCCAAGAGAGCACATAAGTTTAGAAATTAAAATGCTAAATAAGCATTTTTTTTTTATAAAACTGATAGTGATAATTACTGTTGTTAATAAGTGTAAATTAGGTCAAAGTAGTTTATAATAAGAAAATATGTGGTATTTTTCTTCCTACGTGTGATTTGGTTAAATACACCCTTTAATAAAGATCAAGAGTTTTCATTCTTTTTTTTTTGTTTGGGCTTTACAGTTCTTCCACTTTTTATTTATCTTCCCTGTTTGGCAATATTAGAATTCATTGTATTAGCAATTATTGTAACGTGTTTACTATCAACTGAAACCAAATTTTTGGAATTCTTGATAACTAGCTATAAAGCAGAAGATATCCTTGCAATAGAATTGAAATGTATGGACTCTGTATTTAAATTTTGTTGCAATTTTTTTTCATAGTCTCCCTTTCCTCTGTGGTTGCATTTATTATTCAGTAGCTATCATGGAATCGGAAAATATCTACCGTAACAATGCACGATTGGCAAGGCTACGTAAGAGGCAAGTGCTTCGCGCAAGAAGAGAATGTCGGAAAGAATACAGATTAACAAATGTTGTAGGTAATTGGGTGTCTAAATTATAGACTTGCCTTCCCTTTTTTTTATGCATTACATCCTCTTTTGTGTTTGAACTTTAAATGTAATATATAATTTCTTCCATCCGTATGTATTGTTTTGTGTTGGATTAGTGTGCATGTCTTCTTGTTTGTACTCTTGTGATAGTGTACTTGTTGGTATGGTTAATTGGCCACTCTTGGTATGTGTTGATGTATTTCCTGCTTTTTTTCTTTGGTTGATTCCCTCTTAGCTATGCTACCCAAGTGTTGATTTTACTGGTTTGAGTCTATCTGTATTTATATCAATAGGGTCACTACGATTTCTTTCTTTTTTTCATAAAATATCTTATGTTTATGGTTGAATATATTATGTTCTCCCTTGTGATGGAATAGAACAGAAAAGAATTATGATTTTTTTGGTTTTAAATATATGCAGCTTGACTATTTTTTTTTTAAATTTTAGTTCATTCTCAATGTCATTTTCTTAAAAATTCGTAAAAAAATGTTATTTTGTTCAACTTTTGTTGCATTCCCAATGATATTGTTTTAAAATATTTCTTTTTTTTTGAAAAAAATACGAATAAAACTACATATTGTAAACTAACCTCCTTAATAAACGTGAAATTAATTTGTCTTATATAATTTGATCTGAATAGAATAATTATTTTATTATGCTTCGGTTATCATTGAATCATGAAATATCTACGGTGACAATGCACGGTTAGCAAGGTTGCACAGAAGGCAATTGCTCCATGCACGAAGAGAAAGTTGGAGAGTATCCAGATTAACAAATGTTGTCGGTAAATTGGGTCTATTAAATTACGAAACGAGGATTTCCGATATTTATGTGTTATATTCTTTTTATTCGTTTGAATTTTTAGTGTTATTCTATGTATTGTTCCATCCGTTTTTCTTGTTCTATGCTTGATGAGTATGTATGTCTTATTGTTTCAGCCCCAGCTACTCCCCAGGATATTGCTATTCGTTCACGTGCTCCTTTGTCTCGAAGACGTCTAGGAAGTATTTGTCCACAAATAATTATGTAGTGTAGATAATTTCCCTAGCTACTATACTAATCCCATGATTTTTTGTTGTGCAGTTATGCAACGTCAAAATTCGGTGATCCAACCTGCAGTGCAACGTATGATGAGTTTGTAATCTTTACATGTTTGTCGGTTCTAATTACAATTTTTTTCTTTGATATGCAGTTATAATAATAGTTAACTTTCTGCAATTATGTAATCTATTTATTTTGGATTTTTTTCCCCTCGTCCCGGCTAAGGTTGAGGGTTAAAAGTTTTAATTGAAAAAAAAAGCCTGATTTATGGTTTTGGTCCCTGAAAGTTGAAATTTTTTAATTTTGGTTCTTGTAAGATATTTTGACCTTGACTCATCCTTTGATCGTTTTGAAAATTTTGTTTTGGTTTTTGATGTTAAGAAAAATCCATTAAATACTGACATGGCTAACGGAACGTCTCATCAATATACACGTCCGCAAGTATGGAATGTCATGGTAGCATGACGTGGATGATCCGGATCCGCATGAGCAAAAGGGTCATAGCCCAATTCATAAAAAAAATTCAGGGACCATAATCAAAACACTCAAGACTTTCGGGGACTAAATACAAAAATAAGCCAAAAAAAATAGTTAAGGAAATGTTGCATTAAAAGAATTTAAAAAAAAATGTTTGTATTACCTCTTGTGGTTAAATAATGCCCTTTTTGCTTTTCAGTTCTCAGAGTTTCGAAATGTTTTAAATTATCCATGTTTTTTTAAATTTGTATCTGATTGGATAATCTTTGCCTTTTTTCTCTTGTTAGATAATTTTTCAAGCTCATCCGCCTTTCAAACTGATCAATTCAAATTGATCAGGGGCTCATGTTATCGTAACTCCTTGTATTCTACCGTCATTGATTCTGGTGGGTTTTCTTGATTTATTATCCGAACTTTAAGTTTGGTTCAGTGTCTTCTTTACTTTGACAATCTCTATCCTTTACATAGGTGATGGTTGTGTTCGCTCTCCCATGGTTTTTCCTGCCTCAATGGTTAGCTTGAACCCATTCCGATTTGGTAAATTATTAATTTTTTAGTGTTAATACCATTTTTTCTTGCACTGAGGTTTCCTTTCTTTATTATGTATTCCTTCTACTATCTTTGTTATGTTGGATACGTTATGTCGTTTCATGCGTGTGAGTTGTTTACTTATTTGCTTATAGTCTTCTCTTTTTTTTAGACGACCATTATTTTAGTTCTTACTTTGAGAATTCGGTCAACGTTGATTCTCTTGATTCTCATGTTCTGTTTGCAGAGAGTGAAAATCAAGGTTAGAATTTTATTATATTATTAAAAATATGTTGTTGCAAACTCAGGTTTACTTGATGTCACACGTGTTGTAAAATTTTATTTGGTTTTTTTTATAAAAAAAAAAGAATTTGCTCCATTTTGTTTTTAAGTTGTTTGGATTTTGGTGACAACGATTGCATTTGTCAACATTGTGGTGCGGGCTTGTGGTTTGAAGAACGCGCTGACAAATCGAGAAATATAACCAATGCAGAGTTTTCACTATGTTGCTCAAAGGGTGCAGTGCAATTACCATATTTGAATCGGCCTCCACGATTGTTGTGGGAATTGTTTGAGGGCACGGATGCTCGGTTGAATCATTTTTTGCTGAATATTCGATCGTATAACAGTATGTTTGCTTTTACATCTCTTGGTGGAAAAATTGAAGGAGGGGTTAATCAACGGTCTGGTCCTCCTCAATTTGTTCTTAGCGGGCAAAATTACCATCGTATTGGTAGTTTATTGCCGCACGATGGAGGTTTTCCAAAATTTGAGCAGCTTTATATTTATGACACTTCGAACGAGGTTTTTAATATAATGAGATCCTTTAGGTATGCTCCAAATCATTGCACCTTTTGGCTTATTGCAATATTTTTATATGTAGTGCAATAAAAAGCGATTTTGCTTACACTGACTAGACATATGCTTTAACTAGTGCTCTACATCGTTGAGTTAATTTTTTTTATTGTGTATTGTAGGAATGATGCCATTTCCACCTCGTTGGATGAGTCTTTGGTCCAAGATTTGATCAACATGATTGACGAGTACAATGTCTTAGCCAAGAGTTTTAGATGTGTGAGGGATCATTACACGTCTAATGATGTTGTACCCATGTCCTTGCGGTTGTTTCGTCATCGGTCAAATGATGCTCGCATTTATAACCTCCCATCAGTTGATGAGGTTGTTGCTCTTATTGTTGGTGATTTTGAAAGTTCAGATAATAGCAGGGATGTGATTGTGCATGGTCAAGATGGGGTTTTGCGAAGAATACATGAGACACACACATCTTATCTTCCGTTGCAGTATCCTCTATTGTTCCCGTATGGTGAGGATGGTTTTAAGGAGGATATATTGAGGAGGGGAGAATCTGAATCAGCAGAAAATGAAAAAAAAAGAGAGTGTCCCTGAGGGAGTTTATCTGTTTTCGGTTGCATGAAAAAAAAAGAGAGTGTCCCTCGAGGACTCCATTTTGTTGCGGAGTAGACGTTTGTTTCAACAATTTGTGGTTGATTGCTACTCTATGGTTGAATCACAACGACTTTCTTTCATAAGGGATCAACAACGCAAGATCCGATCTGAATTTTTAAAGGGTTTGGAGGAAGCTGTTGATCGTGGTGATGTACATCCTTCTGCCACAGGAACCCGTATTGTTTTGCCCGCTTCTTTTACGGGTGGTAGGCGTTATATGTTTAACAATTGTCAAGATGCTATGGCGATTTGCAAAAAAATGTGGCTATCCTGATTTGTTCTTGACTTTCACGTGCAACCCTAAATGGCTTGAGATAGACAGATTTGTAAGGAGTAGGGGTTTGTCAGCATCTGACCGCCCTGACATAACATGCAGAATTTTTAAAATTAAGTTGGAGCAGATGATGGAAGATTTTCGAAAAGGAATGTTCTTTGGCAAAGTTATGGCAGGTACCTTCTTGCTCCTTGTATTTATTTAATTCGTTATGATATCAGCTACTTTATTCTACCGTTCAATTTTGTGTATTGATGTGGATTATATCAGGTATGTACACTATTGAGTTTCAAAAGAGAGGATTGCCTCATGCCCATATACTATTGTGGTTGGATCCCAATGACAAGCTTAAATCACCCGAAATGATTGATGGAGTTATATGTGCCGAGTTACCTGATCCTATTTTATTTCCTAGATTGTTCGAGGTTGTATCAAACTTCATGGTTCATGGTCCTTGCGGTTCAGCTCGTCCTTCTTCCCCCTGTATGCGAGATAAGAGATGTTCTAAATTTTTTCCCAAGCAATTCAACTCTACTACTCGTTTTGATGATGCTGGTTACCCGATTTATAAGCGGAGGGATATGGGAATTGTTACTGTTAAAGGTGGTGTGCCTTTGGATAATCGCTTTGTTGTTCCATATAACCCTCTTTTGTTGATGAAGTATCAAGCACATGTTAATATTGAGGTCTACAATCAGTCTAATTGCATCAAATATTTATTTAAGTATGTGAATAAGGGACCTGATCGTGTTACTGTTTCCTTGAACTCTTCGACATCCACTCCCCAACCCGTGGGTGAGGTTGATGAAATGAAGCAATACTATGATTGTAGGTACTTGTCACCCTGTGAATCGATATGGAGGTTGTTTGCATTTGATATTCATCAACGATGGCCATCTGTACAGAGGCTTACTTTTCATCTACCTAATCAACAAAATATTGTTTTTAGAGATCATGATAAGATTGATGACGTCGTGATTCGTGGTAGGAATTCTTCTACCATGTTTTTATCTTGGATGGAAGCTAATAAGTTATAAGCGGCTGGACGTGATTTAACATACTGTGAGTTCCCAAAAAAATTTGTGTATCATGCTGACGAGAAGGAATGGCGTCCTCGGAAAATGGGTTTCTCTATTGGGAGGTTGAACTTTGTACCTCCTGGTACTGGTGAGCTTCATTATTTAAGATTGTTGCTCAATGTGCAACGTGGTTGCACAAGTTTTGTGGACTTACGAACGGTTAATGGTTTTACGTATCGAAGTTTCCAAGAAGCTTGCTCTGTTCTTGGATTGTTGTCCGATGATATGGAATATGTCAATGGTATTATTGAAGCTTCTTTACTCGGTTCTAGACCTTATCTAAGAAGGTTGTTTGTCACTCTGTTATTGGCTAACACTATGTCTAACTCAAGGACAGTGTGGATGCGAACATGTGATAAACTATGTGAAGGAATATTACATGAGAGGTGAAGATCCACAAAAAATCCAGGTATATTTGGCTTTCCATGTATATATATATATATATACGTATACATGTCATGTTGTGGTCTTAATTTCTTTTTGTTTTTGTTTACCCTTGGTTTGTTGCACATAGATTTGATGTTGTCGAGCAATGAAATAGAGAACTTGTGTTTAGTTGACCTGGAGCAGTTGTTGCAGCGGAATGGAAAGTCATTGAAAGATTATAGTGGGTTGCCGTTTCCGAGTGGCTCCGACTTGCCACATTTTGAAAATGTATATATGATGAATGAGCTGAGTTATGATGTCGCTCAGATGAAGATTTTGCACGATGAAAAAATTCGCAATTTAAATAATGAACAACTTGAAATTTACAATACAGTGGTAGATGCTGTCTACTCTGAGCGT
The DNA here is from genome assembly GCA_037953625.1 of Crotalaria pallida. Taxonomy (NCBI): domain Eukaryota; kingdom Viridiplantae; phylum Streptophyta; class Magnoliopsida; order Fabales; family Fabaceae; genus Crotalaria; species Crotalaria pallida. The sequence goes on from CM075654.1 coordinate 23,356,711, forward strand.
GGTGGATTTTTCTTTGTTTATGGATTTGGTGGTATTGGCAAAACTTACTTGTGGAATGTTTTATCTTATCGATTTCGTTCTGAAAGGAGAATTGTTTTGAACGTTGCTTCTAGTGGTATTTCATCTCTATTGTTGCCGGGTGGTCGTACTGCTCACTCTATCTTTTCAATCCCATTGAATTTAAATGAAGAGTCATGTTGCAATATACGACAAGGTAGTCACAAGGCTGATTTGATTCAAAACACTAGCTTAATCATTTGGGATGAGGCACCGATGGTTAATAAATGGGCATTTGAAGCTCTTGATCGCACGTTGCATGATTTAATGAGGTTTGTTAATGTTGATGCTGCAACCATGCCTTTTGGTGGGAAGACAATTGTGTTGGGAGGTGATTTTAGGCAAATATTACCTGTTGTTCCTCGGGCAAGTCGTGTGGATATCGTGATGGCCACCGTGAACTCGTCTTTGTTGTGGAAACATTGTAAAGTTTTGTGCTTGAGTCAAAATATGATATTACAAGGTGGGTCTGGCGGTAATCATCATGATGAGGTGCGTCAATTTGGTAATTGGATTTTATCAATTGGCGATGGAACGTTGGGCGTTGATAAAGATGGTGATTCTGTAGTTGAAATACCGAATGATTTGCTTATTTCCTCGTCGTCTGATCACATATCCGCAATTGTTTCCTCCACTTATCCCGAGTTGTCTTTTGGTAATTGTGACTTTACGTGTTTTGAAGACAGAGCTATTCTTGCTCCGAAGCTTGATTTGGTTGAGACTGTTAATGAGTTTGTGTTAACTTCAATTGGTGGAGAGCATCGAGTTTATTTGAGTTCGGATTCGGTTTGTAGTGTTGACAATGATGTCGGTGTCGATGTGAATTGGTTGACGACCGAATTCCTTAATCAAATTAAATGTTCTGGCATACCTAATCACAAGCTTGTTCTCAAGGTTGGTGTACCTGTCATGTTGATGCGTAATGTAGATCAGTCGGTCGGATTGTGAAATGGTACTCGCCTCATTGTTTTGAAGATGGGTGAAAATATTATCTCAGCCAAAGTTTTGTCTGGCACTCGTGCAGGTGATACAGTTTTTATTTCACGGATGAATATGATCCCCTCTGATCAGGCTGTTCCATTTAAGTTCCAACGTCGCCAGTTTCCGTTGTACCTTTGTTTTGCTATGACAATCAATAAGAGTCAGGGTCAATACCTATCTCGGGTTGGGTTGTATTTGCCAAGACCCGTTTTCTCTCATGGACAACTTTACGTGGCAGTGTCTCGAGTAAGGAGAAGAAGCGGATTAAAAATACTTATATGCAATGATGCTGGTGAATTGTCGTCCTCCACTACAAATGTTGTCTACAAGGAAGTTTTCAGAAAAATATATGATGTGTAGGTTATGCCTTTTTTAATGTTTTATCAAACTTTGCAACTTTTGTTTCATATTTGGCGTTATAAAATTATCTCCGTCGTCACACTGGTTAATGAACTGAAAATGTAATTTTATATTTTGACTGTATTGAATTTAAAGTATTAGTAATTGTTGCTTTAGTATTGCTTATATATACCCTTGTTGTTTAGTTAAATTTAGCAATTTCGTGAATATATAATGTGATCCACAATGCCCTCAGTAAATATTTTTAGGCTTAATTATGTTACAAGTCCCTTGTAACACCCCAAAATTTAATTCCAGGATTAATTAGGAAAACCTAAGCTAGAATTTATGATAAGAACCATAGGAAAATCATGGGTAGGAGTTAAGTGTTGTGTTTTAGAATTAGAATTGGCCAAATAGGAGTTTTCACTAGAGTAATCGATTACTTTGTAGGGGTTAATCGATTACTAGCCCTCTGGTGAAAACACTTAAATGTTGCAGCATTATAATCGATTAACTCATAGAATTAATCGATTATTTTGGTGAAGTAATTGATTACTTCAGGTGACTTAATCGATTACTTGCCCTCTGTCAGAAACACTAAGGAATGTTGCATTGAAGGGTAATCGATTACTTGGGGTCAAGTAATCGATTATTTCAAGTCTGATGCAGAAAATAAAAATAAAGTCTGGGGGCAGAAACGTAATTTCCACCCCCTTATCCCTTATTTCAACCACCCATTCCCCTTCCCCTTATCCCCTTCGACTCTCCCCTCTCTCTCTCTCATGTTTCACGCTATTCTCTCCTTCTTCTCCCTAAGATTTTCCTTCCTCCTCCAACAAATCAACCAAGCCCAAGTGGATTCTTCCATTTCCATCATCATCAAGCTCATCACCCATAATCAATCACCATCCAACTCACTTGGTAAACCCCTTTTCTCTCTCTTCTCTCTCATACGTTTTCTCTCCCTCTCCTCCACTTAATCACTATAAATCATCATAAAACCACCCAAAATCCTTCCTTCTAAGCCTATAATCATAAAATCCTCCTCCCAACATCTCTCTCCATGCGTGACTCTCTCTCTCTCTTTCTCTCTCCAAGGGTTTGTTTTCTCTCTCCTCCAATCTCAAGACTCAAGTGGAATTTGGGCCTATAGAGTTGGAATCAAGGTAGATCCGGAGTAGACTTTGTAAGTTTCATGATGGGGAGATTGTAAGTCCCATGATGAATGTTTTGATAATGATAAAAGGTTACAAAGTGTTTTGAACAAGCTATCATGTGATGATCAAGTTCAAGTTCAACAAGCAACAACAAACATCAAGTGAAGAAGAGAGAACAAGATCATGAAGACTTAAGTTTGAGTGTAATTGTTTTTGTTTTATCTTTTGCCTCTCAAGCTTCATAGGTTTTCATTTGGGTAGTTTGTTTAGAGGGTAGTGAATCTCATTCATAAGTCATGATTAAATCATAATTTGAGTTTTCACTTAATCTAGAATCAATAGGTGGCTTAAAAGTTTTAAAGGAAAGGTTGGTTTTTGAGAAAACAAGTTTTAAACAAGTGCAGTATCAATCTACTCGAGTATGAGTTTGTTTAATCGAGTACTACTCGAGTATGCTGCAATTTACTCGAGTAAACACTGCTGAACTGATTTTTAAAATACGATTTTCACTTCTCAAAATCAGTTTTCAAGTGCCATAACTTTTGGGCATTCTATAAAAACCTTTTCCTAACCTTTGTGATCATAACCTATCATTTTTTGATATTCATTTTACAAAGAATCAAGCCATTCTATTCTCTCTCAATTTCAAAGATCAAAGCTTTTCTATTTTCATATTCTTTGATCAAGAACCTTTGAATCTCTTATGGTGATTAGTCATAGTTATTGATTGAGATTCATTAGGATTGTTATGTGTATTCATTGAGTTGTAATCTTTGCAATAAGGCAAGCCACTACAACAAACAAGAAGCCTTGGTGTGTCGATTATCATCAAGCAAAGTTCAAGCAATTGAAGAAGTCTTGGTTGTGAATCAAGCAAGGAGAAGCCTTGGTGTGTGGATTATCATCAAGCAATTGAAGACTTGTTGTGTCGATTATCAACAAGGGGTAGAGGTTAGATTAGAGAGAAGATCAATAGGATTACAAGGCAAGGGTGTCGGTTATCTCTTGTAGGCTAGCAAGAAGGGAGTCTTGTGAGGCATTCACTTGTAATTTGAGAACTCTAATTCCTCATAGTGAAGAATCTCTCTTGGTTGAAGAGGGGACTGGATGTAGCTTTCAAGCGGATGAAAGTGAACCAGGATAAATCACTGTGTCGTATCTCTAAACCCTTACTCTTTATATTCAAGTCATTTGATTTCGTTCTTGGTTGAAAACCTAGAAAGATTGATTTTCATAATTGATTGAATTGAATCTTTATTGTTCAAATTAACTTGGGGAAAATCATTTTCATAACTAGGTTAATCAATAAGAATATAGGTGTTAATCATCTCCGCTGAATTTCTGATCTTTCATGTAAATTGATTGATTTTCGTATGCGAATGAAAACTTGATTTTTCTGGTTTCTGTCAGATATACTCGAGTAAACGAGTCTTTAATCGAGTACTACTCGAGTATTCTGAAATCTACTCGAGTAAACCTGAACAAAATTGCAAAAAATTTTTGTTTTGATTATTTCGATTTGTTTCGTTCGAAAATCTTTCAAGGTAGCTTAGACACCTATTCAACCCCCCTTCTAGGTGTATTCCTAGGGTTCCTTTGTCTCTCCAACCACCAATTGCGGTTTCTTCAGACTTGGAGTCCCTGGAGCTTTGTGTGGGCTCTCTCCCTCTCTAAGGTAAGGGGAGTCTCTTTTCCACACTTTGAGTTAGGGATAGTTGGGGTATATAATAGGATTTGGGCTAAGTAGTTGAATTGGGTTGTGGGTAGCAAAATAGCACCAGTTATAAGTTGGTTTAAGAAGAATTGAATGTATGTTGATTTAATTTAATAATTTAATTTAATGTCATAAATTTGTTAAAAACCCCCTTTACGTATGTTGGTAATGTAGGAAGTGAAGAACCCTAGGGAGTTGACTTATATTAAAAGTACTCTGAGGCATACCTGAGTATGTCGAATTGATTGATGTTAATTGTTGTCTGATAAAAGTATTAGGTCCACTACATGAGTGATGATGTGTTATAATTGAATTTTTAATGATATAGTTATGGAATGAACTGGCAAAGGTATAAATGGGAATAAAATGACTATGTGTAACTAAAAGTATAGTGTGGTGCTAAATGTATGACAAGGCTGGATAATTGCTATAAATGCTAATTTTCAGAGGTGAATTGATATGTGAATACTCGGTCAATGGTTATGATTATTGCTACTATAATGATATGTGATGAAAAGAAAAATATGAATGTTCGGAATTAAACTAAGTGCAAATGTGTATGGTGATGCTTTAATATTATTATCTATATGAATAACATATGTGGTGATATGAGGTACCTTCCGGTGTGGAGGTGAAGTACAATGGTATGAGGTACCTTCCGGTGTGGAGGTGAAGTACCCATTGGCCAATTTGTATGAGGTACCTTCCGGTGTGGAGGTGAAGTACAATGGTATGAGGTACCTTCCGGTGTGGAGGTAAAGTACCCATAGGCCCAAATTGTATGAGGTACCTTCCGGTGTGGAGGTGAAGTACAATGCTAAGAGATATGTCTTAAAAATGAAATGGAAAATGAATTAATATGTTTAAGTGTTGACCTCTGACCTGAGGGACACCAAAATGAAATAAAGTAAAAAGGGTGCTGACCTCTGACCTGAGGGGCACATAACTTAATTAAGGAATATATTTTAGGCCAAATTGTATGAGGTACCTTCCGGTGTGGAGGTGAAGTACGATGGTATGAGGTACCTTCCGGTGTGGAGGTGAAGTACCCATAGGCCAGGTTGTATGAGGTACCTTCCGGTGAGGAGGTGAAGTACAATGAGATGAGGTTCATCTTAAGAATGAAATGAAGAAAAGAAAACAAGAAAAGAAAAATGAATTATGATGATTATGTTTGTTTCATTGACCTCTGGCTTGAGGTGATGTACAGAATAAAAGGAAAATGTGTTGTTACTGAATAATTTGTTAATGGGAAGCATTTTGTTATTCATAGCTTGATTTGATTATGATGCTTAAGTTGCAATTATGTGTTTTTTACTATCTTCTAATTCAATGTGTTGTGAAAAGGTCTCACCCTTATGTGGTTAACATTTTAGGTGAAAGTCAAGGAGCTTGAGGATCAGAGTGTCGCAGTGGAAGAATTGGAAAGAAGGAAAACTTTCTTTGTTTGTGCTACCCATAGTGTAATTGGAAACACCCAAATTTCACGTGTAAACTTGATTTATGAAAGGAAATTTTAAGTTCCCCATTTTTATTATTAAACTTTTTGAGTGATATTTTTAAATAAAAGCTGGGTGTTACAGTAATGGTATCAGAGCAGTTCCTTCGTTTCCGACCTGAGGGAAAGTGGTCCCGATCTCGCTGCGAACACTCTCATCTCAAGCTTCTTCTCAAGAGGTGAGACCCTCTAAGTGAAAATTTTAATATTTGATACTAAAAGAGAATAGAATGTGATTCTTTGGGAACCTAAGTAGGATCCCTTAGGGATTCAAAGAATTACATCCTATAAGTGTGGCACGTTTGTAAGCGGAAAACTTCAAAGATGCAAATTCCAAGTCTTAAGTTAATTAAACGCTAAAGTTTCTTACAAAGGAAATCTTACTAATTAATAACGGAGTGCATAAACTTAAGCTGGACAGCGAGGGCTATTACCACTGATGGAATGTAGTATCGGAACTGGCCAATCCGATGTTGCATTTGTCGGGAGGTGACGTCGTCGAAATCTAGAAGTTTGTGCATCATCGTGAATTAGTATTTGATTCCCTATGTATAAAACTTATGTATTGATTCTTTTATATATGTTTGTTTTGCTAAGTGCCTTGTGTGTAACCTTAATGTTTGTTTGTTGAGTAATTTGATGTCAAAGTAATTGAACCGGGATTAGAAATGGAACCGCATGAAATAAATAAATTATGGATCTCGAATACTAATCCAATCAAGTGATTAAGGTCATGTTGATTCGATTAGTATTCAAGGGAACGAAAAATAAGGTTTATACTAAATTATTACGCGGTTCTGTAACTAAACTTGATTCAAGCGATTGTGGCATCAAATGAATATAGGCATCGGGAACTAATAGATCGGATTTAAACCACTGACTCGTATTAATTGGAATTACAAATAAAAACAAACTTTATGCCCAATGTGAGAAGTGGCTTGAATTCAATCCAAAGGGTTCTCGAAATATGCTTACATGTGGAATGGTGTAGTGTTAAAGTAAGCGGACCAAAAATTAGAAGTGGAATCATGAGAATCGAAATGATCTACTACCTCGATTCTAATCTATTCGAGTGACATAGTGGCACCGGTTAGATTAGACTCCATAAAAACAATAAAAACATTTATGTTTAACTCGCAGTTGATTCCACCACTAATTTGATTCCGGTGACTTTAATAATAACCGAAAGTTAAGTTGAAGTTTCTAATGATTGGATTTGAACCCCGAGTTACTATGATAAAAATTTTGTAACGAAAAGAGGTTTATCTAGTCGAGGATGGGGTTGAAATTCAACGTAGAAGTTCTTACCTCACTTTTGATTACATTATAGGTAGTGTAATTGGTATATGAAAAAGTCTATGTCTATGTGGAAATGAATTTAAACTTTCGAAAATGTTTTCAAAATGATTTGGGATTAATAACTTTGCAATTGCACTCTTTATGTTTGAAATCCCAAATTACTTTCCACTAAGCATTGACTAAAGTGTTGTTTTTGAAAATTGTGTTCTTGATGAAACTAAATTTTGTTTGTGTATGCTCGATTGATATGTCTTTGTGCAAAGTGAAATTTGTGTTTGATGCTTGTGAGTGTTCAAAATGAATTTCAAAAGTTGCACCGAACTATAATCATTCCAAATGGATCGTGAGGTCGCACAACAAATTTTCAAGAACTAGTCAGAAAAGCCAGGATTTCTAAGTGATCGAGTAGTGAAATTAATTTAACTGTTTGTAACCAAATCACACATCGATCAAATAGGAACCCTTATTATGCGACTCAAATCAATTCAGAATGAAAACTCAAATTTTAAACTTGAAGTAAAAAGGGAATGTAATTGTCTCAGCTTTTGAAGATGAATTAAAATTAAATTTTTCCAAGTCCGAGGCATATTCCTTCTTTCTTTGAGTTTATTTATCTTGAGTGATTTGTCACTCCTTCATCTAGGATCTCATGAAATTAGATGAAGATAGCTCATCATGGTAAGGTGCATAATTAAAAATTTTAGAGAACTTTCGAATGAAATTAATTGTTCCTCATCAAGAGAGGAACCTAATTTGCAAAAGAATTTTGTTTTTATAAATGTGTTATTGTTTCCTAAATAAACCATTTGTATGGTATCCTTTTCTTAAATTTTGAATCCCCATACTTAGTGATTTTTCAAACCAAAGGTTTTAAAGACGTATGTGTTTGTAGAGGTAAGTGCTAGCCCTAAGTTAGACTAGGAAAAGTTAGGAAGGGAGCCAAGTTGAGTCATGTTTAGGTTTAAAGATGTAAAATATTATGGATTGCCGTTGTGAATGTTTGACCCTTGAATGATGCTTGCATGATTTATGTTTGTGTGAATGATGGATGTGTTTGATTAGAGTTGAGATTTAGGACATAAGTGGTAGGATTTGGAGTTAGAGTATAACCAATCCCGTAGGTAATAGTGTTTAGAGTGTTTTCAAGTGCCCTATCCAACCTTTGAAGTAGGATTCCGGAGGAAAGCCAGTTAACCTTAGAAACCTGTTAGAATAGTAGCCTAGAGGTTGACCCAAATTAAACCATAGTCGACACTCTTCAATGAGTGCAGGAGTCTTGTGGCACATTCATGTTGAATGGTATGCCAATTCCAAGTGGGGGAGTAGAACCAAGTGTAACATCCCAAATTTAGTTCTTAGTGTAAATTATGTTTTGATAGTCCTAGGATGGAAGTAATTATGATATAAGTTAGAAATTGGCTAATTTGACATGCAAACCCAAGTTTAAAACATAGGATTTTGGAGAAATAGAATAACAAGATTGGTAGCTTAGAACACAATTCCCACCGTTGGATATGAAGGTATGATTTTTAGGAAGTTACTCGTCAAATTTGAGCAAGATCCGACGGCGAACGAAGAAGTTATCTCGAATTGAAGCAGGAAGAAAATAGGAGGAAAATAGGAAAATGAATAAATGAGGTACTGGGCAAAACACTCGAGTCTTTTGGAAAAGACTCGAGTGTTCTGGTCAGTTGGAAAATGGGGCACTCAGGCACTACTCGAGTCTTTTGTAAAAGACTCGAGTGTTTTGGAAAAGACTGGAGTCTTTTGGAAAAGACTGGAGTGTTTTTAAAGAAAACACTCGAGTGTTTTTGAAAACACTCGAGTGTTTTGTGCAGACAGCCTTAAAAACGTGTTTCAGCCAACAACCTCTTTCATAACCCCAACCTCACTCTCTCTCCTAGGGCACGAACATCTCCTCATTCTCTCTCTAGATTTCACCTCAAATCACCATCTCAATCCATAAATAAGCATTGAGAATCAATCCCCAACACATTTAAACACTTAATCTCCCTTCAATCTCTCAAGTTCCTCCTCTCCTCCCTCCCATTCGAATCCCCCTTCTTCCCCACCAAGATAGGGCTTTGTTTTCATCTTCCTCAAGCTCAACACTCATCTATCATCATCCTCCCTTCCATTGGTAAGTTTCAATACTCTCTCTCTCTCTCTCTAGGGCCATACGAATTTCTCCCTCTTCCCTCACATGGCATACGAATTTCATGTTATGATTTAGCATAAATTATGACTCATTTGTGCTCTATTGTGTCATAGAGGTCAAGAGTCTCTCTCTTTCACTCAATCCTTGGAGCTCTTGATAAGGAGCTTAGGAGCTAGGGCTTGGAAGGTTTCCCCCATCTCTCTTGATTTAAGGTAAGGGGGTGGATTATAGTGAGCATTGGTTGATCTAAGATTGGGTATCCCTATGGTTATAGTGATTCTCTAGGAGTTATGTGTTTAGGGCATTTAATGGTAGAATCTTGGATAGTAATTTAGGGAAGGGTGAATATAATAGAAATGAATTTTGAAATCATAACTAGAAAGGGGAAAGTAATGTCAGCTTTGAATGTAAATTGATGTTGGATAATTGATACAATAAGTGTTTTACAATACATTTATGATTTACTTGGTCATGGTCCAATTATGAGTATTGAATGAAATGATAAAGTGCAACATGAATATTGTGTATTATGTGTGTTATGTGGAAATTGGAATGATTATGATTATTGATGATAAAATATTTATTTGTGATTATTTCAAAATGACAACATGGATAGTGTGCATTATGTGTCTATTGAATTTGGATTGGATTACGATTATGAATGTCGAAAATAAGTGCTTATTTGGGGTTGTTGGAAAGGGGTAATCTTCATGTACTTGAATGATTGGAATGGCTTATATTTATGCATATTGTGATTATTATTGGAATTGTGTTGATGGCTATATTAATGAACTGGACTGTGGTTAATTTAAATAGTAAAGGTAACTAATGTGGAAACTGATCAGTGGGGCCCGGAACACTAGGTACCCGGCTAGGTGTTCCAATTACCTATTAGGGCCAATTACCTGCCAGGCCAATTACCCATCAGGCCAAACCGCCCTGTAGGCGCCGGGTGACCCACAGGATCAATTTTCCACACCAATAATTGAAATAAATAATGGAATGGCAAATATGTACATAGTCCTACAGGTTATGGTCTGGATGGGTGTAAAGTCCTGGGCAGGTGTTTCAAGTCCCTAGACAGGTGTGCCAATTACCTAGCGGGTAACCAAAATCCTAGTGGTGTACAATTAAAAAGGAAAAAGGGAAAGGGTATGCAGATCACTGTCTGTGGTTGCATACACCGTGTGTAGATCTCTGTTTTGGGGTTACACACGATGGTAAGGTGTAGATCTCTGATTTGAGGTTACACCCAATGGAAAGCGTAGATCTCTGATTTGGGGTTACGCATAAAGGAAAAAGGAAATAAAGGAAAATGGAAAAGATAATGGATATAGTCAGAAAATGGAAAAGATAATGGACAATGGTAACGGAATCAAAAACGGAAAGGGAATTGAATTAGTGAAAATGTTAAGGGAAAATGGAAAATGGATAAAGACAATGGAAATGAATAGGAAAAAGGGATAAAGTAAATGGTAATGAACATTAACATTGATTATGGGCATGTTAAAGAAAGGGGTAATTATGGAATCATGATAAAGAGAAAATAGAAAGGGTGGAAAGAGGTTGATTGTGAATAGACTTGTAAATGTTATATGTCATTACTTTACTATTTGTGTTTGGCCTAGTGGATTTATTATGATTATATGGAAACTGCAATTTTATTTCATGTGCAATGCTCACTCCCTTACTATCATTACAGGTACAGAGATTGAGCTAGCACAGCCCCCGGCCGAGCAGGAGTGCTCTCCCTCACAGGGAGAGTAGGGTTATGGGGATTTGATACTTTTATTTTGATTTCAGCCTCCGTATATTTGGATGTATATGAGCTATATATGTTTTCTTTTGGGTGAGGCTAGGATAGTTTCTTTTGTGCAGGGTTTATGATTCTTTTGATGCATAGTTGTTGTTATGGTCTCTTGATTCACACACTTAATACTTTGCTGGCACTCTGACACACTATGTTTTACACTTGAGCCCAAGGGGCAACTATGCAATGCTTATATATTTATATTTGAGCCCTGCTGGCTCCTGTTAATTTCATATAAATGTTTTTATCAGGTTGAAGATTTTGGGAAGTCCGAAAAACATACAAAACTCCGTCCGTTTGACGGTTGATTTTAATATAATAAAAATGAATTTTTAAGTACTCATTTTTAATACTTGGGTTTTAAGGGTAGAATTTATTAGGGTGTTACATTTATGGTATCAGAGCAGTTTCCCTCGGCCTTTGGAGTATAAACTCATTACTCCTAAGGTTACTCACCGAGCGAGTAACCCAAGTACATAGTTTAGTGTCTAAGTAAAGTTGTAGGATATTAATAGTTTTATTTAGTTGTTTCATAATTAACCGGTTTTCCTTCCATGACTCAACAGTATGGCAGGGAGACGGGCGGACAATGACAGAATTGCTGCAATACTTGAAACTCTGGTCCAATTGCAGCAGAACCAAGCCCAAGTTCAACAACAACAGGCTGATAATCTTGCAAATCTGCAGCAGAATCAAGCTCAGAACATTGCTGCAGCTGCAGCAGCTGCTGCAGTCGCACTTCAGCCTCCTCCACCACCACCAGTGGAGATTGATTGGATGGGCCGCTTTAGAAAAAGCGATCCACCGAAGTTTGAGGGGGGTTATAATCCCGATGGAGCTCAAAGATGGCTCCAGGAGATGGAGAAGATGTTTCGCTCACTGCAGCCACCGGGTGATCAGTATATGCGACTGGTGGAGTATGTGCTGATGGGTGAGGCGGAACATTGGTGGGACCAACAGAGGAGAGGTTTGGAAGCAGCTCATGAGCTCATTTCATGGGATCTTTTTAAGGTCCGTTTTCTGGGAAAGTACTTCCCGGAAAATGTAAGGAGGGAGAAGGAAGTGGCTTTCCTTGAGCTGAAACAAGGGAACCTCAGTGTTGGAGAGTATGCAGCTCAATTCGAGAACCTCATTCGCTATTCGGGCAGCTACCGAGATGCGGATGAACGCACTAAATGCATCAAGTTTGAAGCTGGTCTCCATCCCAAGATCAAGACTGTGTTTGTCTATCAAGGAATCTCTAATCTCTCTCAACTAGTGAATATGACCAGTGCTTATGAAGATTCTCTCAAGCAGGAACAAGCAGAGGAGCGAAGCAGGGCATCACAGAAATTGTCTGGTCCTATTAGGGGCAGGGGTCCGATACAGAGATCTGGTCCTTATTCTAATTCTAGACCTTCAGCCCCTAGAGGAGCAGGGCAATCTGCAGTGACACTTGGTCCTGTTCCTACTTGTACACATTGTGGGAAGCCGCACAGGGGTGTATGCTGGGCTCATACTAGGAATGAGGGGCTTTGCTTTTTATGTGGTCAGCCTGGACACTTTGCAAACAACTGTCCTAAAAGCACAATGAAGAAGGAAGTTAATGATATCCGGGTGCAGAAAGCAGGTGGCAGTCAGCCGTTGCAGAAGGGCAAAGTGTATACACTGGATGGAGAAGAGGTGACTGAGGAGGATGAGCTGATCCGAGGTACTTGTTTTGTGAACAACTTGTCCTGTGGTGTTTTGTTTGATTGTGGTGCATCTCATTCCTTCATTTCTATTGATTGCATGAAGAGACTAGGGTTGTCCACGGTAGACATGCCGTATAAGTTATCAGTTTCTACCCCCACAAATTCTTCAGTAGTCACTTCTCAAATGTGTTTGGATTGCCCACTCCGAGTTTTGGAGCGGGAATTCAGAATTAATCTCATTTGTTTGCCTCTAACCAAGTTAGACATTATTCTGGGTATGGATTGGATGACTCAGCATAATGTCTTAATTGACTGTTGTAAGAAAACAGTTATCTTTAGTGATGCCGCTCTATCTACCATGGAAGTTGATGAAGTTTCTGATGTGAGTCAAATTCCTGTGGTTCGTGAGTTTCCGGAAGTCTTTTCTACGGAGATTCCCGGATTGCCTCCAAGAAGAGAAGTGGAGTTTAGTATTGATCTGAAGCCTGGTACAGGTCCAATTTCTATTGCACCCTACAGAATGGCGCCTCCGGAATTGGAGGAATTGAAGAAGCAGTTGGAGGAGCTACTAGCAAAGGGACTTATCAGGCCAAGTGTGTCACCCTGGGGTGCTCCTATCCTCTTTGTCAAGAAGAAGGATGGTAGCCTTCGGATGTGCACAGATTATAGACAGCTGAATGCAGTGACAGTAAAGAACAAGTATCCGCTCCCTCGCATTGACGATTTGTTGGATCAGTTGAGAGGTGCATCAGTGTTCTCTAAGATTGACCTCCGATCGGGATACCATCAAATCCGTATCCGTGAAGAGGACATTCCAAAAACTGCTTTCAGGACACGTTATGGGCACTTTGAGTATGTGGTGATGCCTTTCGGATTGACCAACGCTCCTGCTATATTCATGGATTACATGAATAGGATCTTCATGCCATACTTGGATTCTTTTGTCATTGTGTTTATTGATGACATCCTGATTTATTCTAAGAGTCCGGGTGAACATGAGCAGCATTTGAGAATTGTTCTGCAGGTTCTCAAAGAGAAGCAGTTGTATGCCAAGCTGTCTAAATGTAGCTTTTGGTTGGATGAGGTCCACTTTCTGGGACATGTGATTTCTGCACAGGGAGTTGCTGTGGAACCCTCCAAGGTGGAAGCGGTGTTAAAGTGGGAGAGGCCCACAACAGTTACAGAAATCAGAAGCTTTTTGGGATTGGCAGGTTACTATCGGAGATTCATCGAAGGTTTCTCCAAACTGGCTCTCCCATTGACAAAGTTAACCAGGAAGGATGTCCCTTATCAATGGTCACAGCAGTGTGAGAATAGTTTCTTGGAGCTGAAGAAGAGATTGACGAGCTCACCGGTTCTGACATTGCCGGAATCAACCCAACCCTTTGATGTGTATTGTGATGCTTCAAAGCAAGGTTTGGGTTGTGTACTTATGCAGCAAGGTAAAGTTGTGGCCTATGCATCTAGACAGTTGCGGCAGCATGAGCAGAATTATCCGACTCATGACTTGGAGTTAGCCGCTGTGGTGTTTGCCCTGAAAATCTGGAGACATTACTTGTATGGCACAAAGTTCGAAGTGTTCAGTGACCACAAGAGTCTCCGTTATCTCTTCGATCAGAAAGAGTTGAATATGAGACAGAGGAGATGGATGGAGTTCCTGAAAGACTATGACTTTCATCTTCAATACCATCCGGGTAAAGCTAATGTGGTAGCCGATGCATTGAGTCGCAAAACTCTTCATGTTAGCAACTTGATGGTGAAGGAGATGCAACTAATCCAGGAGTTTAGTGATCTTAACTTGAACATGCTGGTGAAAGAGAAGAGTATTGTTCTGGAAATGTTGCAGGTCACTAGTGAGCTCATGGATTTGATAAAGGAAAGGCAAGCAGATGATGAAGAGCTCCAAAAGTTGCTTGAAGGAGCAGCAAGTAAAGAGGAACCTGATTTCATCAAGGGTCCAGATGGAATCATCCGGTTCAGAGGTAGAATATGTGTTCCAATGGACTTCCAGATTCGAAGAGACATATTGTGGGAAGCTCACCAAACAAAAATGAGTTTCCATCCCGGTACAACAAAAATGTATCAGGATTTGAAGAGGATCTATTGGTGGCCAGGGTTGAAGACTGATGTGGCCGACCATGTGTCTCACTGTTTGACTTGTCAGAAGGTGAAGATTGAGCATCAAAAGCCAGGTGGTCCGTTGCGATCACTGGATGTCCCTGAATGGAAATGGGATAGCATAGCCATGGATTTTGTGACAGGTCTACCTAGGACTGCAGCAGGTTGTGATGGTGTATGGGTTGTGGTAGACCGTTTGACAAAATGTGCTCACTTTATTTCGATCAATAAGAAGTATACATTAGAGAAGCTGACACAGTTGTATATTCGGGACATAGTGAAGCTTCATGGTGTGCCTTCTAGTATTGTGTCCGATCGGGATCCCCGGTTTCTATCCAGATTTTGGCAGAGTCTTCAGGAGGCCTTGGGTACTAAGTTGAAGTTTAGTACCGCCTATCATCCTCAAACTGATGGGCAGTCTGAGCGTACTATTCAGACTTTGGAGGATCTGTTGAGGGCTTGTGTTCTAGAGCAGGCTGGTAGTTAGGAGCAGTTGTTACCATTGATGGAATTTACTTACAACAACAGCTTTCACTCTAGTATCGGCATGGCACCTTTTGAGGCACTATATGGTAGAAAGTGCAGAACGCCTCTTTGTTGGTTCCAGATCGGGGAGAACTTGTTGACTGGGCCAGAGTTGGTGCAAGAAACAACAGAGAAAATCGCGATGATTGAGGATAAGATGAAGACTTCTCAAGACAGGCAGAAGAGCTATGAAGATAAGCGAAGGAGACCCCTAGAATTCGATGTGGGTGATCATGTATTTCTTAGGGTTTCCCCTACCACTAGCATTGGTCGGTCAATTAAGTCAAAGAAGCTGACTCCGAGGTTTGTTGGGCCTTATGAGATTCTAGAGAGAGTTGGACCTTTGGCGTACAGGATTGCTTTGCCTCCACATTTGTCTAGGCTTCATGGTGTATTTCATGTTTCCCAGTTAAGGAAATACATTCATGATCCCTCCCATGTGGTAGCAGCGGACGATTTGCCCTTGAAGGAGAATCTTACTTTTGAAATCCTCCCGATCAGAATTGAAGACAGGCAGATTAAGCAACTCCGGGGCAAGGAGATTCCATTGGTGAAGGTGATTTGGAACAGAAACAACGTAGAAGAGGCTACTTGGGAGCTGGAGAGCAAGATGAAGGAGTCTTATCCTCACCTGTTCCAGGACAGCTGAATTTCGAGGACGAAATTCTTGTAAGTGGGAGAGGATTGTAACATCCCAAATTTAGTTCTTAGTGTAAATTACGTTTTGATAGTCCTAGGATGGAAGTAATTATGATATAAGTTAGAAATTGGCTAATTTGACATGCAAACCCAAGTTTAAAACATAGGATTTTGGAGAAATAGAATAACAAGATTGGTAGCTTAGAACACAATTCCCACCGTTGGATATGAAGGTATGATTTTTAGGAAGTTACTCGTCAAATTTGAGCAAGATCCGACGGCGAACGAAGAAGTTATCTCGAATTGAAGCAGGAAGAAAATAGGAGGAAAATAGGAAAATGAATAAATGGGGTACTGGGCAAAACACTCGAGTCTTTTGGAAAAGACTCGAGTGTTCTGGTCAGTTGGAAAATGGGGCACTCAGGCACTACTCGAGTCTTTTGTAAAAGACTCGAGTGTTTTGGAAAAGACTGGAGTCTTTTGGAAAAGACTGGAGTGTTTTTAAAGAAAACACTCGAGTGTTTTGTGCAGACAGCCTTAAAAACGTGTTTCAGCCAACAACCTCTTTCATAACCCCAACCTCACTCTCTCTCCTAGGGCACGAACATCTCCTCATTCTCTCTCTAGATTTCACCTCAAATCACCATCTCAATCCATAAATAAGCATTGAGAATCAATCCCCAACACATTTAAACACTTAATCTCCCTTCAATCTCTCAAGTTCCTCCTCTCCTCCCTCCCATTCGAATCCCCCTTCTTCCGCACCAAGATAGGGCTTTGTTTTCATCTTCCTCAAGCTCAACACTCATCTATCATCATCCTCCCTTCCATTGGTAAGTTTCAATACTCTCTCTCTCTCTCTAGGGCCATACGAATTTCTCCCTCTTCCCTCACATGGCATACGAATTTCATGTTATGATTTAGCATAAATTATGACTCATTTGTGCTCTATTGTGTCATGGAGGTCAAGAGTCTCTCTCTTTCACTCAATCCTTGGAGCTCTTGATTAAGGAGCTTAGGAGCTAGGGCTTGGAAGGTTTCCCCCATCTCTCTTGATTTAAGGTAAGGGGGTGGATTATAGTGAGCATTGGTTGATCTAAGATTGGGTATCCCTATGGTTATAGTGATTCTCTAGGAGTTATGTGTTTAGGGCATTTAATGGTAGAATCTTGGATAGTAATTTAGGGAAGGGTGAATATAATAGAAATGAATTTTGAAATCATAACTAGAAAGGGGAAAGTAATGTGAGCTTTGAATGTGAATTGATGTTGGATAATTGATACAATAAGTGTTTTACAATACATTTATGATTTACTTGGTCATGGTCCAATTATGAGTATTGAATGAAATGATAAAGTGCAACATGAATATTGTGTATTATGTGTGTTATGTGGAAATTGGAATGGTTATGATTATTGATGATAAAATATTTATTTGTGATTATTTCAAAATGACAACATGGATAGTGTGCATTATGTGTCTATTGAATTTGGATTGGATTACGATTATGAATGTTGAAAATAAGTGCTTATTTGGGGTTGTTGGAAAGGGGTAATCTTCATGTACTTGAATGATTGGAATGGCTTATATTTATGCATATTGTGATTATTATTGGAATTGTGTTGATGGCTATATTAATGAACTGGACTGTGGTTAATTTAAATAGTAAAGGTAACTAATGTGGAAACTGATCAGTGGGGCCCGAAACACTAGGTACCCGGCTAGGTGTTCCAATTACCTGTTAGGGCCAATTACCTGCCAGGCCAATTACCCATCAGGCCAAACCGCCCTGTAGGCGTCGGGTGACCCACAGGATCAATTTTCCACACCAATAATTGAAATAAATAATGGAATGGCAAATATGTACATAGTCCTACAGGTTATGGTCTGGATGGGTGTAAAGTCCTGGGCAGGTGTTTCAAGTCCCTAGACAGGTGTGCCAATTACCTAGCGGGTAACCAAAATCCTAGTGGTGTACAATTAAAAAGGAAAAAGGGAAAGGGTATGCAGATCACTGTCTGTGGTTGCATACACCGTGTGTAGATCTCTGTTTTGGGGTTACACACGATGGTAAGGTGTAGATCTCTGATTTGAGGTTACACCCAATGGAAAGCGTAGATCTCTGATTTGGGGTTACGCATAAAGGAAAAAGGAAATAAAGGAAAATGGAAAAGATAATGGATATAGTCAGAAAATGGAAAAGATAATGGACAATGGTAACGGAATCAAAAACGGAAAGGGAATTGAATTAGTGAAAATGTTAAGGGAAAATGGAAAATGGATAAAGACAATGGAAATGAATAGGAAAAAGGGATAAAGTAAATGGTAATGAACATTAACATTGATTATGGGCATGTTAAAGAAAGGGGTAATTATGGAATCATGATAAAGAGAAAATAGAAAGGGTGGAAAGAGGTTGATTGTGAATAGACTTGTAAATGTTATATGTCATTACTTTACTATTTGTGTTTGGCCTAGTGGATTTATTATGATTATATGGAAACTGCAATTTTATTTCATGTGCAATGCTCACTCCCTTACTATCATTACAGGTACAGAGATTGAGCTAGCACAGCCCCCGGCCGAGCAGGAGTGCTCTCCCTCACAGGGAGAGTAGGGTTATGGGGATTTGATACTTTTATTTTGATTTCAGCCTCCGTATATTTGGATGTATATGAGCTATATATGTTTTCTTTTGGGTGAGGCTAGGATAGTTTCTTTTGTGCAGGGTTTATGATTCTTTTGATGCATAGTTGTTGTTATGGTCTCTTGATTCACACACTTAATACTTTGCTGGCACTCTGACACACTATGTTTTACACTTGAGCCCAAGGGGCAACTATGCAATGCTTATATATTTATATTTGAGCTCTGCTGGCTCCTGTTAATTTCATATAAATGTTTTTATCAGGTTGAAGATTTTGGGAAGTCCGAAAAACATACAAAACTCCGTCCGTTTGACGGTTGATTTTAATATAATAAAAATGAATTTTTAAGTACTCATTTTTAATACTTGGGTTTTAAGGGTAGAATTTATTAGGGTGTTACACCAAGCGAAGTAGGTAGCGTAATTTTAGAAACCCTTTTTCGGGTTGGTTCTCCAATTAAGGATTTTAAGCGGAATTTCGGGGACGAAATTTCAATAAGTGGGGAGAACTGTAACACCCCAAAATTTAATTCCAGGATTAATTAGGAAAACCTAAGCTAGAATTTATGATAAGAACCATAGGAAAATCATGGGTAGGAGTTAAGTGTTGTGTTTTAGAGTTAGAATTGGCCAAATAGGAGTTTTCACTAGAGTAATCGATTACTCTGTAGGGGTTAATCGATTACTAGCCCTCTGGTGAAAACACTTAAATGTTGCAGCATTGATAATCGATTAACTCATAGAATTAATCGATTATTTTGGTGAAGTAATCGATTACTTCAGGTGACTTAATCGATTACTTGCCCTCTGTCAGAAACACTAAGGAATGTTGCATTGAAGGGTAATCGATTACTTGGGGTCAAGTAATCGATTATTTCAAGTCTGATGCAGAAAATAAAAATAAAGTCTGGGGGCAGAAACGTAATTTCCACCCCCTTATCCCTTATTTCAACCACCCATTCCCCTTCCTCTTATCCCCTTCGACTCTCCCCTCTCTCTCTCTCTCATGTTTCACGCTATTCTCTCCTTCTTCTCCCTAAGATTTTCCTTCCTCCTCCAACAAATCAACCAAGCCCAAGTGGATTCTTCCATTTCCATCATCATCAAGCTCATCACCCATAATCAATCACCATCCAACTCACTTGGTAAACCCCTTTTCTCTCTCTTCTCTCTCATACGTTTTCTCTCCCTCTCCTCCACTTAATCACTATAAATCATCATAAAACCACCCAAAATCCTTCCTTTTAAGCCTATAATCATAAAATCCTCCTCCCAACATCTCTCTCCATGCGTGACTCTCTCTCTCTTTCTCTCTCCAAGGGTTTGTTTTCTCTCTCCTCCAATCTCAAGACTCAAGTGGAATTTGGGCCTATAGAGTTGGAATCAAGGTAGATCCGGAGTAGACTTGGAGTCCCTGGAGCTTTGTGTGGGCTCTCTCCCTCTCTAAGGTAAGGGGAGTCTCTTTTCCACACTTTGAGTTAGGGATAGTTTGGGTATATAATAGGATTTGGGCTAAGTAGTTGAATTGGGTTGTGGGTAGCAAAATAGCACCAGTTATAAGTTGGTTTAAGAAGAATTGAATGTATGTTGATTTAATTTAATAATTTAATTTAATGTCATAAATTTGTTAAAAACCCCCTTTACGTATGTTGGTAATGTAGGAAGTGAAGAACCCTAGGGAGTTGACTTATATTAAAAGTACTCTGAGGCATACCTGAGTATGTCGAATTGATTGATGTTAATTGTTGTCTGATAAAAGTATTAGGTCCACTACATGAGTGATGATGTGTTATAATTGAATTTTTAATGATATAGTTATGGAATGAACTGGCAAAGGTATAAATGGGAATAAAATGACTATGTGTAACTAAAAGTATAGTGTGGTGCTAAATGTATGACAAGGTTGGATAATTGCTATAAATGCTAATTTTCAAAGGTGAATTGATATGTGAATACTCGGTCAATGGTTATGATTATTGGTACTATAATGATATGTGATGAAAACAAAAATATGAATGTTCGGAATTAAACTAAGTGCAAATGTGTATGGTGATGCTTTAATATTATTATCTATATGAATAACATATGTGGTGGTATGAGGTACCTTCCGGTGTGGAGGTGAAGTACCATCAGGCCAAATTGTATGTTGTACCTTCCGGTGTGGAGGTGAAGTACAATGGTATGAGGTACCTTCCGGTGTGGAGGTGAAGTACCCATTGGCCAATTTGTATGAGGTACCTTCCGGTGTGGAGGTGAAGTACAATGGTATAAGGTACCTTCCGGTGTGGAGGTGAAGTACCCATAGGCCCAAATTGTATGAGGTACCTTCCGGTGTGGAGGTGAAGTACAATGCTAAGAGATATGTCTTAAAAATGAAGTGGAAAATGAATTAATATGTTTAAGTGTTGATCTCTGACCTGAGGGACACCAAAATGAAATAAAGTAAAAAGGGTGTTGACCTCTGACCTGAGGGGCACATAACTTAATTAAGGAATATATTTTAGGCCAAATTGTATGAGGTACCTTCCGGTGAGGAGGTGAAGTACCCATAGGCCAGGTTGTATGAGGTACCTTCCGGTGAGGAGGTGAAGTACAATGAGATGAGGTTCATCTTAAGAATGAAATGAAGAAAAGAAAACAAGAAAAGAAAAATGAATTATGATGATTATGTTTGTTTCATTGACCACTGGCTTGAGGTGATGTACAGAATAAAAGGAAAATGTGTTGTTACTGAATAATTTGTTAATGGGAAGCATTTTGTTATTCATAGCTTGATTTGATTATGATGCTTAAGTTGCTATTATGTGCTTTTTACTATCTTCTAATTCAATGTGTTGTGAAAAGGTCTCACCCTTATGTGGTTAACATTTTAGGTGAAAATCAAGGAGCTTGAGGATCAGAGTGTCGCAGTGGAAGAATTGGAAAGAAGGAAAACTTTATTTGTTTGTGCTACCCATAGTGTAATTGGAAACACCCAAATTTCACGTGTAAACTTGATTTATGAAAGGAAATTTTAAGTTCCCCATTTTTATTATTAAACTTTTTGAGTGATATTTTTAAATAAAAGCTGGGTGTTACATCCCTGAAGTTTGAGGTACTTTTCTCAGACACCCTTATTCTTTTTTTTCAATGTCTGACTCCTCGAAGTTACTTCTGGGTTGGTTATATACCCCTACTACCAATTCTGGTCACTTTTGCTGACATGTTAATTCTAAAATTGGCCAGAATTGGTAGTAGGGGTATATGACAAACCCAAAAGTAACTTCGAGGAGTCAGATATTGAAAAAAAAGTATAAGGGTATTCTGCAAAAGTACCTCAAACTTCAGAGACTTGTAACATAATTAAACCATATTTTTATCACTTGTGTTTGTAAAAATTATTTTAAATCGTTGCGTTGATTATTGTTTTCCGAATTTATTCTTACCTATTGTCTTGGGTGTATTGTTAGTATGTATTATTTGCTTGCATTTGCAATGTCATACTATGGCAAATAAATGTTGTACTATCCAGTATGTGTGAATTGACATTTGCTTGCATAAGTATGATAGTTTAATCTAAGAATTCAGTTATGCATATTCTCTTGATGTTACCCGTGTGCGTAGCACCTGGTATAAACACTAGTTTCTTAACAAATGAATCTCAAATGGCATTGACACTTCAACTTTTTTGTTCTTTGTTCCCACTTCCCACACCATTCCTTCTCTTCCGCCTCCTCTCTATTCTCTACCTCTCCTTCTTCTTCTACTTCTCTTCCACTACCACCACGTTTCACCTTTCCCAAAACACCCTTCTTTCACCTCCTCCATCAATGTCTATGTCGCCGACCTTCCCAGATACCTCAACTACGACCTCCTCCCCCTCCAAATCATTGGGGATCGATCCCATGACCCTACCTGAGATGCGTATTGGAGGTGCTGGTGGCTATGGGGCTTGTTTAAATTATGAATGGAGTAAAGGAATGAATGATTGATGAACAATACAGTGGCTTGTTATAACACTGGGATGAAGTTATCAGGGATTCCGATAAAACTTATCAGCTCACAACAGTGAGAACAATTTGTCTCAGGTAACAGCTTTTTTCCCCTTTCTAAATGAAGTTCATAGTACTATCACTATGCATGGGTCATTGCTTTCATATCCTTTAGATTTCCAATTTTTAAGTTCTATGAGTTCTCCTTCGGAATCTGCCTATGTTGTGCTTACGCTATATTGCTATACATAACTAGTCCTAAACTCGTATAAAAGGTGAAGGTTGTGTTGGGTATTTCCCAGCCAATGTAAAACTTTGCCAAATCTTGGTTGTTGTATGAGTTCTCCTTCTCTTGATATTGCATCAATGAAAGCAACCATATTGAACTAATGAACTTAAAGTGCAAGCACGTAGAAAGATTATTTCAATTTATTTATAAATGCAACACCGATATGTTACAATTGAAGCATGTCTCAAGCTAAGTAAAACAATGCCCCATCAGGTTATTCTCCAGTAAATAAGCCAACGTTGACTTCTATAATGATCGGTGTTAGAATTCATCATGATATTTCCCCTGTAGCACGGGGGCAGCCTGCTGGTATTCTAGAAGGTAACTAGTAGCTAATGATGCATGAAGTGCAGCCCCATAAGGAAATGCATCTTCATTAACCGTGAAATTGGGTGAGTGTAACGGGGCAAGCGGTTCCTTTGAGGCATCCTCCATTCCTAGAAAGAAGAAGTAACCGGGTAGAGCCTCTTGATAGAATGAAAAGTCTTCAGATCCCATCACTGGTGGCATGTCAATAACTTTATTGGTGCCGAGCACATTCCCTGCAACATTTTGAAAATGCTCATGCAAGTCAGCATTATTTACTGTTACAGGAAAGAAAGGCCTCTCTGTCTCGTTGAAGTCGACCACCGCATTGCACCTCTGCACAGCAGCTTGCCCTTTGATAACCTGCATACATGAATTAACCTTAGCCCTACCAATATTGTAGTTAAAGCAACACTAGAAGTGAAATACATTCTTTGACATATAGGAAACTAATAAATTGTCCACTATTTACCTTTATAATCATTTTAAAGGCTAACTGTGGACTGATTTAATGCTTCTGGTGATTAATCATTTTATTTAAGTCTCAACTTGATGTAATAGTCATTTTAATATCGTGTATAATCATAATTAAGCTATTACATTTAACAAAAACGTAATAAAAACAAAACAAATAACAGATTATTGTGAGGAGATGATATATATACATATAATAAAACTAGCGAGCATTAGTTTCTGTTTATGAAGATTAAATTAATCTATTCTTCTTCATAGCATACCTCCTCAAGGCGCTGTTTCAGTTGCTTGAAGCTTGTTTCTGACAAAGCTCGGATGGTGCCTCCAATCTTGACCGAATCTGGAATTACATTAAATGCATCACCACCATGGAATTGTGCAACCGTCAAAACCTGTGGGGGCATGCTTTCTCATATTAATATTAGCCCTTAGGAGCACACAGAGGATTGTAACCATAAATATTGTAAATCCTTCAGGAAACAAACCTTTCTTCGTATTACAATAATCAGTTAGAGATGTTCAAGTGTTCACAACTTGAGCTATAAAAATCTAAATGACACGAGGTTTGTTAGATTGAATGTCTAGGTTATAAATCTCTGTTGTGAGTAATTTTCATAATTGTACATGGGCCAGTTTATAACCGGTTTCTATCTGAAAGCAGTTCTGTTTTTGCAGGAAATGTATCCTGACAGCCTGTTCGACCAGTTGAATAACTTGGGATGTAGATGTTCAATGGACTTGGTTCCAGTTGAATTGTTGAATTTGATAGTCATAACAACCTCTATCTTGGGTAAAAATATCATAATATAATAGGGCTCATAGGAAATTTAATTGTGACCACGACAGTGGCTGTTCATCAGCAAAACAGAACTTGACAGCATGCTGCACAAAGTGCATATTAAGGTTATGAAATATGGATTTATCTTGTATACTAATTTCTTATTCTCAGAGTTCTTTACTTCATTGTATAATGTTAGCAAAGTATAGAAACCACTTTTGGTAAGAGTTGGAAAGTTACAATACAACCGAGAAGATATAGATTGGATTCTCAAATTGTAAGTAATCATTAGATAACTGGTCTGAATATTTCCCTTACTATATCATGCTGCATAAACTGCATCTTTACCCTTTTTTTTTCTTTATCATGAGTGGACCGATCCTCTTCAAATAAAGGAACAAATTAAAATTTACCTGTGGATCCAAAGGATCAGTCTCGCGAGAAACAATGTGTTGTAAGCTAACAATCACAGTAGAAGCTGCCAATACGGGGTCTATAGCACTTTGAGGAATAGCTGCATGACCTCCCTTTCCATGTATTATTGCTTCAAAGCTGCCACTTCCTGCCATTAATGGACCTGGCTTTGAGGCTACATGACCAACAGGAAGAACGTTTGGTGCAACGTGCAACCCAAAGATAGCAGTAACATTTTCTAAGGCTCCAGATTCCAAAATTTTTTTCGCCCCGGCTCCCCCTTCCTCTGCTGGTTGGAATACAAGAACCACAGTTCCCTGTTTAGTCAACAAAACAATGAATATGTCAAAGTTCCTTGAGAGAGTGAAAGCTTTACGAAGTTGGGCACAACTGGAGAAAGTGGCAATCATATACGGTAGCAAGTAGCAACATAAGCATATTTGACTTTGACATGATTGGTAATGTATACCAACAATTTTAAGGAAAAAAAGAAACACATAACAATAGAAAAGGCCAAATTTCTTGAGTTGATGACATACTGAACTGTAGTGAGTAGCAAATACACTTTTTAAGTTGAGAAAGATAAATCAGAACAAAGCATTATATAGAAACCATACTTGTATCTCTTTTTCATGCTCCTTGAGAATCTTTGCAGCACCAAGAACCATAGAAACATGGGCGTCATGGCCACATGCATGCATCTTTCCGTCCACCCTACTCTTGTGCTCCCAATCCACCATTTCCTAAATTTCAGATACAGGAAATAGGAACGAATAATGAATTAGAAAGTATAAACCTTTTCAATTTGTCTTACCCTTAGATAGATTAAACACTTGCCTAAATAAAAGGACAAAACTTAAGTAAAGCATATTATAAGCATATATATAATTAAAGTAACCTGTATAGGGAGAGCATCCATATCAGCTCTTATCGCAACAAAAGGAGGCTTTCCAGTCCCAATGAAACCAATGACACCAGTGACTGCAACTGGATGTCTATAAGGGATTCCCAATTTATCCAATTCACCTCTTATCACTTCACTTGTGTTAAATTCCTCATAACCCAATTCAGGATACTCATGAATCTTCCTTCTGATTTTGACCATCCAATCAAACACCTCAGGCTTCTTGGCTTCATCTAGAAAGTTGATGGCCGAGAAGATGGGTGTGGCAACAAACAAATGGAAAATGATGAGAAAATGGAACCAGTTGAAGAATCCCATGGTTACTTAGTTTGCAAGAGGAAGTGTTGGAAAGAGATAATGAAGTGGCTCAAGTTTAAGGTACAACTAAGAGCATGTTTGGGAGAGAAAGAATTTAGGCACGAATATATAGTTGAAGGAACCACCAAGGTTAAAGGTTTGAAATACAAATATGTCCAAGACATAATGGTTCGGGAAATGCGTGCACGTAAAGAAGAGAAGATAAACAATTGAAAATGATGAGAAATGTTATAAATACTCCCATGTTTGGATTTGGATGACTAGTAGATGACTTTTTTTTACTAGGGTTTCATGTTTTATTATAAATAGGATTAACTTGTAATGTGAATTACATAATAAGAAGTATATTGCAAATTTTTACTTCTCTTTTCTCCTCGCTCTCTTATTTCTACTATTTTTCTTTCTTGTTCTCGTTAATTTCATAACACGTTTGTTTAACTAAAGGATGTTGAAATGAGATAATCTTTCTTGTTCTCATTAATTTCATAACACGGTTTGTTTAATCAAAGGATGTTGAAATGAGATAATCTTTAATTAATACCGTTAATTGTTAATGTTTAACTTTTTTTTTTATGTTGATATAACCAAAGTATCATCATCGTTAATGTAAGCCTACATATATCATTAATCATGTATTATGTGCTATCATAAAGATTTAGCCCTATTAAAAATGATCTTTTAAGGCTTATTGTATTGGGATTCGGGACATCTCATTTGGTATGGATTTAATAATGTGTAGATACGCAAGTCTTATTTCTATATTGTTGATGGGCCGAAATAGAAATAAGAAAGTTCAATAGTCGTAACCTTTCGTGAAAGACTATGAACTTATTATAAATAGGTTATGGTCTCCAAGTCATTTGTATCCAATTTCCTTCTCTAACATTCATGACTTGGAAGACCAAAGAACCTTGATGTTCTTCCATGGACATGGATTTGGATACAAGATCAAAGACAAGTTCACATGTTTATTATATTCTCCATAGATATAAACAGATACGCTTTCACTTCATTTCTTCTTGATTTGACATGAATGTGTTCTGGTTAGATAATAAATTTTATCTCTTTAGTATATGCCACCAATTTTCCAACAAGTGGTATCAGAGCCACTTTCATGTTGAATCATTAGGAAATAAGTTTTTTCAATTTTCATGAATTCTTTTTTAGAATATTACGTAAATTGCTTTCTAATATCTATATATGATGTAGATTTTATTTCATAATATATATATTGCGAGAAAGAAGGATTTGCGAAAGTTCATATGTTCAATGAACACATACAATTTATTCATTGGATTTTTTAATGGAAATGGACGTATGGCAGTACGTACTATATATTTATTCATTGTTTTAGATATAAAGAATGGCATATGGAAAGGATCTCGGTGCAATTGTAGAATAAGGAATTCTATGGATAATTTAATTTTGTGTGGTTATATTATTCTATCCATTGAACACATACAATTGTTTATCAGCCGTTGCAAATGCTAGGTTTTTTTTGGCAATTAATAAACGGATCCTGGGTTTTTCACCCACGCACTGTCGCAAGATATATATATATATATATATATATATATATATATATATATATATTAAAATGTCAATTTTTTTGTTACTTGGATGTCCATGATGCCTTCTGATATGTGTATATACTGTTTGTGAATCATTAGTTAAAGTGGTTATAGTGGCACCGCTTGGAACACTGGTGCTAGTGTTTTTTAATTTTTTTTATAAATTGGTCTGATTCCTTAAGCCACATGTTCTTATTACACTAAATTGTTAATCTTTACAAAATTATTTTATTTGTGATAATATCTGTTTGGACACAAGCCTTGCGTCATTTGGTTCATGGTTCATACCCGCTGATGATTTATTTAGTGCTGTCTTTAGGAACAATTCTTCAACTTCACAGATATTTAGTCAAATTTTATTTGTGATTTCTTTTGGTGTCGTTCTTGAACCACGGTAACAAGTTTATAGAGGCAGCTTTAATTTCGACAGCATTTTTAAATTATTACTAAAGTGTTCCCATAATTTTTAATTTATTTTAAAGGGGAAGAAATTAAAATAAATTTAAATTTTGGTGTCTTTATGATTTAATGTCTAATATTCTAAATTATTTAATTAAAGCATCATGTTGTCAAAGTAACCTCTCATATGTAGATTAATTAATTTGGAATATCAAGGCGATAGTATGCTTGTAATTTATGCAGATAATGATCGCCCCAAAGGAAGATTATTATTTGGCCAAATTTCAAACATACATGTGGTAATAAATATGTAATAATTATAAGATTTTCCATGTGAATAATAAGTCGATCCAAAGAAAGGATTATTGTTTGACATGATTAATTATTAATATTTGATTACTATACTGAGTGTACCATTTACGAGTTAATATTTCTATCCAAAGATTGAATGTTAATGTTGTGCTAAATACCTTGTGATGGGCCCCACCTTTATTTTAATTTATTGATTAAAGTTTATTATGAGATTATGTTGTGATATGTTCTTTTTTCAATTAATTTTCTGCTTTATAATATCTGCAATAAAATTACATTAATGTATTCATTTTAAAGGCACAAATTTTCAAAATTGGGAAGGGAGCATTGTGACAGCATGGATCTAGACTTTGTATTTTGGAATGAACCTATTGATCTTATGAAATAAGGTTCCTCTAAGGATAAATGGGACATTAAGAAATGGGAATATTGCAATTGCATGAGTCTCATGATCAACAGGTGTGCAATTCTAGAAATACTAAAGATTATTATGTCTTAAGAGACTAATGCGAAGTTGTTCCATAAGGTAATTAAACGACATTTTGCCATTAAGGAAAAGGATGAAACTAACATAATATTATTACGTGTTGTTTTAATAAGGTATATGGACAATGGGATATAAAGGAGTACTACATGTAGATATCTTGCTTCTAATTAAAAGGACTAAAGCAGAGTTAACTAAATGCTTTATTGAGCATTTGGTTATGATATGCTTGAACACAATTAAGATAAATTTAGTTACATTTTTCAATGGACAAATGATTTCATTAGAACTCATTTGATACTGTGTACAAGAATGGGTTGAAGCATGACAAGACTAATAGTGCTAACTTGGCGTAAGGGAACAATGATTGTGAAGTTACAATAAACTCCCAAAGATAATGAATTATTTGTTTATTTCTCTTGTTTGTTTCTCTTCCAAAAGTAATTAATGCATGAAGTAGGTGATATTAAGATTCACACTTAGTGTTTAAAGAAGGTTACATATTTCATTTCGGTTTGTTTATAGGTTAATTTAATTTTTGTGTCCACACACATATGGTGAGTAGATCGGGTTTTACTACTCACATAAGTATGTCTAAGCATGATTGCTTAAATTGTTCATTGTCACCTGATGCTGAAAGATGCATTTTTTAAGGGCAATAACAAATAAGTTAAAGTAGGGACAATATCAACTTTTAGGCTATTGGTAAAGTGTGACTATTTAAACCTGAAAGAGACATGTATTGTATTGTATTGTCATTTAGACATTTTTTTCTTTAATGAACTAATTTGGTTATGTTGTTCGTTTGGAAATAATAAGATTGATTCATGTCAATGTCAAGATTTAAATTTTATCGTTACATTTTTTTTTACCTTTGCATAATAAATTATTTTTCCAATTTGTTTGATATTGTTACCCCGTCTATTGTAATCTTGCATTTAAGTTAATGTGACACAAAATACAAATTGGTGTAATCCCATTATGAATGATGTTCATTGAGAAACGAAAATGAAGTCCCAACTAAAGTAGTAGCAAAGACCCTTATGAATCATGGACATATAAAAGGTTTTCATGAAATATTTTCACAATTGTGGTTGTCCAGCTAAGGTAGAAGGTCTTTTAGGCCAAATGAAAAGAAACAGTGAGTTGCTACTTTATTGGATATTATGATTATAGTTAAGAATTAATGTTTTATAACTTCACTATTAGGTGCTTTGAGACAGGAAATTCTTGAATTTTTTAATATGTTGAGTTTGAACGGGGAGATAAGGTTATAAATATTGTTTTTGAAGAGAAATTTATTTAGTTTCTCTTCCTACAGTTGTTATTGACAAGGATAAGAATTTTAATTTTAAATACAGAATAGGGCAATATTGACTAACTCCTCATTCAAAATCAATAGATTGGTCCTTAAGGTCAAACTCAGCAGCCTTAAAAACCTCGAGTAATGCTATTATGGAAAGTTATGAGTGAGAGAAAAAATGCACTTCTCAATGACTATATTGTATTTCATCAAGAACATGGAGGATGATTTACTCAACTTCCTTTGAGCCATGCAAAGTTTTAACTCTCACAAATGGATTAATGCAATGAATAAAGAGATCAATAAAAACCATGAAAGACAATGACATTTGGGATCTTGTCCATTTACCCAAAAGTTTGAAACTTATTAGTAGTAAATGGATATTTAATACCTAAAGGGGATCAAAGGGTAATATGGAAAGATATAAGGTATGTCTTGCTTGAAAAGGTTTTACTCATAAGGAAGATATTTATTTCAAAGAGAATTTCTCATCAGTTTTTTTTCTAAAAGACTCTTTTAGTATTTTAATAGCATTTATGACTCATTCTAATTTTAAGCTTCATTAGATGAATATAAAGACTTCATTTCTCAATGGTAACATTGATGAAAGAAAGTGTATTTGGTGCAATCATAAAACTTTGTGAAAGGGTGTGGAAAGATATGTCTAGAAAATTAAAGAAATTTATCTAAGAGCTTAAGTAAGCTTTCTATCTATCAATGGTATCATATATTTCATCAAGTTATTATCTCTTTTGGTTTTGAGATGACTTCAGTTGTTGATTTTGTGTACCATAATTTAGTGGGAGTAAATAAATTTTCTTAGCTTTATATGTTAAAGGCCGCAAACTAGGTAAGACCCTTGTTGCTAAAGGAGACAAGTTTAGTCTCAATTCGTGCATGAAGATGGAGTTTTAAAGTTTAAGAATTGCAAAAGAGTCCTTAAGCATTGGCTTAGGGATCAGAGTTTAATGTATACATAAGTCGTGCGCTTTTGGATATCGCGTACTTAAGTAGAATGCAGATATTTAGGTAATTAAGAGACAAATTATTAGAAAGCAGCCGAACAAATTATCAGGTGCTTAAGGAGAACAAAGAATTATATGCTCACATGCAGACATGCATTACAATGATTCAGTAAGAGATCATCAGGTATTCTTGTTATGATTATTATTATTTTTTTGGATGCATTTCAGTGTAGTGCCATGCTATATTTATTTTGTTCGGTGGATGAACTATTTTGGTAAAGTGCTTAGCAGGCACAAATAGTTTTTTCTGATATAGTATTGGTTTGTTTTAAGGCATCTAGTAAATGGATATGACTATGAAATTGTCACTTGGATGCGAAATTGGATATATTGAAAGACCATTAAAGTTACTGTGACAAATGTTAGTAGTATCATATCTCACTTAAGGGAAAAGTTCAGAGTAGTTAAGAGTCTATATATAGAGCACATTGGAATAAACTTCATGGTTGCATACCTTTTCACTAAAGGTTTATCATCTAAGGTCTTTCTTGATGACATTGCTCATATATATGGGTACTGTATCATTTGATGATATTTTGGTTCACTGGGAGTTTGTATTTGGGTGCTTTTCTAGTATAGACATTCTGCAGAAAAGGTTTATGGTTTAGCTTCACTCTGAATTTATTCATTGGGATCTCGCTAAAGAATAAAGTAGAACCAGTTGGAAATAGATATATTTAGATCAAATTCCATGTAATTTCCATGCTATACATCCATACTTGATCTATGTCGTTGGTTGTATTGATATATGTGACCATTGATGGGTCTAGATACGATAATGTAACGAAAATCGCTTTGATCCTATGTTGATATGATTGATGGACAAGATTGTTAGAGATGACCTTTTTGGTATAGATAGCTATTTTTTGAGCGCGCATAAAGTTATTTTATAATGCATGATTGTATAGCGATATATGTGGTTCAAGTGGGAGATTGTTAGATATTTATCTAATATGTGAGCCTACATATATCATTAATCATGTATTATGTGCTATCATAAAGATTTAGCCCTATTAAAATGATCTTTTAAGGCTTACGGTATTGGGATTCGGGACATCTCATTTGGTATGGATTTAATAATGTGTAGATACCCAAATCTTATTTCTATATTGTGGATGGGCCGAAATAGAAATAAGAAAGTTCAATAGTCGTAACCTTTCGTGAAAGACTATGAACATATTATAAATAAGTTATGGTCCCAAGTCATTTGTATCCAATTTCCTTCTCTAACATTCCATCATTAGAAAAGGCTTAGGAGCAATTATGCATTCATGACTTGGAAGACTAAAGAACCTTCATGTTCTTCCATGGACATGGATTTGGATACAAGATCTAGGACAAGTTCACATGTTCATCATATTCTCCATAGATATAAACAGGTACGCTTCCGCTTCATTTCTTCTTGATGATTTGACATGAATATGTTCTGGTTAGATGATATATTTTATCTCTTTACTATATGTCATCAATTTTCCAACAATATGAATATGAATATTTTAAAAGTTGCTAGTTCCTGAAAAATTAAATCATTTTATCATGTTCATTGGTAAGAATAGTTCCTAAATAACTATTATTATTATTAATAAAAAGAGATCCTGAAGAATTTTATTTTATATATATATATATATATATATATATATAAATTTAACCATAGTTAATATACTACTCAATAGAATATAATATTTAATATATTATCCTATTAAATATTTAATATTATGTCATAATAATGAATAAATTATGATAGTTATGATTGTTTTATTACTGCACATATTTTATATGATATATTGATTCCTAGGAATCATCATTATAATTAATGAATCTAGTTCCTCAAGAACTAGATCATTATCATGTTCATTAGCATGAATAATAATTCCTATTATATTTATATATTATCTTTATTATCAACGCATGTTTATTAGCACTAGACCTTGATATCAATATATTATCATGTCGAGATATGTTCATTAACATGGTTAGTTCTTGAAGAATTATATTATTATCATATCTACATATTCCTTTAACTATAATTAGTTCTTAAAAAATCAGATTGGTGTTGTATTATTTTTATGAATTTTTTTATCACTTTCGTATTGGTTTAGATTTTCTTTCATAATTGTTAACATAATCTTAAGTAACTTGTTTGTGAATTATTTTTTGAATCTCTATCTGATAATGACAAATTGTCTAAACATTATCTCTTCTAAAACAAAAATGAAAGTAATTGTTGATTGCCTATCTTGAATCTACGATAATTTTATCTTGAGCATTTATTAAGTATTTTAATCTTCCCAATATTAATATGATTATCCAATATTATCTAATTATATCTCAAATTGATATCGAAAGATCTTTTTCATATATTGAAATTTCTTATTTATTTTGTATCGTGATATACTACAATGACTATGTGGTCTTTAATTATACACTCAAACATCTTTATAACATATACATTAAAAAACTTGAATTTCTATACAAGTGTCCATGCAGGAATGCGAAAATTTACAACTGTCATTTATATGAAGATTTTTGGTATAATTCCTGCAAAATTATCCATTAACATATAATCATGATTGAAACTTAAAGATCCTTCAATCTTAGGAGCGCAATTATTGAAACAAAGAAAATTAGAGAAAATCATTCATTTTATATCTCTCAATTATGCTCTTGAGTAGTAAAACTAGAAAACAATGGTGGAAAAACATGAAAATTATTTCAAGAAATATGTTTACATTCTTATTGAACATAAGATGAATGAAAAGGCACCAAGTGTCACAGAATGGATTAACAGCATTCCATGAAGTGAATGCTTCATATTATAATTTTTTGTGTATGAGGTTGTGAAAAAAATATTATAAATATGATACACTTAGATCTTTATGGCCAGAAGCCACATGATTGATCACATGTATACATTATATAATTTTATAACAAAAAGTTTATGAATATGATTGGATGTTTTGAAATAGCACATCCTATATATAATTGGGGTTAATAGTGTGTTATATGTTGTGAATCACGAATACATCTATTAAGTTTCAAAGGTATATTAAAAAATAGTTTAGTACCTTTTATTAAAATCAATTATTCCAATATTTATTTTATGTTTCAATTTCTTCTTGGTGTTATTGATTATACTTCGTGATTGTGAATAAATTTATCATTTATAAGAAAATATCATGGTCAATCTTAAAAGTTCAATGAACTTGAGGATAACAATTTTCAGAGCATTATCTTTTTTTAATCTCTTTTACAAGTATGTGTATGTAATAAACTTAATCAAAACTGAAAGGAAAAAAAATTGACTTTTTTTTTTGTAGTATAGCCTTTTCATACATACGTGTTTTACATTGATTTATTGTATCAACTTTATTAGAGTATTTTTATAGTGAAAATTGTATATACGAAATGTTCTAAAAAATATTTCTTCTATATTCTATTAGTTCTACAAAAGTTTTCTTCTATTTACTATTGTTATAAGCCAATTTTAACACTATATTTGAGTACAATGATAATTAAAAGTTCTATAATAGTTATTATATGAAGGTATTGGAAAATCTTTCAGTTTATATTACACCTATATAGTACAATTAAAATACAACATATCGTAAACCAAAAGTTTATGAATCATAATAAATTTTTTTTGGCTTGATCGCTTAGACCATCTAGGATATCAACTATATGATGCGAAAAAAAAATTGTAAACTCCTATTGACATCCAATGAAAAACCTGAAGTTTCTTCAATTTTATAATATCGCATGTGCTAATAACTATACTCAAAGAAAGTTTATTCGGTCATCACCATAAAAAATGGATTGAATCTGGAGTGAATACAAGGTGATGTTTATGTGTCATTACTTCCGTCATGCGAACCATTTAGATATTTTATATATTTAAGTGATGCATCAACTAGATGTTCATATGTTTGTTCATTGGTAATTCACAACCAGAAGTGTGTGAAATTGCTTGCGCAATAGTATCAACCAAAATCTTGGTATTAACTATTATATGATTATTGTCATTACTAATTGGAAACAGTTGTGACACTGATTCACATCAAGCCATTACATTATTATGAGTTTTCCCTTTACAAATGGTTTTTGGTCAGAAACCTAATGTCTGCCATCTAATAACTTTCGGATGTTCGGTATATGTTCCCATTGCTCTACCACAACACACTAAGATGGGACCTCAAAGAAGATTGAGAATAGATATTAGATATGTGTGTTGAGTGAATGTTTTTATAGTCTATTTATGTGGTTAACTTTATTAATAACATATATATGAATATCCCTCAAGGATTCAATATATGTGTTTGAAGCATATCTTTGAACTATTTAATATAGTTGAACCATATCCATGGATCATTAAAATGTTTGAAGTATAAAGTGTAAAATGCCGGCATGTGCACTTTAATTTGTTAAATTTCAAAATGCAAGAATTTTTGAACTTGTAGTTGAAATCCCTAAGAGGTTTTAATAGATCCCAAGTCTAAATTCTAGCAAACATAAAATGTGTTTCAATTTATTAATTTAGTTCACTCGAGAATGATATCATTATATCAATATGAGAAATCGTAGAAGAATTAAAGATATGTATTTTCATTTCAATATTATTTGAATTATCTGAAGTTAAATAAAGGAAATATTTCAAAATGAAATACCTCGGCCTAAAGATCGAGTATTTAGCAAATTGAAATTTTGTCTATCAAGTTATGGAAAACAAGTTCTAAAGTGATTTGTTTTTATTAATAACAACTAATTTATATGCTAATTATTGTTAGATTGTTAAATGAAGATAATGAATATCATGGTCCTGAAGAACCATTGGTAGTATTGGCAATTAGGGCGAGCGGGCGGGCTTGGCCAGTGCCCGCAGTTGGCCCGCAAATTTTGCGAGCATACCCGCCTGCCCTAATAAATTTTTAGGGTTGTTATGGACCGTATCAATTAGACCGGAGTCCGATATGCTAATACCGGTAAGAGGTTGTATCGGCCCAGTTATGCTGATACCGGCATACCGGTATGAGGCCCTATTGGCCCAATCACTTCATACCGGCATACCGGTAAGAGGCCTTAGTGGCCCAATCCCTTCATACCAGCATACCAGTGTCATTCCCCAACGATCTGATGTCCACTATCGGACTGTTATACCGGTAAGATGTCAGCTGCATGTGTCAAGGAATCCAATGAATCGTTTTACCTATGAGCATTGGATCCTGCACGTTATGATATCCTCCATTACACTCTGTCGTTAACAAGAACTTCACCTGTCTCATGATGGCAACAATCAACACCAATAATGCAGGTATGCCTATATAAGCCTGGTAAGACAAGAAGGTATGTATCTTACTGGCTCACACATACACACACAACACCCAAGAAAACTACCAGAGTGTGGGTATCTTGGTATCCAAGGTGCCCATCTTACGTCTGACATCAACAGGTAGAGTTGCTGGATACTTGGCCTGATAGTCCAAGTCCCATAATTCTACGACAGAAAAAGGGCTGAAAAATCAGGCCCTATCCGTCCTAAATGCGGGGCAGGGCGGACATGTGAGTGGCCCATAATTAAGTAAAAAAAATAAAAATATCATTTTCCCATCTCAAGTTCGCGATTCGCGTCTGGGTTCGTGGCGGATCATACTGGGTTGTGATGGTTCGTGGCTCCGACGGCCGGCTTTGACATGCGGTGAGACCGTGAGAGAGAGAGAGACTTCCGAGTTGAGAACTTGAGAGAAAGAATAGGAGAAGAACAGCAAGTCGGCAACTGTATGAGAGAGAAACTTTATTTTTGTTTTGTGTAGTTTGTAACGTGTGTTTGTGACTTAAACAGTGTTTTTCTTTTTTTTCTTCGTCCACCCAGCACAGTAAATAAAGAAGATCTTTTTTTATATATCCTTGCAGGCAGCCTGTCCTATTTTGCATGCCAAAGCAACGAGCAGGGCGGGCGGGCATTTTTTAAAATTAGGGCCTAAAATATGTCATGCCCACAAAAATTTGCGAGCGGGCCCATGAGGATCGTCTGTAATTGCCAATACTAACCATTGGTGTAGTTGGGGCACTGCTGTATCTCCCTAGTCAAATGTGACTTGTTATATCATCTGATATTAATTTGTTTTCAAGATATTGTTATTCATTTACAAGAAGATGTTGGAATGAGGTTAAGCACATACTTTAGTATGATAAATATTTCATTGGTTTTACTATAATATAACCAAGTCTTAATTAATTGGTTATGCATGTGCATAAATTTTAGAATACACGAGGTAAATCAAGAATGTGTTTCGTTGAGATATCTAATTCAACGCATGGAAGAAAATTCTGGTATATATTTCAGGAAAAATAACCCCCGAAGATATTATGAGAAAATAATATTGCTTCCACGTATTATTCATTTCAAATAATGATATAACGAAGAAGATAGAACAAAACATATTTCACTAAAATTCTTTTACACTCTGTATCTTCAAAAAGATAATGATTTCAACAAGTTTTTTTTTCAAGTGAAAGTAACAGATCTTTTTACAAAATCATTACCAACTAAAAATTGTAAGCTGCTAATTGTCCTTCATCATCATATATATATTTGTTTATATCGGAGGGAGAAATAAATACGCATTGTACTCTTTTTCCCTTTGTCATGGTTTTTTTCTCAATGGGTTTTCCTGGCAAGGTTTTTAATGAGGCAGCATCCAAGTGCATATCAAATAATTATGTACTCTTCGTCATTCACTAAGTTTTTCTTTTCTTTTTTTTCAAATATAGGGTTTTTCAATAAGGTTTTAATGAGGCACATTCTTTTGTAACAACCATCCAAGGGAGAGTGTTATAAATGATATCTATTTACATAATAGTGGATGACTCTCTTTCTATTAGGGTTTCATATTTTCTTATGAATAAGATTAATTTGTGAGTGAATTACACACTAACAATTATATTGCAAATCTTTGCTTCTTTTTTATTCTCACTCTCATATTTTCTTACATTTCTCTTATTCTCGTTAATTTTATAACAACAAATCAATTATAATTACCGAAGTCTATCCGTTACTCTATGTATTGCGAACCAAATATTCTGAGTCGCATACTTGTATCTGGTTCAATTTAAAAGAAGTGCAGTAGTCATAATGTAAAAAAATAACAAACCATATACTCAAATGAATTGCGTTTTACAACTACGAAATACTCCCTCCGTCTCTTATTATAGAGCACCGTAACACCCTTCTTCATATACAAAACTTGAATATATAATTTTCCAATATTTAAATTAACTTATGGACTTAGTGAAAAAGCTCAATAAAAATTTATCCATTAATATTGATTTGTATTTCTCGAAAACACTTAACTTGTGTTCAGACTTTAAATCTTCTCATATTAAATTAAAATCGAATCCGGCATAATAATCTTAGAAATATCAAGTACTCAGAAAAATTCCTCAATTGACAACATTTTCATTACTATGGTTGAAAAGATGCTCAGTTGGTAATATCAACTTAGTGTTGTCTCATGAGGCTATATATTATTAGCTAAAAGCAATTGCCGAATTCCTTTTTAATCAAAATCAGAGGGCCCGGAATAAAATAGTACTTGAGGATCGTTGGTGATATAAACATAATATATATATATATAACAAGAAAAAGATCCATAAGTACAACTGATCATCATCGAAATAAAGTAAGTTCCAGATACTGAGTCCATAAGCTGAAGATATAAAAAGAATACAAAATAAAAGACCTCAACTCTCGTACATCTCAAAACTATATAAATTATATCACATATCAAAAATAAAGATGTTCAAGAGCAGGTCAGACGGGTCCTCCAAGCATTCATCTGTCTTCACTACAGCTACACATCCGGTCCGGGATCCATATCTTCTATGCCATGCCTATACCTAGGAACCACTAGGTCCTCCTCAAGGTCTAGTAACAGGCTTGACTGGTACCTCCTCCTCGCTCTCTCCCTCCTCAGGGTCCTCCTCAATCTCGTCGGACGAGGTGGATGCCCTACCACTGGGCCTAGGATCTGCAGCAAGTGCAGTCCTAACGGTTCCTGTTGGACCAGGTGAGGGGATATCATTATCGGTGAAAACTCTAGAAGCATAGGGATAAGAACGAGTGGTCGTTCGGAAACGAAAACTATGGAACCTACGTACTGGTCGAGCTGGTAGTGGTGGTCCCCTATAGGTATAGAACGGGGGTACGTGTATAGTATAGACGATAGGGATCCTAACCTACGAGGTCGCACCCGAGCAAGGGGGTTAGGGTGATAGAGAGTAATCTCAACCTCACCCTCAAAAGTAGCTCGGTGCTCCTCAAACATCCATGTACCACTAGGGATAGGTTTGATCTCGACGCAAGCTAGGTATCCAGCCATCACCTAATAAGGGCACAGGGGTAAGCATATACATACACATACTCAAATAAGAGCAACTGGAATCTAAACAGTCACATACATCAAGTCATCAATCAACGTGTATATGCATATGACCAAGCCGGATTCACTAGGGGCATGATGCATGATGCATGTCATCTCTCAATCCTGAGATACTCCAACTAAATATCCTTGCGGACGTCCATCCATAACATCGGCGTATTCTAATCCAAGAATACTTTTAATACGTTACCTGAACGTATGGCGTACTAGCTCGGAAGTGATAACAACGTCACCTTATCTGGTGAACGTCACGTCGCCAAAATGTAAACCTATCACTTTACAATATACAACGGAAGTGATAAACAATGTCATCATATCTGATGAACGACACGTCGCGAAAACGTAAACCTTATCACTTGTGATACACAACAAAAGTGATAAACAACGTCACCATACCTGGTGAACGTCACGTCGCCAAAACGTAAACCTTATCACTTGTGTGCATCACGTCGTTGAAACATAATAATCATATCAACAGTATATCACATACTGCCCACATCGTCAACCTTGATGTGTCATCGAGCTAGCAGCAACATTTGACACTCCTAGAGGCCCTCATCATGTTCCTCGAACATGATAAACGATAACTTATCACCATTCACCATGCATGAATGCAATGAATAAATTCATTAATATTAGCCATTAGTCTCATCATTTGCACCACACACACGTTGTGGCAAGAGACAATACCAAACTCATCAAGCATGACATAACTGATAATCAACATTATCAATGAACTGAGTAAATCATTTCCTTTAATTTATTTTATAATGCCCAACTCATTATAAAATAAATATAAGCTTTATGCACATCAGTTAGAAATAATAATCCCATATTATTTTAGGTATGATTTCAGTGTGATCTCTTCAAAACCAACACTTAATTGTAAGTTAAAAATTATTAGAAATTAGAAATGGTATTTTGCTGAATTTTTAACACTGATAATCGATTAACCTGAACTAATAATCGATTACTACGTGTATTTTTCAAAACCTGAAATAGATACAAAGAAGTAATCGATTACTCTATCGTGGTAATCGATTACCCATATCAGCAGAATGCAGAAAACTTGAGTTTTAACATATCATTTCCAATTCTAATCAACTTTAACTTAAAACCACCATTCACAGAGATCAAATGGCATAAAAGAAATATGCTCCAACACTGAAATCAAATCTAATCTCAAAGAATCCAACATTCTCACAAATTATGCATAAAACACATATTTTAACAACTCAAAGTATCAAATCTCTATTCATGCAAGTAAACCATAATACCAGGCATCAAACACTTAGTATGCACCTCATATAAGTTGCTCATACCACTAAGTATGCACCTCAAAAATCCACAGTTAATTGTAAGTTAAAAATTGTTAGAAATTAAAAATGATATTTTTGCTGAATTTTTAACATTGATAATCGATTACCCTGAACTGGTAATCGATTACCACGTGTATTTTTCAAAACCTGAAACAGATGCATCAGGATAATCGATTACCCTATCGTGGTAATTGATTGCTCATTACAGAAGATGCACAAAAACTGAGTTTTAACACACCATTTTCAATTCTAATCAACTCTAACTCAAAACCATCATTTACAGAGATCATATGACACAAAATAAACTTGCTCAAACACTGAACTCAATTCAAAACTCTCAGAATCCAACAATACCAAGAGTTATGCATAAACCACATCATTTAGCAACTCAAGGTATGAAATCACAATACATGCAACAAAACCATAATTTCAGGCATTAAACACTTTGCATGTACATAATATATGTTGCTCATAACTCAAAGAGAGCAAGATTTGGTCTCGAAACAAAAAACCTATTTCAAACTAAGCCCTTGTGAGTCTCATGGTGACTCCCTACACAAAACACATCAATCACTCTTATTCTAGTGAATGTAAAGCTTTCCCCATACCTCTAAGTCGTGCTCCAACAAGAACTTTGCAGAGAAAGGGATTCTAACTCCAAATTCCACTAAATCCACTACATGCAGACAGAGTTGGACATGGTACCAAAATCGAATTGGTTGACACATGAAACAACCATGAAAATTGGGGAAATTAGTTCCTATGAACTCTCTGCAACATGCACTAGAGGTAGGAACAAGTTTGAAACCAAAAGGGTTGGTGTGCTTACCAAAATCGAGCTTCAAAGTGAGCTTCAGGAACCAATTTTCAAGTTTTTGCAGAATTCGAACCCGAACTTTGCAAGCTTGATTCTTCCAGCACACACAGCCTCAACTCACAAGTTTGGTATCTTTGGAAAGCTTGAGATGTAAGCTTTCCAACCGTATATAACTCTCAGCCTAACTCTCAGAGACGAAGACGAATCGAACCCACGAACTCAAGAACCCTAATTCATATTTCTCAGACCAACACAAGAAAAATCAACCAAAATCCTTCAACTCAAATCCTTAAATAGAGCAATCTAAGCTCCATGCATAGCGACATGACATCCCCATAAGGAGGCAAGGAAGATTATGTGTCAATTTCTGGGTAATTTGGGATTAATCAAGCGTTGTCATCAAAGACACTCAACCCTAACTGTTCTGCACTTTGGTAATCGATTACCAAGTCGTGGTAATCGATTACCACTATGAAAATTTTCAAAAATTTATATTTTAATTAACTTCCCTTCAAAAACCTTTTCAATATTGCAATTAGGTCCTATCCTAAGAACTGAATTGCAAAACTAATATTTTTTACTAATTTAATATATAAAAATATATCACATATTCTTATATATCTTAAAGTACATAATGTGCAAAAGTGAAGCTTTTGAATTAACTTAAATTAATTATAAAATAACTATTATAATTAATTTATTTAATATTCAGAAGACGAAAATTGGGGTATTACGGGCACCATTTTGGTAGATTTGATGTCCCTTTTTATAAGTCGTTTTAGAATATCTAGGTAACATTAAAGAGTTTATTCCAAATACCGTTAGGGTAATAATCAACATAACATAAAATAGGAGAAGTAGTTTACCAAAAAAATAGGAGAAGTAGAAGGGCAAAAAAGATTTCCCTCCTAAAATACCCATTTTCCCTCCTAATGTTGTATTTCTCTCCTAAATCCATCATTAAGTGTGTGTTTTGTATCTTTTAATCTTAGTCATCCATCATATTTTATTAGATTAAATCATAATCGTTCATCATGTTTTCTTATAGATACACTTCTTTTCATCTTCTTTCTTTCTTTTTTTTTTCTGGCGGTTGCCTTCGTTTCTCTCCCTTTCAGTTTCTTTGTCTCTTCTCATTTCTTTCCATCTCTTTAATACATATTTTCAAACACTTTTATGTACAAAAAATTTTGGAAAATAAACTTTTTATTTTGATGTTCGTTAGGCTCTCCAAATATACATCATAAAAAAAATATACAAATGAGTACTCGAATAAAAAAATAATTTATCTTTAATTTATTTCTTATTTTTTTTCTTTATCTTTAATTTATTCCTTGCCATTTTGAGAGTTGTCATAAAGTTTCAAAAAAATTATTTAATTATATATTTTTTGGTGAAATTAAATATTAAAGATTTTATTTGATCTAATTAAATAACTTATGGTTTCTAACTAAACTAAAATTTATGCCTTTTGTGGAAGTTAAGGATTTGATAAGACAAATGCTGAAAACAAAAATAGAATATGAAAATTGATGAGTAGAGTATTAGTGATATAACTATTTTGATCATATATATAATTATTTTTTCTATAACACAAATACACATAGATATTTATTCGTTATATTTGATCATATATATTTATTCGTTCTATAACACAATTACACATATATTTAATTTTTTTGGTGAACACAAATACTCATATTTTTTAACATAGATATATAGTCTAATGAATAAGAGATTTCAAAAGTCTTTACGAAAAAAACAGAAACACCAATGGTGGATTAGAAAAAGATTAAGAAAATGAAGATATGAGTGAGGACACTGAAACACTCGTATGACTATTCACACTCTTCATTTTTTTAATTAATAATATTGTTAGTTTTATTTTTCTAATATATCTTTATTAAAAATTTTAAAATAAAAAATTAAATAGATTTATCTTTTGCTCAATAATTGATTTTTTAATCTAGAATTCCAGAACTCCAAAACCTATATTCTTATTGATATACTTTTTTATGATCTTTGAATTTTCATATATTTAACATTAACTTGATATTTCAATTTTTATATTTATGTCAAAGTTCATGTCAACTCGAGATCATAGAAAGAATAGTAAAATTTAAGATTTGTGCATCGCACGGGACAATTTTCCTAGTTTCAATAAAGAGATGAATGAATAGAGTTGTAAAGTTTTAAATAGGGGTAACTTTGAAATGACAATATATTTTTTGATAAATTTGAGAGTAATAATTATTTTTCTTAATATGCGTAAATTAGGTAAATGTGACTTATAATAAGGAAGAAGAAGTAATATAAGTATACACACAATATCTTCAAAAAATTGAGGTAGGAAATAACTCTGACATAACGAAAAACACGTTGTTCACAATTTTGTGGGAGGATCGTGACTGAAGCACAACTGTCACTATGCAATTTTGTGGTCCTCTAATGAGCTGGAATGGGAGTTCAACCGTTCAAGATATTATCTTCGGACTGGGGAGTTCTGTCAGTGGTCCATGTATGTAGCCATGTAGGGTTTTAATTTTATTCTAGCTTTGTTTTTTTAATTAATTGATCAATTGATGAGTATTGAAGTTGTGATAGGTGTTTGCTGCGTAATAAGTTTGGTTTCTACTCCCTCAGTCTCTTGATATAAGTCACTTTTATCTCATTAAAGTAAATTAAGAAAAATAATTATTATTCTCAAATTTATCAAAAAATATGTTGTCATTCTAAAGTTACTCCTATTTAAAACTTTACAACTCTATTCATTTTTTCTCTATTGTAATTATTACCCTATGACCCCTATGTAATTATGAGGGGTGTATTTAGAATAAACTCTTTAATACTTCTAAGATATTCTAAAACCACTTATAAAAAGGAACATCAATTCTACCAAAATCGTGCCCTATAATAAGGGACGGAGGAAGTACTCCCTCCGGTCCTATTTATAA
The DNA here is from genome assembly GCA_037953625.1 of Crotalaria pallida. Lineage (NCBI taxonomy): Eukaryota > Viridiplantae > Streptophyta > Magnoliopsida > Fabales > Fabaceae > Crotalaria > Crotalaria pallida. The sequence continues at coordinate 23,401,399 of CM075654.1, forward strand.
GACCTTTTTGGGGTTTTTCACTCCCACCAAGGAGAGTGAATAAATTTGTTAGTGACATTGGAAATGTGAAAATTTGATATACTTTTTCAAAATTACCCCTATAATTATTATTGGAACTCTAAAAAGTGTTGACTTTATAGGGGTGTTAGTGGAAAGAAGTGATTAAATGCTATTGAAAATTGAAAATGAGTCTTATAAATAGGACCAAAATAAAAACCCCAAAAGGGTCTTATAAATAGGACCGGAGGAAGTAGTTTTATTCCCTCTATCCCTTCTTTTTTGTTAGTATTGTATTTTAAGATTATATATGAAGTTTAAGAAATAGTTAAATGATATAAGAATTTATGATATTTTGCCTATAATATCCTTGTTTAATTATTATTGAAAAGATAAAAAAAAATATTAGAAGTGAATAAAAAAGTGTAATAAATAGAATATGTTAAAAAAATAACATTAATTATGTATTGGATTTTGTAAAAAAAAACACACAATAAGAAACATGGAACTAAACTCTATAAATAATACATATGGAAATATATTTCTTATATGTAATTTTAATTGTACTTTTTTTTTTAGAAGAAATGAATTCTATTACCACATGCTCAATCAAAACCAAGTCCAGTTCATAATCTATTCCTACCACCTTCTAGGAAGGGTTCAAGAACTAAACTATGAACAAAAAATAAAATGATTAAAGGCCACCTTCTAGGAAGGGTTCCTTTAATCTTTAAAGAGCCAATTCATTACAAATTCTATCTACCAAAGGCCTATTGGGCCACCTTCTAAAATTCTTATTACAAAAAGCTACCCTACAAGCAATTTCCTTCTTAATTAAAGTAAACCTATAAGTTGGGGAACTATTACAATCAGCAAAAGTCCTTGAGTTTCTTTCCTGCCACGTGTGATAAACCATGGCTTCCACTGTTGCCCAAACCAAACGGCGGTGCCACCTACTTCTGAAGGCATGCAAAATCCAGCGACACCATCGCTCAAATCGCGGAGGAAACCGGTCAATTCCTACCCAGTTCATACACACCTCCATCAGCTGCTTGCTCCATTCGCATTCAAAGAAGAGGTGGCTTATGGATTCACCAGCTTGAACACAGAGACTGCATCCATTAGGTATGTAACTCCACACCATCTTGTCTCTAGTTAGTAGCTTAGATTGAGTAGCTAGCCAAGTTATAAATCGATGTTTAGGAACACTTAGGGAATTCCACATGAATCGGTGAAGTGTAAAGGTGGATCGATTTCCACAGAGGAATCGATACCCTGACTGAATGGTATAAACACCATCTGGGCATGCAGTCCAACAATTATTTGTATAACCCAGTCTAAGCTTATCACGAATCTTCAAGATTTGTTTCCAGTGCCAGCTTTGGCCTTGTTTCCACTCACACTCCCAAAATGACTGATCTTTGATGTAATAGGAGTGAACCCATCTGACCCACAAACAATCTTTCTTCATAGCAATGTTCCAGATCTGTTTCCCCAAGGCTGCTTGATTCCACAACCCACAGTGTTGTATGCCTAATCCCCCAAACTTCTTCGCACTACACACCGAGTTCCAAGCCACATTTGCATGATAAGAACCATCATCTTTGGCATTCCATAAGAACTTCCTGCATTCCTTCTGTATTTCCTTTATAACCCTTGAAGGTATCATGAAAATAGATGCCCAGTAAATATGAAAGCTGAGCAGAACCGAGTTAATTAGGCAAACCCTGGCTTGATAAAATAAGTTCCTAGTCCTCCAGTAATTAATGCTCTTTAGCACTTTATCCACCAAACCTTGCCAAGTGCTAGCATTCCATTTCCTAGAGGAAAGTGTAATGCCCAAATATTTACAAAAAAATTTACCCAACTGGAACTTAGTTATGGACAGTAGCAATAATTGTGTATTCTGATCAACTCCAACCACAAAGATATGAGACTTTTCTGGGCTAACCTACAAGCCTGACCAATTAACAAACTCATCCAAAGCCTTTGTAATAATACGCACACTAGCAGGGTGTGCTTTACAGAAGATCATAAGATCATCTGCAAAGGCCAAACTCACTATGTTATCATTTTTACAAGCAGGGTGAAAACGAAAGCACTTCATTAGAAATCACTTGTAGAAAGTTTCAACTCCTTATTTTTTTTTTGGTATAAGAAAAAATCTATAACCACAAGCAAAAATAATACACATCTAAAGGCCATCTAAAGGATCTTGCCACCTTCTAGGAAGGGTTCAAAAACCAAAAGATGCCAAAAAAACTAATTAAGTTCAGCATTAATTCTACTAACAAGGATCACATTATTCCAGCTAGAAAAAGAAGGAAAGCAAAAATTAAATCTCAATGCTAGATCCTTTTTAATCCTGGCCACAAGATGAGAAGATGAAGAGTGTTTATTACCAAACACCCTTTGATTCCGTTCTGACCACACATAGTAGATAATGGCAGCAAACAAAGCAAAGAGGCACTGCCGACGCTTCTTCTCCTTGAATGCATGCAAGATCCAACGATTCCACCTGACAAATCGATGAGGCCATGAATCCAGACCTATCCAACCGCATAAATCATCAAGAACCATACGACTCCATCGACACTCGAAGAACAAGTGCTCATGGGTTTCATCCTCAAGACCACACAGAACGCACGTTATCTGGGGTAAGCAATCTATCCTTCGTCTTCAATCTTCATTGCACTGCAAGCCACACTATGAAACAATGTTTTTGTACTGACACATGATTCCACACAAATCTATGCCAGGGAACAGGATTTAACGGACCCAGCAGGAACAGATAAGCACTCCTGACAAAGTAAACCCCAGATTGAGAATGAGTCCAGGTATTATTAACAAATCCAGCTCTTAATTTGTCTCTAATTTTGATAACTTGCTTCCAATGCCAACTATCACTAGGCTTAGAGGTATAATTCCAGAAATTGCAATCTTTTAAGTATATCGAGCTCACCCATTTAATCCAGAGATACTCTGGATTATTGATTAGGTGTCATACTTGCTTACCCACCGTTGCTAAATTCCAAAGAACAGGATTACAAAGAATCCACCAGGATCCCAAATTCTATGGCTCAATTCCCATGTGATATAGGAATAACAAGTTACTCCCATGTCCCATGGGAATGAGCAGGGATGATGATGATGATGAAATAAGGAAATTTTAAAAATAAATTCAATCTCACCAAGGTCAAAAGATACATTCCTTACATCATGCATCATCTTAGAAAATTTTTCTTTTTCCCCATTCATGAAGGTATTAATTTCATGAACGAAAAAAACAAAATTTTTTAGGATCTTTATTCATCCCTGTATACAACAATGATTTGTGATGATGTTCTAGGAAAACATCATAAAAATTTAAGGGTCAAACATAATTGAAAAATTTTGAATCATCCACACATGCAAGGGATTTAACACAATTTTTAAATTCAAAAATTTCGGCACGCAAGGATGAGTCAAATTTTCTATTATTATTCTTTTCCCATTTGTTTTGATTTGTTTCACTTCTTCTACCTCATGATGCACTTTAATTTCGTTTTCTTCAAAATTTTCATAGAAATTAGTACTTAAGTTTTCCTTGATGGGCAACTCTTGTACTACCTTTTCTATGAAAGATTTCTTATAAAACTTTTCAATCTCACTAATAGGGGTATTTGCATCATAAGTAAGAGGATGTGAAGCCAAAACAAAATCAAAAAGTTCTAACTCTTCACAAATCATTATTATACATTTCAATTAATAACAAAAATAGATTTCGCTCCAAATTACTTCTTAGTGCCAAAACAGATTAAAATAATTCAAGTCCCCGGCAACGGCGCCAAAAACTTGATCACTCTCTAGCAAGTATACTAGATCGCAAAGTAATATAGTCGGTTAAGACCAGATATCGTACCCACAGGGACTCATAATTGTTCAATCTATCTCTACTTAAGGTAAAATCTAGAATAAAATCTATTTAAATACAAAATTCAGAATTAAATAATTAAATCAAAAAGAAGAATTAATTGCTGGAAATTAAAATAAAATATAAATTAAATGGGAAAACTTGGTTAGGAACTTAGTTTCATTGTATGTTCATTTATTTATTATAAATCAATATTTTTCATTCAAATCAAGAACAAACTCAGAAAATAATAATTCCTAGATTCCTCTTATGAAATTATTGTTTATTATTCAATTTATTAAATCCTAATTCCTTAGAAATTTAAATCATTGAATAACCTTAATTAAGAACAGTGAATTTATCAAGTTATTATATAATAATCCAAAAGCATTCCTACAAGTTGAATCATTATATTGTTCAATTGCATGACCTATTCTAAATCCTAATTTTCCAACTCAGATTTAGAAATCCAAAACATAGATTAGCTACTTCTATGCATAACATTAAAACACAATTAAACACTTGATTTAAATCTGAAAAACATTAATTCATAAAAATAAATTACAAATACAAATCCACCATGTTCCTAACACAAATGGTTTAGTTACACATAATGAAAGAGAAGAAGGAAACAAATAACTATGATATTTATTCCTAAATTACCATAGATATGTGCCTTGAATTTTCAATCTTCTCTGGAATCCTCCTTCGAATGCTCCCAAAAGTGTGTAAAAATCCTCTCTAAAACTATCTCTTGAATCCTAATTATTATTCATCTAATGCCTCTCTTCCTGAAAAACTCTCTCTAAAACTCATATTAATCCTCAACTAAATAGATAAAATCTTAATCTTATCAAAATCCTTCAAAACTGATCAGAAATTGGCCCAATTGGGCTTTCTCGCACTTCGCGCGCTTGGGCGTGCAGACCAGCACGCCTGGGTGCGCTGTATCTGTACCCAGTAAATTCACGTGGCTAGCGCGCCTGGGCGTGCTGAGTAACTTTTGACTTCGTTTCTCTCCGTTCTTGTGCCATTTTCAAGGTCTTCTTATCCTCTTCTTAGCTCCAATAATATTTTCTCCAATTAAGGCTCCGAAATACCTGAAACATACCCAAAATGGATCAAAACGTTCAAAGGATTCTAATAAACTAAAAATTCCTAAAACTAATACAAAATACCTATATTTACAAGAGAAACAAGCCAAAACCCAAGCAAAAGGAAGCGAAATTAAGCCTTAAAACATCATATATTAGACATTCATCAGGTAATTATGGGATGAGTGACCTCCTGGGAAGTTTTCCCAGGAAGTGTGCGAGTGAGGACAAAGCACGCTGAAAAGATCCGTGTTGGTATATGGGGATAGTCGCAATCCATTTGACTGCCAGCGATGTTACAAACAGTAATAAGGAAATGGATGATGGATAAATTAGCAAGGTTAGGAAACAATGAGAGTGACAGAGTGGGTAGTTAATAGTGGATATGAAAGAGGATTAAGGATAGCTAATAAGGAAAGAGAAAGTAAGAATTCAGAAGGGAGAAAGGAATAAGTAAGTCGTGAGATAGAATTAAGAATAGTAAGTGAGAGAAGAATAAGATAAGATAGGAGGTCAGTTAGACTCTGTTAGAATAAGTAAGTCGTGAGATAGAATTAAGAATAGTAAGTGGGAGAAGAATAAGATAAGATAGGAGATCAGTTAGACTCTGTCAAAATAGGGCACAGGCGGTCCTTGTGACCCTGTGGGCTAGGATAGTTAACCCAAGCGGTCCTATGAACCCTGTGGACATGTAATAAAACGGAACATAACCCAGGCGGTCCTATGGACCTTGGGGACAATTAATAAAGAGGGAAATAATGAAAAGAAATGTAGGGAATAAAAGAAAGGAAAAGAGGAGTAAATAATGGAAATATGACTAAGAATGGGTAACGAAATCGATAAATAAAAGAAGTAGAATGTATGTTTATATCTTGTGTATGTTGTTTGCTTAATGTTTGTACTGGGTTTATTTCTATGCCTCTTTAAAAACTATCTTCCTAAGTTATGTGTAATGATACCTTTCTTACTGTTTTTATACAGGTACATGAACGGAGCTTACACTATTGCAGGTCGAGCAGGAATACTCTCCACCCCGTGGAGTGTAAATTAGACATGAGAGAAATATAGTAGATTTGGTTTTAGCCAGCTCATTTTGATGTAAAAATAATTCACTAGTTGTAGCCTAAAACGTGTACTATTTTGTGAAGCAAGGCACTGGTTCACTAGTTGTAGCCTAAAACTTGTACTATTTTGTGAAGCAAGGCACTGGTGATAGTGATCGAGGCCGTACCCGATACAAATAAAAACAGTTTAAGTATAGTACTAGGAAGTGACTCCTAGGTCGTCTCACAAGGAATATCTTATCAAGCAAAAGGTCGAACACATAGTATGCATAGAAAACAAGGGGGGTTTTGTATTGAATGTTGAAATCTAGAATCAAAATAGAATTAAATAAAAACGAAGTAACAGATAATAAAAAGCAGATAAACCCCTTTGGCTCCCGTTCACAACTCTATCATCGGTCACCAAAGATCAATTTCTTTCTCTTCACTGTCCAACTCGTGCGAACTAAATACTAAGCGAAAATTCAATTCTCACCCCAAAACCCTAACCTCTAATTAAGCATTAAAAGCAAAAGCATGGAGATTTTACGAGTTTGCATAAATTAAGCATTCATACACATGGATTATCTCTATAGAATGGAACTAAGCGAACCATAACATATCAATAAGCATGAAAACAGTGAATAAAAACGAAATAGCATTAAGAACAAAACCTCAAGAGTATGTGATACATTACCAAAGGGATTTAACCTAAGAGTTTAGCCTTCCATGATGAAATAAGTCAAAAACGTGTAGAAAAGGGAAGAGAGAGAAATCCTAGCAGCCACCACAAGCTTGGAGAGCAAAACTAAGCCTTCTCTAAGAGAGAGAGATTGGGAAAAACGTGGAATGGAATTGAAGATGGCTACTAGGTCTACACGAATTTTGCTTTTTTAAATCACAAAACGGGCCTAAATCATGGGGCAAATCCTAAGGAAAGCTAATCTCTAAATTAAATCTAAAAATATCTTATAGATAAAATCTAAATCTTAAAAGATATAAACTAAATCTCAAATAATCCTAAAGATAGATTACAATCTTCACTTCATCATATATCTTCTCTTCCAAAATTAAATCTTCACTCCCAAAATGTCCAAAAAGCCCTTGTGCCAAATATGACCTGAAAATAATAATAGATTAAATTAGGCTAAATAATCCAAATTAATTAAAATCCAGAATAATAGTCAAATAAAGTCTAAAATACTAAATCATTCTAAACAATGTCAAGTAGGCACCAAAAATCATCAATGAGAGCAAAATAAGGCTATGAATAATGGGAAATATAATGCTCATCAGATAGGCTGGTTGTAATGATTATATAAGTTTATGTTTTAAACTATTCTGGACTGAACATGTATTTAGGAAAGAATTTTTGGGATGTCCGAAATACAGGGGAAACTCTGTCAACTTTAAATGAAATTTTCAAGTTCATAAAAATCTTAAATAGTAATTAAGGTAAATATTTGTGAGGGTGTCACAAGACCCATGTCTGTTTTATAGATAACTACCTCTTATCCTATGCAATGCGCGGGTTGTTGATATTTTAATTTTTTGTTATATTAAATATTTTAAATTTAAGATTATTATTAAACTACAAACAAAAATAATTATACAATAAGATAGTGGTTCAAACCAAACACTACAATTAAATTTTTTTTATAAATACACTTAAAAAAATTAATCTAAATGATCTTGTTAATAAATTTTGTACTTCCTCGTATGAATAAAAAAATAACACTTTTTATATGAGATATTACTTTTCAATTTGATGGATAAATTAACGTTTTTTTATATGATTATCTACTTTAATTTATTGTGATAAATCAAAATTATATCATAATTAAACATTTTGACATTTTTATAATATAGCATAATGAATCACCAACATAGTATCTGAAAATCAAGTAATTATACTATGTTGTTGAAAATACATTAATTATGACTAAACTGTCACTTTAGTCCCTGAATTTATACAACACTTTCACTTTAGTCCTTGAAATTAACAAAATTGCTTTTAGGTCCCTGACTTTGTAAAAAGTCATTCACTTTAGTCCCTGAAATTAACAAAATTGCTTTTAGGTCCCTGATTTTGTAAAAAGTCATTCACTTTAGTCCCTGCCCTTAACCTCATCAACGTACGTTAACAGAAAGATGATGTGGCTATTTGGGGGCATTAAACCACATCATTTTTGCACAAGAGGCCAAAATGTAGGAAAAACACAACCAAAAACTAGTTTCTTCATCTTTTAAATCCTAAAGCTAATGGTGAAGATGGTCCACAGGAGTTTTTAGGTTCTTTAAAACCATGCATGAGCATAAACACCATTGACGATGCCTCTGCATTAGATAGGATGGTGCAGCTGATCTTGGGACCGGTGCAGCTGATATTGGCCTGATAGGTAGTTTAGCCCTAACACTAGATGATGCAGCCACTTCATTTGGAGGTTCTGGTTGGGAGAAATCTTGTGATGGCTGTGTTTGTGACATATCTATAACATCTGAATGAGGAGCAACAGCATTAGCAGCTGCAGGTGCAGTAGCATCATTAGCAAATACATTAGGATTAGAAGCAACATCTGCCTCTTAAGCAAAAACGATGTGGTTTAATGCCCCCAAACAGCCACATCGTCATTCTGTTAACGTACGTTGATGGAGGTTAGGGGCAGGGACTAAAGCGAATAACTTTTTGCAAAGTTAGGGACCTAAAATCAATTTTGTTAATTTCAGGGACTAAAGTGAATGACTTTTTACAAAGTCAGAGACCTAAAAGCAATTTTGTTAATTTGATGGACTAAAATGAATGACTTTTTACAAAGTCAAGGACCTAAAAGCAATTTTGTTAATTTCAGGGACTAAAGTGAATGACTTTTTACAAAGTCAAGGACCTAAAAACAATTTTGTTAATTTCAGGGACTAGAGTGAAAGTGCTGTGTAAATTCAGGGACTAAAATGACAGTTTAGTCCATTAATTATACATATCTATGATATATATCTCACAACATAATTAGAATACGTTTTATTAAATCACAATACCTGAATAAGACTATGTTATATAATAACATATAATTTTTTTTATATTATAATAACATATAATTTGAAAAATTGAAAAGTCGTGAATATTACATTTACTACATGCATAAACGTGGTGGCAATATATTTCTCATGTACACAATTATTTATTAAATTATGTGTTTCTTGAAAGTCTTTGTATACATATATACACTATTTATATATTCGAGCTCTTCCCTCCTATATGTTCTGGACTTGTCCCTAGACACAAGATAACTAGCTCTAAGGGGGTGCCGGTTGACACCCTCTAATCCTTTTGTTTAAATGATGTTGAAAATGTTTTCCATCTCCTTTTTGGGTTGTCCACTAAGTTTAGGCTCCAAGAACAAATTTACAAATGAGTAATAGATTACAAACCTCATTAGTATTCCCAAACCCCTTTTTTAAAAGTGTAATTACCATAATGCTTTAATTAAAAAAAACTTAGAATACAAACCCTTTTTTTTATCCTCAAACCCCAAAACCCTTTTTCTATCCATAAACCCCAAACTCCTTTGAGTTGTGAAATTTAACCCCCACAAATTATCCCCAAATCCATTTTTTTAATTTCACATAGTTTATTATCCCATTTTTTTTAAATTTTATTATAATATTATGTATTGAGAAGTTTATTATCCCATTTTTTTGCAAGGAGGCATAGACTACTCAGCTTTAATCAACTTCTGGAGTATGAAGACAGCTGGGAAAAAGCAGACCATCATCTGAGAAGCATTTCTTGCAATTCATCATGGGGACAAGGTGGTTCTTTTAGGGAGAGTATTGATACTGATAGAAGACCAACCTTTAGGAGGGTGTATGATTGGAAAAAGAAATGCACCACAGGAAATAAGAACCCTCTGGCTGAATAACTATCAGCATTGGTTAATTCGGTTAGGATTTAGGAATACTATAAGTAGGAGAATAACAGCTATCATAAGCATGTGAATTTTAAGTAGTGTGACTGTGAGTGGAGAGTCCAGATTCTCTCAAATAATCAGGGAATTCTTAGAGAATCGTTTACTACCTATTCTGAACCTAAAGTCATAATGAATTAGGGTTGGTAATTAAGGTTCATCAATATAATTATATAAATACAAATTCACATTCTTTCTTCTCTATCTAATTCATTTCTATCAAATGATTTCTCCCAGACAATTCAAATCCAGATGGATCAGAAGCAGCTCCTCTATCCAATTTCTCTTCAAACAAAAAAATGGGATAATTTTGGAATGAAATTAAAAAATTGGATTTGGGGATAATTTGTGGGGGTTAAATTTCACAACTCAAAGGGGTTTGGGGTTTAAGGATAGAAAAAGGGTTTTGAGGTTTGGGGATAAAAAAAGGGGTTTGTATTCTAAGTTTTTTTTAATTAAGGCATTATGATAATTACACTTTTAAAAAAGAGGTTTGGGATACTAATGGGGGTTTGTAATCTATTACTCTTTACAAATGACTGGGTGATTCTTTCCATTGTCAAGTGGGCATGACAATTTGGCATGCTTCCTAGTTTGTAGGTGCTTGGCCTATTGCCCTCAAACTTAAGGCTAAATAATTTTTTAAATTAAAAAAAAAAAAAAACAAACACACAAACCTTTGATTTTGAGCTTAATTTATAAATATTGGTCATGTGTCTATCTCATGACCGTATTAAAAATTTGAAATTTTTATGCCTCTATACATTGACCCATCAACTCTTTCCCTCTGGTTTATAATTGCAAGTCTTAAACCTATGAAGCCCAGATATTTCGAAAATGGAAAAGTATTGGTGTTGTACCTGTGTTCGGTACGATACGCGTACTATGATTCCTGATTCGTGTCTCAAAAGTATCCAATTATTTTATATTTAATTTTAATTATTTTTAAAAAATATTAATAATAATTTTAGGATACTTCCATATACTCCTTGACACTTTTTCGATACTTTCCAAATACTTGCTTGACTTTTTTTGAATTTTTTAATAATTATTTATTTTAAAAGTAACTTTTAATTAGTATTTTTAATAAAAATAAATAATCATTTTTTATGTCCTCCGAACAGTGGAGATTAATGGGTGTGCATTGATGATATAAAGTTTTTTACACCATTAGTCCATCATCCACCATTAATGTATTTATGGTCATTGACTTTTAGATAAAAATAAGACAAATGAATGGTGAATCATGAACTGATGATGTAAAAAAAACTTTACACAGTCGATGCATCATCTATTCTCTTTTTGTGATCATTATAGGTATGTACTAATGTAATTTTCAACTAATGACAATCTCTCATTTAAATTATTATATATATATATATATATATATATATATATATTTGTGTTCACGTATCCTATGACGTATCATATCTTGATTTTTCGAAAATTCTCATATCCGTGTCATATTGTATTTGTGTCGTACTAAGTATCGAGGTTTCATAGTCTTAAACCAACACAATCAAAACATACTTGAGCGCAAGATATTTGTGAGGTTGTTCTCGAGTTCAAACATGATTAAAAAAAATGATTTTGTCATGAGTGTAACTCTTGGTCGTTTATCATTAGCTTACCTCACGACCATATTAAAAAATTTAAATCTCTATATCCCATGTATATTGATCCATCAACTCATTCCCATTTGTTCATATAATGACAAATCTTGAACCAATTAACGATCAAGACATACGTAAGAACAAAGTACATGTCTGAGGTTGTTCTTGAGTTCAATCATGTTTATGAAGAAAGCTATATTGTCATGAGCCTAACTAATGACAGTTTTAAAAATGTGAAAAGAGCTTAAGATCGTGAACTTATCTCACAACCATATTTGTTGGAATTGACCTCAAACCTTTAAAGGGAGGTGAATCGAATTTTATTAATTTCATTAAAATATTTTTAGAATGAATGAAAAATTAAAATTATATCAATGAATTGGATTAAGCGTATGCGATTATTTTTTGTTAATAAATAAAATAGATTGTTGCAGAAACGATAGTTAACAACAAAAATAATCACAACAATAAGTAAAGATAAGGGTAATAGAAAAATACAAATCAACAATTTTTATCCCGGTTCTGGTCTCCCCGATGAATCACACATTCCGCTTCGGTGACACTTACGTCCAAGTCGTCAGCAATGTGCTTTGGATTCGCAGATAAAAATCTAGAAAAAATTATAGTCGAAGGTTGTACATATTATATAAAAAAAAATTTACCTGTTTGAGTTGCAAGTTGCTTTAAAAATGTTATACAAAATGGGTCAATATACATAAAGTATCATATTATACCTCTGGCAAAAATGATAGATAAGCCAACAAAATGAACTTACAAATAAACATATACTAGCAAAAATAACATGTATCACTTTCTTACTATTGATTGCTTAACAAGTAACACACGTTGCTTTCTTGCAGTATAGGCTTGATTTAAGTTTATACATCATTATTATTTCTAATTCACCCAGGGCAATCTCGTCACATGTGCGAGCATGTGCAACCGCACATGACTCCATTTTTTAAGGGCCTCAAAAAAAATTTATACCTTTATACTATATATTAGCATACTTATAAATATAAAAAACTTATTATTAATTATTATTAACATATTTAAAAATTTAAAAAAAAAATCTTATTGAATTGAATGTTAATTTGGTATTTGTTGAAAGGTGTGAAATTCGAAGAAAAAAATTATGATGAGAACCCAAGTGATATAGCTTCGCAATATGTAGAGGAATCATTTAGGTTTAATTTTTTCTTGCATATTGTTGATCAAGCAATTAGGTCGCTGACTAGAAGATTTGAACAATACTAAGAATCTTGTTTACTTCCGAAAAGTTGTTTTCATTAGATGATATAAACCTAAAATATTGTTATAAGCATTTAGAAACTCTGCTTAGAGTCAATAATGAATTTAATGTTGATAGAAATGAATTATATATCAAGTCAAAGTTATTTAGAGAATTCTTACCTCAAGAAAAGAAAAGGGCATTTGATATTTTGAAGTTTTTAAAACATTTAGATTATTTGCCCAATGTAATAATTGCATGTAGAATTATGTTGACTATTATTATTTTATATTGAGAGAAATTTCTTCAAATTAAAGTTGTTGAAATCCTATTTAAATTTTACAATATCATGGAAAAGGCTAAATACATAACTTGGAAAAAAAATATTGTACACAAGGATTTGGTTTGATTTTACTTCAAAGAAAGCTAGAAAGATGACACTTTTCAAATGAAAGTTCAAATATTGTGGGAGTGACTTAGAAAGTTATTGTATATAATAAAACATTTTGTATACAATAATTAATTTATATAAAATACTCTTTTTTTTTTTTTTTTTTTGTTTTGTTAAGGGGGTCTCACTGTTTATTTTTTGTAAGACTTAGGATAAAATGCAGTCACAAGCTCGATGCAGTTTCAGCAGTCAAGCATAACACCTTTCAACAAAATTGACTCTTTCTTTTGGGACAAGGTAAAAAATTCGAACAGTTCACTTTAACGCTTTGTTTGATTATACAAGAAACAATAGAAAGAACAAAAATATGAAAGAGAGAAGTAGGAGTTAAAGAAAAAGAATAAATTTTGTTATTGTTTAGTGTAAGAGGAAAAAAGGTAGAGAATGAAAAGAGAGAAAAATTAAGTTTTATCTTTATTTATTTGAATAGAAAAATGAGATGAGATAACTTGATAAAGTTGTTCAAAGACAACTATACCAATTTATATAATAAAAAAGTATTGAAATTTTCTATCATTAAATATATTAAATTAATAAATTTGTTGTCCAATAAGACTTTAGTTTGGAACATAATCAAACTAATATTTTTGTTTTGTATAATATCTTTTTATATAATTTATGTTTTAAAAGGCCATGTATACTATTAGAATATTATTTATTTTTTTTCAACTAATTAGAATGTTAACTAGCAACTTACAGAAAAAATTAATAAAAAAACAATACTAAAGACATCATATTAGAAAAAAATAATTAATGAATACGAGTGAAGAAAGATACATGGCAAATATATTTGAAGACAAGTAAGAAAGGTATTTTTGTAAAGAGCATACAAATCATTCTTTTGTTTCTACTCTCTTCACACTTTTAGAGAGAACTTTTTTTTTTCGGTCTCATGTCTATTTTCTCTTCTCTCCATTTTCTCTATTGAATCAAACAAAAGAAAATGGAATTTTCTCTTTCCACCCATTTTCTTTTATACCAAAGTGTAAGTGACTGGAGCCGAGCCGATCATATCCTGCACCTGTTTTCCCTCAGGTAGCAGCAGGGCGGAAAGAGAACTAATGCCCAAAATATTCCATCAAAGTCTCAAATATTCCAACACGTTATTTGTTCAATGAAATTAGTTTGCTTGTTTCATTATAGAAATTGTCTATGCTCTTATCATAAAAATGTATACTTGATATTCAACTGCCTCTTGGGCTCACAGTTGAGACAAGGGAGGAGATTCGGGATCAGGATAGCAAACTTCGATTCAAATCCTTATACACCAGCCATTTAAATTAAAAAACAAAATACAATATCCAAATCAAACAAAGTAAAAAAAAAAAAAAAAAAAACTAACATGCATCAAACCTCAAGGGTACAATACACCCTTAGAGGCTTAGACCATTTTTTCACAATCCTCAAACCTTCAGTAAAACACCAAATGAGCTCTTCGTATAAATTACACAGATACAACACGAGCCTTGTACATGATTATGTAAGCCATATGCCAATCACCTAGAGACAAAGATGAAAATTTTATTATTACTTAATCATCACATGTCACAATAGAAACGAAAAATATGTTGGCTAATCCTTTGAAAGAAAAGTTAAATAAAGGTATGCATAAGCAGATCTTTTAATATTATTCATGGAGGTAAAGTTATTTCATACTAGGCTCAATTAAAAAAAGGAAACAATAATTTTTTAATATTATCCATGTCTGCAAATCCTCACCTCCTCCAGATAACTTAGTGATGTCGTCTTCTACTCTTGGTTTGGGATTGTCATCATCATACTCTATCCATTTCCCTGCAAACAAAAAATATACAGATTACTTTGAAAAGACCAGGATGATGGTCACAGATACTACCAACCCCACAATTTGTTTAGGAGAACCAACCATTTTCTTGCTTGACCCAACCAACATAATGTCCAGAATCAGCACTTCTACCCTTGTGGGTCAATACAGCAACCAAATCATAAATTCCAGTCATCTGTGTTTCTTTTTCACCTATGGACGGAAAAAGAAGAGTAAAATGTAGGAAGAGGATTGGCAATGGAAAAAGATTTAGCACAAGAACATTGCGCTGGTTTTACCTTCTTCCATTGGAGCTACTGATGGCTCCCCCCCTCCATTTGACGAACCCTAAACCAATTGAACACAGAATGTATAAAGCATTATGCTTGGTTGAGCATATGGTGGCAGGTATATCAATATGCAATGATGATTTCATGCAAAATGGTCAAATACAGGGTGACCACAAAGTTAAACAATGTAAATTGCAAATATATCAAAACAAAGTAAAAATTACTTAAATATTAGAAACTGTTTTTTTACCCATATAAAAATTACACGTAATTATAAATTTATAATTGTACATTAATGATAATAATATATTAAATATCTTGTTTGAATATACAGCACTAACAAATAAGTGCACAAAAAATAAAACATGAGAGGATAAAATAACAAGTAATTAATGTCAACCATGACAATATATGTGTAACCAAAAAGCCAACTACTTGAAAACAGTTAATTAATGTCAAAACCAGCTGTAAATGTCCATAGAGAAAAATATAATAGACATCAATCCAGAGTGACTTGTAGTAAACCACTAGCATGCAACTCTTAACCTTGTGGGAGATAATCACGAAGAAACTACTATAAAAATATTAAAATAAAATAAAGCAGAGGTATGAAGAAAGTGAACAGAAAAACACAAACAGAGAGGTGATACAATAAGATAGAAGTATACAAAATTGATGAGTAATAGTTGTCTTCATGAAAAAATTAATGAAGTTATGTTTCGTGAAAAAAATTAAATTTCATTCAACGGGAGCATGAAATCCCAATCCAAGCACTCTAAGAGGAAATAGGATTTCCATACTCCACTGGTATTCTGTTGAATATAAGAATGAATCGAATTGCTATTCCATACATTTTCTGCAAGCAAACATGGAAATCAAGGATTGGAATCAACATTCCTGCATATCAAACCAGAAGTAAGTAGGGTTTTTCCTCACCTCAGCATCAGACATTTTTGCATCACTTTCCTTGTCAGCAGAGCTTTTCTCATTGACTTTCAGACCAAACTTCTTGCCTTCTTCATTTCTTAGGATCTACAGGTTGCGATGTACAAAATGAAAATATAGACCACACAGTCTACTTAGCTAGGATCTTTTACGTACAAAAAAATTCAAATGTCAAAACAGAGTGGATACCTGTCTAGGAGCATCCAACTTTTTGCGAAGTTCTTCAGAACAAAAATCGTAAACATCCAACACCAAAGGATAATCCACTTTCTGCGATAAGCAAGCGCAGTAATAAATTCATTGCAAAGATAGTGAACATTACTAAGGAAAATTATCTGGCCCCCAACCCTATCCAAAAACGGGAAAAAAAAAACGAGAAAAAGATGGTGAGCATTACCCGCAAGATCTTAGCCTTTTGATTGGATTCCCTTTTCCAAAAAAATCGAACAAACTGGACAGTCAAGTACCTTGAGAAGGCAATAATTGAAACCACTTTCAGAATTGCATCCATCAAAGAGCAATTAACAAGGAATAAGTGAAACTCACAAAAACAACCACAAGATTAAAACAGTTCTATTTGATGATCCGATTTCACCAAAACTCAACCAACATTTTAACTATGACCCGTGATAATGGCAATAAATATTATATCTTAAGAACTCTTTTGTATAATTTCTAAGATATGTAAACTCTATTTAGGAATATCATAAAAGATAAAATAGGGACTCATAATTAAGCTTTGTTACTTAACCAGTAACCACACTCAATCATAGTGATTAAGATGTACTGCTCGAACAATGCTCACTGTTTTTAACCACAAACCAAAGAAAGAGGTCTTGGCAGATTCAATGCACTAACCAAACCTATCTAAGCATGTAGGCCACATGAAATGCATCATTAAAATAAAACCTTACTAAAATTGGTAGTTTACTACATCCTTGTAATCATATTTTGT
The DNA here is from genome assembly GCA_037953625.1 of Crotalaria pallida. NCBI lineage: Eukaryota > Viridiplantae > Streptophyta > Magnoliopsida > Fabales > Fabaceae > Crotalaria > Crotalaria pallida. The sequence continues at coordinate 23,418,655 of CM075654.1, forward strand.
GTCGGCGCATATTTTTTTAGGGAGAGGGAATAACAATAACAATAAATTGCATTCCACTCATTGTCCCTGTCAAAGATAAAAATAACTATTGAATTGGATACGGTTCTTGAAATTGTATCAAAACCATAGTTGTCAGCAATTTGATCCTTGCCATTGCCTTTCATCATTATTCAATTTAAGTTCCGCACAAAAATAAAATGGGTCAGGCAATGTCTGTGATTCAAACACAAATGATTCTTGAGTGAGTCTGTGTTAGCAGCAATTTTTGTACTTCATAGCATCAAAAATATGAAATAAAGACGAAATTAAGACATAAGCAAGATGTAATCATGTAAATGCTTTATGGACTAAGGTTTTACAGAATGGTCTCACAAAAACACCTTTGATGCAAGTTATTATATCAAAGGTGGCTTGATATTTTGCAACTTTAAAATGTACCAGCTCCAAAACCACATCGTATTGACTGAAGAAAACGCTAAAAAATTATGGAAAAATAAAAATAAACAAAGGTAATAGACTAATAGCCAAAAAGAATATCAACCTTGGTAGGGCATTGATGCGTGATTCCTTCAAGTAGGTAGCACTACGACCCAAGGCAGGGGAAGCCTTCTCCAACTCTGATTTTAGTCCCTGCAAAAGTCAGCTAACTTGGTAAAAGTTCTTAAAAAGATGAATTACTTATCATGAGGAAAAACTAAAAAGAATTAAAATATTTAAACTGACAGTCACTATTTTTGCCCACTGCAATTTGGACTCAGAAACCATGTAGATTTCAACTATGAAATTTGGCTCACCCAGGGGAGGGGTCCCACATCGAGCTTTATTTATTCAGTACTCAGTAGGTATCAATTATGCCACACTAAGTTCAAATTTTCCGTGTGAAATGCTCTTCTGGGAGAATATTTAAGAGGTAAAAATATTTCCGGTAGTAGTAACAATTAACCATTCAAGAGTTAATTAAGTCAACAAGTAGTCACACATTAACCACTACTTGAACAACCAGTTAAATGGTTAATCTTATAAAAAAGCAATATTTTTACGGGTGATTCTTTACTTGCAAATTTCATTTTCTTTTGTTTTTTGTGTGTACATAACCAAACCTAAGACCTATGCCAGCCAAAGCAAGGGCCACCCTAGGTAATCAGTCACAAAATAGCAGAGCGGAGCAGGTAACCCCTAAATTGGGATAGCAGAAACCGGGGAACTGCGACACAACTTTGATTTCCGTCACGTCGGCCCCACACCATGCTCCGCTCCATGATAGCACCCTATATGGCGCTATTAACTACCTAGGGGCCACCTCTGCCCAAACCTAGCACCAAACTAAGAAAAGGTGTGTAGAGGTAAGAGTGCAAGAGATAAAGTTGAAGTAGTTGATTTTGCTTAACAACCAGGATCCCATGATCATTCAGCAACAGCACTAAACAAAACAACCTATGTCTTCATAAACTATGGCTAAAGCATTGCCGTCGTATTCTTCATAAACTGTCTTCAAAAAGGCCATTTAGCTCTAAGAAATTTTTAATTGATTTGCTTACATTTTTACTTGGTCTACATCTACCTCTAACTATTGCCTTACTAGGGCTTCTAATAAACTTCTCAGATACCAAAACAATCTAAGGTGAGACTATACCATCTTTTAAACAGTGGTGGTTGTAAACAGAATAATAGAGAACAGTAAAAAAAAATTATGGCATTCAAGTAACTTTTAGCAATCCACCATATTATTGCACTTCCTGATGCAATCGCACAGTTGTGTAGCTTGATCAAAAAAATAGTATTCCTAAAAGCTTGGAGTGTAGTGGAGGATGATGAGGGAAGAAAGATGAAGGAAGAAAGTGAGAGGTAAGAGAAAAACAGATCAAGTAACAAAGTTTCAACTTTGAACAATAAAAAAGCTAGTCAAATAAAACAAAAAAGATCACCTTTAGACTAGCAAGGAGGAACGCTTACATGTTTTAGTCCTTCATGCAGATGGTTCACCTCGTGCGATATATGGCATTTAAGTGAATAAACAGATTCTGTTTCTGAGCTTTCCTCACCACTCTCTTGGCAATGAATCCTAGCAATTTATCAAATCACCAACAGACAATGAGTTCATAAAAAGGATAAATGCTTATGGACACCAACAAACATTTTAAGAGACTTCAAAACATAAAAAATATGAATTTTCTCTTTTCATGCATCATTATGTGAACTAACCACAATACTAATGATAGCCTACAATGCTGGACAAGGAAACAGAAAACATACAAAACACAACTTAAGAACCCCTCCAGGCTCCAGCAATAAGACCCAATGAATCATGGACACATAATTGTAGGGCATAAATTACCAGGAAGTGAGCTTTGTCTACCCTCCCAAACCAGCCTAGTTCACTTCATTTGCAACATTCAACCTCCATAAAATGAAGAAAATATGCATTCTTATACCCTAATTTTTCTTGTATGTGCGGAGGGTAGAGTGCAAGGAGTAGAGGATTGGTTTGCTGCTGGGTTAAATCGAAAACTTTGTAATGGCTCTTCAATGGTTCAACCAGTTTGTGTGTGGATAAATGGAGAGAAGTTGAGCTCAAAGTTTGCTATATTGTATTGTCTCAATGGATAAGCAGTGGTCTGTGGCTGATGTGTTTCATAGAGTTAATAGCACATGGCAGTTTCCAGTGGGGAATTTCTATCTTAGAGGAGATGAAGATGCACCTTCAGGCTGTGCAGTTTGCGTTTCATGAGGAAGACCGGTGGGTTTGGAACTTTGATGTCTATGGCACTTGTACAATCCTTTCACGCTATGCTCGGCTGCAAGAAATTCATGCCATACCTCAAACTGGATGCTGATTTGCAAGTGCTATTCAATATTCAAGTCTTTTTGGGCATTTAAGAGTACAAGCCACTTGTTTTTGCATTGTAACCATGGGACAATGATACGGAAGGGGGGTTATGTGTTGAGTTGGTATCAATTTTGCTTTACAAGGTATGTTGTTGGAGCTGTACTTCATGTTCAAAAATCATTTTGTGTCGGAAGCAGAAGAGGATTGGAATGATTTTTTGGGATGTGGCCCTTTGGTCTATTTGGCTTTCAAGGAAGGATGTTATTTTTAATAATTCTGATTTTGATGTAGTTGGTTTATTGATTTGATTAAGGTCCGGTCGTGAGGCTAGTTTAATGTTGTTGGGGCTATTGGTTTTAATTTTTTAGACTGGTTTATTAGTCCATCTACCTGCCTTTCAATGGCTGTAGATTAGAACTCAGATAATGTACTGCTGGTTTTTGAGTACTTCTTGTACTCGGTTAATTCAATTTTTGGCTTATCCAAAAAAAATAATTGAAACCTGGCCACATAAGCAGATTGGGGGAAAATAAAAGGATGCATAAAGATGATAACTAGAATATACAAGTAATTGGGAGAAACACTGAAGCTATTAGATTCTTAAAACATACAAGACAAGTCTGTGTCAAATCACTTCTGCAAACAGTACCAAGAAATTCGATGCAAATGAATACAACAATAACAGCCAAGAATTATCCGAATAGGAGGGGTTGGCTAAATGGATCAAACAATGCCGCACTATCTGATCATAAATCTAACTATAAGCACGGAATATTTTATGAAACTCATAGCACATTAGTGGCCAATAGTTGTGAAATGAGTCTAACTATACCTGCTAATTAGTTCTATACCAAAAAGAGCCTTCACAGCATCAGGATTTTCACTGAAAAGTAACACAAATTAGTTAGACTGACATGGCATAAAGAAGTGATTGAGAAATAAACAATACACAATAAGGAGATATTGTAAAACGTGGTAACCCAATACGAAATTGCATTTTAACCTAATTTTGCCAGACATGCAGAAAATGGAACCCTTCAGTAATTCAATTTAAATCTGACACCTTTTTCTAAATAATAAGAGTAGTCAATAGAACCAAACAGCTGGGCTATGGCGGCCCTATGCCATTCAAGAACTCTTGTAGCATTGCATTTCAGTGTCACATAAGGCACGGATACTGTTATGGGTAAATCGTGGGTGGAATAACCGGAGGAGCAGGCAGTATTTCGCATGTCTGTTTGCACATGGCTTTTTCTGCAACCCATCCAATTTCTGACAGCAACCCATCCAATTTCTGACAGCAACCCATACATTTTTCAGCCAGGTGTCACTCTATTTCCACACAAGCTGACCCCTTTTCCAGGCCAAACCACCCCATTACTAAAATGTTCTCCACTTTGCAGCTTGCTTTGTTCCACGTGCAACTTTCTCTTTCTATTTTCCTGTCTTTCTTTTTTGTAGTCATTCTATCTTCTACGCACAAAGAACTTTTATTATGTTTTTTATCTTTTCTCTATGTTGTCATTCTATTTTTCAATCTAAACCATGATGACATTGAGTTTTGAATCCGGAAACTGTTAATTGTTCATGGTAATTTTTGTACTATCTTAGCAGAGATCCTGTCCACGCTGCATCACTGTAGCACCTTTGGAATCTGGCTACCATTGACATACAGGAGTGATTATATTTGTTACAGTGAAAAAGAAGAAACTTACCTAGATCCAGGGGACCTTAGAGACTGAGAAAGTGTGTATAGAAGTTGTGCCCAACATTCTTCAGCATCCTATAAAAAATGAAAAATTTAGTAAGTAGGAAAATTCATTAGAGCAGTAAGACTAATTCGATTAAGTGATATGCAAATTATGAACCTGTTGCATGAACACTCCATTATGCAGCTGGCCAAATTGAGGATACTTTTTCCGCAATACCTGGAAATTAGTTAACAAATCAGGACAACCTCATTCCTCCAACCACAACCCAACATTATGGCTGAGGAGCAGAATAGAAACCAATCATTAAAAAATTTAAGAGGAAAATGTTCAATGTACAATGAAAGAGGATAAGCTAACAGTCAAATGACATAAAAGAAGCAAAATAAAAGTTGTGGAGCATTAAAGTCAATATACTTCAGATGGAGATTTCAAAAGATCATAAATGTGTTGGCCACAATGTGAGCCAATTTTGTAACAAAGAACCATCATATGCATTGTCTGCCTAAATGCAATGTTGGGTGATAGAGGGTTGAGAGTTGAGACTGCACCTCAACCAATGGCAGGAGATGTTCAGATGGCTAAGTACCACCAAACAGAGGTGGCTGATAGCAAACAGACTAAAACAGAATATATGGCCACTATAAAGGCAGGTCCTATAACACTTCCACCCTTAAGAACCGATAGTAAACAAAAATCACGTTTACCAGAATGAGTCAAGTTTCTGTTGAAGTTTGTGAAAATTAATTTATATATATATATATGTATATATATATATATATATATATTGATATTGGGTCAATTCAAGAAAACAAATACGACAATTTACTCCCCATGAAGATAACTGAGTAGTTAAAACATAATTATTCCATAAGAATGCAAACAAAATTTGTGATACTACTCCTTCAAGATGTCTAACAACTTATTCTATACCAAACACAACAGTAATAAATACACACAGAATACATCATTATCTCAAATGCCAAGGGTCCAAAAATGTGGTACTCCTAACTCCCAAACCTAATCAAAAGGATATCTAGATAAACGAGTCTCAAATTCAAAAGGATTCAGAAAAAGAACAAAGTGACACAATATAACTCGTTATAAATGATATTACATTTTCAACTTGAGTCATGAAATCATACATTTGAACAAGAATTTTAATAATAATTTATCCAATACTATTGCATTACAACAACATTTCAAAATCCAGAAACTAGTCCTCCTAAAACCTTATCATATCATATAATGTAAAGATATAAATTAAAATAAATAAATAAATAAATAAACATTGCAGCAAATTAGTTAATAGTTATATAACACTAGATAATGTACCATCCAAAATTGCATTGGAGCTACAGGCTTGACACTTTTATCAAGCTCATTGAATAAATCACGGGTGGCAATGGTCAACATATGGGAAGTCTGATCGACATCATTGTTTCGTCCTGAATGTGTGTACCTGACCCCCAAGAAAGTTCACATATTGTTCATATATCAGCCGCAAATGCTACAAACCAAAATGTCAAATTTTGTCACCTTTGAGAGTACTCACTTAATCAGTTCTGACTTCAACTCTGGCACAGAATGGAGGCATTGCAATGTTGAGTTCATATAACAAGTATTTCCCAAATTGAAAAGACCTGCAGTATGTCCCTAGAAGAACCAAGCCCAAGGAGAGAGAAAAAATCAGATATTAAAACATAAAAGTCTTGTATTACTCATCCAAGCACAAGTAGAAAATAAACAAAGGAAAAGAAAATGAACCATGCATGTTAATTCAGAGCAGCCTTGTTATACAAACACAGCTATTCTCCTGTTCATGAAGTAATGTAAATGTATAGAGAAGAAATATTGGCACTTACAACAGCAATTACTTGCTCTTCTTCAGGAAGATCTTCAACAAAAACAGTTCCTTTCTCTGGAGATTTGACAATTTCATCCGCAGTTCCCATCATCATTAGCTTTTGACCCTGCAAAAAGGGATTATGCAAATCATTTAAATATAAAGATTCATGAAACACTGAATAATAGTACTAAAAACACACTCTAACAGCACTAACCGCTTTCACTCCTAATGTGGACCAATCTGCATCATCCTGGATTACAAGAAGTAAATGAGGAAAAAGAGTTATAAAACAAATTCATTATAATTAATGGAGTAATAGACTCGTGGGGAAGTCTTTTATAAGACCGGCAGCGACACATGCCAACTTACATTAATGAGTAAACATTTCAAAATCTAATCGGATTAAGCACACTCAGCATCAGTTTGCTTACAGTATCACATTTAAAAGTTTAACTATCTACTTACCTTTAACAAACCACCCTTGACCATAATTTTTTGTCTTTCTGGAGGTACTCCTGTTAGATCAAACAATTGGCACTTAAAAACATACGGGGGTTGGGTCATGTCTATTTCTACTTCTTTGAAAAGTTCCTTTTGCCATTTTACGCTCACTGCAGATAAAGATACAATGCAGTAGTAAGTAATGGAATCAAATATATTAAACAAAACATCACAAACTACCAATTGACAAGGCAAAAACCCCATTAGTAATAAACGGATTTTCAAATCTCATAGCAAACCTAGTCCCTCCACAGCCATCCTCAAAAAACAAATTCATTTATTGCTAATAATATTCAAGAGATATAAAACTAGGGGGCACTTGTTTAAGCTATTTTCAGCAAAAAATAATAATTTACAAATAAAAATCACTTAGCAAAACAAGGACCTCCGCACAGCCATCCCAAAAAACAGTTTCAGCTTATTACTAACTACATTCAAGAGATACAAAACTAGGGGTCCGTTTGTTTAAGCTATTGTCAACAAAAAGTGATCTTTTATACAAAAATCTCTCGTGACATTTACACGTTTGTTTGGTTGTTACTAAAAACCATAAGCCAAAAGACAACTTAAATCCAGCTTCTCCCAAAAAAAACTTAAATTCAGCTAGTGAGAAGCTATATTTTCCAGCTTCTAGAAAAAAGGCTCCTACAAAAGAGAAGAGTGTAAAAAAAAAACCTTTTTATAGCTGTAGATAAACCAAAACCAGAAAAACCCCTTCTGATTCACATAAAAGCTACACAACCAAAATCACTTTTAAAGAATATTTTAAATTCACTTACAACGGTCTCAAACAAACTGGACATAAGGCAATTAATAAGCAAATGGTTCAACTCCAGAACAAGTTAAATGCAGCTAACTACAACTCCAATCCCCAAAGTTCAATTACACTAACTAACATTAAATTTCCAATACCACAAATAATAACGAACCATGAAACCAGAAAACACTGAAGCCAAACCAAGCTCAACTAAAACAGCAAAAATACAAGAAGGCAAAGACATAAATGAATGAAATCAAGTTCAAATCCCTATCTTCGGTTAAATTTTCAAATTAACGAACCGCGCAACTTGAAAACGCTGAAGCCAAACCCAGCTCAACTAAAACAGCTGAAATTCAAAACGCAAAGACATAAATGAATGAAATCAAGTTCAAATCCCTATATTCAGTTAAATTTTCCGATTAACGACTTTTTTTCTCTCTCTTTCACAATGAAATATCACAGCAACACTGGAACCCTAATTAACCAACGCTACATCTCGATTATTTCCAAAACGCAGCAGAAAAACGAATAGTAGAAACAAAACGGCATCAAAACGAATGCATATTAAAACGAAAAACGAATTATCGTTCATTGAGAGAAGATGCGTGTACCTGTAATCATGGTTGTGGAGAAGAAAAGAAGGATCGAGAAGGAAGGAAGGAAGAGAGTGAGAAGGAACGAGAAGAAGGAAGAAGAGTTGTTTGAGATATAGAGAGGGGGGCAAAGTATGGCTTGAAGGAAGGGCAAAACGGAAAACGAAGAAAGAAAACGTGTTAATGCGGACTTACTTTATTGGGCTGGACTTAAAAGCCTGGCCCACATTCTTTTTCTAATGAGTCCTCCAATTTAAACCCCACATCTTATCTACAAACCCCATTTTAATTGTGAAAATTCAAAATTGCCCTTTATTCATTTTTTTACCGGTTCGGGGGTATCGAAAAAAAAATTTCAACACCCCCAAATCGAAAAACAGCCATGTTAAATCAACATATTTTTTTTGAGAGTTTTCGCTCGAAATAATTTTCTGAGTATTACCTCTCGGAAAAATCTTTGCTTCGGGGAACTGCTTGTTCTGACCTTTGTTTGTGAGGAAACCTTGACTGGAAATGTCACCCGTTCATCAACATATTATAAAATAGGAGAAGTTGAGGGTTAATCTTATTTTTCCTCCAAATGATAGTTTTTCCCTCCTAATTTCCTTTCTAATCCCAACCATTCATTGCATGTAAATCACATTCGTCCATATCATTTGATCGTGGTTTGTTGTTGATTGTTGTATGAACTTGCACCTTATTGATTTCTGTGAATTACAACCCAAATTCACACGCAGAACCTCAATTGAATATTAATCTGAAAGTAGAAGACCAATTGAGTATTCGATTTGACAGAGATGATTTTACACTTTGTTTTTCGCGTGTCTATGTTATGTCTTGTGTTCTATTATTTATTTCTAGTCTGTCTGAAACATACGCTCCCTTTATAATCTCCAGAATTCCCAAAGATCAGGGAGGAAATGGAGTCACCGAATTAGGAATGATTCTAGGAGTTAATGCTTTTTCAACGGTGGGAGTTAATGTTGTTTCAACGGTCACTTTTGAATTTGATTTGATTTCACTTAATCCTATCTGGACAACTGTTAGTGAGCTCGGCATCTGTCAACGTGCATTGCCGAGCTAGGGAACTTGAATAGCTAATCTGAACACAGTCTGACCGAGTTGATCTTATGTTGTCCATATTGCACTTAACAATATGAACATTGACTGATCTGATCTTCTGCCGACCATATCTGATCTTCCGCCGACCATATTTGACCAACGTTTGATCCGACCAGATAGCACTTTGAGCACCGAGCGCATCAAACTAATTTACTTCGTCAGAGCCGAGAGTCGAGCTGATTTAGTTGACTTCATCATGACCGAGGACGGAGCTGTGTGCCAAGAGCCGAGCTCATCAAGATAAACGACTTCAGCTACACAATGTCGAGGACCGAACAACACTTCATCAACACAGTGATTCATTCGGCTTTATCATTGGTCGAGGACAAAGCTCGACTTCATCTGTACCGCGAGCCTCATCAAAGGCCGAGGGCACAGTTCGACTTCATCTGTACAACCGATTTCCTTAATGGCCGAGTACATAGCTCGACTTCATCAACACATGTCTTCATCAATTTTGCCGAGTACCGAGCTCGTTCATTTGTCTTCATCTGAAACCTCTTGGAATCTACAATCTGAATCATTTGTCTTCATCGAAATTTCTGTGATTCAAGGCTGGAAATAAATTTGTGAAGAAACATGATAAGGGCAAAGGATCATTTAGAATTAATGAAGCATATGTGAAAATTTATATGAAAGAACCTCATTATCATAAATGTCATTTTGTGCAAATGTTGAATTCAGAATAAGTGCATAAAATGAAAATCTTGATTCTAAAAAAGATAAGCTTAAAGCTTATGTATGTTTGAGTCAAACTTAATCAAAGGTCCACATAAAATTTGGTGGATTGATCCTGGATTAATCGAAACATGTTTCTAGCATAATGAATTTTTTTTAATCCATACCATAAACTCACATGTAAAGTACGTGTTTGTGGGAATAAAGTGAAGGCTCTAGTGGAACTTGTCAGGATTTAATGTTTAATCCTTGACATTGGGCATCACCTAGACTCATTGGAGACCTTTTAGATACCTAGTTTTTCTAGGAGTTTGGTTCATTATCTAGGATTGATGTTACTAGATACTCTTTTATGTTTGGTTATGGATGTTTCAATTTATTTAAGTATAATCATCACATTGGTATTTGTATCTTTGTGATAATTATATAAATCGAATTTTAAATAAATGTTTGCTAATTTGTGGCATAAGTGTTTAGGTCATAAATCCGAGGAAAGAATGGAAAGCTTTATAAGGAACAAAATCTTTCTAGGTTTGGATTTTATTGTCCTAATTATTTGTGTAGATTGTATTAAAGGAAAGAAAACCAAACACGCATAGAAAGGAGCCACAAGAAGTACTCAACTTCTTGAAAATGTGTTCGTCAAAACTTGTGGACCTCGAATGTTAACTTTCTTTTAGAAAGGAAAAGGTATGTCATCATCTTTATTGATAACTATTCATGTTATAGTTATATGTCTAATAGTATCGTTAAAAATCTCAAGTAGATGATGCTTTGAAAATTTACATGAACAACATAGAAAGTTAATTAGACATATAGGTGAATGTTGTCAGGTATGACAAAGGTGATAACTTCCATAAAAGAAGTAATTAAAATGGGCAACATCCATGACTGTTTGTTAAACTCCTCAAGAAATCAGTTATTTGTGTGTAATACACAATGCCAGTTACACTGCAACAAAATGGTGTATATAGGGCATAATAGAACATTAATGAATATGGTTAGGGGTATGATATTTAGTCTTTACCCTCAATTCTGAATGTATGTCTTGAAACTGCCATTTGTCTATTGAACAGGGTTCCTAGTAAGACTGTAACATTCCGAATTTAAATTCTGATAATAATTGGAATAATAATAATATTATAAGGGGATAATTATGTTAAGGGAGGACTTAAGGTGATGGATTAGGATTTCTTTGAGTGCCATAAAGGAGTTAAGAAGTGTAGGCATCATATAGGAAATTTAAAGAAGACCAAATGAGGGTTAAAAGCGGCGTTTTCGGTATTTTAAATATGCTATATTAGGAAATTAGAAATAAAAGATTTACAACTCTAAACACAAATTCCACCATTGGATGTGAAGATAAGGGTCTTAGGAAGCGATCTTTCAAATTTGAGCAAGATCCAATGGTTAACGAAGGAGATATGACATTTTTAATGCAAACAGTTCCAACAAAAAAAAGGGGAGCACGCCCAGGCGTGCACCAGGTGCGCCTAGGCGCGCACCAGACGCCCTTAAAAACCCCAGCATCCCCATTCAGCCGCCCCAACCACCTCCCCCTTTCTTCTTCACGCCCTAAACCACCTCCAACCACCCAAACTCCATTTCCAACATTCCCCCATGAAATCAAGACAAGATTTTGTGTAAAACCCACCTAAATACACAACCCCATCATGTTATCTTCTCTATTTCCTTCTCCCTCTCTCATGGAGCTTTTTCTCCTCCCTCCCTGGACCGCCGTCGTGCTACCACCGCTAGCCACCAAGCACCACCGCAGCAACCTCTCATGGCCATCTCTCTCTTCCACCTCGTCTTCTCTCTCGTCTTTCTCTTCCAGTCATGGTTCGTGACTTGTTGCCCCAGGGTCCGATCCGTCGCCGCCACCCGGATCGAAGCTCCCGGTGTGGTTCTCTTGCCGACACGAATCGAACCGCCATCACCCTCGCGAGCGAAGAACCGAACCGACGCCGTCACCGTTGCCGTGACCGACTCCCCCCGACGTGCTTAGAATTGAAGTTTAGTGGAGGCGCGAAAGTGAACCGGGCTAGGACGGTGTGAGCCAAAGCAGAATCTCCCTGCCGAGTCACAATCCAGGTTTTATTAAAAGCCCGAGGTAAGACGGGTTGTATTACCTTTACTTAGAGAGTAAATTCTAGGATGCTATATTGGTGACTAAGAATAGGGTAATTAAGAAAGATGTTAACGAACCTTAGGGTAGTCCCCGCTGATATATATGGAGTATTTAAAATTGTTAATGGGAATCACACCTTAGGGAATAGAATGTATGTGCTTAGGATAAGGTCCGGAATGAATGAGTGTATTTAGGATATTAAATTGGTTAATATTGAATGAAAACATAGAAAAACATAAAATAAAACTGAGGGGAAAAGTTAAGAAAAACCAACAAAAACGTGAAAGTGAGAGAATAAAGAAAAGGAGAGTAGAATTATTAAACTGAAAGTGAGATAAAAGAGGAGTTAAAATGCGAAGACAATAAGTATGTGCGGAGTGGACTTAGTTAAGAGTTGTTAGGATTAGAGAAATAGAAACTAAATAATAAACTAAATTTCAAATATAAATAGGAAACCGGTAAAATAAATTGGTGAAAAGATAATAAAACGAAAAGAGAGGATGTTATTATGAAATTTAAATAGAAAGGTGTAATAAAATAGGGAAAATAAGTTAAGCTAATAGGGTAGTTAAATAGAATGGAGTCAATGAAATATGAATAATAAGTTAAGTAATAGTGTGAGATAGAGGAAACAAAAAAATAACCAAGAACTAGTAACGAGAATTAAAATATAATGTATATGACCAAACCAAGTAGAGTTAGTTTAAAATGAGAATAATTAGTAAAGTGAAATACTTAAAAATAAGAAAATAAAGAATATGATAATAAGTCACTAAGGAAAGAAAGGAGAGAAAGGAGAATAAGTAATGGAAACCAAAAGAAGTGGAAAGGTAAATAATTAAGAAAGAAAGAAAGAGAACAACTGAAGATCTGTTGGACTCAGTCAAAATAAAAGTAAAGAAAAGTAATGTGATAAAGAAAGAAAGAAAGAAAATAAACCGGCGCGAGCCTAGCGAGGCGTGTCGGCATTAAAAGAATAAATCGGCGTGAGCCTGGCGAGGCGTGTCGACATTAAAGATAAAAAATAAATCGGCGCGTGTCGACATTAAAGATAAAAATAAACCGGCGCGAGCCTGGCGAGATGTGTCGGCATTAAAAGAATAAATCGGCGCGAGCCTGACGAGATGTGTCGACATTAAAGATAAAAATAAATCGGCGCGAGCCTGGCGAGGCGTGTCGACATTAAAGATAAAAATAAACCGGCGCGAGCCTGGCGAGGCTTGTCGGTATTAAAAGAATAAATCGGTGCGAGCTTGGCGAGGCGTGTCGACATTAAAGATAAAATCGGCGCGAGCCTGGCGAGGCGTGTCAGCATTAAAAGAATAAATCGGCGCGAGCCTGGCGAGACGTGTCGACATTAAAAGATAAAAATAAACCGGCGCGAGCCTGGCGAGGGTGTCGGCGTTAAAAGAATAAATCGGCGCGAGCCTGGTGAGGCGTGTCAACATTAAAAGAAAAAAATGGTTTCGCTGGCAGGCGGGCGGAAATCACTGTCATCACTAAAAGAAATAAAGGAAATAAAATGTAATTGGCTCTCTGCCAAATAATGAAAAGATAAAGAAAGGAAATAAATGAATGAATGTGAGAAAAAGAATTGAGAGTTAAAAATGAAAATAAATGTGAGAAAATGAACAGAGAATTAAAAATGAAAAGAAATGTGAGAATAAGAGAAGAACTAAAAGAAATTAAATATATGAATATTTATGTATAAAGCATGTTAATAATAATGTAGGCTTAGTTTATTACTATGTCTTCTTATAACTTTCTAAGTTCTGTGTAATGCTACCCTTCTTGCTATATTTTGCAGGCACAGAAGTGAAGCTTACATGAGTCATGGCCGAGTAGGATTACATTCCACTATGTGGAGTGTACATTTAGTATGAGTGGACTGTTGTTTTGTAATTTAGAACATGCTGTAGTTGTATGCCCTGAATCTTGTACTAACAGGGCGTTAGGATTTAATCTGGCTATAATAATATTATGATTTAAGTTGTTAGATAATTCTGGACTAACAGGTTAAAGAAGAAATTTTTTGGGAAGTTCGAAAAACAGAGGAAACTCTGCCGTATTTTCGAAAGAAACTTTTATAAGTAATCGAGTTTTTAAAATAATTTTTCAAACACCATTTTTAATAAAACTTAAAATTAACCAATTAAAGTGAGGTTGTTACAAAGACAGTGCCAAAGATAATTTTAAGCTGTGTACTAACAGGATACCCAATTTAAGGCACTCGTATATTTGCGGTTGTTGGGCAGAAACAAGGATTGCAATCAGCAATAAAAGAAAATAGATATAAAACATCAGTGATAATTTCACTGATTATCCAGATAAATCAAAATGTATAGACCTTATTGTTCTAACCATAGTACAAGAATTGTTGAAACTGAGAATGACAAGTTCATTGAGAATGGTGAAATTAGTGTGAGTATAGTTCCACATAAAGTGGAAATTAACGGAGTTAGGGTGCAAGTTCTTGTAATTTGCTCTTCTACCTCAACAATAATTATTTCTTTTATTGTTGAATCGTATAACAATAAAGTACGAAAACATTTAAATGAATTCACTATTCACAATGATTTTATTGTAGAAGAACCATGAGAAATAGTATTAAAAAAATTGTTATTTCGAACGTTTGAGTGGTTTATCTACAAGAATATGAATTTGACTTAGTCATTAATGATAATAATGTGTTGTTTTCACAAACCGTATGTAACATCCCTAACTTGATTCCTAGTATAATTGATGATGGGATAAGCTTAGAGTGAAGGGAATGAAAATATTAAGTTAGAATTAGTTGAATAGAAGTGTAGTTTTGGAGTTAGAAACATAGAACTTTACGAAATTAAAAATACGATATATTTCTAGCTCAAAACATGAATTCCACCGTTGGATCTGAAGTTGGATACATTTGGTAGCTTGCTTTAAAATTTGGGCAAGATCCAACGAATTGCAAAGAAGTTATAGCCTTTTGAAGTACATGCTTAGCTAATAAAATCGGTTTTTCCCTCTGTCGCTCAAGCGAGAACATGCTCGCTCAAGTGAAACGCTTTAATTCAGACCCAAACTTACTAATTAGTTTTCGCTCAAACGGGAACATGCTCGCTCCAGTGAAAATTTGGTTCGCTTAAGCGATAAGCTTTTCGCTCAAGCGAAAACGGCTCGTGTCAACCCCAAAATCACTGATCAATTTTCGCTCACGCGAAAAATCGCTAGCTCGAGCAAAAATGGTTTGAGTAGCTTAGTGAAAAACACGTTTTGGACCAAAAAAATCATGGATTCCTATGGAAGCCATCATTTTCAGCCACAAAACCATACTCCCTCATGCAAACATACACAAAAAGCTAAGGCAACACTCAACACACTCACAAACATCATCTTCCTCACATTTCCTCTCCTAGGGATCCAATACTTCTTCACCATTTTCCTTCCATTGATGCTCACACAAGCTCATCAATCATCAATCATCAATCATCAATCATCAACACCATTAAGCAAGAGAAATGAGTTAGAGTTTCCACCCTATTCTTCCTAAGTCTGACGTCTCTCTCTCTCTCCCTCCTCAACTCCATTGGTTTCAAGCTCCATAGCCATGGAAACTCTTGTGCACTCATGCCTCATCAAGATCAAGTGAAGGAGAGCTCACTTCCCACATACAACCATCACAATAGAATTATTCATCATCATTGGATATTAACTATTTTGAGGTGGCAACTCACACTTGAGGTAAGGGGGTGAGTATTGGCTTGTCATAGGAATGGGTATCCAACTAGTTATAATGATTTGCTAGGATTTTATTTGATTAGGAGAGTAACTAGAAAACCCTAGGCTAGTGACAAATAGCATTAGTGTGGTTAGAAAATAAATAATTAAATGAGATACTAGGTAAACTGTTGAGAATGCATATTTGATTTAAATGCTAAATGTAGATGTTTGTGATTACTTGTGCTATAAATACTTATTTATGAGTGTATATTGTTATTGGAAATAAGTAGTATATGTTTGATGCTGGATATTTGGTTGTGAAAATGGTTATATAAATTGTAAAGGAAAGAATTGGAAATGTAATTTATGATTTGAAGTGGGAACTGATCATTTGGGGCACTAGAACACTAGGTACCTGGCTAGGTGTTCCAATTATCTGTTAGGGTCAATTACCTGCCAGGCCAATTACCCATCAGGCCAAACCGCCCTGTTAGGCGCTGGTGTGACCCATGGATCAGTTCCTTGCTAAATAAATGAAATAATTAATGGAATGGTATAATGTGCATAGTCCTAACAGGTTATGGTCTGGATGGGTGCAAAGTCCTGGGCAGGTGCCAAAAATCCCTAGACAGGTGTTCCAATTACCTAGCGGGTGCTCAAATCCCAGTGGTTTACATAAAAATGGGAATGAGAAAAGGATAATGAGAAAAGGAAAATGGAAATGATGTGTAAATTTGGAAATGATTGGAAATGTGTAATATGTGAACTTTTTGGTAATTGTGCATGGCTTAATGGCTTATTATGTCTAATTAGAAACTGCCTTTCTATTTCATGTGCAATGCTCACTCCCTTAACATTTTTCAGGTATTGAGATCGAGCTCGCACAGCCACGGCAGAGCAGGTGCACTCTCCCTCACATGGAGAGTAGAGTCTAGTTTTAGTGGGACAATGAAAATGTCCTGGGCCCGACTAGAATGATGATGATGTGATTTATTTTTGTTTGTAAAAATGTAAATATATACTTTTGGGTGGGCCCAGGGCAGCCTCTTTGGAAGGGGTATTTTGGGAAAACTTATGCTATGCTAAAAACTTGTATATATCTGCTGAAAACTCTGATAATGACGTGACTGCTGATGGGTGCACAATGTTGCACAAAATATGTTTTAGCCCTGCTGACAACTGAATGAATATGAATATCTAGTTTAAAACACATCGTAGGTGAAACTAAAATTTTGGGAAAGTCCTAAAAACAAAGGAAACTCCGTCCATTTGGTCGGAGAAATTTCATGAACAAATGAATTAATAAAGAAATTTTTAAGTCACTAATTAATTGAAGGGTAGCTAAGGGTAAAATTAACTAGGGTGTTACACCGTAAGTTGTGATAATACTGATAAATAGTTACATATCATTAAAGTATTAATAACTATTAAATATTTTTGTTTGGGACCTTGTAGAATTGCCTAAAGGTTGCACGAGAGTTGGGGGTAAGTGAGTCTTTTAGACTAAATATAACTCTCATGACAACCTTGAACGTTACAAGTCCAAATTTGTTATGAAGGATTTCCATCACAAGGTTGACATTAACTATAAATGAGGTATTTAACCAATTTCCTGAAAGATTTATTCAGCATTATCATCATGACACATGTAGTCCGTAATGATTTGGAACTGCAGTAGAAGAATGTGAAAACAACCTAATGAATTTTATAGGAGGATATTTACTTGGATGACCCATTGATGTGGTTTTCAATTGAAAAGAATGAACACATAATGTGCATATTTGAGGATATTAATATACAAATTTAAACAAACGTCCCACCAATAGTATCGAAAAGAAAGTCAATGATACTATTGTTTTTTTTAGGTTTAAGGAAATACAATTAACTTGTGTAAGTATCTGAAGGTCAGTGGGAGTGAGTTTATTATGTTGATTGTGTATTTTATTATATCTTGCTTACGACTTATTATTTTAGTCTTTTACACTAGACTAAGAAGTTTTTTCTAGTAACTTTGAATGAAAGATATAGGTGAATCGAGCCATGTGATTAGAAAATGAATATTCTAGAATATGTCACATGAATTGTTAGGCTTATCTCAAAAATCATATATCATTAAAGTACTAGAATGATTTAGAATGAATAAAATTTACATTAAGGAAGTATTAACTATACTCATAAAGTTTTGAGATATTGGCATGGAACGAATAAATACATGCTTACTTCTGTAATGAATGATCACATTGAGGTGATCAGAATTTTGAATTTGTTGCAAGTTTTGAGGTTACAATTCAAACTAATTGACTGCAAAATTTTATGTCGGGGCTTAGAATTATCGACAATATTTCTTAACTGCTGAAAACGTACTGTGGTGTTTTGCAGCAATGACAAGTACTATAAAGGTGCTAAAAGTATATGAATGAACTACCTTGTCTCTAAAGAATGAGATTAGAAACAAAAATTGTCAATAGAGCATATTAGCACCAATCTTATGATTGCTAATCCCTTGAAAGAAGGGTTATTGCCTAAACATTTATTGAACATGTTGAAAGTATATGCATTACTGTTATTAAGTAAAATTGAATTTGATGTTGACATCCTTATGTATGATGTAATTGATGCTTTGAACTGAGCTCAGTTATGATATGTTCGTTATGTTTCTGATTACCTGTTTTCTAGAACGACATGCATTATTGTATTAGAGTAATGTAAACAGGTATTGTCCTGAAAAAAGACATTATGGACCAATTATGTATTTCCCAATTATAGATCGTGTTAAGGAAAAGACTATTTTGTGGTACATGGAAGGAACTATGTCGAACAAATGATGTACAACCGTCATGACTCAAATTAGTGTTATCTTTAATCATGATTAATAGAGTATCTAAGTATAAAATGATTTAGGCATATAAATGCGCATTAATTTTTTGTTTAATTATTTTGTTTATTAGATCATAATGTTAAATTATGTCACATGAGCCAAGTGAGAGAATGTAAGATTTTAATATCTTAGTATGTCTCATGTGATGTGCATGTGACGTATTGATGTGTACTTAGTAAATAAATAATTAAATATTAATGAGCTAAATCATAATTAGATATAAGAGAAGTTTTTTCTGAAGGCTCATTAGCTTGATGGAAGCTAATGGATAATAGTTAGGGTTTTTATCTATTTATAGGAAACAGATCTTGTTCGTGGCTATAAGGTATTTTTTTCTCTCCCCATCACGAAACGACTAAACAAACAGAATAGAAAAGAATAACATAGGAGGCAAAGGAATAGAAACGTGTTTCGTGACTTTTGATCAAAGGGCGTTTGGAGAACTCTCTTTCAACTCTAGCAATGGATAGAGGTTAGTAATCGCATTCCTTATTGTCTCTATAATATGTGAAAGTCATGTAATTTCAAGATCCTTATTATGATAGTGGTAACGAATAAATTAAACTACAACTTATAATGTTATGTATAGTTTCACTTATAGAAATTATAATCAACACATTTTTCTTTACTCCACACAATTAGTTAGCAAAGGTCAAAATTTCATATAAAGTAACACAGACCAACGACAATGAGAAGAAGATGTATGTGACAATGTACATGGAAATAGTCGAAAAAAATGCAAAGACTGAATGTGAATACAAAAAATACTCACATTAAGCATAAAATCCTATTATATATAGTTATCATAAAAACTTGTAAAACTTGACTAATCTAGTTAAGTTCAAATTTTAATATTTTTGTTGAGGATAATTACTTTTTTTTTAAAAAACTGAGGATAATGATTTTAGATGTAGATAATGATTTCATATATAGACAATGATTTGAAAAAATTGAATAATTTATTTAATTTTAAATGGTAATTTTGGTTGGAGATAATGTTTATCTACCTACAATTGCTCTGGTGCGAGGAAAACTTCAACAACGAATATGGTGCTTCGAAAATTTCTCCGACAAACGTGATGCCTCGAATATGTGTCTTTATATATATATATATATATATATATATATATATATATATATATATGGTAGACAGTTGATTACTATTTAAGAGGTAGTAAACGTAGTTTACCAATATCTTTATACTATTTTTTAATTACTTATCTTCAACTCTTAGCAAATCCGAAAAGATGTACTTCCTTTATCCCACAAAGATAGAAAAAAATTGTCAAAAAGTTTTGTCCCAAATAAAAGTTATGATAATGATAAAAATTCATAGAAATTGTATTATGAATTGTGAGTGATTAATCAATATAAAATGAGTTAAATTATAAGTTTGATAATTAGTTGATGTGGTAGTCAAAATATAATAAAAAATATGTCCCTTTAAATTTTTTCGGCTCTTTTAAATATTTATGGAATGAGTAATAAATTTTTAAAAAAATATTAATTAGTACTTGTAACACCCTATCTTTTTTTTTTGTTTGCCCACCCGGTTTCCTAAGTACTATTTAGGTACATCCGGATTCGACCCGGGTCGCGTGCTTGGCTATGGCAGGTGAGTCTCCCAACATGAATTTACTACACTAATTACCCCAATTCGATTTTGTGATTTGAAAATTTCTTTTTAAAACCCCTTAACTAATAAAAATCTCCGTCAAATCAGACGGAGTTTACTTTGTTTTAGGGACATTCCCAAAAATACACCTTTCCTGTTTAGCCTGCATAAAATCTTTCGTTTAAATAGCAGAAGGCCAGCAGGGCCAAAATATAATTTCAGTTCATTCAGTACATCATTTCCGAAAATATAAACCATCTATTGTAGTTACTTAGCTTCCGAAAAGATAAATTGAATATTTATACATAAAGTTCTTCGAATAAAACCCCGACCAAACAAATGGTCATAACCCCCAACTAATTACACTCCACGACGTGGAGTGTACCCCTGCTCGGCCACGACTTGTGTAAGCTCCTTCTGCACCTGTAATAAAAATAGCAAGAAGGGTAGCATTGCACAGAACTTAGGAAATAATCTCTAAAGAGCCATAGCAATAAACTAAACATATTTACATAAAACAATCAAGTTATTCACAATCAATTTCATGCATCATTCTCACTTTCCGTTCTTAACTTATTCATTTTTTCTCACTTGTCTTTCCTTTCTATTAATTACTTTCCTTTTATTCACTTTCTACTTTTCTTTAATTTCACCCGATTAGGACATTTACACCTGTTAAGACATTTACATCCAATAGGACATTTTCACCTGTTAGGACATTTGGCACCCATCAGAACATTTCCACACCCATTAGGACATTTCATACCCGTTAGGACATTTCATACCCGTTTAATTCCTTTAGCCACTTAATTTCCCATGCCCTTTAGCCATTCTTGTTACTTAACTTCTTTTAATTGCGCATAATGATCCGTGGTGACACATTCTACACCTAACGGGATCTTTTCCACCTAATGAGACATTTTTACCTAATGGGACATTTGAACCTAACAGAAAATTTGCACCTAATGGGGCGTGTCACCCAACCGGATCATTATTAAGCGCCACGAACACAAGCACATACATACATCACATACACAAAGACAAACACATTCCTTTTTACTCTAATTATTATTATTACATCACATTGCATCATTACATCACATTGTGCCAACATCACTAACTCCTTTTCTAGGTTATAATATCTAGCTAATTCTTATTATCTTATATTCATTTTAAACCCTAGCCATTTTTTCCACATCATCACCAACAAACTCATCCAAATATTACAAGCACACATATCAAATACTCAAAATTCATAGATACATATTTGAGTTTATTCTTTTATTTTTACACCTAACTTATTACTAACACCAACTACCTTAATGCTCATAGTTATAACTACTCTTTCCTATCCTTAGTCAGCACTATAATCACCCTAGAAATCATGCACTAAATAATGGTAACACCCCCCTTCTTACCTCTATGAAGATAGATAGCAACCAACATACTCGAGCCTTACTCCTTTGCCCTAGCTTCTTAGAATCTCAAACCCTAGAACCTCCTTTGAAACCTCAAAAGTACAAATGTGTTGGTATCTTGCCTAAAGAGGATTGGAATGGTGGAAGAGGCTTCTCTTTTAATGGTTTTTGAGAGGGAGGCAAGAGAGAGTGTATGCCTCCATGGTCATGGAGTTTAAAGCTCAAGAGAGGGAGAGAGAGGAACGTGAATGATGATGATGATGATGGCTCTTTGATCTTGATTCTTGGTCTAGTGTGGATGATGAGAGTGGAGGGAGCTAAGCTCTCAGGTTTTCTAGAGCTTGAGAGACAAGAAAGTTGATGAAGAATAAAAAGTAAGAAGAGGAGGGAATGAGTGAGTTGTTGGTTATGT
The DNA here is from genome assembly GCA_037953625.1 of Crotalaria pallida. Taxonomy (NCBI): domain Eukaryota; kingdom Viridiplantae; phylum Streptophyta; class Magnoliopsida; order Fabales; family Fabaceae; genus Crotalaria; species Crotalaria pallida. The sequence continues at coordinate 23,440,850 of CM075654.1, forward strand.
TTTTGTTTTATTTTCATTTGGAAATAAACATGTGGTCCTAGTGAGAAGCTTCCCTTGGCAGCTTGGAAAATATGTGGTTATAAATTAATGGCTTCTTGAGGAAGCCACAAGTGACTGGTTGAGAGGGACAAAGGTCTGACGCACGCGCCTGGGCGTGGGGAACGTTGTGAGAGCCATCTGTTTTGGCTCTGGTGCTCGGCCATGATCCCGTAAGCCTGTAATTCTCTCAAGTGTCCCATCTCGGTGTGTTATGAATCCAACCAGATCGTGGTCGGTGCTCGTATACTGAGTGTTAACTAGTCGGCGTACGATCGAATCGATCGGACTGGAGTCATGCGGATTGTATTAGGACTTCGGTGCTCGGATCCCTGGAAGCACCTACTCGGAATGAGACAGGTAAGGTGAAATGCTCGGCGCGTGGAGGCCGAGATATCTTGGCATCGATGCAAGATCGATTCAGCCTATCGATGATCGACCAGTAAGAGGCCGAACTTATAATCGGTTGACACAAAACGACTTGTTGTGGTCGACTGGTTACTGCTTATGATCAGCTGACACGAAGCGACTCGTTATGGTCGACTGTTTACTACCGAGGGGTGTGAAGCGAAACGAGATCGGCTTATGACCCTGAACGTCGCTCGTTGGTCGGCTAAGATGGGATAGGTCGGACCAAGGTCCGATCCACTACACTTAAACCATCTTATTCTTTGCTAAGACTTCCTAACTACTTCACAGAATGATTGCAATCGATTATCACCCCACGGTAATCGATTACATAACAGATTGTTACATTCTGATGACTTCTAACTCTATGGCATATTTCTCAACTCCTATACCCATTTTGGGCTTTTGGCTATGTTTTTACCTCCTTAAACCCTAACTTATTCTTATGATTTCCATTAGTTTCACTTAGAATTATTCTAATTAAGCTTGAAACTAAAAATCGGGATGTTACAATTCTCCCGCGGTCTCTAATATTAGAAAAAACATATATACTTATCTTGGTTTCAAATATAAGAAAAAGTTAACTAATCTTCTAACCTCAATAACAATTATTCGTAGAAAGTTGTTGTCTCATTTAATTTTTGTTTTATTCTCAATGTAACTTTTCTAAAGTAGCATTATGCTTTATCAATTTTAGAAAATTAATTGCATTCAACTAATTTACTTAATAAGTATGAAATTAGTTTTTTTTCTTATAATAGAGACGGAATGAATATTGTGATAGAAATGTGTCCAATACTTACAAAATGTAAAATATATACAATATTCATATAATAATAATATTGTACCTCAAGTTCACAACAATAAAACTTTAAAATAGAAAAAGTCTTAAGTCATCACCATAAGTAATCAAAAAATTTAAAATATAATATATATTAAATATATTTGTTTAATAAATTCAATCACTAATGATAATTTTCTAAAGAAAAATAAAATATTAAATATATTTTATAAATAAATTCAATTATTATTGGTAATTTTCTAAGGAAAAGTAAAAAACATCTTTGTTACTACTAAGTGTAAAGCTAGTGACCTGATAGAAAAATCAACTAATCAAAAGCCACCAAGCCAAGGTGATGCACATGACAAATATTGCACTATATATTATATATAAACAAATAGATACGTATATTTAAAAAAGTTAAAAAAAAATGTGGGGCACTTCCCCCCACTAGTGCCTACATGGATCCTCTCCTGAGTATAATTACTAAAATTATTGGCTCCCCCAAAATATTTTTTCAAGCTCCACCACTGGTTGGGACGTATCGTATGTTTTTTCCTATCCACCTTGTTTTCTTTCCATAAACCCTGATGCTTTGTTTGGATGCGAAAAGTAAATGAGAGGAAAGAAAATAAAGAGAAGAGAAGAGAAAATGACGGGAAAAACATATCTCTTCTAACATTTTAAAAGCAAAAAATAAGAAAATAAGAAAGATAATGTAATTATGACAAATGTCTTTTTTATCCTTACACTATAATGTGTGGGTTTTCTCTATTCTTAAAGTATCTTATAGGTTATTAGGATAAACTAATTGAACGAAATCCACGACTTATGGCTCATATTCTTATCAAAGCCTTAAGTGTCGTTTCAATCTCCTTCTTTGCAATTGAAGATTATCTTAGGTTCCTTTATACAACATGTTTGTGTGTCTAAGAAGGTTTGCGGCTTCAAAATGCCAATTAGTTAAGTAGTATTCCAGACTTTCTAGAATATTATGCCAATATTCCTTTCAATAAGGTATTTGTTTGTTGATGAGTATTTATGACTTTGAATATTATACTAAGGTTCATTGTTGCAATATGCCATTGGGTTAAGGTGTATTCAATGTATTTGTATCTAATATCGTTCTTCTTTCATGTTCTCTTGAATTTTTTGACATTCAAATCTCAAGGATCATATCACCAATAATATTTATGTTTAAAAGTCTTACTCAATTATGTTTTTGATAGATGAGAATTAGAAAGAATATGCAAGTGTAAAACAAGAGAAAATATATATCGAGAAGAGTGTCGCATGAGGCTAATTGAGCAAAGAATAATCAAAAACAATTTATAAGGGCTAAGGCCATGTGGGAAAACAAAACGCTAAGCATGGAAAGGCTAAGTCATACAAAAAACTTAGAAACTTGTATAGGCTAGGTGTGCAAACAATATGCGATATCCAAAGATGTTGATTGTATAAAGAATACTCATAGTCTGAAGACATTACATCATGCAAAGAATACTCAGCCTAAAAGAGACTAGATTCGTAAATAATACTTGTATTTCACTTGTTTAGAATAATGAATGAAATATTGGTGGGTTTGCCAAGCTCTAGATGTAGTTTACAATAGTTTTGAGTGAACTAAGATAAATCTTTGTCTAATGAGGGTGTTAAGGTAATTCTTAAAGTAAACTATTTTGATAAATGATCATTGATTTGTTTTATTCACTAAAATTTTATTAAGCATAATTCGTCCCCCTTTTTTGTGCTCCACTAATTTTGAACGACAATACAAATTTAGTCTTCAAATAACTCAATTTTTTAAAGATTCAAACATAACCCAATGAACAATGATTAACTGGAGTAATTTATGTGAATATGTGCACGTAAAAAATATTTAAGGTTTTAATAGTGATCATATATTCAAACCTCATTGCTATTATTAAATAATAAAATATTTAAAACCTTGAAAATATATGGTAAAAATAAAAGACACAACCTTAAGATTTGATAATGTATAAAAACCATGTTAAAATACGCTTTATTTTACTTTTGGTTTCAATTTGGTTCCATTAAAAAAAATTATCTATCTAATATTTTAATTTCCAAATATTTGTCACATTTACCTTTTCATTAAATTTAATATAATAATGTTGGATTTTCTATGTTACACGATATATATATATATATATATATATATATATATATTAAAATATTATTAAAAATTCTTGTTTTGGGCTAAAATAACAAATTTCTTCTTATCTTCGTAATCTTTCTCCCATGCAATTCTTCTCCCTTTCTCCCTTCTTCGTCATTGTTCTTCTTCTTTCTCATTCATTAACTCTTTTCCTATCTTCTTAGAAATTTGCTTAAGCAGCAATTGCAACATCTTTTTGTAGAGTCATGTGTAACATCCCTGATTTTAGTCCTGAGTTAAATTAGGAAAAAAAACCTAAGTTAGAAATTATGAGTAAAGCAATAGAAAACCATGGGTAGGAGTTAAGGGTATGTCTTAGAGTTAGAATTGGTCCAAATATGAGTTTTGGACAAAGTAACCGATTACCTTGAAGGGAAGTAATCGATTACAAGCCCTCTGGCAAAATCTCTTTGATGTTGCAGCAATTTTAATCGATTACTCTTAAGGAGATAATCGATTATTTCAGGTGATAATCGATTACTTGGGGACAAAGTAATCGATTATCAATGCTCTGGTTAATGTATGATGCTGCAATAATAATCGATTAATTGGAGGGAGTAATCGATTATTTTAGCAAAGTAATTGATTACTTTGAGTAAGTAATCGATTACTTTAGGTCTGATGCAAGAAAAAAATAGGCGAAGGAGAACCACATATTCGTGGCTTTCCAAAGAAGCCACTGACCCCAACCACACATATTTTTCCTCTCTCAGCAAAAAGAAAATAAAACCAACATTTCTTCTTCTTCTTCTTTATCTTATCATCTTCTCTTCTCTCTCTTTCTCCTCCCTTTATACATCTCTCTCTCCTTGGTTCCAAGAACCAAGCACCACCTCCATACCCAAACACCATGAATCAAGCATCATCAACCTTGATCATCACCACCAACCTCAGCAAGCATTTAGATCTCCCTCAAGTTCTCTCTCTTAGGGTTTCTCTCTCTCATCCAATCTCAAGAAGCAGGAGGAGATAGGGCAAGGGAGCTGGAATCCATGTAGATAAGGAGTAGATCTGTGACCATTGGGGCTTCTCGTGTGCTCTTTCTTCCTCTAAGGTAAGGGAAGTCACTTTTCCACACTTTGAGTTATGGATAGTTAGAGTTTATAACAGGATTTGAGTTTAGTAACTAAATTGGGTAGTGGGTGACAGATTAAGACTTGATTAGAATTAATGAGGGGTGATGGTTGTATATTGGTTAATTTTGTTATTATGGGAACTGTTTATGTTTAATCTTCTTGTATGTTATTAAAGTAGGAAGTGAAGAACCCTAGGGAGCTGATTTATTTTAAGCATTTTGAGACATACCTGAGTATGTCGACTGATTTGTGGATATATGTGGATTTTAAGTGTTATGTTTGTTACTTTGATTTAATGCTGGATAGTAGGTGTTGTAACTGGCTAAATATAAAAGGAAAGGAAATGTAATGGAAATAATAATGAAAGAAAGAAGTGATATTGATGTGTAACTTGGAAAGGATTGAAAGTTATGATTGTGTATTATGTGATAATAAGGGACAAATAGTTATAAAGGCTAAATATTGAAGGCGATAGAATATGGTTATGAATGCTAAGTGTTGAAGGTAACCTATATGTGAATACTTGGAAAATTTTTGGGATTAATGGAAATAAATGCCTATTTGTGAACATATATGTTGTTATTTGGAAATGGTGATATAAACATTGATTACTAGAATTTGAATGTGATGTTGATTTGGAATGGATGGTATATATGCATACACATACGTCATTGTTGATGGAATTTTGATTATAGTTTATAAATAAATGGGCTGAACGGTAATTAAATGGAAATGGTATAGGTAACTTAAGTGGAGACTGATCAGTGGGGCCCGGAACACTAGGTATCCGGCTAGGTGTTCCAATTACCTGTTAGGGCCAATTACCTGTCAGACCAAATACCCATCAGGCCAAACCGCTCTGTAGGCACCGGGTGACCCACAGGATCAGTTTCCACACCAATAATTGGAATAAATAATGGAATGGTAAACGTACATAGTCCTACAGGTTATGGTCTGGATGAGTGTAAAGTCCTGGGCAGATGTTCAAAGTCCCTAGACAGGTGTTCCAATTACCTAGCGGGTACTCAAAATCCTAGTGGTGTACATTAAAAAGGAAAAAGGGAAGTTTATGTAGATCTTTGTTTTGAGGTTACATAAATGATATGGTGTGTATGCAGATCGCTGACTTGTGGTTGCATACACTGTGTGTAGATCTCTGTTTTGGGGTTACACACAATGGAAAGGTGTAGATCTCTGATTTGAGGTTACACTCAATGAAAAAGTGTAGATCTCTAACTTGAGGTTACACATAACAATAAAAGAAAACGAATAAGGAAAATGGAAAGGACAATGAAATAAGAATAAAAAGGGAATGGACAACGGAAAGGATAAGGAATAAAGGAATTAAATATATGAAATGGTTATGGCAATGTTAAGTATAAATGGAAATGGAATGTGGTGAATTTGGTGATCTATGACTTGACTTGATCGCTATTCTTAAGTTTGTATTATTAGTTGTATACTATCTTTTAATTCATTGTGATGTGAAAAGGTGTTACCCTTAGGGGTTAACATTTTAGGTGATTGCTAAGGAGCTTGTAACATCCCTAATTTTATTCCAATGTTTAATTATGAGGATAATAGATTTAGTATGTGGAAGGTGATGGAAAAGCTAAGTTAAAGATTAGTAAGAAGTAAAATAGCCCTTAAATAGTTAAAGTTTCAAAATATAAGGAAAAATTAGGAATAAAAGAATTATAACTCCGAACGCGAATTCCACCGTTGGATATGAAGTTTGGGATTTTAGAAGTCTTGCTTTAAAAGTTGAGCAAGATCCAACGGGTAACGAAGAAGATACAATAGTTTGAAGTTGAGGAAAAATAGGAAAAATGAATCAGACCCTCACACCCAGGCGTGCAGAATCTCAATTGTTGCATCAGCCACGCCCGAGCGCACCCTCAACCTAGCAGAATCACCAAAAAAGTTGCATCGGCCAATGCTCGAGCGCACGCCCGAGCGTGCGACGCACCAGAACCCCACCCGCACCAGAAATGGCGCACCGGAAATGGTGCACCAGAAAACGCACCAGAATATGGCATGGACGCACGCTCAGGTGCACGCCCGAGCGTGCGGCGCAGGGTTGATAGATCTCAGCCACACGATTTTTCTACTTTCTTATCAAGCCAAGAAATCTTGGCCACTCATTTTTACCCTCATACAAGTCACGATTTTTCCCCTCATAATAACAAAAGAAAGCCATAGCAACAACACAAGGCATCATCATCTATTCCCTATTCTCTCTTAGGGTTCAAGAACCCATATCATCACCATCTCGTAAAAAATCAAGAATCATCATCAAATCTTTTCTTTTCTCACTCCAAGTATGTATTCAAACCTTGAGTTTCCTCTTTCTCTCTCTCAAAAATTCGTTCTTCCCTTTCTCTCTCCTCCATCCATGGCGGTTTTCAATTCTAAGCCATAGAAGCTCCACTTTTCCTTGAGTCTTGGCATGAACCATGGCATAAATGATAATCTTTTCTTTTTATGACTCTTATGTTATGTTCTATCCTCTTCTTTTGGTTTGTTAGCTCTTTGGTGGAAAAGCTCAAGCTTAGGGCAAACTAAAATCTCCCTATCTCTAAGGATTTGAGGTAAGGAGGTTTGTGTTACCATATTCTAGGGGGTATATTGTATTGTGTATATAATGGGTTGCTAAGAGATTATGTGTTAGTTAAAGATTAGAAACCCTAGGATAGATAACATGGTATAAAAGTATTTAAATGTATTATGTGGTGATTAAATGTGATTATTGGTATTATTTGGTGATTAAATGTGATTATTGATACTTGGTTGGTGTGGTTTGATGTTTTCCTAAATTATGTTGAACTTGGGAATTATAAAGTGAATATGAGTAAGATAATTGAAATGAAGATGATTGTATTGTTGGTAGTGCCCTGTGTAATTGGAAATTAAAAGTATAATGAGTTTATAAAATTGATAAATTGATGAAAGAGATTACAAGGAAATGAAATAAGTGAAATAAGTTGTTAAAAGATTTAAAGGAAAAAGAGTGTGTGATCCAGATCTTGTAAGACGTTTTCGAAGGAGACTGTACGCATAGATCACGTAAGACGCACTTGATGCGCAGCTGTAAGACGTTGTCCGAAGGAGACTGTACGCAATGATGGACACACACACCATATATTAATAAAGATATAATTGGATTGTGCCTCTCCAGATCTTGTAAGTCGTTGTCCGTAGGAGACTGTACGCATAGATCACGTAAGACGCACTTGATGCGCTGCTGTAAGACGTTGTCCGAAGGAGACTGTACGCAATGATGGATGCACCTTCCGATTGTGGAATCCAAGTCTTGTAAGACGTTGTCCGTAGGAGACTATACGCATAGACCGCGTAAGACACACATTGTGTGCAGCTGTAAGACGTTGTCCGAAGAAGACTGTTCGCAATGATGGAAATTCATGTAATAAATTCTAAAATCCTTTGCAAAACTCAAAGAGTATATGAATGGAAAAGAATTGTGAAATTTAAATAAGAGATGAGAAAGTGTAAATGTGTATAGTTTGGAAAGGTATGAAATAATGAATTCAAGAATGATAAAAGAGCTAAATTGCTATTGAAATTAAAATAATTGAATTGTTTGGGAATGCTTATTGGATCATGTGCATTATATGAATAGATGTGTTTGGCTTAATGGTTCTTTATAGCATAATAGAAACTGCTTCCCTAATTTACTATGTAATTCTCACCTCTTTACCATTTTTCAGGTACTGAGCTGAAGCATACACCAGATTCGGCCGAGCAGGATTACTCTTCCTCATAGGGAGAGTATGGGTGTTATGGGATAGGATCTGTTACTGGACCTAAGCCTCCTACATTATTTTGATGTATATGTATTGTATATATTTTTGAGTGAGGGTTAGGATGTTTCCCTTTTGTCACAGCTTTATGTTTTAAACTTATTATTCAAATTTAGTACTTCCGTTGCTACTTTTAACTCTGATGATGATACTATATTTTGAGCTCAATGGGCCTTGATATGATGCATATATATATGAAATGAGCCATGCTGGCTACTGATTGTAGATTTGATAATGTTTTCACAGGTTCAATCTTGGAATAGTCCAAAAAAACAAACAAAACTCCGTCCGTTTGACGGGAGATTTTATTAAATTAAAAAAGATTTTTTTTAAGTTCACATTTTTAATAAGGGGGAATTAAGGGTAAATAATTATAGGGTATTACATTTATGGTATTAGAGCAGTTTTCCTCGGCCTTTGGAGTGTGGACTCACATCTCCGATAGTTACTCACAAAGCGAGTAATTAATGTGTTAGTTAAGAGTCTAGGTTTCTAAAATAGGAAGTTTATTTAATGGTTAGTGTTCACAAATTAATGGGATGTTTCCTCCATGACTTAGCAGTATGGTAGGATGTCGTGGAGATAATGATCGGATGACGACTATTTTGGAGAACCTCATGCAAATGAATCAGAATCAGGTCGCTTCCATGGCCCAAATGCAGTAAAACCAGGTGCAAATGCAGCAGGCGCAGGCACAGATGCAGCAAGATCACGCAACAGCTATGGCGCAAATGCAACAGAACCAAGTTAACAATGTTGCAGCAGCGGCGACACTTAATCCTCCACCGGCTCCTATGGATATAGATTGGATGTCCAGATTCCGGAAGAGTGATCCCCCTCGCTTTGAAGGAGGATTTAATCTAGATGGGGCTCAAAAATGGCTCCAAGAAATGGAGAAGGTCCTTCGTTCATTGTAGCCACCGGCAGATCAGCAAGTCAGATTGGTGGAGTATGTTTTGATGAGTGAGGCAGAACACTGGTGGGAGCACCAGATTAGGAGTCTGGAGGCTGATAATGTGGTGATAACTTGAGATCTTTTCAAGGTCCGACTTTTGGGTAAATATTTTCCAGAGGATGTTCGGAGGGAGAAAGAATTGGCGTTTCTGAAGCTAGAACAGGGGAGCAGGAGTGTTGGGGAATACGCCGCACAGTTTGAAGACTTGATTTGGTATTCAGGCAGCTACAGGGATGCCGATTAGCGGACAAAGTGCATTAAGTTTGAAGCAGGGTTGGATGCCAAGATCATAACCATATTCACCTATCAGGGCATTGCAAATTTGGCCCAGCTAGTGAATATGACCAGTGCATATGAGAAGGCATTGAAACAAGAAAAGGCGGAGAATAAGAGTAAGGCAGTCCAACAGGTAGGTCCTATTCGGGGCAAGGGTTCGATGCAGCGACCAGGTCCCTATCCTCAGCCTAGATCAGGCCCTCTGGGGAGTTCTCCTGGTCCTATTCCGCCTTGTCCTCATTGTGGCAAGCAACATAGGGGAGTATGTTGGAATCTGAGCCAGAATCAACCAAATATCACTTGTTTCAAGTGTGGACAACCTGGTCATGTTGCAACTAACTGCCCAAATAATGCAGTAAAGAAAGAAGCAAATGTGACTAGGGCACAGAAGGTTGGTGATGGTCGTCCCCTACAGAAGGAAAGATGTATACTCTGGATGGAGAAGAGGTTACTGATGCTGATGAACTGATCCGAGGTATTGGTCATGTTAATGATATTCCATGTGGTATTCTTTTTGACTGTGGAGCTACACACTCTTTTATTTCTGTCAATTGTATGGAGAAATTAAAACTGTCTGCAGTTGAGATGCCTTTCAAGTTGTCTGTGTCTACCCCTACAAATTCAGCTGTGGTCACATCTTTGATGTGTTTGGATTGCCCTCTTCGAGTTTTGGAGCGGGAATTCAAGGTGAATTTAATATGTTTGCCCTTAACCAAGCTGGATATTATTCTAGGCTTGAACTGGATGTCCCAGCACCGTGTCCTACTTGATTGTAGTCAGAAGTCAGTAATCTTCTGTCAAGTCTCGGTGTCGGCCATGGATGTTGAGGATGTAGCAGATATCAGTAGAATTCTAGTGGTTAGTGAGCTTCCGGATGTTTTTCCTGCTGAAATTCCCGGATTACCTCCAGCCAGAGAAGTAGAATTCGGCATTGATCTTATGCTTAATGCCGGCCCGATATCAAAAGCACCATATAGAATGGCCCCTCCAGAGTTGGAAGAGTTGAAGAAGCAGTTGGAGGAGCTTTTGGCTAAGGGGTTCATCAGGCCAAGTGTTTCCCCGTGGGGAGCTCCTATCCTCTTTGTCAAAAAGAAGGATGGAAGTGTCCGTATGTGCACTGATTACCGGTAGTTGAATGCGGTGACAGTGAAGAATAAATATCCACTCCCACGCATCGATGATTTGTTGGATCAACTTAGGGGAGCTGCAGTTTTCTCAAAGATTGACCTCCGATCTGGATATCATCAAATTCGTATCCGAGAGGAGGACATTCCCAAGACTGCTTTTAGAACCCGGTATGAGCATTTCAAATATGTGGTAATGTCTTTTGGTCTCACGAATGCTCCTACCATCTTCATGGATTATATGAACAGGATCTTCAGGCCGTACTTGGATTCATTTGTCATTGTGTTCATTGATGACATTCTTATTTATTCAAAGAGCCCGAAGGAGCATGAGGAGCATTTGAGAATGATGCTCCAAGTTCTCAAAGACAAGCATCTTTATGCAAAGTTCTCTAAATGTAGCTTTTGGTTGAATGAAGTGCACTTTCTGGGGCATGTGATTTCTGAGAAGGGTGTTGCAGTAGACCCTTCTAAGGTGGAAGCGGTACTTAAGTGGGAGAGACCCAAGTCCATTACTAAGATCAGAAGCTTCCTCGGTATGGCTGGGTATTATCGGAGGTTTATTGAAGGGTTTTCTAAGTTAACTCTTCCCTTGACTACTGTTACTCGGAAAGGTGTTCCATTTGAATGGTCCCCAGAATGTGAGGATAGCTTCCAGGAGTTGAAAAGGCGGTTGACTAGTTCCCCGGTATTGATTTTTCCGGATCCGACTCAATCCTTTGTAGTATATTGTGATGCTTCAAAACAAGGGTTGGGTTGTGTGTTGATGCAGCAAGGACAAGTCACAGCCTATGCATCCAGGCAATTGAGGCAGCATGAGCAGAACTATGCCACTCACGATCTTGAGTTGGCGGCAGTAGTCTTTGCATTGAAAATTTGGAGGCATTATCTATATGGTTCAAAGTTTGAAGTCTTTAGCGATCATAAAAGTCTCCGCTACCTCTTCGATCAAAAGGAGTTGAATATGAGACAGAAGGTGGATGAAATTTCTGAAGGACTATGATTTCAATCTCCAGTATCATCCGGACAAGGCTAATGTAGTAGCTGATGCACTAAGTCGCAAGACTTTACATGTCAGCAATTTGATGGTGAAGGAGATGCAGCTAATCCAAGAATTCAGTGACCTCAACTTGAACATGCAAGTGAAAGAGAAGAGCATTGTTCTAGAAATGTTGCAGGTTACCAATGATTTGATTGATCTTATCAAAGAAAGACAGGCTGATGATGAAGAGCTACAGAAGCTGTTGGAAGGGGCATCAGGCAATGAAGAGCCCGATTTTGTAAAAGGTTCCGATGGCATTATCCAGTTTAGGGGTCGGATATGTGCTCCCATGGATTTTGAAGTTAGAAGAGATATCCTATGGGAAGCTCATCGAACCAAAATGAATTTTCATCCTTGTGCAACAAAGATGTACCAAGATTTGAAGAAGATTTATTGGTGGCCAAAGTTGAAAACCGATGTAGCAGATCATGTATCTCATTGTCTAACTTGTCATAAGGTTAAGATTGAGCATCAAAAGCCTGGTGGTCCGTTGCGATCACTTGATATCCCTGAATGGAAGTGGGATAGCATAGCCATGGACTTTGTGATGGGTCTACCTAGAATTGCTGCAGGTTGTGATGCAGGTTGTTGTGGACCGTCTAACAAAGTGTGCTCATTTTATCCCTATTCACAAGAAGTACACTCTGGAGAAGTTGACTCAGTTGTATACCAGGGATATAGTGAAGCGGCATGGTGTTCCTACCAGTATTGCATCCGATCATGATCCTAGATTTCTGTCTAGATTTTGGCAGAGTCTTCAGCAAGCATTGGGTACTAAGCTGAAATTTAGTACGGTTTACCATCCGCAAACCAATGGGCAGTCAGAGCGTATTATCCATACACTAGAGGATTTATTGAGAGCATGTGTTCTGGAGCATGCTGGTAGTTGGGAGTAGTTATTGCCGTTGATGGAGTTTACTTATAATAATAGCTTCCACTCCAGTATTGGTATGACACCATTTGAGGCACTTTATGGCAGGAAATGTAGAACGCCTCTGTGCTGGTTTTAGATAGGTGAAAATTTGTTGACGGGACCGGATCTTGTTAAAGAAACTACTGAGAAGATTGCAATGATTAAGAACAAAATGAAAACTTCTCAGGATCGCCAGAAAAACTATGCTGATAGGCGAAGGAGACCTTTGGAATTCGATGTTGGGGATCATGTTTTTCTAAGAGTGTCTCCGGTCACAGGAATTGGTAGGGCAATCAAGTCCAAGAAGTTAACTCCGCGCATTGTTGGACCTTATGAAATCCTGGAGAAGGTTGGCCCAGTAGCTTACATGATTGCTTTGCCGCCTCATTTGGCTAGACTTCATGATGTATTCCGTGTCTCACAACTAAGGAAATACATTCATGATCCTACTCATGTGGTCACTTTGGATGATTTGCCCTTGAAGGAAAACCTAACTTTCGAAGTACTGCTAGTAAGGATCGAAGACAAGCAAGTTAGGCGATTGAGAGGCAAGGAGATCATCTTGGTGAAAGTTATTTGGAGCAGGAACAATGTTGAGGAGGTTACTTGGGAACTAGAAAGCAAGATCAGGCAGTCTCATCCACAATTGTTCGACGAAAGCTGAATTTCAAGGACGAAATTCGGGTAAGTGGGAGAGAATTGTAACATACCTAATTTTATTCCAATGTTTAATTATGAGGGATTTAGTATGTGGAAGGTGATGGAAAAGCTAAGTTAAAGATTAGTAAGAAGTAAAATAGCCCTTAAATAGTTAAAGTTTCAAAATATAAGGAAAAATTAGGAATAAAAGAATTATAACTCCAACGAGAATTCCACCGTTGGATATGAAGTTTGGGATTTTAGAAGTCTTGCTTGAAAATTTGAGCAAGATCCAACGGGTAACAAAGAAGATACAACAGTTTGAAGTTGGGGAAAAATAGGAAAAATGAATCAGACCCTCACGCTCGAGCGCACGCCCAGGTGTGCAGAATCTCAAAGGTTGCATCAGCAACACCCGAGCGCACGCTCGACCTAGCAGAATCACCAAAAAAGTTGCATTGGCCAACGCTCGAGCGCATGCCCGGGCGTGCAACGCACCAGAACCCCACCCGCACCAGAAATGGTGCACCAGAAAACGCACCAGAATATGGCATGGACGCACGCTCAGGTGCACGCCCGAGCATGCGGCGCAGGGTTGACAGATCTCAGCCACACGATTTTTCTACTTTCTCATCAAGCCAAGAAATCTTGGCCACTCATTTTTACCCTCAAACAAGTCACAATTTTTCCCCTCATAAAAACAAAAGAAAGCCATAGCAACAACACAAGGCATCATCATCTCTTCCCTATTCTCTCTTAGGGTTCAAGAACCCATATCATCACCATCTCGTAAAACATCAAGAATCATCATCAAATCTTTTCTTTTCTCACTCCAAGTAAGTATTCAAACCTTGAGTTTCCTCTTTCTCTCTCTCAAAAATCCGTTCTTCCCTTTCTCTCTCCTCCATCCATGGTGGTTTTCAATTCTAAGCCATAGAAGCTCCACTTTTCCTTGAGTCTTGGCATGAACCATGGCATAAATGATAATCTTTTCTTTTTATGACTCTATGTTATGTTCTATCCTCTTCTTTTGGTTTGTTAGCTCTTTGGTGGAAAAGCTCAAGCTTAGGGCAAACTAAAATCTCCCTATCTCTAAGGATTTGAGGTAAGGAGGTTTGTGTTACCATATTCTAGGGGGTAGATTGTATTGTGTATATAATGGGTTGCTAAGAGATGATGTGTTAGTTAAAGATTAGAAACCCTATGATAGATAACATGGTATAAAAGTATTTAAATGTATTATGTGGTGATTAAATGTGATTATTGGTATTATGTGGTGATTAAATTTTTTTTATTGATACTTGGTTGGTGTGGTTTGATGTTTTGCTAAATTATGTTGGACTTGGGAATTATAAAGTGAATATGAGTAAGATAATTGAAATGAAGATGATTGTATTGTTGGTAGTGCCCTGTGTAACTGGAAATTAAAAGTATAATGAGTTTATAAAATTGATAAATTGATGAAAGAGATTACAAGGAAATGACATAAGTGAAATAAGTTGTTAAAAGATTTAAAGGAAAAAGAGTGTGTGATCCAGATCTTGTAAGACGTTGTCCGAAGGAGACTGTACGCATAGATCGCGTAAGACGCACTTGATGCGCAGTTGTAAGACGTTGTCCGAAGGAGACTGTACGCAATGATGGACACACTCACCATATATTAATAAAGGTATAATTGGATTGTGCCTCTCCAAATCTTGTAAGACGTTGTCCGTAGGAGACTGTACGCATAGATCGCGTAAGACACACTTGATGCGCTGCTGTAAGACGTTGTCCGAAGGAGACTGTACGCAAGGATGGATGCACGTTTCGATTGTGGAATCCAGGTCTTGTAAGACGTTGTCCGTAGGAGACTGTACGTATAGACCGCGTAAGACACACATTGTGTGCAGCTGTAAGACGTTGTTCGAAGGAGACTGCACGTAATGATGGAAATCCACGTAATAAATTCTAAAATCCTTTGCAAAACTCAAAGAGTATATGAATGGAAAAGTATTGTGAAATTTAAATAAGAGATGAGAAAGTGTGAATGTGTCTAGTTTGGAAATGTATGAAATAATGAATTCAAGAATGATAAAAGAGCTAAATTGCTATTGAAATTAAAATAATTGAATTGTTTGGGAATGCTTATTGGATCATGTGCATTATATGAATAGATGTGTTTGGCTTAATGGTTCTTTATAGCATAATAGAAACTGCTTCCCTATTTTACTGTGTAATACTCACCTCCTTATCATTTTTCAGGTACTGAGCTGGAGCATACACCGGATTCGGCCGAGCAGGATTACTCTCCCTCACAGGGAGTAGGGGTGTTATGGGATAGGATATGTTACTGGACCTAAGCCTCCTACATTATTTTGATGTATATGTATTGTATATATTTTTGAGTGAGGCTTAGGATGTTTCCCTTTTGTCACAACTTTATGTTTTTAAACTTATTATTCAAACTTAGTACTTCCGTTGCTACTTTTAACTCTGATGATGATACTATATTTTGAGCCCAATGGGCCTTGATATGATGCATATATATATATATATATATATATATATATATATATATATATATATATATGAAATGAGCCATGCTGGCTACTGATTGTAGATTTGATAATGTTTTCACAGGTTCAATCTTGGAATAGTCCGAAAAACAAACAAAACTCCGTCTGACGGGTGATTTTATTAAATTAAAAAGGATTTTTTTTAAGTTCAATTTTTAATAAGGGGGAATTAAGGGTAAATAATTATAGGGTGTTACAGAGCTTGTGGATCAGAGTGTCGCAGCGGAAGAATGGAAAGAAGGAAACTTTATTTTTGTGCTACTATATTGTAAATGGATGCCCAAAATTATTTGAAAATTTGATTTGTGAAAAGAAATTTTTAAGTACATTATTTTAATTATAGACTTTTACGTGCTATTTTGTAAATAAGAATTTGGGGTGTTTCATCATGGACTTTATTTTTGCTAATTCTAAATCTATCCAAGACTTTGTAAGAATGTTTATCTCATCCTCGTTGACTTTTATAAAGGCTTTCCACCTCTCATCCTTTTTTCAGAGTATGTTGGAGTAGATGCAATCATATACTTTTGTTATAATTGAAACATCAAACTCGTCCCAAGTGAAATATCTCTGATTGAAAGAACTCTATGAAATTATCCCAACATGATAATAGCATTGGGAATACCTATTAGGCTGACAAATTATATACACACATAGAGTAACATGGGAATGTTGAAAATTATAATTAAAATAATTGGTTGTCATTCATACCAAACACAATTTTTTTGTGCAAGTCCTGCATGAGTTTGCAATTGAACGATATATAGTTTTATGCTACAATCTTGTCTAGTTACCCATGATAGATAATTGCATGTAAGAAACAATGCATATAAGAAGAGGAGAAAAAAAAAAGTAAATGAAGGAAGAAAAGGAAAATCAATGAAGGAATGATGACAAATAAGTTGCAAATGAGAAAAAAGTGGAAGACTCAATTTCCTCCAATGTATATATGGATGGATCGTTCTAAATTTTCATTCGAATTTAAATTATTATGAAATTAAATTGATTCAATTCTTTTACCTGGATTTTTTTTATAGCTATTCCCACGGTTGGAATTTTAAATACCCATGACAAATATACGCTCGTGATATATTTTGATTAGGTTTGATTCTTAAACCAATATATTTTAGGGTTTTCTCGCCAAACTCACCAACCCTTTCATCTATTGTTTTAGACAGCATATGCACTAACGAGTAGGTTTTGTACAAGATGGTGAAGAATTGATATGTGATAAAAGGGTCCATGTTTTTTGGTGCCATGATGGTATTGAGGGCGAAGCCGGTGAGGAGTAGGTTAGTGGTGATGGTGGGGACGAAGCCAAATTCGATGATGAGCTACCAATGCAAGTAACAGTGGATGTAAAGAAGCTACGACACGCAACAGTGGATGTACAGAAGCTACGACACGCAACAATGGAGACTTGCTGGAAAAGCTTCGCCCAAGTTATTACATGGGATAAAGTTCATAAAATACTAAAGAATATGGAAAATTTAACCTCTCAAGGTGGGATTTAAAATTCCTTAATTTGAGTTAAAGAGAATATCATCATAAAATGTCAAGAATTTCAAATTTCTTCAGGTCAAAAATATGTACCAGATATTCTAACTTATGTCAATTTAAACGTTGTGAAAAATTGCATCCCTTCTTTAAAACCACTCATCCAAACACACTCTCAACAAAATTCTTTTTTACAAAATTCTAATATATATTGACCACTAAACAAAAATCTAACACTTAATTCTCTTCAAATATTTAAAAATAAAAGGTATAAATCAACATGTTATATTTTGATAATAAGGTTATTTTTCATGCAAAATCACCTTTTTCATTATCTTACACAAAATCTCAAAACTTTACATTCACAGCTAGAATAAATTTTTCAAAGCTATTTAAGAAGATCATGAGGATCTACACTCAAGAAGGAAAAAAAAGCAATTAACCAAAGTAAAAGAGTATTATAGCAATGTTAAAGAGACCCAATAAGAGCCAAATAAAATATTTATAATTATTAGTATTATTGTTTCTCTTCTTCTCTCCGGCTGGACAAGTATTGTTCCATAATCTCGTAGGTGCCATCCACCAAACATGTACGGTGGACCCTCCTCCAAGCTGGGCCGAGCCGCCCCGAAGCGCTCCTCTTTCCCCCCTCCGTCCTCTCACCGCCCTTCCGCTCCTTCTTCCAACCGCCTCTCCCTCGGCGGCGGCTCCGCCCGCAACGCCGCCCGAGGAACGGCGCCGGCGGTGGAGGAGAGTTTCAGCCTCGTTTCAGGCAGCAACCCTCTCGCGTTCTCAATGATCATTAGACTCGCTCCTGACCTGGTCGAGGAGATCAAGCGCGTCGAGGCACAGGGTGGGAAGGCGCGTATGAAATTCGACCCAAATCCTAATAACCCTAATGGAAATGTAAGTTTAAGTTTAAGTTTAAGTTTGCTTTTTCTTTCTTTCTTTCCATTTTTTTCAGTGAAATTCTTGAAATTAAAGAAATGCGTTGTTGAAGTTTTGATTGGCTTTGTTGACCTTCCAATTTGAAGTATTGTTTGGTGAAAGAAAGTGTTACATTATTTATTGAATTATTTTGCAGATAAAGATGTTGTTGGAGTTAAGTTTTTTATTTTTCCTATTTTTCAGTGAAGCTGTTCAAATTTAAAAAGAAAAAATGAAGTTGAAGTTTTGATTGGTTTTGTTGACACTGCAATTTGAAGTTTTGTTTTGTGGAATCAAATGTTATAGTTTTTCAATGTATTAATATATTTATTTCATTTATTTAATTATTCGCGGAAAAAAATAATAATAATTATAGCATTGCAATTATAATAGTAGGAAGTAGTAGATGAATGCATGTCGGTCCGACTGCCAGGGGCTTGGGGTCCTTAAAGCACGTAATCCCGAGTTTGATTCCAAGGGTTTATGTGTAAGAAAATAAAAAATGTAAATATAAATTAGTAGAGAAATAACTCTGTTGTGAGTGGTCCCTACTAAGTGCGTCGTTCACATTTTTTCGCAATAGTGTGCGATTGCGTGAAATGCAACTTAGTTGCAACCCCTACCGCTGTTGCCTTATGAATAGGAGGATACTTATTACTTAAGTAAACCAAAGACAAAAAATTAGGAAATAGGCTGCAACGTAAAATCGCATCGTGGCCACGTGATCTATTGGCCATATTTTCCCGCAATAGTTCGCAATTGAGGTAAACACAAATCCTACCTACCGCAACTTAAAACCGTGTCTATCCGATAAGAGGATACATTAGGAAAACAACCAAAAAAAAGAAAATAGTAATAAATATAAGCTTTCGATTGATTAGTGAACCTAATTTGATACCATTTTCCATGAGATTTCAATTGAACAGTGTATGGTGTACCTCGTGTGGTTTGATTTATAGTCACCGTCTCTTCTTGCTGTGAGTTTCATTTTCTAAGCATTTTTTATTGGTAGTTTAAAAGGGCCTGTTATTGTATTTGTGCCAGATTATTGATGTAGGTGGGAAGTCGTTCAGATTTACATGGTCGAGGGAGTTTGGTGATCTCTGTGATATTTATGAAGAACGCCAAAGTGGTGAAGCTGGAAATGGTTTGCTTGTAGAATCAGGATCTGCCTGGCGGAAGCTGAATGTGCAGCGTATATTGGATGAGTCGACTAAGAATCTTGTTAAAATGCTCTCAGAGGAAGCCGATATAAAAAAAAAGTCACGCAAGTATGTAGCTGTGATCAGGGATGTACATTGTTATCATACATAACCCATATTATGCATTACTTCCTTTTGAAAATCTTGTCTTCAACTTGCCACTATACTGTCTTGCAGTCTCTTTCCCTCTATTTCCTTGATGATTGGTTACTTCTTGCAATTGACATGCATTAATTAGAAAATGATATGATACACATGTCGGAAATTTATCTTAATATGTTTGTCAGATGGTTTCTGGGGTAACTGACTTTTGTTAGATGATTTGAGCATGTATAAATTGCAAGCATGTACTAGGGTAATACTGTTCAAGCTCAGATTTAAAGTCTTACTGGTGAATTTTTTACATGTTTCTGGTTAAAATATAGTTTTGGTCTCTGTAGTTTACACCTCTTTTCAAGTTGGTCCAAATATTTAAAATTTTTTTAAATGAATCCTCCTAATTGCAAACATTATCAAATTTGCCCCTACTGTTAGATGGATGTTTTAACTCTGTTAAGGTTTATTCTACATCACTAACAGTAGTTGACATGCCCTTTTGCAGTCCCTACTATTGTGGTTGCAGTTTGTTATGTTTATTTTAGGATTGTCACATATATTAGATTAGTAGTGCATTGCATTACTTGTATAGCGGTTGGTGGCTTCCTAAGGACCGAATAGAGTTACGTATTTTCTACTATGTAATGTTTCAATGGGATGCAGTTTACACTCAATTCTTTTTAAAGTAAATGGACTATAGATTATATTATAGTCAACATTTGGCCTGCAACAGAATTTCTTAGTTCAGAATACACTCTATTTGTTGTTTTATAATCTTGATTTACTCCTGTATCTTTCTTATGCTTAATTGGTTTCTCTGGTTTATTTATAATGTTAATATGATTGTATCTCTTGTATGTTTTTATGGGTTTCAACTTTCAATTGATCATTTATATTTTTTTTCAACAGAGCCATTGTTTTAGAGCCTGGGAACCCGACTTTGAAGAGTCAGTACAAGGCATTAGCTGCTGCTGAGGGTACTTTTTTTTTCTTGTACTTTATTAATTGGGTTTTCTCAGCTTTCCAAGTGTGTAAAATTTAAATTGGTGTTTTGTTATGTCATTGAGATGAGAAACTTGAAAAAGAATTCTTGATAAAGATGGGGTATGGGTTATCTGCTTATCACCACTCTGTTATGTTCTGGCAAAGCCTCGTAGTTTTACTGTATATAGTTTATAGTGTTTTTATGTTGAATTATCACACTGAAGCTCTTTATTCCTCCTTTGTTCAGCCACACCGTGGAAGAATTACAATAAGAAGAAAGAGGCTGCTGCACTGAAGAAAAGGAAAGTGGAAACCCTTCAAGGTGATTAAAATTTACATCTTTCCAACACAGTTTTAATCATTCTTAATCCGACATTACCTACAGCATTGAAACCTTTCCTTCAAGTGTTTTTAGGTCATCTAGTATATCTGTAATGTCTGGTACTTTTTACAGTTGGAGGACCCCCAAAATCTACCCATAGATCTGGAATGGCTTCAACAACTACCAACAAAGGCAGACATTCTTCTCCTCTTCCATCTCCACCGGATCATTTAGCTGCTTCAACCTCTCCACTGACAGCTGTAAATATCTCTAAGAGCCTTGATGATGCTGTTCCATCGCAAATGACGGGCAAGCAGGAAATTAATCCTGTCTCTGAGAAAGAATTCCCCACCAAGACACACAATGCAACGAGAAACATGCCAGGAGGCAAAGTGAACAATAGATCAAAACCGTTAGATTTGCAGGGCATGTTAATTTCTCTTCTGATGGATAAACCCAATGGAATGAGTTTGAAGGTGTGTATAAAATATAAGTTAGTTTTAGCTTGTTTTCAATATATCCAACCTTTTGATTGCTCTGATTTTATCTTCTTAACTGCTTTCCCCCTTTTATAACAGGCCTTGGAGAAAGCTGTTGGAGACACACTTCCAAATTCCACAAAAAAAATTGAGCCCATTATAAAAAAAGTAAGCGATGCGAATCTTATGAAGCTATTGTTTTGTGATACATCTGTGACCTAATTTTTTCCGTTTAATCTCGAGCATCAGATTGCAACATACCAGGCTCCAGGAAGGTATATTTTGAGACCAGCAGTGGATTTGGAAAGCTTCAAGAAACCTCAGATTGAAAGTGGAAGGTGCCTGTTATTTTCACATGATAATATCATTGTATACTAGTACTGCAAGTTTTCTCTTTTATTTGCCCCTTCATGCATTTAAGTTGCATTATGTTATTTTTCAGTTCACCTGTTGACAATCATCGCCAGATACCTGTTCATGAAGAGACTCATGATCAGACGTCAGCACCTCCCGGAGACTTTGAAGAGAAGGTCCCAAATGACAATTTGGAGGAACCAGTGCAAGTAAAATCTAAAGGGGAAGAAGAATCAAACACATTGGAAAAAATTGATGTCCAACATACTTCACCCGATATCTTTGGTGACAAAAAAGGTTCTGATCATAGTGCAGGGAAAGCAGGCAGCTCTACTGATAGCGGAACTGACAGTGACAGTGAAAGTGACAGCAGTGATAGTGGAAGTGACAGTGAAAGCCATAGTAGGAGCAGAAGTAGAAGCCCAGGTAAAACAGGGACTGGAAGTAGTAGTGACAGTGAAAGTGATGCATCTTCTAGTGGTAAGGAGGGACCAGAAGATTCTGATGAGGATGTAGATATCATGACAAGTGATGATGAAAAAGAGGCAAAGCATAAAACAGAAGCCACTGATCCAAGGGTGTCCCTACCATTTCCAGTAAAATCTCCTGATGGTAGATCTCTGCAGATTGACGTTGATGAGAAGCAGGATGGTAATGACTCTGATGCAGTTGAGATAGAGAAAGACTTAACTGGGGAACTGGAAGCTGAATTGGCTCCTACTGCAGCTACCATTTCTAACGAGGATGGAAAATACGCTGAAGAGACAGAACCTTTTTCACCAGATTATCAACAGCTCCAGGAACGCCAAAATTTTATAGGCAGTTTGTTTGATGAAAGGGAAAATGAAGTTAAGGATAGCTCTAAGCATGAACAGTCTGACAGCTCTGATAGATTATCTAAAAGTAAACATAAGAGGGTTTCTGATGTGAAGAACATTGATGAGAAATCTGGGCGTAAAAAGAGACCAAAATCAGGAAACTTGGCTCAAGAACCATTTGCTCCTGCTATGGATGCTCATATGTCAGACAGTTCTCGCAATTTATCTCCTTTCGAATTTACTGAAGAAACTTGTAAGGACCCTACCATACAAACTGTGAATAGAGCTGATAGACAAGGCAATTCAAATGTTGGTTTGCAGAAAGGATACAACCGAGCATTTCCTGGAAAATCTGTTTCAGATATACCACAAACAGGTCAAAGATCCTTTGACCAAAGCTCTCTGGGAAACCCTTCCAATCCATTTGAAAACTCAGATAAACATGGTGAAAGCTTGAGGCACAGAAGTAAACACCCAGTAAAGGACTTTCATGTGTCTGAAGTTTCTTCTGTGGAGAAAGATAAACCTCAGAGAGATGTCCAAAATGAAGATATTCTGGCCACCGAGAAAAAAGTCGCTAGGAATTCCAGGGACAGAAGCAATGGAAGTAAACAGTCCTTATCCCAGGATTCCCATTATGAAAAACAAGGTGAGATGGTTGGAAGGTTAAAGGAAGGCCGACAAGGTGCACAATCACACGTGGGAACTTCACCTAAGGACAATAGAATTGGTCTTGATAAATCCCCTGTAACTAATGGGAGAGGTATCTCTCTTCAAAGAGAGCTTTCAGACTTGGAGTTGGGTGAACTTCGCGAGTCCACTCCAGATGTGAGCCACATTGCAAAGCAATTTGAACGAAAAGGTTCATTTAAACGTTCGGAAAACAGAGTAAGCACTTCAGAGGACCGGAATTCAGATGTTAGTAAAGTAAATCCTTTAGTAAGAGCAACATTGGATTCAGGAAAGCCATCCCCAGCCATTGTGAGCTCTGGTTTTACTAGCAATGTGGAAAGCATGAAGCAGAAGAACTCAGATAATCAATTTGAAGATTCAACTAGGTCCCATTCTAGAGTTATGCAATCTCATTCACAACATTTGAAAGCAGACCATCTGGATGTTGGATCCCAAAACAAATTGGCAGAAATGAGTGGTAAATTTAGAAATAATGAATCTGGGATGGGCCAAGACATTGACTTGGAAGGTCGCAGGGAAAGCAATAGAAGAGCACCTGCAAATGCATCTAATAAAGACAATAAACGTGGTATGGTTCCCTACCCTGTGAAAGAAAGTAAAAGACAAACACCTAATTCATTAGATGAGATGGCCGATGGAGGAAAGGAATCAGTGTTGGCAGATAGAAATAATAGCGATCAGAAGAAAAGAGAATCGTCCTCAGATGAAAATAGTTGCTCTTATTCAAAGTATGAAAAGGACGAGCCTGAATTGAGGGGACCTATAACGACTTTTACCCAGTAAGCAGTTATTTTGTATTTTCTTTTTTGTAGTAGTTGATGATTGTGTGCGTGGTGGTGGGGGGCTTTACTTTGTTGGCATCTGATATATGATTTCTTTTCATTACTAGATATCAAGAATATGTTCAGGAGTATAATGATAAATATGAAAGTTACTGCTCATTGAACAAGATTTTGGAGAGTTACAGGTATACTGTCTTACAATTCGGGTTTCATTGCTTTTGTATCAGATGTTTATTTTGATCACCTATCTGATGTTCTGTCTGAATCTCACCCATACTTTGTAGGAATGACTTTCAGAAGCTAGGCAATGATTTAGAATATGCTAAAGGCAGGGATATGGATAGATATTATGACATCGTAGGGCAGCTGAGGGAATCCTATCAGCGTTGTGGACCGGTATGTTTTATCTCGCTCCACCCATGCATGTAGTATTTTTATAATTTTATAGAGCTCAAATATTGGAGAGATCATATTTATGTATTTTTTGGTTCTGCAGTTTCTCAAAATTTTATTTAAGCCCCTTTTAATCAGCCATTTACCTTTCTTTTTGGATGATAAACTTTAAAATGCTTGTATTGTCTGAATCATCTTAGTAAGACATAAAATCTTTTTAATATTCTTCGCCCTCTAGTTTATCACTCATGCAACCCTTCTAACATAACTTGGTAGCTGTAAGGACTTCATGTTTTTGATATTGCATGGGCATGAGAGCAAATTAATCCTCTATTTTTAGTTATGTCATGTGTCATGTTTGTCTTGGTTGATCTTATCATTTTCAGCGATGGTAATTAGCTAATAGTTGTCTAGTTTACTTGATGTTATTCTGTTTCAGTTTAAACAAATTACCAATTTAATTTTTTTATTTGGGGTTTGAGTTTGGGATATTGAGAATTTGTTTGACAATCTTTTTACAAGATGTTAAATGTTATCTAACTTTTAAAACTCGCCTTGTGTTTATTATCTAACAAATTTGTGTACTTGATGCGAGCTGCAGAGACACAAGAGACTGAAGAAAATATTTGTTGTGCTTCACAAGGAACTGGAGGTCCTTAATTAAATCTTCTGTAACTTTGATCTGGAATTTTTATTTAAATATGTTTTTAGTCCATGCAAATATAGGCAATTTTTTTGTCCCCCAATTTTATTTTTTTAGTTTTCAGTCCCTACTTTAGTTAATCATTTTGGTTTTAATCCCCTTGTCGATTATGTGTCAACATCATAATTGACCACATCAATTAATATGTCATGTGTCACATATGTGTGTTAGCCACATGATCATTGAGGACTAAAGTCAAGGTTTTGAAACATATAAGGACTAAAACCCAAAAAATATGTAGGGACTAAACCAAAATTTGTTAAATTTGCATGGACCCAAAACATATTTAAGCCTTTATTATATTTTTTAAATAAATTTTTTTGCCGTTTTCATATTTCGTATAAATTTTATTACATCTTTCTATATGCTCATCATACTTGTTTTTCCACTTGCAGCAAATTAAGCGAAGGATCAAAGACTTTGTAAACTCACACAATAAAGAGTGAATATACAAGAGTACTCTATACATAAAATTGATTCTTCATCGAGCTTAGAAGTTTTGGGTGATACATGTAGCACAGTTGAGTAGATAACATTTTATGTAGATTGGTTGTGCACTAGCTTTCAAAACCAATTTCGATGCAACTTCATATTTGTACATAAATTTAAAATTTGTATGTTGCTCTTGCACATAAGTCCGGCATTTTTTTGACCTGGCCATCATTTTGTTTCCTTTTCCGATAAATTGTATATTTTTGGTTGGTTAAACAAGTTCATGAGACTAATGTTTTTTCAAAGAATATGATTTATGATAGATATTTATACCATTGTTTGATTCATGTAGCTTATGTGGTGTTTTAAGGTATTTATAGGCAAAGAAATCAGTAGCGACTCCAAGCACTTTGTACAATAACTGCCCACTAGCCAAAGTTTGTCGTTGTTTTCGAAATTTGTTATAACTATTAAATTTGATGCATCTCCAGTTTTCATGAGTGCTTCTTGACTTCGAAATACTCTTACCAACAAACTTATCCTTACACTTATTGATCACGTTTTGTTAATGATCCTTCTTAGTCAAAAGAACTGTCTAGGGTAATGTTCACATTTGCCTCTTCCTTCCATGATAGCTTAAATTAGGGTACTTTGTTTGTGTTTGAGGAATAAGATTTTCCTCTTCTTGTTGAAGCAAATGAAACCTCCTCAAGATGGGGTGTAGAGGCTTCTCAAGGAAAAATGGACAATTGACATGTGACATGTGTCCTTGAGGGAAGGATATCCTTCATGAAAGGCTTTGCCAACATCACATGATGAAAACCATATGCAACTAGATGTCAGCTACCTCTTCGAAGGAATCATCTTACGATAGGCTTGACGCCCAACCCTTCGTATTATAAGCTTTATTACAACCTAAGAGATGTATTAAGAGGTGACTTGACATTTTCAAATGCCCATATCCTATCATTTAGTCTTCAAACTCTAAAGAGCTTTCCCTCATTTTTTTCCCTCTCTATGTCGTTATTCAAGCTTACATGTTTTTTGTGCAACTTTTGTTCTTGAGCTTGGTTATTTCTTACAACTTTCAGTACTAGTCCTTCACTTAATATTTACTACCACACTTTGTTTGAACACTTTGACAGAGTTGGTTTTTCAACACAAAACAAAACTTCGACATTTCCTCTGGTCGAAATTCTACTAACTCCAATATATTCCCCTGAAATTGTGGTTCGTCGACGGTGGCCATCAACAAGATAACCAAAATTCGAATTCAATAAAACATATGAATTTCGACCCATTTAGCCTTTCCACAATTTTCTGAGCAACTCTACCTATTTTGTTTAGAGTTTTAGTCTACAAACCCCAGACTTTAGGCCCAAACCTCATTTTAATTGGAAAATGTCAAAAACACCCCTAATTTCCCAAACCCTATTCACTCATTCCTTTCCCAAACCCACTCTTCTTCTTTATTCTTTCTTCTTCTTCTTCCTGCTCTTACACCGAACAAAATTTCATCTTCTTCACTATATCTTCCCCTCACAGTCCAACAACCACCCACACTCAATCACCGCAGCCGTTGTG
This sequence comes from Crotalaria pallida, assembly GCA_037953625.1. Taxonomy (NCBI): domain Eukaryota; kingdom Viridiplantae; phylum Streptophyta; class Magnoliopsida; order Fabales; family Fabaceae; genus Crotalaria; species Crotalaria pallida. Next base: position 23,467,924 of record CM075654.1, read on the forward strand.
ACGACCCAACTTTTATTCCAAAACTTAATATTCATTCTTAGAAAATTCGACCATTTTTTTTTTAAAACTAAAAGTCAGTCATCATCCATTATCGAGTCTTTGCGGAAATTATAATTATCATGAAAGAAACTATTCATATTATATTTCATAAAAAGGAAAGTACATTTCCATTACATTAAAACTATCACCACTAGGTTTAACTTAAGTACTCTAGGTCATTACATTATATTACATATCTTACAACAAAATTTATAATAACCTTGAGCAACTGGTTCGGAACTCAAAATATCAAATAGATAAGAGAAACCTGATGAGTAGCACTATCCACACTCCAACATCCCAACTCAACTCAATCATCAGTTCCCCACTGACTACCGGTTGAGTTGTCCATGAAATCATCATCAGCCACCGGGTCAGCATCCTCCACCGGATCCTCATCCTCTATCGGATCCTCCTCCTCCTCCTCCTCTTCATGTGCCGGTTCAGATGGCACATATACCGGAGTCCGAGATCGGGCTCTAGTGGAAGGACGAGAGGGAGCAGGAACCTCCAAAATAATTCTTTCTTCAGAGGGTGATGGACTTGGTGGGAGGGTGCGTCTCGGAAAACGTCTTGGCGGTGGTGGTGGTGTTCCATGCCGAAACACAAAATTGGGCGGAATGTGCATAATGTACATCATTGGGATTCTCGTCCTACGCGGACGCATTCGGGACCATGGGTTCGGGTGACGGAAAATAACTTCCACGTCTCCCTCATAGATGGCCCGATGATCCTCGAAGTTCCACTCCCCATTAGGGAGCGGCCTCATCTCCACGCAAAACATATTCCTGGCCATGACCTACAACAAGGGATTAGGAGTGAGTCATAGCTAAACACAATAACAAATGAGCATAACAGAGGCTAGAAATAACAAGCACAAGTTTCCAGATAGCAATAATAAATGCATATGTATATGCTCAAACTGTCTTTTATAATATTTCATTTAGTTTCGTGATGCATGCCTACTCTCCATTCATGCTACGCGGTTCGGCATCCGAGTATCTCAGGCTCGGGATATTCATAATCCTATGGTTCATCAAACCGGAGCGTATTCACAACCCAGGCGTCACGATTTGATTGGGAATTTGGCCATCATAACATTTTCATGTTACGGAATCCAAATCATCACAGCATCTTCGTGCTATGGCATCACAACTATCTCAGGGCTGCGGAATACTTCTACCTATACCAGATTCCACAATCAAAATCGGAGCATCTCCATGCATGTCAATGTCACATAATTGTTCATTGTCTTTTTCTCTTTTAATTCATATCTTTGAATATCATGCCTCCAATATAGAGACCCAAAATTCATAATCCTTCTTGCTTATAACCATCTTTTCATTTTTGCATTAACTGGTGCTTGTGCTTTCCAAAAATTCCATCAGCGGCCCAGCCACTTTGTGATGGTTTTATACAATAGGAATTTAATTACGTTGTCATTAATTTGTGCAACGACCCCATCTAGGACTCCCAAAATATCAACCAAGTGGGTAAAAACTTCCACTGGGACGTGGGAATAAAATCAACCAAATGGGTGTACGCACCTCCATTGGGACATCCTGTCCGAATATGTCAACCACTGAATAAAATTCCAGTAGGACTCATCCAGGATAAAATCAACCAATGGGATTAAATCTATAGATATTAAGAGCAGAAATTAAAATTTAAGCATATAGGAGTTTAGACGAGTTAATCTTTAATTACTTCATAAAGAAGTAAAGATTTTCTGAAAATTATTTTAAATTACTCGAGTAGTTCTTCACATACTCGAGTGTTCATGTAAAATTACTCGAGTCCTTCAAGACATACTCGAGTGTTCTTCCCATTTTCCAGAATACTCGAGTCTTTCTTCAATTACTCGAGTGTTTTAGCAGCAGCAGCACCAGTTTCTGCACTTTATAATGCCAATTCGAGTTCAGAGCCTTTCCTTTCCACTTTTATGCAAAACAGTAACTTAGATACATAAAATAAACATGTTAGAACATGTAATCAATATTGGAACAACATCAAATGCAATAAATCACAAAATCAACATAAACTTAGCAAATAACCATTTCACATATGATTTTCATTTCCTTTTGTTTTTAACTTCGAAAATTGATCCAGTGAGCATCATTAGGTCCATTTAGACATGTTTGGTTTATAAAAACTTGGGTTTATGACCTCTATGTCATATTCCCAATTCAAACTTCACCCCTTGATGAACCATATGAGGTTCCTACATTTCCAGCTTGAAATAACTCATTCTAGTATTTAGATAACTCCTCCCTTACCTTAGAGAAGCTAATCAACAAGTAAAACGACAGAGAAATCGGTTGGATCAAAAATCCAAATTCTGGACTTGGTGAAAAAGAGTTGAACAGGCTGACTTTGGCCATAGATTTCACCACGGATTTGGCATGAAAAGAATGAAACAAGTTAGTTTTAGAAACTAGGATATACTAACTTTAATCAGAAACAAGTTTGACACGAAAAGAATCCATGAATTTACCAAACGATTTCAATGAAGATGAATACTTGAGACTGAATGTTACTCTGTTTTTCTCAGTTTTGAACCTCCAACTTTGTAGGCCTAGAACCTGATCTTCAGAAGGCTATTTGAAGTGATTTCGAGTTCTAATTCAAGAATGGAAATCAGAACTTCAGTTTGTGTTTAGGTTTCAAGGAAAATGGGTGAGGATTGAGAGAGAACAAAGGGATCAAAGTGAACTCTGTAAAACAGGGAAATTTCTGGTCAAATTCGGGTTTTGGAACTTCAGAGGTGTTGATGCTTCACCCAAGCATCAATTTATAGTCTAAGAGTACTTCAACTCGAAGTAAGGTTCAGCTCTATGCTTGTCACGTCAAGAAACCGCGTTTTGGTGCGAAATTAATTATAAAACCAACTTATACATTTAGCCAGACTGCTCGATTTACTCGAGTCTTTTTCTTTCTACTCGAGTATATTTCAAAAACTCAAGAACACTCGAGTCTTTTCTGACATACTCGAGTCTTTTGACTCAAAATTCAAATTTTCAAACAGATAGTGATTATACTCGAGTACCCTCTACAATACTCGAGTAAAATATCTTAATTTCAGAAAAATCATTATTTTATTCAACACATTTATTTATTTTGTTTATAAAAATACAGGACCTTACATCCTCCCCCACTTACATAGAATTTCGTCCCCGAAATTCCGATTTACAAAAATAGATGTGGATATTCATCCCTCATCTTAGACTCTAATTCCCATGTGGAGTCAGACACTCCACCTTGCCCCCAGAGAACTCGTACTAACGGAATCTCTTTCCCTCGCAGCTTCTTAATCCTTCTATCCTCTATTCTCACGGGTCCAAGATCAAACGTGAGATTTTCTTTCAGCGGTATCAAATCTTGTTGCAATTGCACAATCGAAGATGGATCTTGGATAAATTTGCGAAGCTGAGAGACATGGAAAACATTGTGCAGGTTGGACAAAAATGGGGGTAGGGCGATCTGATACGCGACAGGGCCTACTCGTTTCAAAATCTGATAAGGGCCGATGAACTTAGGAGATAGCTTCCTTGGCTTCATTACCCTTCCAATTCCAGTCGTTGGCACAACCCGCAGGAATACATGATCTCCTTCTTGAAATTCGAGCTTGGATCTTCGTTGGTCGGCATAGCTCTTCTGGCGACTTTGAGCGATCTTCATCTTCTCTTGTTCTTGGAAAACCACTTACGAAATCCATAGCTATTCCATCCCACTTCCATTCTGGTATGTTTAAAGGTTGTAGTTCTCCTCCAGGCTTCTTATGCTCGATCTTCGCCTTTTGGCAGACAAGGCAAGACGCTACGTAAGACGCAACATCCCTCTTTAGTCCGGGCCACCAAAACATCCTCTTCAGGTCTTGATACATCTTCGTTGATCCAGGATGCATACTCAGCTTGCTCTTGTGGGCTTCCTCTAATACAACTCTTCTTAATTCTTGATTTGCCGGGATGCAGATCCGATCCCGGAATCTCAAAATACCATCAGATCCTAATTGGAATTCCGGTTCTACTCCTTCCATTCCTAATCTTTTCTTCTCTAGAAGCTCCTCGTCCGCTTGTTGAAGGTTTCGAACTTGACCCTCAAACTCATTTGTGATTTGCAACATTCCTAACTTGACGCAGCTCGGCTTGAACTGAATTGCCAAATTCAAGTTGCGGAATTCTTCAATTAGCTGAGCTTCCTTTATCATCATCGTACTCATGTGCAACATCTTCCTACTGAGAGCGTCGGCTACAACATTAGCTTTGCCGGGGTGGTAATGCAATTCGAAGTCATAATCCTTCAGGAATTCCATCCACCTACGTTGCCTCATATTCAGTTCCTTTTGGTCGAAGAGATACTTCAAACTTTTATGGTCGCTGAATACTTGGAACGTATTACCATACAGGTAATGTCTCCAAATCTTCAAAGCAAAGACAATGGCAGCCAATTCCAAGTCGTGAGTAGGATAGTTCCCTTCATGCACCTTCAGCTGACGAGATGCATAAGCAACAACTTTCCCTTCTTGCATCAAGACACAACCCAAACCTTGTCGAGATGCATCACAATAAACATCGAAGCTTTTCCTAGGATCGGGCAAAGTTAACACTGGAGATGATGTTAACTTGTCCTTCAACGTCTGGAAACTAACTTCACACTTCTCATCCCAGACAAAAGGTTGCTCTTTCCGGGTCAAACGAGTCAACGGAAGAGCCAACTTGGAAAAACCTTCGATAAACTTCCGATAATATCCAGCTAACCCCAGAAAACTTCTTATTTCAGTAACCGTCTTTGGTCTTTCCCATTGCAAAACTGCTTCTACTTTGACTGGGTCCACAGCCACACCATCCTTTGAAATTATATGACCCAAGAAATTGACTTTTTCAAGCCAAAATTCACACTTGGCCAGCTTAGCATATAATTTCTTTTCCTTCAAGGTCTCCAAAATAATCTTCAAATGATTAGCGTGCTCTTTCGGATTCTTCGAATAGATGAGAATATCATCGATAAACACCACGACGAAGGAATCCAGGTAGGGTCAGAACACTCTATTCATGTAATCCATGAATATTGCTGGAGCGTTGGTCAACCCAAATGGCATCACTACATACTCGTAGTGTCCATATCGTGACCGAAAAGCAGTCTTCGGTATATCTTCCTCCTTAACTCTGATCTGATGATATCCTGACCTCAGATCAATCTTTGAAAATACCGATGCTCCACTCACTTGATCTATCAAATCGTCGATTCTTGGCAACGGATACTTGTTCTTGATGGTAACCTTGTTGAGTTGCCTATAATCAATGCACATCCTCATTGATCCATCCTTCTTCTTCACGAATAAAACCGGCGCTCCCCAAGGCGACACACTTGGTCTGATGAACTGCTTTTCTAACAAGTCCTCCACTTGCTTCTTTAATTCAGCTAATTCTGCTGGAGCCATACGATAAGGGGCGATAGAGATAGGGCCAGTACCGGGGACTAGGTCAATACTGAATTCTATCTCTCGATGCGGCGGCAAACCGGGCACTTCATCGGGAAACACTTCGGGAAACTCTCGAATAACCGGAATATCTTCGATCTTTGCTTCCTCTTTCTTTTCTTCAGTGATGGTTGAAAATAGGCACACATAACCTCCAGGTTGCTTGGCCGGCGACTTCTCACCAGGAAAGATGATCGTTCGAACCTTGCAGTCGATTACTACATGGTTGGATGCCATCCAATCCATGCCCAAAATGACATCGATATTGGACAACGGCAAACAAATCAGATTTATTCGAGAAATCTGATCTCTTATGCTAACCACACAACCGACACATGCTCTTGATGCAACAACATGAGCATTCGTGGGGGTAGACACACTCAGTTTAAACGGGGTCTCCGAGACAGACAAATTTAAACGCTTGACACATTTCTCCGAGATGAAGGAATGCGTTGCTCCGGAATCAAATAAAAAGCGACAAGGCATGCCATTGAGGAAATGGTTACCTTGCACAAGGTTGTCGGCCTGCTTTGCTTCCTCTCCAAACATCGTGAACACCTTTCCATTGACCCAAGGTTTGCTTCCTTGTCCTTGGTTGCTTTGACGCGGGGGTTGGCGGCACGCACGGGCGATGTGGCCGGTCCCTCCACAATTGAAACAGACTGGTGGCTTGTCCCTCCAGCATTCTTGACTAGGATGAGAGCGTCGACACTTGCTACAAATCTCTGCCGGAGCCGGAAGACTAACTGCTCCAGAAGGTTGTGCTCTTCCCTTTCCTTTGTGCCAATATGGGCCTCCACGATTTCCACGGTTATTCTTATGCTGATTGCGGTGGGGTCCATGGCTTCCTTGACTGACTTCCTTCTTGAAGTTGTTCTTCTCGAAAATGCGACATGCACTAATCAGGATTGGATAGTGACGAATCCTTTGCACGCTTACAGCTAGTTTGATATCTGACCTTAGCCCATTTTCAAACCGGGTGCACTTCGAGTATTCGTCAGGATGATATTGGAAGTACGGGGAGTACTTCATCAGCTCCTCAAACTTTTCAGCATACTGGTCGACAGTCATGCTGCCTTGCTTCAAGTCTAAGAATTCCATCTCCTTTTGGATCCGAACATCATCCGGGAAATACCTCTCCAAGAATTTTTCCGTGAAGACTTCCCAAGAGAGCTCGCGATGATCATACTCCAAGAACTGGCGGGTCTGCTCCCACCAAGTTGCAGCCTCCCCATTCAGCATGTAGGCCGCGAACGTGACCTTCTGAACTTCCGTGAGAGTCAACGTTCGGAAAATCTTATTCATCTCAGCTAACCAAAACTGGGCTTGCTCAGGGCAACGACCACCCGAGAAGCCAGGGGGTTTACATCTACGGAAAGAATCTAGTCCTTGAAATTCAACAGGGGTTACATTGCTGGGAGGACGGGTTTGCTGCAAGTTTTCCAGGACCGCAGCCATACGGGTCAGAGCCTCAGCAATGTTAGCGTTATTACGTCCAGCCATCTATCCTACAGAATCCAAAAGGGAAAACTTAATTAGATTCTGCTATTCTATATCTCAAAATGCAAACATGATTCTAGAGTATGCAATGGTTAGTGTGTAAGGCCACACTCCAAGGCCGAGAGTTGAACCATTGCTCTGATACCACTAAATGTGACGACCCAACTTTTATTCCAAAACTTAATATTCATTCTTAGAAAATTCGACCATTTTTTTTTTTAAAACTAAAAGTCAGTCATCATCCATTATCGAGTCTTTGCGGAAATTATAATTATCATGAAAGAAACTATTCATATTATATTTCATAAAAAGGAAAGTACATTTCCATTACATTAAAACTATCACCACTAGGTTTAACTTAAGTACTCTAGGTCATTACATTATATTACATATCTTACAACAAAATTTATAATAACCTTGAGCAACTGGTTCGGAACTCAAAATATCAAATAGATAAGAGAAACCTGATGAGTAGCACTATCCACACTCCAACATCCCAACTCAACTCAATCATCAGTTCCCCACTGACTACCGGTTGAGTTGTCCATGAAATCATCATCAGCCACCGGGTCAGCATCCTCCACCGGATCCTCATCCTCTATCGGATCCTCCTCCTCCTCCTCCTCTTCATGTGCCGGTTCAGATGGCACATATACCGGAGTCCGAGATCGGGCTCTAGTGGAAGGACGAGAGGGAGCAGGAACCTCCAAAATAATTCTTTCTTCAGAGGGTGATGGACTTGGTGGGAGGGTGCGTCTCGGAAAACGTCTTGGCGGTGGTGGTGGTGTTCCATGCCGAAACACAAAATTGGGCGGAATGTGCATAATGTACATCATTGGGATTCTCGTCCTACGCGGACGCATTCGGGACCATGGGTTCGGGTGACGGAAAATAACTTCCACGTCTCCCTCATAGATGGCCCGATGATCCTCGAAGTTCCACTCCCCATTAGGGAGCGGCCTCATCTCCACGCAAAACATATTCCTGGCCATGACCTACAACAAGGGATTAGGAGTGAGTCATAGCTAAACACAATAACAAATGAGCATAACAGAGGCTAGAAATAACAAGCACAAGTTTCCAGATAGCAATAATAAATGCATATGTATATGCTCAAACTGTCTTTTATAATATTTCATTTAGTTTCGTGATGCATGCCTACTCTCCATTCATGCTACGCGGTTCGGCATCCGAGTATCTCAGGCTCGGGATATTCATAATCCTATGGTTCATCAAACCGGAGCGTATTCACAACCCAGGCGTCACGATTTGATTGGGAATTTGGCCATCATAACATTTTCATGTTACGGAATCCAAATCATCACAGCATCTTCGTGCTATGGCATCACAGCTATCTCAGGGCTGCGGAATACTTCTACCTATACCAGATTCCACAATCAAAATCGGAGCATCTCCATGCATGTCAATGTCACATAATTGTTCATTGTCTTTTTCTCTTTTAATTCATATCTTTGAATATCATGCCTCCAATATAGAGACCCAAAATTCATAATCCTTCTTGCTTATAACCATCTTTTCATTTTTGCATTAACTGGTGCTTGTGCTTTCCAAAAATTCCATCAGCGGCCCAGCCACTTTGTGATGGTTTTATACAATAGGAATTTAATTACGTTGTCATTAATTTGTGCAACGACCCCATCTAGGACTCCCAAAATATCAACCAAGTGGGTAAAAACTTCCACTGGGACGTGGGAATAAAATCAACCAAATGGGTGTACGCACCTCCATTGGGACATCCTGTCCGAATATGTCAACCACTGAATAAAATTCCAGTAGGACTCATCCAGGATAAAATCAACCAATGGGATTAAATCTATAGATATTAAGAGCAGAAATTAAAATTTAAGCATATAGGAGTTTAGACGAGTTAATCTTTAATTACTTCATAAAGAAGTAAAGATTTTCTGAAAATTATTTTAAATTACTCGAGTAGTTCTTCACATACTCGAGTGTTCATGTAAAATTACTCGAGTCCTTCAAGACATACTCGAGTGTTCTTCCCATTTTCCAGAATACTCGAGTCTTTCTTCAATTACTCGAGTGTTTTAGCAGCAGCAGCACCAGTTTCTGCACTTTATAATGCCAATTCGAGTTCAGAGCCTTTCCTTTCCACTTTTATGCAAAACAGTAACTTAGATACATAAAATAAACATGTTAGAACATGTAATCAATATTGGAACAACATCAAATGCAATAAATCACAAAATCAACATAAACTTAGCAAATAACCATTTCACATATGATTTTCATTTCCTTTTGTTTTTAACTTCGAAAATTGATCCAGTGAGCATCATTAGGTCCATTTAGACATGTTTGGTTTATAAAAACTTGGGTTTATGACCTCTATGTCATATTCCCAATTCAAACTTCACCCCTTGATGAACCATATGAGGTTCCTACATTTCCAGCTTGAAATAACTCATTCTAGTATTTAGATAACTCCTCCCTTACCTTAGAGAAGCTAATCAACAAGTAAAACGACAGAGAAATCGGTTGGATCAAAAATCCAAATTCTGGACTTGGTGAAAAAGAGTTGAACAGGCTGACTTTGGCCACAGATTTCACCACGGATTTGGCATGAAAAGAATGAAACAAGTTAGTTTCAGAAACTAGGATATACTAACTTTAATCAGAAACAAGTTTGACACGAAAAGAATCCATGAATTTACCAAACGATTTCAATGAAGATGAATACTTGAGACTGAATGTTACTCTGTTTTTCTCAGTTTTGAACCTCCAACTTTGTAGGCCTAGAACCTGATCTTCAGAAGGCTATTTGAAGTGATTTCGAGTTCTAATTCAAGAATGGAAATCAGAACTTCAGTTTGTGTTTAGGTTTCAAGGAAAATGGGTGAGGATTGAGAGAGAACAAAGGGATCAAAGTGAACTCTGTAAAACAGGGAAATTTCTGGTCAAATTCGGGTTTTGGAACTTCAGAGGTGTTGATGCTTCACCCAAGCATCAATTTATAGTCTAAGAGTACTTCAACTCGAAGTAAGGTTCAGCTCTATGCTTGTCACGTCAAGAAACCGCGTTTTGGTGCGAAATTAATTATAAAACCAACTTATACATTTAGCCAGACTGCTCGATTTACTCGAGTCTTTTTCTTTCTACTCGAGTATATTTCAAAAACTCAAGAACACTCGAGTCTTTTCTGACATACTCGAGTCTTTTGACTCAAAATTCAAATTTTCAAACAGATAGTGATTATACTCGAGTACCCTCTACAATACTCGAGTAAAATATCTTAATTTCAGAAAAATCATTATTTTATTCAACACATTTATTTATTTTGTTTATAAAAATACAGGACCTTACAGCCGTCGCTTCCCATTTCAGCCGCCGCCACCTTTCTTCTATCTCCCGCCGTCCTAGTAGCACCGCCCCCCACTGAAACCCACGAGCCCAACCTCCATAGCTACCACTTGCCCATCATTCTTAGTAATCGATTCCTTCGACCCCCTCACTGTCCTCTTCCCTTCCTCCTTCAACCAGCCTCCGCAGTTCCCCATCCAAACCAGTACTGCCGCCTTCCCCCCTTCTCTCTTCCCTTTCTCACTGTTTTTTTTCTTGTTGCTTTTGGGTACGGGACTGTTATGGAGGTGAGAGGGCTGCTGTTGCTTTTGTGGGGGCGGTTTGAGGATGGACCGCGATGGTGGCTGGGTTGTCAATGGAGGCGGTCGTATTGAGAAGAGGGGGCGACACAGCAGGGATCGAACCGGGGTTGTTGGGTCGATGGGGCTAGAGGCGGTGGGGTTGGCTGGTGCGGCTCAGTATGGTGGCTGGGATGGGGGCTGCCACTGCTGGGAGAGGGACGACGCTGGGGTTTGCTGGCGGAGAGAGAATGACGACGGCGTGGCTGAAACCGGAGTGAGGCGCGGTGAAGGCTGCGGTGACGGTTTCTGTGGGTAGCTGTGGGTGATCGATGGCGGCTGGGCAGAGGTTGAAGGAGAAGCGGTTTTAATGAAGGGAAGAGAGAGAGAGAGGCTGTGGGGTTTGGGGTTTGAGAATTTTTTGAGATAGAAGAGAAAGGAGAGAGTGTGAGGTTTGGAAAGGGTATTATTGGAATTAATATAAAATTGGGGTTTGGGGACTAAAGTATGAGATTTGTAGAATAAAACTCTTTTGTTTAATGCTAAGCCCATTACCATGAAAATAAGATTGTTAAGGCCCAAAAACTCTATGAAATAGGCCTCTCTTGAATTTCAAAAGTCAGCTCGTGTTCTAACTATCTTCTCACTTCCTTTTTAGTATCTAAACCCTTGTGAAAACCCCTATTGTTTTTCACGAGCATTAGTGATCGATAATGGCTTCACCATCAACTTCTTCCCCCGTTTTAGGATTGAGCCTTTCTCCTTTCAGATGCTCAGACTCAATTTTAGAGGATCACCTTCTTGGCAAGATGACCCTATTTGAATTCTAGAACTATCGAGTAATGTTAATGTTTAATCGTTGTCTCCTCCCCAATCTCCCATGTTTTGAGGTTCTCTTTTGCAAAATTAGTGGCAAAGGGTCCTTCTTTTGCCTATTCCTTTCCAATTCTCAAACCAGACAAGGCGAAAAAAGCCAATGTTATCATAGCATCGAACGCCACTATCCATGCATGTTACTATTTAGCATGCTTGGGTAGGATTTTTAGAACTTTTTATAAGGATACCAAGTACATTAACTAGCTTAACAAAGTTGAGAAGCAAAGTTTGCATCATGGCAACGCGCGATGATTTATAGTTTCATTTGATGATCTCCATGCATTGCTGACATTTAGCTTGATGCTGCCATGATAATCTCTATGACTCATTTTTGGATCCGTTCCACTAACACGTTCCACTTTCCTCGTGGAATGATGGGCCCCATTTTGTTCGACCTTTCTGCCATTACACGACTTAGATCTAGTGGCGAGGTTTTGACTGTCACGAGTCAACCTACCATGTTGATAAAATTCAATCGTCAACACTTGAATTACACTCAAACGTGTAATTTCTAACTCAGGAATGCTAAAGGTGATTTTGTTTCTGAAGAAGAATATGTAGCTTTCTGATAGGAATAAAATGGGTTCCTACCAAGAATACTAAGAAACTACTCCTAAAAGAAGATAACAAAACTAAATAAAAGATAACTATTCATTTCATTGCTTCATTGTAAGAAGAAAATACAAGACTTAAATAGGAAATAGTAAACCCTAGATTGATGATTAGCCGTACAAGTGGCATCATCATAACAAGTAAGAGCATTCTAGAATAATAACAATAATAATAAGACTTACTTAATTATTAAGTTAAATATTTACCCTATCCCTTTTCTCCAAATAGGTTCAATAATTCTTTTAATCTTTACTAGGCCCAACCTTCTATCATTACCGATCCCTTCAAAATCAACCTTGTCCTCAAGGTTGAATGTGATATGCAATTGGTGATAAAAATTGAATTCACCCTCCAAAATAAAGTACGGATTATAATTGGCGCAATTGACATAATTGGTCTCCCTTTTATTGAAACTACTTGCCTGGACAGCATGTGGAAAGGCTTCAGCATTTTGGCAATTAAATGGGCAATGTAATTTAGCAATTGCAAATTTGCAATCAAATTGGAATTGAAGATTTTGTAAAAGTAAACTCATCACTTGAGGGCTATTCCAAGTAATTAAGAAATGCAAAGGCCCAACAATATTGTCTTCAATATGAATCCAAAGAGAAATGGTAAATGGGGCCACACATGTATTCAGGCAAGGAGGAAATGAGTTGCAATTATGGGGCACAGTAGAAGCAAAAAACCTAGCAGTTGTGTGGGTTCCATGCCAAACAAATGAATCAACGGATGAGCATATACACCTTGGTACAGTTGTTATGGCACATTCCAGAGTTTGAAGAAAAGTTTCAGATCTAAAAGCATTCTTCCTTTCCTTTAACCAATCGTGCATGCCAAAAGATGCAGAGGCAACAATATTATTTTTTTCTCTCTCTTGAATATCATCCTTCATCTCTATTTTGTTAGTGTTAGAGAGAGAATATCTACCCTCTCTTTTGCCAAAAGCGATTTTCGATGAGGGCCATGACAGCTCTCGTGGTGGAGGAGGAACTTCCCATGGCGGAGCTCTCGGCGGAGAGAGTGGTATGTAAGATCCATGAAGAATGTTTTGATAAATGCCAAAAGGTTTTGAACAAGCTACAAATGTTTTGATCAAGTTCAAGCTCAACAAGCAACAACAAACATCAAGTAATGAAGAGAGAGCCAACTCATGAAGACTTAGTTTGGTAGTTTATGTTTTATTGTTTTATCTTTAGCCTCTCAAGTCTCTTAGTTTATGAGTTTGGGTAGAGTCATTAGAGGGTAGTGAATCTCTATCATAGTCATGATTATATCATATTTTGAGTATTCACTTTGCCTAAAATCAATAGGTGGCTTAAAGGTTTGAAAGAAAAGGTTTAGTTTTTGAGAAAACAAGTTTTAAGTGATTTTTGGTGAAAGTAATCGATTAACTTAAAGAGTAATCGATTAAAACTTCAAAGTAATCGATTAACATAAAAAAGTAATCGATTAAAATCAGCTTTACTCGAGTAGATTTTTGCAGACTTGCGGCATTACTCGATTAAGGCATGGTTACTCGATTAGCACTTATTTTACTCGAGTAACACGTACAGATCTGGTTTTTAAAATGCGTTTTTCACTTCTCAAAAGCACTTTTAACCATTCCTAACTTTTGGGTATTCTATATAAACCTTTTCCCAATTATTGTAATCATCTAGAATCATTTTGATATTCATTTTACAAAGAATCAAGCCACACTATTCTCTCTCACTTTCATAGATCAAAGCTTTCATTTTTACATTCTTTGATCAAGAACCTTGAATCTCTCATGTTGATATTTCATAACTTTTGAAAGAGATTCATAGGATTGTCATTTGTTTTTCATTTTGGTTGTAATCTTTGCAAGAGGCAAGTTATCTACAACAATTGGAAGTCTTGTTGAAGAACAAGCATTAAAAAGTCTTGATTGGTTTCAAGCATTTGGCAGTCTTGGTTGTGAATCAAGCAAAGTGGAAGTCTTTGAAGAATCTCAAAGCAATTGGAAGTCTTGTTGAGGAGAATTGACAAGCAAGGTTAGAGGTTAGATTAGAGCATCAATAGGGTTGCAAGGCAAGGGTGTGGTATCTCTTGTAGGCTAGCAAGAAGGGAGTCTTGTGAGACATTTACTTGTAATTTGAGAACTCTAATTCCTCATAGTGAAGAATCTCTCTTGGTTGAAGAGGGGACTGGATGTAGCTTTCAAGTGGATGAAAGTGAACCAGGATAAATCACTGTGTCGTATCTCTAAACCCTTAACTCTTTACATTCAAGTCATTCATTGTGTTCTTGGTTGAAAACCTAGAAAAGATTGATTTTCATAATTGATTGAATTGAATCTTAATTGTGCAAAATTGATTTGGGGAAAATCATTTTCATAACCTAGGTAATCAATAAGAATATTGGTGTTAATCAATTCCGCTTTATCTCTGATCTTATGTGTTAATTGATTGATTTTCGTATTCAATTGAAAAGTGATTTTTCAGTTTTAACAGTGATTAATCGATTAACTGGTTTCATTAATCGATTAATTTAAAACGAGCTTTTGGCATTAATCGATTAGCCATTCTTATTAATCGATTAACATAAGGTTTAATCGATTAACATTTTGTTTTAATCGATTAAGACTGAGAAATTTGCAAAAATCATTTGTTTTAATCGTTTCGATTTGTTTCTTTCGAAAATCTTTCACGGTTCCTCTAACACCTATTCAACCCCCCTTTCTAGGTGTTCACCTAGTGTCTCCTAGTTTTTTCACCCACCGATTGTGGTTCTCACAATTGGTATCAGAGCTCGGTCGAAAGACACGAGCATAGAGCTTTTTCGCAAAGATCCTTGAGAAACTACAATGGGTTCTACGAATCCCTTTGGTGGTGAAGGTGCTTCAATAAATCGCCCTCCTATGTTCGTTGGAGAGGGTTATGGTTATTGGAAAATTAGGATGAGAATCTTTATAGAAGCCATAGATGTGAACATTTGGGAAGCCATTGAAAATGGTCCTTATATTCCCTCAAAAGATGTAGAAGGTGTACTTACACTAACTCCCAAAGATAAGTGGACCGATGATGATAAAACGAAAATTCAATATGATTTAAAAGCTAAGAATATCATCACCTCCGCTCTATCTTATGATGAGTTCTTTAGAATCTCCCAATGTCGTGATGCCAATGAAATGTGGGACACCTTGCAAGTCACACATGAAGGCACTAGTGAAGTTAGGCATGCTAGATTAAATTCTTTGATGCATGAATATGAATTGTTTCGTATGTTGCCTAATGAATCTATATGTTTTATGCAAAAGCGTTTTACTCATATTGTTAATCATCTCATTGCTCTTGGAAAAACTTTCTTGAATTGTGAACTTGTTAAAAAAGTTTTAAGATGTCTAAGCAGGGAATGACAACCTAAGGTTACCGCAATTGTTGAATCAAAGGACTTGGACACCATGGACTTAGCAACACTTTTCGGAAAGCTTCAAGAACATGAAATGGAGCTTGGACGCTTGCATATGCATGAAGAATCGGACAAGAACAAAGAAAGAAAAGGAATTGCTCTTAAAGTTCAAAAGTCATATCAAAAGGAAGAGAGTTCTGATAATGATGATAATGAAGATTCCGATTCGGACATTGATGAAGAGGAGATGAAGCTTCTACTAAGAAAGTTCAATAAACTTATAAGGAGAAAAGGAAGGATGAACAAGGACAAAAGTAAAGAGAAGAATCCCCCACACTACAAGACCAAGACATCAAAAGAAGGTATAGTTTGCCATGAATGTGGAAAGCCCGGTCATCTCAAGTACTCATGCTCTAAGTATCTCAAGAAGAAGGAGAAAGAAAAGAAAAATTCAAAATCTAAAAGAGCATACATAGTTTGGAATAGTGATGATGAAGATGAAAAGAAAAGCACATCGAATAGTTCTTCGGATGATGAAGATGCCGCTTGTCTCAACTTGATAGCTCTAGTAGAAGAAGAGGAAAGTTCAAACGATGAATCAAGTGAGCAAAGCTACGAAAGCGATGTAAGTGAAACTAAATCCGAAATTTCTTCTAAATATGAAATTCTATATAATGCTTATGAAGAAATGCATGAACATCTCAAGAAACTAGCTTCGAAAAATATTGAAAGGATGAAGCTCATTTTGAAACATCAACAAGAGATTTTAGAACTTCAAAAGCAAGTTGATGAGCTTAATCTTGAAAATGAAACTCTTGATCTTATATATGATAGTTCTTCTTGTGATTGTGCTAGTAGATTGAATATTGTGGTTGATTGTGAGGATTGCAAGTTGCTTAAAGATGAAAATGCTATTTTGAAAAATAAGCTTGAAAGTTTCACAAATGGTGATATTAGATTGCGCACATTGTTAAATTTTCAAGGAGAAAATTCAAACAAGTTTGGTTTGGGTTATACTAATGCTAAGAGTAAATCTCATAGAAATGTTGTTGATCTTTCTAAAGTTGATTTTTCAAATGCACCAACATGTTTCTATTGTGGTACTCATGGACATACTTCAAATGTGTGTTATATTAAAGTGCATGGTATATCTAAAGGAAAGTTTGTTTGGATGAAAAAGGGTGAAAGTCCCTACACTAACAAAAATGGATCCAAAACCATTTGGATACCAAAAAGCAAAGCATGATTGTTTTTGTAGGTATGATTGAAGATGCAAATGAAGGTCTATACACATTTCTTCAAATCTCAAGTAAAAGTCCTACAAGTTGACACAATTGATATTGTTGGATATCTTCAATTGGTATCAAGAGAAAATTCTACAAATTGGTAATATTTGATATTGTTAAATATTGATCATAATTCTCTTAATTGGTATTATTTCTCTTAATGTGATATTGTTTATACAATTGAGAAAATACAATTGGTACAATTGGTATTGATCACTCAATGATACTAATTTTGATCATTAGATGATTATCATGCTTTTATTGTTTTGTGATATATCTTTACAATTGATATCTTACTTTGGTTAAGTGATATTATGACTTTCTAGTTTCAATTAGTTTGTTGCAATTGGTATGATACTTCATTGTTATATTTTCTTGCCAATTGGTATCACATTTCAAAGTATTACTCTTGTATTGTATAATTGGTATTAATTACCACATCTACATTTGGTATCAATGTTGTGAAGAAATGTTTGATATTGAGAAACAATTATCATTTTATCTCTTAATTTGACTTAGATCTTATATTTCAATTGGTATATATTTCTTTTTGATAATGCCAAAGGGGGAGAAATGGTATGTTTTGACCATTTTTTGGGGAGAAATGGTATATGTTTGTTTTGTTGAGAAATTGTTTTGGAGAAAGGTTGTTTTTTGTTGTTTTTATATAGGTTGAGCAAAGTTGTTGAAGTTAGGGGGAGAATCAAGCTTTCTATCAATTGGATTTCGAATGTCAAAAGCATTAATTGAGGGGGAGCAAGAGTCTCACCAAGTGATCAAATGGTTCAAGCATCAGGGACTGGATGTAGCTTTCAAGTGGATGAAAGTGAACCAGGATAAATCACTGTGTCGTATCTCTAAACCCTTAACTCTTTACATTCAAGTCATTCATTGTGTTCTTGGTTGAAAACCTAGAAAAGATTGATTTTCATAATTGATTGAATTGAATCTTAATTGTACAAAATTGATTTGGGGAAAATCATTTTCATAACCTAGGTAATCAATAAGAATATTGGTGTTAATCAATTCCGCTTTATCTCTGATCTTATGTGTTAATTGATTGATTTTCGTATTCAATTGAAAAGTGATTTTTCAGTTTTAACAGTGATTAATCGATTAACTGGTTTCATTAATCGGTTAATTTAAAACGAGCTTTCGGCATTAATCGATTAGCCATTCTTATTAATCGATTAACATAAGGTTTAATCGATTAACATTTTGTTTTAATCGATTAAGACTGAGAAATTTGCAAAAATAATTTGTTTTAATCGTTTCGATTTGTTTCTTTCGAAAATCTTTCAAGGTTCCTCTAACACCTATTCAACCCCCCCTTCTAGGTGTTCTCCTAGTGTCTCCTAGTTTTTTCACCCACCGATTGTGGTTCTCACATGGTATCCACGGTGGATGTAACATCCCTAATTTATTTTCTAAGTTTATTTATTAGAATAATAGATTTAGGAGGTGAGAGTGATAGAAAAGTCAAGCTGCAGGTTTTAGAACCAAAAATAGTTAGAAAATAGTTAGTTTCTAAATAGGGAGAAAAATTAGGATTCTAAGATTTGTAGCTCAAAACCCAATTCCCACCATTGGCTGTGAAGTTGAGGGTCTTAGGAAGCTTGCCTCAAAATTTGAGCAAGATCCAACGGGTAGAAAAGAAGTTATAGCAGTCTGAAGTGGATAGGAGCAGATTTTTAAGTCCTCGCTCAAGCGAGAATCTGCTCGCTCAAGCGAAACAGCTAATTTCAGACCTTTATTCTCTGAGTAGTTTTCGCTCCAGCGAGAACTAGCTCGCTCCAGCGAGAATGCTACTCGCTTCAGCGAAAATGATTTCGCTCCAATAAAAACAGCTTGTGTCAGCCCCATATATTTTATCCCGAGCGAAAATGGCCCAATCAGAGTGTTGATAAACGCGTTTTGGGCCACAAGTCGTGGCATCCCTTTCATTTCTCCCATTTCCGTCTCTCTCTCTTGCATTCTCCCTTTTCCTTCTCCTCCCCTCCAATCCTTAAACCATGGAACTCCCCACCTCTTTCATGCATTATTCCTCCTTCCCTCTTGTTCCAAGCTTTTCCTCTCTTCCATTGGTGTCTCTCTCTCCCTCCTTGAAGCTCTCTCTCCTAGGGCTTCTTTCTCTCTCCTCCAATCTTGAAGAACGGAATGGAAATCGATCAAGAGAGTTGGAATCCAAGTAGATCAGGGGTAGATCCAAGATCCAAGTAGATAAGGGGAGTATTTTTTCCACACTTTGAGTTAGGGATAGTCAGGGTTTATAATAGGATTTGAGACTAATGGTTGAATTGGGTTATGGGTAACAAATTTGTGTTGGTTTAGAGTTTGACTAGGAGTAGTTAGTATGTTATGGGTTGATTTTATATTATTTTGAAATATTTATTTTGAATCCTTTTTGTATTTCATTAAAGTAGGGAGTGAGGAACCCTAGGGAGATGACTTATGCTATGGTATCCTGAGACATACCTGAGTATGTCGACTGGTTGTATTGATTGTTGAATTTAAATTGTGCAGCTATGTGATATATGCATGTATTTGTAAAGAAATTTTAAGTGTGGATGTTTGTATTTTGTTGTGCGATAAGTGTTTAAAATAGGAATGTGGGATATTTATTTTTGATTGCTGGACATTAGATGGTGATAGTAGCTAAATATTATTTTTGATTGTTTGTATTTTTGTGCAGCTATATGAATGCTTGAGGCGTTAAGTGAGTGTTTTTGTAATTATATTGGGTGTCATGAATGTTTAATCATGATTGTCTATGTTTTGGGTAAATGTTGGAATCTGTGATTGGTTGATAAATGGGACCTTCTATAGTGGAATTGATCTTTGGATACACTGACACACTAGGTGTCCTGTTAGGTGTTCCAAACGACCTGTTAGGGCAAAATGACCTGTCAGGCAAACGATCCATTAGGTTCAAATGACCCGTTAGGCGTCAGTGTACCCAATGGATCAATTCCCTGCTGAATTAATAAGATAATAAATTAAATTGGATGAATGGAAAAGAATGGAAAGAAATAAAGAAAGTGTACCCGTTAGGCGTCAGTGTACCCAATGGATCAAATGACCGTACGGCTGGCTGGGGCCGGAAGCATCGTTCTAACGGGTGATGCTTAATGGGTGTAAAGTCCTGACGGGTGCAAAGTCCCTAATGGGTGTGCCAAATGACCTAACAGGCGCACAAAATCCTAGTGGTGCATAATGGGAAAAGGAAATGGATATGGAAATGGATAATGGAAAATGGAGAATGGAAAATGAACATTGAAATGGAAAAGAAAGTGGGAAAAGAAAAGTGATTGAATCTTGGAAAATTTAGGTGTGTTATGTTGATAAATGAATGTGGCGAATTTGTTGATCCATGACTTGACTTGATTGTTATCCTTGAGTTTTTATTATGAGCTTTTTACTATCTTTTAATTCACTGTGTTGTGAAAAGGTCTCACCCTTAGTGGTTATCATTTTAGGTACTTGTGCAAGAAGCTTGAAGATCAGAGTGCGCAACGAACAAGTCGAAAGATGGGAACTCTAGTTTATATGGTTCATATTGTAATTGAGGGCCCCGATCTTAAGTATAAACTTGTGTCATTAAAGAGATTTTAAAATAAATTTTTGAGTTCCCTATTAAATTTTCAAGAAATTATTATTTATCTTTTTATTTAAAAACCGGGGTGTTACAGTGGAGCCCGTGACGGTGACGGTGGCGGCGCAGTATTCAGAGAAATAATCTCTTCGCACTCGCCTGAGGCTATTGTCGGTGGCGTTGTCCATGGTGGCTTCCGCGGTGGCACGTGACGACGATTGGGATTTTCTTCCTCTACCCCATTTCCGTCGTCGAAGGTGATTTCCGATGGCAGATCCGAGGATGGCGTCCATGGCGGTTCTCGCGGTGGCTCGCGACGAGGCATGGCACTCTTCTCCTCTCTCTCCGTGTTCTCGTTGGAGGCTAAGCTCGATGGTGAAAACGGTGGTGACTGCGGCAACTCAGTGGTTGACGGCGGCGACGGTTTTCTTTTTTTTGTTTTCTCGATGTGAAAACGAGCTGATGGTCTCCTTTGTAACATCCCAACTTTCTACCCATTTATTTATTCATTATAATAATTTAGAATAATTTTTCGCCAAGATATTTAAAACTTCATTAATCAGAATGCAGAAGCGAATAACACTAAAAAGGAATATTTTAATATGACTTATTCAAAACATTACAACTAAATGTTTCTGATAATAGACTCTGCTTAATGATAGACTATGAGTTATTTTGTTAAGACTCCGACTATAACCCAGAGCATGGTTCTGAACTCCAACGGATAATCCGGAAAGGGACATTGACTGATCAATTCCACATTCCATACAGGTCGGCAAGAGAGTTGCCAGTACTATTTCCTCTCATTAGGGAATGCTTTATCATGACCTACACACAAGGGATTGGGAGTGAGTCATAGCTAAATACAATAACAAAGGAGCATAACAGAGGCTAAAAATAACAAGCACATATAAATTCAGATAGCATCCAGAATGCAAGTGTATGCTCAAGCTTATTTAATACATGTTTAATTTCATTAGTGACATGATGCATGCCTACTTCTCATTCTTGCTTCACAGTTCGACATCCTTTCGGGTATCCATTTCAAACCTATGTTTTCTTCGAACTGGAGCGTATCCATTTCCCATGCATCACGATTGATTGGGAACTAGCCTTCATAGCATTCTCATGCTACGGTATCCAAATCATCATAGCACCTTCAGGGCCATGGTATCCAAATTCTATCCTATGCTAGATTTCCACAATCGAAATTGGAGCAACTCCATGCATGATAATGCCACATCAGAATTCCATTTCTTTTCTTTCATTATTCTCATCTGCATCTCATTTCATTAACTTTCATTTAGTTTTTCTTTTAGCTGGTGCTGGTGCTTTTCGATAAAGACCATTTTGTGATGGGTTTACTTGTTTTCAATTTTCTGTTGCAGAAAAATTCATCAGCGACCCAGCCACTTTGTGATGGTTTTAGGAATAGCGTATAATTATTTATTTAATAATCCGTCGGGGCATAGCCTCCTATTGGCGGATATTTATTGCAACGACCCCATTGGGACTCCCATAGAAAATATCAACCAAGTGAATAAAACTTTCACTGGGACGTTTAGGGATAATATCAACCGAATGGGTGTACGCACTTCCGTTGGGACTCCTGTAGGGAAATAATCAACCACTCAATAAAATTCCAGTAGGACACCTCCAGGATAACCATCAACCAACGGGATTAAGATATTATAGCATTAAACAAGTTAATTATAATAAAATTTTAGAAAGTAAGTGTTTTCTGAAAAATTGTTCAGATTACTCGAGTAGTTCTTGACTACTCGAGTTGTTCATGCAAAAATACTCGAGTCTTTAAAGATCCACTCGAGTGTTCTTCCATTTTTCCAGAATACTCGAGTCTTCCTTAAACTACTCGAGTCTTTTTGCTGCAACAACACCGGTTTTCTGCACTTTCAATACCAATTCGAATTCCTTGCTTTAATTCTCCATTCCTATGCAAAACAGCAACTTAGGCACATAAAACAAACATGTTACAACACTTAAACATAACTAAAACAACATCAAATAGCATCAAATCTCAGATTGCATTCAAACTTGAAAATAACCCTTTTAAAATGTGAAATTCATTTCCACTTGATTTTAATTTCGAAGCACATTACAGTGAGCTTTATTAGGTTCATTGAAACTTGTTTGAATCATAAAATTATGGGTCTTTGACCTCCAAGTCAGAATCCCAATTCAAGTTGCATCCCTCTTTGAACCTTTAATGGTTCCTACATTTCTAGCTTGAAATTACTCATTCTAGTATTTAGGTAACTCCTCCCTTACCTTAGAGAAGCTAAAAGAACGATTGGTTGAGGAAGAAAAGACCTGGAATGGATTTTGAGCTTCAAAGCTCAATTCTGAGCTTTGCAAAGCTGAGGCAACGACCGACTTTTATCATTCGATTCATCACGTACAGGTTACGAAAACACAAGGAAACAATTGATTTAGCAACTAGGAAGTATGAACTCTAATTAGAAACAAATTTGGAGTCAAGAGAGTTCCTGAGTTTACCAAACCAATTCAAGGAAGATAGGTAGTTGAAGCTGGTTATGCTCTGTTTTTCAGCTTTGAAGACTCAACTTTGCAGACTTAGAACTTGAGCTACAGGGACTGGTTTTCGATGGGACTTGGTTCTATCTCAAGATTGGAAATAGAACTTTGATTTGTGTTTTGGTTGTACTGGGTTTGGTTGAGTGAGGAAAGAGAACAAAGGTCTCAAAGGCAGCACAAGAAAACAGAGAGGATTGCTATGAAATTCGGGTTTGAGGGCATTCAAATGTGTTTCAAACATCCCCTAAGTGTTTATTTATAGCCTCAACTTACCCTCCTATGAAGTAAAGTCGAGTTCTGAGCTTATGGGCCAAGGAAAACGAGTTTTTAATTCAAAAAGAGTTGGAACCGCCATGAAGCTGCTGCTGAGCTGGGCAAAAGTCTAGAGTCTTTTCTGAAACACTCGAGTCTTTTTGCCCAGAATACTCGAGTCTTTCACAAAAGACTCGAGTCTTTTGACTAAAATTCAAGGAACGCATTATTTTATTCATTATTACTTTATCTTCATATAATATTTGATTACTCTACTTATTTTGGGAATTCTACTGGGTCTTACATTCTCCCCCACTTGAACCGAATTTCGTCCCCGAAATTCCGACTTATACAAAAAGATGAAGGGTAGACAGACAAAACTTCGATTAAAACTTCTAATTCTTCCTTGGTTCACTCCCCCACTTAGGACACGCTTAGGTTAGAGTTCATTGATCTTCCACTCCTCTTCCTTCTATGATCCTCCTACTCGGTTGAATTCTCGGTTGGTTTTTACTTATCCTTCGATGACTAAAAGCTTAAGATTTAAACATACTATTTCTTGACATGACGTGTATCCCGATTCTGAGAGAAATTTGATTGGCTATGCAACAACGCTTTATGATCTATCTCTTTTTATAACACCTTTTGCGATTTGTAGGGACATCTGCACAACAGACATCCCGCATGCGTTCATACATGATCACATGCTCAAGGTGCTAAGGTAGTCTTGCAAGGTCTTTCCTACTACATACGCAATTAAAGAGTTTCTCCTAACCCTACAAAGGTCACTAAGGTTCTCATGGTAACACACACCCTAGAGCGACGCTTTTCATGCACTGACTCCCTACTCCCTTATCTATTGGGTACACCACTTTCTCGGTTTTTCCCCTTAAAATGACTTGCTTAATAGCAATTGGTCAACTGTTATCACTTTTCAAATCTGCGAAATACTAGTTCTAGACTTAGTTCTTACAGACAAGTTTTCTTTCTAGCTAAAGGAAAATAGTCTTCCATGGTGACCATCTATTACGGTGTGATTACCACGGATGAATAATAAGTTAAAGATTAGCACTTGATAAATGAAATTCCCTATAATATTCTACAGATTGAAACCATGCTTTCCGGTGAACTTTATATGTGAACTTGCACTTCAACACAACTAAACATATATAAGGCAGACAAAGAATTTAGGTAAAGGAGTCCTTGAAATCGTTATAAGCCATTACTACGACAAGATTTAAAGAGGATTATGATCAAAACGAACAACGGTGTTGCAGTTCGGGTGAGGTTAAGTCTCAAAATCTCCAAAGATAAAGGTTTTTGCTCTGTTGAGAGGGAGTTTCTGAAAGAGTTTCAACAAAAGGAAGATGCATATTCATCCAAACTTTTGTTCAGACAGGTTTTCACAGTATTTAAAAGCAAGGAATAAAACATGGTTTTCTTAACAGTTCATAATCAAAGTCACAGTAATATAGAAGGTTTCGCACTTAATGTTTAGTTCGAGTAAAGTATAAAAAAATCTTAAGGTACTAAACTTTATACTTAGCATGCCTGTTTATCAACTAAGGCAAACATATAAGGTCCAGGTTTGGTAAAACTGATCAATTGTACTAAGGTAGGGATATAATATTTTAAATTTCAAGGGATGAAAATCTCAAAATGATACAAATCTACCCTTTCCAAAAATCCTTTTGAAAAGAACTACCATTACATTCTCCCAATTTATTAAAGACACTGTAGAAACCTGATTCTCAAGAAAATAAGACAGATTACTTGGGAAAACATTTCGACAAATAAATGTAGGCAAGAAATTGATTTACAAACAATATTCGCATATAACCAATATCCTAAGACATCAACATGTATCACGTATCTGTATCTATTGACGTACATTCGAACACATAACCAAACCAACCTAGGTCTCAGACTATGACTTTCTAACGACTTTCACTAAAGGAATATTCTTCCCTCGTAACTACTTGTTTTTCTATCTTTGGTTCGCATGGGACCGATTTCGAATGTCAGGTTTTCTCGTCAGGTATGATGAGTGAATGCTCCCCTACATGGAATCAGCATAGCAAAATCTTATTCGCTCCTAACCTTAAGGAAACTACCATTGCAGTCAACTTCGATGGATGTCGATTGGTGAGGGGTTATCCAAATGGGATCAATCCTAGGCACAAGGTAAATGGTAAACTCCACTTTACGGTAAGGGAATAGACTAGACGCTCTTTGGAAAAGACCTCGGGTATTCACTGATTACAAGGATGGTTTCTAACTTGGTTTTCTTCTTTTACAGATACGAAAACAAGCTTAGGTATCCTTCGGATGTGACTCTTATAGATTTAGGCTTGGTAAAAATGATAAACTTGCCTTGGCAGTCTATAGCTATATGACATTTCGTCTACTCTTAGGAAAGCATAACAGGTCGAGCATGGCTATTTCACATTTATGTTTGCAATGAAACTACCATGGGATTGGGTGGGATAGACACTTCTAGGTCATATGGTAAATCTGAGATTTATAGTTTCAAAAAGTTTGCACATTTAAAAGAAATGAGAGATTGGGGGTTTTCAAGAATCAAAATAGTTCCACACGGCAACTAAGTTTAAATGACAACTACCTCATACTCAAATCTTCGGTAGGCTGAAGATTTTACTTTTATCACTTTTGGTAAAAATCTTCCAATAAAATTTTACAAAAAGGATCATCGATTATGTTTTCCTTAGAGATGAAGAACAATATATACAATTTGTTTTTCATTCAAAATTTTAGCAAAATCATCTGATAATGTGAGACACGTCGTAATTTTTAAACGTCTAAAGTAATGGTATAAGCTTTCCCAAAATAGTCTATATCAGTCTTGGAACCAATTTCAAAAATTGAGGATTTATTTCTCAAAAGAAGCATTTCTATTTATCCCCATAAGGGTTTAGAAGGAAAAATGTAAAGTTATTTAAGGTCATCAAAACTCAAACAAAAGGAAGGTGTTCTTTTATCAAAAATGATTTTCTTCCACGTTTTGCAATTCTAAATAATCCCACCTTCCTTTATTTTGGATTTTGAATCAATTCAACATATAGGAAATTATTATAAATACTAGTATACTTGGAAAACCACGTAGTGCTTAATATCAGACAAGGTTCTCAAAATAGTTTGATACAAAATGCGAGTTCACATATTACTAGTATCTTTGTTACCAAAATATCGTGTAGGAATTGAGAAGGTACTTAAGGCTTTACTAGGAGAAAACCTAGTGGTTAAAAACAAATACATCAGGTTTACTGCTAATCGCTTTCGTTACACACTTTGCTTACAGACACTAACAACACATAAGTCTTTAACCAAGGTAAAACGTTATCCTATGTTTCTAGAACACACTTGTATTCCGAAAACATATTCTGAAATTCAACAATTCGAGGATACTACCTTCCGATTATCGTACATATCGAGGTGGCCAGTCCCGATTATACCTTATATCGGTGATAGGATCATTTTCGTACTTGTAAGTTTCAGTTAGGTGGGTGACACTTAACTATCCGATTCTAAATAACCGCATGATTTTTAGTATAACTCTTGAAAAGCATAAAATTTGTGTACCTTGTCATGTTTAGAATCAAAGTGCTTGGTACGAGTCTAAGAGTTATTTCCTCCCGTTGGGGTAGCAACACCATGCTCTAACCCGTTGGGGTGTCTTTCCTTTTTCCTTAGTCCCGACCTTGCTCCCGTTCTAAGTATGAACACATTTAATTTCATTTCAAGAAATTGGATTTCATTCCTGAAATCGCTTAGAACATCTCGGTATAGATCAAAATATACACCACATGAGTATCACCAATAATATAGTTAGTAATATTCTATCTCAAGGACTCAATCTAGACATATCTGTAACTCATTCCAGAGTTATCACAGCTTATAGCATGTGAGGCCATAATCCATAGGCCGAGAGTTCGAACCATTGCTCTGATACCACCAATGTAACATCCCAACTTTCTACCCATTTATTTATTCATTATAATAATTTAGAATAATTTTTCGCCAAGATATTTAAAACTTCATTAATCAGAATGCAGAAGCGAATAACACTAAAAAGGAATATTTTAATATGACTTATTCAAAACATTACAACTAAATGTTTCCGATAATAGACTCTACTTAATGATAGACTCTGAGTTATTTTGTTAAGACTCCGACTATAACCCAGAGCATGGTTCGGAACTCCAACGGATAATCTGAAAAGGGACATTGACTGATCAATTCCACATTCCATACAGGTCGGCTAGAGAGTTGCCAGTAATATTTCCTCTCATTAGGGAATGCTTTATCATGACCTACACACAAGGGATTGGGAGTGAGTCATGGCTAAATACAATAACAAATGAGCATAACAGAGGCTAAAAATAACAAGCACATATAAATTCAGATAGCATCCAGAATGCAAGTGTATGCTCAAGCTTATTTAATACATGGTTAATTTCATTAGTGACATGATGCATGCCTACTTCTCATTCATGCTTCACAGTTCGGCATCCTTTCGGGTATCCATTTCAAACCTATGTTTTTTTCGAACTGGAGCGTATCCATTTCCCATGCATCACGATTGATTGGGAACAAGCCTTCATAGTATTCTCATGGTACGGTATCCAAATCATCATAGCACCTTCAGGGCCATGGTATCCAAATTCTATCCTATGCTAGATTTCCACAATCGAAATCGGAGCAACTCCATGCATGATAATGCCACATCAGAATTCCATTTCTTTTCTTCATTATTCTCATCAGCATCTCATTTCATTAACTTTCATTTAGTTTTTCTCTTAGCTGGTGCTGATGCTTTCCGAAAAAGACCATCAGAGGCATAGCCATTTTGTGATGGGTTTACTTGTTTTCAATTTTCTGTTTCAGAAAAATTCATCAGCGGCCCAGCCACTTTGTGATGGTTTTAGGAATAGCGTATAATTATTTATTTAATAATCCGTCGGGGCATAGCCTCCTATTGGCGGATATTTATTGCAACGACCCCATTGTGACTCCCATAGAAAATATCAACCAAGTGAATAAAACTTTCACTGGGACGTTTAGGGATAATATCAACCGAATGGGTGTACGCACTTCCGTTGGGACTCCTGTAGGGAAATAATCAACCACTCAATAAAATTCCAGTAGGACACCTCCAGGATAACCATCAACCAACGAGATTAAGATATTATAGCATTAAACGAGTTAGTTATAATAGAATTTTAGAAAGTAAGTGTTTTCTAAAAAATTGTTCAGATTACTCGAGTAGTTCTTGACTACTCGAGTTGTTCATGCAAAAATACTCGAGTCTTTAAAGATCCACTCGAGTGTTCTTCCAGTTTTCCAGAATACTCGAGTCTTCCTTAAACTACTCGAGTCTTTTTGCTGCAACAGCACCAGTTTTTTGTACTTTCAATACCAATTCGAATTCCTTGCTTTAATTCTCCATTCCTATGCAAAACAGCAACTTAGGCACATAAAACAAACATGTTACAACACTTAAACATAACTGAAACAACATCAAATAGCATCAAATCTCATATTGCATTCAAACTTGAAAATATCCCTTTTAAAATGTGAAATTCATTTCCACTTGATTTTAATTTTGAAACACATTACAGTGAGCTTTATTAGGTTCATTGAAACTTGTTTGAATCATAAAATTATGGGTCTCTGACCTCCAAATCAGAATCTCAATTCAAGTTGAATCCCTCTTTGAACCTTTAATGGTTCCTACATTTCTAGCTTGAAATTACTCATTCTAGTATTTAGGTAACTCCTCCCTTACCTCAGAGAAGCTAAAAAACAATTGGTTGAGGAAGAAAAGATCTGGAACGGATTTTGAGCTTCAAAGCTCAATTATGGACTTTGCAAAGTTGAGGCAACGACTGACTTTGATCATTCGATTCATCACGTACAGGTTACGAAAACACAAGGAAACAAATGATTTAGAAACTAGGAAGTATGAACTCTAATTTGAAACAAATTTGGAGTTAAGAGAGTTCCTGAGTTTACCAAACCATTTCAAGGAAGATAGGTAGTTCAAGCTGGTTATGCTCTGTTTTTCAGCTTTGAAGACTCAACTTTGCCGACTTAGAACTTGAGCTGCAGGGACTGGTTTTCGATGGGACTTGGTTCTATCTCAAGATTGGAAATAGAACTTTGATTTGTGTTTTGGTTGTACTGGGTTTGGTTGAGTGAGGAAAGAGAACAGAGGTCTCAAAGACAGCACAAGAAAACAGAGAGGATTGCTATGAAATTCGGGTTTGAGGGCATTCAAATGTGTTTCAAACATCCCCTAAGTGTTTATTTAAAGCCTCAACTTACCCTCCTATGAAGTAAAGTCGAGTTCTGAGCTTATGGGCCAAGGAAAACGAGATTTTAATTCAAAAAGAGTTGGAACCGCCATGAAGCTGCTGCTGAGCTGGGCAAAAGACTAGAGTCTTTTCTGAAACACTCGAGTCTTTTTGCCCAGAATACTCGAGTCTTTCACAAAAGACTCGAGTCTTTTGACTAAAATTCAAGAAACGCATTATTTTATTCATTATAACTTTATCTTCATATAATATTTGATTACTCTACTTATTTTGGGAATTCTACTGGGTCTTACATCCTTCGCAGTTGTTGCTGGCAGATCCTCTTCAGAAAGGGGTGAAGGTACGGCGGCGGACGCCGACGGTGCTTCATCGGTCGGTGGTGAATGGATAGGAGCTTCTTGTTTTTCTTCTTTTTCTGTTTTTGCCTTTGTTTGTATTTTTCTGGTTGGTGGTGTTGTTGATGTTGAGATGATGGTGGTTGATATTAGAGTGAACAATAAAGATGAAGGGGTGAAATATAGAACGGCGTGGTGAAGCATAGAACGATGGTGAATAAAAGGGTGGTTTTGGTGGTGGGTATAGCCAAGGAGGAGTATGTGATGGTTGATGGTGTGATGAAGGTGTATAATAATTATGTGATTTTGAGAATGGAAAGGGTTGAGGTAGTGGTAGCTGTGGTTGAGGTGGTGGTGGCTGTGGTGTTGGTGGCCACGTTGGGAAGGAAGGGAAGGGTGAGGGTGGAGGGTTCATGGCCCATGGTGAGTTCATGGATGAAAGCACCATTTGATAGGAAGAAAATGGGTTCCTACCAAGAATACTAAGAAACTACTCCTAAAAGAAGATAACAAAACTAAATAAAAGATAACTATTCATTTCATTTCTTCATTGTAAAAAGAGAATACAAGACTTAATTAGGAAATAGTAAACCCTAGATTGATGATTAGTCGTACAAGTGGCATCATCATAACAAGTAAGAGCATTCTAGAATAATAACAATAATAATAAGACTTACTTAATTATTAAGTTAAATATTTACCCTATCCCTTTTCTCCAAATAGGTTCAATAATTCTTTTAATCTTTACTAGCCCCAACCTTCTGTCATTTACGGCTAATCATCATAACCAGTAAGAGCATTCTAGAATAATAACAATAATAATAAGACTTACTTAATTATTAAGTTAAATATTTACCATATCCCTTTTCTCGAAATAGGTTCAATAATTCTTTTAATATTTACAAGGCCCAACCTTCTATCATTTTCATGTCTTTCTGGCCTTGAAACCATGACTTCTGCCTTAAGTCCCTCAAAATCAAGCTTACCTATGAAAAACTAGCGTGTCTTTTGCATGAAGAGCGAAATGTAGCTTTGAGAAAATTATTATTGTCTAATGCTTATGCCCACATGGGAAAACTTGTTGGTACCATGAGGATGCAACGCACTATTCATAATATGAGGGCCCTTATAGGTTCATACAACTTTGGCTAAACAGCTTGTTGGCCCCTTACATTGTCAGGGTTCGTGTTTGAATTTGATATGGACCTTGTATCCAGATGACTCACACAAATCATGACATTGACCTTAATATCCTCTAAAGTCATGGGTGTATGCTAAATATCGAGGTGGAGATAGACACAGTGAAGACATTAAATAAAGGGATCTAGACAATGGAATCAAAGACAAATTCTGGGTCGAGCTTCATTATGAAAGACTCCCTCTCTTCTGCTCATATTGTGGGTATATTGGGCATGATGAAAGATTTTATAAGAAGGCCTTAAAAGCAAAGAAAAGAGGAGAAACAGAGTGGGGAGTAGAACATCTCATTGAGGGCAAACAAATCAGGGTTTAGGTCGACAAGAAAAATACCAATTCAGCCCATGACAAATAAAAACGAGGAACCGATATGGAAAGAACTGAAAATCAAATTATGCACAAATTAGGATCCTTTTAAATAGATGATATGCAAAAGAGCGTAATATTATCTTCAATAGACACGAATACAAAGCAAAAATGAGAAAAACAATATCAAGAATACTCCAAAATATGATAGTGAGGAGGCTTCAATTGTAACACCCCAATTTAGAAACTTGAATTTTCCTTTTATTAATTCCTGAAAATACGGGTAAGATTTTTTTTCATGGGTGACGTGGACATGAGTTCGTTCTCAAAAAAACATTTTATCGTTAAAACATTTCTTTATAAAAATAAATCATTCATGTCCCACACCATGCATCAAGTTCCAAATTGAGATGTTACCAACATCACGCTTTGAAACTCTTTCTTCCATTTTCATAAAGTAGTTTGTTTGTCAAATAAACCTTGTCTTATAAATATTACTTCTAAATCCAGTCCCATCCATCAGGGTGATAAATTTTTCCAAAACATATTGTCTCTTAAAACCGTTACATCAGGGCAGAGCAACTTTACCTCGGTACATCTCAAGAGTATGCATTACATATGAAAAACATGACAAAGAACCTATACTACGGATCGCCTCCTTCACCGGGCACTCCTGCCAGCTCTTCTGCATCTTCAAATCTTTCCTCGTCATCATCGGGAAATGTTGGACTCAACGTGCACTCCTGGTCCGTCAGCACTGGCTTACTCATCATATCTCTCACATCTGATCCTGCAAGGGTGAACAGTTGATCAATGACCTCCAAACCGATGGATCCACGCCATTTCCAACCTACTGGAGTCAACTTCCAGTTTCCGTCGTCCAATGGGCACATTGAGATTCTAATGCTATACGCCATCTGCAATGCACGGTATAGAATACCAACAGAAGAAATAGGATAGAAGAGAGAGTGAGTGATCCCGAACGATTTCTCGTCGACGAGTGGAAATATAATAGGCACAAACATTAAGACAAGCACACAACAAAATATATATCAGACAACAAAATACATAACATAATTCACCCACCATCATCATTTCTCAATAGTGCTTTTTATTCTGACAATTCTCTCTCTCTCTTCAACATTCATCTTTTTCTTTTATTTATTCTCAAGGTTAATCCACAAATCCTTTTCATCACAAAATCACATCCTTGGTCTTATCCATACTTTCTTGCCACTTGACCTTATCCATTTCCTTGATCAAAACCCTCGTTATATTTTAATCCCTTATTCTAAGAGTCTTTGCAATATTTAATCTTACTTTATTATGTTTTATCAAATCGCATCCATCGATGACAGGGGAATTAAGGAAATGTCATCGAGGAGTTAGTTAGCACACATACATCTCCTCCAATCCTCCTAAATCTAATCGGAAGCAAACGGGACGTATAGGAACCTTAACCCACTCAGGTCGAACAGCCGAGAAAATCCAATCAACATATATATTTGTCAAGGCCACAACTGTACGGGCCGGCCATCATGACAATTAATATTTTACGCGATACCGCAAGGGCCCAGCACCAATCGACTGCCCGACTCGTTCCGGTTCCCTCTCACCGTTCCAAAATTGATCAAGGGGGTGATAGTACTTTTCTAGTTCCGGGTGCAGAACACGCTATGATCCCTTGGTATCAATCCCCGATCACATATAGACTCGTTCTGCCTAGAAGAGCACTATAGGTTAATTGGCGTTTCATCGTCATCACCCTCCCCTATCACAATCACTCGCCTGAATATCAGCAGGTAAATAGGGTATCTTCCTCTCCACTACTTCACACTCAACTTGTCGGGTTATTCAATGTCTTTTAATGTCTTATTAGTATTTTATTAATCCTATAGTTCGGACGAGTCACCCTTGTTCATCCCTTCGGTGACCCTCAACCTATAATTAAATCTTTCACATTAACGCTTCCTCATTATTTCATAATCCTCATAGCAGCCGAACACGACAGAGAGCTCGTCAATCCGGCAAGCGCATCATGTCAATCGTGTACCTTGGGGAGTTCCTCGGTTTGGCACATGTCACGATAATCCTTTCACTGGGCGGTACATATGCAACACTAATTCCAATTATATTTGTCTTATCATTTCTTTCCCTGCACTTCCATATCCAAGATTGTACTAACTACAATCGGTGAGTGAATTAACTAAGGAACACCAGGAGAACACCTAGAAGGGGGGGTTTAATAGGTGTTTAAGAAACCTTGAAAGATTTTCGAAAGAAACAAATCGAAACAATTAAAACGAATGATTTTTACAAAATGTTTCAGCCCTTAATCGATTAAGACAAGTTGTTAATCGATTAACCTTTGAAAAACTTTGAGTTAATCGATTAGCCAGATCAGTTAATCGAGTATTGCCTGAAAGCTGATTTTTTCTTAATCGATGTGTTAATCGATTAATCACTGTTAAAACTGAAAAATCGCTTTTCAATCAAATATGAAAATCAATCAATTAACACATATGATCAGAGATTAAGTGGAATTGATTAACACCAATATTCTTATTGATTACCTAGGTTATGAAAATGATTTTCCCCAATTCAATTTACACAATTAAACACTAATTCATTTAATTATGAAAAATCAATCTTTTCTAGGTTTTCAACCAAGAACAATATGAAATGACAAGAATGTAAAGAGTTAAGGGAATAGAGATACTGCACAGTGATTTATCATGGTTCACTCACAACCACCGTGAGATACATCCAGTCCCCTCTTCAACCGAGAGATTCTTCACTAAGGAATTAGAATTCTCAAATTACAAGTAAATGCCTCTCAAGACTCCCTTCTTGATAGCCTCCAAGAGATACCACACTCTTGTCTTGCAACCCTATTGAAATCTAATCTAACCTCTCCCCTTGATTGTTGATATCCCCACAACAAGTCTTTCACTTGCTTGTTGATTCCTCACAACAAGACTTCCAATTGTTTGATAACACAACAAGACTTCCTTTGTTGTAGAATGTTTGCCTCCTTGCAATGATTACAACTCAATAGAAAACAATAACAATCCTATGAATCTCTTTCAAGAACTATGAAAATATCAACATGAGAGATTCAAAGATTATTGATCAAAGAATGTGAAAATGAAAGCTTTGATCTTTTGAAACTGAGAGAGAATAGTGTGGTTTTTATCTTTCCAAAATGATAAGAAAAATGATGTTAGTTGATCACAATGATTAGGAAAAGGTTTATATAGAATACCCAAAAGTTAGGAAACTTAAAAAACTGTTTTTGAGAAGTGAAAAACGTATTTTAAAAAACCAGTTCTGCAGGTGTTAATCGATTAACACATAGCCTTAATCGATTAACCAATGTTAAATGTGTGTTAATCGATTAGCTCATCCCATTAATCGATTAGCCACTGTAAAACACTTCTAAAAACTTGTTTTCTCAAATCTAAACCTTTTCTTTCAAACCTTTAAGCCACCTAATGATTTTAGGTTAAGTGAATACTCAAATTATAATATAATCATGCACTTGATAGAGATTCACTACCCTCTAATAACTCTACCCAAACTCATCAAACTAAAAGACTCAAACTAAAGATATTACAATATAATACAAAAAATGAATCTTCATGAGATTGCTCTCTCTTCATCATTTGTTGTTTATTGAACTTTGGTGAGCTTCACATGACTTGAGCTTGATCAAAACATTTGTAGCTTGTGCAAAACATTTGTCATTATCAAAACCTTCTCACTGGATCTAACAAAGATTTCCAGAGCTTATCAACACATAATGTTATATATTATTAAAAATCTTTTCCTTTTCATTGCTTAATTCAACCTTATCGCATTATTCTCATCAGCATTATTATTAATTTCATAATTTTCATTGCCTCACTTAATTTTCGTCATGGATCAAACATACAAATATCTCAAAGAGTTTAAAACAATAAACATCATCATATATATACAAATATTCATCATGCATAAGTAATAAAAGCAAATCATATCATCATGACATATTTACATCAATAACATCATGCATCATAAGGTGTGTGGTCCTAGTCCCCTTCGTATACGTGGCCGCACACACAAACAATTGTCACGATACTACTGACCCAGATACCACTAGGTTCCGATCTTTGAGATGATACAGAACGTCTTAACATTTTACCTAAATACCACAATGTCTTAGGGAAGGCCCCTCTCTCACCTTGAATCCAACAAATATTCGCCAGAAACTGTTGCGGGTCCTCCCGACTAACAGCAACTCAAAAATCCCGACTTGCAAATCCTTTGCTATAAACAAGACACATAATTAATATAAGTCTATCTAATTAACATTCATGCTTAATATCAACACCCTTTTGAAAACGCGTTTTAAATCCTTATCGGGTTCGTAAAAGAAAACCTTTACTCTTTCAAATCAAATCCAACTTTTGAATGCACTTTAAATGCCTCAAAATCATTCTAATACAATTAACAAGACACTTTAAAACAATTCCTTTGGTTGCTGGTCCGTTCCGGATAGCCACGACTCAAAGCTCAAAAATACCGAAAAACGTCACTTTTTCAATCCAATTTTTCTCTAAATCATATACCTTTGAAAACTCAAACCTTAAGTCAATTGAAAAAAAATTAGGATTGAAAAATAACTTAAATAAATTCGGGACAACAAAGTGTAACATCCTAGTTTTATTAACCTAAGAATTTTATTTAAGAATATTTTGTTTATACGAAAATGAAGTGTGGAAAATGATTTGCAAACTATTTTCTTAGTATAAGCATATATGTATATAATTATGTTGAGCTAAGATATATATATATATATATATATATGTATGTATAAGTATGTATAAGGGTTTGCGATTATCTTCCTAGTGTATGTGTATATATATATGTGTGTGTATGTGTATTTGTAATTATATTCTTGCGTATATGAATGTATGTGTTGGCATTTGCATGTGTGTGTATATATATATATTTATGTTGAGTTAGGATATATATATGTGCTTGTGTGCATTCTTAAGTGTAAGTAATTATAATTGTTTTCTTGTGTGTATGTGTATATTTGTTTATGTGATCGCATCATTAGATTTGGGTAGGGAGGTGTTTTGGAGTCGGTGTATATAGTCGAAGTGTAGTTGATTTAGGCTATGGATTTGGTGTGTTTGCGATTGTGTGAGTAGGACATTGTGTAGATTCGGGTGTCAAAGTGTTCCAGAGTCCATATAAGTGCTTTTAGCGCTTTGACTTTGAGGGAGTAATTGGGTAGAGAACCCTAAGTTTGAGCTTCGAGTGTTAGAATAGAGCTAAGTCTAGAATTTTGTTGTAGTTTGTTTGATTTTTTGTGTTTGTAATTTATGTGTTTTATATTATGAATTATGATTTTGATGTTTGATGTATGATTTATTGTTTGGGTGTTTGGTTTAGTGTTAGGATGGGTTAGAAGACCTTAGAAAGTGGCGTTGTCGGGCAAGACTCGAGTCTTTCAGAAAAGACTTGAGTATTGTATCAGAAAATCAACCCAACGAAAATGTTGCTCTCAGGCAACACTCAAGTCTTTCAGAAAAGACTAGAGTATTTCTGGTAAAATGCATGAACTACTCGAGTCTTTCATAAAAGACTCGAGTATTCTGGGCCAAAAGACTCGAGTCTTTCCAAAAAGACTCGAGTATTTCTGTCAGTACAGCAAAAATATATATGCGAATGTGGCCAAGTTAAACTCATTTCTCTTCCTTCTCTCCAAGCTCGACCCTTTTCTCTCTCAAACCCTAAATTCATCAAATGTCCAAATCAAAGCCAAAACTTAACAAATCAACATCCTATGCTTAATTCCTATCATTAATCCACCATTCTTTTTCTCTAAAAACATCAATCCACCCTTTTTCTCTCAAAATCCATGATCAACACCAAAACCCTAGCTTCTCCAAATCAAAGGGGTTTTGTAAGGAACTAGGAGCCAGTATAGATTTGAAGCTTTCCCTCTCTTCCACCATTCCTCTCTCTCTCCTCCCAACCTCAAGAACCAAATGGAGATCGGCGTAGGAGTTGGAATCCAAGTATATCGGAGGTAGATTCTTGGTCCTTGAAGCTTCAATCAAGCTCTCTCTTCCTCTAAGGTAAGGGGAGTCTCTTTTTCACTCTTTGAGTTAGGGATAGTTAGAATTTATAATAGAATTTGGGTTTAATTGTTAGATTGGGTTGTGGGTAGCAAATTAATACTTGATTAGAGTTGATGGGGATGATTGTTATATTTTTGGATGTTTTTGTTAAATTATTGATAATGTTTATGTTAATTCTTTTTGTATATTATTAAAGTATGAAGTGAAGAACCCTAGGGAGTTGATTTATTTTAAGCACCCTGAGACATACCTGAGTATGTCGACTAATTTGTTGATATTTGATGGTTATTATTTGTATGTTCAAATAAGTGTTTAGTGTGGGTGACTTTTGATCATTGATGGTTTAATAGAATAATATAAAAGGAAAAAAAGAATGATGATTGATAATTGATTGTGTGGTTGGATATTTTGCCAAATTATGTTGAACTCTAGAATTATAAAATGATAATGATTATGATATTTGATTTGGAGTGAATGTCTCTTTGGAATCGCCCTGTATATTCTGGAATTTAAAAGTATAATGAGATGATGAAATTGATAAGTTCATAAAAGTTAATACAAAATGAAATAAGTGAAATAAGACATTAAAAGATTAAAGGCAAAAGAGTGTGTGATCCAGATCTTGTAAGACGTTGTCCGAAGGAGACTGTACGCATAGATCGCGTAAGACGCACTAGATGCGCAATTGTAAGACGTTGTCCGAAGGAGACTGTATGCTATGATGGACACACACACCATATATTAATAAAGGTATAATTGGATTGTGCCTCTCCAGATCTTGTAAGACGTTGTCCGTAGGAGACTGTACGCCTAGATCGCGTATGACGCACTTGATGCGCAGCTGTAAGACGTTGTCCAAAGGAGACTGTACGCAATGATGGATGCATCTTCCGATTGTGGAATCCAGGTATTGTAAGACGTTGTCTGTAGGAAACTGTACGCATAGAACGCGTAAGACACACTTTGTGTGCACCTGTAAGACGTTGTTCGAAGGAGACTGTACACAATGATGGATCCACGTAATAATTTCTAAAAGTCTATGAAAAACTCAAAGAGTATGAAAAGAGAAAAGAAAAGTTAAAGCTATGAAAAGAGATGAAAAAGATGTCAATATGGAATAAGATTGTAAGCGCATGCAGAAAAAGAATTGATGTTTGATAAAAGAAGTTGTTGTTAATAATGTGAAATTTAGTGAATTTGGAAGTGAATATGTGTAAGAAATTTGGCATATGAATGTGGTGAATTTGTTGGTCCATGGTCTGATTTGATTATTATACTTGAATTCCCGTTATGAATTATGTACTATCTTTTGATTCACTGTGGTGCGAAAAGGTCTCACTCTTAGTGGCTATCATTTTAGGTGAATGCTAACGAGCTCAAGATCAGAGTGTCGCAGCTGAAGAATGGAAAGAAGGGAACTCTATATTGTATTTTCTTATATTATAATTGGAATGCCCAAACCATTTGTAAACTTTTTTTATGAATAGTAAATTTTAATGTTCCTTATTTGGATTACAAACTTTTAAATTACTATTTTATAAAAAAAAAGGGTGTTACACAAAGGAAATAGACCCAAAAATCACTTTTTCGCAAAAATCCGCAAACATAGAAAAATCGCACTTTAAATCCCTTTACAAATTCACTTTAAAATAAACGCTTAAAACAATTTGTTTTTCACACACGATACCATGAAATCAAATAGGGCAGCAACCAACATGCTAAACACATTTCACTTATGCAAACCTTTTCAAAAATCAATCAACTTCAAAGGATAGCACATAATCAAACACAAGACTTTAACTTAGTTAAGTAATTCATTTTCTTTTCATTCCTCAATTATACAAATCATTCCAAGGTAGGTAGACACTTAGGCAGTTCAATTAGCATGCATCACATAAAACAATTCAAATGGGCACGTAGCACATAAACCAATCTCAAATCGTAACCCTAAATTAAAAGCCTAAACCGAATCATACCGTAAACACTTAACTTACAATTTCTTTGTACATAATCCAAACACTTTATAAACATTACTTATTACACCAAGACATAATATTCAACATACATAGTCCAGCCAAAATACGAAATGCATAAAAACTTATTCATGTCCAAAAAGATATCAAATTGAGCATTAATTTGATTACGGATAAAACACAAAAGATAAAATCCAAAACTATATCAAATCAATTTGTTTAAATCCCAAAATTTGAAGAGAAAATAAACATACATCAAAGTTCATCATATAAAATTTTCATGTCAGGACAATTCTAACTTAGGTTTCAAATCGGATTTTTCATAAAAATCACAACAGCACTGTTGCTGACTTGAGGTTAAAAATGCCACAATTAAAAATAGTAATTCAACTCCGAGTTACATGAAAATTGGTACAAAACTTCCTCATACATTAAAGACCATCTCATAAAAATTTCAGATTATTTGGAGTTGTTGAAGTCATACTTTTTCAATTAAATTTATCATTAAGTCTGAAAAATCTGAACCAATTGGTTCACTGTTTTGTCCTTAGAAAAATTACCAAATAAACTCCAAATATCTTCAAATTTTGCAGAGAATATCCAGGGATGTTCAGGAAGCTACCATAAAAATTTCAAGTCATTTAGAGTATCTTAAGGTCAAAAGTCTGTTTGCAATTTTACCCGAAAAGCTTATTTTTCCGAAATCGTTTTTACCAGAATGAATTCAATACAATTAGAAAACCAATTATAAAAGTCACATACAAATTTAGAGGCACTACAATTATCATTATCAAAACAGTGAATAAATTTCACTAGTATTGAACTTGAGGAAATAATTTTCATTCATGCCTCTTGCAATTGAAAACACAAGTTTTTCTCAAACATTCTTCAACAAACAAAATTTATTTAAAATATCAAAACAATTCTCAACCACTCCAAATTTTCTGGAGTTCATTTAAATCATATAAAGAATAACATATCAAATTTTCAAGGAAATCGAATTAGCACAACTATCATTTATCACGAATGCCTACAAGCTAAAGCAACATCTTTTAGATATTCAGCATAGATGATTTTATTTCTTTTACACTCATGCAACACCTAAATGATTTTATTTCCTACTTCAAACACACATTATCATGCACCAAAGCCACAATTTTCCAGCCACACATTTAGCTCACACAAACATGCACTTTTCAAACCAAATTGATTCATTCTCATCCTTAACCTACTTTAACTTCTTTTCCAACAAACAATATCAAACCCACCACTTAAGTATTTTCAATCAAGCTCAAATCAAATGGACTTAATCAAATAATCCAAGAGCACAAATAAATTTCTACACTTAAGCATTTTCTCATACAAAACCGAATAGCACTTTCATGCACATAATCACACAAAATCAATTCCTTAATTATTTTCCTTCAAAACCGAATCAATAAGAATGAAAACAATTTATTTTAACTCAGATACCATATGCATAATCAAACCAATCTAGTTCCCTAACTAACCTACATAGGCCGAATCAAACATAGTAAAAATTAGGGATTTTCATACTAATTAATCAACACACAAATATACACAGAAATCCATTTTTCATTCTTTCATTTAAACATAAATCAAAGCATTTAAACAAAACCAAATTATTTGGACAAAATCAATAGGAAAATCGTATAGACCTAGCATCATCATGCATGTCCATTTTGTTCATTTTAAACTTAGATTCTAACATGCATGTAACTAAAAATCAAAGATCAAAGCTCAAAATTAATCAAACACCAAAAATCAATTTTATTTCCCTATTTTCTTTGTTTGGCCTAATCATTGCTAAGGAAAATGAGAAACTTTTGTGAAATGAAGCAACACAAAACTCATGCTTTAGAACCAATTAAAATCAAGGCTTAGTCTTTCATTATAAACACAACACAAATCACAAATCACAAATCATTAAAACAAAATAAAATCACTTGAGCATAAAGCTCATAAAAATCGTATGGTCCCTTGGAGGTTTATGCATTTTCATTTTATTCTTTTAAGCTTAAATCCTTATACATTGGGGTTTAAAAATCATAGAGGAACACAAAAATATAACATGCATAAAAAAATTTATTTCCTTTATTTCTTGCCTTGGCCGAATGGCCTAATGAGGAAAATCAAAAATTTCTTGCAACATAAACTCATACACTTTAAGATCAACAAAAATCCTTCTTTATTTCTTTATTCCCAATCAAGAATAAAAACAAAAAACATATGGGTATCAAAGAGGAACAAAACCATATGACCTTGAGGACATGATGCATGTTGTAACACCCCAAAATTTTAATCCCTGATTAATGAAATGTTAATTATAAAGTTTATTTATAATTAATTATTTTTATCTTAATCTTCTATTAAAATCTAATTGTTATGATTGTATATGATGATAGTGAATGTGTGAATAATGACTTGATAATTAGTTTTGTGTGAAAATGGTATTTTTGCATGTTAGTCCTTATTTTAGGACCTAGAAGTAGTTTTAGACAGAGTTGCACGAGCTAGTGCGTTTGTTGAGTCAGCACCCAACGATTCCCAATTGTTGACACAAAAACAGCCTCATCAACATGTCTTAGCCTCCCTGTCGAGCTGCATGAATGTTCAATCAATCTATATAAGCCATGGTTGACGAATCAACCGACCCATTTGCCAATTTTGTGAAGGATTGCATGTTTTAGGGTTTCCGATTTCTCCCAATCGATTCTCCTTCTCTGTTAAGAGTTAAGCCACAAATTATACACCAATACAAAGCTCACATTACGAGCTTTGTATAGATACCAAAATCGTGAGCTGAGAGTTTGTGTGTTAGAAGAATCGAGGATCGAAAGTTGGGGTCTGTGGCTGTCAACTAGTTCTTGGAGCTTACTTTGGCCTTGTGTTTTGGTAAGCTCGAGTCTAATCAACTCCAAATTCGTTTTAGATTTTAGTTCATGTTGCAAAGAATGATTTCTAATCAAAAACCCCAATTCTCTTGCATGTTTACTCATCCAAAAACTCTGAACTTGGACCTCTGCTCACACTGTTATGCACTTTGGTGGTTGAAGTGGTTTTTGGTATTGCGGTGATTTTCTTTGCAAATTCTCTGTTGATTCACATCTGAGAGGTAAGAGGAAAGCTTTTTATACACTAGATAGAGTTTAAATTATGTGAAATTGATTAGAGAGCCACAAAGAGGCTCTAAGGGCTTAGTTTGAATACGAAAATTGGTTTGGAGACCAACCTATGCTTTAAAACTGTTTTGAGCAAGTCTTATGTGATGCATGCACGCTGTTTTGAACTTAAAATCATGAGTTTGCTTAGTATTCTGTGATTTGGTATGTTGAGTTGTT
The DNA here is from genome assembly GCA_037953625.1 of Crotalaria pallida. Classification (NCBI taxonomy): domain Eukaryota; kingdom Viridiplantae; phylum Streptophyta; class Magnoliopsida; order Fabales; family Fabaceae; genus Crotalaria; species Crotalaria pallida. The sequence continues at coordinate 23,510,744 of CM075654.1, forward strand.
GATTTTCCAAGTTTTATGGATAATCTTATGAAACTCTGCAATCTCTGTAATTTGATGTGTTCTAAGTGTTTGAACATGTTTAATATATGTTAGATGAACTCTGTTGATCATTGGATCTGATTAGATTTGGTTAGAATTGAAAATGGTATGTTAAAACCCAATTTTCAGTGTTTACTGTCTGTCAAGACTAGAGTATTTGGCTCGAGACTTGAGTGTTTCCCGACGCACCAGTGCGTTTGACAACACCAACACTTAAGTATCTAAGCCAAGACTCGAGTATTGACTGATGCACAAATGAACTTTCTGATGAACCACTCGAGTCTTGCACGAACCACTCGAGTCTTCTGGGTTGATGACCAACTCGAGTTTTTCATGAACGACTCGAGTATTTTGAGAAAACCTGAAACATAAATTTTCAAAAAAATGATGATCCACTCGAGTCTTTTTATGAACCACTCGAGTATCCTGGACAGACTGATGAACTACTCGAGTCTTTTGGAAAAGACTCGAGTATTTTTTATCAGAATACTAAAAAATACCATTTTTAATTTTGAATCATTATATTAATCATTCATATAATCTGAGACTTAAAGATATTGATTAATGATGGTATGAATTTTTGAATTAATAATGTGGGACATTATTAAATGTGATATACCAATCAATTCTTTTAAGTAAAGATTGCATTCATCCTGAAGTTCGGATGTTAGATCGTTTATCATGTTTTGGTAACATGAGGAGGGCCTCTGGGAGTGCCAACTGACGGCTTGCTTGATGACAAATTATGGTTGACGATGTGGCTAGCGATAGTAATACGCTGATGATATGATTATTCCGTATTGGACAACTGGACGCTGCTCGAGGAAGCGCGTTATGTATCATTTACAAGCTTGTCGTGTACATTCAGGGAGGAATGTACGAATGTTGTACAACTAGGATTACAACGTACTGTTAAGTACATATGTGAAGTAAAGGATGGACGGCAAAGAGTGACATAGACTAATGGAGTTAGGATTTGAGAGCTAGACTCATACATCATGCCACTCATCTTAATTAAATTTTGTAACACCCCAAAATTTTAATCCCTGGTTAATGAAATGTTAATTATAAAGTTTATTATAATTAATTATTTCTATTTTTAATCCTCGATTAAAATCTATGTTTATGTTATTAGGAAATGTGTGAATGTGATTTGGAAATTTTGTTTATGCATAAAAATAAATATATTTGCATATTAGTCCCTGCTTTGCGACCTAGAAGTAATTATAGGAAAGGTTTTGGAGGGAAATAAAATAAAATAAATATTTTTCAAAAATTGACCAAAATACTCGAGTGTTTCTGAGAAGACTCGAGTATTCTGGTCAACGTGGGACGAGTTAGTGCGTTTTGGTGAGTCACCCCACCAACGATTCCCGACGAGTGACACGAAAACACCACCACTACACGTCTATGGCTTTCGTGTCGAGCTACATGAGATTGTTGAGTGGCTATTTAAGCCATGGTTGATGAATCAACTAACCCATTTTGCCAAATTCGTGAGACATTGCATGCTTTAGGGTTCCTGAATTGTTTCATTCGATTCTCCCTCTCTGTTTGGATTCGAGTCACAAATTATACACCAATACAAAGCTCACATGACGAGCTTTGTATAGACACCAAAATCATGAGTAGAGAGTTTGTGTGTTGGAAGAATTGGAGCTCGAAAGTGGAAACTTGTTTGCTGTCGACAGTTTCTGGAGCTTACTTTGGTCATTGATTTTGGTAAGCTCACGTACTCTCTGAGTCTTAAACTTGTTTCTTTAGTTAGTTTGTGTTGCATAGAATCTAGGGAAACTAATTTCCCCAATTCTTATTGTTGTTTCATGTGCCAACCAACTCGATTTTGGTGCTCCACTCAAACTGCTCTACATGTTGGTGCTTGAAGTGGTTTTCTGTGTTGTGGAGCCTTTCTTGCAAAACTTTCTGTTGGTACACATCAAAGAGGTAAGGGGAAAGCTTTCTATTCACTAGATAGAGTTTAAATAAAATGAATTTGATTAGAGAGCCACCAAGAGGCTCGATTGACTTACGGTTGTGACGCAATCATACCGATCGAAAAAAGGATCCCGACTTTCAGAATGCGAGAGCACTCATCAGAAGTTAACGACGCCCTCATCCAGGACGAACTGGTCCTTGCAGAAGAGATACGGGAGGCAGCAGCTCTCCAAGAGAAAAAGGCTAAGGAAAGGAAGGCTAGGGAAGATAACAAAAAGGTCTTACCCCGGAGTTTCGAGGTCGGAGATTTGGTTTTAAGACGAGCAGACATCGGAAGAAGAAATTCTGGGGTTGGAAAGCTTGGTCAGAATTGGGAAGGACCGTATCGAATCAAATCCAAGTCAGGTTCTGGAGCATACAGATTCGAAACACTCTCGGGCACAGAGATCAGCAACAGTTGGAACGTAGCCAAGCTTCGAGCTTACTACAGCTAAGCTCTCATCATTTACTTTTTCTTTTATTTTTCAATAAGTAGGATAGGATAACATTTATATAGTACTACTCGGAACCGAGCTTTTTATGTAGTACAACTCGTCTGAGTTATTGTTAGGTAGCTTCTCAATCGAGCAATTGTTTAGGAAATTTTTACTTGTATTCTTTCATCAATAAAACTGCGCAAGTTTCTATTCAGAATCTCTATTATTGTGAATACACATACGACTCATTTCGCTTGGCTAGCCACCAAGTGAAATCAAGATACAACTCCTAACGCGAGCTTAACATCGTACTATAAGAATGCCCGATCCCAGGAATTACTTTCCTTGCATCGTGGTCAGAGGATCTCGCTTCGGCTAAAGTCGGTGATCCGAGTTCTTTCTCACAATCTCTATTAATGAATCGAGTAAATACACTCAAATGTTGAAGGGTTTACGTTCGGAAGCACCGAGCAAGAAAACTCGAACTATAATATAACACTTGCTTATAGCAAGTAAATACGTTCGAACAACGACTAGAGATAACAAGCGAATAAACTCGAAATATAAAAACACAAGTAAAAATGCTCGAATACAACAAGCTTAAAGAAACATCAAGATACTGATATACACAAGAAGTAAGCTAAAAAGTCAAGACAGTGTTGGTCAGAAATTAGGCTACCCAGCATAAGGGTTTTTTACACCTCATTGTCAGATAAGACCACAGTTGAATCATCAAAGGGTGGCTCTTCCACAAGATCGACTAAGGGATTGGGCAAATCTTCAGCTCCAAGATCCACCTCGGTCTGGTCACTTAAATCAACCAGCTTCCCCTCTCGGACAGCATGAAATTGATGGGCACCAGCCACCCTAAGATCCACTTGAGGGTTCAAAAATTTAATTTGACGAACAACAGAAAGGAAGGAGTCACAAACACCTTTCTCACAGTCATAAAGGTTGGTAGCAGCTACCTTTTTGTGCTTGAGAGCTTGCCCCTTTAACTTTTCAGAAAGGCCAGTTTGTTTCCGCACTTCAGCAGTTAGCCTTTGCAAATTTTCAACCAGCTCAGAATTCTGCTGCTGACCCTCTTCCAGCGCTTTCCGAGCCTCTTGCAGAGCCTTCTTCGTCTGCTCACTCTCCACTCGGGCAGTTTTTTTGGACTTCTTCAAGTTGTCTCTTTCTTTCACAACTTCCCCATGATCCGCTCGGAGATTTTCTAGTTCAGATCGAACCCTAGTCAGCTCGTCCGACAAACTAGCTTCTTTGGCAGCTGCGAGGCCCCTTGCTTCTTTCTGCTCGGGATTAATACCCGCAAACACATCCTCCTAATGCTGAAACCGAAAGCTTGCATGTGCTGACCCCATTCAGAAGCAGACATTCCTGAATGCTTTGTGTGGTCTTGCTCGGTGCAAACAAAATTTGGAAATTTCTCGTCTAACTTTCAGTCCCAAATCGAGCCGACCAGAGCCTCTGATTCTTCCTCTTCCGCAGCGGCTTCAGTTCTAGAACCTTCACCAATCACTGCCTTGCCCTTATTTAATCTCCGACGCCTGAGTGGTTGGTCCGAGGGAGATGCCGTTTCAGTATTCGAAGCTTCACCAGCAACTACCCCCTCAACGCTCGGAACCTGAATGGTAGTAACAGGAACAGCAGTCAGGATGGGCACGGGCCGGGGGGAACCTTCAATTGATGACCCAGAGACAGTTGGAGTTGGAGTGCTCGGGGCCGAGCCTTTTGAGGTAATCTTGACCGAGGGGTTCTTCCTCTTCTTACTCCCCTTCGCCAATCTCGCTATACGGTCAGCCATAATCCCTGGAAATGAAACAAACATCAATTAAGGGCATTAGCAGAATTATATCAAGGTCACAAGGCAATATAAACACAAAACACTAAGTCTCATACCAAGTTGGGCCTTAACATGGCTCGGGGGAAGAATAACAATCTCTTTCGTTTCAATCATTCCCTTGTTCGACAAATAATCCTCATACGCTCGGCATACATCTTTTTCGAAGTCAAACATATCCTTCCATTCTGTGCTGGAAAAAAGCTTCCGTCCAAGATAGAGGGAAGCGTGGTACTGGTCGATCATCCCCAGGTTTCGTGAACCAGCAAACCCCATCCCCGACGTAGTTGTACTTGAAATAAAATGGTTTAAAGGTCTTCTAAGATTCAGAATATTTTGTAAAGAGGTTGTAGCCGGTCCGAGCTTTAAGCGACACCCATGGTCGTTTTTCTGACCCCCTTTCAAAAGCGTTGGCCTGAGGGGCGAAGAGATAGAAAAAAATGGGAAGGGTACATTCCCATTCCATAGCAGAGCATACCAGTTGGAAGGCTCGGACGAATGCCCAGGCATTAGGATGCAATTGTGAAGGTGCAATCCTTAAAGTCCTTAGAACCCCCATTTCAAACTCGCCGAAAGGCATCCTCACTCTGAGCCGTGTGATGACTTCTTCATAAAAGTAGAAGCCCGGATTTTCACTTGGGATCCGTGTGCAAATTCGTTCATTAACCCCTACAGGGGAAATGGTATAGGAGCTCCCACTCTCATCCCCTGGGAAGGGTAGCAGGATTGCCCTACTTTGCTCGGTAGAATCAGCGGTTGAAAGTTCAAACGAGTGTCCACGACCTCTCGATCGACCCATTCATATTGACCGGCATCTGGAGGCAGGGGAAAGAGCTCGGGGTGTGTTATAACTTTGCGAACCATACCTGAGGAAAAGGAGGCATACGCAGATCAGTATCAACACAAAATCCAAAAATTGAACTATTTACGCTATCAATTGGGGGACCCTCCCTCGGAAAGCCTCGGCGGATTCCCCAATTGAGTCTGTTGGTACCTCTCTGCTGCCTCCTTAACCTCGATTTTTCTATTCGCTCGGCAATTTTGTAATACAGGATTCCCTCCCGTGATTCCACCAAATCTCTAGGGTAATACGTGGCAATCGGTTTAACTCCGATACTCTTATCGTCTTCCACGCCTGGCAAAGGCGACTCGGAACTTGACGAACTCATTTAATCTCTCTCCTGATGTATCAGGACCCTGGGCAATAAACGTCCCTCGAAAGCCTTTAACGAAGAAACCACTCAGAAAGGGAAAAGATAGAGTCCTCCTCACTCAACGAGAAGAAAGTTGAAACCTTTATCGGAAAAGAAACAAACTTTAACGCATAAATCACTCAATAGAAAAGAAAAGTCGAAGATTTACCAGAAAAGGAACAGTTTTTAGTAGTTTATTTTGATAGTTCTTTAATCAAAGCAAGAATGTTTTCTGGGTGTAAGCAATGATCACGGAATGAAGCAAAAATTGACTTAAGCAAAGACCAATTTAAACCCAGATACAGAGAAAGCATGCAAATACGGGAGGAACAGAGAAACGAACGTTACCTGCAATTTCGATTAAGAATGAGCGTTGAAGGTGTGGTAGGGGCACTGAACTCAACAGTACTGCAGGACAAAACCTTGAAGAATGAGGCTAAGAAGATTGATAGGAGTGCAGAGGTTTGAGGTCGAAGGGTTTCTGGAAACTTAGAAACTATATGCAAAAAGGTGGACAGAATGCAAAGTCAGGATAATCAAACAAGAATCTAATTGTTTCCTCTTTCCAAACTTCCCTCCACTACAAAAATGGATTGGGCCGTATAGTACAAAGCCCATAACTAAGACAACTGTATAAACGGCGTGAGATGGAAAACTTTTCAGTTCCGGAAGTAATAATCACGTTTCAAATCCCAGCACGAGGGTGGACACGTGGAGGTTAAAAGAAATAATCAAACGTCACTTCCATACAGACAAAGGGTCAGAAACTTAAAATCGTGACCAACAGCTGGATCCCTTTTCCAATTAAAGAAGACAGAACGCTCGGTTCTTTGCTTTCCTCACTTTTCAACTCGGCAGGGCTCAAATCACCCAACCGAGCTTGGGGGGCTTATGTGGTGGACCGAGAGTCTATCCGACCGAAATCATCTTAGTCCGACCAGTTGGGCGCTGGAACAAGACATACAGAGCATCATACGGTCGGCACGCAACACCAAGCCATGGGCACTTATTGGCGTTACGGGCTTACGAGACTACAGCCGAGCACAAGATCTTCATCCTTATCGTTATCACTAATAGTCTCAAATAGCCTAACGACTTCTCCTATATTCCCACACAGCTTGGTTAGATTACATGATAAGGATAAGAATTCCTCACATACGGGATTTACAAAGGCAACCTTATCAGGACCTTTACCAATCCCAATTGAACACTTCTTCTTCACGGGCCTCATCAGAAAAGCCCAGGAATACACGTATCAGGTAAACCCCTATAAGAACCACCATGCTATAGGGGCTAAGGTACATTCTCTCCATCCCTAAGTTGACACTAGCACACACCTTGTTGACTAGGGAGACCCTGTTTATCCCAACTGGATATTCAGAAATCCTACAGAGTCCTACATCGAAATCTTGGTTGAGATCATTCCTGAAGTTCTCTCATAGCTTCAAGGGTGGTCTTGATTAAGGACACCACACCTATTTCTTCATATTTTCTCTCACATCAAACAACCACAAATTCTACTCATTTTCTCACTATTATCTTTCTTCCCTACTTCTCTCTCCATTATATATGTCTTCCCATTTTCTTTTGTACAACCAAACAAAGCATTAAGGATCGCAACTATTTGCCAAGGGTAGATATGCTGCACATGGCTGGTCTCATGACCATGATATTAAATTATTAATACAACAAATTATATATATATATAAAATAAGTGAGAGACTAATCTTTCAAAGAGACTATGATTAGTTGTGTAGACATAAACTTCACATAGATTTGGAAATCAAACCTAGGATATATATCATCCAAGCTTTTAACACTCATAGGTAATTATATATTTATTTATATCTATGCTTCTTTCTTGTTATTGTTAAATAAATGACTAAACTGTCACTTTGTTTCCTAAATTTGCACCGATATTCATTTTAGTCTCCACAATTAAATAAATTGTCTTTTAGTTCCTCAATTTGTAAATTGTTACTCACTTTAATCCCTCGATTATCTTACCGTTTATGTCTGTTAATGGCAAGCTGACGTGGCTCATTAAATGACCAAAATGACATGGTTTTGGCTTAAAAAAAATTAAAGACTAATGCAAAATAAATAAGTAAATAAATAAGATCACTTAGTCTCGTACATCTTTCTACTTCTTCATCAACATTAAGCCATAATCAACATTAATTGCTATCCCTCAGTCACCTCTACAACTTAACAACATTCAATTTAATTTAATCCTTCAGCTAGTTATCTCATTCCCTCCCCTCACGCCTTCTTCTTCTCCCTCTCATCCTCAACCCGAATCATCCTCACTCACTAGAGTTATTATCGATTTCCCTTATTCACTACAACCACCATCGATTCTCCCTCTTCATTCTCAACTTCATCAATTATTCTTTCTCAGGCTCGTCCCTCGACACTATTATCCAAAACAACCAAAAGCACTGAAATATGGTTGTCGTCGTTGTTGCCTCTGGAAGATGGTTTGGCATAGCCATATAAGTGAATATGTTCTCATTTGTTTTTTGGTATGTTCTGAATTTGTTTTGGTGTGCTTAACTCGATTCGATTTGTTTTAGAATCACCCAACCTTCGTTCTTTGCCTTCCATTTATTCTAAATTTATTTTAGTTCTTCTTTGTGTGTAGGTTTGTTATGAGTTTGTTTAGGTAATGTTGATTCGATGTCAATTTGTCGAAGTTAATCCTATTCGTTTTGTTTTATTGAAATTGTGGAATGCAAATTTTTATTCAATTCATTGTGATGTTAATTCAATTTGCTTGGATATTTTGATATGTGAATTTTTTCATTTGTTTCCGTAAATCTGAAAAAGAGCCATTAATGTTATTTATGGCTTGATGACAATGAAGAAGAAGAAAGATATGCAAAATTAAGATGTATGATGTCGTTTTGATCATTTAACGGTCGCGTCAGCTTATCATTAATGAACATAAATAGCAACATAACAAAAAAAAACTAAAGTGAATAACAATTTACAAATCGAAAAATCACAAAGTAATTTTTTAATTTTGGGGGACAAAATGAATATTAAAGCAGCTAAATTGCTAAAATGACAATTTAATCTTAAATAAATACAAGGCTTAATTGCACTTTTGGTCCCCAATTTTCATAATTTGCCGACTTTGGTTCCCCAACTTTTAATTTGGCGATTTTGGTCCCCCAATTTACGATTTGTAGCGATTTTGGTCTCTCCGTCAATTCCACCTTTAACGGTGCTGACGTGGCTGCTGACACGTGTCCATCTAGTAAATTGGGGGACCAAAATCGCTACAAATCGTAAATTTGGGGACCAAAATCGCCAAATTAAAAGTTGGGGGACCAAAATCGCTAAATTGACAAAATTGGGGGACTAAAAGTGCAATTAAGCCAAAAAAAACAAAAAATAAAAATAGCGAGTACATGTTTCGAATACAAAATTAAGAAAATTTGTTTTAAAAATTTTATGTATCTCATAAAGTATATAAAAAGTTAAAGTTAAAATATAACCAGTTATGTTATAATTGAAATTGAAAAATGACATAAAGTAATTAAAACTGACATAAAGTATTATATATCATCTTAAAGTACATAAAGAAATTGAAAAATGAAAAATATCCTATAAGGAAAAAAATTAAAATTATTTTTAATAAGGAAAAATTAACATATACTCCCTTCAATTTATAAGGCAGAAAAAATTAAAAATATGTTTATTAAGGAGATTAATTGGTTGTATTTAATTTTATCAAATTTATAAAAAAAATAGAGGTATTTTAAGAAAATAGAATTGGAAACAATATTTAAACTATATTTAGTTTCTTAACAAATACGCACGTGTTAGTCTTCTCCTTAATTTTTGTGACAATTTACTTGTCAAGGAAATCTGATTGCATATTTTAAAAAGGAATTACAAATTTTACTAATCCAAATTTTCATCACTCACACAGTCAACACCTTGTAATTAGTGACAATGGACTCTCAAATAGAGTTTTAGCATAATGCCAAGATTAACTTCAAATTAATCTCATGACAAATATTAGAGTATAAATTACCGCAACTGAAAAAACTTGTAGAATTTCAACTAATATAAACTCTTATTAATATATTACAATTTTTTTTAGCTAATCACAATATTTTAGCAAATAAAGTTGTGCACAAAATGTGAGATCATAAATTTTCTCTTATCTAATACACAATAGTAACATGGGCTTTTAGAAAAGTCATTGATTATTAAAAGCTTTTAGAAAGGTCATTGATTATTAAAAAAAAAGGTTTAATTGCACTTTTGGTCCCCAAATTTTCTCAATTTAACGATTTTGGTCCCCCAACTTTTAATTTGGCGATTTTGGTCCCCCAATTTACGATTTGTAACGATTTTGGTCCTCCAATTTATCAGAGGGACACGTGTCAGTAGCCACGTCAGCACCGTTAACGGTGGAATTGACGGAGGGACCAAAATCGCTACAAATCATAAATTGGGGAGCAAAATCGCTAAATTAAAAGTTGGGATCAAAATCGCCAAATTAAAAAAATTGGAGACCAAAAGTGCAATTAAGCCTAAATACAAAAGGATGTTTGAGGCAAGCATTTTTCTTCATCAAACTATCGCTATGAGTTTTTTTGCCTTTGGCAAATTGCGATGCTTATTGCCATTATTGCCAAAGTGCTTCGCTTTTCTTGATCACATCACATCACATTCATCATTCTTCCCCCACTTCTCACTTCTCAAATCTTCGATCAAACAAAAACAAACGTCCCCTGTCCTAAAAAAGCAAACAAATATTCATTAAATTTCGCAAACTATGTGTTTTTTTTGGCTCAACTCAGCCACAACTACCCTCTCTTACTTACTGTCCAATTGCAAATAAAGTTTCCTCCTTTTTTTCTCCTTTCACTGTTCCGAGGAGGAGAGAGAGATAGACAGAGAGGAATTCTCAATTGCTCATAAATTCCGCTAGTCAAGTTCTTCACTTTCGTTCAAATTCTCAAGGTATTTGCCCTCATTATTGAAATCCAAGTTCTGGGTATTTCTTCAAATTTAATTATAATTTCTGGGTTGTTGAAAAAAAAACTTTTTTTTATATCCCCATCACCTTTTTAGTTTGTGGGTTTGTGTATTGATGATGATTCTGAGTTTTCTCACTTTCTTTCTGTGCCTTTTGGTGTAAACGATTGTCAATTAAGTGGGTGTTCGCTAAATCTGGGATTGAGGAAAGTTGTGAGTTATTTTGCTCAATTGCAATGTTGTCTGAGCACTAGACATGAAAATACTGTTTGAGATTATTTTTTGTTTGTTAGAGTTTTGAAGAACTGGAGAATGACTTAGACAATGGCACTGTTTTAATTTCTACTATAATGGTAGGTTAGGAGTACAAATCAGTTAAGCCAAGCAATGTTAGGAAGGTTAATTGTCTAAAAATGTATGTCATAAAGAAACTTTTCCACTTTTGCCTCTGTCTTGAGAGTAAGTTTCTTTTTAATTGTTTTAATAACTGCAGTGTAGGTAAATTAGCTATGTGGTGTGTTTGTCTTGACAGAAAGCAAAACATTTTAGATTTTTGGAAAGGGTTGTCATGCTGAATGTTGCTGCCGGAGTAGGGATGAATTCTGCAATGGATGATATGAGTATGATTCCGCAAGCGCAGAGGCATCACTTGGTTATGAGGGAGATTGGTGAAGAGATTGATTTAGAGATTGGACCTGGGGAGGATGATCCTTCATTTGGTAACACTCCTCTAGTTGGTGCCCCGCTGCGGGAATCTTCCTCTGCCGAAGAGCATGGAGAGAGCAAGCAGAGGGTGATGATTTCTCAGATTTGTAATGATGTTCAAGATATGTCAAAGACCCAATCGGGGAAAAGGAAGAAGAAGGTTGTTAAAAGATGGAGAGATGAATGGGCAGACACCTACAAATGGGCTTATGTTGATATGAAAGATGGAACAGCTAGGATTTTCTGCTCCGTTTGCAGGGAGTATGGCAGGAAACATAGGAGAAATCCTTATGGGAATGAGGGCAGTCGTAACATGCAAATGAGTGCCCTAGAAGAACACAATAATAGTTTGCTTCACAAAGAAGCTCTTCGTCTTCAAATGGCATCCAAAGAAAAAATAATTGTTGACAAGCCTGTTCATATAAAAGGTCGGTCATCTCAACGTGCTATAATAATTGCTGTTTTCAGATAGTGTTTCAGTTTGTTTAAAAATGTTAATGGTCCTGCACTCTATTTGTTAATGTCTGAATCAATAACTGATTTTCAGTCATGGAATACAGTAAACGGTGCTCCTTCTGCGAATGATTTCAATTAGTGGTCATAAGTTCATAAGAAATGTATTGTTAGTTGTGTGGGAAGGCCATAAAAGATGCAATTGATCAATTATTTAGGATAATTCTTTAGAGGAATATCTTCACTGCTGTATTCAACATTCCAACTGATTCTTTGAGCTGTATGAAGAACATAAATATGTTATTGGATAATTTTGAATATGATTCTGTAGCTATACTGCTTCGTTTCGAAACTAAATTACTTTGGTCATTTGAGAGGATTCTATGGCATACAACCACATTTTTTTTTGTTGTTCCTCATTCTCTTTTACTAACTTGTTCCCTCTCCTGTTTTAAAGGCCACTTCGCAAAATTTAGTTTTCTTACACGCTTTATAATTGGTTGCTTTCTGCTGCTGTCCTGGGTAATATTGATCTTTCATCTAGTTGAAAATATTTTTTAAAGTGCCTCTATGTTAATCTTAAAATGTCAGGTTTCAAATTATCGATGGTGAATTTCATGTCACTCCTCTTGTTTTGTGTTATATAGTTTCTATTTACACACTAAATAGTTACGTGGAAATGATTAGAAGTTCTCTTCATTCTTGCTTGAATATATGTAAATAATAACCAATTTCAGAAAGTTTCTCTTTTCACTTTACAATTTTAAATTCTTGTAAAAATTGCTTGCATTCTTATGGATATTGTCTGAATTTTGTAAATGAAGCCGTCATGTCAAAAACAGCTGGATCAATTCTTGAAGCTACATTGAAAAGGGATGCTCATGAGGTTGAATTCATTCAGGCAGTCCAGGAGGTAGTTGAAGCTCTTGAGAGAGTCATAGCAAAAAATTCTCTGTAAGTTTTATTAAAATGGTTAAAATTTTATGTTTGTTAATCTACATATGACAAGCTAATGTTGGATGCATCTCATTAATGTATTCTCCAGTTTCTTGTAATATTCTCCCTTCTCTTCTTATAATATTTCTGTTTTTATTTAAAAAAAATTACATTCTCATGTTTCAGTTATGTTAACATCATGGAGCGCTTGTTGGAACCTGAACGAATGGTTGTTTTTCGAGTTTCGTGGGTGGACGATAGGGGTGAGACACACGTTAATCGAGGTTTTCGGGTACAATTTAATCAGTCAATGGGTCCGTGTAGGGGTGGTCTTCGTTTTCATCCGTCAATGAATTTAAGTATTGCCAAATTCCTCGGTTTTGAACAGGTATTATGAGTATTTTTGGTAATAATGTATGCCATTATCTCTCACAACAAATGGAGGGAGGGGGGGGGGGGGGGGGTCAGGATTGGATTTCTTCCAAATATCCTGTTTTGTGGCCTTTTGGGATGTGGTTATCTTGGAACAAACGTCTGAGATCCCTGGGTACCCATAATACCAACATAAGATAAGATGCATGTTTGTTTTCTTATATGCATTTTGCATGTGATACACATTTTTTTTTTGGTTGGAAAAGGTTAGGCAGGGATGCCTAATCCTTCAAGCCAGGCCACACTTAAGAGAAGCTTTCCTGGATCCGTCCCTGGTGGAAGTCAATATTGAAATGCCAGATTACTAATACTAATATGCACTCGATATATTAAATTATACTAGTTATAAGGTCTTGAATTCTGGTCAGTAATGATATATATATATATATATATATATATATATATATATATAAGGCTTTATTTGTTGATATTGATATTTGACAAATAAGCTGAGGTTCAAGTACCCAAAAAAAAATGCTTAGAATCTAGAATGCAAGCTACATTTCTGTAATGAACTACTTTATACAACTCACTTCCTTCTATGCAGACTTTAAAGAATGCTTTATCACCATACAAATTAGGAGGAGCAGCTGGAGGAAGCGATTTTGATCCAAAAGGGAAAAGTGATAATGAGGTGAATTTTCAACTTATATATTATTTACTCAAGTAGGATTGGCAATTTCTAAATGTTTCTTCGATAACTGGCAGATTATGCGATTTTGCCAAAGTTTCATGAGTGAGATGTATCGATACTTGGGTCCTGACAAGGTAACTGAAAGTAGATTCTTTTTCTGGCCCATTCATCTTATTCATTTTCAAGGCCTGTTTTACATATTCTCGAAATGGATGTATATTAGGACCTTCCATCAGAGGAAATGGGTGTTGGTACTCGGGAAATGGGGTATCTATTTGGACAGTATAGACGTATAGCTGGTCAATTTCAGGTAATTAAAGCATCCTTAAATCTTACTTACTATTTGGAGGAACTATCATGTTTTATATGTGTGTTTTCTTCCCGTACTTTTGTCCCTTGGATCAAGTATTACTTGCTGTATGCACATGTAAAAAACATAAATAGAATAAACAATAATGCCCAATGGCCGAAGAAAAACTGATTATGCCTGCTCAAATGGAGGTATCCAAGTATCCAACATATACTAACCTAGGGTGCTTTATTTTTTCCATATATTTTGTAATTTTGCTATTCTCTCTCTATGACTCTTCCTTCTTCCCCTCTCCTTTATTTACTAGGTTCGTTGCTTTACTGTGCACAAATAAATGAGTTTACATATTTTGCTCGATATGCATCATGTATAGTGCCGTGTATGTCATATTTATTCAGTTCTGGAACATGACATTCTTACTGGTTATGTTGCCATTCATGGCAGAAAAGAAAGCTAAGTTTTTCCCTCTTTTTTTTTTTTCTTCTTTTGTATTTTTCATATGTATGCCTTACTTATGCAGGGAAGTTTTACAGGGCCAAGGATATTTTGGTCTGGCTCCAGTCTTCGACCTGAAGCTACTGGCTATGGACTGGTAATTGTAACTTTTAATTCTTACACCCTGGATGTTTGTTGAGATGTAAAAGTATGAGAGACTATGTATTAAATGTGCTCCATGGTAGTCTTCCTTTTTTTTTCTTTTGTGTATTTCTCAACAAGATATCCTTTTAGAATGGTCCTATCAATTTCCTGTGCATGACTTTTTTTAAATAAAAAATAAAAAGAGAAATCTCTAAGCATTATTGCCTACATCTTGCATCTACCAACTTATCATTAAATAACAAAGAGCATATAACATGCTTATATGCTCATCCTCGTCCATTATTCTGACCAATAATATTATTATAAAATGCTTTCTATAAAGAAGTGAGAGATGGTTTTCGATTATTAGAAAAGGTAGCTACAACTGAAAGCCAGCCTTTTATTTATAGAAGCTGAGAGAAGGGTGAGAGAGGCTGACAAGTGTCGTCACAGCTGTCAGCTTTACTTACTAACCACTAACTTAACTTATCATAATATAAGCTACTCTAATAGTCCCCCTTGAATTCCAAAGAGAGTACAAGATTAGTAAACTACTCTAATAGTCCCCCTTGAATCTGATAACTTCCCAGCAGAGAATTGCTTTGTTGAGAGGCTTGAAAGTTGTCAGTAATCTGTAACTTGTCTCTGAGAATAGTAAACCTTGTACTAGATAAGGGTTTTGCAAGAATGTCAACAACTTGTTTTTCTCCTGGAACATATTCACCTTGGATTTTATTTTCTATGAATTCCTCTCTAACCCAAAATAGGTCTATCTTAATATGCTTAGTCCTAAAATGAAGCACAGGATTCCTGTATGGTAACTATATTCAGATTATCACTGTATATAATAGGGATTGTAGTTTTGTACTGTAATTCTTCTAACAGACTTTGAATTCACATAGCTTCTACTGTTGTATTAGCTAAGCTCCTATATTCAGCTTCAGCACTAGATCTAGCCACCCAATCGTGTTTCTTTGACCACCAGAACACCAGATTGGAGCCAATGTAGATGCAAGAACCTGAGGTTGACTTCCTATCATCAGGGTCTAAAGCTCAGTCAGCATCACAATAAGCATACAAACCCAGAGGTTTATCCTTAGGTGCAAGTCTGAGAAGTAAGCCATGATCAGTTGTTCCCTTCAAGTATCTTAGTACCCTCTTCAAGGCCTTCCAATGTTCCTCCTGAGGTTGAGATAGAAATTGGCAAGGTTTATTAACACTATATGGAATCTCAGCCCTGGTAGTAGTTACATACTGTAATACTCCATCTAACGATTTGTACAAAGATGAGTTTTCAATGTAATTGCTCCCAGTGCTGTTAAATAGCCGCTATAGCGGCCAAATAGTGGATAGCGATAGCAGTTTTTCACCAAACTGCTATTCGTTATTTGACTTTTGGCTTGTTTTAGCCGTGTCCGCTATTTTGTCTTTATAGCGGAAATAGCGGTCGCGGATGAAATTGCGGTCGTAGCTGGTTTTGGGTCTTTGGTCGGGTTTAGGTGTGTTTTATGGCCAGTTTTATATGGCAAATTTGGGTTTTCCACAAAAACTGAAGGGTAATTTTATCATTTACCATATTGAAAACCTTTAATCAAAAGCCCTTCCTCTATCATTCACACATAGCCCTTCTTCCTCATCCATTCCCGTAGTGCTTCTTCTCTGTTTCTTCTCTTCCCGCTTCCTCTCTCATTGCTGGCGGCACTTCTAATGATGGCGATGGCGGCGCTTCTTCTAGCAACAGCTGCGACGGTCCTTCTTCTAGCAGCTTCTTCCGGTAATGATCTCTGCCTCTGTTATTCTCTTCTTCCTTTTTTTGTAATTTTTATTCTCCAATCCTTGCATCACTCACTTCTTTATTCTCTTTTTTTCTTCATTCTCTAATCTTTGCCTATGTTATGCTCTCAGTCTCACAAATTTCTTCATTCTCTCTATTTTTTTTTCATCCTCTAATCTTGCCTTTGTTATTAATCTCTACTTCTATTTTTATTCATCTAGGACAATGTCTAACCAAAGCCAAGCATCTTCAAAGAAGAGAGATGTTGCTGGAAATATGGTTGTCCAGGAACAGAGGATGACACTGGCCTTTGCAATTTCTGTGATCATGTATGCAGAGGAGGAATCACCCGATTAAAGCATCTTTTGATAGGGAGGAGGGGCCAAGTTAAAGGGTGTCCTAAGTGTCCTCAGAATGTCTGAGGTGAGATTTTGGAAATTTACAAAGAAAAAGATGAGAAAGGCATGGAAACATATTGAAGAGTGGTGCAAGAAGGTCATGATATATTGGGTGATAGTGATGAAGAATGTGCGGACAATGAACAAGAAGGATTTATTGAAGAAGCATCAACCATCCATAGTGCTATTGCCAAAAACAAGAACGAGAAGTTGAGGCAAGCAGGTATTCGAGAGGCAATGGACAAACAACCAGTACTAAGGGTCCACTAATATATAGCTCGATTTATTTGCCAAGGTGGTTTGCCTTTCAATTTGGTCGAGTTGGAAAGCTTTCATGGTATGCTTGCTGCTGTTGGAAGTTATGGACCACATTTGCCACCTCTAACGTACCATGATATGAGATCCCCACTCCTTGAAGAAGAGGTGAAGTACACAGAAGACTTAAATGAAGTATCATAAGGTGCAGTGGGCAAGATTTGGATGCTCTATCATGACAGATGCATGGACAGATAGGATGCATAGAAGCATCATTAATTTTTTGGTGAACTCTAGTGCTGGAACAATGTTCACCAAGCCTGTTAAAGGGTCTAACTTTGTGAAGATTGGTGACAAAATATTTGAGTTGCTTGATTCTGTTGTGGAGGAGGTTGGAAATGAAAATGTTATGCAAGTCATAACAAACCGTGGGAGCAATTATGTTTATGCCAGAAAGAAGTTGGAAAAAAAAGGCTAAGAATTTATTGGAGCCTTTGTGCCGCATATTGCATTGACATGATGTTATAAGACATTGGCAAGCTCCCTAGGATCACCATGACAATCACTGCTACAAAAAAGAAACCCTTTTAATCCCGGTTCCGTGCCCGTGCCTATATTGATACCAGTTTTGAATCGGTATTGAATCCAGCGGCATAAAAAATCTGAAACTTAAACTACCAGTTATTTTGAAAAACACGAAACCAGTATCAAGAATTCGAAGGAACCGGTACCAATAGCAAGTGGAGAATTATTTAGCGACCACTTTGTAGGAAAGAAGCCACATTTATAACCGTGACTAACCAACAAAATATTTTTTTAAATTCTTAGCCACAACCTATTTGTAGCAATATTAACACCTAAATGTATTTTTAAATTTGCACTTTTTTAAATTTCCTTGTATTTTAGCTGATAAAAGTTAACACAAATTTTACTCGTAAACTTAAAGAACAATATATGATTTGTCAATCATAAAATTAATACAAACTTTTATTATTCAAAGTAAAATGTACATGGAACAATGAAATAAAAATACAACTCAAAACTAAATCTTTTAATCAACCTAAAAGATCCAACTAAAAGCAACAGTGATACCGGTGTCGAGTGGCGGAGCTGGCGACGACATGGCTGACTGGGGTTTGATCGCAGTGAGGAGAGGAACACAGTGATACCGGCGGAGATAGCAACCGATACACCGGAGTCACCGAACAACGAAAACACAGCCGCCGGAAAAGAAAAGTCGCCGGAAAATGTCACTGGAACCAGAACCTAGCTCTTGATACCATGTAGAATATGGGAATAATATTTCTTGTTATTCATAGTAATGCATTATGTATATATATACAAGAGAGGCTATGGGCCTAATAGTAATGGGCCAGGCCAAAAATAACAAATTACACTATATGCATTAACGGTAGGATCGTAGAAGTGGTGAAGCGTAACATGAAGCGTAGCTTCAACTAGAGAGATGTAAAGAAATTTGTGAGACTGGGAGAATGACAGAGGTAAAGATTAGAGAATGAAAAAAAAGAGAATAAAGAAGTGGGTGATGCAAGGATTAGAGAATAACAGAGAGATGAACTCAGTGATTGTTTGCGAACCTTTATTCACATTATGCATTTCAGATTGAAGAAACTGACTGCGAGCTTGGATCAAAGAATGTAGCTTCTCCCAAATCTGATAGGAATGCTTACAACCTAGAACTCTCGATTGAACAGTTTCATAGAGTGATTGCTGTAGCCACGAGGTTAAGTGTTCGTCTTGCTCCTGCCAAGCTTGATAGCTAGTTTTCACGTGATCGTAGTCTCTGTCTTTGACAGATAGAAATCGCCGTGGAATTCACTGGCTAACCACAAAACGTTCAAGATGATGAGATGTCATCACAGCTTCAACCTGTTGCTTCTGGACAAGGTAATTCCCTCCGAAAGTTTTGCAGAGATTGAATGTGAGTAAGTGATCAGAGAGGAATAATCAGTGTTAAGAGGTTGCGACTGATGCAGTTGCGACGCCAGCAAAGGAGACAGTGGTGCATGAGGAGGAGAGTGAGGCGGAAACGTCCGCCATGGATCAAGGAGAGAAATCTGATTCCATATAAAGAAAGTGAGAGAGAGAGAGAGAGAGAAGAGGAAAGTAAAGTGATTTTATATGATTAGAAAAGGTAGTCAAAACTGAAAGCCAATCTTCTATTTATAGAAGCTGAGAGAAGGGTGGGAGGCAGCTGTCAGCTTTACTTACTTACCACTAACTTAACTTAGCATAATATATGCTCGCTAATACTTTCTCATTTAAAAATTTAACAAGTCTGTCATGCATCTGCAGGTTTTCTTTGCACAACTCATGCTTGCTGACATGAATAAAGACTTCAAAGGATTAAGGTTTGTATTTTAACTTACATCATTGTATAAAGATTATTGCTACGGACTCGCTCATTATTGGTGCTAATTTTCTAACCCTCATTTCTTGGGCTTTATTTTTTTCCTCCAATTACATAGTTTTTCTTGAATGCCAAATTCCATATATATTAGTAGCTTGGTAGCTCTAATTTTTAAAACTTTTTTATATTTTCAAACCAATCATCCAATGTGAAACTTGTTGCTTCCTAAATTGATTTGACACATTCATGACTCTGGAATACACTTCTAATTTAAAATTTCCTGTAGATGTGTTGTGAGTGGTTCTGGAAAGATCGCAATGCATGTTTTAGAGAAGCTAATTGCTTATGGTGCTCTTCCCATTTCAGTATCAGGTAATTTTTTACTTTTTTTAAATTTAGGCAAAACCCATGTTTTGGTCTTCTAAGTTATTTTCGTTTTTCAGTTTCGTCTTTTAACTTTTTTTTCTTTCAATTTTGTCCTAAAAGTAGTTTCAAATGGGTCCTAAAATCCATTTTTTCAGGGTAAAATTTTAAAAAGTGATGAATAAGTTTTGTAGATCTTTTCATTCTGCACTTAATGATACCAAGATTATGAATTTTGGTTGAGAATTGAGAGAGTTATGGAGTAAAAAAAACTTTTAGGATGAAATTGAAAGAAAAAAAAAGTTAAAGGACGAAATTGAAAAACGAAAATAACTTGGAGGACCATAACATGGGTTTTGCCTTAAATTTATGAATATAGTATTCATTGCATTTGCTGTCATGTTGTGTATTCCTTTATGCAAGAGTGGGAATTATTGGATGTCAGATTTGTTGATGGATGTTAGATTTCGTCTTAATATTAATCATCATCATGTAGTGACTAAATTTAGGATTCTCGTAACATTTTTAGTTCTCTTATGTAGCCTAGTCTGTTTATGGAATCTTCACTTTTTAACAAAAAAGCATTTGTCAGATTCTAAAGGATATTTGGTTGATGAGGATGGATTTGACTACATGAAAATATCATTTTTGAGAGACATCAAAGCTCAACAGAGAAGTTTGCGGTTTGTATCACTTCTGTCACTTGTTTAGGCTTTATGCTTCTAATTATTGATTATATGATCCTTGTAATAAATTGGCACATGTAGAGACTATTCAAAGACCTATTCCCGGTCCAAATATTACGATGAAGCAAAACCTTGGAATGAAAGGTGTGATCTTGCATTTGCCTGTGCTTCACAAAACGAAATTGATCAATCTGATGCGATTCAATTGGTTAATTCAGGTTGTCGTATACTAGTAGAAGGTAGTTGTCCTCATAAGATTCGATATGTATTTGGCTTTGTTTCCTCCTCTTGCTCATATATATAACTTAGGCTACCTGTTATTATTTGAATCCTAGGTTCAAACATGCCCTGTACCCCTGAGGCAGTTCAAGTTCTCAGGAAAGCTAGTGTTCTCATTGCTCCTGCGATGGCTGCTGGTGCTGGAGGGGTGAGATGTTTACTTTACTTTTCCTATGTATATTGTGCACATACTCCCCACCTTATAAAAAAACCACAACAATATTAACAATGATAACGTTGGTGGTGTACAACTACCCCACCTTCATTTATTATATTGCCATGATGAAAATGCAAAATGAGTAATTGGTCAAATTGGTCCCTGACTTTGTAGGTGTCGGTCAAGTTAGTCCCTGACTTTATCGAAATAACAATTTAGTCCCTGAGATAACATTTTAATTCACATACGTCCATATCTTTATCCCTTTTTAAAGCAAATACATCCCTACGTTAGTGACGGCAGAAACTAACTTGATCGACGTTCTCCTATATGAGGGACTAAATTGCTATTTTGATAGAGTCAGAGACTAACTTGACCGACACTTACAAAGTCAAGGACCAATCTGACCAATTACTCAATGCAAAATTGTAATGTTATACTTATATAACTGTGTTAATGGAGATTTTTTGGTTCAACTTCGATTTATGTTATATACTTGATATTGGGCTTCATGTCTTTATCCCTTTTTAAAGCAAATACATCCCTACGTTAGTGACGGCAGGAACTAACTTGATCGACGTTCTCCTATATGAGGGACTAAATTGCTATTTCGATAGAGTCAGGGACTAACTTGACCGACACTTACAAAGTCAGGGACCAATCTGACCAATTACTCAATGCAAAATTGTAATGTTATACTTATGTAACTGTGTTAATGGAGATTTTTTGGTTCAACTTCGATTTATGTTATATACTTGATATTGGGCTTCATTTGGCTTGGAGATGTAGAGAAATGGGAAAAGATGGAGTAGTTCCCCTAAGTAAGGTATTTGACACAGAAATTTAACATCTGTTTTGTTTGCTTTTAGTGGGCACTTGTTACTTCGATGAGTGCAAGCTTTGGTTCAACGATGAGTTTGTTTCTTCTGAGTGGATGGAACCACTCCAACACTGTCCAGGGAAAACCCTCTCCCCCACCATAACACACCCGCAATAAGATAAAAACTAATGCAACAATAATCTCAGAACAGCACTCATTTTCGCCTTCGACAAGTATCTAGTTCTACTTGCGGAAATGGCCTCTGGTTGTGAGGGTGAGTCGATGTTAGCATTTGGTATTTGTAACAGAGAGGAACATGATGTATGGGCTCTATTATAGGCTTGTTGAGTTTTATAAATAGAACAAAACAAGACATGATGTTAAAAGGTTGGACATTTTTGTTCCACTAAACATTGTGTAGCCAAGGAGAAGAGAACAAAATCACTTTATTGATGTCCTAAAAAAGAGTAATTATTACTTGGTCCTGGACCACCACCTCATCCATGGTCCAGGCCAATAGAAACTTGACACATAAGAAAATAAAATTTAAAAATAAAAGAGAGAAAATGATTTGTTAGTTATTTTTCATAATTGTTAAATTATCATTGGTCTGGACCATGGATGAGATGGTGGTCCAGGAGATGGTGGTCCAGGACCAAGTAATAATTTCTCCCTAAAAAAGGGCAGCCCAGTGCACGAGGCTTCCACCTAGTGGGGTCTAGGGAGGGTAGATGTACACAGCCTTACCCTCGCAAGCGGAGAGGCTGTTTCTAAGATTCGAACCCATGACCTATTCCTAATATTCCGTTCAGTTCCATTCTGTTCTATCTGTGTGCATACTCTACCTATATATATCTGACCTTCAGATCCCACAATGGTGAGAGCCTTGAGCAATAGCTTGCCCTTTTGTACTAGTTAAACTGATACGGCCTTTCATCTGAAGGTTTCATCTGACTATGACTTAACTGATTAGTAATTGAATCCACTAGGATGCTTTGAAAAGCAGTCCATTCACTGATGTCTGTTTGGTGTGATTCCACCTTGCCATACTTTGTGCCATACTTTTTTATGCAGTTAAATTACATTAAAAACTGAATAGAACTATTAGAAGCTGCAGTGTAGCTGTGCCTGAGTTGGCCTAAGGCTTATTCACATATTCATCATTTCACCATAAAACTTAATTGTAACTGTCATAAGCTTATGCATGACAGATTAGTACCATTTAATCGATTTTCCTTTATTATGGAAGATTTGACATGACATTCGTTGGGACCAATCTTTAATCTCTGTTCTCCTTGTCTGCCAGGTTGTAGCTGGGGAACTTGAATTGAATCATGAATGCAGTTTGATGCACTGGTCACCAGAGGACTTTGAATCAAAATTGCAGGTAGTTCTTTGAAATCTATTGTTCTTACAAATGTTTGACATATGGTGCATAATTTTTTTTTTCTATTCATTAGTTTCTATTTTGGGGGGGGGGGGGGGGGGGGGGGTATACGAAACAGAAAAAAGAAAGGGAAGAGAGAATTCTAACCAAATTAACTGATTTTGGTATATTCTATTTCCTGAATCACGTAGATTACTATAGGCTCTGTTTATAGCCTTCAGACAGTTACAAGCTGACTGTCACAGCTAGGTAGAGTTAGACAAATCTAACCACCTACTAACTACTTTCTAACTAGGTTAACCGTATGCTCTATTACACAATCATTAGGTACTGCATGGTGCACATTAAGCAAGAATCTGTGTTTGTGTATGATTAGTGTGCTAGATGAGATTTGCCAAATTGCCAATGTGGAAATTGTTAATTTGGAATTGGTCTTGTTTGTTACTTTTTCTTTCACACTTTGGTAAGCATCAGCTGCATACTGATTTATGTTAACTTTTGTCTTCAAATTTTCATATTTCTTATGGCAGGAAGCAATGAAACAGACTTATCAGAGAGCTATCAAAGCCGCAACTGATTTTGGTTATAAAAAGGAAAGTCCTGAGTAAGTAGTTTCTTCACAAACAAAACAAAATTGATGAAAGTTGCCAAGTACTTCTGTGCTTTTCATCCCAAAACTCATGCTCTGCTGATAATTAGTTCCCCACCTCCCTCTCCCTCTTTCAATTTGCTTTCCTCCCACCGAACAAAGTGTATGATTACTCCTTACGAAGAGGCCTTGATGTCCCGAGTATTGAATGTTCTGATGAAGAAGATTGATAGTGGTCAGAAATTAGTGATAGTGATAGTGTGATACTAATATGAATAGCAATGTCATAGTGACTGGAAAACACTGATAATATATTAATATAGCACTAAAAAAATCAGAGTTCAGCTCCTTACAAAAGAGGAAGTTCCTTTATTATGAAAACATACAAAATAGAGCAACAAGAAACCACCAAAAAGTGCTGAAGAGTAGAAAAACAAAAAACTAAAAAAAAAATTGAGAAAAAGCGAAAAGATAGGAATGCCAACTAGAGTTAGTGAATCATCCCCCTAGGCCAAGTCTTCCACCCTCCTCAGTTTTCATTCTTAGATATCCCCTCTCACTTTGCTCTCCTCTCACTTTGTTGTATAGTTCTCCCTCAGCTAAATAATTTATTACTAAAGCAAGTGACAAGGATTATTTTTCTACGAGATGCAGTGTATTTTATTAAAATATTAAATGCCTATATAAATTATTCTTGTATAATTATCCAAAATAAAATAAAAAACATTCTTGTGTAACTAGTCATTTGTAACGAAGAATGTAGATGTTTCCATCCCTACTCAATTAAGAAACCTTGTTCACGAATTCTGAATAATAACTTGTTAAGCGTAAGACTCTTATTCATGCGTGCAAAGTTGCATATTATTAGGCATTACAATCATGTTTCACACTAAATAATTTATTTCTTTATATTTTGGGTTAGATTCTTCTAATTGGTTAATTATGTACCTGAAGTTTTTGTTCACTGCTTTTCTTAATCATATTTGACTATGCTGTTAGTTTAGTTCTCCTCCCAGGATTTGTTTGAATTTGAATGATCCTCAATCTTGAGTGGATGGTTTCTTTCTTCCAAACACGCAGCTTGTTAATACCTGTGTTTGCTTTGTCAGGGCTCTGGTACATGGAGCGGTCATCTCATCATTTCTGACCATTGCTCAAGCAATGACTGATCAAGGCTGTGTGTAGAATACAATATTGCAAAACCTTGAATGCATCCCGATGCTCTGATATTTATCACTATGGTGGGAAATCTGCAAGCACTTGATAGTTGTAAGCTAAGTGCACTTAATATTTCCTTGTAAAATATGTAATTTAAGAATTTAGACTTTAGAAAAGGATAAAATTAAGATGACAATTTGGTGTTGGCAATTGTAGAAAACCTGTGATATAGTTTTAGTTGTACAACAAGAAGGGTATCTATGTTATTGCCAAGAAAAAGGAGAAACTGTTCTTGGCTTATTTAACCTTGCAATGGTGCTTTGTCCAAACTTTAGAAATATTTGGATGTTGAGATTTAAAATGAAAGGTTAGCACTTAGCACTGAATGTGCTTACTGTTTAAAAGTTAACATTCCCAAAGAGCTTATGGATTATATTATCTCAGTTTTTCATTGGGTCAATTTCACATTGAACTTGAAAAATGGACAGTTTATAACTTTATTTGTTATTCAATAATCTATACAAATTAATTTGGTTGGTTTAGCTGGTAAAATTTGAACCGTTTTGCTTGACTAACTTTGGTTCATATTAACTATTATAAATCATTTTTTAGTAGGCAATCACCAAATATCATTGCAAGTTTCTTTCCTTTGGTAGATTGTCTATGTAAATTATCAGGGATATATAACACGTTTGGGTTTTAAGCACCCTCTAGTCGTGGAAGTTTGGTGCTCTATTTTCGTTACAACCCTGAGAGATACATATAAGAGCTATAAATTTTTTCTTGAAGTAAATAACAGATTGAATGGGAGAGGGTTTCTTACAAGCCCTTTAGGCCTAGTTGTATGTGATTTTGTCAATGCTTTATATTAGTAATTTGATCTAACCTAATCAACAAAAAAATTAATTTGATGTAACCAAACTTATTTTTAAGCAACTTACTACTTACATTGACGGTTTTATTTTTATCTTCTTGCACAATTTTATCACTTAAATTCAATCAATATGTTTATACTATTATCTTGCTTGTAGAGGTTGAGACAAAATAGGATGAGACTCGTGGATCACCGGGCCCATAAGCTAGAAAGTCTAGAAGCTTATTTTCCCTACTATGAGATAAATAGTAAAAGAGTGCATAGGACATAAAGTGTGAGCATTCAGGTTAAACTCACGAAAGTGCACTATCACCCCATTCCTTTAAAAAATAAAATAAAATAAATGTTTACCTATAAAAAAAATTAAAAGATTTGTTGGCAGAAGTTAAGGAACGAAACATGTAACAAGGATTCTTCCAAACCATTTGTAGGGTGACTTTGCTTTTTTAACAAAGCGAATTCATCAAGCTTTTTTGGCAACTTCAAACTTGTATTAACTGTTTTACTTTCACCTTCTCACACTTAAATCACAAAAACCTGCTTTTAATTCCTCAAGTTTTTTCTTCTCGAAGCAATTAAGAGAATCAGGAATCTAGTGCTATATTTTTCTCACTATCATGAGATAAAAAAAGGTGAAAGATTTAAGGGAAGGAAGATTTTATTAACACCCATAACTTTGTTACTTACATCCATAAATTTAAAAATTTTGTATTGCACTTCCAAAAATATCTCTACTAACTAATATTCGTAAACTTACTACTCACCCGGATGAAATTCATTTTTTAAGAACAGATTATTTGTTCAATCTGTTTCACGAAGAACTTATCCACCATCCGTCCCTGTACGGATGCCACCATGATGATAGACTTGGAATACTTACCACAATCATAGTCATCCTATATCAACAAACCACCCTTGGCCTTGGGCATTGGCTATTCCACACTTCAGTACACGTATTGAGAAATACGAGTGAGCCAACATAAACAAAGCATTTGATCTTCATCTTATTAGTAACAAATAAAGCAGTTGATTTTGTAAGGACGGATAAATCGTCCGTAAATAAAATAATGGTATACGGATGGAACATCTGTTTTTTACAACGGATACTTTATTTGTTCTTAATAAATGAATTTTTATTCGGGTGAGTAAAAAGTTTACGAATATAAATTAAGAGAGGTATTTTTAGAAACACAATACAAAAATTTTAAATTTTTGGATGTAAGTAACAAAGTCATGGATGTTAATAAAATCTCCGAAAAAGGGAAATAGCCAAACTTGAAAGAATCCACATTTAGACATCTCTATTTGAAAGGAGAAGAGCAATATCCAATACATCATACAACTTCTACTTTAAATTGATAAGTAAAATTGTTGTTTATCCATAAGTCATTGCTTTAATACAGTCAAATACAACTTCAAACAAAAATGATTTCTTTTATATATATAAAACGGTGCTTCAGGTGAAAGAACAATGTCACATATAAAAACTTCTGTCCTAGAAGGATGGTAGAAACCACTCGATGTCAAGGAGGCAAACTGCAAAACACTACTCGGTAACAGTGAGTATGCAATTTAACTAGCTAGTCTGGAAGAATGTGTGGATGCATCAGATTTTTCAGCCAGATAGTGCTCAAGCATATCATCTTCATCATCTGCCATGACACAGAAAAAACATGTATTATATCACTGTAACATAAGCTTACTTGACAAGATAAGTATTTGTTTTTAAAAACAGGGTATCATCGACAGGGGAGAGAGACCTTCAAAATCATCCTCATCAAAATCAATATCGCTAAGATCCTCATCCTCCTCATCAGGTTCCTCTGCCACAGCAGATGCACCTTTCTGTGGGAAAACAAAAATTTTGAAAATCATTGGAAGGTGCCATTAGGAATGGGCATTGTATTTACGAAATAGGACCCATTAATCAAGAGTGTCGTTAATCCTGTTATCAAGTGTTTTAAGAAGATTTAATACCCTTGAGATATGACATTTAAGAAACAGAATGCATTGCTCACTAGTGTACTTAATCTTATGATGAAGTAGTGGTCACTGGGTCACTTGATAAATTTTGTATGATTGAATTGTAGAGCTTTAACACAGAAAACACTAAATTTGAGACTTTGAGGAAGGAAAAGCTATAGTAAGGAGAATAGAGTACCGCTCTTCCACTTTCAAACCATTGTCGACCAGTGAGCTTCTTTTCCTTGGGAGCTGCAAGCACAGACTCTGGCATTAACCTGCAAAATTCAGATAAATTGTTTCAGTATAAAAGGAAAGCTGCTACTTCAGGCAACTAGATTTTACAGTTAGAAATACAAGAATTTGGTGATGAAATTGACTCTATGCCATTGTTTCTTGTAATGCTATGCTATATTACTATCCCTCCCTCTCCCCTCCTATGTATTTTAAAATCGCAGATATAAGCAATTTAGAAATGTGTGCCATAGAAAAGAGCAACTATAAGGGGCTTACTTGGCTCGTTCCAGTGCCAGTTCAGCTTCAAATCTATCTCTCCATGCCAAAAATGTGTCAACAGTAACTGGTTCCCCGTGGGGTACCACTATCTAAGAATCATGGAAAGATAAAAAATTTGTCAGGCAGCTTTGTCAACAAAAAATTCCACAGGCAAATTCATGAAATCATTAAACAAACTACTGCAGAGGAAAGTATATATTCATCATAAACTGAAAAGAAGGTGACAATATGAGAACATAACTCTAACAATGTGTGGTTTAGTGCATAATGCATTTCATTACAAAGTTCATTGATAGACGTTAGTTCAGGAGAATATAAACAGTAAAGAAAGAATAGGAATTATTTACTTAAAATACACTCGCCATTTTGAATCAAAATGATTACAGAACTCGAGGAAAGGTAAGAACAAGAATTTACAAAAGATAGCAAATACCTCTCAACCTGGGAAATTCCAAACTCCAAAGATGAGGCTCTCCCTCCCAAATTCTCACCGCAACTCAAAAGTTGATCTCCAATCTTCCCTCTACTCCTAGTTATACCCTACGAGATACAACACCCTTCTTTTCCTTCCCAGACTGTTAGAGCCTCCCCTTACTAACTGATAGTCCGCTGGCATATTACAGCTAACTAACTGCCTCTTCTAGTAGTCAGTCATGTACCAAGTTCAAATCTCATAAATAGAGCTATATGAAGTTTTTTATTTTTTATTTACAACAAATGACTGGGTCAGCCAGTACAGGCAGGTCATGCAGGTCTGAATTGTTTGACGAAAAAACCTATCATATGTATGAATTGGACTAACTCAAATGGCTGGTCACGGATATTTTGGTTTGATAGGCCACAGGTCATATAGCTATGCCTCGAATATTGAAGGGATAAGGGGGAGGAGGCCCCAATCAGTTAGGGTGGAGCACATATGATATTAAAGTGATTGGGGCATTCAAAAATATGGAGACAGCGGCTTCAAGGATAAGAGGCGGATGAGAAGATGAAATATTTGACTACTTCTAGACCTAGTAGCTGTGTTGATTCCAGCTCTTCTAACTCTCTAAGGACTTTCACCAGTCTAAGCATATCAGCTTAAGTACCAAGCCATATCGAGCTAAGTTAAGCCATCTAAGCTGTATCTGTACAAACCTAAAAGGAAAAAAAAAGCTCTATACTCTCTGAATATGCATACTAGTATTGAATAGTATCTGATTCCAATAGTTTCACCACGTGAAAACATGCTTCACAGACTACTAATAGATGCTCAGAAATATCAACTAAAAGTTATATCATTTTATACTTAAAATGTAGAAAGCATTGAACAAAAAAAATCCCAAGAAAATTCATAAATTAGCAGACAGCCTTACATCATCTTTGGCTGCCTCTTCAGCGTCAGCAGTACCATCATTGTCTTCACTAAACCGGTCAGTCAACCACTCTTTAGCGGAGGTAACTAGTGTGTAGATCATAGCCATACCAAGATTTTCAGATGCCTGCAGAACACAAGTTATACATCAAAATTCAAAACTTCCATAACCTGATAAGTATCCAAAGCAAATCTTGAGTTCCATGATCATAGCTATTGTGTAGCATGATAAATGCACACATAACAACTGGAGACATGGTGAACTTGGATGACCATCAGAGGAAGATTGGCCAGCTCAAACATTAAACAGAAAAAATATGCATGGTTTAAGACCACCTCTTGTTGAAGTTTCTCTTTCAAAACCCTTAAATCTTCAGAAGATAATCCTTGCAAACTGTTATGTATAAATGAAATATAGCAAAATCATCTTAATGTTAGTGCAGAATAAATGAAACAAAAACATGTATGTCATTGGAAAGACAAACAACTAATAATAGATCACTATAATAGCAATGCTGACCTTTTCACATTCAAAAGTGGAGGTTCATCAGGATACTTTTCTGTATGTGAGAAGAACAAAGCCAGTTGAGCTGCAACAAAAATATCAACCAAATCTCTTACATTGAACATCTGAAGCTCAGGAACTCCATATCTTAGGAAGAAAAATAACAAGCAATTCCAAACTCTAAAGTGCAGGTTCAGTAAAACCAAAACCCAAGAAGAAAAAAAAAAAAGTATCACAGAAAGAAAAGAAAAACCTGGATTAGTAACTAGCCCATCTGCATCGTCGTCCTGTATAAATGTACAACATACAGATAAATAAATGGATAAATTTCTGCCGATTTAATTACAAATTCTATTAACACCTGTGTTTTTTGTTGTACATCTATACAACTTTTCGGATAGGCCATCCGACGGTATATTTATTTTCGTTTTCGGTTAAGCTGTCCAATATTTTTGCATCGTCGGATAGGCTATGGAATGGTTGTGATACTGAAATCATGGGTGTCAATAGTGGCAAAACGATTTAATTGACGAGGGATGCCAAAGTTGCCTAAGTGCATCACATCGATCAAGCAATGGAAATAAACCTAACTTTCTAAACCTTCTAAAGCCGAAACTCCAATCAACTGTGACAACTGAAAACATTTACCTGCGAAACCGTTATCTGAAAACATCGATTCGAAGTACTTAAGCCAGTTTCACCAGAGTGTATTTCTGCCATGAAATACCAAATCAAACAGAAAATCAAGCGCTCTCTTTCCCACCGGGAAAATAAAATAACAAATAAATTGGCAAAATTTTATTTTTTTTTTTCAAATTGGCAGGAAAAAAAAAAAAAGAAAGAAACCTTTGAACTCATCCATGAGTATAGCTTCTAATGCTTCAATCTCCATCTCTTGTTCTTGTTCGTAGTCTATGCAAATCACGTAAACAAAAAACACCCATTTGAAATAACGATGAATCGAATCAATAAATAACTTAATTTCAATGGAAAAACAAGTTGAATGATCAATTAGCAATGGAAAGAAATAGAAATCAATCAAGGTTGAAAATTTTGATGTCTTTGAAAATGAAAAATAAAAAGGAAAAGGAAAAGGAGATTGAAGAGTACCCGTCATGGTTTTAATATGGAAGCAGTTCTGAAATTGGTGTGTGTTAGATGAGGGAGTGTCACGGCACCATATACAAGAAAGATGGTGTGTGTAGCTCGGAGACAGAGACCTACCCGGTAAAACACAGCCTCCCTCAAAACGACGTGTCGTTTAATATGGTATTCAAGGGCAATCAGCAAAAACAAGTGTATGGATTATGAGTACCCAATTAATAAAATCTCTCTCTCTCTCTCTCTCTCCCCCCTCTCTCTCTCTCTCTATATATATATATATATATATATATATAATAAATACGTAAAATAATAATACTTTCTATATCTATTGTTGGATTCTCTAGCAAGTATACTAGATCGTGCACAAGTAATATAGTAGAAGTGAAATTATCGTCCTACGAGGATTGCAAATTGTTTTCAATAATCTCTACCTTATTATAATTACTAGTGAAACTTGAAACTAATTTAAAATTGAAAATTGATTTGATTAATTAAAAACTAAAACTAATAACAAAGCAATAATTAAATAAGTTGAGAATAGAATGGAAAAAGCGTTAGCAATCTGGTTTCATTACTAGACATAATTTATTAGTTATGAATCTCTGTTTTCCTATTGAATCAACAACATCCCAGCTGTAACAATTATTAAATTCCTCTAACAATTGTGTTTCTTATTCAATTGGAACTCTTAATCCCTTAAGAAATTACCAATCAATTAGTCATAAATTAAAAATTCTGGAATTAAATATGTTATATAATCCCCAAAAGTATCCCTACAAATTGGACGATTATAATGTTTGTTTGTTATGGTCATACCCAATTGAAGAATTAGGTTTCCAAAACATAAACGGATCCAGATTTATGTTGAAAATAAAAACACAATCAAACAATTGATTCAATGAAAAACATCAATTCATAACAATCATAAACCATTTAAGATCCATGCAAATCCACCATCTTCCTAACAAGGGTTTTAGTTACACATAATTGGGAATGAAAAACAAAGAGTAGAAGAATAACCCATCATCATAGACAATTCTGAATTACTCCACTGATCTTCAATATTCAACCGGATTCCTCCGTTGTTGATCATCATTCTTCTTCTCCAAGCACTTTCTCTCTCAAGGATTGTGTAATCTCCCTCTCTCAAAACTGCCTAAAAAAAATAATTCTAAACCTATAATAAATACAAAAAACCTAAAAACTAAGCAAATCTCTCAAAATCTGATCAGAAACTGACCCAACTGGGCTTCCTCGCCGTCTGCGCACCTGGGTGCCCAGGACCTCATGCTTGGGCGCGCCAGGCTATCTGATGCGTCCTGATTTCGTTGCGCGCGCGTGCCTGGGTGCGCCAGCACTGTTGCTGCTCTCCTCTCGTGGTGGGCACGCCTAGGCGCACTAGCTTGTGCACCTGGGCGTGTGCCACCTGCTCCGGCTCTGTTTCGCTCCGTTCTTGTGCCATTTTCAAAGTCTTTTCGTCCTCTTTTCAGTTCCATATTTATTTTCATCAATTTAGCTCCAAAAAGTACCTGAAACACGCCCAAAACGGATCAAAACGTTCAAGGGATAAAATTTCTTAAACTAATTAAAAACTAAACTAAATCTACCTAAAATACCTAAGAAACAACCCAAAACCAAAACAAAAGGGAGTCAAATTAAGCCCAAAAACATCATATATTAGACCCAAATCACTCCCCCAAACTTAGCATTTTGCATGTCCCAAGCAAAAGTAAAATAAAAATTCAGAAATTCAAGACTCCCTCCTAAATCAAAATGTACACACCTAATCTAGGACGTCGACTCACAGACTCAGACACTTACTTTCATAAGCAATTCATACAATTAAAACCTGGTTAGAGAAATAAACTCAACAAGAACCAATGATTAGTGAACACTCTCAACCTCACCATGTATATTTCGTGTGTATCAAGGGTTATATATATGTAATTCACTCAAGTTCATACAATGACAATGTGTTACCATAAGCTTGACCATAGACCCAAATCTCCACTAAAATTATTGAATGCACACAAAAATCAAAAGGTCTTCTATTTGGTTGTAATGAGACCATGGCTAAAAGTGTCAGGTGGGGTAAAAGAAAGAAAGGATAAAACTAAGGGCTAAAATGCAAAAACAAATTTCCCTCTAAAATTATGAATGAGCAATGAATACAAAGAAAGCACAACTCATACTTACAATCAATTTCATACTTATTTTCTTCTCACTTTTTTTCTTCTACTCTCTTCCAAAATTATTTTCTTTTTCATTTTTTTATTTAATGGAAAAGAAGTAGACTCATGTTGGCAATTCGGCAAGTGTACCGATCGCACAAGTAATAGAGAGTAAGTAAGATTATCGTTCCACTCGGGAATTGCAAATAGTTTCTAATTTATTTCACCTAATTGCGATTACTATGTATAACTTGTATTGGTTTAGAGTTTAAGATATAGGAGTGCAGAATTAAAATTATGAAACAATTCAGAAACTAAATAAGATTTGAGTAATATGTCATATTAGTCCCTGATTTTGTCAACGTCGGTCAAGTTAGTCCCTGACTTTATCGAAATAGCAATTTAGTCCCTAAGATAGGAGAACGTCGATCAAGTTAGTCCCTGCAGTCACTATCGCAGGGATGTATTTGCTTTAAAATGGGATAAAGATAGGGACGTATGTGAATTAAAATGAAATCTCATGGACTAAATTGCTATTTCGATAAAGTCAGGGACTAACTTGACCGACGCTTACAAAGTCAGGGACTAATATGACATATTACTCGGTTCAGAAGCAAATATGGAAAAGGTTAGGAACATGGTTTCATTGTAGGATCAAGTTATTAATTATGAAAATATGTTTTCTAATAAATCAAAAACCCCAGAAACAATAAAAGGTAGATCCCTCCAACAATTATGTTTCTTACTAAACTTTACCCCTTAATCCCTTAAGTGAGTTAGTTTATAAGAGTTATACAATTACCCAAAAGTATTCCTACAAGTTGAATAATTATATTGTTTGGTTGAAAGGCCTAATCTTAATCCTAATTTTTCAATTAAGGTTCAGATTACCAAAGCAAAACATAAAGTGATCAATTCTATGAATTGTAATTAAAACACAACCAAACAATTGATTTGAAAGGAAAAACATTAATTCATGAATAAATAGCCAAATTAAGATCCATACAAATCCACCTCATTCCTAACAAAAGGTTCAATTATACATATTGGGAGAAGAAGAGAAAGGAATGGGAAAAACTAATAATCATAGACAATAATTAATTTACCCCCAAGAGATCTTCAATCATCAAGTGGATCCCTCCAGCAATGTTGATCTCCAATCCTTGTGCCTTGCCTATTTGCTCTCAATTGCAAAACCAACCTCTATTCTCTAATCCTAATTCTATTCTAATCTCTTAATTGGCTCTGAAAAGTCTTAAAAACCTAAAGTAAAAACCTATATTTAAAGTCTAAAACTAATCCTAATTGAATTGGAGCAAAACTGATCAGAAAGTGGCCCAATTGGGCTTTCTTGTATTTGACAGAAACTTCGGCACTGATTTTGACCCCAAAGATGGACGAATTTGAGCAAGACTATTTCTGGAAAAGTTGTAGATCTTTTCCTTAGCTTTAAAATGATACCAAGATTGCCTCATTTGGATAAGCATAGCTCAAGTTATGGTCAAAACAGAGAAGAGTGTCACTTTCTCGCATTTTGCGCGCCTAGGCGCCCAGGGCCTCACGCCTGGGCGTGCCAGGTCTGCAAAATGGTTCAATTCTCGTGGCAGACACGCTTGGGCGTGGGGAGCTCCACGTCTGGGCGTGTGGCACTGATTCCGGCTCCGTTTTGCTTCGTTCTTGCGCCGTTTTCAAGGTCTTTACATCCTCTTTCGTGCTCCATATTTATTTTCTTCATTTAAGCTATGAAAGTACCTGAAACAAATCCAAAACGAATCAAAATGTTCAAAGGATTCTAAATTACCTAACTTCCTAAAAACTATACAAAAAATCCTAAATTTACAAGATAAACAATCCAAATCCATAGTAAAAGGGAGTCTAAATCATGCTCAAAACATCATATATTAGACCCAAATCAACTCACAACACTTTGTACCATTCATTCACTTTTTCTTATTCATTCCTCTCAATTGCTCATTCAAAATTCCAAAGGTACTCACAAAAATTTTGCAATCAATGCAGGGTACCAAAGAAAAATCATAATTCACTAGGCTCAAACTGGGTAACTAAGGAAACATTATCAATACAAAACATCTGAAGGCCACAAAAACACATCCTAAGTGCCTTAATCATCTTAATGCATGCAAACAATTATCAATCTCAAAATGGTCATCGGTCAAGTTCTAGAACACAAAGCCAAAGTGAACAACACTCATGAAAGAAATAGGGGTTCAAATCAAAATATTTCAATAAATCACATACCCCTTCAGTGTTTAAGCTCAAATAACTCACTAGACTAAAGGTCAGTTCACTAATCACAAATTCTCAAAAAGTTTGTCAAAATAACCAGATTTCAAAAATATTTCTAGCTCAATCAATTAGTGTAAAAAATCAATGAGTCTAATCATAAACTAAGTATTTACACCTATCATTAGAAAAACAATCCTAAGCCTAGAATAATCATCTACTTCTACCAAGGACACAAACCAACACTAAAAATGGGAGAAAAATTCAAATCTGAAAATTTTTTATTTTATTCACTCCCCCAAACTTAGAGGTTGACTTGTCCTCAAGCAAACTAATCTAACCTAAAACTACAAAATAAAGATTAAAAACAAAAGCAAGGATAAATTCAGAGCACTTCCCTATACATCTGCTGCACAGCTCATCACTAAACAAAAATGAGAAGACTCTCCCCCAAACTTAATACATGCAGGTCATTAGAAAGAAGTCCCAAATAACACCTCTCATGGGGGAGACATCAACTGACACCTGCTTCAACACAAGATATATATACAAATGCAATAGAGAGTGAACAAAACAAATTCCATGCAATAAAATAAAAGAAAAATCCTACAAAATCAAGGGAAATTACCTAACATTGGGTTGCCTCCCAACTAGCGCTTGTTTAACGTCACGAGCCTGACGGGTCACCTCCTTTCGGAGGCTTGGGAGAAGACACAGAGACTAAGGGTTAAGGAGGCGAGCAGTGGTTTTACACCTATCCACCGCTCCTCCCAAGTATATCTTCAGTCGTTGGCCATTAACTTTGAAAGTTCGGCCATCCTTGGGATCTTTCACCTCTACTGCCCCATAAGGGAACACTTGCTCAACTACAAAGGGACCAGACCACCTAGACTTAAGCTTTCCAGGGAAAAGCCTCAACCTAGAGTTATACAACAAGACAAGCTGTCCTTTCTCAAAATTCTTAGGAACTATTTTATTATCATGCCACAACTTAGTCTTTTATTTTTAAAGCTTTAGACCAATTATATGCTTGCTCCCTAAACTCAGCAAGTTCTTCAGTGAGCTGCATCATTCTTTTCTCACCAGCTGGTTGCATATCCATATTAAGAAATCTGGTTGCCCAATAAGCCTTATGAGCCAGCTCAACAGGCGACAATTTTTTCCCAAACACCACCTGATAGGGTGACATTCCCAAAGGGCTCTTAAAAGTTGTCCTATAAGCCCACAAAGCGTCGTCTAGTTTCCTAGACCAATCCTTTCGAGAGCTATTAACAATTTTTTCTAGAATTTGCTTAAGCTCAAGATTGGAAACCTCTACCTGGCCACTAGTTTGAGGATGGTAAGGTGTAGAAATTTTATGGTGCACCTCATACTTGGCCAGAACCTTCTCTAAAACCTTATTGCAAAAGTGGGTACCATTATCACTAATGAGAACCCTGGGCACCCCAAATCTGTTGAAAATATGTTTTCTAACAAAATTCAAACCCACATTAACATCATTGGTGGGGCTTGCAATCGCCTCTACCCACTTGGACACATAGTCCACTGCAACCAAGATATACCTGTTACCATATGAGGGCGGGAATGGACCCACAAAATCTATCCCCCAAACATCAAAGATTCCCACCTCAAAAATACTTTGGAGAGATATTACTTGTTCTCTGGCACCTGTCACACTGCATTTCAAAATTTCTAGCATCTTTAATTATGGTTGGCCAATAATAGTCACTTTGCAAAATCTTAGACGTTGTTTTATCAAAACTATAATGTCCGGCATAATATGAAGCATGACAATGCCACAGAATATCAGGTATTTCCTCATTAGAAACACACCTCCTAAGGACTCCATCTACCCCTCTTCTAAACAGGAAAGGCTCATCCCAAACATAGAACTTGACATCATGTAAAAAAAATTTCTTTTGTTGCCATGTCAATTCTTTTGGGACTACCTTAGCTGCATGGAAGTTAGCTATGTTCGCAAACCAAGGTTGTGCAGCGGATACTACTAAAAGTTTCTCATCGGGGAACTCATCCTTAATAGGTACTTCTACATTCTCATCATAATTCTCTAAAGGAAGTCTAGACAAATGATCTGCTATAACATTCTGAACCCCCTTTTTGTCCCTGTTCTCAATATCGAACTCTTGTAGTAACAAGATCCACCTTATTAGCCTTGGCTTAGCATCTTGCTTAGCCAAAAGGTGCCTTAAAGCTGCATGATCAGTATATATGATAACTTTCGACCCTATTAAATAAGAGCGAAACTTATCCATTGCAAAAATCACAGCTAATAATTCTTTTTCTGTAGTTGTATAATTAATTTGAGCATCATTTAGCACACGACTAGCATAATAAATTACATGAAATACCTTCTCTTTTCGCTGTCCTAGTACTGCACCTATGGCAAAATCACTTGCATCACACATAAGTTCAAAAGGTTTATTCCAATCAGGTGGAATCACCACAGGAGCAGATACTAGTCTCTTTCTCAATTCATGGATAGCAATCATGCAATCATTATCAAAATTAAATTCCACATCTTTCTCCAACAAATTACAAAGAGGTTTGGCTATTTTGGAAAAATCTTTTATGAACCTCCGGTAGAAACCGGCATGTCCAAGAAAACTCCTAACCCCTTTGACATTTGTAGGAGGAGGTAGATTTTCAATCACAGAAATTTTAGCCTTATCTACCTCAATACCCCTCTCTGAAATCAGGTGCCCCAAAACTATCCCTTCCTTAACCATAAATTGACATTTTTTCCAATTAAGTACTAGGTTAGTTTCTTGACACCTTCTCAAAATCTGTTCAAGATTATTTAGACATGATTCAAATGATGATCCAAAAACTGAGAAGTCGTCCATAAAAACCTCAATGAACTTTTCAACCATATCGGAGAAGATAGATAGCATAAACCTTTGAAAAGTTGCAAGTGCATTGCATAAGCCAAAAGGCATCATCCGATATGCGAAAACTCCAAAGGGACAAGTAAAAGCAGTTTTTTCTTGGTCTTTGGGATCCACAGGAATTTGGTTATAGCCGGAATAACCATCTAAAATGCAATAATACTCATGTCCAGCTAACCTCTCTAACATCTGGTCCATAAATGGAAGTGGAAAGTGGTCCTTACGGGTGACACTATTTAATCTCCTATAGTCTATGCACACTCTCCACCCAGAAACATTACGAGTTGGTATCAGTTCATTATTATCATTTTTAATCACAGTGACACCACCCTTCTTAGGGACCACTTGCACTAGGCTGACCCAAGTGCTGTCTGAGATGGGGTAAATAATCCCAGCATCCAACAGTTTCACTACCTCTTTCCGAACAACCTCTTGTAGAGTGGGGTTTAACCTCTGCTGTGGTTGTATCACAGGCTTAAAATTCTCCTCCAAGAGAATCTTATGCATGCAAAAAGAGGGACTAATTCCCTTCAGATCTGATACATTCCATCCAATGGCAGATTTATAGTGCCTTAATACTCTTAGCAATTTTTCAGTTTCAATTTCAGTTAAGGCACTATTTATTATAATTGGAAAGTACTCAGTTTCATCAAGGAATACATACCTGAGGCCCGGTGGTAACACTTTAAGCTCCGGTTTGGGTTTGGCCTCGTTTTCTTCCAGCCTCAGATCTTTTGGTTGCCTCCCTCCTTTGACTTCTGCAGCTCCATCTAGAAGGGCTTTTATAATACGAGGCTCAGTTCCTTCTGCACCCTCAGTTACCAAAGCTGCCTCCACTAAATCTTCATAACACATCTCCTCCAAAACAGAGTCTACAATGGATTCTATTACATCCAGCCTCAGGCACTGCTCATCTCCCATTGGGTGTTTCATAGACTCATAGACGTTGATGTAACCTTCTCATCATGAGCCCGGAGCATAAGTTCACCATTATGCCCATCTATCAAAGCTTTCCCGGTTGCTAGAAAAGGTCTTCCCAAGAGTAGTGGAATATCCTGGTCTTCATCCATATCCAATATCACGAAGTCTGCTAGGAAGATGAGCTTGTCCACCTTGACAAGTACATCTTCCACCTTCCCATATGGCCTCTTAATAGAACGGTTTGCTAGCTGAAGGGAGATCATAGTAGGCTTAATCTCTCCAATGCCCAGTTTCTCGAAGATGGAAAAGGGCATCAAATTGATGCTAGCCCCCAAATCACGTAATGCCTTGCCAATATCCACTCCACCTATGTTGCATGGAATGGTGAAGCTGCCCGGATCTTTCAGTTTCTGCAGAAGCTTCTTCTAAAGGATAGCACTGCACTCCTCAGTTAGTAGCACTGTTTCATTATCTCTCAACTTCCTCTTGTTGGTGAGCAGTTCCTTCATGAATTTGGCATAGGTAGGCATCTGTTCAAGAGCTTCAGCAAACGATATGTTTATCTGAAGCTTCTTGAACACTTTCATAAACCTTGCAAACTGTCTCTGATTCTCCTTCTTCTTCAATCTCTGAAGATATGGTACCCGTGAAAGGTCTGGTAGGCTTTGTGGCTTCTCTGGAGAAATAGCTGGGGTCTTCTCTTTGGGTTCAGGCTGTTGTAATTCAGTCTTCTCCTTCTCTGGACTCTGATTCTGCCTCTAATTCTCCTCAACTACCATGTCGTCACTCTTCTTCTGTGGCTCATCATAGGCTTTGCCACTTCGAAGAGTAATGGCTTGGCAATTTGTGCTAGTGTCAGGAAAGTAACCTGGCTGCAACTCTGATAGTCTCTTATTAATCTGACCCACGTGACTCTCCAGGTTGCGAATGCTGGCCCCTTGAGCGTTGAAATTGGCTCGCACTTGATCCATAAACAAGGATGTAGTCTGGGCCATCCTCTCTATTGCCAACTCCCTAGTTTGTTTCTCTGGTGGGGATATGTGGTGGGACGATGGGGATATATGATGGTACGACTATGTGTGCAGTAAATGCTAGTGGGGATGTGGTGGGGATATGTGGTGTGATCGGTACACGAAGGACATATTTTGATCTAACACCACTACCAGAGGCACCTTGCACCTTCTTACATATATATATATATACACACACACACACACACACACATATATAGACATGTCTTCAGGAGAAACGTTGTGACAATTCTCAAGCCCCCAGGCCACTGCTTGTAGTAAGGGTAAGAAGGTGTGTATAAACACACACACACACCCATATATATATATATAACAATCCAACAAAATAATAACAAGGAGCAAATTATAAGCAATACATGCTCATGATAAACAAATATACAAGACCTGTACAACATTGCCGGTTACAAGCAAAAAAGTTGTAGCATAAATGCCTAAAATACACCCAAAAAATAGAACAACTAACCATAAAGACAAAGATCCTAAACAGAAATAGCAATAAATAGAACCAACATTAAATAGAAACAGTGTAGCAGTGAATATGCATGATAGTTATCACTCCGAGATTTACTACAATGTATGAGACATAATAAAATAAAAAGTTGTACATAAGTTTCATGAATAAACTTAAATCCTATTCGGAGTCTGACGAGATATTCCGGTCCTCATCATCATCTTCAAGCATTGCATCAAGGTATAGCATGAGAAATTATTTGTTATGATTATTGGATACTGCTGCTGTTATAGTGTTGTTTTCGTCAAAAAAAAGTTTGTGAACCCTTGAGAATACTGTGAGGAGAGAAAGAAGTCGTGTGATTGAGAAATTCTGTTTGCCTTTGGGTAGTGTGATAATGCTATCCAAGCTTTTTGGTAATTTAAAATACACCAAGAGAAAATATTGTTACCCTTATGGGTAAAAGTCTTTATGTGATAAGGCATGGTTCATAAAACATTTATAAACACCTAAGTTAACTGATCCGTATAGTGAAGATGCCTGGGGCATGAAAGATTCTTGAAAATATTCCGTTGCACAATCAATATGACGTGCTGAAATTATGTTGTGACTTCTGAGCTGGCCATGTGAGCTGATTGCCATCGTTGCGAGCATTTGTTACGCCACTTTACTGGGAAGAATTTATGATTATGAAACTGATGAGATTAAGATTACAAAACTGTTGATTATCTAAGATACAATGAAGTTATGGTTGAGCACTTATAAGTTTCCCCCGTATGATCTTGATGACATGCTATTTTGAAAAAGAAATGTTAAGATTATAACGATGCTTGGGTGAGCCTTAGGCCCTAACGTCATGGTTTAGTATACCGTTAGTTGAGCAAGTGGCTATAGGGAGAATGCATATGAATTGCTGGCACGTGAGTTGATTACCGTGGTTGCGAGCATGGGGGATAAGTGTCACCGTACCTTTGGGAGATCTAATTGCCATGAGTTGGCTGTGAAAGTTTATTTAATGGTCCAGTTCCTTAGAAGTGCTCTGTGTATTAGAGGTGGTTTGGACGACGGAGTGGTAATTAGAAGGGTCGACTGACGTTGTATCATATAACTTAAAAAGACTTTCCTAACCCTGCAAGATAAGTGTGGAGCAGTGTAGATGAAAGATACCTTGAGTATTCGTGGGTACTCATGTGCAGATTATGAAAGGGGGGAGGGGCAAAGACAACGAATGTCAACGAATGGCAAGACTATAATGGTCGGGTTTCTATGGCTAAGCGGACAGTAGCATGGACAGCATCGCGAACTAGAGAAGTACTGCCGCCCCCTTGAGCAACTTGTGAATGGTGATAGGGAACCTTAACGAGGCTAGATGTTCATCATGCTTGGGGCACCTTTATTTTGGAATTCCACTTGATATATTGTTTTGGTTTACCACGTGTGGTGGTTGCAGCCCGTTCGCTTTTCGACTTAAGTTTGGTTGGACTTTGGAGGAGATGTAGTCGTGTACTGACTAAACTTGTTACCTCAATGATATTTCTCCCCATATCATTAACGGATGCGATTAACCCTGAAACCTTGAATAAAAGATTAAATATTCTAAGAATTCTCTCAAATGTTTAAGTTATGTGAATTTATGTATATCTACGTGGTTATGTGTATTGTTTGTTGTCTTAATATTCTGTTCAGCGTAAATCCATACCGTTGACATTAACCCGTCCGGATCGCTTATTCTCTCTTCTTCTACTTGCGTTGTGTGTGTTTTCTGTAACACCCCAAAATTTTAATCCCTGATTAATGAAATGTTAATTATAAAGTTTATTATAATTAATTATTTCCATTCTTAATATTCGATTAAAATATGTATTTATGCATTTAGGGAATGTGTGTGAATTTATTTATTATGATTATGCATGAAATAAATATTTTTGCACATTAGTCCCTGAGTTGGGACCTAGAAGTAATTATAGGAAAGGTTTTGGAGGGAAAGAAAATAAAATTATTATTTTTCAAAAACAGGGCAAAACACTCGAGTATTTTCTCGACTACTCGAGTATTCTGGTCAGAGTTGCACGAGTTAGTGCGTTTGGTGAGTCACCGCCACCGATTCCCTCTCCTTGCCACGAATACTCCATCCTCAACACCTCAATGCCGTCGTGTCAACGTGCATGAACTCGACTTGTGTCTATAATAGCCATCCAAACCGAATTGTTGAAGCATTTTGGCCAAATTCATATGTGTTGCTGGAGTTAGGGTTCCTGATTTCTTCACTTTGATTCTCCCTCTGTGCTTAGAGTTAAGATACAA
The DNA here is from genome assembly GCA_037953625.1 of Crotalaria pallida. Taxonomy (NCBI): domain Eukaryota; kingdom Viridiplantae; phylum Streptophyta; class Magnoliopsida; order Fabales; family Fabaceae; genus Crotalaria; species Crotalaria pallida. Next base: position 23,553,854 of record CM075654.1, read on the forward strand.
ACTATACACCAATACAAAGCTCACATATCGAGCTTTGTATAGACATAAAATTTGTGAGCTGAGTGTGAGTGTGTTGGTAGAATTGAAGCTTGGAAGTTGGAGCTGTTTTCTGTCAAGTTGGTTCTGGAGCTTACTTTGATCCCTGATTTTGGTAAGCTCACGAGTTCTTTGAGTCTCAATTTGATTTCTATAGTTAGAACGTGTTGCATAGAGTTTAGAAATTCTAATTTCCCCAATTTCTATCTCTGTTTCATATGTCAACCAATTCCATTTTGGACCTCCACTCAAAACTATCTTGCATGTGATGCTTGAAGAGGTTTTGGTGCTGTGGAGCTTCTTCTTGCAAATTCTCTTGTTGATTCACGTCTGAGAGGTAAGGGGAAGTCTTTTTATTCACTAGATGGAGTTTAAATTACATGATTTCAATTAGAGAGCCACCAAGAGGCTCTAAGGGCTTAGATTGAATAGGGAATATGGTTTGGAGACCAAATGATGCTCTATTGTTGTTTTGAGCAAGTTCCATATGAAGCATTCAAGCTGCATTGAGCTTTAATTCACAAGTTTATTGAGTATTTTGCAATTTGATATGTTAAGTTGTGCATAACCTCTTGATTCTCTGTCAAATCTGTTAGTTGATGTGTTCTAAGTGTTTAGACATGTCCAATATGTGTTACATAAACTCTGTTGATCATTGGATTGGACTAGAAATGGTTAGAATTTAAAATGGTACGATAAAACCAAGTTTCCAGTCTGTTCTACAAGAAAAGACTCGAGTACTTGGCTTGATACTCGAGTAAATTTTTGGTAAAACAGTGTATTTTGTGTAAGAACACTCGAGTACCATGCCTAGAACTCGAGTATCGACTGATGTATGGGGATATTTTATGGTAAATCACTCGAGTAATGCAGGAGTCGTTCGAGTGTTCTGGAGTTAATGAAGAACACTCGAGTAACTCAGGAATCACTCGAGTATTTTTATGAATCTGAAACCCAAATCCTCAGAAAGACATGAACAACTCGAGTAACTGAGAATTACTCGAGTAATCTGGAAATAACTGAAGAACACTCGAGTATTCTGAGGAACACTCGAGTATTTTACTCGGAATATTAAAAATACCATTTTGTAATTCTGAATCATTGATTAATACTTAAATGACAATAATCCAAGTGATTAAAGTCTTAAAGGAAATTGATTGATGATATGGTGAATTTTCGTTTGAACGACGAGACGTTGCTCGGGTGGCACGTCAGGTATTATTAAAAAGAAAAACACCAATCAATTCCTTTAAGCGAAAAATAATGCATTCATTTTGGGAGTCTGGATGGTAGATCGTTTATCATGTTTTGATAACATGAGGAGGGCCTCTGGGAGTGCCAATTGACGGCTCGCTTGATGACACGTTATGGTTGACGACGTGGTCGGCTTAGTGGAATGCCGATATGGTTTACCGTTTGGATGACGGGCCATTTGGATGACGGGACGTGCTCGGGTGGCATGGATTCCAAGCTTGTCGTGTACGTTCTTGGTGAATGTACGAATGTTGTACACCTAGGAGTACAACGCACTGTTGAGTGTTGGATGAAGTAAAGGATGGACGTCAGAGAGTGTCATAGAATGATGGAGATAGGCTTGAGAGCTAAGTTCATACATCATGCCACTCATTTAATCTAAAGTTGATAAATGAAACTAGTATGAGCATCCTACTTGCATCCTATATCTGCTAAATGCTAAGTGTGATTGTTGTTTATTGTTGCATGTATATATCTTCACATTGTACGTACATTTATACTCTATTGATTATGTGTATAGAATTGCTTACCCCTATGCCCTTGTAGGTGATGTCACGTTACATCGCTTGCATCGAGATCCGGCCACTTCCTAGTGGCACATGGATCTATGAGGACCATCGCGCGGTGTTCGAGGGAGAGGTAGAGGTTACCTTCTACCACCCGAACCCGTTGATTCGATTTCGTCCTCGTAGGTTTAGGATTCCCATCATATACATTATGCACGTACCCCCTTTTTACACATATCATGGACCACCTCCCACACGACCAGCTCGCTCTTATCACAGTTTCCGCTTTCGACCTACCCGCTCACACCCTTTTTCTTCGAGAGTCGTCCGCGAGGAGCCCAGTTAGGGTCACGCCATCTCCTGACCCTGTACCCAGTGGTAGGGTACCCTCTCCATCGGATGAGATCAAGGAGGACCCTGTGGAGGACGAGAGCGGAGGCGAGCCTGTCGTTCATTCTACCGGGAGTCAGTGGAGGGAAGATGATCCCTAGACATGTGCATAGGATATATGATGAGGATCAGGGGATCCGATGTGGGGATGCTATGGAGGAGACACTGCTGCTGCTGCTTTTGATGTTGATGATGTTTATTCCTGCTACCTGGAGACTGCTACTACTATCACTACTACTACTACCGTTGTTGCTAGATCTATGAGACCACCTCTAGAGTTTATATTTTTGTGATGTATATATTGTAGATATACTTTTGAGAGCTCTAGGGTTATGGTTTTCTTTTGATATAGATCTTTTGATGGACTTGTATATGGATCTTGGAGATATGACCATGGGACAATGTACTTCATGACTTACTTATATATATATACAAATTATGTTATCTTATAACTATGCATAGTTCCACTATTTCCGCTTACTCTGATTTAACCTATTTAAAGAGTTCGGCTACAAAAGAAATAAATGGTATCAGTTCTGCAAAACGAAAGAAGGGATGACATTGCTTAATTTCTATCATATAAAAAAAAACGATTTCAAAGTACTGATGCTATCCAGCTTGTGAAAAGGTTTTAAAGAATGCCGAATCCAACACAACGTTTCAAATGATATATATTTTCCTCTCCAAGAATTACGTGTTTTGGTTTGTGCACCCGCCTTGAAAGATAAATTTTTATTTTCACAATTTCTACATAATAACAAGTCCATATATTTTTCCGAGTAATACTTATTATTGTAATATTTACTTGGGTTGGGAAGAGGGTGTCACATTTTCTTGTAAAAGAAGGCGAACCATTTGTAAAACATTTGGAATAGTGACTCTGCAAAGTACTTTACGAATGTGACAAGTGTACTAGGATGGTAGTTTAGGGAAATCTCCCGTCACATAATATGTTACCCCTTTTAGATAATATTGCTCTGCCTGCCCTTATGTACCCCTTATTACTTTTCATTATCAACTTTTTGTAATGGAATGATAATAGTGATGCACGTTGAATCGCATCACAAAGTTTATGAATAAAAGTAATGATTTTCAATTTGATATTTTCGCAACAACCATTGATATGTTTTGTGACAGAAGTTTGAGAGCTTGAAGTAATTGTCGTGTTATGACGGAGGGATTTGTGATTGTCTTGGATAAGTGTATATAGTTTTGGAAATAACATTGAAGTCTTTTAAAAAAAAATTACTTAAATTTTCACTATTATTTTAAAAGCAAAGATATTTTCAAGTTACCAAATCGGTGTGTTACATCCAGTTGTCGAGTTTGTTGCAATAGCACCATGTATCTATCAATCCTTTGCTATATATTCATAGCTCGAGTCTATGAAAGAAAAATAGTAAATATTTATAAAATTATTAAAATTAAAAATAATAAAAGTTATAACAACGATTAGCAAAGTAGCTTCAAGACGATCAACCTTAACCGAAGTCATAAAGAGAAGGGGGTGACAAACCGTAAGCAGCCAATCGAGATATCCTGGTGCACACTCTCCAAGATAAGTGCATAACTCTCCTTTAGCATCATCATCAAGTACCCACAAGTACCACTCCTTAATATTTTCATCTATCACATCCGATAATGGTAACACAACCGATTGTTCCTTGGGAATGCCTTGAATATTGTAACACCCCAAATTTTAAGTTCCTGATTAATAAAAATTTTAATTATGAAAGTTTATTCATAATTAATTTCTTTTATTATTAGTTATTTTCGTTTGATTAATTAAATGTTTATTTGTGTGAATATGTTAAGAGAGAAGACATGAAAAATAATTTGATGATTAGTAATATGTAAAAAAAAAGGTTTTTGCATGATAGTCCCTGTTTTAGGACCTAGAAGCAATATTAGGAAGGTTTTGGAGGGAAAAGGAATAAAATTTTATTTTTCAAAAATTGGCCAAAAGACTCCAGTCTTTATGAAAAGACTCGAGTGTTTTGGACAGAAATGCTCGAGTTAGTGCGTTTGATGAGTCATCAACTCGATTAACCCACGAGTTGACACGAAGCCCACTCAGCGACTCGTTCCCGGTGTCGTGTCGGCATGCATGATCAACAAGCTTGTCTATATAAGCGTGATTGTTGATCGAATTTGCCTTATTTGTCCAAATTGGTCTAAAAAACGAAGTTAGGGTTCGTGATTTCGTTTCCTTCGTTTTCGTTCAAGTATGAGAGTTAGTTTGAGTGTTATACACCATTTTAAAGCTTACATCTTGAGCTTTACAAAGACACAAAAATCGTGAGTTGAGGTACTGTGTGGAAGGAGTATCGAAGATCGAAAGAGAGGGTGTTTTTGCTGTCAACTTGAAAAACTGAAGTCTAGAGCTTACTTCGAGCTCTGATTTTGGTTAGTACACGAATCCTATGGTCCTCAAGTTTGTTTCTACCTTTAGTTTATGTTGCAGAGAATTAGTCCTAACCATTTCCCCCAATTTTTAAATCGATTTTGCATGTCAAATTCTCTGGTCTTTCCACCCTGTCCAACTCTGTCTGCATGTAGAGGATTTTGTGGGTTTTGGAGTTCTAGCTGTTTTCTCTGCAATTCTCTTGTTGATTCACGACCTAGAGGTAAGGGTGAAGCTATACATTCACTAGAATAAGTTTAATTTGTTAATATTTATGTGGAGAGTCACCATGAGACTCTTTGGGCATAGTTTGAAATAGGAATATGGCTTGGAGGTCTCTCTGAGCTTAAACTTTGGTTTGAGCAAGTTTATAATGTTGCATGTGAGCTATGTGAATGCTGTTTTCATGCCAAAAGTGAACGAAATTGATTTTGGTATGTTAAGTTGCTTAAAATGTGCATTTTTGGCATAATTGATGATCAGTTGCGATTCTCTGTAATTTGATATAATTTTTGTGTTGAAACATGTTTATTATGCATAAATATGACTCTGTTGATCATTGGTTTTAGTTAAATTTGGTTAGAATTGAAAATGGTATGTTGAAACCCAATTTTCAGTGTTTTACTGTCAGCAACACTCGAGTGTTTGACTCAAGACTCGAGTATATTCCGATGCACCAATGCATCTGTTAGCACCATTACTCGAGTACTTGAATCAAAACTCGAGTATTGTCTGATGCAGCATTTGAAACATTTTGATGAACTACTCGAGTATTGATGAACCACTCGAGTATTCTGGGCTGATAAACAACTCGATTCTTTTGTAAACCACTCAAGTATTTTGGAAAATCTGATACGCAAATTTTCAGAAAACTTATGAACCACTCGAGTCTTTTTAAGAACCACTCGAGTATTCTGGGCAGACAAAAACACAGGTTTAAGAAAGTTGATGAACTACTCGAGTCTTTTGTATAAGACTCGAGTCTTTTTGACCAGAATACTGAAAAATGTCATTTTTAGTTTAACTTAGTTTATTTAAACCTAATGACACTTACAGTGAATGATATCATATTTCAAGGATGAATGATGTTATCAATTACATTGAGATATTCATTGATGAATTTATTACATGTGGCACATAATGAGATTAATGGATAATCTTAAATGGAAAATTTATGTGCATTCATACATGGTGATAAGGCGATAGGATATCGTTTGTCATGTTCGAGGAACATGAAGAGGGTATTCTGGGAATACCAAATGTGATGTCCTGCTTGATGACACATTATGAGAGATAATGTGGCCAGTGTGTGTGTGCATTGTTGATATGATTATTACGTCTTCGCGGCGTGATGTAACACCCCTATCTTAATCTATTTGATTTTAATGCAATTAGGAAAAAATAAGAAATTTTTTTGCAAGGGTTCGACTATAAATCGAACTTTCCACAATCTTAAATATAAAACCTGTCAGAAACCAGACATTTATAATGACACATCCTTATCATTACTTATGCTCACAAGCATAAAATAACATCATCATTATACAACCATATGTTTCACAAGTCCATAAAGTTTATAAAAGTTTGCATACACTCCAAAATAGGTTGTCGTTTGCAAAGATAAAATTTACATCAAAAGAATGAATGATCAACCATCCTCACAACCATTGCATTTAATATAAATATTTACATCAAAATAGTAACTATATCATGAGCATCAAAATAAAAGACTATAGCGTGCAACTAGTCCAAGGTATGATAATGCAACTACACTCCATCAGGAGGAGTGTAATGATCCTTGGCAGAGGGAACAGTAGGTGGATTCTCGTAATGCGTACCTAAAATGTCAACAGGTAAGGGTGAGTAACTCGAATTTAGACTAGAGAAAACATTTGAAAATAATAATAAGACATAGCTAGGCATACTCATATTATCAAGCAATGTAGAAATAAATTTAACAATGGCAATAATCCATATAAGAACGATACAAACTTATAGTATAACAATTGAGAATACAATCACATGATTATGCTATGCACGTCACACTTAAATGATTTAATTCATGAATCCGATATTACACAATTTATTTCATTTCAATTAACTTGAACAATTTGGTCGGATTCAATGAATTAACTCATTTATGCAATTCCTTCCACACTTTCACTTTCACTTTAACACTTTAACTTTTACATTTTAACTTTTACTTTAACTTTTACCTTTTTGTTAACACTTTCATATCCTCACATACACCCTCCACTCTGGGGAAAAACCGACCAAGAGTAAGCATTTCTCAACCTAAAGTACTTCACCCCTTTAGGGTTCGTCATACCGCACTTCACCCCTCTAGGGTTCGTCATGCTAGCTTGCACAGTACTTCACCCCTTTAGGGTTCGTCATACAATTTGGTTTGATTCGTCCAAATTGGCTTTAGCAGAAATCACCCTCGACTGGCCAAAACGAGCCAAAGTAATGGAATTATTATGGTTTGCATAGAACCAATCCCCAACACGGGGATCAAACCCATGTCCTTTGCAGGATCAAAGTTCCCCACAATAATTCCAATAATTTACTTTTGCCCTCATCAATCAAAAAAACGTGTGTTTTTCCCCGACTCCTAACGTCCCCTTTGCACCATGCATGATTCGATATTCAAGTATTTTCCAATTGAGATTGAAACCCTTTTTTATTCTATAGAAAATAACTTTAGTGTAGTTCAACTCAAATGGAAAGTACTTGTCCCTAAATTATTCATAACTAATAATACTTTAATTCCATAATTAACAATCACCCCACAAACACATAGAATAGCTACAAGTATCAAACTAACATATAATTTAAGGCATTAAACATAAACAATTGCATACATAGTATACCATCACTTAGGGTTTTCTAGATTAAACTATTTCCCTTAATCCTAATTTCAACCGATCATCTAAACATACCTAAGTTCCAATTATTAGTTTCCAATATTTCCCCTAAGCTAATCCCAAGTTAAACCCCTTACCTCTTGGAGGGTAGAGGAGAACCTTAGAAATCCTAGAGTAAGCTCCATCCAATGCTCCTAGCTTCTTAATCCTTGCCCCTAAGCCCCTTTTCCAAGCTTCTTAGATGACTTGAAGACCTCAATAAAGGATTGCACAAATTGGGGTTTATGGGTGATTTGGGGGAAATGAGAAGAGAACACAAATGTGAGATTAATGGGTAGGGAATTAGTGAGGGGATGATGGGTGAGTGATTTGGGGCTTTAATTTCATGAAACTTTGGTGATCACATGGAGAAATTGAAAGCCTTAAGAGAAAAGAGAAGAAGAGTTCGAGTAGAGAGAGAAGGAAACAATGAAAAATGGCACTTTGAAACACGTGTTCTATGACTTAAACACAACAGCTAATCGATTAACTCAGACCTTAATCGATTAACACTGCAGTTAATCGATTAGTGCCTGAAGATGTCTCAAAACTTAATCGATTAAGCCACACATTAATCGAGTAGTGGTTGAATGTTGCTTAAAATCTAATCGATTAATGCTCCTCTTAATCGATTAACTTACTGAAAATTGCCTTTCTTTCATACTTCTAAGACTTCTAAGCTATCACCACCCATTTTAACATAGCTAAACACTAAGGCCTACCTTCTAAACACAATCTAACCTATTCTTAACTCATGTCATTCTACACTTAACTAATTAGTAATTCTAAACACTTACTAATACTAATACAAACACTACAAGAAAAACCCTTTATTGCAACGACTTAAAAATGTCGTTGCAGAAAACAGGTGTTTTGCAACGACTTAAAAATGTCGTTGCAGAAAACAGGTGTGTTGCAACGGTTTAAAAAAGTCGTTGCAGAAAATAGGTGCTTTGCAACGACCTAAATAAGTCGTTGCAAAACATCTGTTTTCTGTAACGACTTTTTAAGTCGTTGCAAAACACATGTTTTCTGCAACGACATTATCGTTGCCAATAAGATTAAATAATTTTTTTTAATCAAAAAAATTAAGTAGCAAAAAGGGTACTCCGTATATACAGACAAAGTCTCCCAACATATCCCAACATCTGCAGAAGCTCTTCCAAAACCAAAGAGCCGCAAGAAGACCGAAAGAACTACACCTCAAGCTCTTGGTCAAGGTACATCTCAATTTCAATTTTCGGATACAGTTGAGAGGGTGTGATTGTAATTCTCTCTCTATTTTTTTAATATTTGGGGTTTGATTCTACTCTCATTTTCTTTTGATTTAGGGTTCTATTGGATTTGGGGTTATGTTTAATTTCAACAATTATATTTGATTTAGGGGTTGTATTTGACTTAGATCCCTACAACATTGATTGTTTATTATGTCTTGGTTCTATTTATCTTTCTGTTGCACTAATGTAGAAATCAGAGAGTACTTGATGTTTTTACTAAACTATAGGATCTCAGATTGTCTTTTTACATTTTTAATTGTCATACTCTTTCATATAATTTGTTTGCTATCTATATCAGAGCCTTGATGCTATCATTTTTTGTTCTTTCCCCTGGAATAAACTATTGTATAAACTTGTTACTTGCAGGATAGTTTTTTCTTAATTTCAGTTTGGTATGTTGATTCAGTTCTTGCCTCTTGGATTGAATCTTATTGTTATGTTATGTTGATACAGTCCCTGTCTCTTGGTGCAAGGAATCACTACTATGTTTTGCCTATGCCTGCAATCGATATCTTTGGTTGGTTCTACAGGTTATTGTGATTAATGTTTGTTGTATCGATTATTGTATTTCTTGTGTGTCATTATCATTCTTTTTTGCTTGTTGACTGCTGATCTAAGTTTGTGATTTTGTTTTCTTTCAAGTTACATGATGAAAGTTGCATCTATTCGAATTTCTTTTGCTTGATGTGATATTTGTTTATTTGCCTTTAATCTGTTTCTGGAAATTCTTGAATCAAAACTTGAATTAATTTTCCTAAATTTGTGTGTGAATAAGGGTCATTGCAGAGGACTGAACTATGTTGGTTGCTAATTGGTTTGAAATGTTGTTTGTATTATGAGTGCGGTTGCGATTTTGTTTAGCCTCGTGTTTTTATTGAGCTAAGAATATAATCTGCTACATAGTCACCGAAATTCAATCTTATGTTAGTGAGTAATTTATAAATTAGTGGTGGTACTTGATTCTTGAATGAATTGTTAAAGAGACTGTCCATTATTATTTGAACATCTACCGACTTGGTTCAATGTGTAGAGTACCTGTTTTCAATCATTCAGTATCTAATCAATCTTATATATGGTTTCTTGTATAACATATGTATGAACTATAATTTTATGATCTATAGTACCCTGCTTAGACTTTTGCTGCAATGAACAACACATGCCATATACCTTGAGAAAATAGTATGTCAATATCTTGAGAAATTTATCTTTTTAAGTCTCATGATTTTAGGAGCTCATGGTACCCATATAATTTGAAGATTTTTCCCTTGGCAATACAGGAACATTTTTATAATATTTTTACCCTAATTAGAGTTCTGTATAGATCTAGCATGCTTCGCCTTGTACCCCTTCCTTACTAGTTGAGTTTTCAGGTGCTTATTGCCTAAAGTTAAACATGTCTCTCTCTATCCTGTTTGTCTCTCAATTAGAACAAATAAAGAAGTAGTTGTGGCAGTGACAATAGACAAAGGTGAGTCCCAGAAAGTGGGCATTATAGAGAAGGAAAGAGGTGTTGAGTTGCAGCATAAGCAACCCTTCCATATCGAAATATTCTTGTCATGTAGAGTTTGACTTGTGCTACTCATTCTTCATCTCAATCATGCTGCGTCTTACTTGTGCATTTCCTTTTACAACTTATTTCTAGAACTGGTTCAAAAAGCTCAAAAATTGGAATGACTTGCGTAACCGATTCAACATGATGGTAAGGGGAATTGACAAAGAAGAAATAATGTCATCAAGGGGATGAGTAAAGATATCAAGTTATGCTTGATATAAGCAAGTTCTATATCATAGTAGTGGATTTCAAGGTGCATTCAGAATCCATAATTAGGTGATATGATATCAACTAGTTTTGAGTTAATATGGCTTTTTCATGATTATGTCAAAGTAGTTGGTTTTTATATCATGCTAATTAAATTATATTAGTTATATTATATCAGCTAGTTTGAGTTAATAAGCTCTATATCCTATTAATTAATTGACTTTAGATGTGGTTTAGATGTGGTTTTGAAGACACATGCATTGAGATCAATTGGCGTATACTTTGAATGTCTAGGATATTTCAAGCAAGAATTCTATTTCTCTTTACCTATTTGCTTTAATATTTGGATGTTGTTTCTGAATTAAAATCATGTTCTGTCCTTGGCCTACATAATATGTTGTGGTTCTATATGAAGGACCTTGCAAGGGTCCTAAATTGTTGCCTGAGTTCTGTCATAGTGCTTCATGCTTGGTATAGGAAATGTGCTTGGTCATTTTTATTTGAATATGAGGAGTGTACTGTATTTGGATTCTATATTCTGGTTGCTTTTAGGAGTCTTTTGGATTTCCAAAGGATGAAAAGTAATGGCTGCAAGGGAGCTTGATAGTTTTCCATTTGATAGCTGTCTTTTAAAGGGAGCTTGTCTCTAAGCGAGTCAATAAGGGTGTATCCATCTGTGATTTGATAATGTGAGTAGAGACATCAAACTACCAAATGATCAAAGGATAAGTACATCCTTACATATTTCTTGCTCATTTTAGATGAATCTATTCCTGTTTGCTTTGGGTGCTTCCTTTATCTTTTGATGTGATAGTGTCCGGCTTATGGGATTCTTCCATGCTTGTTCTTTATTTTTACCCTTTTAACTTGGTGTCATGTGTGCCTTACTTATTTATGTTGCTCTTTTGGATAATTTTTCATCTGTCTAATCCTTATGTCCTTCTAAGTTCCAAGGGAGAGTATCTTATTATCTAAAAGAAAAAGAAAAAAGAACTATCTTTTGACAGTTTCTATTCAATATAGAGACATGTCCAAAGTAAATCAAATTATGTATTGTAATTTTTGTTATGAGAAGTGATTTAAGATGTTGGTAAGTGCAACCTTCGAAGCACATTATGCAAAGGGAAAATGTCCAATTTGATATTGGAACTCCTAATCTCTAGAACCAGATGATATAGGTTGTATATGTATTTCATGAAGGATAGCACTAGAAGAGCAACTTAGATGCAAAATGTCTAATCAAAGGTCTCATCTCTATATCCTATGTTTATATCAGTTTTAAGTTTTTACCATTAAGATAAGAGAAGAACATGATGTGAGTTAAATTTTTAGTGATTTTTTAGAGAAGAAATCACTCATAAAATCCAGTCCAATAAGATAGCTCTAGATAGAAATCTTTACTTTAAATAGGACTTCCATGTCTAACAACCGACCCATATGCAGCTCATGGTTTCTCTTGTGCCGTTTGTCTTCTTTTGTAATTTGATCGGTGAATATTGAGTTGGAGGAAATTTTGGTAAAAATGACAGTGCAAAGGCTACAGAAAAATTTATTGCATGAGAAAGCTATAGGGCTTAGGAAACTTAGTGGTCATTTGCCAATATATCTAGAGATTCTAAATACACTGGGTCTAGATGTTTAGTTCCTTTGTGATGCCCTTGAACTTATTTGAATGAAACCCATTTCATGATAAAACAAAGTGACTTCAAATCTCTGTTTTTTATTGTGCTATCTGGCGTGCTGGTATTGCTACACTTGCTATGGGATCATTTTCTGTAGTGTCTGGAAGAGTTCGAGTGGCTGTAAGATTGAGGCCTCGATATGCTGAAGAACCCACTACAGAAATGAAAAACCCACTACTTTGCCTAGATACATACTATTCTTAGGATATATTTTTTTTTCTGTTTTTTCTGCTTTGATCCATGTATAATTTTTGATGCAGAGGCTCTTCGGGAGAGCGAACAAGAAATAGCAAATGCTACAAGAGGTAACCTTTTCACTTTTCGGTTAATTCTTTACATACTACATTTTAGTCTATTAGAATTTGAGGCGTGTTACATTTTCATATTCACTTATCTATCTATATGATATGATATATTTCAATTGAGAATGAAAATGGAACATTACAACTTCTAAGTGTTTCTCTTAGTTAACTTATCTGTTACAATTGAAGGTTATTTTACATATACTCTTCATCTCTACTTTTGTTGCTATACATATCTAATATGATTGTTTAGTACTCATAGTTAATAGTTCTGTTGCAAGTTTTAGTACGGTTAGATTTAGAGCTTTAGAATTTCCTTAACAATGTTTATATGTGTGTATACACACACACACACACACACATATATATATATATTAACAATAATCATAATCTGAATGAACTTATCAATTTCAGGTTCTTAGCATACGAAAAATATAGATGAAAATTCTCAAGCATAACTAACACCAAACTCTGAAGCTAATATAGATGAAAATTTATTTTATAAAAAATAAATCAGCAACTAATTTCATATTTTAAAATATTCGTGTAGGCCAAATTAATACTTCAAAATTGTAAATTGAACGTCAAAAATCTTAAACTGAGGTCAAATATATATATATATATATATATATATATATATATGTACACACATTGATTGGTAAATTTTTTATACCATTTAGTCTAAAAAAGAAGTAATTTGATCCCAACTTAAAATAAAAAATGGCTTAGAAATTCTAAGCTAGGACTATCCGCCTGCACGACACTAGTGTATGAAGTTTTCAAATTTCTATCTCCCAACAAGTGTGGGACTTGCCATGGAATTGTTATCAGTTTTATTGCAAGTTTTAGTATATGGTCAGATTTAGAGCTTTATAATTTTCTCTGCAATGTTTATATGTCTCTCTCTCTTTCTATATATATATATATATATATATATATATATATATTAACCATAACTTGATTGGTTATTGGATTATGATTCTTTCGGGGTGCATGGAAAATGAACAAAATTTTGACAGGACATATAAATTTCAGGTCCTGAGCATACAAAGAATCAAGCAATGATAGATAATTGGTGTTGCTTGAGGAGGTGGAGTAGAGTACAAAGGATATCCAAGATTTTGTATTTTATTTTGTATGTCTCTTTTTTTTTGGATTTATTTTGTATGTTTTTATGTTGTATCTTGTAAGAAACACAACTTATAATAATTGGATGAGTTTTTATCAAATGTATATTATAAATTTAGTAGTTGTATAACCCTATTAAAAATATTTCAGAATTTGAAGCATAAAAAAGATTTTTTTGGTCAAATATATTTTTGTTAAATTAAAAAAGGCTATTGCAACAACAATTTTGTTGTTTCAAAAGTGGAAGGTGTTTTGCAACGACAATGTCGTTGCAGAAGCCAAAGGTGTTTTGCAACGATAATGTCGTTGCAAAATAGATCACCTACACATAGCTCTGTCGGCCTTGTTTAGCAACGACATCTTTTATGCAACAACCCATGTCGTTGCTGAAAACCTTTCTTTATAACAACGATGAAAGTCGTTGCTATACCCTTTTGCAACGGCTTTACCAGCAACGACCAAAGTCGTTGCAAAAAATATTTTTGGCAACGACTTTTGGTTTTTAGCAACGACTTTTGTCGTTGCAATAAAGGGTTTTTCTTGTAGTGAAATTAACACTTCTAAACGAAATCGAAACTTGAGGATGTTACACGTGACACAAACTCTGGGAGTAGTGTTATGTACCATAAAGTGATTATTACGTCTTCGCGGCGTGACGTTCATCGACGGATAACGTTATGTATCACTTCCAAGCATGGATTGTGTACTCTTGGAGTACTTTGGGTTGTTTGGTTAGAGGTCCACAAAGTGATAGTTGGAGAATCTTAGGAATTTGAGATAGTGAACATGCATCATGCCATAATAATTAAAGTAGTTAATTATATTTGAAAACGACTTGCTCATATGTTTATGCATTTCACTTGACTATGTGGTAAATGTGAATGTTTAATTAATGTAATTATTCTTATTTGATTATGTGAACTGTATTGCTTACCCCTTTATGCCCATTATAGGTGATGGCTCGCTATCTAGCTTGCATAGAGTTTCGCCCACTCCCTAGAGGAGTGTGGTACTACGAGGACCACAGAGCCACCTACGAGGGGGAGGTAGAGGTGACCCTTTATCACCCTAACCCTTTGGCTCGTGTCCGTCCTCGTAGGTTTCTCATCCCTATTATCTATACCCTGCATGTGCCCCCTTTTTAAACTTACCATGGACCACCCCCGGTTCGACCAGCTCGTCGTGATCACAGTTTTCGATTAAGAGCAGCTACAAGATCTCATCCTTCTGCTTCCCGAGTGATACGTGAGGAGACTCCTATTCCTAGTCCGTCGAGTCCGGTTCATGGGACTCCATGTGTTGACCCAGTGCCCAGTGGTCGGGCACCCACTCAGTCGGACGAGGTCGAGGAAGACCCCGAGGAGGCAGAGAGCGAGGGAGAGCCAGTCGAGCACTCCACTGGGAGTCAGTGGGGAGTTGGGGATCCACCTGGCAGTGCATGATATAGATAGTTAGGATGAGGGATGGTGGAAGGAGGATCGTTGCTATGAGGAGGATCATCAGACTATCACTGGAGTTTCTTATTTTGAGTTGTATCTATATTGTATATAGTTTTGAGAAATTTCAGAGAGGTGGTCTATCTTTATCTTTTGGTTTTATGGACTTGTACTTGGGATCTTTTCCTTTCACCACTATGGACCTTGACTATGATGTACTTATGTTACTTTTCATATATATATATATATATATAAGTATGACTTTCAGCAGATCAAGGTTCTTATTTTATAGATTCCGCTTACTCTGATATTAAGTTATGTTTGTTCAAAAATAACAATATCTTACGAATTCGAGATAACGACACTTTATTATGAAAAACATATTTTGTGGACCACGATATGTAATCTCGAATCTCAATCTTTTTGTTTTAATAGACAATCATTTTTATAACTTATGATTAATGAACTTTATTATCCCAAGAGAATTTTATTAACTATAATTTATGTACAACTCAAGTCCATATTCTTTATATTACAAATTACATCTTTATTTAACTATAAAGATTTACTAAAGGAGAGAGCGTCACACCTTTTATGGTATCAGAGCATATGGTCCTGATTCTTGATCTTCACAAGCTTGATCCGATAGAATGGTTCTCCATATGAGTAATGTTTTCCTACTATTTGATTTATTTCATTTAGCTTAAGTCCTGTGAATGCTTTGTCTAAGTTAGAATTAGATAGCATGTAGCAGATTCGATAGACCTTAAATGACCTAAGTCCATAGTGCAAGTCTACTATGGCGGCGCGATATAGAAACCATATGAACGATATGTTAGAGCGAATCACTATAGTGTTGAAAAACATGCAGCATAATCAGAATCAGCATCAGCATCAGCCAGCTAATCCACCTCCGGTGAATGTGGCAGCTGTAGAGGCTAAGACTTTATCTGAGTTCAGAAGCTGTAATCCCTCAAAGTTTGCAGGAGGATATAAACCTGAAGAAGCTAACAAATGGATCTTAGAGATGGACAAGATCTTTAGAACATTGGAATGTAATGATGCTCAGAAGATAGCTTATGATGTTTTCATGTTAGAAGGGGAAACAAAACATTGGTGGAACCATACTACCCAGTTATTGACTCATGAAGGGAGAGAGATAACTTGGGAAGTATTCATGGAAAAGTTCTTGAATAAGGACTTTCCTGAAGATTTGAGAAGGAAGAAGGAGGTTGAGTTTTTACAACTCAAACAAGGCAGCATGAGTGTGGGTGAGTATGCTGCAAGATTTGAGGAATTAATGAAGTACTCTCCTTATTATCAGCTAAACCCTGATGAAAGCAGTAAATGTATTAAGTTTGAAGGAGGGCTGAGACCTGAGTTGAAGTCAGTGTTCAGTTATCAGAAGATTCAGAGTTTTCCTATGCTGGTAGATATGTGTAGAATGTATGAGGGTGATAAGAAGGCTGAGACCCTGCAGGTTGTGGAAGGAAAGAAGGAACAACAAGGTTATGGACCGCAGAGGCGAAAGGGGCATGATCATCGTCATAAGGGTCCCTATTCCCATAAGAATCGGGGGAAAGGCAAGGTGACATCTGGTGACAGAAACAGTTCTTACAATAATGCTCCCTATTGTGAGAAATGTAAGCATCATCACTTTGGAAGAATTTGTTGGGCTACTTGTGGATGTTTTAATTGCGGGAAACCTGGTCATTTTTCTCGTGATTGCAAGGAATCACCAAAGAGCAACCCAAGAGGATATGCAGATAAGCCTGTGATTCAAGGACGGGTTTTCACTCCCAGTGGTGTTGAGGCTAATCAGACTCCTAAACTCGTGCAAGGTAATTATTTGCTTAATGACCAACCTTGTAAAGTTCTGTTCGATTCAGGAGTCACTCATTCATTCATTTCTTTTGAATGTGTGAACCGTTTAAGGATGTCTATGTCTGATTCACCCTATTGCCTTAGGGTAGAAACCCCCACCAATCCTCCTGTGATTGCTTCAAAGATATGCCTTAATTGAAGAGTTAAGGTATTAGACCGAGTTTCTCGGGTAGATCTGATTTGTCTGCCATTATCCCAATTAGATGTGATCTTGGGTATGGATTGGATGATTAGTAACCAAGTGATCATCGATTGTGATAAAAAGACAATCCTTTATAAGAGCCCTGCTTCAGAGAAGTATCTCTGCTTGTTCTCCACCATTGGATCTAATGAGGAGGAGAAGGTTGTGGAGGAGATTCATGTTGTTCGGGATTTTCCTGAAGTATTCCCTGAGGAGATGCCGAGATTACCACCAAGAAGGGAGATTGAGTTTGGAATTGAGATGATTCCGGGAGCTGGTCCTATTTCTATTGCTCCTTATAGAATGGTACCACCAGAAATGGTTGAGTTGAAGAAGCAGATAGAGGAGTTATTACAGAAGCAACTCATAAGACCAATTGTATCCCTGTGGGGAGCTCCGGTATTTTTTGTTAAGAATAAGGACAGAAGCTTGAGAATGTGTGTGGACTACAGGTAGCTGAATAAGGTAACTATTAAGAATAAGTACCCTTTACCAAGGATTGATGATCTTATGGATCAGGTTAGATGAGCCTCTGTATTCTCTAAAATAGATCTGAGATCAGGGTACCATCAGATCAGAATTAAGGAAGAAGATATCCCTAAGACTGCATTTCAATCACGATACGGACATTATGAGTATGTTGTAATGCCGTTTGGATTGACTAATGCCCCAACTGTTTTCATGGATTATATGAACCAGATTTTTAGACCATATTTGGATTCATTCGTGGTGGTATTCATTGATGATATCCTAATATATTCTAAGAATCTGGAAGAGCATGTCGAACATCTCTAGATAGTATTGAGGATTTTAAAGGAGAAGCGGCTTTGCGCCAAACTTTCCAAGTGTGAGTTTTGGCTAAGGGAAGCTAGGTTTTTGGGACATGTAATCTCAGAAAAAGGAATAACAGTAGATACGACTAAAGTAGATTCAGTTCTACAATGGATTCAGTCTAAGTTAGTTACTGAGATCCGAAGTTTCTTAGGACTGGCTGGCTATTATCGGAGATTTATTGAAGGATTCTCCAAAATCGCACTACCTCTCACCAAGTTGACTCGAAAGGATCAACCATTCATATGGGACGAGAAGTGCGAGAAAAGTTTTCAGTTGTTGAAGGAAATATTAACATCCTCACCTGTGTTAATCTTACCTGATCCTCACAAGGAGTATGAAGTGTATTGTGATGCATCAAAGCAAGGGCTTGGCAGTGTATTGATGCAAGAGGGAAAGGTTATGGCGTATGCATCTCGTCAATTGAAAATTCAGAGGTGAATTACCCCACCCACGATTTGGAACTTGCTACAATAATTTTTGCCTTAAAGATATGGAGGCATCATCTCTATGGCACTACTTTTAGAGTGTTTAGTGACCATAAGAGTTTAAAGTATTTGTTTGATCAAAAGGAGTTGAATATGAGGCAGCGTCGGTGGATGGAGTTTTTAAAAGATTATGATTTTGAGCTTCGTTACCACCCTGGTAAGGCCAATGTTGTGGTGGACACTTTGAGTCGTAAAGCGATTCATATAAGCTCAATGATGATTAAAGAAGCAGCTTTAATTGAAGAATTTCAGGATCTGAGTTTGGTGATGCAAGTAGAACCAACCAGTATTAAGATGGGTATGTTGCAAATCGCCAACAAATTCTTGGTTCGAATTCGTGAATTGCAACAAAAGGACGAGGAGTTAAAGGAGAAGAGGGAATTGATGATTGGAGGAAAGGAATCTAATTTTTCTGAAGAACCAGATGGAATTCTTCGTTTCAAAACGAGAATTTGTATACCAAAGAATTCAGAAGTTAGGAGGTTAATTCTGGATGAAGCACACAAAAGCCATATGAGTATTCATCCTGGATCAACTAAGATGTACCGGGACTTGAAGAACATGTTTTGGTGGTCAGGTTTAAAGAGAGACGTAGCGGATTATGTAGCGTCTTGTTTAATCTGTCACAAGGTTAAAGTGGAACACCAGAAGCCTGGAGGGAAGTTGCAACCCTTGGATATTCCTCAGTGGAACTAGGATAGTATTTCCATGGATTTTGTAACATGATTGCCAAGGACAGTTGCAAACCACGATGCAATCTGGGTAATTGTTGATCGTTTGACTAAGTCGACGCATTTCACTTCGGTGAATATGCGTTATTCTTTGGAAAAGCTTACCTATCTTTACATCAAGGAAGTGGTACCACTGCATGGGATACCTTCCAATATCATTTCATATCGTGATCCAAGATTTATGTCGAGGTTTTGACATAGTCTACATCAAGCTCTGGGGACAAGACTAAAGATGAGTTCGACTTACCATCCTCAGACCAATGGACAGACAGAAAGGACCATCCAGTAATTGGAAGATATTCTGCGAGCTTGTGCATTGGAAGAACAAGGAAATTGGGATCAGATTTTGCCACTCGCTGAATTCACATACAAAAATGGATATCATACAAGCATTGATATGGCACCGTTTGAAACTTTGTATGGAAGAAAGTGTCAAACCCCGCTATGTTGGTTCCAAGTGGGGGAGAATCTGCATCTTGGTCCTGAAATTGTGCAGCAGACGACTGAAAAGATTCGGATGATCCAAGAGAAAATTAAGACAGCACTGAGTCGTCAGAAGAGTTATGCTGATCGGAGAAGAAGACCTTTAGATTTTTCCAAGGGCGACCATGTATTCCTTAGGATTGTGCCGATGAAAGGAGTGAGTAGAGCCTTCAGACCTCAAAAGCTTTCACCTAAGTTTATTGGTCCCTACCAAATCCTTAAACGAGTTGGCCCTGTAGCTTATCAGGTAGCTTTACCGTCATCCTTAGCCAACCTGGACAATGTTTTTCATGTTTCCCAACTGAAGAAATATGTGCATGACCCAACCACAATTCTCCAGATTCGTCCTGACGATTTAACCCTACGAGAAAACCTAACCTTTAGAGCTGGCCCAGTCCGAATTGAGGATAGGAGGATAAAATAGCTTAGAGGAAAGGAAATTCCGTTAGTCAAAGTTATTTGGCAAAGCGGAGATGTGTTCGAAGCAATTTGGGAATTAGAGGATAAGATACGTAAGGATTATCCTGAGTTGTTTATTTAAGATGAATTTCGGGGACAAAATTCCTGTTAAGTGGGGGAGTAGTGTAACACCCCAAATTTTAAGTTCCTAATTAATAAAAATGTTAATTATGAAAGTTTATTCATAATTAATTTCTTTTATCATTAATTATTTTCGTTTGATTAATTAAATGTTTATTTGTATGCATATGTTAAGAGAGAAGGCATGAAAATAATTTGATGATTAGTAATATGTAAAAATAAGGTTTTTGCATGATAGTCCCTGTTTTAGGACCTAGAAGCAATATTAGAAAGGTTTTGGAGGGAAAAGGAATAAAATTTTATTTTTCAAAAATTGGCAAAGACTCGAGTCTTTATGAAAAGACTCGAGTGTTCTGGACAGAAATGCTCGAGTTAGTGCGTTTGATGAGTCATCAACTCGATTAACCCACGAGTTGACACGAAGCCCACTCAGCGACTCGTTCCTGGTGTCGTGGCGACATGCATGATCAACAAGCTTGTCTATATAAGCGTGATTGTTGATCGAATTTGCCTCATTTGTCCAAATTGGTCTGAAAAACGAAGTTAAGGTTCGTGATTTCGTTTCCTTCGTTTTCGTTCAAGTCTGAGAGTTAGTTTGAGTGTTATACACCATTGTAAAGCTTACATCTTGAGCTTTACAAAGACACAAAAATCGTGAGTTGAGGTACTGTGTGGAAGGAGAATCGAAGATTGTCACACGCTTTTCGTAAATCTTTATAGTTAAATAAAGATATAATAGAAAGAATATGGACTTGTGTTGTGTATAAAAGATGGTAAATAAAAATTTCCATTTGAACAATAAAGTTTAATATACTTAAGTTATAAAATGATTGTCCGTTGAGACGAAAAATTAAGAGCCGAGACTATATGTCGTGGTACACAAAATATGTTTTTCATAGTAAGGTATTGGTATCTCGACCCCATCAGGTAATGTTCTTTTGAATCGAGTCTTAATATCAGAGTATGCGGAAATTAAGTTAAATAGGAACCTTGAACTTTAAACATCAAGCTGCTATATATATATATAGGTGAGAAGTAACAGATGTACATCAAGTCAAGGTCCAAGTGGTGATAACATAGATCCCAAAATACAAGTCCATAAAAGCTAAATAAAAAGATAGACCATCTCACTGAAATCTCTCAAAAATATGTACAATATAGATACAGATCCAAAATAGGAAATCTCAGCAATGGTTTGACAATCCTCCTCCAAGCCATGATCCTCCTCAGGTCTCCAACTGCTGCTCCACATATCCCACATCCTAACTATCTATATCATACATTTCCCGGTGGATCCTTAACTCCCCACTGGCTCCCAGTGGAATGCTCGACTGGCTCTCCCTCACTCTCTGCCTCCTCGGGGTCCTCCTCTACCTCGTCTAACTGAGTCGGTACCCTACCACTGGGCACTGGGTCAGCCGATGGATTCCCATGAATCGGACTCATCAGACTAGGAACAGGAGTCTCCTCACGAATCACACAGGAAGCAGAGGGATGGGATGGGATCAGGTAGCTGCTCTAAATCAGAAAGTATGAAAACGACGAGCTGGTCGAGCTGGGGGTGGTCCATGGTAAGTATAAAAAGGGGGCACATGCAGGGTATAGATAATGGGGATGCGGAACCTACGAGGACGGACACGAGCCAAAGGGTTGGGGTGATAGAGGGTCACCTCTACCTACCCCTCGAAGATGGCTCTGTGGTCCTCGTAGTACCACACTCCACTAGGGAGTGGGCGAAACTCTATGTAAGCTAGATAGCGAGCCATCACCTACAATGGGCATAAGGGGCAAGAAATACAGTTCACATAATCGAATAAGAATAATTAAAGCAAGTAAACAATCACATATACCAAGTAGTCAAGTGATATGCATAAACATATGAGCAAGCCAGTTTCATTTATAATTAATCTCTTTAATTATATGGCATGATGCATGCTCACTATCTCTCAATTCCTGAGACTCTCCAGCTATCACTTTATGGACGTCCATCCAAACAACCCATATACGTTCTTGTCGTGTTCCGGTATTGATGGAACACCACGATGTGTTTGATGGGTTGTTGTAGCTGGCGAGGGTGACCCCGGTCCTACGTATCCCAAGTGAAAAGGGAATCAAGTCACACGTAGTTCTTGAGAGTAGGGAAGAGAGAACCTACCTTAGCCCCTATAGCATGGTGGTTTTTATAGGGGATTACCTGTTAGGTGTGTTGTGGGATTTCTGATGAGGCCCGTGAGAAGGTAGTGTATTTGAATAGGATTGGTTTAAGGTGCTGATAAGCTAACCCTTGTAAATCTTGTGATGGATAAACACAGCCATTATCCTGTGGTTTTCTCAAGCTATGCGAGAATATAGGAGTGATGGTTAGGCTGTTGGGACCGTAATGGGTGAGGATAAGGATGATAATCCTGTGCTCGGTCCTGATCCCGTAAGCCTTTAAACCACTGTGTCCCTGGCTCGGTGTGCTGTGAATCCGACCAGTTTATGGTCGGTGCTCATAAACTTAGTGCTAACTGGTCGGCATAAGATTGAACCGGTCGGACTGGAGTCAGGTCCGCTACATAAGCCCCCTAGCTCGGTAAGGCGATTTGAGCCTGTGCCGAGTTAAAGGGTTAGCCGAGCAGTTAGCCGACCGATTATAGGAGGAAATCTAGGGCAATGGGACTGTAGCTAGTAAGATAAGGCTGTTGGTATCCTATTTATAGCTATAATCCAGTGGCCCGTAAAATGTCGAAGAGTTTGGCGTACGGTCGGTTAATATGGGGGTAGGTCGGACCGGAGTCCGGTCCACGACATAAGCCTCCCAGCTCGGGAAGAGTTATAGAGACTCTGTGCCGAGTTTAGAGCCCTTTTGGGTTGATCAGACGTTCTTTTTCGAGGCTTGGTGGTGACATAAAAGACTGTTCGCAGCCGAGGTCTTTTACTCAGAAGAGTATCGCGATTTGGAGATTCATACACCTCTCTCATCGGGGTGTGTTAAAAGTAATATCATGAATTGGATTGTAACGTCTACGGGGGATGCTGTCGGAATGACTGCCTTGGCCGAGGTGCATTCCTCGATCTTGCGATGTATTTGGCCGATGGCCAAGTTATCGAGGTAGCAATCCCCGTTTTCACTTGTAACCACGCCGATCTGGTCGGCCAACCCAGATCGTAGGCAAGTGCATCGGGACGTGATCCGAAATGAGTGAATGTATTAAAGTAATACCTTGATGAGAGAGGCATATACCAAATCTGACAGCGATGGGTTGGAAACGTTGTTACATCCCTTATACGACAGGATATGATCTTGATCATCATATGGTGCCAGTATCTAGGTCAGCCTACGTCGGCTATGAACATACTATATCACATACCAGTCCCCCACTCGGTAGAGCCTGAAAAAGGCTTGTGCCGGGTCATAAAATCTATGAAGCTCTCGGGGCCACAGCGAGTGAAGAAAGGTTGGAGTATTCAGATCAACTTTGTGCCCACCTCCTTCACCTGAAAGAGGTGATCGGGAAAGGCCGTTGAGGCTTGTGTCGATTGTATGATAATTGTGAGACGCTAACTGTTGATGTTCAAGGCTTCTTCGAACTCGATCTGGGTCCGAAAGAATTTCTAAAGATATTGGTCGGCGGCAATGATTTGTCAACGCATAGCGAGCATGGAAACTTCCTTGTTATAGTTCTTCCCAGATGACTCCAAGGCCTTGGAGTACGTTGCTAATCCCGAGCAGCAGGCAATAAGACAGGATGTGGCCGCTCGAGAGGAAGTCTTTACTTCCCAACTGGCGGAAATATGCTGACACATGGGAGGACATGATCGGAACTTGACAGACAGAGGGAGTATGCTGGGGATGTCGAGAAGGTAAAGAATGACGCCGAGAGGGCAAAAAGTGAGGTCATCTTCAACAAAGCCATGAAAACAGTCTGAGAAAATTCCTTGTGGATACGAAAAAAGTAGCGCTGATTCTTTCGTCAATGCTGTTAATCAACTATAACTGCTGAACCCCTCGGAAATCAGAATAATTGGGGCAGATCCATGTTATGAGGTCGTCGAAGGCAAGGTGATAGATTATTCTTATAACGAAGCTGAAGTAGAACTCTACTCCCTTGCATAACAAATTCGAACCCGATAAAGCCTGAAGAGGCTTGTGCCGAGTTCGGAAGTCCTGTGGTACGTAACAAAGTGTTTAGGTCGGTGCCTTATGAATCCGAGGGGAGATGGACGAAATCAGTCAAGCTCGTACGGATGCCGACTAATGAAACCGAGGGAAGATGACCGATGTGGGGTTCCTTGCCATCGCGAAAATAATTCTGGGAAGGAGGAACGAAACAAAGTGTTTGTAGTGCTTGCAGAACATGCTGTCTGCTGGGAGAACCTCGAAGTGGCTTGCTTTTGGAGTTCTTTGAGTAGCTTGTGTGATCATACTTGTACCTTCTTTTTCTTTCATGGTGCTCAGAAACGATCCTATGAGCTGTTCGACCTAAAGATCGAGACCACCATAAACCATGGTGGTCCGTGCTTGGCCAACGAGAGGAGTTGCGTGCCGAACTAATTTTGTGATGGCATAGGAAGAAGGGTCAGCATGATGTTTCACTTGCTAGGAAGGATGTCGATCGAGCAATAATGTATTGTGAGTCATTGGGAAGGACGAGCGAGCAAATGTGACGATCTGCATGCGTTGGCCCGATTAGATCGGATTTAAGCTTGTTTAGGAAATTTCTGGATTCAGATCTGTGTGGAAGAACACTATGACGAGTTTGAACGTTTGTGAGTTGTGAGAGAGGGTCTTCATTGTGTGGTTCCTCGGATCTGATGGATCCAAATTAGATTATTAGGTGTTGGTACTAATGGATCTGATGGATCCAAATCAGAAAATGGACCTCGGCGCTCGGATCCATGGAAGCACCGACTCAGTGTGAGACAGTTAAGACAAGATGCTCGGTGAAAGGTCCGTGTAGCCCCTCAAAGGTAGATCCGAGGTAGAGGAGGCCACATGTACGATCAGCTGAGTGCTGACTCGTTTTGGTCGATTGGTTACTGGGAAGGAGTGTAAGGCGAAGCGAGGTCAGCTTGTGACCCTGATGTCGTGGCAGAAGGTGCGAGGACGCTAGAGGCTTCAGTTGTGTTACTTGAACAGGAATCCGAGTGATGACTTTGAGGCCATGACCAGTTATAAATGGAAATAGTCACAGCAAGCATGTTCAACAGAGGAGACAATGATGTCATCGTGAGATTTTGCCGAAATCATGTTGAAGATAATGTAATATTAGACGCCCAGAGTGACGTGCTGTAAGATTAGATGCCAAGAATGACTAAGTTTGTATGACACCGATTGATTTGAGGATATCGTTGGCAATTGGAAGCTGACAAAAGAGGTCACCATCAGTCGGTTACTTCTCGGTGATTTGCTCGACCTTCGTAGTTGTGTTTATGGATGATGATGAGATCACGGTGTGATGACACCATGGACTCCTGGGACATGCTCGACAGTGTTGAGAATCATTTCGGCATGACTTGATTCTAAGCTTCTGGGTCTAGTTTAGTATTTCAGAATTGCTGATCGCAACGTAGCTCGGTATGTTGATTGTCATTAGCTCAACTTTTGAACTATCGAGAGCCGTCGGGCATCCATCTGCTCAAGATGGATACCAGTGCAATACTTAGAGAATGCATGTGGAAGCGTTGTGCAATAACTTCTTTGTGAGAATGATGGCGGGATTCTTTCGATCCTTCGTCCGGAATTCCAAGAGTGCCATTATCCCATGTGTCCTCAAGCTGTATGGGAATATAGGAGTGGAGGTTGGACTGTTGGGACCGTAACTGGTTTAAATAGGGATGAGGATCCTATGCTCGGTCGTGATCCCGTAAGTCTCAATCCACTCGTGTCCCTAGCTCGGTAAGACATGGTTCCGACCAAATTCGTGGTCGGTGCTCGTTGGTTCAATCCTTAATTGGTTGGCCTGGAGCAATATCGGTTGGACTGAAGTCTGGTTCACTACATTTAATCCCAAACCGAGTGTGTTGGAGGCACATTACCAGACTGTCGAAATTTCTCGGTCTTCCTCAATAAGAACGTCCCTCGTTAAGGATTTAACGACTACCGGTTCCCCTTTTCGGTCCTCACCCGTTTTTGGAGAGGAGCCACAAGAGACAAAATGTTATCTCCATAGCCCGGTGTTCAACCACAGGCGTAGGAGGCTAGTCGAAAACCAATGGAAGAGTGGCGACAATCGTCTACTGACTTTGAAGGGAGAAGGCTATTCTCTGGTTCCTGATGCTTCGAATTCATGGTTATGAAAAAAAAGGGGTTTCCTGATGAGGGCCCGCCGCGCTTGTCACATGCATCCAGAATTGTGAATCGAACATGAGCCCTTTTTGTTCAGGACACGAGCTAGAAGATTAATCGTGAAGCTTTGGCGAAGATTTGGCACGTGGGTCCTTGCCACCTCATCTAATCTTCGTTGTCGTCAGCTAGACTCCGAACATGTCGATGTGTTCCCAGTACTTGGAAACAGTTTTCCCATTGACGGGGATCACGAAATGGGCTTTTAGAGAAAAAAGGCCATCATACATGTACCTCGCATATGTAAACAAAATTAATGATTAGTGATCGTCGTTAGATTGACGATGTATAACAATTAAATAACAATAATGACAATTATTGGCTAAGATAGAATGTATTATCGGTATAAAAGTAGTATGATTTTAAAAATATCATACGAAATAAACATGATCATGACAATTATTGGGAATTAAATGCCCAACAATCATACAAGATTGCACATGAAAAGAAGCATGATTTTAAATATATCACGCGTACTAATTATGATAAATGACATGTATAAAAAATATGTCAGAGAAATTAATGGTGTTGAACCATATAAAAGCATTAATTTATGAATAATGACAATGTTTAATTGTCGGGAACTACTTAGTGTTTACTTAAAAGGCAATGCACATCAAATATCATTATTCTATAATGATAGGAAAGACAGACGTTTAGGGATATTCAGCAGCAAAGGAGTTTGTGTCACATATCAACATATATGAAAAATCATGAGTATAGAATAAATGATATGTAATGAAATTAAAGGAGTACATAAAAGCATTAGGACCATATATCAAAAGCATTGCATCAAGTAAATTAATATTAGCATGTGTACGTAAAATGCCAAGTAGACAAGAGAGTAATATAGGAACGAGAATTCCTTCCCTGAATCGCTGAGGTGAGGAATGTTGGATCGAAGACTGTTGGATTGAAGTCTTCTGTTAATCCTTTCCAAATGAGCTCCATCGAGCAGTTGACTTAAGTAGGGAACATGGTGCGAGGTTTCCGCAGTCGTCTTATGAACCCGAGGTAGTGCATGGTTCCCGCTGTCGAGGGTCCGAGCGCAGTTGGCACATGTATTCGAAGTGGGGAACCGAGCACGAGGCTCTCTATACTCGGGGACGAGGTCAAAGAAAGAAATTTGGCGCGAGAGTCTTCGCCGTTATCACCATGGTCCGAATAGATTGACATGATTGTATTCATGGTGCTCGGAAAATAATATGCCCATTATAAGAATTTTGAAATGGGTGGTCTAATAGCTCGGACCATGTACCTCGCATATGTGTACAGAAAAAATAGTTTTAGCGGTTGTCATTCAAATTGACAATTTATAATAAGGGAATTGAAATAATGAAAATTATTGGAAGGTGAATATAAAATATTATAATAGAAGTAGTGTAAGATGCTATATTTTAAATATATGAAATAAAAGTATTTTATCAATATTAGTATCATTAAAATAGTCAATTTTTCCTATTTTAGCAAAAACACTCGAGTATTTTAGGCAAAACTCGAGTATTTTAAGTAGTTGTTTGGAAATTTGAATTTTTAAATAAAAACTCGAGTATTTGGGAAAAAACTCGAGTATTTCGTGCAGACCTGAAAGTGTATAAGTTGGTTTTCATTTAATTTTCGCACCAAAACGCGGTTTCTTGAAATGACAAGCATAGAGATGGACTTTACTTCGACCTGAAGTATTCTTAAGCTATAAATTGGTGCTTGGTTGAAGCATTCAACACCTCTAATCACCCAAAACCCGAATTTCAGTTTTTAACTCTCAGTTTTCTAGAGCACACTTTGATCTCTGATTTCTCCTTCGTTTCTCAATCAAATCCTTCGAAACCAAAACACAACTCAAGGTTCTAGTTCCATCTTTGAATTAGAATCAAGAATAACATCAAATAAGCCCCTGTAGTTCGAGTTCTAGCTCATCAAAGTTTGAGGTTCAAAGCTGTAAAAACAGAGTAGTTTTCAGCATCAAGTATTCATCTTCATTGAATTCGTTTGGTAATCTCAGGAATCTTTTTTGTGTCAAACTTGTTTCTGATTGGAGTTAGTATATCCTAGTTTGTTAAACTAACTTGTTTCGTTCTTTTTCATGCCAAATCCGTGGTGAAATCTGTGGCCAAAGTCAGCCTGTTCAACCCCTTTTTCACAAGTCCAGAATTTGGATTTTTAATCCAGACAAGTTTCTCGTTGTTTAATTTGTTGTTTAGCTTCTCTAAGGTAAGGGAGGAGTTATCTAATTGCTAGAATGAGTAATCTCAAGCTAGAAATGTAGGAACCTCACAAGGTTCATCAAGGGATGAAGTTGGAATTGGGAATATGACATGGAGGTCATAAACCCAAGGTTTTCTAAGTCAAACAAGTTTAAATGGACCTAATAATGCTCACTGGATTGATTTTCGAAGTTAAAACCAAGTGGAAATGAATTTCATATCTTGAAATGGTTATTTTCCAAGTTTATGTTGATTATGTGATTTGATGTTGATTTATGTTGTTATGTACTTGTTTATCTGTTCTAACTTGTTTCTTATACGTGTTTATGCCTCTGTTTTGCATAAGAATGGAAAAACAATGAATGGAATTCGAATTGGTGCTTAAAATGCAGAAACTGGTGCTGTTGCAGTAAAAACACTCGAGTTTTTTTTTGAGAAACACTCGAGTATTCTGGAAAAATGAAGAACAACTCGAGTCTTTCTTCAAGGACTTCAAGTATTCTGAAAAAAAATGAAGAACACTCGAGTATTTTATAATATACTCGAGTATTTTGACCAAAACTGAAGAAAACACTTATTTTCTTAAGAATATTAAATACCTAATTCTTATACGTTTATCCATTGGTCGATTATTATCCTGAAAGAGTCCTACTGGAATTTCATCCAGTGGTTGATATGTTCGGACAGGAGTCCCAATGGACAAATGTATAAGTTTACTTGATTCCCATTGGTTGATTTTATCCTGGATGAGTCCTACTGAAATTTTATTCAGTGGTTGACATATTCGGACAGGATGTCCCAATGGAAGTGCGTACACCCATTTGGTTGATTATTTTCCCACGTCCCAGTGGAAGTCTTTACCCACTTGGTTGATATTTTGGGAGTGCTAAATGGGGTCGTTGCATTAACTAATAATAAAATGATTGAACTCCCATCATATAAAACCATCCCAAAGTGGCTGGGCTGCTGATGGAATTTTCAGAAAGCACTAGCACCAGTTAATGCTAAAAGAAAAGATGAAATTGTGATTAAGAAGGATTATGAACTTTGGGTCTCTATATTGGAGACATGATGTTCAAGGATGTGATTTAATCAAAGAAAGAAGATAAAAAGTTTGTGTTACATTATGCATGGAGAAGGAATTGCTCCGATCTAGATTCGGAACTTCGGTAAAGTTAAATCAGAATATCCCTAGCACAAGGATGCTAGGAAGACCGATTTTCCAATCGACATTATCATGCATGGAGGAGGAGTTGCTCCGATCTAGATTCGGAACTTCGGTAAGGTTAAATCAGAATATCCCTGGCACAAGGATGCTAGGAAGACCGAGTTCCCATCGATCGTGATGCTTGAATATGAATCGCTCTGGTTTGATGAACCATAGGATTGAGAATATCCCGAGCCTGAGATA
This sequence comes from Crotalaria pallida, assembly GCA_037953625.1. Taxonomy (NCBI): domain Eukaryota; kingdom Viridiplantae; phylum Streptophyta; class Magnoliopsida; order Fabales; family Fabaceae; genus Crotalaria; species Crotalaria pallida. Next base: position 23,584,015 of record CM075654.1, read on the forward strand.
CTCGGATGCCAAACCGTGTAGCATGAATGAGGAGTAGGCATGCATCACGACACTAATCGAGATATTATAAAAGACAGTTTGAGCATATACATATGCATTTATTATTGCTATATGATAACATGTGTTTGTTATTTCTAGCCACTGTTATACTCATTTGTTATTGCTTTTAGCTATGACTCACTCCCAGTCCCTTGTGTAGGTGATGGCGAGAAACATGTTCTGCGTGGAGATGAGGCCGCTCCCTAATGGGGAGTGGAATTTTGAGGACCATAGGGCTACATATGAGGGGGATGTGGAAGTTATCTTCCGCCATCCTAATCCATATTCCCGTATGCGTCCGCTTAGATCGAGAATTCCAATGGTTTACATCATGCACATTTCGCCAAATTTTGTTATGAGAAATGGAACCCCTCCACCACCACCAAGACGTTTTCCGAGACGCACTATCCCACCGAGTCCAGCACTCTCCTCAGAAAGAATCATCCTAGAGGTTCCTGCTTGTCCTAGTCCTTCTCCTCGAGTTCGATCCCGAACTCCGATATACGTGCCTGACGATTCGGCACAAGAAGAGGAGGAAGAGGAAGAGGAGGATCCAATCGAGGATGAGGATCCGGTGGATAATGCGAATCAGATGGTGGATAACTTTATGGACAACTCGACTGGAAGTCAGTGGGGAACTGACGACTAAGTTAAGTTGTGGGGTGGAATGTGACTGATATAACCCATCAGGTTTTCTCTTATCTATGTTATGTTATATTTTGAGTCATGAACCATATGCTCTAGGTTATTATGAATTTTGTTGTAATATATGTAAGATACTGTAATGTCCTAGAGTGTTAAGTTAAGTAAATATGTATTTTGTTTAAATGAAGAAAATGAGATGTACTCCTTTTTTTTTAGTATGAATGAAATATGATGTTACGTCACTTGTCTTCATGACTCGGTGTTTATATGATTCCGCAAGATTTGATAATGGATGATGACTTGGCTTATAGTTTCAAATAAAAAAAATGGTCGTATTTTTCGAATATGAATATTTAGCTTTGGAATAAAAGTTGGGTCGTCACAAGTAGTGTGATTTAAAAAGATCACACATAATAAACAGGATAATGAAAATTATTGGAGAGTAAATGCTCGTAAATCCTGCAAGATTGTCTACGAAAAGAAGCATGATATATCACGCGTTATAGAAATAATTATGATTATGTAAATAACATTTGATGACATTTATTGTGAAGAATATCATATCATGCATCAAGTGAGTGAACGTAATTAAGTTGAGCAAAAGTTAAATAGCGGCGTCATGATATGAATGATGATATAGCAACATAAATGAAGAAAACAAAAAGACTACTTCCCAGGTTTTGAGAAAGGCGTGAGTCTTATTTTGCTGATGGGGTGTGTAACATCCCCAATTTCCGATGTCCGTTTAGAATAGTTATTAGACGTAAATTAGTATGTGCTTAAGTGTTTAGAATGTAGTATTTAGCTAAGAGTAGGTTTATATGAGGTAGAAATAGGTTAGAATAGGTTTAGAGTGTAGAGAAAGGAATATGTTAGGTTAAACTCGTGGTTTAGAAAGGTTATTTAAGAACTAGGAGCATAGGACTTTAGAAAATTATGAATAGAAGATCCATAGCTCTAAACCCAAATTCCACCGTTGGATGTGAAGATAAGTGTCTTAGGAAGCTTGCCTCAAAATTTGAGCAAGATCCGACGGTTAACAAAAAAAGTTATGGCATTTTGAAGATAGCATGTTGAAGTTGAAATATTTTCGCTCCAGCGAGTTTGTCACAGGAAATCCAGGTCTGTTGCTTTTGATTTTCGCTCCAGCGAGGGTATTTTCGCTCCATCGAAAATTGACAGTTCTGCAACTTAAAAACACGAATTTCTCACTCATTTTCATCATTTTCCTTCCCTCTCTTCCACGACCCTTCTTCTCTCTCAACCCTAACTTTCCCCAATCACCATAGTTACTCAAAGTTACAACAAATTAGTGCCACAAATCACTTCCAAATCTCTTCCCTATGTTTTTCCCTCTCCAAAATCATATACTACTCCCTCTTTCTCATAAAATCCCAATTCACCACAAAACCCCAATATGAGCAATCCATAGAATAGAGTCTCACAATCAATCAAGGGAGCTTAGAAAGAGTTAAAGGACATGGGATAGGGAGCTTGGAAGCTTGGATTGGAGCTTGGTATGGGAGCTCCATCAAAACCCCAATTCCTCTATCCCTCTCCTCAAGGTAAGGGGTGTACTTTGGTTTAGTATTAGAAAAGGGTTTATTTATAGTAATAGAAACATAACTAAGTGTATTTAGTTGATTGGTTAAGTTTAAGGTTAGGAGGGTAGTGTTAAGATAGAAACCCTAAGTTTTAATGCATATTCTTTATGTATGCTTTATGTTAATTGTTTAGAAATTGTTATTGTACTTGTGAATATTATTGTTATAAGTGTAAATGATATGTTTATAAAGTATAAAGTGACATCCATATAGTTATGCATCAAACAGGGCCAAGTCTTTCTCAATTGAGTTTCAACCAATTTAATAACATTTTCTAAAGAACAAATAGGGTTTTAAATTCAATTGAGAAACACTTGAAACATTGTATCATGCATGGAGTAAAGGTGGACGTTAGGAGTGGGGAAAAAACACACGTTGTTTATCGATTGATGAGGGCAAAAGTAAATTACGGGAATTACTATGGAGGACTTTGATCCTGCAAAGGACATGGGTTTGATTCCCATGTTGGGGGTTGGTTCTATGCAAACCATAGTAATTCCATTACTTTGGCTCGTTTTGGCCAGTCGAGGGTGATTTCTACTAAAGCCAATTTGGACGAATCAAACCGAATTGTATGACGATCCCTAAAGGGGTGAAGTGTTGTGCAAGCAAGCATGACGAACCCTAGGGGGGTGAAGTGCGGTATGACGAACCCTAAAGGGGTGAAGTACTTTAGGTTGAGAAATGCTTATTCCTGGTCGGTTTTTCCCCAAAGTGAAGGGTGTATGTGAGGATGTATATTGTTATTGGAAAAAGGGAAAAGTTATAAAAGTACATTGTGCGAAGAACCCTCCTTCGGGGAGAATGTGAAGCACAATGTACCCAATTGTTAAAGTGTTACATTGTTAAATTGTTAAATTGTTAAATTGTTCATTGTTATTGTTAAAGTGTGAAAGTGAAAAGGGAAAGTGCGAATGCATTGTTATAGATGCTTTAATTCATTGAATCGGATCAAAGTGTTAAAGTTAATAGAATGAAATGAATTGTAATGTCGGATTCAAGAATTAAATCATCTAAGTGCGACGTGGCATAGCATAATCATGTGATTGCGCATTATAGTATTATAGTAAAGTATGGTACTATAAGTATGTAAAACTTATAAATTGATTAATGTTGTAATGTATTCTTTGTTAATTGAATTGTGAATTGTATAATTGCTATTGCTTGTGTATGAATATGCCTTTTTATGATCTATTACTATTTTAAACGTTAAAGTTCTCACCCTTACAGTGGACATATTAGGTACACCAAGGAGACATGCACACCTTAAAGTCAAGGCCGAGAAGGGTATACTCCTGTGAAGAGTATATTGGTATTGGTGACCTTATGGTCCCATTTATAGTGCAACCATTCATAGGTCCTATATTGTAATGAATTGGTTTTATAAAAGAATTGTTTAATTGATAACCGTTATTTTATTCAATTGTATTTGTAGTAATGTAAAAGTTATATCTTCTCATTTTGACAAATTAAAAGTATTTCATAGTTTTGTATATTTTGAACTGAAAGTTATACTTTTACTTGATTGGAAATTGTTCTGGACTGACAGGTTTAAATTATAAAAGGGGAAAAGTCCGATTTTTAAAGGAAACTCCGTCGAAATTTTTTTATAAAACCCCAAGTCTTTTCTTATTAAACCAATAATTTGCAGTAATGCATTTTTATTTAAAAGGTAGGTTGTTATAGAGCGGCTCTTCACCCGATGCTTGAGGATTGAGGCCTTGGTATTCTTTTCCTCTGGTTTTGTTGGATAATATAGAGAAAAGTCCAACATGCTTAAACAAGGAACTTCTGTGGCGTAGTGGTTGTTTTCTTCTTTATGCATCCAGAAGGTTCGGTGCTCGAATCCAAGTGGGAGCAAAATCCAATTCTCTTTTTTCTCTTTTTTTTATTTTTTTTATTATTTTTTTTGAATTGGGCCTTGTAGCCCATTAGGTCAAGGGCAACAACTCCAAGCTGTTGCATGAGGGTAGTTCATCCCTCAACAGCGACGCATCTCCCTCCCCGAAGATGACGGCGGTTTTGATCATTGACGACGGTGGTTCCTTTGTGATGCAGCGACGGATACCGCAGAGGAGCGAGATGCTCCCCGTCTTCACCAAGGCGACGGTGTCATGTGCAGCGGTGGTGAGGGAGAGAACTCGCAATCGCAAAGGGAGAGCAAGGAGGTGATGCGGTGGTGACGGGAGCAACGCCCTACACCGGAGGAAGGTGCTGGATTTGCAGCGGTTCTTAACATGAACACCAGCAGCAGAGTATGAGAATGGATGATGATGTCGATGTGAAAACACAACGTTATGGTCCTTGGCGGTCGGCACGGTGGTGCTGGGTTCGACGTTGTGCTCGCAGATCTGAAGGAAGCGTGCCTGATTCCGAACCAGGGCCCTGCTGCGATGGTAATCGATCCTCTGGAGGCGCATAGTGGCGGCGGTCCCGAACAGCGAAGGCACGTCACAAGATCGGAAGGCATTGTGGTCCTCAACGCGCGAAAAAGATCATCGTCATCCTCTTCAACGCGTAGGTACACCGGCGGCGAGTTAGAAGAAGGAGACCTCCGATTTGAATGGAAGAAGAAGAAGAAGACCACTCCGAATAAAAGCAAAATTGGTGTATTATTTTTATTTTTTTTTTGTGGATGGGAATAGAAGTTTATCTTCCCCACAGACGGCGCCAATGTCGTGTTCCAGTATTGATGGAACACCACGACGTGTTTGATGGATTGTTGTAGCTGGCGAGGGTGACCCCGGTCCTACGTATCCCAAGTGAAAAGGGAATCAAGCCACATGTAGTTCTTGAGAGTAGGGAAGAGAGAACCTACCTTAGCCCTTATAGCATGGTGGTTCTTATAGGGGATTACCTGTTAGGTGTGTTGTGGGCTTTCTGATGATGCCCGTGAGAAGGTAGTGTTTGAATAGGATTGGTTTAAGGTGCTGATAAGCTAACCCTTGTAAATGGTGTGATGGATAAACACAGCCTTTATCTTGTGGTTTTCTCAAGCTATGCGAGAATATAGGAGTGATGGTTAGGCTGTTGGGACCGTAATGGGTGAGGATAAGGATGATAATCATGTGCTCGGTCCTGATCCCGTAAGCCTTTAAACCACTGTGTCCCTAGCTTGGTGTGTTGTGAATCCGACCAGTTTATGGTCGGTGCTCATAAACTCAGTGCTAACTGGTCGGCATAAGATTGAACCGGTCGGACTGGAGTCAGGTCCGCTACAGTTCTCATAACATATAGCGAACCTTCTCGGAACGTGATACATAACGCCACTACCGGTGTGTGAGTGTCACGTCGCGAAGACGTAATAACCACATCAACAGCATCCCACAATGATGGCCACATTACCAAAATGTGTTATCGAGCAAGTCGCGCAAACATACTTGGAACGTGGTACATAACGCCACTACCAAAGTGCGTGTCACGTCGCGAAGACGTAATAACCACATCAACAGCATCCCACAATGCTGGCCACATTACCAAAATGTGTCATCAAGAAGTTGCAAACAATTTGGTACTTCCAGAGTACCCTCCTCATGTTCCTCGAACATGACAAACGATATCCTATCGCCATAACACCATGTATGAATGCACTTAAATATTCCATTTAAGATTATCCTTTAATCTCATTATGTGCAACATGTAATAAATTCATCAATGTAATTGATCACATCATATCTTCTTTGGAACATGATTTATTCCTCATAAGTGTCATTAGGTTTTAAATAATCTTTCTATAATTGAAAATGGCATTTTCAACATTCTGACCAGAAAGACTCGAGTCTTTTCAAAAATACTCGAGTAGTTCATCATTCTGTCCAGAATACTCGAGTGGTTCATCTGAGACTCGAGTGGTTCATAAAATGTCTGAAAGTTTATGTTTCAGATTTTCCAAAGATACTCGAGTTGTTTATGAAATACTCGAGTCGTTTATCAACCCAGAATACTCGAGTGGTTCATGCAATACTCGAGTAGTTCATCAAAAAGGTTCATTTGTTGCATCAGTCAATATTCGAGTCTCGACTCAGATACTCGAATGTTGGTGCTATCAGACGCACTGGTGCATCAGAAAACACTCGAGTCTCGAGCCAAATACTCGAGTCTTGACTGACAGTAAACATAAAAAAAATTGCATTTTAACATACCATTTTCAATTCTAGCCAAATCTAATCAAAACCAATGATCAACAGAGTTATATTTATGCGTAATAAACATGTTCCAACACAGAAATTACATCAAATTACAGTGAATCAAAACTGAGCATCAATTATGCATAAAAATCACATATTGAGCAACTTAACATACCAAATTCAGTTCCATACACTTTTGGCATGAAAACAACTTGCATACAGCACACATGCAACATAATAAAATTGCTCAAAACAAAGTTTCAACTCAGAGAGGCCTCCAAGCCTTAAACCTATTTCAATCTATGCCTATAGAGTCTCAAGGTGACTCTACACATAAAAATTCAACAAATTAAACTTATTCTAGTGAACATATATCTTCACCCATACCTCCAGGCTGTGAATCAACAAGAAGTTTGCAGAGAAATTGACTGGAACTCCAAAACCCACAAAATCCTTTGCATGCAGACAGAGTTGAACAGGGTTCAAAGACCAGAGATTTTAACATGCAAAATAGTTTTAAAAATTGGGGAAATTAGTTAGAACTTATTCTATGCAACATAAACTAGAGGTAGGAATAGTTTTGAGGGTCATAGGGTTCATGATCTTACCAAAATCAGAGCTTGAAGTAAGCTCCAAACTTCAGTTTTTAGACTTGACAGCAAAAACTCCCTCTCTTTCGAGCTTCGATTCTTCCTCTACACAGATCCTCAACTCACGATTTTTGTGTCTTTGTAAAGCTCGTGATGTGAGCTTTATAATGGTGTATAACACTCACAACAACTCTCAGCAACGAAAGAGAACAAAGAGGACGAACTCAGGAACCCTAAACTTAGAATTTTCAGAGCAATTCGACAAAATGGTGGATTTTCGTCAACAATCATGCTTATATACAAGGAATCGTTGCTCATGCACAGCGACATAACGCCATAGGAGGATCTCTGAGTGGGATCCGTATAGTGAAGATGCCTGGGGCATGAAAGATTCTTGAAAATATTCCGTTGCACAATCCATATGACGTGCTGAAATTATGTTGTGACTTTTGAGCTGGCCATGTGAGCTGATTGTCGTCGTTGCGAGCATTTGTTATGCCACTTTACTGGGAAGAATTTATGATTATGAAACTGATGAGATTAAGATTACAAAACTGTTGATTATCTAAGATACAATGAAGTTATGGTTGAGCACTTATAAGTTTCCCCCGTATGATCTTGATGACATGCTATTTTGAAAAAGAAATGTTAAGATTATAACGATGCTTGGGTGAGCCTTAGGCCCTAACGTCATGGTTTAGTATACCGTTAGTTGAGCAAGTGGCTATAGGGAGAATGCATATGAATTGCTGGCACGTGAGTTGATTACCGTGGTTGCGAGCATGGGGGATAAGTGTCACCGTACCTTTGGGAGATCTAATTGCCATGAGTTGGCTGTGAAAGTTTATTTAATGGTCCAGTTCCTTAGAAGTGCTCTGTGTATTAGAGGTGGTTTGGACGACGGAGTGGTAATTAGAAGGGTCGACTGACGTTGTATCATATAACTTAAAAAGACTTTCCTAACCCTGCAAGATAAGTGTGGAGCAGTGTAGATGAAAGATACCTTGAGTATTCGTGGGTACTCATGTGCAGATTATGAAAGGGGGGAGGGGCAAAGACAACGAATGTCAAGAAGCCTTGAGTATTTCTCTAGGCAGGACAAGACTATAATGGTCGGGTTTCTATGGCTAAGAGGACAGTAGCATGGACAGCATCGCGAACTAGAGAAGTACTGCCGCCCCCTTGAGCAACTTGTGAATGGCGATAGGGAACCTTAACGAGTCTAGATGTTCATCATGCTTAGGGCACCTTTATTTTGGAATTCCACTTGATATATTGTTTTGGTTTACCAAGTGTGGTGGTTGCAGCCCGTTCGTTTTTCGACTTAAGTTTGGTTGGACTTTGAAGGAGATGTAGTCGTGTGTACTGACTAAACTTGTTACCTCAATGATATTTCTCCCCATATCATTAACGGATGCGATTAACCCTGAAACCTTGAATAAAAGATTAAAGATTCTAAGAATCCTCTCAAATGTTTAAGTTATGTGAATTCATGTATATATACGTGGTTATCTGTATTGTTTGTTGTCTTAATATTCTGTTTAGCGTAAATCCATACCGTTGACATTAACCCGTCCGGATCGCTTATTCTTTCTTCTTCTGCTTGCGTTGTGTGTGTTCTCTTGTAAATGCAATAGAAGGCGAACCATTTGCGAAACATTTGGAATGGAGGTGGACCTGGTGAAGGCTCTCGTGCGCGAGGATAGTGACTCTGCAAAGTACTTTACGAATGTGACAAGTGTACTAGGATGGTAGTTTAGGGAAACCTCCCGTCACATAATATGTTACCCCTTTTAGATAATATTGCTCTGCCTACCCTTATGTACCCCTTATTAATTTTCATTATCAAATTTTTGTAATGGAATGATAATAGTAATGCACGTTGAATCGCATCACAAAGTTTATGAATAAAAGTAATGATTTTCAATTTGATATTTTCGCAACAACCATTGATATGTTTTGTGACAGAAGTGAGAGCTTGAATATTGTAACACCCCAAATTTTAAGTTCCTGATTAATAAAAATGTTAATTATGAAATTTTATTCATAATTAATTTCTTTTATTATTAATTATTTTCGTTTGATTAATTAAATGTTTATTTGTGTGCATATGTTAAGAGAGAAGACATGAAAAATAAGGTTTTTGCATGATAGTCCCTGTTTTAGGACCTAGAAGCAATATTAGAAAGGTTTTGGAGGGAAAAGGAATAAAATTTTATTTTTCAAAAATTGGCCAAAAGACTCGAGTCTTTATGAAAAGACTCGAGTGTTCTGGACAGAAATGCTCGAGTTAGTGCGTTTGATGAGTCATCAACTCGATTAACCCACGAGTTGACACGAAGCCCACTCAGCGACTTGTTCCCGGTGTCGTGTCGACATGCATGATCAACAAGCTTGTCTATATAAGTGTGATTGTTGATCGAATTTGCCTCATTTGTCCAAATTGGTCTGAAAAACGAAGTTAGGGTTCGCGATTTCGTTTCCTTCGTTTTCGTTCAAGTCTGAGAGTTAGTTTGAGTGTTATACACCATTATAAAGCTCACATCTTGAGCTTTACAAAGACACAAAAATCGTGAGTTGAGGTACTGTATGGAAGGAGAATCGAAGATCGAAAGAGAGGGTGTTTTTGCTGTCAACTTGAAAAACTGAAGTCTAAAGCTTACTTCGAGCTCTGATTTTGGTAAGCATACGAATCCTATGGTCCTCAAGTTTGTTTCTACCTTTAGTTTATGTTGCTGAGAATTAGTCCTAATTCTAACCATTTTCCCCAATTTTTAAATCGATTTTGCATGTCAAATTCTCTGGTCTTTGCACCCTGTCCAACTCTGTCTACATGCAGAGAATTTTGTGGGTTTTGGAGTTCTAGCTGTTTTCTCTGCAATTCTCTTGTTGATTCACGACCTAGAGGTAAGGGTGAAGCTATACATTCACTAGAATAAGTTTAATTTGTTAATTTATGTGGAGAGTCACCATGAGACTCTTTGGGCATAGTTTGAAATAGGAATATGGCTTGGAGGCCTCTCTGAGCTTAAACTTTGGTTTGAGCAAGTTCATAATGTTGCATGTGAGCTATGTGAATGCTGTTTTCATGCTAAAAGTGAATGGAATTGATTTTGGTATGTTAAGTTGCTTAAAATGTGCATTTTTGGCATAATTGATGATCAGTTGTTATTCTCTGTAATTTGATATAATTTTTGTGTTGAAACATGTTTATTATGCATAAATATGACTCTGTTGATCATTGGTTTTAGTTAAATTTGGTTAGAATTGAAAATGGTATGTTGAAACCCAATTTTCAGTGTTTTACTGTCAGCAAGACTCGAGTGTTTGACTCAAGACTCGAGTATATTCTGATGCACCAGTGCATCTGTTAGCACCAATACTCGAGTACTTGAATCAAAATTCCAATATTGTCTGATGCAGCATTTGAAACATTTTGATGAACTACTCGAGTATTGATGAACCACTCGAGTATTCTGGGCTGATAAACAACTCGATTCTTTTGTAAACCACTCGAGTATTTTGGAAAATCTGATACACAAATTTTCAGAAAACTTATGAACCACTCGAGTCTTTTTACGAACCACTCGAGTATTCTGGGCAGACTAAAACACAGGTTTCAGAAAGTTGATGAACTACTCGAGTCTTTTTGACCAGAATACTGAAAAATGTCATTTTTAGTTTAACTAAGTTTATTTAAACCTAATGACACTTACAGTGATGATATCATGTTTCAAGGATGAATGATGTTATCAATTACATTCAGATATTCATTGATGAATTTATTACATGTGGCACATAATGAGATTAATGGATAATCTTAAATGGAACGTTTATGTGCATTCATACATGGTGATAAGGCCATAGGATATCGTTTGTCATGTTCGAGGAACATGAGGAGGGTATTCTGGGAATACCAAACCAAATGTGATGTCCAGCTTGATGACACATTATGAGAGATAATGTGGCCAGTGTGTGTGTGCACTGTTGATATGGTTATTACGTTTTCGCGGCGTGATGTAACACCCCTATCTTAATCTATTTGAGGATGTTACACGTGACACAAACTCTGGGAGTAGTGTTATGTACCATAAAGTGATTATTACGTCTTCGCGACGTGACGTTCATCGACAGATAATGTTATGTATCACTTCCAAGCATGGATTGTGTACTTTGGGAGTACTTTGGGTTGTTTGGTTGGAGGTCCACAAAGTGATAGTTGGAGAATCTCAGGAATTTGAGATGTTGAGCATGCATCACGCCATAATAATTAAAGAAGTTAATTATATTTGAAAATGGCTTGCTCATATGTTTATGCATTTCACTTGACTATGTGGTAACTGTGAATGTTTACTTCACGTAATTATTCTTATTTGATTATGTGAACTGTATTGCTTGCCCATTTATGCTCATTATAGGTGATGGCTCGCTATCTAGCTTGCATAGAGTTTCGCCCACTCCCTAGAGGAGTGTGGTACTACAAGGACCACAGAGCCACCTACGAGGAGGAGATAGACGTGACCCTCTATCACCCTAACCCTTTGGTTCGTGTCCGTCCTTGTAGGTTCCTCATCCCTATTATATATACCCTGCATGTGCCCCCTTTTTATACTTACCATGGACCACCCCCGGCTCGACCAGCTCGTCGTTATCACAGTTTTCGATTTAGAGCAGCTACCCGATCCCATCCTTCTGCTTCCCGAGTGATACGTGAGGAGATTCCTGTTCCTAGTCAGACGAGTCCGGTTCATGGGACTCCATCTGTTGACCCAATGCCCAGTGGTCGGGCACCCACTCAGTCGGACGAGGTCGAGGAAGACCCTGAGGAGGCTGAGAACGAGGGAGAGCCAATCGAGCACTCCACTGGGAGTTAGTGGGAAGTTGGGGATCCACCTGGCAGTTCATGATATAGATAGTTAGGATGAGGGATGGTGGAGCAGCAGCTGGAGACTAGGAGGAGGATCGTTGCTATGAGGAGGATCATCAGACCATCACTGGAGTTTCTTATTTTGAGTTGTATTTATATTGTATATAGTTTTGAGAAATTTCAGAGAGGTGGTCTATCTTTATCTTTTGGTTTTATGGACTTGTACTTCGGATCTTTTACTTTCACCACTATGGACCTTGACTATGATGTACTTATGTTACTTTTCATATTTATCCATATATATATATATATATATATAATAGTATGACTTTCAGCAGATCAACGTTCTTATTTTATAGATTCTGCTTACTCTGATATTAAGTTATGTTTGTTCAAAAATAACAATATCTTACGAATTCGAGATAACGACACTTTATTATGAAAAACATATTTTGTGGACCACGATATGTAATCTCGAATCTCAATCTTTTTGTTTTAATAGACAATCATTTTTATAACTTATGATTAATGAACTTTATTATCCCAAGAGAATTTAATTAACTATAATTTATATACAACTCAAGTCCGTATTCTTTTATTACAAATTACATCTTTATTTAACTATAAAGATTTACTAAAGGAGAGAGCGTCACAAATATACCCAAACTGTCGTACCACTCTCTCTAGGAGATAGCGCACCCTCGAAGTACCACACCTCATATGGTTAGAGTACAATGAAATATCCTCAAATCCACAATGTACCCTATGGTGCAGATCATACGGCTGCCACACGATCTACGTGAGTGTTATCTTCTCAAGATACAAGCTAAAATGTGTCTATGACCTCTAACTAGACTGTGCTGGTTCCCAACGGAAGAGACGTGGAATACTTTTATCATAATCTTGATTCAACAGAGCTAACATTGGCAATTAGGGCCAATGCGTAGGCATGGGCCGGCCTCGCAATCGCCCGCATTTTAAACGGACGAGCATGGGAGGCCCGTTTTGAATTTAGGGCACCAAATCCATGTCCAGCCCGCCCACGTTTTTTGCGGGCGGGTATGCGGGCCGCCCATTCTTTATTCAAAATTAAAAAAAATAAAAAAATAAAATAAATTCAACATTTGCAGTTCACCATTTGAAATTGTCTATTTGTCTCCTGCTATTGCTAGCATAATTAAATAGACATAACATTGCCATAGGCCATAATCGGTGTAACATCCTAAATTTTATTTTAACCTGAATTGGTGTGTTAATAAACTTAGGGTGGAGAGAATGAAGAGATTAAGTTAGAATTAGTGACTAGCAGGGTAGTTGGAATTAGGCTCATAGAGCTTTAGGAAATTTAAAATACAAGATTCGTAGCTTAAAACTTGAATTCCACCGTTGGATATGAAGTAGGATATATTAAGAAACTTGCCTTAAAGTTTGAGCAAGATCCAACGGGTAGCAAAGAAGTTGTAGTAGTTTGAAGTGAATAAGAGCAGACTTTTAAGTCCTCGCTTAAGCAAGCGAAACAGCCTAATTCAGACCCTGAGTTCTTAAGTAGATTTCGCTCCAACGAGAACCGACTCGCTCCAGCGAGAGTTTGATTCGCTCAAGCGAATTGCTTGTAGCTCAAGCGAAAACGGCTCGTGCAAAACCCAAATTGACTAATCAAATTTCGCTCAAGCGAAAAATCGCTCGCCCAAGCGAAAATTATCTAGGCAACAAAAATAAAAATGCGTGTGAACCACTCATTTCGTGGCTTCCTTTGGAAGTCACCAATCCCAGCCACATGTTTCCACCCCCATGCAACAAAAGCTACACCAAGGCAACAACATCAACCAAAGGCAACACAATCTTCTTCCTTCCTCCTTCATCATTTTCGAACTCCCTCTCTCTCCTAGGGCACCAAGATCCAACCACCATTTCCTTCCAGTGATCCTTACCCAAGGCCATCAATCATCATCATCAACACCATTGAGCATAGAAAATGAGTTAGAAAATCTTTCCTTTGTTCCCTCCTCCATTCGAAGTCACTCTCTCTACTTTCTTTGATTTTATCTCAACTAATAACTATGGAGAATTATCATCCTTATGCCATATAATCAAGATCAAGACAAGGAGAGCTCACTTCCCAAGTACAACACTCACAATAGGGTTATTCATCACCATTGGATATTGACTCTCTTGAGGTGGCAAGCTAGACTAAGGAAATTCAAGGTTTCAAAGTTCTAAAGCTAGGGCAAAAGAAAACATCCTTATCTCATCACACTTGAGGTAAGGGGGTGGGTATTGGCTTGTCATAGGAATGGGTATCCAACTAGCTATAATGATTTGCTAGGATTTATTTGGTTAGGAGAATAACAAGAAAACCCTAAGGTAGTGAGCTATGGTATTAGTGAGATTAGGAAATTAAATAAATGGAATAAGACTTAGAAGATTGCTTAGAAAGTGGTTGTGCAAGCTAAGTGCTAAATGTGTATTTATATGTGATTATCTGTGCCATAAATGCTTTATTAAGAATGTGAGTATTTTGTGAATGCTTGTGATTATTGGTGCTATAAACATTTATTTAAGAGTGTATGTTGTTATTGGAAATGGGTGTTATATATATATATATTTGATGTTGGAAATTTGGTTGTGAAAATGACTATGTAAATGGTAAAGGAAAGAATTGGAAATGTAATTATGATTCGAAGTGGGAACTGATCATTTGGGGCACCGGAACACTAGGTACCCGGCTAGGTGTTCCAATTACCTGTTAGGGCCAATTACCTGTCAGACCAATTACCCATCAGGCCAAACCGCCCTGTTAGGCGCCGGTGTGACCCATGGATCAGTTCCCTGCTAAATAAACGGAATAATTAATGGAATGATATATTGTACATAGTCCTAACAGGTTATGGTCTGGATGGGTGCAAAGTCCTGGGCAAGTGTCAAAAGTCCCTATCAGGTGTTCCAATTACCTAGCGGGTGCTCAAAATCCTAGTGGTGTACATAAAAAGGAATAAGGGAAGATTTGTATGGTATGTATGCAGATCTCTGACCTGAGGTTGCATACATTGCAAGCAGAGTTTGTATGCTGGCTTCTGATCTGAGGTGACATACAACGTAAAAATAAAATGAAAAGAAAATGAAAATGAGAAAAAGTTAATGAGAACAGGAAAATGGAAATGTTATGCAAATGAAAGTATTAATGGAAATGGAAATATGGTAATGAATTGTAACTTGGAAATGATTGAATGTTGTGGAAGGTTGAAATGTGCGATATGTGAATTATTTGGTAATTAAGCTTGACTTAGTGGGTTGTTATGTCTATTTGGAAACTGCCTTTCTATTTCATGTGCAATGCTCACTCCCTTAACATTTTTCAAGTTCTGAGATCGAGCTAACACAGCCCCCGACCGAGCAGGTGCACTCTCCCTCACATGGAGAGTAGATTATAGTATTGTAGGACATGGAAATGTCTTGGGCCCGATTATCATGATGATGATGTGATTTATTTTTTTGATTTGTAAAAATGTAAATATTTACTTTTGGGGGCCCAGGACAGCGTCTTGGGAAAGGGGTGTTTTGGGAAAACTTAGTAAAGTGAAACTTGTATATTTATATCTGCTGAATACTCTGATAACTGGACTGCTGATGGGTGCACAAGTTGCACAAGTTATGCTTTAGCCCTGCAAGCTTCTGAATGAAATATAAATATCTTGTTAAATCAGGTTGCAGGTTATGTTGGAAGTCGAGCACCAAGCTCTCTCATGGACTTCAAGCTGAATTCAAGTTAATGTTTTGATGAGAACAAACTCAAGATTCAAGCTCACAAGTTCCTTCAAGTTCAAGTTGAAGATTCAAGCATAGATATAGGTCTAGAAGCCTTTTCCCTCAGGACATATTGTAAGGTAATAAAGATTTTTTGTTCTTAATGAGTTAAAAGGCCAATGAGTTTTTCAGTTAAAGGAGAACAAAATGTGTTTTCATGAAAATCTGTTTTTATACTTAGTTTCTGTGTAAATGATTGATGAAACAAAACTTGGATATTTTTATCTTATGAAAATCTATTTTTTACAAATGCAAGAAGGAGTAATCGATTAACTGCCTAAAGTAATCGATTAACTTTGTTGCATCATAGAAAAACCAGAGTGCTTGTAATCGATTAAGTGAACTTGGATAATCCATTACTTTCCGTATGAGAGTAATCGATTACCTGGATCAAGTAATCGATTATAAATGTTGCATCATACATTTTACTGAGACAAAGTAATCGATTACATGTCTTGTAGTAATCGATTACATGATGTTGCATCATATGCAAACCAGAGACTCAGTAATCGATTATTAGACTAGTGATAATCGATTATATGAGTTGCATCATATAATGAACAGGGGTGATGTAATCAATTAAATATTCTTGTTCTAATCGATTACTAATTTTTCAAAATAATTTAAAAGTTTCTATTTTTGAAGGGATAATCGATTACCTTCCTGAAGTAATCGATTACTCCAAGTTTTATTGAAAAACGTGTCAGGATCATTTTGATTTATTTCCAAATTTTTTTTATATAATTGATTCTGATTTATTTTCAAAAATTCGAATTTGATTTTAAGTTTGAATTATTTCCTTATTTGTTTTAAGAATCAAATCTTTATTTTATTTCTTAAATCATTTTGATTTGGTTTTGATTTTAAAACTTATTACAAAATCATATTTTATTTTATTTTGATTTAAAATTGATTTTAATTTGTTGGTTTAAATCTTTTTGATTCATAAAAGTTTTATTCTTTTAAATATCACTCCAACATTCTATTTTCAAGAATCACTCTGACACTTTTCTGAATTCACGTTATTCTTCTTCTCCTACTTTTCTCTCTGAACATCACGATCATATTTTTGAGAAGAACTCTAAAATCTCTTGTTGGCCTTTAGCTTCAAAAATAAAAACTTCATTATCATAGAGCTTTGATTGTAGTATCTGTGTTTTGAGAACACGTTAAACTTGTTGTAATCACTCTCATATATTTGTACTAAACCGTAGTGGTTAGTGAGAGAATCCCGTAGTTGAACGTTGAGGCGTTCGTATGGTGAGGAACCCTGCTGTATGATATTGAGGCTCCTAGCTAACAGAGGTTCCTAGTAGTGTGCGGGGTGCTCTCGGTTGTAATTGGGTGCGGCTCAATTGTTGGTTATAGAACTCTCAAGCGGGTCGCTTGGGGACTGGACTAGGCCTTTCGACGGGAAGGCTGAACCAGTATAAAATTTTCGGTGCAAGCTTTTATATCCCCATCTCCTTTATATTCCGCACTTATTTATTTACGTTTCCGCGCTACTCTTAATTTTCTATAAATCGATTTCGCTCTCCTTCGCAAACATCTAATCTCTCCAACGTAAAACAATTTTTAATTTGTAAGGGATTTTGCAATAAATTAATAAAACTCGATTCACCCCCCCCCCTCTCGAGATTTTGAGGCCAAACCCAACAGGTTAAACTAGATTTTGGAAAGCCATATAATCAAAGGAAACTCCGCTCGTTTGACGGAAGGTTTTTATAAATTAAAAAGAAAATTTTAAATTCACTATTTTAATTAATGGGTAATTAAGGGTAGTTAATGTAAGGTGTTACATTTATGTATTAGAGCAGTTTCCCTCGGCCATGAAGTGTGGACTCACTACTCCAATGGTTACTCACCGAGCGAGTAACCAAAGTGTATAATTAAGTGTCTAAGTTAGTTAGCAGTAGGTGTATATATGTATAGATATATAATTGTTTAGCTATCTGATCTTTAACTGGTTGTCCCTCCATGACTAAACAGTATGGTTGGGAGACGGGCCGACAATGACCACATTACTGCAATCCTTGAAACTTTGATTCAGTTGTAGCAGAACCAAGCCCAAACTCAGCAGAATCAGACTGAAAATCAAGCCCAGAACATAGCAGCAACGGTAGCCGCTGCAGCAGCAGCCGTAGCCGCTACAGTCGTAGCCGCTGCAGCAGCAGCCTTGCAACCTCCACCACCACTTCCAATAAAAATTGATTGGATGGCTCGATTCAGGAAGAGCGAACCGCCTATGTTCGAAGGAGGTTTCAATCCTGATGGAGCTCAGAAGTGGCTCCAAGAAATAGAGAAGGTTCTCCGTTCCTTGCAACCACCTGTTAAACAGAGAGTTCGATTAGTTGAATATATGTTGTTGGGCGAAGCTAAACATTGGTGGGAGCACCAGAGAAGGAACTTAAAAACAGCCAATCAGGCGATCACTTGGGATCTGTTCAAGATCCGTTTCCTTGGGAAATATTTTCCAGAGGACGTGAGAAGGGAGAAGGATCTATTGTTTCTTAAGCTAGAACAGGGGAGTTTGAGTGTCGGTGAATATGCGGCACAATTCGAAGATTTGATCCGTTACTCCAGTGGCTATAGAGATGCAGATGAGCGAGCTAAATGCATAAAGTTTGAGTCCGGTCTCCGAGAGGATATTCGACTTGCTTTCGAATATCAGAACATTGCAGATCTCTCTCATCTAGTCAATGTGGCGAGCACTGATGAAAAAGGGTTCAAGAGGAAGGCGGATGCAGATCGGAACAAAGCAGCTCAGAAATCTGTTGGACCTATTAGAGGCAAGGGTCCGATTCAGCGATCAGAGCCATATTCTAATCAGAAGGTTGCACCTCCAAGAGGGACAGGTCGGGCAACAATTAATTATGGTCCTGTTCCGAATTGTAAGCATTGTGGGAGGCCGCACAGAGGAGTGTGTTGGACTTTGAGCCGAAATGAGGGGCTTTGTTTTGTCTGTGGTCAGCCCGAACATTTTGCAAACAACTGTCCTAAAAGTACACTAAAAAAGGAAGTCAATGAGACTAGGGTACAGAAAACAGGTGGAAGCCAACCATTGCAGAGGGGCAAGGTGTACACACTGGATGGGGAAGAGGTGACAGATGATGATGAGCTGATCAGAGGTACTTGTCATGTTAATGGTATTTCTTGTGGTGTTCTGTTTGATTGTGGTGCAACTCATTCTTTCATTTCTGTAGACTGTATGAAGAGATTAGGGTTGTCACCTATAGAAATGCCTTATAAAATTGTCAGTTTCTACTCCTACAAATTATTCAGTAATCACATCACAAATGTGTTTGGATTGCCCACTCTGAGTCTTGGAGCGGGAATTCAAAGTAAATCTTATTTGTTTGCCTTTGACTAGACTAGATATCATTCTGGGTATGGACTAGATGACTCAGCATCATGTTTTGATTGATTGTCGTAAGAAAGCAGTTATCTTTAGTGATTCTTCTCTATCTGCCATGGAAGTGGATAAAACATCTGATGTCAGTCAAATTCCAGTAGTTTGCAAATTTTCGGAAGTCTTTTCTGCAGAGATTCCCGGATTACCTCCAAAAAGAGAAGTGGAGTTTACTATTGACCTTAAGCCTGGTACTGGTCCAATTTTTATAGCACCGTACAGAATGACGCCTCCTGAGTTAGAAGAATTGAAGAAGCAGTTAGAGGAGTTGTTGGCCAAGAAATTGATTAGGCCAAGTGTATCGCCCTGGGGAGCCCCGATTCTTTTTGTTAAGAAGAAAGACGGTAGCCTATGGATGTGCATTGATTACAGACAATTGAATGCGGTAACGGTGAAAAATAAATATCCTACGGATGATTTGCTTGATCAACTAAGGGATGCAGCAGTGTTTTCTAAGATTGACCTTCGATCGAGATACCATCAAATCCGTATCCGTGAAGAGGATATTCCTAAAACTGCATTCAGTACGCGATATGAGCATTTTGAGTATGGATTGTGATGCCTTTTGGTTTAACCAACGCTCCTGCAATATTGATGGATTATATGAATAGAATCTTCATGCCTTATTTGGATTCCTTTGTAATAGTATTCATTGATGATATTCTCATCTACTCTAAGAGTCCAAGTGAGCATGAGGAACATTTGAGGATTGTGGTGCAAGTCCTCAAACAAAAGCAATTGTATGCCAAGCTCTCTAAGTGTAGCTTCTGGTTGAGTGAAGTTCATTTTCTAGGTCATGTAATATCTGCACAGGGAATTGCTGTAGATCCCTCTAAGGTGGAAGCAGTGTTAAAGTGGGAGAGACATACAACAGTTACAGAGATCAGAAGTTTTCTGGGTATGGCAGGCTATTATCGGAAATTCATTGAAGGATTCTCCAAGTTGGCTCTTCCACTGACTATGTTAACCAGAAAAGATGTTCCTTATCAGTGGTCACAGCAGTGTGAGAGCAGTTTCCAAGAGCTGAAGAAGAGACTGACTAGCTCACCAGTTTTAATCTTATAGAACACAACCCAACCCTTTGACGTTTATTGTGACGCTTCAAAGCAAGGTTTGGGTTGTGTGCTTATGCAGCAGGGTAAAATCATAGCATATGCATCTAGATAGCTGCGACAGCATGAACAGAATTATCGAACTCATGATCTGGAGTTAGCAGCTGTTGTTTTTGCATTGAAAATCTGGAGACATTATTTGTATGGCACTAAGTTTGAAGTCTTCAGTGATCACAAGAGTCTCCGCTATCTCTTTGATAAAAAAGATTTGAATATGAAACAGAGGAGATGGATGGAATTCCTGAAAGATTATGATTTCGATCTTCAGTACCATCCTGGCAAAGCTAATGTTGTAGCTGATGCACTAAGTCGCAAGACTTTACATATTAGCAATCTGATGGTAAAGGAAATGCAACTGATACAGGAATTCAGTTATCTTAATCTGAACATCCAAATGAAGGAGAAAAGCATTGTTCTGGAGATGTTGCAAATTACAAATGAATTGATTGATTTGATCAAAGAAAGGCAGGCCGACGATTTAGAGCTTCATAAATTGCTAGAAGGAGCAGCGGGTAAAGAAGAGCCCGATTTCACAAAGGGTTCTGATGGTATCACTCGATTTAGAGGCCGAATATGCGTTCCAATGGATTTTGAGGTTCGAAGGGATATATTAGTAGAAGCTCATCAGACAAAAATGAGTTTTCATCTGGGTACAACGAAAATGTATCAAGATCTGAAGAAACTCTATTGGTGGCCAGGGTTGAAAAAGGATGTGGCGGACCATGTGTCTCATTGCTTGATTTGCCAGAAAGTGAAGATCGAGCACCAGAAACCCGGTGGTCCGTTGCGGTCACTTGATATTCCTAAATGGAAATGGGATAGCATTGCCATGGACTTTGTGTTAGGTTTACCCAGAACTGATGCAGGGTGCGATGCCGTTTGGGTTGTTGTAGATCGTTTGACGAAGTGTGCTCATTTTATCCCGGTAAATATGAAGTACAGTTTAGAAAAGTTGACGCAATTGTACATTCGGGACAAAGTGAAGCTTCATGGTGTGCCCTCCAGCATAGTATCTGATCGTGATCCTAGATTCTTATCTAGATTTTGGCAGAGTCTCCAACAGGCTTTGGGTACTAATTGAAATTTAGTACGGCTTACCATCCACAGACTGATGGACAATCTGAACGTACTATTCAGACTTTAGAGGATCTGCTGAGAGCTTGTGTGCTAGAACAGGTTGGCAGTTGGGAACAGCTTCTACCGCTGATGGAATTCACTTACAACAATAGCTTCCACTCTAGCATCGAAATGACACCCTTTGAGGCGCTTTATGGCAGGAAATGTAGAACGCCTCTTTGTTGGTTTCATATTGGTGAGAACTTGTTGACTGGACCAGACCTTGTTCAAGAGACTACTGAGAAGATCACTATGATTAAGAACAAGATAAAAACTTCTCTGGATCGTCAGAAAAACTATGCAGATAAGCGTAGGAAACCTCTAGAATTTGATGTGGGTGATCATGTCTTTCTGAGAGTGCCCCAGGAATTGGTCGGGCAACAAGTCCAAGAAGTTGACTCCACGGTTTGTTGGACCCTATGAAATTCTGGAAAGGGATGTGGCATACAGGATTGCTTTGCCTCCACATTTGGCTAGGCTTCATGATGTACTTCATGTTTCTCAGCTAAGAAAGTACATGCATGATCCCTCTCATGTGGTAGCAGTTGATGAGTTGCCATTGAAAGAAAACTACTCAGGAACTCAGGGTCTGAATTAGGCTGTTTCGCTTAAGCGGGCTAATTTTCGCTTAAGCGAGGACTTAAAAGTCTGCTCTTATTCACTTCAAACTACTACAACTTCTTTGCTACCCGTTGGATCTTGCTCAAACTTTAAGGCAAGTTTCTTAATATATCCTACTTCATATCCAACGGTGGAATTCGAGTTTTAAGCTACGAATCTTGTATTTTAAATTTCCTAAAGCTCTATGAACCTAATTCCAACTACCCTGCTGTTCACTAATTCTAACTTAATCTCTTCATTGTCTCCACCCTAAGTTTATTAACACACCAATTCAGCTTAAAATAAAATTTAGGATGTTACAATCCTCTCCCACTTACCATAATTTCGTCCTCGAAATTCGGCTCTGGAGGAAAACAACTGTGGATGAGACTCCCTCATTTTGTTCTCCAGTTCCCATGTAGCCTCTTCCACATTGTTTCTGTTCCAAATTACCTTCACCATTGGGATCTCCTTGCCTCTAAGCTGCTTAATCTGCCTATCTTCAATTCTGTTCGGGAGAACTTCGAAAGTCAGGTTTTCTTTCAATTGCAAGTCATCAACTGCTACCACATGAGAGGGATCATGCATGTATTTTCTTAGCTGAGAAACATGAAATACATCATGAAGCCTAGCCAGATGCGGAGGCAAAGCAATCCTGTATGCCACTGGTCCATCCCTTTCCAGAATTTCATAGGATCCAACAAACCGTGGAGTCAACTTCTCGGACTTGATTGCCGACCAATTCCTGCGACACTCTCACAAAGACATGATCACCCACATCAAATTCTAGAGGTCTCCTACGCTTATCTGCATAGTTTTTCTGACGGTCCTGAGAAGTTTTCATCTTGTTCTTAATCATAGTGATCTTCTCAGTAGTCTCTTGAACAAGGTCTGGTCCAGTCAACAAGTTCTGGTCCAGTCAACAAGTTCTCACCAATCTGAAACCAACAAAGAGCTGTTCTACATTTCCTGCCATAAAGCGCCTCAAAGGGTGTCATTCCGATGCTAGAGTGGAAGTTATTGTTGTAAGTGAATTTCATCAACGGTAGAAGCTGTTCCCAACTGCCAACCTGTTCTAGCACACAAGCTCTCAGCAGATCCTCTAAAGTATGAATAGTACGTTCAGATTATCCATAAGTCTGTGGATGGTAAGCCCTACTAAATTTCAACTTAGTACCCAAAGCCTGTTGGAGACTGCCAAAATCTAGATAAGAATCTAGGATCACGATCAGATACTATGCTAGAGGGCACACCATGAAGCTTCACTATGTCCCGAATGTACAATTGCATCAACTTTTCCAAACTGTACTTCATATTTACCGGGATAAAATGAGCACACTTCGTCAAACGATCTACAACAACCCAAACGGCATCGCACCCTGCAGCAGTTCTGGCTAAACCTGACACAAAGTCCATGGCAATGCTATCCCATTTCCATTCAAGAATATCAAGTGGCCGCAACGGACCACTGGGTTTTTGGTGCTCGATCTTCACTTTCTGGCAAATCAAGCAATGAGACACATGGTCAGCCACATCCTTTTTCAACACTGGCCACCAATAGAGTTTCTTCAAATCCTGATACATTTTCATTGTACCCGAATGAAAACTCATTTTTGTTCGATGAGCTTCCACTAATATATCCCTTTGAACCTCAAAATCCATTGGAATGCATATTCGGCCTCTAAATCGAATGATACCATCAGAACCCTTTATGAAATCGGGCTCTTCTTTACCCGCTGCTCCTTCTAGCAATTTCTGAAGTTCTAAATCGTTGGCCTGCCTTTGTTTGATCAAATCAATCAATTCATTTGTAACTAGCAATATCTCCAGAGCAATGCTTTTCTCCTTCATTTGCATGTTCAGATTAAGATCACTGAATTCCTGTATCAGTTGCATTTCCTTTACCATCAGATTGCTAACATGTAAAGTCTTGCGGCTTAGTGCATCAGCTACAACATTAGCTTTGCCAGGATGGTACTGAAGATGAAAATCATAATCTTTCAGGAATTTCATCCATCTCCTCTGTCTCATATTCAAATCTTTTTGATCAAAGAGATAGCGGAGACTATTGTTATCACTGAAAACTTCAAACTTAGTGTCATACAAATAATGACTCCAGATTTTCAATGCAATAACAACAGCTGCTAACTCCAGATCATGAGTTGGATAATTTTGTTCATGTTGTCGCAACTATCTAGATGCATATGCTATGACTTTACCCTGCTGCATAAGCACACAACCTAAACCTTGTTTTGAAGCGTCACAATAAACGTCAAAGGGTTGGGTTGTGTCCGATAAGATTAAAACCGGTGAGCTAGTCAGTCTCTTCTTCAGCTCTTGGAAACTGCTCTCACACTGTTGTGACCACTGATAAGGAACATCTTTTCTGGTTAACATAGTCAATGGAAGAGCCAACTTGGAGAATCCTTCAATGAATCTCCGATAGTAGCCCGCCATACCCAGAAAACTTCTGATCTCTGTAACTGTTGTGGGTCTCCCACTTTAACACTGCTTCCACCTTATAGGGATCTACAGCAACTCCCTGTGCAGATATTACATGACACAGAAAATGAACTTCACTCAACCAGAAGCTACACTTGGAGAGCTTGGCATACAATTGCTTTTCTTTGAGGACTTGCAGCACAATCCTCAAATGTTCCTCATGCTCACTTGGACTCTTAGAGTAGATGAAAATATCATTAATGAATACTATTACAAAGGAATCCAAATAAGGCATGAAGATTCTATTCATGTAATCCATCAATATTGCAGGAGCGTTGGTTAAACCAAAAGGCATCACAACATACTCAAAATGCTCATATCGCGTACTGAATGCAGTGTTAGGAATATCCTCTTCACGGATACGGATTTGATGGTATCCCAATCGGAGGTCAATCTTAGAAAACACTGCTGCACCCCTTAGTTGATCAAGCAAATCATTTATGCGAGGGAGCGGATATTTATTTTTCACCGTCACCGCATTCAATTGCCTGTAATCAGTGCACATCCGGAGGCTACCGTCCTTCTTCTTAACATCTACTCTCCCTGTGAGGGAGAGTGCACCTGCTCGACCGGGGGCTGTGCTAGCTCGATCTCAGTACCTGAAAAATATTAAGGGAGTGAGTATTGCACATGAAATAGAAAGACAGTTTCCAATTAGACATAATAACCCACTAAGCCAAACACAAGTACCAAATAGTTCACATATCACATATCTTCACTCAATCATTTCCAAGCTATACATCATTATCATTTCTTATTCCCATTATTATTTCTATTTACATCACATTTCCATTTCCTGTTTCCATTTTCCTTTTCTCATTCACATTATTCACTTATTTTCCTTTCTTTCCTCATTACTTATTTTGCTTTCTCTTTTTTTTTTTTTTTGCACACTAGGATTTTATGCACCTGCTAGGCAATTCACCGCCTACTAGGAACTTTACACCTGTCAGGACTTTATACCCATTAGGCATCACTCGTTAGGACTATGCTTATTTGTTTCCTCAATTCATTTCTCTTAACTCCAGTCCACATTTTATTATTTTTCAGGTGGTTATACAGTGAATTGATCCATTGGCACACCGACGCCTAACGATAAAATTGGACCTAACGGGCAATTGGCCCTAGCAGGCAATTCACCATCTAGCAGGGCACCTAGTGTGCCGATACTTCCAAGGATCAATCACGCTGCATTCTTTTTTATTTAGTTTTAAGTCTCATATTCTCATTTTTCCAACATACATGACTGCTCTTAATCAATAATTTAAACTCCAGATATTAAGTAACACGACAAAAATTCAACTTACACATTGTCAACCAAGCATTCAAATAATTATAAGCAACATCAAAGATTCACATTTATCACTTTCAAACATATATATATATATATATATATATATTACACTTAACTTATTATTTATTTACTAATTTCAACTAGGGCTCAACTCTTTTATTTACCTAAATTAATTTATTATTATTGTTCTCTACCTTAGGGTTCCCTAATCACTACACAACACACTTAAACCTTAATAAAGCATTATATACTAACTAGAAACCATTTTCTAAGACAAGCCAATATCCACCCCCTTACCTCAAATGTGATGAGATAAGGATATTTTCTTTTGCCCTAGCTTTAGAACCTTGGAACCTTGAATTTCCTTAGCCTAGCTTGCCACCTCAAGAGAGTCAATATCTAATAGTGATGAATAACCCTATTGTGATTGTTGTACTTGGGAAGTGAGTTCTCCTATCCGATGTGGAAGTGGGTGAAGCATTTGATGTCAGTCAAATTCCAGTAGTTTGCGAATTTCCAGAAGTCTTTTCTGCAGAGATTCCCGGATTACCTCCAAAAAGAGAAGTGAAGTTTAGTATTGACCTTAAGTCTGGTACTGGTCCAATTTCTATAGCACCGTACAGAATGGCACCTCCTGAGTTAGAAGAATTGAAGAAGCAGGTAGAGGAGTTGTTGACCAAGAAATTGATTAGGCCAAGTGTATCGCCCTTGGGAACCCCGATTCTTTTTGTTAAGAAGAAGAACGGTAGCCTCCGGATGTGCACTGATTACAGGCAATTGAATGCGGTGACAATGAAAAATAAATATTCGCTCCCTCGCATTGATGATTTTCTTGATTAACTAAGGGGTGCAGCAGTGTTTTCTAAAATTGACCTCCGATCGGAATACCATCAAATTCGTATCCGTGAAGAGGATATTCCTAAAACTGCATTCAGGACGCGGTATGGGCATTTCGAGTATGTTGTAATGTCTTTGGGTTTAACCAACGCTCCTGCAATATTCATGGACTATATGAATGGAATCTTCATGCCTTATTTGGATTCCTTTGTAATAGTATTCATTAATGATATTCTCATTTACTCTAAGAGTCCAAGTGAGCATGAGGAACATTTGAGGCAACCTCATTAAAACAGGTTGCATTCATTCAAAAATCAATATTCTACAAGTTCTAACACATACATTTAAAGGCATATAATCTAAAAGCTCAAAATAAACTCAACTTAGAAAAATAATCATATTTTTCCTATTTATATCAAATCTGCACAGCAACATAATTTTCCAATAAATATTTCATTCATTTCAAAACTTATGTTTTCCTACCATACATTAAACTAATCACTTATACACATAAACACATCACAAATACACATAAAATATTACTTTAAATCACACGGCCCTAATAAAAATAAATTTTCCAGATTTAAAATAAATTTTCCAGAATTATTTCTTTTCACTAAAAATCATTTATTTAATTATTATTTCATGAAACTACATCAAAGAATCAAGGTTCAAACATCATATAATTACATAGGCACTTAGAACAATCAAAATAATATACGTATCCTATTAATAGAAAAATTTCGGCCATATCAAACTAATAAAAACAGTAACCAAATTATTTTTAACATAATCACATATTAACCATTATAATCAAATATAAACAAAGAATGAATCATACCCATAAACATCAAACAAATATAAAATATTCCTTTTGAAAACATATAGGCCTCACGGCCTACCTAGCAAAACAAAAATTTTTTTTTTTACAGTAATTTCAAAATACAATTTTGTTTATTCATCAAATGATTATTTTCTTTAAGAATTCATGATAAAACATCAAACATTCATTATTCAAAAATTTCAAAAATCACTTAAACAAGTTCATATGAATTAAATAAAATTTTCCACTTCCATATTTCATCCTCAAATATTTGACCATCATAAGGAAATAAAAAAGGGAAACTTTGTTTCTTTAAACCTCTTTATAAGTCCCTTTTATTCCTTATTCACATGACTATAAACAAAAATTCCCAAACACTTAAAATAATTTCAAATCTTCATGTTATAGTTCATAAAATAGAGAAAGAACTCAAGAACATAAAGCTTACTGTTGTTTATGAAAAATCAGAAAAGAAAACTTAAAACAAAATAAATCCATTAGATTATAAGTTATTAGAAATACCTTTCAATGAACAATACTTCTATGATGTGCAAATCTTCTCCTCCCTTGCTCCTTGGATGCCACGCCCAAACACCCTTCTTCCTAGGTTTCTCTTAATTTTATTTTTTTCTCTCTTATTTCTTAGGTTTGATTTTTGTGTAAAAATGCCAAGGTTCCAAGACCTTTTTATATAGGAAGTAAAAATTGTCTTCTCACCCCAAAATGGAATAAGTCACACGTTTTTTTATGGCTTGGAAAAAAGGCAAATTTTACTTCTTTACTTGGCCATCAAGTTGAAATCATAGGAATTCTAATTTTTATTAAAGCCTTGCACCAAAAATCATATACTTTTGAATTTCAAATATTCCTTCACAAGTTTAAAAATTGAAATACTTCCTCTCTGACCAGACTTGATAGGCGTGTACATACTTGGGCAAGAAGGCAGAATTTTGCATCATTAATTTGTCACCTTCATCAACCAATCAAATAATATTCTAATAATTTAAAATTCAAAATAAAAAAAATGCTAAATCTGGACGGTGCATCCAATGAGAGTTCAGAACATAAACTTTCTATGCAAGTAAAAATATCTCTTGGTCAAGGAGTCCATTAATGACTTAAAAATGCATTCCCAAGTTATTAATTATAAAAATTCGAATTCTACAATGGCAAGAATAAAAATTCAAAATCTCCAGAATAAATCCAAAACTTTACATTTTCATAATCTACATTTCAATACGATCGTTTTGATATAAAATTTGTAATGTTTTGACTTACAGTTAAAAAGATATGAATTTTCGAAGTTATGACACTATAACCCTTCAAATATTCTTTCATTCCAAACATAAATCCAATAACACTTTAATAATAAAATACTATACTTAATAAAATATTTTCTTGCAAAAATTCATATTTAGAATTATTCAAGGAAAATATTTTATCACATACTTATATATATATATATAATATAATTAATTCCAATATTTTCAAAAGAAACCAAAATACCATAAATCATCAATAAATTAATTATATTAAAAATAAAAGATAGTAACATAAATAAATTGGGCCTAAATTGAGGGTCTCACAGAAGCTGTAAAAGGCAAAGAAGTAGAGGCAAGAGAAGGAGAGGACATTTGAGAAGGTGGAGTTGCATTAACTGTAGGAGAAGATGCTGAAATAGGAAATGAGGTAGTAATAGATGGAGAAGAGGAAGAAGATTGCTGAAGAACAGTAAGAGGTGTAGGAATATGTGAAGATGAAGAGGAAATAGGAAATGGATCCTTTTGATAAGGAAATGAAAACTCATCAAAAACCACATCTTTAAAAACATTCATTCTCCCAGATGTAGACAAACACTTATAACCTTTATGACTAGGTGAATATCCTAGGAAAGTACATGGAGAAGACCTAGGTTGAAGTTTGTTCTTTGTATAAGGTCGGAGGCATGGGTAGCAAGTGCAACCAAAAACCTTAAGAAATTTATAATCAGGGACGGAATTGAATAGGAGAATATGAGGAACAGCACCCTGAACAGAAGAACTAGGTAACCTATTAATGAGGTAAACAACACTAATAAAAGCATGATCCCAAAATTATGTGGGCAAAGAAGCTTGTGCTAGCATAGTCAAACCCATTTCTACTGTATGTCGATGTTTTCTCTCAATTACACCATTTTAGTAATAGTACGAATTAGTAATAAATGATTGAGACTAAGAATAGTGTTTGGACAAAGGAAGAAGGAAAAACACTGGTACCAATCCCTGTTACAGGTATACCTGAACAGTTTCCCATAAAGATCTGATCTTGACAAGTGAGATTAGACTTATTTGCTATGTTGGCGGGGTCAGAGATCAAATGATGAGTAGCCCCGGAGTCAGGGTACCAAAGTTGAGAGTTATAAACCTGAGGCTCAACCAGCATAGCTTGAGGCTGAGGTCTAACAGCAGGAAACAAAGCTTGAGGAGCCCATGAAGTTGGACCAGGGCCAAGTATTGACTGAGGAACCCTCTGACGAAAATTCTGAACAGGCTGAAGAGGAAAAGGCTGATAAGGCATATAGAAAGGAGCTGCAGGATACTTAGGAGCAAAAAAATAAGACTGCACAGGGTGAACCGACTACTGAGTCTTTTGGCCTTTCTGACCCTACTGCTGAGACTTATTCTGCGCACCAGAATTCATGACAATATCAAGTCTGTTCCAACACTTAAGAGCCTCAGGGCCAGGCTTGTCACATAGCTGACACCTCACACGATTCCTACTACACTTGCCTTTATTAGATTTGCCTTTAAAACCACTAGTTTTAGATCTAGAGGAAGCCTCAAAATCAAGATTATCACTATCTTCATTATCAGTATCAAAAGGATTAGTAGTTTTAGGTTTAGACACTACTGGAGCAGGTGCAGCAGATGACTGAGAGTAACCATAACCAGAAAACTGATTTGGAAAATAAAACAAACCCTGTTGCAATGGATTAGTAACCTAATTCACAGTCTGAGACAACTGAGGCTGCATAGGCATCTGAGGCTGCACTGGCAGTTGTCTGAGAAGCATGAGCAACATTCACTTGTGATGCAGATAGATCAGGAGGTTTCTGTGCTTGAGTGAGATGAACAAAGAATGCATCATTAACAACAGGAAGCATTCTCTCCAAATAAGCCTCTTGTTGCACAAGATGAGCTTCAAGAGCACCTACACTGAGAGGTTCATCACGAATGAGGATGGAGGTGACAAAAGTCTCATATTCAGGTGGTAATCCATCTAATATAACTCTGACTTGTTCCTTTTGAGTTACTATTTCTCCAACAACAACCAGAGAAAATGAAAGAGTCTTTATTCTAGATATAAATTCTGAAACACTTTGGCAGCTTTTCTTCGACGCACGTCATTCAGACTGAAGCATCTAACAGCAAGCCTTGAGAAGAGTGTGAAAGTAGTTGTGTAATTCATCCCAAATTTGAAAGGAATGCACACAGCCAAGGACTCTGGACTGCACAGTTTCAAACAGAGACTGCAGTAACCAAGAAGCAAGATATTGATCTTGCTCTTCCCAATTGAGATAGTTAGGATTGACACGATCAAATTCACGATCGACTTCAGTGAGATATTTCACTGGAATTTGAAGATTAACAACAAACCTCTGAAGTCTGTGAGACAGAAACACAGCTTCTACTTGTTGTTTCCATAGCATATAATTTTTGTCAGTTAATTTGGCAGAAATAGAGTGCGAAAAAGTAATAGGTTTAAACACAGTAGTTATTGGAGTAGGTTGAACTGAAGAAGAAGGAGGAGAGAAATTTTCAAAAGCCATATCTTCAATCCTGAGAAAAACGCAGAAACTGGATGCGATTTGAGAGAGATGAATCGCACAAGAGAGAACTTTTAGAAACCACAATCGCACACTGAGAAATGCTGAGAATCACAATCGCACAGTGAGAACTTGAAGAAATTACAATCGCATTGCTGAAAAATTTCTGGAGATCGCAATCGCATTCGTGAGAAGTTGCAGATTGAGTTTCTGGAAGAATCGAGAGAGAGAGAGAGGCGATTCACACTTGCAGAAGAGAGAGAGGGGATCGAAAAACCCTAGAAGCTCTGGATACCAATGTTAGAAAGTGAGAAGAGTGAAAAACTGAATATTATTGAATAATAGTAGTTACAAAATGATGATCATTTTCAATTTTATAGAAGTTGATGGTAACTAACTATGACAGCTGTCAACTTATCTCTAATACAAAGGTTACTTAAGTTATAAAGTTAACTACTCTAATAATAACCAATATAATTTAATGATAATAATATAATAAATTGAATTACAAACCGTTTGAGTGATCTTATTAGCCTCGTGATGTTGCACAATCTCCTTTATAAATTTCATGACATAGTAGCCATAATCAATCCCATTTGCTTGCTTGGGAACCTATAAAACACAATTAAAACAAAAAACAGGGAACAAACTAGCATCATACAATCCTAGAAACAAATAAAACGGAACAAACTTGATGAGTCTCATGCAACTAGTCTATAAAACAAATCAAATGGAATAGTGAAGAAACCAAAACAGTGAACAAAAAAAGTCTACTTAGCAGGTTACATATCTCATTGGAACATGATCCACTACCAAGTTAATGGCACATTATTTATCCCATGATGATTCAAAATACCTTATAATTTCCAAACTTGTGGCTCTCGTTTAAAGAATCTTACACCCTGTATCTGTATATTATGCCCTGGATAATATTTTGTTTTTATGGTACTGGTTGAATACAGTGCCAACTTAATTATATGCCATATCAAAAAACAAGTGAACAAAATTACTCTCCTAGCATCATACAATCCAGGGAACAAATCAAATATGAACAAACTTGATGAATCTCATGCAACTATTCTCCTTCATATAATTAAAACAGTGAACAAACCTTAATTTCAGTACCAACTATCACAATTAATCACAATTAAAATAGTGAACCTTAAGAGTCTACTCAACAAGCATCACAATACTGTCAGTACCAAATTACTGAGAATTTGAAATAACGTAAAGGAAGTTATTTTGTATATACCTTAATGTTTGCCCATTGAAATGGTTTGTGTAACTCTCTTTGGGTGTATATGCCCCTATTCGTTCCACGGTATGCAATGATAGCTCTATCAAAATAAATTAGTCAATATGTTTGTGAGAAATGTGAACAGATGAGAGAAGTTTAAGGAGAGAATGGCAAGGATTTTCAATCATTAATGTTGGTTAATGTTAATCATAGAAAACCAAAATCCTAGTTGTTAGGAAAACAAGGATTACCATTGTTTTATTAGTTGTTGAGGCATTATAAATACGTAGAAACTCAACCTTGTAAATCAATCCATTTTTCACATAAGAAAGTTATACTTTAATGTGTTATTCATTTCCTTCATAGTAGTTATTTATTTTTAATCCAAAATAGTGTCTTATCATTTGTGAGATATTGGTTTCATACAAACTAATAGAAGCCAAATTTCCGCTGCATACAAGAGCTTTAACAATTGGTATCAGTGGTAAAATTTGTTATTTTGAAAAAATATTTATAATAGCTTCTACAAGTGGAACGGTGAAACTTGGAAAATATGAAATTGAAAAGTTCGATGGGAAAAATGATTTTTCCTATTGGAGGATGCAAATGAAAAATTTGCTAATTTCACAAAAGTTGCACAAAGCGCTAGCTGGAAAAGAACAAAAACCTGAAGATATGAAGAACGACGATTGGGAAGAGTTAGATCTTGAAGCACGAGCAGACATAATCTTGTGCCTTGAGAGGGATGTTGCATTCTTGGTCGATGAAGAAGCTAAATGCAATGAGATTAATGCTAAATGGATGCTTGATTCGGGAGCATCACACCATATGTGTCCAAACAGAAAGTGGTTTACAACTTATCAAAGTTTGGATGGTGGCACGGTTTTGATGGGAAATGATCATGTCTGCAAGACTATCCCAGATATTGGGTTAGGGACTATCCGAGTCAAGATGCATGATGGAACAATAATAACCTTGAAGGACGTGAGACATATCCCAGATTTGCGAAAAAACCTTGTTTCTCTTGGATTATTAGAGAAAAATGGTTGCAAAATAGTCATAGAGAATGGAGTATTAAAAGTAGTTCGTGGTAATCTTTATCCTCTTTTGGGGACAACTGTTACATGTGATTTAGCAGTTGGAATCAGTGAAAGTAAAAACCAAACAGAATGTACGAGAATATGGCATATGCGCCTTGGGCATAGGTCGAAAAAAGGTCTACCATTGCTTAGTGGACAAGATTTGTTAAAGAACATGAAGAAGCCACAAATGGAGTTTTGTGAGCATTGTGTATACGGAAAAGCACACAGGGTGAAGTTCTCTACAAGCAAGCACAAGATGTTTGGGGTCCAGCTAAAGTTTCTTCCAAGGGTGGTTCTAGATACTTTGTTACATTTGTTGATGATTATTCTAAATATGCTTGGATTTATTTCCTCAAGCAAAAGAATGAGGTATTCGACATATTCAAGCGGTGGAGAGCAATGGTTGAGAACAGAACAAGTACAAAGTTGAAAATTGTGCGGTCCGATAATGACACAGAGTACACAGAAGAAGCTTTCAAGGAGTTTTGTGATCAGAAAGGCATTGTATGACACTGGACCGTCAAAGACACGCCACAACAGAATGGAGTCGTGGAAAGACTGAACTGTACACTACTTGAAAAAGCAAGGTGTATGCTCTCTAATTTTGGGTTAGGCAAAGAATAGTGGGCAGAATCGGTTGCTACAACTTGTTATATAGTGAATCGATCCCCACATTCGTATTTAGATGGTGACACACCTTATAGGGTGTGGTCAGGGGAACATGCAGATTACAAGAGACTTAGAGTCTTCGGGTGCGTAGCTTATTATCATGTCAAGGATAACAAGCTTGATGAAAGAGCAAAGAAAACAATATTCTTGGGGTATCCCAAAGGTGTTAATGGATATCGTTTTTGGAGTATAGAGGATTCTAAATTTATAATTAGTAGGGATATGACCTTTGATGAAAGATCCATGGTAGCTTTGTCTAAAGCTATGGTGCAAAATGGTGGTGATGTTGGGATGATTTTAAATACTCAAGTAGTGAAGATAGAATCTAGAGACCAACCAGATTCTAGTCATGTTCAGGTGGAGCATCCAGTCGTCACCCAACATTAAGAGGATGATGAGCTTGATCATGAGGAGGTTCAGCAGGAAAATGCACATGTTTTATGATTTGGGTCCAATATATGATGTTTTTGAAGGATAATTGACCCCCTTTGACTAGGTTTTTGGATTGTTTCTTAAGTAATTTAGGAAAAGATTGAGTTTTTAAATACTAATGATGAGAATGAGATCCTTGAGGATTTTGTACCGTTTTGGTCTTAGTTTCAGGTATTGGAGGCTTAATTTCGTGACTTTGGCAAAGGAAAGAGATAGAAGCTTCGAAACCATGAGATTGGCAGAGAAGGGCAGAACGGTGATTTTCAATCCACGCGCGCTCAAGCACCGATGGTTGCACGCTCAAGCATTCAGGGTCTTCTGTTTTAAAAATGGGGTCAGCAGGATCAGTTCTCATAGGGAGCTCAGGCGCGCGACGATAATATTAGAAGATAGAATTTCAATCTTTTTGGGATTTGTTTAGGGATTTGTTTTAAGACTTTTTAAATAGGATTCATTAGGTTTTGGGGAGTTAGTTCCCAGAGTTTAGAGAGATTGAGAGCTTGGAGGCAAACACAGAGATTGAAGATCATCAACGGAGGAATCCACTTTGGTGATTGGAGATTAGTGGTAACTTTATGTCTCTTGTCATGAGTTTCCCTATCCTATTTTGTTTCTCTTCTCCCATTATAAGTAACTAAACTCCTTATTAGGAATATGGTGGATTTGTATGGATTTTGAATAGTTTTCCTAAGGAAGATGTTATTCACGCCCATTACATTACTACTTACACCCACTTTTTATAATTTTTTTGCACTAACTTGTCAATATTATCCTTATCCTACTACTCACACCCATATATATTACTTACACCCTACTCTTATTATTTACACTCATAATCCTAAAAACCCATGTATCACTACTCACCCTATATGTCACTACTCACACCCACCATCTTAATCACAAAAACCTTCCTCACCCAAAACCATGCTAACCAAAACATTTTAGAGAATTTCATAGTTTGTTGTTTTTAATCCAAAGGTAACCTTCTTCTTATCTTTCATTCTTTCTTTTGTTGATGTGTTTGTCACAAATTACAGGAGATCTTCATCGTTTTCATTTGGATACCAAACCGTCCGTTGCTAATTTCTATACGTCTTATGCCTTTTCTTCACTCTTTCCACTTCAATCACCTATTTTGAATTATAGTACTAAATTTTATTACGAAAATTAATAATATTTTTTTTCACCATTGTGATCTTATTATTCACTATCATCATTTTTCATCTATCTTGACCTTGGTTACTCATACTGTACAAGTAGTTCAACAATTTATGTTCAAAATTTTATTACGAAAATTAATAATATTTTTTTTCACCATTGTGATCTTATTATTCACTATCATCATTTTTCATCTATCTTGACCTTGGTTACTCATACTGTACAAGTAGTTCAACAATTTATGCTAACATTTGGGGTTTTTTTTTAATTTTTTTTCACATTTATCCAAATTTTGTGATAGAGCATCTAATTGTTTATTGTAATTTACTACTTCCATTGCAGCAGAAAAAGATACCAAAAGAAAAAAATCTTCTATCTACCTATCTACTATATATTTGAGCGTAAACTTGTGGTTGAGAAGATATAGGTGAACGTAACAGAGAAAAAAACAAAGAATGTGGGTGTGTGAAGAAAAAGGAAAGGTTCAAAGAGAAGTAATAGGTATAAGTAAAAATTGAAGAGAATAGTTCAAATTTAAGAAAGATTGTGAAGAAGGGTAATATTGGTAAGTAGCCATAAAATATTTTAAAAGCCGGTGCGAGTAGTAATAAAACGGGTGTTAATAACATCTCCCTTTTCCTAATTATGAATTAATGTTTTTCATTTAAATCAATTGTTTGATTGTGCTTTAATTGTTTTACATAAAAATTTGCAGTTTTATGATTGGTAGTCTGATTCTTCAATTGAGAGATTAGGGATTAGATCCGGCCTTGCATTCAAACTTTATAATTGCCCAACTCATAGAGATACTTTTGGGAATTGTATAACTTTAGTAATTCCAACGTTCTTAATTAATGATTATTAAACTAAGATTTACTTAAGAGATTAAGGAGTATGGTTTAATAATAAACAGTAATTGTTTGAGACATCAGTTTTTACTAATTCTGGAATCGTTGTTGATTTAAGGAAAAACGAAAATTCATAAGTAGGTAACTACAATCCTACAATGAAACCATGTTCATAGCCGTTTCCCCAATTATTTTACAACCATCTTTTATTTTCTTTTTGTCATTTAATTCAGTGCAACTCTTAAATCAAATAATTCAAACTCAAGTTTCACTTGGTAATTACAATTAGGTGAGTATTATTAGAAACAATTTCAATCCTCGTTGAAAATGATACTTTACTTCTACTCTATTACTTGTACGATTTGGTATACTTGCCAGAAAATCAACATTTTACAACAGCAGCAAAATTCTTCGGCAACCACTAGGCCAAAGAGGAGTTATAAACCAGTTCAGATGTTTGGATCAAACAAACCTCTGAGGCATTGCAGGCTGGTAAACTTGGTTGAATATGCACTCTCTGGAGGATGATGAGCCAGTCACATTTAAACAAGCTATCAAAGACAAGAATAGGGAGAGTCGGTTGGTTGCTATGGAGGAAGAGATGCAATCTCTCCATAAGACAAGACATGGGAGGTAGTCCCATTGCCAATAGGAAAGACTGCTATTGGTTGTAAGTGAGTGTATAAAACAAAAGAAGATCCTACCAAGTCTGATAAAATAAGGTATAAAGTTAGGCTAGTGGCCAAGGGTTTTGCACAGAAAGGTGTTGATTACAATGAGATCCTACCAAGTCCGGTGATAAAACATACTTCTATACGAGTGCTATTGAGTCTTGTTGAACATGGAGATCTTGAGCAGGAACAACTCGATGTAAAGACAGCCTTCTTAAATGGTGAGTTGGACGAGGAAATCTATATGAATCAACATGAGGGATTCAAGATTGAAGGTAAAGAAAGTCAAGTACGTCGCTTGAGGAAATCACTTTATGTATTGAAGCAATCTCCTCGACAGTGGTACAAGTGATTTGATTCCTTTATGTTAAATAAAGGTTTCTCCAGAAGTAATTGTGATTGTTGTGTATACATTCGTAAACTTTGTGGAGGATATCATATTTATCTTCTATTATATGTGGACGACATGCTCATTGCTTCTAGGAGCAAAGTGGAGATAAATACATTAAAAACTCAACTAAGGGAAGAATTTGGACAAAAGATTTGGGCGCTGCAAAGAAAATACTGGGTATGTAGATTAGAAGAGAGAGACCAAACCAAAAATTGTTGTTGAGCCAGAAAGGCGACATCAAGCGGGTTATTAAAAGGTTTGGGATGAAATGTGCTAAGTCAGTATTGACTCCATTGGCTCCGCATTTTAGACTCTGGTAAACAATCTCCCGCTACAGCAAAAAATAAGGCATACATGGATAATATACCATATGCTAGTGCAGTTGGAAGTTTAATATACGCCATGGCGTGTACACGTCAAGATATTTCACCAGTGGTTAGTGTTGTTAATAGGTTCATGGCAACAGGTAAGACACATTGGGAGGTAGTGAAATGGATTTTGAGGTACTTGAAAGGTACCGTAAACACAGATTTATGCTTTGGTGGAGAATCATGTCAAGTTAGCGGTTTCGTTAATTCAGATTATGCTGGTTATTTAGATAAACGACGATCTACTACTGGTTATGTGTTTAAAATACATGGTGCTCCAGTCAGTTGGAGATCGATGTTACAAACTACAGTGACACTATTTACTACAGAGGTCGAGTACATGGCCGTAGCTGAAGGTGTAAAGGAAACACTGTGGTTGCAGGGTCTTTTACATGATTTGGGGTTGAAGCGAGATGTTGTGGATATAAGTTATGATAGTCAAAGTGCGATTCATTTGGCTAAAAATCAGGTTCATCATGCTTGTACCAAGCATATAGATGTGAGATATCATTTTGTGCGTGACATTATCGAGGAAGGTAATGTTTCTTTGTCAAAGGTGCACAAAAATGAAAACCCCGCATACATATTAACCAAAGTTATGTCAGGAATCAAGTTCAAACATTGTTTGAAATTGTTAAACATTGACCCATGCTAGGCATTACATGGAAAAATAAATGGAACTACAATTGGTTTGATCCCAGTCAAAGGGTACGTAGGTAATCATTATAAAAAATGATGCAACCGGATATCGATTACACAATTTGTTCGTCCAAAATTTGAAAAAAAAATTCTCAAATTATGAACGAGGTAGAGAATTGTGAGAAATGTGAACGGATGAAAGAAGTCTAAGGAGAGAATGACAAAGATTTTCTATCATTAATTTTGGTTAATGTTAATCATAGAAAACTAAATTCCTGGTTGTTAGGAAACAAGGATTACCATTTTTTTTTTATTTATTTGTTGAGGCATTATAAATACGTAGAAACTCAACCTTATAAATCAATCCATTTTTCACATCAGAAAGTTATACTTTAATGTGTTATTCATTTCCCTTAGTGATTATTTATTTTTAATCCAAAATAGTGTCTTATCATTTATGAGATATTGGTTTCATACAAACTAATAGAAGCCAAATTTCGGCTGGCTCTAACAATTTTGATAATAATAATCACATACATATACACTTACGCACAAGCAATTATATGTGCAATAAAAAAAGCACATGTACTTACAAATTAAATAGGTCTATCATATCCCTGTGTGATTGAGATCTCAACCAGGACAAAGAATTCAAGTAGCAGATTGTCTTCGCGATGACATCGATCATAAGCAACACCCAATGAAAACTAACCCACATTATCAAGGGCCAAAAATTATTTCCCTTTATCATTTTTATTAGCTGTTAGCACACTATGTAGTCTTTGGCCGAAGGCAAATGAGTGCAATGAGGTGAGAGGAATGAGAACTTCTTTGTCAAACGAAGGGTAAGCGCCAACTTTTCATACAAAGACCTTAATATAAAGTATAACACAAATAAAAGATTTTAAATAATGGCAAAAACAAAACAAGTGGGACATAGGTGGAGGTGTATGATGGTATCAGATAAAAAAATGTTTGCTTGAGGGCTATGTTATTTGGAACATTTAATGATTTTCCCGCGTATGGTAATTTTTCAGGGCACCGTATCAAATGACAGTTTGCATGCCCTACATGTGGAGAAGACACATGGAGAAGACACATATAGCATATGGTTGGAACATTTTAAAAAGCATGCATATTTTGACCATCGGAGATTTTTGCTTTAAAAAACATCATTACCAAGGGTGGAGAGAAAAGTGTTTAATGGCAACACAAAGAACGTATTGCTCCTCCATTGTTGACGGTAGAGGAGGCATTTGAACAAGTAAAAGACTATTGTGAAAAATTTCGGAAAAAGGTAAGAGTTCAATTTTGTGGCTAATACCATGTTGGAAGTCCTTACTTGTGATACATTTACTGGATCTTATGCATATTCAAAAAAAAAATGTTTTCGATGTTGTCTATAATACATTAGGCAATGTGGCAGAAAAGATTAAGGATGACCTCAATCTACGTAAGGGCATGGTTAGTATGGGAATCAGAAAATAATTAGCACTAGTCATGTAGGGAAAACGTAAGTATTTACGTCCCGTAGATAAAAACGTTTTTCTTAAGTGTCTTGGTGGAGTAAAAGTTCCATCGCGGTATTCTTCAAACATTCGGAACCTTGTATCAACAAATGACCTAAAGTTAAAAGGTATGAAACTCATGACCTCATGGGACATTTGCTATCGATAGCTATACGCTCCATTTTGCCCAATTTTGCCCAAGAAGGTTCGAATTATCATTACTAAATTGTGCTTCTTCGGCTATTTGTAGTGAAGTGATAGATGTAATACCCCGATTTCGAGACTTATGGTTAATATTGAACTCTTCTTTCATCTTGTGTTAACTTCAACAAAACATTTTCCGAAATTTTTCTCATGAATATTTTACTTGTTCAAACACCTCATCTCCGGTCAACAATGAAGGAGTACTACGTTCTTCTGTGTTGCCACTAAACGCTTTTCTCTGTCTCGGTAACGACGTTTTTAGGCAAAAATCTCCGATGGTCAAGATAGGCATGTTTTCTAAAATGTTCCAACCATACGCTATCTGTGTCTTCTCCACATATAGGGCATGCAAACTACCCGTTGACACTGTGCCCTGACAAATTACCATACGCCGAAAAATCGTTAATTATTCCAAATAACATAACCCTCAA
This sequence comes from Crotalaria pallida, assembly GCA_037953625.1. Lineage (NCBI taxonomy): Eukaryota > Viridiplantae > Streptophyta > Magnoliopsida > Fabales > Fabaceae > Crotalaria > Crotalaria pallida. Next base: position 23,624,827 of record CM075654.1, read on the forward strand.
GCAAAAATTTTCTTCTCTGAGACCATCATACGGCTCTACACCTATGTCCCACATTCGCATCAAATCTTCAATTAGAGGAGCCAAGTATACGTCAATATCATTTCTTGGTTGTTTAGGCCCAGAAATTAACATAAGACATCATCATGTACTTATGCTTCATGCATAGCTGGGGGTGGTCATAGACCGGATTTTCTGAAAATCTAACAAGTCCATATAAATAAAATTGGACTTCTGAACCAAACTTGTTTTGTTTAATAAATTGGTTTTGGATCAGTTTTGAACCGGTTCGAAATTCTAAAAATCGGTTCATAATCTAAAACCAGTTTAAAACCGGTTTATAATTTAAAACCAGTTTTTTATACAAACCGGATCAAAAACCGAATTTTAAAACCGGATTTTCTTTAAAAACTGATCTATAAATTGGATTTTCATTAAAAAAACAATTTTTTAATAGATTTACACACAAATTGGTTTTAAAAACTAATTCCTATTGGATTATCATAAACTGGAATCAGTGTGAAAACACACATTACACATAAATGGAATTTATTATCTTTGTCCTTTTGTGAAAATGGATGTCACTAAGAAGAGTTAGGTGAAGAAGTAGTAAAGGAAGAAGAGGATCTTTCAAATGTAGGGGAAGAATCGAGATCCAGAGAAATGGAGAGGATCTTTCCGGCGCCGGAAGCAACGAAGCAAGTTGGAGAGATGACGAAATGGGAGATCCAATTAGGGGCTGCAACAAGAGGGAGGATCTGATCGAGACCCCAGATGCGGCTGCAACGTTGGCGCTAGATGCAACAACAGCGCTGGCCCTAACCCGTCCAGCAGTAGCAATGGCAGTGGCGCGCTAGCCCTAACTACCCAAACAGCAGCAGAGGCGAGCCACAACACCTAGCCGTAGAAAGGGCATGACTGAGCGGAGGGAGATTGAGGAGAATAGAGAACTCGTAATAGATTTTTACAAATTGGACTAGATTGGGTATCCATTTTAACATGTTGAGTTTTATCCAATCCATATGAAATTGGATTAGATCTAAATCTGAAAAAATAAAACTGGATTTTTATGGATTGGTTTAGTTCAGTTCAGGTTTGGTTCAACTGAACCGAATTTTTTGAACACCCTTATGCATAGCCATGGAGAAAGGTTATATATCATCAAAATCATCGGCCAACTACTGTAAGAATTACTTTGAATGCCATGGGGATTCATTCCGTCCGTAGACTTTGCAAGGCGTAAGTTTCTTTTTTCATGACCAAAATCAGGGTAATCATCATCAAACTTTGCCCATTGTGGAGAATCGGCAGGGTGCCGCAACTTGCCATCTTTAATCCTTTCATCATAGTTCCATGTCAGGTGTTTTGCATCTTCTACACTACGATACATGCGCTTGAATCTTGAAATTATGGGAAAGTCCCATGTCACCTTCTCAAGAGTGGATGCCACCTTCTCTAGAGTTAATGGCTGCTTCTTATATCGCAGGGAATTACATTTAGGACAATTGTCTAAAGCTTCACATTCATTCTGATATAAAATGCAAACATTTGGGCAGGCATGTATCCTCTCATAGCCCATGCCAACGATGCCAACGATGCATAATATTAGTTTAGCATCATACGTTGGACTCGGAAGCACATTACCCTTTGGTAACATTTGCTTCTATAGCTCAAGTAAATCAATTAAGCTTTTATCAATCCATCCATTGGTTGCTCTCAACTTATACAACATTATCACTGCTCCCAATCTTGAGAACTCGCTACCATCATACAATGGTGTATCTGCATCACTTTGCAACCTATCGAACATTTCAGGACGATCTCGGAGATCCTCTTCAACCACATTTACAATATCTTCCAAGCGATCATCCTCATTGTCCATAGCTATATCGGTAACATTTAAGGCATAACTTTGATAAGTGAAATCCGCTCTACTCTCACCATGTTTCACCCAACGTGTATAACTTTGATCAATTCCATAAGACATTAGATGACCTTGCAAGTCAGCTTCATTAACAAAACTTCCATGGCAACATTGTAGACAAGGACATAAGATTCTATTGCGGTTTTTTTGCAATGTTAACTACAAAGTTAACAAATTCTTTGACCCCTTCCTCGTATTCGGATGAAAACCGACGAGCTTTCATCCATTTTCGATCCATATTAATCTACGGAAATGTTTAAAGGATTATGATTAGAGAAAGGTAAAACTAAAGAGGATAAGGCATCTATAGATTTCAATAGCACAATGCACTACATCATAATCCAACATGACAATGACGCTACACATTATTTCCTTCTAACATCACCCATCACTTCATTTGGGATGAAACTTTGGATTGAAATATTTCAATTAAAAAACTTCTTTCAACTCAAATACTTAAAACCTAGACGACAAACATGGTTAATTACTCCAAACTTGAAGTGAGAGTAATGGTTAGTACATTATTGTTTTATCTTCTTCTAGGCATAAGCTACTTTCCTCAAGTGTTCTTAAATAAGAGATGTTGAATTGAAAGGTTTAGGTTAAGGAAGAGGAAAAGAGAGGATAGAGAATCAAAATAATATAACAATAATGTTAATCTGATATTTTTGAAATTATTCAAAAGTACAAAGGATTGGTCCTATTTATAGGCCAATAGCAAGAGCCAAATAGAATCCTAATATAATTACTCATAATGACATAATTGATCCTAACTTGATTACCTATAATGATAGAATCAATCACAATCAATTCCATGATATGTAAAATATTACTAGATCTTTCTAGATATTTTAACAAGAGCTTTCTATCAAGCATAATTCTTTCTAAATACCTAAAAATGATACGACAATCCATAAAGAATAAAAAATACAACGGTGTCATTTGATTAAAGCAGTGATCCCACCTAATGGAGAGAAAAGGAAGTTTCAAGTGAATACGAATCATAAAAGAAGCGCTATGTGAGGTAAAATGTGTTGAAGGCCATATCTAAAATTATGCCAAAAGGCACTTTAGTGGATCTACCAATTTAATTTCAACTTAGATATGTTACATAGTTAAGATATAGGACAGCAAGAAGCAATCTGAAAAAACTATTAGGAGCTCAATTTCGGAGACACTTACCAACGGCCTCAATCAGCAGCAGGATTATTTTACTGTGATTTACAAACTACTCCCAAAAAGTATGAGCAACCAATGTGCAGCCCTGAATGTTAAATAGGAAACAAGTATGAAATACAAGCTAGACTGTCACACAAGTTTAACTAATTAACTTCAACACTGAACCCAGGAAATAAAGATACAATATTAAGAAAAACGCAACTTAATTGGACTATTAAGGTTAGGGGGCACCAAAAAAATCATCAAAACATACAATAATCTATACACAGCCATCAAAACCAAAAGCAAAAGAAAAAAGAAACTGTGGTGTTCGCAATAAAAAAAGCAGAAAAGTAACAGAAGCTAGTATAATTAATGGTGTGGTTTCTTTTCTCTTTCTCACTGCTTTCTGTTATGCAAAGGAATAGCACTTGGCAAAGTGAAAAACGTGGAGCCTTTTGGGAATGTACTTTCTAAAAGAGTTTAGTTTAAGAGTTCAAAAGATTGGGACTTGGAAGTGTAGTTGTTGAAGTGTATAGTGTACCTAACCAAGGAGAAATCAGAGCCATCAGAAGTTCATGACCCAAAATCAAGAAAGCACTTGAGCAGAATCTTGACCAAGAAGAGGTCAGGAGGAGGAGGAGGAGGAGGGAGGTCAGGGTGTTCAAGGTCCATAGCAAATCTCAAAAATGTCATCCATAGAAGCAAGAGGCATATAGATAGGCCACAAAGTTCCAGCCCAAGATCAATACGGAGCAGTGAGTTCCTCAACCCCATAACCCATGAAGTCATCTTGAGTAACTCAAGGTGTGAGCTCAAAATCACTGGCTATGGAGGAGGAGGAGGAGGAGGGGTTGCTAATAATAATGGTAGTGATTCAACTTTTGTTGGTACTTTAAGGCCTAGGACTCCTGGCCCTGGAGGGCACCCTACAATGCACTACTTTAATAACCCTGCTTACAATTCTCCTTTTGAATTAATCTACACTGATTTATGGGGTCCTGCTCCAATGACATCTTCAACTAGCTACTCTTATTACATGAATTTTGTTGATGCTAATACACGCTTCACTTGGCTTTACTTACTTATGCAAAAATCTGAAGCTCTTCAAACGTTTATCACTTTTCAGGACTTAACTTGGCAGGCAGTGCATCTTAGCTTGGTTTGAAGGGAAACTATAAGAGATATATAACTCTCTCAACTTGGCTGTTAGTCCTAGCTTGGTTTAAAGGGAAAGTATAAAAGATATATAAGTGTCTCAACTTGGCTGTAAGTCCTAGCTTGGTTTGAAGGGAAAGTATAAGAGATATATAAATGTCTGAACTTGGTTGTAAGTCCTAGCTTTGTTTGAAGGGACAGTGTTAGTGTATAAGTCTATAAGTGAGCTCATGTCATTATTCTGCCCAGCAGCTAAGTGTTCAGCAACTCACTAACTGCAGCTCACTGTCCAGCAGCTCATTATTCTGACCAGCAGCTCACTAACTGTCCAGGCTGGCATCTTCTAGAAGCTTGTAGAGAATTCTTTCAGCTAGATATTTTGAGTTAGTTAGTTAGAATACAAATTACTCACGTGTCTTTTGTGCTTACTATAAATAGCATAAGCCTAGTACAATTTCTTCTCAGTTAATACAATTCTCATTTTGTAAGAATCCTTAATTTTCTGCTATCTATTTTCTATGTAAGCTTTTCTTTGTTTGCTTTTCGTTACTGTCATTTCTTCTTCTTATTTGGTTTCAACTACACACTTCATCATAATCTAATACAGCTACAAATTAAAACCACATAACAACTACAAAATAAACATCATAAACCAAAACCATATACCAACCTTGTCTTCATAGCAAACCAAAAACTCCACAGCAAAGACAATCTAAGCAATAAATGATTAATATAGTTTAAGGAAAAAGGCTGTTCGAGGCATTATATATATTAAAAGTGATTTCAGCAAATAAACTTTCCAGGAGTTGTTAAAAGGCATCTAGGAGGCAACAAAATGGTACAACTACAACCAATGGTAGTTCAGAGGACCATTTTGATGATAAGGACCTGCATACATTTGTAGAGGCAGAAGTTGAGGAAATAGCCAGGAGAACAGATGTGAGACTACGTTCTACCCCTATATGGGATGCACCATTTAATATGGTTTTACATGATAATACAGGAACTCTGCTTTTCAATCTTTATGAATCACATCCCAGCAGTGTGAAGTGTGACTACCTAGCAAGTTGTGAAATTAAGGTACCGAGATTGGTTTTCTCCTATTTGAGCTAGTTTTTATGAGGATATAAGCTTCCAATAAATATTATATTCATTCAGTCATGACTTTTGATTCAGCCTTTACATCTTTTATGAGTTAGTTTTTATGTCTTTGAGCAGATAAGGCATGTCGAGGATGATTCAACAATAATGTGGGCACAATAGGTCCAGATACTGGGGTCATAGCAAAGCAAGCACTGTTTTGTGGAGATGAAGTTGAAATGGTTGTCCCATTCGGGGGCTACCTCTGCAGAGGTACAATATTTATGATCAAGTGACAATTAGTTCCTCTAGCTCCTCTTGCTTTATGATTGAGACAGGGTGGTGATCGTACTGCAGTCTACTTTGAACAAGGTGTTCTTTTTTACTTATCTAAACGCCACCCCTACTCAAAATAAACATCATAAACCAAAACTATATACCAACCTTGTCTTCATAGCAAACCAAAAACTCCACAACAAAGAGAATATAAGCAATGAATGATTGATAAAAAAAATTAAACCCAACTTGCATGCAAAGACAATCTAAGCAATGAATGATTAATAAAAAAAATTAAACCCTAAGTTGCATGCAAAGACAATCTAAGCAATCTAAGCAATCTAAACCGAAATACAACAAAAGGGAATAAAATTAGTGAGACATTAATGGAAAATCAGATATATAAAAAGAATTTAAAAAAACACACCCTACTAGAGGATGAAAGAAGACGATGGAGTTCGGAGTGCTGAGTGCTGAGTGTTTTGATGGAGTGCTGTGACGGAGAGAGGGAAGCTGCGGTGGTGAGAGGAAGAGGAAGCTGAGAGGGAAAAGAACAGATAGAAAGCTGAGAGGGAAAGAAAGGGATGGAGCTGGCAGGGCGACAGAGCTGCGGGAGGCGAGAGAGAGCTGAGAGAAAGGGAAGAATGAAAGCAGAGTAGAGAGAGCTCAGTCAAACGAAGACATATTAAGTTACTATTTGGTGGGAAACCAAAATAACTTGGCGCCGTTTGGTCTGTTTTTGTTTTTTGGTTTGCACCCTGGTATCCGGCCCACTGGGCCGACTAATCCAGTTCAAGGGGGGTCTCGGGGTTAAGGTTTTATTCCTCTCCCAACGTTGTTGCGGGGGATCGAACCGTGGTTCGCCCTACCAAGTGCAGCCCCTGGCACCACTGCACCAACAGCTCGTTGGTGGCCTGTTTTTGTTTTGTTTTTTTTTTAAATATATCAGTTTTTTTTTTTAATGAAACCGGTTTTATTTGCCTTAAGATTTTTACTTTTTGAACCTCACCATTTACTCATTGGCCCCCACCGCCTGAAACAAGTCAGAAAATTCTTTCCGCTTGAAACAAGGCGGAAACAAAATAAAACATTTTCCGCCTTATGCAAGTGGTATTATCTTCCGTCTTTCCAAAGTCGTAAATAAAATAAAGTATTTCGCCTCTCACCAGGCGCAAAACATAAAAAATTTGTTATAATACCAAAATTGTCCCTCCGTTCATTCACGTACAAAGAAGGGAGGTGGAGGGGCATTTCTGGGATTTCAACACTTTAATTGTTCTGCTTCTTAAAAGTCGAAAGTATTTTCGCTTTTAAATAGTTGATAAGTCTTCCGCTTTATGCAAATCGATGGGGGCCAAAAAGTTTATCCGACTTGTTTCAGGCGGTGGAGGCCAATGAGTAAAAGGTGGGTTTCAAAAAGAAAAAGTCTTCCTTAAACCAGTCTGGTTCAGTGCAAGAACCAGACTCTTTTAGATTACAAGACCGGTTCCGCACGAAACCGGATTAAATTAATACATTTTCAGACTGGTTATACAAATGAACTAGTTTCGTTTTAATAATTTCTCATTACGAGACTGGTTCCGCACGGAACCGGCTTCAATTAATTGGTCTTAAAACTGTTTTTTAGTAGTGCCTATATTATTTATCTTACAATCTTAAGTCGCTTTTCTTTTTGGGGAGAGAAGATCTGGAAGTTCTCAGAAAAGTATGTGTTCGAAAGAATCAGAAAGGTTTGAAAAGGATAGCAAAAGATGATGTGTTTTCTTCTTATAAGTTTTGAGAAACCAACGTTCAAGAATTTATTTTGTTATCTATGATTTTGGGAAAGGTACACAATTATATTTTTTTACGCATATGATAGGAATTGATATATATTCTCGTATCGTGTATGATTTATGATATATTATTAGAATGTGATTTATCTTACATGACATAAAAGTCTTGGAAATCTACGTGATTTTTTTTTTGTCCACCAAGGGTATCCTCTAGCCGATAGCCGAAGACTAATTCCCTCCGACACGTAGAGATCACCGAAGTGGGTTTTGCCTCTACCAACAAAGCATTTTCCATGCACACGGCAGGGATCGAACCCCTAACATCATGCTTAAGGAACTCAGTCATCTATCAACTGTGTTGGGTTTTGTTGGTTATATACGTGATTTTTTAGTACATTGATGTTAATGATGTTTATTATCATTGTCTCATTTATTGCACTTGTTAAATATATAGAACTAGAAAGATTCCATCTTTGAATTTAGAATGAAATTTCTTAAAGAGATAAAGATTATTTTAGAGATTAAAGTGAGCAAAGATAGTGGGGGTTTACTCACTATATTGTTTCACACATATTAGGGGAAAGTTCTAATTGAACTTTTGCTCAAATTAAATGCTAGTATCATGATATTTTATATATGCATTGCAATAGAACTTATATTTCTTTTATTTTGAAAGCTTTCAAGGTTTATTATTGATCAAGGACAGATCATGGAAAAGAAATTGGTAAGAGTTCTAAGATTATTTAGTAGAAAGTTTTCATGGTACTGAAAGGAACATAAATGCTAGCTAGTGGTAATAATTGGTGCAAGTGACAATACGTCAATGCCTGAAAGGATTTTAATCTTTGGCGGATAATTAGTTTCTTGACTTTTTGAGAAAGAAACATGTACAACTCATTTCACTATGAATCTAAGTTTGTTGTTTTGGCAGAGATATGTAAAGAGTAGGGGTGTAAACGATCCGGTCCAAGATCGCGAGACCGCTCAGACCGACCCGGATCAGACAAAAAAAATATAGTCCGATCTGGTCTCATGGGCAGGTTCGGTCTTAAAATATTCAGACCATTGTTATATGGTCTGGTCAATGATCTCATTATTTTCGAGACCGTTCAGACCGAACCGGACCGGTTAGATATAAACTTAAAAAAAACCTAGCACTACCCTACAAATCCAAAGGCTTCCTCTGTCATGTGACTGCCTACATTATGGCATGAAAATATTATTGTGACATATTACAGGTTACATATGGAACTTGGAACTTGTTGGAACTTTTGTATGAGTATCATACAGGTTGCAACTTTTAGTATGCACTATGTTTGGAACTTGGAAGTATCATACAGGTTAGAATGTTAGATTCTAGGTGCATAGTGTATAGTATGAGTTTTCATATTACAAGTTATGTGCGAAATAGACTGGACCGGACCAGACCGAACCATTTATGAGTGGTCCGATCCAGTCCGATCTTTGTACATAAAAAATATATGGACCGAACCATGTTAATTTAATGGTTCGGTCCCTGATATTTATGAAAGACTCACTAGACCATTACACCCCTAGTAATGAGGCAACTCAACGATGTAGGAGTCGCCGTGGATGTTGGCGGAGGGGTGTGGTAGTAGAATGGAAAATAAGCACAATTGGGTTCGGGGTGGCGGTGTCGGATAGTTATTATTATTTGGTGGCCGGAAATATGTGTCGCCAATTCCTCAAAAATGGTTGGGAGACATGGTATAAGAAATAATGTTGTGGCCACAACTAATGTCAACCATATCTTTACACTGTGATAGTGAAGTTACCATGTCTAGAGGATTTAATAAATGCCTAAAGTCTAGACATGATTGTTACGACATAAATTTGTTTAAAGATTGATATGTGATGATATCAAATTAATGTGTCAAGTTAAGAATGATTTGACTTATCTCTAAAAGAGAAATTTATGGAAAATCATCAATGGGAATGAGAATGTGTCAAGTGAAGACCTTAAATGAACTTCACCTATATGAACATAAGTGAGTGGTGAAGCTTCTACTATGCAAAAGTTTTTTGGGTTAACTTTTGGAAATGTTCATGAATACTAGGTGGTAGCACATGACCATTTACGTGCTAGATATTTTCTGTGAATTAATCTTGAAGTAATATAAAATTATGTGGGTGATATTTCCGGTTGTAGCGGAGAATGATTATGGTTAAAAGCACTTGGCTACCATTAATTATGTTATAAATTTGAAATGTTTATCCTATGAGAAGGTTAAAAACATATCGCTACCTTTTTTTATGCATGATACTATATGGATATGAGAGGATTTTATAGTTTTACAAACTAAGTGGGGGATTGTTGGTGATAGTTTGCAAAACTATCATGTAAAAATGTGAATTGATGTATTGATTCACTAGTGAATAGAAGTATTTGTTCATGAGTAGATAGGCGTGTCCTTTCATCAACAAAGAAACATATTTCTTTACTCATGGACAGACACAACTATTGAGAAATCTATTATAAATTGAATTCCCCTAGCATGAAAGTGAGATATAGATTCTAATATAGAAATTCCTCTCTAAATCATTCAGATTCTTTCTTGAAAGTGAGATTATCATAATTGCTGGTTGATAATCTCTGGGTGCTTAGATAAATCTTAGAGTTTATTTGCCATAACCTGCAGCAAATAGTGGGGGCGAATAATGACTTAAGGACAATGTTGGAGAACACGTTTCAAGTGCATGATGTCGTTATTAATGTTATCCGTAATCACCTTTACAAGTTCATTTATCCATGTAAGTCTCTTTTCTACCCTATACCATTTATCTTTCAATACCTAGATAATGTATATTTTTGGACAAGCCATGGAGAACATTATTGTTAATGTTTAAGGTCTTTGCCTTTGTTGTTCAAAATTTTTTATTAGTCATGTATGTTGTGGTAAAATGATGTTTTTTTTATGTAGGCATGTGGTTAAGCTTTCATTTGATTTTTAAATTTTGTTTGAAAGATTTTTGGGTTTAAGGGTATAAAAATTTAAAGGATTCCTTGTTGTCCAAAATATATTATAGTGTGTAAAGACTTAGAAAATAATTTGTTTATGTTTGAGACTTGAACTTTTGTTGTAATTTGAAAATAAAGTTTTGGTTGAATTTAAGTATTTTAGAAAGATTTTTATAAAGATGTTAGTTGTTGTCCAGAATTTTTAAGTAAAGGTATTATGGACTTTAAAAATGATTTTTCATGTTAAGAACTTATAAATTTTAGTGGTGATTGTTAGATAAAATTTTGTTTAAGTTTTGTTGTTTTAAAAGTATTTTTCAAGAAAGTATAGATGTTGTCCAAAAAATTTCAACATGTAAATGTTATGTAATATGATTCTTATCAATAATTTTGTAAGTCTTTTGTGTGTTTAAAGTTTTAAAATGATTTGCGAAATTTTATAAGTTATGACTTCTAAGTTTTGACGAACATACCAATGATAACGTATGTCTATGATATTAAAGGATTTTAGTGCATTCATATAGAGTAGATTAGTTAGTTAAATGGTTTTTAATTTAGACGTTGTCGTTATTTGAGTGGTGAAGGAGTGGACGGTTCGAGTGGATCAGAAGTATGACCCCTTTTCGACTTGTCTGTAGCAGTTATGAATTTCAAGGTGAGAGAGAAGCTTTCCTAAGACAACATGGTAGTTAGATATAATATTAGGACATTTCGTACCATCTCAAAGGTCAGAACTACGGTCTAATAGTTTAGTTATATGATGGCATTGTTGTGTGTGTGTGGGGTGTTGTCTTATGAAAAGGGGCTAAGACCGTGAATTGTGTATGATTATGTATGTGTGGCAACGAGCATGATTTATTATTGTGTATGGTTATTTGGTATAGCATGAGAATTTATTTGTCATGATTATTGGATACTGTTGATGTTATAATGTTGTTATCGATAAAGAAAGTTTGAGAACCCTTGAGAAAACTGTGAGGAGAGAAAGAAGTCAAGTGATTGAGAAATTATGTTTGTCTTTGGGGAATGTGATAATGTTATCCAAGATTTTTGGTAATTTAAGATACACCAAGAGAAAATACAGTTGGCCCTTGTGGGTAAAAGTCCTTATGTGATAAGGTATGGTTCATAAAACATTTATAAACACCGGAGTTAAGTGATCTGTACAACAAAGATGCTCGGGGAATGAAAGATTCTTGAAAATATTCCCTTGCACGGTCGGTATGACGTGCCGGAACTATGTTGTGATTTTTGAGCTGGCCACGTGAGCTGATTGTCGTCGTTGCGAGCATTTGTTATGAAACTGTATTGGGATGAATTTATGATTATGAAACTGATGAGATTAAGATTATGAAACTGTTGATTATCTAAGGTACAGTGAAGTTATGGTTGAGCATTTATAAGTTTCCCCCGCATGGCCTGTATGACATGCTGTTTTGAAAAAGAAATGTCAAAAGTATGATGATGCTTGGGTGAGCCTTAGGCCCTAACGTTATGGTTTAGTATACCATTAGTTAAGCAAGGGGCTATAGGGAGAATGCATATGAATTGTTGGCGCATGAGCTGATTGTCGTGGTTGAGAGCATGGGTGATAAGTGTCATTGTACCTTTGGGAGATCTAATTGTCATGAGTTGGCTATGAAAGTTTATTTAATGGTTGAGTTCCTTAGAAGCGCCCTGTGTATTAGTGGTGGTTAGTACTACAGAGTGGTGCTTAGAAGGGTCGATTGATGTTGTATCATATCCCTTGTGGCCTTACTACAATTTAACCCTAACAGACTTTGGAGAATCTACATTGCCTCGGGGGATGTAGGTTTAGCTCTTGGTATCAATGTCCTGGTGACAAAGATGTGCAATAAAGATGACACATCGTAAGTGTCACTGTCATCTCCCCAAATGGCAAATGAAAGGTACAAGTATCTTGACACCACCTATCAACAAAGAATCCCAATAGCCGTTTGTCCACGAAAGTATAAGTAGCATCCAAAAACGGTGCCAAACTAGACCGTTCAAAGATCTCCCGCACTTGACATGGAACCCTCCTTTCACCATTCAACTTTGGGAAAGCAAACGAATGGTTGTGACACATAGTCAAAAATTGTTCCTGTAAAATCATAAAAGAAGCATAGCTAAACACGTCATCATATAAACAACAAAAGTTAAATTAATTCAATTCATTTTTATCACCATTTACTTTGCCTTGCCATATCTCTTTTGCATGATGCTCCGGGTAAGTTGTTAGCAATGAACAATCCTGAGGGTCAGGAATCATCGCTTCTTCCTCTACAACGTCTTCAACATGCATCACTTCCTCCTGGATCTCTTCATCACTGCTAGATGAGGGAGCTAATGCTTAAGATGGTCCTTCGAGTTCAAGTACACGCCTTTTCCTTAATGAGTTTGTCATGTATTGTCTTGAAGCTCGACCTGGAGCTTCTTCAACTGAAACAACGTTCTTACCCTTTCTATTTTTAGGAGGCATCGTTATTAAAAAAATGCTCCACACTTAAAACTCAATTTGTTTAACAACATTTACAATAAAATAAATACAACCAATGAGGTAAATAAATAAGCACAAACAAAAAAAAAATTTACATCGCAAATAACAAGTAACCACGTAAAATAAAACAATTATATAAAAAAAGTAAAAAAAAAATTGCAGTAAGTCAATACAGTGGTGTATTTGTTATTTTTTGCTCTATGTCAGTGTAGGAAGGAAAATCAAGTTTTTTTTTAAGCTACGCCACTATTGAAGTGTCCTGGGTGATTTCAAAACCCTAAACGTAGAAAACACCATAACCACCCATGAATCCACAACAAAAGCAGTAAAAAAGCTCTAAAAATAAACACCCACTACCATTCCCATCACCAACACTACCCCCCACATCCCTACGTTCTTCTCTAAATGAAGATTTGAACTTCCGATTGACAAAAAATAAAATAAAAAACGAAATAGCAAAACAAAAATAGAGAAAACCGAAAATAGGAGAAGGAGATAGAAAGAGTTCATACCTTGCTTGAGAGTGAGAAAGAGAAAGAGTGCGAGTGAAGGGAGAAGAATGGGTGTTGAATAAAGTGAGTGTTGAAGAGAGTAAGGGAACAGAGAAGAGAATGGATGTTGAAGAAGAAGGGAGAAGAGAGGAAAGAAATTATTTATTTATTTTTTTGAAAAGGGAGAGGGAGAATTGGTTTTTGGATAAGTTAGAGGAGAGGCATTTTGGGAATAAAAAAATTTAAGAGAGTCAAAAACCAATTTGGGAGGTCAAAAAATTAAAACCCTTAATTTTTAGGTTCAAAGAGATTGGCTTCATAGGAGTAGGAACAAGGATAGAGGGTGAGAAGGTGGCCCAAATTCCCCATTAGAAAATAATCTATGGAAATCTAGAAATATATTTACTAATATTGTACTATAGAATTATCCTTAATTTAGAAATATCTTTCGTCTATTTACTTTTTTTTAATGAATTAGTATATTCACTTTAAAAATATCTTTAGTTTAAAAAGGTCTTATGTAATAATTAATCTAGAAATATCTATACTATAGGATTTTTCTTCTATCATTATAAATACCATATTATACTTCTCATTCTGCAACAAGTTGAATAAGCAATTCTAAGTTTCAAGCTTTAGTTATCTCTTTGCTACTTGAGAGTTTTAAGCACTACTTGATCACTTTTGTAACACCCCGACTTAATAAAAGATTCAAGATAGGAAAGTGTAATTTCATTATCTTTTAAATACAAAAGTTTCAATTACAATTTACATAAACATTGGGGTTTACAATATGGAATCCAACAATGATTGGATCGAGTTCTTTCTTTTTGTCTTAACCATTGTGAAACTCCGGTTCTTCGCTCGTCCAAGATTTACCTAAAATGTTAAGCCACAAGGAGTGAGACATTTCCACATAATTTAAGCATAAGGATTAAAAGAAATCCATAATAAAGAACAGGAAAATATAGGAATTTCATGTTCAGAAAATGCATGTAATTCCAACATATTCACTTAATACGTGTAAGTTATCGTTTTAAAGAAATAAATAATTGAATACTAGTAATATACCTCTCCTTTTTCATTCTCACTTCTAGGTTCCATTCAAAAATGAGAAATTTTCATATGAATTGTATTTAATATTAAAAATTAATAAGGGAAATTAATGATAGTATTTTTTTTTTGTATTATCCTTAACCGGTTAATAAAATTAGACTAACCGGTTAAGTTTGTTGTGAGGTATGATCTCATTTCATTCATTATAGTCATACATAGCAACTCACAAACAAACCAAGAAACATAACAAATAATAATCAAGCTAAACAATATCCTCAACAATTAGCATACTTCAAACAACAATTCATATTCTATAAAATTTATCAACACCCACAGGGGTGTCACAACACTACATAATTCCAATAATAGTAAATCGACTCCCTAGGGTTCTTCACTTCCTACTTAGTCCACATCCGCAGGGGTACTTCAGCACTGCATAATTCCAAGAAAAGTAAATTGACTCCCTAGGATTCTTCACTTCCTACTGTAAATTAAGAAATTACATACATAGGTTGATCAACAATATAATAGCAGTCCATCATTATATACAAGTATTTATTCATCCTATCAAGAGTTATCTCCCTAATTTACTATTTTAATGTGTAATTATGTAAAATAATAGATGTTTACTCTAACATATTTAACAACTATAAATCACGTCTTTTTATTTGCTTATCATTCATAATCAATTCCAAATCATGTAAATATTCAAATTTAGAAGCCTAGCATATTACTTTTCCCAATTTCATTATAAATCTCGTTAATCCCTATGTTTAAAGAATAGGAAATATCTCTTCCTTACTTTATAGGAAGAGGAGACTTGTTTGAGGCTCTAAAACTTCAAGATCTACTTCCATTCTCCTTGGTCTTTGATTCTCTTGAGATATGTCTTCTTGATTTGAAGTTAGGAGAGGAGGGAGAGAGAGAGAGAGAAGGACAATAGGATGTGAGTATGTGATTGGAGGATTGAAGGAAAGTCATGAACTCATGAATCAAAACCTTTGGGAGAATGATTTGTGGTGAGTTCTTAGTGTTTGGGGGTGAGATTGGGGCTGTTTTTGGGTGTTGGTGCGTGGAAGACGGAAGATTTGGGCCAAAAATTCGTTTGGGGCGGTACCGTGTGTATTTATAAATAGCGCTCGCGCTTGAGCGCGAGGCATTCGCGCCTAAGCGCGTCTGGCGCACCAGGTAAGTGCGGAACAGTGCACCACACGCCTGATTGCTCACCGACTCGCGCCTAGGCACGCCCTGATGCACCAGAATGGTGCAGAACCTTCTCGAATGGTGCGAAAATGTCCTGGCGCGCGCTTGAGTTCCAGCTCGTCGCGCCTGAGCGCATCAGCTGTAGGAATGTCGCGCCTGAGCGCATCATCTGGTTCGCCTGAGTGCCATAAATTTTGTGCGCAGTAACGCACCACTCAAGAGCACCATTCTCGCGCTTGAGCGCCCCAATTCACTCCGAAATGTCGATTTTCATACTTTTAGCCAGATCTAAAGGTTCTAAACTCCTCTTAAGAACAATTTAAATACACTCATCATTAGAAGATACTTTTAAGCATTACGATTATATTTTTATAATATAAAACATAAAGTTTATCAAGAAACAAAATTCACACATATTATCAATCAATGCTCTACGCTTGACTAAAACCTAGCGTTTTATATAACTTAATCGACACATGACCCACGAGAAAGACTCGACGCATGCTAAGGCTCTTCGCTGTCTTAAGCTCTTTATCACACACTAAATTTTTCTAATCTACATACCTATAGAGTACAAGGACATTATTTATATTCATGCCTTCATAATATTAATCAAGATTCTTTGTTTTATTAAAAACCTAGTATTTTACATATTTCACTCCCTAACACCTTTACCATGAAGTTTTAAAACTCTCTAATCATATAATCACCTACATCATACACATATCATTCATATGCATGCAATGCATTCACTCATAGATTTAAAACTAAAACCACATATCAATTTTACATATATTCAATCATATACATATATATATATATATATATATATATATATTGGTTAAGAAAATTAGGGTGTTACAACTTCCCCTTTTTGATTTCTAGCTATTTGGTATCAAAGCTAGGTTCCAGCTTCTTACAAACTTGGTCATCTAGAATTGGTCAAAATTCTTCCTTAGCCTAAGTTAGTTTCAGTCACTTTTAGAAGAAGCATTTCAGGTCATTCCTTAGCAAACCAACACTGAATGCGTGCTCTAGAGAGGGTAAAGATAGTGACATCATCAGCCACGTGAGCACCACGCATCCAACATCGTTACGCCACGTGGTGGTAAGTCCTAACTTTTCATATTTACTAATAGACTCCTATATTTTCTAAAACTACATATCAACCCTTAAAATCCCCATATTTTCCAACCAACCCCTAAAATTTATCAAATCAACCCCCAAACTTTCCATATTTACTAATCAGTCCCTAATTTTTTCCCAATTTGCCAAACGATCCTAGCTTTTCCTTATTTACATAAAACCCCATATTTTCACGTTTGTATCACAACCCTGAATATTTCCATCTTTACACAACAACCCCAAACCTTTAATAATTCTATCTTCACCTAAACAACAAAATGCCACCAAGATGCCAAACCGAAGGAATGCACAAGAGATCGAGATGGAGGAATTACACCAATAAATTCAAGAATTTCAAGAAACTGTGGAGGCGCAACAAGCTATTCCCAACCATTAAAAGAACTACAATTCAGAAAATGATTTTGAAGAAAGTGACTGTTCTTCTGACATATATCTTCCATGAAGAAAGGTCACTCAAGGCTATTTCAACGACATCAAGATAAACATTTGTGAATTCGAAGGGAGACTACAATCAGATGAATTTGTGGATTTGTTACAGACGGTTGAGCATGTGTTCGAGCTAAAAGATATTCCAAATGAACAAAAGGTCAAGATTGTCGGTGTCAAATTGAAGAAGCGTGCATCTATTTGTCAGGGGAATCTAAAGAAGAAACACGATTGAGATGGACAAAGCAAGCTAAATGTAACATCTGCCATTTGACTCACTTCTACAAGTCCCTAATCAAGAAAATTATTTTAACCCAATTGATTTAAAAATTGATTTAAAAGAGTTCTGATTTCATGATGTGTTCTTATGTTTTGAAATTTAAATTTGCTTGTGTGTGTGACTTTGTGTGCTTGATTGTTTAAGGTTTTAATTAAGATTTTGTTTTATCGATTCATATGATTTCATGGAAAATTATTTTCTCTAAGCTTCAAAGAATCAAAGTCCAATTGCCTCTAGAAACCCTAATTGACGCCCTAATCGTGGATGAAACCCTAATCGAGCTCTTAATTCTTGATTAAGTGCTTAATCACTTTCTTAAAGCCATAAACCCTCAAGATTAGTGAGCTAATCCAAAATTAATTTTCCTTAAACCCATGATTAAGTTTTTGATCAGTACCTTAATCCTTGATTAAGCCCTAATCACTAAGGATTAGTGGACTAAACCTAGATTAATTAACCTAATCCTACCCTAATCATGATTAGAACCCTAATTAGTGCCTTAAACCTAATTAGCTAATCTAATCTACCCTAAGCACCCTATGGCCGAATGCTCACAAGCATAGCCTAGCCACTAAGCTTATTTGCATGGTTGCCAAGTGGCATGCCTTTTAGTCAACACCATGACATCATCTCCATGACTTAAGCATGACCTAGAAAAGAAAAAAATGAAGAAATAGGAAGGAGGAAGGAAGGAAAACCGTGAGGGACTTGGAAGCAAACTTGGTCTCCAAGTTTGTGACTTAGTCCCCAAGTATTGCAATATAACCCTCCATGCAAGCCCTTGATGGCAAATAAGGAAAAGTGAAGAAGAATAAAAGAAGCCCAAAATCGTGTGAGAGAAAGAGAGTTTATGTTCACCCTTTCATTTCTTCATTCTTCCATCTTCATCATTTCTTCTTCATCCCATCAACACACACCAACAACACCAAACCGTGAGGGAGTGAATGAATTTCTCTTCATTCCTTCATCAACCACAAACTTCTTTCCATTCCTTCATTTCTTTTCCTAAACCAAACACATTACACCAAGAGAATCATCAAACCCTTGGTGAGAAAGTGAAAGAGAGAGAGACCGAATTGTGAAGAGGAGAAGAACCGAACCTTAACACCTTAATCTCTTCATCACCTAAGCAAAATCAAGCCAAGCTAGTGAAAATGAAAAGAGGAACCAATGGACCTAGGAAAAGAAGGGAGAAACCGTGAGGACTAGAAAGAGAGATCAAAGACTTTGGACTTGAATTCTTAAAATTTTTAATTAAGTAAGAACTTGTCTCATGAACTTAAAAGCTTCAAACCTTTTTCTTTGATTGTTGTTCTCTTTCATTCTTTCTTTCTAAACTTTGATTTTTGTTTGGAAAAGTGTTGATGCATGTTATTTTTCTAAGCTTGATCCTAAAAGTTTTAATAAGAAAATGTTTTTCTTCAAGATCTTGAGTTTTCTCTTTGATTTCTTGAAAATGTTTTGGAGGAGGACTTGATTTTAAGTTTCATGCAAGATTTTCCAAAGATCTAACATTCTTGTTTACATGCATGTTTAGATCTATGCCTAAGCCAATATGTGTGTGATTGCTTGGATCTTAATGTGAAAAATCTTTGAAATTGGTTGAACTTTTTCCTTATGTTGGCCACGGTTTTGTTGTTATTGTGAGTAAGAGCTTGTTTTCTTTTGATTGATCCTTTACATGATGTGATCTTGAGATGTAATGATGCTTTAAGTGACACATTTATGTGATGGTTGTGATCTTGATGTGTTGGTCACGGTTTGTACTTGATTTTTAGATTAGAGGCTTTGATGTTGTATTTTGGTTATGTGTATGTGATTTCCAGGAATTTTGAGATGATTTTAAGTGTTAAAAGTGAAATGAAAATTGTCTAGGAGCCTAAGAGTGCTCACGGTTTTGTCTAAGAAAATATGCTAGAATTATGTTTTTACTTCCTTAATGAATTATGTGAAATTGTTGATTGAACTTGGAGTTGTTTTGAGTCTTGAATTCTTGAAAATGTTTTTGAGGAAAACCTAGTCTAGGTCACGGTTTAGACCTTAGACCTTGAGTTAAAATTTCTTGAGTGTATAAGTGTTCATGACATGAAATCATGTGTTGATTTGTAAAGTTATTCTTTGAGAAAATAGTTTTTGGAAAGCTAATGATGCATACGGTTTTGACATAGTCATGCATGATAAGATGAGGTTTTGCTAAGATGAAATTAACTAAGTGAAAGATCAATGAAAATGTGACCAAGTGTATGTGTGATAGATGATTCGGTTTGTGTATGCTTAAGTGATAGATTTCCTCATTTGATTGGGCTATATGTATGAATAAGTTTGTGAACATGTTTATGTGTAACTTGATGGCTTGTGATTACGAAATATTTGGAATGAATGAATGTTTGTTTGTTTGATTTGTTCTACTTGAGTACCTTGCTGCCCTCATGTAGATCTAAGTGTTTGAACATGATAAGTTATTGATTTAAGTGTTTATTTGATTGTTTTCAAGATGCTTGATTTATCTATGTGTTTGAATTGGTTTTTAAACATGGAAAATGAATTTGAAACTTAGGACATGATGCTGTCCAGAATTTTATAGACTATGTTTCTTATTTAAAAGTGTTTTAAAAGTGTTTTCAAAGTGTTTTAAAGTTTAGTTCTCATGGGCATTTAATCCAAGACAAAGTTGGTTTGAAAAGTACGATTTTTCGGAGTTTTTGGAATTGAACTCAATGCTGTCCAAGAAGGACCAGCAAAGAAACTCTTGTTCTAAATTAATTTAATTGATTATTTTCTCATGATTTCAAAGTATAAGAGTTAGTGTTTGATCTTGGACAAGTTTGAGTGAAAGAATTAATGTTTTGGGTTTTAAATAAAGACAATGTTTGGATTTTCTTAAGTTGTCTTGAGAATAATTTTAAGAATAATAATTAAATAAAGCTTAATACTCATATATCTACTTTCTGGGACTTGAAAGAAGTTGGAGTCGGGCAGACGAGGAAGGAAGCAGATCACTCGGAACTTGTAGGTTCGGTAACTGCGAATCCAGGTGAGAGAGAAGTTATCCTAAGACGCTTTGGTGTCTAGTGAGTATGCTAGGACACTCCGTACTCTCTCAAAGTCGGAGTAAAGGTCTATCGTAGCTAGTAGTATACCCGATAAATTGTGTGCCTTGTTTGTATCGCGGTATACGAAGACTCAGACCTATACCATTACATGGTATGAATTGATTGATATATTTGTTTATGTTGAGATATATTGTTGCTTATATTGTTATTGCATGTGCATAATGCATCATCCCGCGTTATAAGATAAGAATAGAAAAGACATAGAGAACTATAAGAATTCCCTAACGATTAGAGTGAAACTCTAAGGGATGAAACACGCGACGGAACCGGATGATGCTGATGCGCCAAGCACGTGGATCGAGCTGATGATACAATGACGACGATGATGTCTCTGGACCGGACGCAATGAGTGCCGAATTCTACAAAGAGAGTTTCCATATGGTCGTAGCCATATGTTAAGATGATTTCCACATGGTCGTAGCCATGTGTTGAGATAGTTCCCATATGGTCGTAGCCATATGATGAGATAGTCTCCATATGGTTGTAGCCATATGTTGAGAGTGGTTTAAGATAGGTCGGAGCCTATCTATCAATGATTGATGGATATCCTGCATATGGTCGGAGCCATATGCCGATGATGATTCTGAGTGGGTCGTAGCCCGTCAGAATGATGACTGATATTTCGACTATAGTCGTAGCTATATGTCGATGGTGATTCTGAGTGGGTTGTAGCCCGTCAGAAAGATTGTGGATATCCTGCATACTGGTCGGAGCCGTATGCCGAAAATGATTTAAGATGGGTCGGAGCCCATTGGACTTAGTGGTCGAGTCCCACAGAAGCATTCCGCATATGGTCAGAGCTGTATGACGGAGATGACTTAGGATGGGTCGACGTTGAACGAACAAGTATAACCTCACAACTCGAAACCCTAACCCGAAGTAGCGGAGAGGAAGATACACCTGGATTACCCTTGTGGTGTTCAGCTGGATGATTGAGATAGGGGACGGCAATGACGGTGATTCGTCAAGAAGCCTTGAGAAGTCTGTCTAGGTGGGAAAAACCATAGGGGCCCTAGCTGAACCGGTCGGAGCTGGTCACTCAGTGGTGTGGACGAAGTACCACATGATCACTAGACAGAGGACTGACACCCCCTTGACCAAATATTGTTCAGTGAGAGGGATGCTCGAACACGGCCGGATGTGCTTATTTCCCGGGCATTTTATGTATTCATTTGTTTTGCCATCCAGTAAAAGCCGGTGTGGTTAGAGATCTTGTACTCCTGATTGCTTTCGAACTAGGTGGATGGATTCCGAGGAGATGTAGACCCGAAACCTAAAGACCATAAAGCTGAATTTTCCAATGTTATGGACTCGAGATATGTGGACGAATAGACTTCGACTTTGCGAGATAACTGTTCGAGAGACTTCGACCTCGCGAGATGATCTAGTTAAGAGAATTCCCTTAAGATAAAGAATAAGCGTTAGAAAATGCGACGATTGCATTGCATCCTCATGCACCTTGCATAATTATTTGCTATATTGTTTGTTTGTACTGTCTGTATGTTCTGGTATATGTCGCTAGTGTAAATCCAAGAAGTCGATGGGAGTAATTCCATTCTGGTAACTTACTCTCTCAACTTCTTGTACACATGTGACTATAAATCTTCGGTTCGAAAAGATGGTGGAGCTGGTGACGCCTCTCCTGGAAGAAGGACTTGCTGATCGTGACGTGCTGACGAGAAGGCTACTGCTGGACGACGGAGACTGCTTTTGAGGAACTTACGTTCCGGATCGAGAAGGGGACGCTGCTTAGTAGTTATAACTAGGATCCCGATGGACCCTTGCTGATATGTATCAAGTGTACCCCTTATCTTTTTGAAATGCTTTGTTAAGACATATGTTTATGTAAGAATGGCACCGATGTTCTGTGGTGGCCACTTTTGGTAAGAACTCTTATGGTCTATTTTCTAAGCTGTTTTTGAAGGACTGTCGTGACTCGACAGATAAACTGTTTTCAACAAATCAAACGTGTTTTCCAAGTAACCAAATGTTTCTCTTTTATTCAAAGTGAGTTTTTAATATCAAACTGTTTTCAGAAACTTCCGCAAATGTTTTTGAGAAAAAGGATTTTTAAAAAGTAATACCTTGCTTGGGAAACTCGATGGTCGAGTGTTGTTCCTGTTTCAAAAAAAAAATCTCCCTATTTTTCATGAACAAAATTAATTAGTATTTTATAATGTTGTTTCGAGTTTTCCAAATCGGGGTGTTACACTAAAGACATGGGAGCAAATGAGACAAGAACTCATACATAAGTTTCTTCTTGACCAATACTATCAAGATAATTTTATTAAACTCCATAATTTACGCCAGGATTCTAAGACAATAGAGGAGTATAATAGAAAATTTGAAGTATTGATTATGAAATGTGACATTACCATCAAACAAAAAAAGGATTAAAAAGTTTAATTTTGATTTCATTCCTATTAATCATAATATCATAATAAAGATGATAATGATACCAAAAACATGTCAATTTATCCATCAACTAAATAAGAAATACACTAATTGAATACTTATTTATACATAAACAAATATAATATTTAATATAAAAAAGGAATAGTTATTCTCTTGTAAAATGCAATGCGTTAACTACCCAAAAAAGTTATTAGGAATAATCATTTCAGTGTCTTCTTCATGTCCTATGAAATAATGGATTTTCTAATTTTTTCTTACCATCAAACAAAAATAGATAAGAATATTAGATTCTGAATAATCGTAATAAAAGTGATAATCATATAAAAAAAAAAAAGGTTAATATATCTATCAAATAGATAAGAAATATTTCATAATGTGATTTGCTAACAATTGGTTTTTTAGTTGGAACACTTTAACTTTGTATACGAGATCCCTCTTTCCCCACCCATCAGCTCTCTCTCTCTATCAACGAGCCAATCCACCGATGCCCCATCACCGCCGCCGGCATCGATGGTGAAAGAGGGATTAAATTTCTAACCATTTTTAAATGATGGAACATAACATCTTCAGATTGCTTGAGTAACAATTGTTGTCATAAACATTTTTAATCTAAAATGAAAAGAAACTTCCACACTGCAATCATCATCTCGCTGTCATGTGCCATTTGAAGAAGTAGTTAGCAGGGGAGATGAATGTGCTCGGACGTGTTGGTCCATTCTATTCCCAGAATGGCAATAGAATCAAATCTCAACAAAGAATAAACAATATTGGTAGGAGATAGAATAGCGGTGGAGTTGGGAGTTGGTGTTGGGCGATGGGGGCTGGGCAGAGAGAGGAGATGAGAATTGAGAGATGAAAGGGGTTCTATTTTTTTTTTTAATTTCGAAAATTGAAATTATTAAAATATTCCTATTCTTAAAATTCAGTCATTTTAATATTGACGGTATTTTTGTTTATTAAAATCTGTCATACATGCTAAAGTGTTCCAACTAAAAAACCACTTTATGCATCTTAGCAAAACCCTTTCATAATACTATCAAATAAAATGAATCAGAAAATATAATTCTAACAATTAATCATAATAAATTTGATAATCATATTTTATTTTTCCAAAATCAATGCAAATGATTATATATATGCACTCAACTATAATAATTCCCCCCACAAATTTATCTCCACTACTAATATCATTTTTTTGATTTATCTTTTTAATATATTAATCAATCTAGTAATGTGTTTGATGTTATTGGAAATTAACAAATTACTTTTCAAAAATTTAAAATATCACAATTTTATACAACAACTACAATTGTAATTAACCGTGGAAAAATAAAATAATATCAATTCCTAATATACATTTAAAAAACATACAATCATATAAAAATAAATTAAAAATCCACACGCATGGAGCAGGATCATTGTTAAAAAAAAATTATTTAAAAAATTAAAAAATTTTAAAACAAACTTAACAAATTGATTCTTTTTTATTAATTTTCAAAACTATTTTTGGAATAATTATAATAATCATATTTTCTTGTTTTTTTTCCTGTAAAATAGTTCTCAAAATAACCTCAATAAAAAATACAAGAACTGAATTAAAAGGGCTCTTACTGTTTTGTTTTTGTTCTTAAATGCGAAATGTTGCCTAGAAAAAAAATTAAAAACAACTTGATTGCAGCTTTATTTTACTCCAGTTTAGAAAAAAAAAATCAGAAACAGGGATTTAGAAAGGACATAACAAAATTAACCTGCCATAGGAGGTAAATACATGTTGCACTAAACTCACTTTGGTGCAGGAAGAATGGGCCATCAAGGAAAGGTCTACAAGATTACGATCTCAAGTAAACAAGATAAAAGAAAAACACAGGTATTGCTAGCTAACTCCTCAATAAAGCACTTGCATCCAATATAAAATGAAAGAGAACTTTTTTAGTTCAAGATTTATATGAATGTAAAATAACTGCTATTCCAAACAACAAAATCTAGAATGGTGCTTGTAGAAGCAAATAAAAAAAAAACTACAAGAGGGGAGGGGAAACAAGGGCTGAATGCAATATAACTCTTCTCAATTCAATTAATTGCAGTTCCTAGGCCTGTCTGTTCCTCTTCTTAACACCAGACTTGGCAACTTTGAGGCTTTTGTGAACCACACTCAACCTTGCAAGAGCTGCCTTCTTGAGATCAGGCCTGTAGTAGTTATCTGCAACCTGTGGGAAAAAGAAATCAGTTAGAAGTAGTTACATGGATTTAATGCAATAAATACTCCATGCACAAAGGCAGTGTCCAAGTAAAAAATATGAAAACAAGCAACGAGTTGGAAAACAAGTGCAATGACAAATTACAAAGGGTCTTGTTAGCATTTTCAAGTTACAAATATATAAGGATTGGGGAATGAAATCTATAGGAAACATAATGAAACCAAGCCAATGAAGTGTAAATGCAGACCAAGACCAAATTTAGATCAAAGGGAAGCCTATTAGGCATATTAATTAGACCAAAAAGGAGCCTATAAGGCATATATATAAAGCAAATCTTTGGGGAACTTAAGCCCAAGACCATAAATTAGTTATTCTAACATAATTTGGGTGTATTAAAGGAGAATGATAAATTAGCATAGAAAAAAGAGGCAAGCTTTTCTCCACTAACATATCAGGAAGAGATCAAATTCATACATTCAGAAAGAACTTCTGAATGGCAGAAGCTCAGAAGCCAAGCGTAACAAGTAAATTTCATAGAAGAAATCCAACTAGGGATTCTTCTTATATGTTAGAGCCTCATCCCCGCAGGAAACCTCCATGTTATTGGCAAATGTTAAAGAAGATTTATCTAAAAGAGGAGAATGATCAAGAGCAAATATAATTATTTGAAAATAATTACCATGACTGAATTGAAAGTAAACAATTAATTGGTAAAGGAAAGGCAAGCTTTTCTCTATTAACAACATAATATCACAGATCAAAAGAATACAATATTCAGGAAAGAACTTCTGAATGGTAAAGCTCAGAAGCCAAGCGTAACATGTATATTTCATTAAAGAAACCCAACAAAGGATTCCTTCTTATATGTTAGAGCCTCATCACTTCTGGAAAACTGTCTTAATGGCAAAGGTTCAAGAAGATTTGTATTAGAGGAGAATGATTAAGAGCGAATATAATTATTACAAGATAACTTGTATGTCTGAATTAAAAGTGAACAATTAATTGCCAAAAGAAAGAGAGGTAAGCTTTCTTCAGTTAACAACATTAATATCAGATTCAGAGATAAAAGAACACATTCAGGAAAAACTTCTGAAAGGTAAAAGCTCAGAAGCCAAGCGTAACATGTATATTTCATTAAAGAAACCCAACAAAGGATTCCTTCTTATATGTTAGAGCCTCATCACTGCTGGAAAACTGTCTTAATGAAAGAGGTTCAAGAAGATTTGTATTAGAGGAGAATGATTAAGAGCAAATACAATTATTTTAAGATAATAATTTGTATGACTGTAATTAAAATGAACAATTGATTGCCATAGGAAAGAGAGGCAGGCTTTCTTCTATTAACAAATTAACATGAGAGATCAAAGGAGTACATTCTGGAAGGAACTACTGAAAGATACGAGCTCAGAAGCCAAGCGTAACATGCATATTTCATTGAAGAACTCCAACTAGGGATTCCTTCTTATATGTTAGAGCCTCATCAATGCTGGAAAACTCAGACCTATATGCAGGTAAAAGGTCTCATTTTAACAAAAGAACATGTCACAAACATGTTCCAGCAGCAAACCATCTTTAAGCGTGCAACACCAGGTTTTAAAACAAAAAAAGAAAAAAAATTCTCATTAATGAAAACTCCAAAACACCAACTGGTGACAACTGACATAAAATGCAAGTCAATTGTCAGAGTCAAAGGGACTATTTTGCAACATTTTTCCAAACTATCAAGTAGAAAAGTTGTTATATCTGAAATGCAAACATCACCAAATTTTCATGAATCAGAAAACAAAATATTTAATAACAAAAGTCATGAACATGCAAAAGTCGACCAACTAAACCGACCAAACATATGTAAAATATATAAAGGAACTTATTTCATACCTGATTTTGCACAGCCTTTGCCATCCTGCGGAACTCCTTCTTCATGACAGACTTATGAACCAATGCAGCAGGCTTGTTTTGCTTCTTAGTCTTTGTCGTAGCCAACAACACAGACTGATCTTTACCAGCAGGCTGAACGGTAACAGTTTTCTTGTTGGCCAAACCTATCAAACAAATATAAAGAGACATTTAACCACAAAACAAAGAAAATGCAATGAATCTGATTCAACCAATGTAAAATTTTATCAATGAAGCCAACAAACAACTCTTAACATTAGTTTTCTCCTACCCTAATCTCAATGAACACATCACCATCCAAGTCTCAAACATTAATGCAATCCCAATTTTACCTCAACAATACACTTCAAAATATTAATTTAAAAATAATATATCAGTGAAGCAAACAGTAACATCAGTTTTCTCCTAACCAAACCTCAACGGGTATAAACGCTTGATCAAAATCTCAAACTTTAATACCATCCAATGTTCAACCTCATTCTAAAATATTTATGAAATAATGAATGGCAACTAAAAGAACAATCTTTTAAAATACCCATCTTTTTAATTCCCAACATACTTCTCAGAAACGAGATTTCAATTTTAAAAAATCAATTATAAAAATTAAATATTACATACTCTACCTCAATAGTGGAAGATATTTATCAACAGCAAATCTAATCATCGAAATTATTCAACTATACCAAACCCATTAAATCAAATTAAATCAAATAACATAAGAAAAATTGAATATACCGGAGTACTTGAAGGAATTGAGATTGTAGAGATTGTTGGGCTCTTTGCTGAACTCAATGCTCTGAGTTCCTCTACCAAACTGCTTCACAAGAAATGAGTTGTTCCTCTTCACGATCTCCCACACTAGTTGCCCTGGTACTGTCGTCATTTTCTTCTTTTTCTTCTTCTTCACCCGCAGCAGCGATAGAGAAGTAAGGTTTCTTTCGGGTTTTATATAGTGGAAATGGCGAAACCCTAAATTGAATAGACCGGGTCTGGTTCGAACGGTGTACTGGTTTATGATGCTTAGCACTGGACTTTGGGTTCCGCCGGTCTAGCCCATTAGATCATCTCCAACCTTGGTTCTTAGGTAAATCACAGCATTTTTTATATTATCTCACACTTTTTTACTCCCTCCAGTCTTTATTATAGGTTACATTTTAGAAGATTTTATTGGTCATGATTATAAGTCACTTTATATTTCTTAAGCATCATTTGTTGGTTTTTCTCTTTTTTGCCCTTATTAAATGCTTTGAATATTTATATGTTTTTTGTTGGTCATTAATGAGTGTGAATTTTTCAAGAAAAGTTGAGAGGGTAAAATTGTAATGTTACGATATATTATCATAGAATTCATAAAACTAACTACATTTCTCGATATGTGTAATTCAGTTAAGTATGTCCTATAATAAGGATCGGGAAAATACATCCTAAGCAACTCTATTCTAAATTTGTTTCAACCCCAAAAACCCAACTATGGTTTTTGAATGGACTTCACACCCTACCCCTCATTATTTTTTTGCATATTATTATTATTATTATATTAAGTATTATAATAAAAATTAAATTATTATTCAATTAATACAAATAATTCAACAACATTAATTTAAAAAATATATAAAATTACGAAAAAATACATAGAAATTACTACTCAATATACTCTAATGGGGAACTATTACTTAAAACTACTCACATCACATTAACTCAATTTCTCTCAATATTGCAACTGAAGTCATTGAGGAGGCAAAAAGAAGAAGGAAGTCATGTCAGATTTTTAAAGTTGATTTTGAAAAAGCAAACGACTCAGTCAATTGGAGTTTATTACTGTATATGCTTAGAAGAATGGGTTTCCATAAAAAATGGATAGAGTGGATTGTTTGTTGTTTGCACACTGCGTCAATGCCTGTTCTTGTAAATGGGAGCCCGACTAAAGAGTTCAAGATGCGGAGGGGTATTAGACAAGAAGACCCACTTGCTCCTTTTGTGTTCTTGGTGGTGGCGGAGGGGCTGAGTGGCTTAATGAGAAGTGCGGTTGAGATAGGAATGT
Source organism: Crotalaria pallida (assembly GCA_037953625.1). NCBI lineage: Eukaryota > Viridiplantae > Streptophyta > Magnoliopsida > Fabales > Fabaceae > Crotalaria > Crotalaria pallida. The sequence goes on from CM075654.1 coordinate 23,653,940, forward strand.
TTCAGGGATTTAAAGTGGGCAAGCAAGAAGTAGAGATATCTCATTTATAGTACGTTGATTACACCATGTTGATTGGGGAATGCTGTTGGGAGAAGACTGCATTAATAAAGAGTATTTTAAGGTGCTTTGAACTTGTATCAGGATTGAAGGTGAATTATCACAAGAGTAGCTAGGTGGGAATAAATTGTGATGATGATGAGATGTCAATGATGTCAGTTTATCTGAACTGTAAAACGGGTGTACTCCGTTTAAAATATCTTGGTCTTCCTCTTGGGGCAAATTCTTTCAAAGCCTCTACATGGAATCCTATCATTGAATCCTTGAAAGGCAAATTGTCAAAATGGAGGAGGAGACAACTCTCGTTTGGTGGATGTGTTATCCTTCTCAAGTCGGCACTTACTCTCTCCCTCTTTATTTCTTTTAATGTCTTTTTTATTGCTCCTAAATGTGTGATTAATGAAATTGTGAAAATTCAAACACGTTTTTTGTGGGGAGGGGATAATAGAGGAAGAAGGTACACTGGATTAGGTGGGAAAAAGTGTGTAAATCAAAAAATCAGGGAGGGTTAGAGATAAGAGATATGGAATTGTTCAATTTAGCATTAATTGGAAAATGGAAGTGGAGATTAATTAAGGAGATAGACTCTTTATATGGGGAGCAGGTCATTAGAGGATGTATTGGTGAAGACTATGAGTTGTTTAGGAAAGGGTCGGGTTGGTGGAGAGGTCTTGGAAAAATAGAGAAGGAAAACGAAAGAATAAACTGGTTCAAGAAGGGGATTAGAAGAAAAGTGAGGGAGGGAGTTGAGGTGTTGTTTTGGAATGATGTGTGGATAAGAAATGAATCTTTAAAGTCAACTTTTTCTAGGCTTTATTCCTTATCTGTAAACAAAAAGGAAATAGTTACAAATATGGGAGAATGGAGAGAGGAGGGGTGGGTCTGGAATATAATATGGAGAAGAAATTTATTTGAATGGGAAAAGCAAGAGATTACAAATCTTTACAGGTTACTGGAGTCAGTAAAACCAACACAAGGAGTCAAAGATGAATGAAGATGGCAACATGATGATGATACTGGCCAGTACAATGTGAAAAGTGCATATCAGCTGCTGCAACAAGATGAAAACAATGAGGATACTGCGTTCTGCAAGGAATTTTTTAGGAATTCAGCACCATCAAGAATATCAGGTTTTGCGTGGAGTGTAACACCCCGATTTTTATAATATAAAATATTCCGAAATAAAAGTTTTGAAAATAACCAAGGAACTTTAAGAGTTGTTTTATTAAATAAAATACATAAATCAGAGTTTGGAATTAAAACAGATAACTTGAAAATTTTCATTTATAAATTAAGTTTGTACAAAATGTGGGGCACCCAATTACAATATAAAACATTTATGCAAAAATTAATTTCTTTTCTTTCGACTTGTTTCGCTGCACACTCTGATCTTCAATCTTCTTGAACATGTACCTAAAATGTTAACTACTAAGGGTGAGATCTTTCACAGCACAGTGAATTAAAAGGACAGTATAAGGCTCATAATAAAACTTGAGACTAATAACCAAATCAAAGATAAAGGCAACAAAATACAATCACATTCACAATTCCATTTCCATTCATTTCATTCATATTCATTTCAAATTTCCATTATTCATTTCGTTTTCCACTTCTCTTTTCAATCCCATTTCCATTTCCATTTAACAATTCCAATATCAGCACACTTTAACAATTAAATCATTATAACATTTAGTCACAATTATAAACATATAGCACTTAGGTTGCATAATAGATTATCAACAATCAATAGCAATCACAATTCAGCAGATAACAAGTAAATCAGTCGACATACTCAGGTATGTCTCAGAGTGCAATAATTTAAGTCATCTCCCTAATGTTCTTCACTTCCTACTTTAACAATTCACAAAATGAGTTAATATAAACATTTACATTATTCTTAAAATCAAATAAAAGCTACATTAATCACAATTAATTAAACTCTAATCTATACTATTTGCTACCACACTCTAATTTAATTACTAATCTCAAATCCTATTATAAACTCTAACTATCCCTAACTCAAAGTGTGGAAAGAGTCTCCCCTTACATCTTGAAGAGAAGAGGAGAAGGAGAGGGTGTGAGTTGCACTCCACCAAGCCCTTGGGATCAAACTCCTAAGCCTCTAATTCCTTGCTCCTTAACCATTACCTAGCTTTCCTTGGTGATTACCCAACTCTATGTGAAGGATTGAGGGAGTTAGGATTTTAAGTGGGAATTGGGGATTTGAGGGAAAGAGAATGAAATTGGTGTCTTTGGTGAAGGAAAAAGATGGAGAGTTAATGGGGAATGGTTATGGGTTGATGGATTGGAGTTATTTGGTGTTAGTTTAGTGATTGAGAAGGGTTGAGTGTGAGAGAAGAAGAAGGGTTCGAATAGAGAGAAGAGAAACAATGAGAAACAGCACTTGAAAATCGTGTTTTAAGTCTGAACTGAAAGTGGTTAATCGATTAACCACTTTGGTTAATCGATTAACACCTGTTAGTTGCACATAGTTAATCGATTAATACATGAGTTAATCGATTAGTGCCTGAAGGTGCTCTTAATTCCAATCGATTAAGCTAAGCCTTACTCGATTAGTGGCTGAATGTGGCACAAAATTTAATCGATTAAGGGACCTCTTAATCGATTAATGCCCTATATTTTCCTTTCTTTCATGCATTCTAAGAGCTCTAAGCCAAATCCAACCCATACTAACTTACTCCTATCATAATTCCACTTTCTAGGCATCCTCTAAGCATCTCATAACACACACAAAACATCACAATCATAAATTACAATAATAAACACATAAACCACAAACAAGGAAAGACGAAACGAACTAACAATCGAATTCTAGACTTAACCTTTTCTTAAACACTCGATCTAACCCGACCGACTTAAGACAAACCCTTTAACCACTTAACCCTAATACCAATCACTCTCGAGGCATAACCAACAGGGTCGGATTGATCTCAATTGCCTCACACATTTATTAAACTCCGGAACTCAGTCGAAACGTGAGTTCGAAGGGATTCTCCGAACATAGACACTAGGGTCTATCCTTATACTCAAGGCTCTATCCTAGGACCCTTTATCCACTCTCTCTAATGAGGTCGAAACACGAAAAGGCACTCATAAGGACTTCTGAACTCTTTGGCACCCGAACCTACACAAATCCTACTCACTCAACCACAACCACACCAATCTGAAACCTAAACCGATTACCCTTCGACTATAACCAACGACTCTAGAACACTTCCCTACGAACACTTCCCTACACAACCTAACGATGCGATCACGTAAACAAGTACACACATACACACAAGGAAACAATACAATTACTTACACTCAGGAATACACACAAGCACAAACACATATATCCTAACTCAACCTAAATATACATATATATATACACACATGCAAATACCCACACACACGTTCATATACACAAGAATATAATTACAAATACTAATGCCTACATAAGGAAAGTATTTATATAAATACATACATACACTAGGAAAACGTTTACAAACTCTTATACATACACATATTTTAGCTCAACATAATTATATACATATATGTATATATACTAAGAAAATAGTTGAAAATCATTTTTAACACGTCATTTCCATATACGCAAAATGTTTTTAAATATAATTATTAGGTTAGTAAAAACCAGGATGTTACATGGAGAGCACTGTAACCTACAAAAATCAACCTTCAGAGGTATTCTTCAAAGTGATGATAATGTCAATTGCACAAGGTGTGGAGAAGGAGAAGAAGATATAGAGCATATGTTTTTATTTATTAAGTTGCTAAAATGAGGCCAAATTTTTTTTAAAACATTATTAAGATGTCATTGGTGCACTTAACAATCTTTGCCGAAAACCGAGTTGTTACTAAAACACATACTTACTTACTTGAATCTCTAAAAACATTTCTCATTGGAAAATGATTTAGTTTCGAACCCAACATAGTTCTTTGTATTTCATCAGAAGATCTTATACAGTTCTCAAAAGGTTTCATTCTTACACTTCTTCAAAAGTAGGGCATAATCTAAAATAAGCTGAAATACATAAATAGTTCATTACTTAGGTAATCCTTGACTCTAGATACTGACACCGAACTTAGCCCGACAGATAACATGAGGTCACCTAGATTAATAACACTACCATTAAACCTTCCTGTCGAAAACAACCGGATGAAGTTTCCCTTTCTTCTTGCGCCCTTTCTTCACTCCCGAACGTGATGCCATCCATGTCGCTGCTTCCCCATTGTCATTGGACTCCAACTCCACTTCATCTAGAGTGATGGATTTTTCCTTAGTCTCACTTCTCACTTTTTGTTCATAGCTTCTGTATCCTCGTACGGTGACCTGTCCCAAATGCGGCCCCAAATTAACTCCGCTCAATCTATGTTCCGGGTCCGGAATCACTATCTAAGTGTATCCAGTCCATACCCAGCCATAGGGAGTAGGCTTCCAACCATCTCCGTGCCTTTTCCAGGTGGTGATCTCCATACGATGCTCCATCTGTCCGTTGCAATACCAGCAACACCGATATGCCAACGAGACAGGAGAGAGTAAGTAATCCGAACGACGCATCGTCGACGGTTTGGGTTTATAATAGGAAAGATATTAAGACAATACAAGCATACAACATTACATATTTACAGCATAACAATGCAATATAAATACAACATCACATTTCAGTTTATCATCATCATCATCATTCATTATCTTGCCAAACTCATTTTCACCTTTCAACATTAACATTCTTTCTTTCTCAATTCCTTTCTCAATCACCTCTTACGAATCTTTGAGTTGTATTCACTTCCATTTTCATATGGTCTCATTCACTTTTCCACACATTCATTCTCGATTCATTTCTCATTATCAATATTTCATGAGCTTTTGCTTCTTATAATTATAAGCCTTTTCCTGACTCTTAAACTTTTCTGATCAAGTCTTATTGGGTCACAACCATCGATGATTGAGGAATTAAAATATCATCGGGGTACTTGTTTCGTTCGCAGTTAGCACACACGTTTACATCTCCTCGGTCATCCACCCAACCTAGTCGGAAGCAAACAAGAGTACAGGACCTTTACCAGCGGGCTTGACAGCTGTCTCAACAAAATACTCAAAGCCAGGAGAACTGTAGAAAATCCGGTACAGTCTCAAATCAAATCATATAATCAAGGCACACTGTAGAAAATCCGGTACAGTGGCAAAATCACAAAGCCCCGTTCCAGTCCCTCTCACTGTTCAAGATTTGCAATCTAGGGGATGACAATATTTTTCTAGTCGGCCTGCAGAACTCACCACGGCATCGGACCGGCCTACCCTTACCACATGTGAAATTCGTTCCGCCTAGAAAATTCTCAAGGCTTCTTGACGTTTCACCGTCATTGCCTTCCCCTAATGCAATCTCCTCCTGAGTATCCCTGATACCCATGGTATTTTCCTCTCCACTACTTCGCACTCATTGCTCACCGCATTCGTCAATGTCTTTTAAAATCTTAGTGTTTTAATTAACATCTTAATCCTAAGGTCGGCTCATCCTTGGTGCATCCCTTCAACGAGTCCCGACCACTAATTTACAACATTACTTTTCTTTTCTTCTCTTAACATAGCACAGAGCTGGGATCGCATCGCATCGACATACTTGCATCTCATTTCATAATCTTTCTCAAAATAACAACATAACTCTTTTTGGAACATCAGCCCTCTGGCTTCACTTTCACAACTTAGGAGCCCAACTCAACTCATATCACATCTCATTTCAGTAACATCAGCAGAGGAGCAACGCTCAACTCATATCACATCTCATTTCAAATAAACAACAACAACATTACTTTCCTCAACTCTGGCTCATCAGCATCATTATCATCAGCTCTTGCTCAACGGCATTACGAAACTTTCGTTCACATCATATCTTATCTCTTACCACATTCTTAGGATTTTCATGATATCTTAAATCTTTTCACAATCTCAACTCATATCGTTTCTCAATGTCTTATCAAAGTTGCCTTACTCAATAAGGACTTAAACCCAACCGGGTATTGCATCTTTCTCTTTGTATCTTTTAATTTCACAATCTTACCCACATTGTCTCATTCGTCTATCTTTTCAATCATATTTCATTACTTTCACAAACTTATTCATATCATTTCATGATCAAGACGTAGCAGACGTCCATCAGCATACTATTCATACTCAACAACAATACTTATCATCATCATGCATAATTCAAAACTCTTAGACAAATATACAGAAGCATGCCATTTCAAATCATCATCATATAAATTCATCACATAATAACATGTGGTCTTTGTCTCCTTCGTATACGTGGCCACACAACACAAACAATTGTCACTATACTACTGACTCGGAACCACCAAGTTCCGATCTTTGAGATGATCAGGAACATCCTAATAAATCACCTAAATACCACGGTGTCTTAGGAAAGCTTCTCTCTCACCTCAAGTCCCAGCAAATAAAGCACACGATCTCCGAAGATCCTTGTCGCTGCCAGCTGCTCCAATCCCCCGTCTTTATCATTCCTCGTATTAGACAGAGCACGTTATTATTAACTTATATAAGAAAATCTTCCCTTAACTCAAACACATTTCATTCCTCGTCGATCAATTTAAAACACGTTTGTTTTCTCAAAACAACTCTAACTTTTCCCAAATCAAACATCGCTTGAAAACCATACTTTAAATCACATGAGTACACTTTTAAAACTAAGAAACAAACCCAAACAATTCTGGACAGCAAAGAATTGTTTTGCAAATTCACTTTAATAAAATCCGAAAACAATGAAAGAAGTACTTTTTACTTTAAATAATTCTTTAGCTCAAAACAATCACTTTCACACTTTAAAATTCAAGCTTTTTGTCACGAAACAAATCTTGGACAGCCACCAAGCACAATCCAACAATCCCGAATAAATCAAATCGAATTGACTTAAAATCAATTAATTTCAAAACTAATTACGTACTCGAATATTTTCCAAACATCAACTAACACACAAACAACAAACAACACTTTGATAAATCCATTCGCATAGTCACATAGCATATATTCTTTCATGACTTTAATAATTTCAAGCGTACATACGTATACTTAATCAAGCCACATACTCACTAACTTAACTTGATTATAATTTAAACATTCATTTTCAAATAAACACTTTCACAATCAAACACTTAGCTCTTACTTTCCATATAGGTCATACACTTTTCAAATATCAATTATTATTTAACAAAATAATTTCCTATCCTACTAAACCCTTCAAGGCCGAATCATGCATCAAGGCCAAACAACAATTATAAATTTTTCTAACATTCCATAAATCATCAAAACAATACTTTTTCATTTTCGTATTTACCTACATTATTAAAAAGGGACCAAATTGAATAAGCCAAAATAAACCAAGATTACAAGTTCATATACTTTAAATCAACACATGAAACACACTCATTATCACATGTCATTTCATGAAAAAGATTCTTAAACCTAGTTAGACATGCATTGGCCGAATATATGCACAAGTCAAAGAAAAGATTTGTTTAACATCAAAGACATAAAATCATGAAATTATTTCTTCCTTTTTAATTCAAAAACCGTGGGCTCAACTTGGAAAATAAACAAAATTTTAATTTAATTTTCTTAACTTAAATCAACATATTAATTCAAATACCACATCAAGGTCTTATTTTTCAATCTTAACAACTTCATGCATGCATTTAAAGTCCTTAGATTAAACAAATATTAACATGCACGTGTTTTAAATGATGATCAAGGCATGGTTTCTCATTTCTTTTAGGTTTGGCCGAATCATCATCATATCAAAGACAAGATTTTTGTTTCATTTTACAACATGCAAGGACTAAAGTGCACAGATCAAGTCATATACTAGCTCACACAAAATTTTAAAACATCATTTGCTTTCTCCCAACATTAAACCGAAACATCATTATCATCAAACAAGATTTCATTTCAAATTCTTTTACATGCAAAGAGTTAAACACATAGATCAAGCCATTTTTCATGCCAAAGATCATTTTTAAAACTTGCTTCCTTAATTATTTCTTTAAAACCGTGACATGCATCAAAGAAAGGTCAAATCTTTTCACTCAAATCTAACATGCAAGGATCAAGTTTCATGTTTTGTCATAGATCAAGTCCTTTTGCTCAAAAATAACAGGCAAGACTCAAGATTAAAGCTTGATCATGGATCAAGTCAAGATCATGACATGCAATCACTTAGATCAACTTTTCCAAGCACAAATACTCATGATCAACACTTAAAAATAACATGCATGTAACTTAAACTCCAAGATCACATCAAATCAAGCACACGCAACCATAGATCTTTAACATGCAATAACCAAGATCTCAACTTTTTTCAAGATTAAACATCAACATGCATGTACTTAGATCTTATAAATCAAGTCATAAAATCAACATAAAAATACAAATCAAAGATCAAAATCATTTTAAGTAAAAAAGGGACCAAAACCATGAGCATCATCTAGATTGATGCACGTTCATTTCTTTGATTTCACTCTTAGATCCAAGTAGAAATAGGTGTAGAAAATCATGAGAAGAAAGAAAATACACATGCAAAAGAAAAGAGAATCACAAAGCCTAAAAGAAAATCCTAACCAACACAACTCTTCAAGATTTCGAACCACCCACCTAAAGAGAAGGTCTTCTAGTCTTCAAATCACTTAGATCTTCAAAGAAAATCCTTGATCAAGCATGGACTCCTCTTCTTCTTCCTCTCTTCCTCGGTTCTCTCTCTCTCTATGTATGTGTAGAGCTTGATGATGCTCTAACACTATGTGTGTTTGAGAATAGAAAATATAATGAATGAAAGAAAACAAGGGACCAAGAGGCTTGTTATGTATTTATAGGCAAGCTTGCATTCTCTTCTTTGCCCTTAAAAATTCGGTGCTATGTGTGTTGGGTTGAGGGGCAATTTTGGCACTTTGACAAGTTTGCATGGGTGAATCTTATCAAGGAGACATAAAGGAGTAATTTAGGGCATTGGGTCTTATCACACATCATTCTTATTTTCTACATCACATCTCCTAATTTATTTTCCATAGATTAAATTTTACTTTTAAATTTCTTAGCCTAGAAGAGAATAAACTTCCTACTCTCCCTTCATGCATGCTTGCCACCTATACACACTTATACAAAATTTTAAATTTTCATTTTTCTAATCACACACATCATACAAATATTAAAATGCTATGCCACCTTGATGGAAAATAATAGGGTGCAAAGAATTCACACATCACACAATTATCCGCATACACATCATATCAAGCACTCATTTTATTTTAAATTCACTTTAACTAAAACAATTAACTGCATTACTTGGCTATATATATAGCCCTCATTTCATTTTCTAAAATCATATTTTAATATATTAAAGATATTCCCAAAAGGAAAAATTCATTTGAAGTCCTTAACTATTTTTACTAATTTATTCTTTCATAATTCGTCCTTTAAATACCTCAAAAATAAATTTTTGAAAATCAACCCAGAAAATTATAGAAATTACATATTTAAATTCTAATTTTCGATACGATCGTTTTCATATAAAGATCATAATTTTCCGAGTTACGGTTAAAAAGATATGAATTTTCAAAGTCATTCAATTTATTAGAGTTCACAAAGAATTTCACTTCTTAAAGAAATCTCAAATAATAAAACCATTTAATTTGAGTCCATGAAAATATTTATTTTCACACAAATACATCTATCGTTGATAAAATACATCTCAAAAATTTATTTAAAACAGACGAGGAATTTGCGGGTCGTCACAGCATATGTTATTTTCATGCTTGAAGGCACATATGATTTGGAAGAAATGTTATGCTTGGTTTGGTCTTAATACGGTTATGCATAAAGAATTGGTAACATTGAATAAGAAGGCAAAAATTTGGTGTATGAATTTATTGTTTATCATTTTATGGAACATATGGCGAGAAATAGAAATGTTTTTGATGATATGGATGCACATACGGAGGAAATAGTGGAAGAAATTAGTGTCTAGTGGTTTTACCCGTACTTTTGGCAATTGGGTAGTAAATCCGCTAGAATGTATTAGAAACTTATAATTCTGTTTGGGGATGGGAGTACCTCTTGTGCTCCTCTTTTTTGGATTGTTTTAATATATTTCATTTTTGTTTGGCTATTACAAAAAAAATTCTCTCAATATTATTCAATATACTCTAAAAGGATCCCAATCTCTCAATATACTCTAGAAGGATCCCAATTTCTCTCAATTTTACTCACATCACATGTCTTCACTCTCTCACTCTCTCAACTCCCTCTTCTTCTCTCCCTCGTCAGTCTCTTCCTCTCCTCTCCCTCAATCTCTCCTTCTCCTTCATTCATCACAAACACTCATTCCTTCACGGTTTGGTTTTCTTCTCCTCTCCTCGCAATCCCTTATCCTTCGATCATAAAAAAAACACTCTCAATCTCTTCTTCTCCATCTTCTCCCTCACGGTTCCGAATCTCCCACCTCCATATCCCTCACCTTTCAATCCCCATCACATGAAGATCAAACAAGGGTTTCGATTTTAACCATCAAACACCTCAAATCCATACTCCAAAGGCTTTGCATGTGGCTCGATTTTGGCTTCCCAGCATCAATTTTGTGTTTTAGAGAAAGATTTGGGATTATAGGGTTTTCTTCTTCTCCTTTTAATTTTCATTTTTGTAATATTGATTTTGTTTTTCCTCTATGTTCTGGACTAAATGAAATTGATAAATGGTTGATTTGGTTGTTAATTTTTTTCACAAGCTTTATTTTCCTTCTTCAAGCTCAACCAAAGAAGAAAATGAGCAAAACAATTATTTAGTTTTTTTTTTCCGACATCCGTATGGTGGGGGCCCCACCGTTAGCCCTCAAGGAATGTCCCTTGCTGAAGGGATCGTTCACACCAAGGGCTACCGTGTCATCTCCTCCAACGCCCTCCGGTTTCTCACCTCTGGTTCTTCACTGAAACCTAGTCTCTAAGAGACTAGGTTTGAGATGCTCTTAGGCTATAATAGTTGAATGATTTTTTTTTAAAAAAAAAAAAGAGTTTTAGTCCCCGGCTCCAAACATTAGCCCCAAATACCATTTTAATTGAAAAAAAATACCAAAATACCCTTCTCCCCTTTTTTTCCTCCAAACATCTTTCAGCTCCAAACCCCAAAATCCACACCCCTCCACCTCTCACCATCCACCTTCCCACCTTCCACTACCTCCAAAGGGGCAATCACACCTATTACATATGCAATTTTCTTCTCTTTCTATTTTTTTATTTTTCCATAACTAAAGGTATTCCAACAAATCAGTGCCGGAAATTTATTATTATTCCGACGCGAGTATATTGGAATACCTTCAGTTACGAAAAAAATTATGTTTCAGTAAATTTCGATACCTGTAACACCCCTAATTTTCGTCTCCTGAATACTAAATAAATAAATTATAATAGTTATTTTATAATTAATTTTAGTTTATTAAAAAGCTTTATTTTTGTAGATTATGTGTATTAGGAAATATAAAAATATGGGATATATTTTAATTTTGTACAAAAATAATAGTTTTGCAATTCAGTTCTTGGGGTAGGACCTAATTCAATATTGAAAAGGTTTTTGGAGGGAAGTTAATTAAAATATAAATTTTAAAAAAATTTCATCATGGTAATCGATTACCAGCCACGAGTTGGTAATCGATTACCAAAGTGCTGAACAACTAGTGTTGAGTGCGTTTGATGACTCAACGCACTATTAATCCCAAATTACCCAGAAATTGACACATAATCAGCCTTGACACCTCTTGGGGGTATCGTGTCACGTTGCATGGAGCTTGAATTTCTCTATTTAAGTACCTAAGTTAATGAATTGGGTTGATTTTCTGAAGTTTGGGGCTGAAACTCTGCTTCTAGGGTTCTTGATTTCGCCTCTGAAATTCAGTCTCGTTTCTAAGAGTTAAGTTGAGAGTCATACACCGTTGCAAAGCTTACATCCTGAGCTTTGCAAAGATATAAGATTTGAGTATTGAGAGTAAGTGTAGAAGGAGAAATCGAGTTTGCAAGTTGAGCATCAAATCTGTCTCAAAATCGATTTCAGTTTCCTATAGCTTACTTTGAAACTTGATTCTGGTAAGCTCAAGCAACTACCTGACTTCAAACTTGTTCCTTTAGCTAGTATATGTTTCAAAGAGTTCATAGGAACTAATTTCCCCAATTTTCATTGTTGTTCCATATGTCAACCAATTCAATCTTGGTGCCTGCTGAAATTGCTTTGCTTCAGTGAGGATTATGGGGAATTCAAAGTTCTAAGGCTTGTTTTTGTCAAGTTTCAGTCTCTACACAAATTAGAGGTATGGGGAAATCTTACCATTTGCTAGAATGAGAATGAAATGCATTAGAAAGTAAGATGAGCCACCATGAGGCTTAAGGGCATAGCTTTGAATTAGGGAAATGGCATGGAGGCCAATCTGAGACATGCTACATGTTTAAGCAAGTTTCTTTAGCTGTATGTGAATTTAATCAATGCTGGAATCATGCCAATTATGAGTACAATTGATTTTGGTACCTTGAGTTGTGTAAATTGTGATTTTTATGCATAATTGGGTATGAACTTTGATTCAATATGTTTCTTGTTGATTTCAGTGTTTAGACATGTTCAATTTATGTTGATACAGTTCTGTTTATGGTTGGTTTGGGTTAGAATGAAGTGTGATTGAAAATGGTATTGAAAAAGCCAATTTTTGCTGTCACTGCAGAGTTGGTAATGGATTACTAGCCCTTGGTAATCGATTACCAGGTTGAAAAATGAAATCTGAATTGAAAATTATCGTGGTAATCGATTACCAGCCCCTAGTAATCAGTTATCAGATTAAAAATGTACCTAAAAGTGAAAATTATCATGGTAATCGATTACCAGGTCCTAGTAATCGATTACTAAGGCCAAAAATGCTGAAAAATGCCATTTTTACTTAACACCTTTTAACCCAAACTTAATAATGATAGAGTATTGGCTGTGACACTTTGTTTCATGAGTTTTATGATAATTACATTATGTGTAAATGTATATTATGTTTGATTACCCTGTTCATTGCGTAATGCAAACAATGAGATTAATGGCTAACACATAATTAAAGGGAATTATGTGCATTCATGCATGGTGACAAGGTGAGAAGTTATCATTTGTCATGTTCGTGGAACATGAGGAGGGTACTCTGGGAGTATCAAATGGACACGACAAGTTTGAGTACACATTCCCTGAATGTGGGCAACATTCAGGGAATGTTGTTGAGAATACGTTTTGGGAACGTGGACGTACATTCAGATTGGGACATTTAATACCAAGCTTGATGTTTATGTTTATTCGACCTGGGAACGTGAGATTGTACTCTGGGAGTACCAATGGTTGTATGGCAAGCTTGATGACGCATTCTAAGAATGTGGGCAACATTCGGGAATGTTGTTGAGATTGTTGAGAATACGTTCTGGGAACGTGAACGTACAATCTAAATGGGACGAATTGATTATGGGCCAAACTTGTCGTTGCGACATGCTTGTTGACACATTTTGGTAATGTGGCCAACATTGGTTGCCGTGAACGTGGATATTACGTCTTGGTGACGCAACACACACTTTGGTAGTGGTGTTATGGACCACGTTCCAAGCATGTTTGCTATGTGGATTACGACTTGCTTGATGTCACATTTTGGTAATGTGGCCAGCATTGGTTGCTGTGAACGTGGGTGTTATGTCTTGGTGATGCGACACACACTTTGGTAGTGGCGTTATGGACCACGTTCCAAGCATAGTCGTGCGGCTTGCTCGATGACAAATTTTGGTAATGTGGCCAGCATTGCGGGATGCTGTTGATGTGATTATTACGTCTGCGCGACGTGACGCGCACTTTGGTAGTGGCGTTATGTATCACGTTACGAGAAAGTTCGCTATACGTTATGAGAACGTATACGGGTTGTTTGGATTTACATGCATGAGAGTGATAGTTGGAGAATCTCAGGAATTGAGAGATAGAAAGCATGCATCATGCCACCTAAAATGAAAGAGAATGAATTGAAATGGCGTGTGCTCATGTGTTTATGAATTTCTATCATGATCGAATGCTTACTTGTGGATGTTAGGACTTTATTCTCATTTGATTATGTGAATGTTTAAAGCTTACCCCCTGCCCTTATTAGGTGTTGGCCAGGTACATAGATCGCCTAGAGATCAGTGGAAGTGGATGACATTTAGGTTCATGAGGTGCATAGTTATCATGGGATAGGAACTCCGTGTACAACTCTTGAGGACTCGACCATGTGGATGAATGGACGAAGGACCAGTGACCAGCTCTGGAACGTCTCTATTTTCGATATAAATACACTATACATATTTTGAGAGATGTATTAGAGAGAGAGAACTTAGTTTTTATATTCTGATATAATTGTGGTACTCTTAAAGTTTTTACACCTAATTTTATGGATTCAGTGACATACCTCACGATTTATAAACTCCAAAAATATAAATGAACTATTTTAATATATTTCGCTTACTCTGATTTTATCCTTTGAATTTGATACGAAGGAAGTATTGTTGAAGCTAACTTCCCGAGATAACCATCTGACTAAGTTATTTTTGAAAGCTAGCTTATGCTACCAAAGTTTGTTGGTTTTGGCCTCAAAATCTCGAGAGGGGGGGGGGGGTGAATCGAGTTTTATTAATGTATTGTAAAAACCGTTACAAATTAAAAATAGTTTTGTGATGGAGAGATTAAGCGTTTGAAACGGATCGCGAAAACGATAGATAAAATAATTCGAGTAGCGCAGAAACGTAAAAATTGAAATAAGCGGAAATTAAAAGAGATAGGGATAGAAAAGCTTGCACCGGTGAATTTTATACTGGTTCAGCCTTCCGTCGAAAGGCCTAATCCAGTCCCCAAGCGACCCGCCTGAGAGTTCTTATACCAAACAATAGAGCCGCACCCTATTACAACCAAGAGCACCCCACATACTACTAGGAACCTCCATTCGCTAGGGGCCTCAATCACATAGCAGAGTTCCTCACCCTACGAATGCCTCAACGTTCAACTACGGGATTCTCTCCCTACCACTAAGGTTTAGAACAATTGATGTGAGTGATTACAACAAGTATAATGTGTTCTCAAAACACAGATTCTACAATAAGCTCTATGATAATGAAGTACTGTTTCTCCAGGAGTTACTCAGCCAACAATGATTTTTGTTCTTCAAAGGTATGAACGTGAAAAGCAGAAGACTTCAGAAGAAGAAGAGAGAAAACGTGATGATCAGAAAAGATGAATGATGTGAATGTATTGATCAATTGAATGTTGGAGTGATATTGTTTCTAAAATAGAAAACGTTTTTGAATCAAAAAGATTTTATTCAATAAATCAAAATCACTTTTAAATCAAATTAGAATAAAATAAGATTTTGAAATAAGTTTTAAAATCAAAACTAAATAAAAACGATTTACGAAATAAAATAAAGATTTGATTCTTAAAACCAAAAAGGAAATAATTCAAATTTAAAATCATTTTCGAATTTTGTAAAATAAATCAGAATCTTTTATATAATAACAAATCAGGAAATAATCAAAATGACTCTGACACGATTTTCAATAAAACTTGAAGTAATCGATTACTTTCTGAAGGTAATCGATTATTCCTTCAAAAATAGAAATTCTTAAATTCATTTGAAAACCATGTAATCGATTATACCAATAATAGTTAATCGATTACACCACTCCTGTTCAATGTATGATGCAACTCATTTAATCGATTACACTTAAACAATTAATCGATTACTGAGCCTCTGATATGCATATGATGCAACATCATGTAATTGATTACTACAGAGCTTGTAATCGATTACTATGCCTCTGAAAAATATATGATGCAACAATTATAATCGATTACTTGAGCCAGATAATCGATTAGTCCCATAAGAAAGTAATTGATTAACAAGTTTCATTTAATCGATTACAACCTCTCTGATTTTTCTATGATGCAACAAAGTTAATCGATTATCTTGAGAAGGTAATCAATTACTCTCTCTTGCAAACATACAAATATACAGAGTTTTGTAACATCAAGTATTTTTGCTAAGATTAATGCAGAAAACATATTATCATGCAAAAACACGTTTTTCTTCTTCTCTCTTAAAATGAAAAAACTTGTTGGCTTTTGTAACTCTTAAAGAAATAAAACTCCATTACCTTACAAATGATCTAAGGAGAAGGTTTCTAATCTATGCAGTGGCGGAGGATCTCAGGAGCAGGTGGGAGCACCTGCTCCCCCTGAGATTTTGTTAAGTATATATAAATTCTTTGTATTCTAAAACATAGGTTTGTAACTGGCGCAGCGGCAAAGTAATTGGAGGAAATAGCAAGGGAGTGCGGGTTCTAATCTGGCCATGGGCATTGTATTTTTTCAGTTTTACTTGCTTAATTTCCTTTTTTTTTTTTCAGTTTTACTTGCTTAATTTCCTTTAAAAAAGGATGAAAATTGAGAAAGCCAATTATCACTGTGTCATTTGAATAGTTCACCTCATTAACACTATGTGCAAAATTGTAATTAAAAATACTTATAATTTAACTTCCCAATATTTTTATTTTCTTAAAAATTGAGATACCATTCCTTGTAACACCCCCTGAACTTTTACTCATGCTCCGCCACTGAATCTATGCCTTGCTTGAATCTTCAATCTTGAATATGGATGACACTTGTGAGCTTGAACTTGAGTTGACTTGTTATCATCAAAACACTATCTTGAATTAAACTTGAAGTCCATAGAGAGTTTGAAGCATGTCTTCCAACTAGCTTGACTTCCAACAAAGTTATCTCGAAATAATTTTCAAATACTTATCAAATGATTATTTCTTGTACCGAACTCCGTATCAGTTATGCAACTTAAATTTGGATACCACAATCAAGGCTTTCATAATTAATTAAAGGAAAATTTTTATATACAGATTTTCTCACTTTTAAGTAAAGTTATCAAACAGTGGGCGTTACAATACCCCCGTGTCGGTATTTTAATTTGTGAACACGAAGATGGGGATGATTAACAGGTAAAAAACAACGGAAAAAAACTATAACTACTAAAAATATAAAACCCTAATACAAAACAACCTATTAAACCCCTACCCTAAAAAAATTAACAAACCCTAAAAATAAAAGAAAGAGAGGGAAGAGAGAACGTACCTGGGGCGGCGGGCAATGGTAGAGAAGCTTGAGGGACGAGAAGGAAGAGAGAGGGAGAGGGAATAGAGGTTGGGGTTTGGGGATGAACGAAAGAGAGGAAAGGGTATAATTGGGAATAAAAAAATTGGGGGCTGGGGGTTAATGTTTGTGGTATCGGGACTAGCACTAAAAAAAAGGGATGTAACTTTTTGGTTGAAAATTAAATATAAGAAACTACATATAAATTATGATTGAAAACACAAACTTGTTTATTACAAAGTGCAAGATGTAACATCCTAAACTTTGATTTTAATGAAATTATTGATTAAAAACCTTAGAAAAATTGGAATAATGACTTAATGAATTTTGGTAGGTAGGAGAGTGGTGATTATAAGTCCTAGGGGTTGTATAGAAGGCAGTTGTGGCTTTGGGCAAAGTCAAATAAGCGGAATCGGGAGTTAAATCGGCGTTTTAGATGTTAGAAATCGACCGAAAAGAGAAAATTAGGAATTTATCATGGGATGATAAGAAAATAAATTCCACCATTGGATGTGAAGTTTATGGGGTGAAGAAGCATGTCTAAAAATTTGGACTCGATCCGACGGTAAACGAAAAAGTTACGGCGAATCGAAGGTTGGAAACCCAGATTTTCGCCCAGGCGCACCAGCCAACCGTGCGCCCAGGCGAGCGCGAGCACGCACAGCACGCACCAGTTTGCGTTTTGGCGCGCCAAGGCCCCCCACCACACGCACCAGCCCACGCACCACGCACCAGCAACACGAGCTGGTGCAGCTCTCGCGCCCAGGCGAGCCTTGCGTGCGCCCAGGCGCGCGCGCTCAGCAGCACCAGATCTGGTGCGTTGAAATTGAAACTTGGGGCCAAAGTTTTAATCATAGCCACACGATTCTCCAGCAACATCCAAGGCAAAAATAAAACACCAAAAATACATCATTCCACCACCTTTCAACTCCTTCATCAACCCATCATCCTCATCAAGTTCCCTCCATTCCAAGACCATCTCCACCATAAATCCACCAAACCACCATACACCTTTGATTTTTGGGCACCTCAACCCAAAATCAAACAAAACCCAACAAGCTTTCACCATGGATATTGATTAAAGCTTCATCCTCTTCCTTCTTGGGCTCACACGAATCACTCCCTCCTTCACTCTTCTTGGTTTTTCAATTTTTCCACCATCGATTGGGTAAGTAGCTTCATGCCATGAGTTATTTTCCTTTCCATTTCAACTTTCCTTGACTCATAGAAATTGAGCTCTAAACCCTAGGATTCTTGCACTTTTTGCTATATAGGGATTGTGTTTCATGCCTTCCGACTCAAACCAAGGCAAAGACAAGGATCACTTCATCATTTCCTTATTGAGGTGGCAAGCTAGACTTAGGAAGTTCAAGTTTCCGAGATTTTGAGCTAGGGCTCACTAAGGTTCTAATTTCTCTTTACTAATTTAAGGTAAGGAGTGGGTTATAGTGAGTATTACCTTACTCTGGGGTTTAGTTTACAATATGCATATAATGGGTACTAAGATTTTTGTGTTAGTTTAGGTTGATATTGTAACATCCCAATTTAATTTAGAAAATATAATTTCTTATCACTTTCAAAATCACAAAAATACAAATTATTTTATTACAAAAACTGGGATTTACAACTTGATATTAGAATAATAAATGGAGAAAAATGGCTTGTCTTTGTCTCCTGGGATGTGAAACTCTGGTTCCAGCACCTCAAATCCTTACCTAAAATATTAAACCACAAGGGAGTGAACAACTTTTCATAGTAGAATAGAATTTAAGAATTGAAATTAAGTAAATAAACTAATCCTTAACTACACCATTAGCAACCGAAATTAGGTATAAACATTTCTCAAAGAGGTTTAGAATGCGTAGGCTCCCTACCTTGTTGACGTTTAGGTTGTAACTATTTTCTTATTAATTTCTTTGTACTTTAGGGATGGTTTTTAGTGGTTAAATTTTCACATTTCATATAGTTAATTATAAATCAATCCCAATATGTTTCTTATACTACTTTAATAGTTTTCCTTTTTATTATGAATAAGCTTGATATTAATACCCATTATAGAATTTCCAGTGGAATACATATATACATAGTCTGTCTTTTATGATTTAGTTATCTCACCCTTGATTCTGTGTATTTTAATTAGTCTTAATAATGATAAATTTCGGTTCGGCATTTCATCGAACACTTAGACTACACAAATTTTAAATTAATGAAGATATAGGGTTTGAATAATAATTAACACCCAAAATCTTTAATGTACCTACACAGGTAGGTAACAGAGCAGAATCTACTATCCTAGTGTTCTAGATATAAATTTTAATTAGTCATTTACTTATTCCAAGACTTAAATTCTATTCTAAGAGAAAAGGAGTCTTCCCTTACCTTGAAAGGAAGAAAACTCAACTCCAAATGCTTGATTGATGTTGTTTGGCTTCTATAACTCCTCTCCTTTGGTTGAAGTGGTAGAAATCCTCAAGGAAAATGATGAGTCATAGCCATAGTAATGAGGTTGAGGTGGGTTTTGATGGGAAATTATAAAACAAGAGGTTGAATAGAAGAACAAGTGTTGTTTAAGGTTGGTTTATGGAGTTGGGTTTTGATTTGAATGTGTTAAGGGGTGGTTGGTGTATGAAAGTTGAGTTTTGATGCCAAAAAGTGAGGTTTGGTGCGTGTTTCCGGCTTCTGGTGCTGCTGTGAGGAGAGCTGGTTGGTGCAGAGGGAGAAAATCGTGCATCAGTCTGGTGCTGGTGCTAATTTATAGCACCCGCGCGCCTGAGCGTGAGCCTGATGCGCCTGGGCGTGCACCAGGATCTGGATTTTTCTAGAACGCGCGCACCATCTGGTGCGTCTGGCTGATGCGTCCCGCGCGCGCCTGAGCGCAGGACTGGCGCGCCTGAGCGCGCGCGTCTCTGTGGCAGCACCAAAAACACGCATCGGTGCGTCTGGGCGCACCGACTCATGCCCGGGCGCACCGGTTCGTCCCGAAGAGCCGATTTTCGCATTTTTAGCCCATTTTAATGGATTTTAACCATTCCTAACACTAAATCTGATCCATATAGAGGAAAATTAGGTTCCCAATCATAAAATTATATTTTCCTAATGTTATTTACCCGACTGACAGACGATTTATAAATGGGAACTTCAAGCTTACTCAATTACGATTTCTTTCTGGCTTAGGTCTATTTACCTTTTCTTATACTACCTTAACAATCTTCAGGACTTGATTAAATGATCTTCTTTAAGTCCTTCAAGTCTTAATTGATTTCATTGTCAAATTACAATAACTTCTCCGTAACAAATGTTTGTTAACTTCTCAATCTTTATTCTTTATTTAATCTCATGACCCTTTCTTACTTACCAATCTTTGTTTTACTTGTTTCCTTCTCGTCTTATTATTATCCCTCTTCGAGACTTGCTTAAGTAATGGGTTTTTATTCAAAGTTCCTAAAATCTAATTAATTTCACCGATTTATCGTAAACTATAAAGAATGTCACCGGATTGAAGGTTTTCTATCCACATTCAACTCTTCTTCTAAGTCTAGCCTCCTCTATCAACACTCATTTATACTCACAATACCCCAGATGTTCTCTAATCGTTGCTATTCATTTCTTTTCGAGCATCCTTCATTAATTGTGATCAGACCAGGACAACACACACAGTTTGTCCTTTTATTCCAAACCACTTTACATTATTATTCTTCATGGACTAAACATAATTATCATTATTTATTTAAAATTTAGGTTGTTACAGATATAATATAGAATAATTGCTAGAATGGAATTTATGACTTAGGGAATTTATTTTGATGTTGATATATTGCATTTTGTGATTTGGTGATGTTGATGAATTAAATGCTTATGTTGTTTAAATATTTGAGTTGTGATATTAAGATGAATTGTGCTAATTTAGTTATAAAATATATTTGTGATCATTGGATAGTGGAAATGGGTAATGTGGTGATTAATTTTGAGTAATGGAAATTTGCTAAAGAATTAATAATGATAAAGGAACTAAATGAATTATTACCCAGGCTCAGCCAGGGGATTGAGAAACATACCCGGGCGCAATAAGTCGCTATCGCGCGGTGGTGCGAGCGCAGTAGGTCGTGACCAGGGACAGAATGAAATATACCCAGGCGCAGTAAGTCGTGATCGCGTAAAGATGCGAACGCAGTAGGTCGTGACCAGGGACAGAATGAAATATACCCGGGCGCAGTAAGTCGTGATCGCGTAAAGATGCGAACGCAGTAGGTCGTGACCAGGGACAGAATGAAACATACCCGGTCGCAGTAAGTCGTGAGTGCACAGGAGTGCAGACGCAGTAGGTCGTGACCAGGGACAGATAAAAAGAACATAAATATGATTAAAATACATGGAACGAAAGACTTAAGAAAATGTTTAATAAAAATCGATTTGAGAAACTAATGAATACTTGAAATTGAATTGTGGTGAATTGACTCTTATTATGTTGTCATTGAATTGTTATTTGTGTATTGCTTAGTGTTGCATTATGTCTTAATTGGAAACTGCCTCCCCATTTTATGTGTAATACTCACTCCTTACTATCTCCACAGGTACTGAGGAAGAGTTTGCACAAGATCAGGCCGAGCAGGAGTACTCTCCCTCCCAGGGAGAGTAGGTTACCTTTAGATATGTAGGGCATGGAAATGTCCTGGGCCCGATGATGTGAATCCTTTTTGTTGTGTATAAATGTAAATAACTTTTGGGGGCCCAGGACGACTCCTTTTGGGAAAGGGGTCTATTTTGGGGAAAAACTGTTTTCCTAACTTGTTTATATTCCGCTAACTCTGATGACTAGATTCTGATGTTTTAAACTTGTTTCTGATGCGTGCACGAAGATGCACTAGCTGATATATATATATATATGAATAGCCCTGCTGGCCTTGAAATTTGAAAATATGCTATTTATCAGGTTGCAGGAAAACAAAAATTTTGGAAAAGTCTTAAAAACAAACGAAACTTCGTCCGTTTGACGGGAGATTTTCTTATGAATTAAAAATAATTAAGAGTTTTTACTAATCAATTTATAAGTTTAAAATGAAATTTTCAAGTTGCTATTTTTAATTAAGGGTATAAAAGGGTAAATAAACTTAGGTGTTACATTTTATGGTATCAGAACAGTTTTTCCTCGGCCTGAAGGGAGTAACTCATTACTCCTATAGTTACTCATCAAGCGAGTAACTTGTAGTTAGATATCAAACTGCTTTGTGGTTTAGTTAGGTATTATTGCTAGCATGATAATTGCTATAGTTACAAAGTCTAGTACAGTGAGTACTCTAGGTTCCTTCCAGTTTATTGAGTAATTTGAGTAGTGCGATTAGTATATGACAATTTCTTTCGAAAAGCATGGTAAGAATTAGAAAATCTTTTCTAAGTTCCTTTAAACTATGTTTAGTTTACCATGCTAAACTTGAAATCTTGTGGAGAATAATGAGTCATGTTTAGAAGTGGAAGAATGACGAGACTAAGGAAAACAATACCCCAACGGGCAAGAGCACTAGATTGCTACCCCATCGGGAGGAAGTGATCTTTAGTTTCGAGCTAAGTAAACCAACTCTAAATGTGACACACAAAACAAGGTTTCAACGTTTTAAAACTAATAGGTTGAGTGATTCAAACTTAAGTAAGACGAGAATGGTCTTATCACTAATGTGGTGTATGTTTGAGCCTGATCACCTCAAGTATACATCTATTGGGAGATATTATCATCCTGTCCTTAAGATTCGGCGAGTATTTTGGGAATTTAGTGAGATCCCAAATTTAGGAGGATTAGAGGTCATTGTCATAAGTCTCCGTATGCGTGGACACTTTAGAATCAGAGTTGCGCAACAGAAGTGTAGTAAGAGTTGTCTGGTATTAAGATAAGAGTTTTAGCTAGTGTAGGAATTCTAGTTAGCTGTGATAGTTCCTAGACTTTATGTGCATAGAATAGAAAGTAAGAAACTCTAAGATAGTACATAGTGTTGGTTTAGGTCTAAGAAATTAAATGCTTGAAAACCCTAGGCGATTGCTTAGAGCTAGGACGTATGTTCGATATATATATATATATATATATATATATATGTATGATGCTATGTGTTGTCTTGTGTTCGCCTACATGATAGTTTGTGTATTTTGATGATATTTACTATTGTTGTGAAGGTGACCAAAATGTGAATGTCGAAACTGTTTTAAGTATAAAGACTACTTTGAAAACTTTTATGAATCGATGCTGCTATCAAGAGACCAATTGATTCCCTATTATAATAGTATTAATGCAAGGAATCATTTGATGTTTAAGTTTGATAATATTTAAAATGAATTTCAATACTTTGAGATTAAATTTAGAATGAATCTCACTGTTTCAAATAGAATTGGAAATCCTTCCAAATTGAGCGCTACGTCGTATGATAAATTTTTGAGAAGTTATTAAAGGAACTCAGGATTCCTAAATGATCGAGCGGCGAATTAACTAATTGATTTGAACAAATCACACGCCGATTAAATAGGAACCTTTTCACGCGACATAAATCAATTTGGAATGAAACTTAGTTTCCAAACTCGAAGAAAAAAGGAATGTAACTATTTTCACTTATGAAGAGGTATCGAAGAAAAATTTTCTACCCAAAAACATATTCCTTTTCTCTGAGTTTGCTAAACTTGGATAATGAAACACTCCTTCACCTAAGTTCATATGAAGTTAGATGAAGGTGGTCCTTTTCAGAAAGATATGATTTGATTTGTAAGCTTGTTCGCAAAAGGTAATAAAATCTATTTGACAAGGAAGATATCAAGATTTTAAAGTACAAAGTAATTTGTATGATCGAATATTTTACGAAGATTTTGCTCCAAAATAAATGTTTTCCTAGTACTCCACTTTGATTTTTCCAAATGTGTAAGTACTTTGCAGCATGGGAGTAATATTCATTGAACTTTAAATTCTCCATGCATAGAAGTTGATTTTAACAAAGGTTTTGACACACAATGTTGGTTGATTTAAATCCCATAGATTCTGTTTCTTGGCGTAAGGTTGTAATGAATGGGAGATGCATGTATTTCTGTAAAGTAGCTATTTGCCTGATAGGAGTTATGCATTTTCTCTAGCTCCTTTGAAACCCTAAGTTAGCGAAAAATAAAAATTCTTAGACTAGGCAAATAGGGAGATTGAACCTTAGGTCAGTCCAGGTAGATCATGGCTAGGTTAGGAAAAGCTAGAGTTTAAGTCATGATTGATGGTGGTAAACATGTGTTGATATGAAATGTTGTTGTGCATGTATGAATTTTGAATGATGTGTATGTAATAGATGCTTACTTGAATAATGAATGTGTTTGATTAAGACTTAAGAGTAGTACATAAGTTGTTTGTACCTGGGTAAAGTAGGATCAAATTCCTATGGATGCTGCCGGTTATATAGGGTGTAGAAGTAGATTTGGGTTGTTCTGAGTGTGACAGTTGCTTAGTGTCAGTGCTTTAGTGAACTTGACAATGAGGTCACCATTGATGGATAAGAGATTGGAATGGGCACCTCAATCTTTTTATTTATTAATCGCTGATATCATTGGGAATCTTTAATTAGCACAAAACCAAACCGGCAATGAAGAAAGGAATTCGCCTGAATAGTAGTATTCCCGATCCTTATTGTAAAATCCCTTGGGAAAACCCAGATGACCTTAGAAAACCATCTCTAATTGTTGGGAGAACCGTACCTGATTCTTGAAACCCAAGACCAATTGGGAGTCTTCCTAGTAGGACTCTTGAAATGAGTGACTGCCAATAGTGTAAAACCTTAAGAACCTTAGAGCATTTCGCGTCGAAAACTAACCAAATTGAACCATAACTTGTATTCTTCATTGAATGAAAGAGTCCAGTGGCGTACTAATGCAAAATTGTATGCCGATTCAAAGTGGGGGAGTAGAACCTAGTGCAGTGTGCATCGTAGTTTAGAAAACCCTTTGTTGGGATGGTTCTCCATTTGGAGGAATTGAACGGAATTTCGGGGACGAAATTCCAGTAAGTGGGGGAGAATTGTAACATCCTAAACTTTGATTTTAATGAAATTATTGATTAAAAACCTTAGAAAAATTGGAATAATGACTTAATGAATTTTGGTAGGTAGGTGAGTGGTGATTATAAGTCCTAGGGGTTGTATAGAAGGCAGTTGTGGCTTTGGGCAAAGTCAAATAAGTGGAATCGGGAGTTAAATCGGCGTTTTAGATGTTAGAAATCGACCGAAAAGAGAAAATTAGGAATTTATCATGGGATGATAAGAAATAAATTCCACCGTTGGATGTGAAGTTTATGGGGTGAAGAAGCATGTCTAAAAATTTGGACTCGATCCGACGGTTAACGAAAAAGTTACGGTGAATCGAAGGTTGGAAACCCAGATTTTCGCTCAGGCGCACCAGCCAACCGTGCGCCCAGGCGAGCGCGAGCACGCACAACACGCACCAGTTTGCGTTTTGGCGCGCCAAGGCCCCCCACCACACGCACCAGCCCACGCACCACGCACCAGCAACACGAGCTGGTGCAGCTCTCGCGCCCAGGCGAGCCAGGCGTGCGCCCAGGCGCGCGCGCTCAGCAGCACCAGATCTGGTGCGTTGAAATTGAAACTTGGGGCCAAAGTTTTGATCATAGCCACACGATTCTCCAGCAACATCCAAGGCAAAAATAAAACACCAAAAATACATCATTCCACCACCTTTCAACTCCTTCATCAACCCATCATCCTCATCAAGTTCCCTCCATTCCAAGACCATCTCCACCATAAATCCACCAAACCACCATACACCTTTGATTTTTGGGCACCTCAACCCAAAATCAAACAAAACCCAACAAGCTTTCACCATGGATATTGATTAAAGCTTCATCCTCTTCCTTCTTGGGCTCACACGAATCACTCCCTCCTTCACTCTTCTTGGTTTTTCAATTTTTCCACCATTGATTGGGTAAGTAGCTTCATGCCATGAGTTATTTTCCTTTCCATTTCAACTTTCCTTGACTCATAGAAATTGAGCTCTAAAACCCTAGGATTCTTGCACTTTTTGCTATATAGGGATTGTGTTTCATGCCTTCCGACTCAAACCAAGGCAAAGACAAGGATCACTTCATCATTTCCTTATTGAGGTGGCAAGCTAGACTTAGGAAGTTCAAGTTTCCGAGATTTTAAGCTAGGGCTCACTAAGGTTCTAATTTCTCTTTACTAATTTAAGGTAAGGAGTGGGTTATAGTGAGTATTACCTTACTCTGGGGTTTAGTTTACAATATGCATATAATGGGTACTAAGATTTTTGTGTTAGTTTAGGTTGATATAATATAGAATAATTGCTAGAATGGAATTTATGACTTAGGGAATTTATTTTGATGTTGATATATTGCATTTTGTGATTTGGTGATGTTGATGAATTAAATGCTTATGTTGTTTAAATATTTGAGTTGTGATATTAAGATGAATTGTGCTAATTTAGTTATAAAATATATTTGTGATCATTGGATAGTGGAAATGGGTAATGTGGTGATTAATTTTGAGTAATGGAAATTTGCTAAAGAATTAATAATGATAAAGGAACTAAATGAATTATTACCCAGGCTCAGCCAGGGGATTGAGAAACATACACGGGCGCAGTAAGTCGCTATCGCGCGGTGGTGCGAGCGCAGTAGGTCGTGACCAGGGGATTACCCGGACGCAGTAAGTCGTGATCGCGTAAAGATGCGAACGCAGTAGGTCGTGACCAGGGACAGAATGAAATATACCCGGGCGCAGTAAGTCGTGATCGCGTAAAGATGCGAACGCAGTAGGTCGTGACCAGGGACAGAATGAAACATACCCGGTCGCAGTAAGTCGTGAGTGCACAGGAGTGCAGACGCAGTAGGTCGTGACCAGGGACAGATAAAAAGAACATAAATATGATTAAAATACATGGAACGAAAGACTTAAGAAAATGTTTAATAAAAATCGATTTGAGAAACTAATGAATACTTGAAATTGAATTGTGGTGAATTGACTCTTATTATGTTGTCATTGAATTGTTATTTGTGTATTGCTTAGTGTTGCATTATGTCTTAATTGGAAACTGCCTCCCCATTTTATGTGTAATACTCACTCCTTACTATCTCCACAGGTACTGAGGAAGAGTTTGCACAAGATCAGGCCGAGCAGGAGTACTCTCCCTCCCAGGGAGAGTAGGTTACCTTTAGATATGTAGGGCATGGAAATGTCCTGGGCCCGATGATGTGAATCCTTTTTGTTGTGTATAAATGTAAATAGCTTTTGGGGGCCCAGGACGACTCCTTTTGGGAAAGGGGTCTATTTTGGGGAAAAACTGTTTTCCTAACTTGTTTATATTCCGCTAACTCTGATGACTAGATTCTGATGTTTTAAACTTGTTTCTGATGCGTGCACGAAGATGCACTAGCTGATATATATATATATATATATATATATATATATATATATATATATATATATATAGCCCTGCTGGCCTTGAAATTTGAAAATATGCTATTTATCAGGTTGTAGGAAAACAAAAATTTTGGAAAAGTCTTAAAAACAAACGAAACTCCGTCCGTTTGACGGGAGATTTTCTTATGAATTAAAAATAACTAAGAGTTTTTACTAATCAATTTATAAGTTTAAAATGAAATTTTCAAGTTGCTATTTTTAATTAAGGGTATAAAAGGGTAAATAAACTTAGGTGTTACACAAGACTTTTTTAAAAGTTCTCATAAAATCAATAACTAGGACTCGAATTATTTTTAAGGGATAACATCATAGTAATTTAAAATCTTTCCAAAACGAAACAAATCGGTGGAGACATAAAAAAATTCATATGCTTTTTTAAAAAGATACAGGTCATGATTAATGAGTTCCCATTTTTGAAATGACATATTTCCAAAAGGTGGATAGCCTTCTTTTATGAGAATTTTTAGGGCATCTTTATATATGGGCAGAGGAGCTTTTGGTCTTTTAGTATTTTCCTAGGAAATATTTTCAGGGTCACCATCTTTCTTTGGGAAATGAGGAGGCTTACAAGGAGTTTTATTTTTGTTTTTCTTTTTCCTCCTTTGTGAGTGATCATCATCACTGTCGTCGTCATAATCAAACTGGCAGTCATAGTATGGGTCACACATAATAGGATCTATGTCCCATAAGAAATGATCGTTGATCTTGTCTAAATAGATATGGGTTCCATCACTCCTGAAGCAATATACTGGAATATCTATATCTGCTCCACCAATGGTAATCATCATTGTTGAGAAGACTCGTTTATCAGGAGATGAGGATGAAGAAGTTTCTTCTTTCTTTTTGAGAATTGTTTTTACAGATCCATCTGTAAGTCTTTTGAAAATAGACTCAGTAGCTACCACTGGTTGTTGGTTGGTTTTGAATTTGTAATAATTACTGACCCATTCTAAGGGAATCATCTTATGAAGTGCAGACCGAGGAATCTGTCTGGAGACTGGGATAATTGAGGGGACCTGATCATCAGAGTTTGCTATCACCATGAAATCATTTTTGATATTTGTGAGTCTACAGGAAGATCAAAGAAATGATCTTGGAGTCGGTAGATGAGTTGATGATTGAGAGTTATAGCTAGGCAAGTTGAGTCTTGTGGGACTCCAACAAGTTGAACTTGAATTTTAAATCTTTTAGGAAGAGTTGGAGCTGATAATTGAACATTAAAATTTGGAAACATAATTAAGACTAAACCTCCAGCATTTAATGTTGTTAAGACAATTCCTATAGCAACATGCTCGTAAGTATGAAAGGTTGAGTCTATAAATGAGACTCTGGCTGTTATTGGGAGTCCTTTTCTTCCATGGAGGGTTAAGACCAATCTAACAGCTCCAAAATAGAGAGCTACATAGCCTTCCCTTCTCCACATTTTTATGAGTGTTGGATTTCTTTCTAAATCCACATATTGTTCTACAGATGTGGCTTGTATAGGACATTGGTCAAGTTTTGTTGTTTGGATATTCTCCTTGACTTCAGGTCTAAGGGTGAATATTGTAACACCCTAAATATAATTACC
Organism: Crotalaria pallida; assembly: GCA_037953625.1. Classification (NCBI taxonomy): domain Eukaryota; kingdom Viridiplantae; phylum Streptophyta; class Magnoliopsida; order Fabales; family Fabaceae; genus Crotalaria; species Crotalaria pallida. The sequence continues at coordinate 23,683,284 of CM075654.1, forward strand.
CTTAATTACCCAATAATAAAATATGATCCTGAAAATTTCTTTTTAAAAGCCATTTTAACTTATAAAAATCTCCGTAAAATTGGACGAAGTATACTTTATTTATTGGACATTCCCAAAAGTTAAGTTTTCCTATAGACTGCTATAACAAAACATTCTTTTCATTCAGAAAGCCATAGGGCTAAAAATATCCTTATGCATCAAGATGCAACCATATCAGAGACTTAATCACAGCGGAAAAATCATGAAATAACTACAAGTTGTCGAATTACTTAAAGTTCCCAAAAATAAACTTTCCAACCCATAAGAAGTAGTCTGGACCCACCCAAAAATAAACGTTTGTAGTTAATACAATAATCAAAACAAAAGACATCCACATAAACCTAAGGGGTCCAGGGCTAAACATAAGCCCAAACATCTATGACTTACTCTCCCTGTGAGGGAGAGCACTCCTGCTCAGCCGGGGGCTGTGCTAGCTCAATCTCAGTACCTGAAAAATGTTAAGGGAGTGAGCATTGCACATGAAATAGAAAGGCAATTTCCAATTAGACATAATAACCCACTAAGCCAAGCACAAGTACCAAATAGTTCACATATCACACATCTCCAATCATTCATAACATTCAATCATTTCCAAGTTACACATCATTTTCATCTCTTATTTCCATTATTATTTCTATTTACATAACATTTCCATTTCCTTCTCTCATTATCCTTTTCTCATTCACATTTCACTTATTTTCCTTTTCCCTTTCTTTCCTCATTACTTATTTCCCTTCTTCTTTTGCACCACTAGGATTTGATGCACCTGCTAGGCAATTCACCACCTGCTAGGGACTTTACACCTGTCAGGACTTTACACCCATTAGGCATCACTCGTTAGGACTATGCTTATTTATTTCCTCAATTCATTTCTCTTAATTCCAGTCCACATTTTATTCTTTTTCAGGTGGTTATGCAGCGAATTGATCCATTGGCGCACCGACGCCTAACGGGAAATTTGGACCTAATGGGCAATTGGCCTGACAGACAATTGGCCCTAACAGGCAATTCACCACCTAGCAGGGCACCTAGTGTGTCGGTGCTTCCAAGGATCAATCACACTGCATTCCCTTTTAATTAACCTATGTGCCATCTCATCAAAATAAACCATACATATTCATTTATCACAACACTCATATCAAACAACAATTATCAATATACAATTATAAATCCACATTCTCCAGCGAAAACATATAAATATCATCTATCAAATATTCAAATAAATGCAAGTAATAACAAATATTCACCTTATCAAATAAACATATGCACAACCACATTCAACATCAAATAAGCACATATAATGACATATAGTAGCAAGATCGCACATTTAGTTGGTTCACTTCATTGGTTTGTCAAATCAAAATATTCTTCTTATTCCTTATCTTAATGTTATCCATTTGCTACGCTAAGTTCATTTCTAGTATTACCATTACTTCCTAGTTTGGGGTTCCTAATCTTTATACTAACACATAAACCTTAGCAAACTATTATAACTAACTAGAAACCCTTTTCTACAGCAAGCCAATACCCACCCCCTTACCTCAAATGTGATGAGTGAGGTAAGGAAAACCTTGAGAACCTTCAAGGCCCTAACACTTAGCACCATAACCAAGGAGCTCCAAATGGAATGAGAGGAAGGAGAGTGAGCTTGATTCCTTCAAGCCATAAGAATGAAGAAAAACATAAGAGTGTGGTACCCTTAAAGTGGGATTTAGCTATGGAATTCAAAAATAAACAACTTCGAATATCCAAAACTGATAAATATCAATATATCGTATTTTGTTAAGTTATCAAATCAAAAGATTGTTTGAACGTAATTCATAAATCCCAACTAAACCCTTACGTTCTCAATAAAATAATATGTTTCTTTATTAAAAACACCTTAACTTTAAGAACTAGTATAATCTTTCAAAACAAACCAAAATCACGTAACTTTGATAATAACTCATAGAATCAAATGCTAAGGTTACTTGACACTATTAATTCGGAATTAAAAGGAAATGACTCGATTCAAAATAAGTCCAAATTACATTTCTAACATTCAGGCAATCACACTTCCATTCAATTCGAAATCAAAGTTAAAGCCTTTAACCCGAATTAACGTATGTCAAACATATATCGAATTCCTATTTAATTGGTGTATTGGTAGTTCAGGGACAATCCAGCCCGACTAACCTACAACTCAATTACTTAGGAACCCAGCGCATTTAACAAAAAATAATTTTAAAACTAATCGTTCGACATAACCATTAACCCGGTACTACAACAAGTCAAAGCAACTAACTGAGTTATTATTAACAACTATATATTAATCTTAATACGAAATCATAATACCATCAAATTTCCAAAACAATTATAAGGTTCCAAAACACGAACTTTCCAAAACAATTTAACACTAACTAATTATTACCAATATTATTAATATTATTATTATTAAAACACAAAGTAAATTAATTAGAAAGGTATTAGGGATTTACCCTCAAGATCAGATTTTGAAGGCCGATTCGGTCAAACTCGGTTCAGGTTCGGTTTCCAGCTGCAAGCAAATGTTCGGTCCGGTCTGACACCAAAAGCTCATAAGGGAATCGGTTTACATCTAGTTCGGAACCAGGGAAGCCCATACCGATCTCGAAGCACCAAAACAGCAGCAGCACTGTCAAACTCGTCACAGTAGCTCCAGCGACGGGGGTTCAGGTTTGGTGACGCAAGGACCCGTGGTGGCAGTTCGATCTTGGGTGGCAGCGGCTCGGTCTGATTCGCAATTTGATGTCCCTGTCCTTGGTGGTGGTCGGCGACTCCGATTGAAGAGAGAAACAGGGACCGTGAGGGAGGAAAGGGGTTTCGATCTTCTCACTGTTCTAGGTCGCGATTCACGCGACAAAGGTGGCGACTGGAGCTGTGGTGGGGTTCGGCGGCGGTAGCGGCTCTCTCGAGCTCTCTTCCCCAGCAGCAGCGATGGCGGCGCGAAGGGAGAAGACCAAGGAGAATGCGCGATTGAGGGAGAAGACGCGGCGTGAGAGGGAGGAGAAAGGATGGCGACGGCGACGACAACGCCGGTGATGGTGGGTGAGAGTGGCTGGCGGCGAAGAGAGTGGAATACTGAGAGAGAGAGAGGTGATGGCGACTGAAGAAAATGAAGGGGGGGCTGCTGATTAGTTTTAGGGTTTCCTCTCCCCAAATTACATAACACATACCCTTAAAACAATTTTATTTATTTATTTTTAAAGCCCAAATAAATACTACAAATATATTTTATTTATTTATCCGGATAAGTCGAAGCAAGACAGAGTATATGGAGTGTAATTTTAGCAACAGGCATGTGGGCCTTACTCGGGAGGTGAAGGTTGGAGAGCATGTCTTAGCACAAGTCCGGAAGTTTAAGTATCTTGGTTCTATCTTATAGCAGGATGCAGAAATAGAAGGGGATGTAAATCATAGGATTCAAGCAGGGTGGATGAAATGGAGGAGTGCCTTGGGCGTGTTATGTGATAAGAAGGTACCACTTAAACTTAAAGGAAGGTTCTACCGCACTGTTGTAAGACCGGCGATGTTATATGGGACAGAGTGTTGGGCGGCAAAGGGCACACAAGAGAATAAAATTCATGTTGCAGAGATGAGGATGTTGCGGTGGATGAGTGGGCATACCAGACAAGATCGGATTAGAAATGAGTATATTCGAGAAAAAGTTGGGGTTGCTCCTATTGTTGAAAAAATGGTTGAATCTCGTCTTAGGTGGTTTGGGCATGTGTGGAGGAGACCGGTGGAAGCCCCGGTTAGGAGGATAGACCAAATGGAGGGTACTACAAGGGCTAGAGGAAGAGGAAGACCTAGAAAAACTATAGGCGAAACAATTGAGAAGGATATGACAATCAATGCCTTATCAAAAGACATGATTTATGATAGGCCTTTATGACGTCGTTTGATCCATGTAGCCGACCCCACCTAGTGGGACAAAGGCTTATTTGTTGTTGTTGTTGTATTCTATCAAATATATATAAATACGACTAATATAACTTTAAACAATGATCAGTAATATAGGGAAATTACAAAGTTAGTAATTTGAAATTGATCACTCTTTAGCAAATATACTAGATCGGATAGTAATATAGTCGGTGAAGACCAGATATCGTTCCCACAGGGACTACGAATTATTTAACTTATTCCTACCTAAGAGTAATTAAAAGTAAAATATATTAAAATTCAGAATTAAATAAATTAATTAAAAGGAGTATTTTGCTGCTGGAAATTAAATAAAAACAATTAACAATGGGTGAATGGTGGTTAGGAACTAGTTTCATTGAATATTTCATTTATTTATTATAAATCAATGTTTTCCATTTAAATCAAGAAATAATTCAGAAAATTAGTAATTTCCAGATTCCTCTAATGAAATTACTGTTTATTATCCAATTTGTTAAATTCTAATTCCTTAGAAATTTAATCTATTGAATAACCATGATTAAGAACAGTGAATTATGAAGAGTTATATAAAAATCCAAAAGTATTCCTACAAGTTGAATCCTTAGCTTATATTGTTTAATTGCATGGCCTATTTTAAATCCTAATTTTCAAATTCAGATCTAAAAATCCATAACATGAGTTGATCAAGTTCATGCATAACAATAAAAACACAACTAACACTTGATTTAAAAACTGAAAAACATTAATTCATATAAATAAACTACATAATCAAATCCACCATGTTCCTAACACAAGAGGGTTTAGTTACACATCATGGAGAAGAAGAACAAATAAGAATAGAAGTAATTCATTCCTAAATTACCACTAATCCTTGATCTGAATCTTCAGCCTTCAATGGATTCCTCCTCCGAATGCTCTCCAGAGAATGTAATCTCCCTCAAACTTGATACTAATCTCTAATGATCACTGATTATGGCTACTAATCTCTGCCTAAAACTAATCCTAAAAACATAAAGATATAGATAAGATACAAATCCTAATAGAAACCCTCAAAATTGATCAGAAATTGGCCCAATTGGGCCTTATCGTGTCATGCGCGCCTGGGCGTGTGAAGCAGCACGCCTGGGCACGCGCTATCTGATGCCCACTTAATCACCGCTGCATGCACGCCATCCACGCGCCTGGGCGTGCTAGGTACTTTCTGACTCCGTTTCTCTCCGTTCTTGTGCCATTTTCAAGGTCTTCTTATGCTCTTCTCAACTCCAATAATATTTTCTCCAAATAAAGCTCCAAAACACCTGAAACATACCCAAAACGGATCAAAACGTTCAAGGGATTCTAATAAACTAAAAATTCCTAAAACTAATACAAAATACCTATATTTACAAGAGAAACAAGCCAAAACCATAGCAAAAGGAAGTGAAATTAAGCCCAAAAACATCATATATTAGACCCACATCACACCCCAAACTTAGCATTTTGCATGTCCCAAGCAAAAGTAAAATAAAAATTCATAAACACAAGACAACCTTCTAAATCAAATTGTACAACACTTAATCTAAGACTTCAACTCATCAACACAACCACAAATTTACACAAGTTATTCACATATCAAAACCTGGTTAAAGAAACAAATCAATTAGAACTCAGAACCAGTGAACACTTTCAACCTCTCAGCGTATATCTCTCATTTGTATCAAGTGTAACACTCTCACTTTTATTAGCAAATTTTAGGTTTTATTGTAATTGGAGTTAGAAAATTCCTTTTTAAAACTTAATTTCTTTAAAAGGTTTTACGAAAATCCGGCAGAGTTTCCTCTGTTTTCCGGACTTCCCAAAAATTTTCTTCTTAAAACCTGTCAGCCAGAATTATTTAAAACATAAACCATAGCAGTTTAATAGTTATAACAAATCCTAACGCCCAAATAATACAAGTTTCAGGGCAAGCTACTAATTCATATTATAAATTACAAAAAGTAATTGTCCACTCAAACATTTAATATACATTCCACGTAGTGGAACGATAATCCTGCTCGGCCATGTCCCATGTAAGCTCCACTTCAGTACCTGTAAAAATATAGCAAGAAGGGTAGCATTACACAAAACTTAAAAAGATAAATCCTAAAAGAGGCATAGTAATAAACTAAGCCTACCCAATACCTAGCATACGTTATTCATTTAATTACTCTATCCTAATCCTTTAATCATTCTCATATTCGTTTAATTTCCTATATCTCTAATAATTCTCTCATTTCCATTCTTTATCCATTTTCCATTTGCCACTTACACTTAACATTTCCATAATTACTATCCTTATTTATTTCCTTTAATTCCTATATCTTTTCCCGTTGTCCACTTTCTTATTCCATTTTCCAATGTTCATTCTATTATTCATTTTTCCTTTCCATTACCATTTTTATTTCCTTTTTATTCCATTTCCATTACCTTTTATCTTTTCCATTTTTCCCTTATTCATTTTTCCCTTATGCGTAACCTCAAATCAGAGATCTACGCACAGTGTATGCAACCACAAATCAGTGATCTGCATACACTCCATATCCTTTATCCATTTTTCCATTCATATTCTTTTTAATCGACACGCCCTCACAGGCTCGCATCGATGTCGATACGCCTTCTCAGACCCGCATCGGACTTTCATTTTTCCTTTCAAGTCGACACGCCCTCACAGGCTCGCATCGATGCCGATACGCCTTCTCAGGCCCGCATCGGACTTCCATTTTTCCTTTCAAATCGACACGCCCTCACAGGCTCGCATCGATGCCGATATGCCTTCTCAGGCCCGCATCGGACTTCCATTTTTCCTTTTTAATCGACACGCCCTCACAGGCTCGCATCGATGCCGATACGCCTTCTCAGGCACGCATCAGATTTTTATCTTTTACCTTTCTTTCTCTTACTTTTTCTTTCTCTTTTTCTTTTTCTTCTTCTCTTCCTTTTCCTTTTTCCTTAGTCTTTTTATTAATTATTCTCGCTTTCGTCTAACTCCATTCTATTAAACTACCATAGTCGCATTCTCTCCATTTATCTTGTCACCCTTTCTCTAAATTCTTTTACCTATTACCCTCTTGTATTTGGAATTTAGTTTTATCATTTTCATTTCGATTTCATTATTACCCGACCATTCTTAACTAGGTTTCCTCCGTGCTTTCTCATTCCTTTCGTGCTCTAATTCCTCTTTTTCCTCACCTTTAGTTTTAACTCATTCTACACCCTTCGCCTATTACAAACACTCTATACTCTTTTATTCTCATGCTTCGCTAATTTCCCTTAACTAATTTCCCTCGATTTTATTTTATGTTCTTCTACACTTTAATTCCATATTAATTCTTTTAATACCTTATCACATTCATTCACTCCGAAACTCATTCTCTGCACATTCCATTTAAATAAATCATTTATATTGGTGGGAACTACCCTAAGGTTCATTACTTATTCCTTAATTACCCTATTCTTAGTCACCACTATAAACTCCTAGAATTTACTTTTTAAATAGAGGTAATACGACCCTTCTTACTTCGGGCTTTCTTTTAAACAAAGAACCTGGGTTGTGGCTCGGTGTCGATGACGGCGTCGGTGTTGCTCCCCGTTAGCGAGAACGATCGCAGCCGGATCGAGGCCAAAGCTTCAAGCCTCGGAGTACCCAACACAAGCCCGATGCGAATCACAATCGGTAACGACGCCGGTGAGATCCGGTGAGGAGAGAGAGACCAAATAGAGGGAGAGAGAGAACAAGGGTCAAGGAGAGAGGGAAATAGGAAGTAGGCTGTGAGGGTGGTGGGTGGCCGGCGTGGTGGTTGGCCGTGGTGGCTGGTGGTTTGTGGTGGCCGGAGGAGAGAGATGGGGTTCCAAGAAGAGAGAGAAAGAGATTCAAGAGGGAGGAGAGGGAAAGAGATCTATGGGGAAGAGGAAGAGCCAAGGAGGTGGGGCTACCTTGGGGCTCCGGTTGTGGCGGCTGGTGGTGCTGGGACGGTTTTGGGGTGTTGGGGGTTGATTTGGGTGAGGGAGAGAGAAGTGGTGCGGAGGAAATGGGGTGGAGGGGCGGCTGTTGCACCAATTTAAGGTGCTGGTGCGCTGATACGCGCACCGCGCCCCTGGGGCGCGCCCCCACTGATCAGTTTTTGTTTCCCCTTTTTTTTTTACTATGAGTTGACCGTGCTATAACTTCTTCGTTAACCGTCGGATCTTGCTCAAATTTGACGAGCAACTTCCTAAAAATCATACCTTCATATCCAACGGTGGAAATTGTGTTTTGAGTCTTAAATCTTTTATTTTGATTTTCTACACTATGTTAGGTTTTAATACCGAATTATCTATTTTTCTGGCCTGTTTCTAATTTCAATTTAATGCTCCTTTCTTTTCTAACATTATTATTATTATTGTTATCCTTTCCAAATGTTAAAACACTTCTTTTAATAACTATTTGTAGTTTATTATCATTATTTCATTTATTCTAACTATTATTTATTTATTCGTCTTTGGGTTTAAAATTTGGGATGTTACATCAAGGGTATAAATCAATTCACTCAAGTTCATTTAATAGTTAAATGTTACCATAAGCTTGACCATAGACCCAAATCTTCCCTGAAATTATTAAAAGCATGCACAAATCAAAAGGTCTTTATTTTGGTTGTAGCGTGGCCATGGCTAAAGATGAAAGGTGGGATAAAAGAAAGAAAAGATGAAACTAAGGGCTAAAATGCAAAACAAATTTCCCTCTAAAAATTATGAATGAGCAATGAATACTATGAAGACTCATACTCAAATCACAACTATGTCAAGCTTGTTCTTTTTCACTTTTTACTTTACTACTTCTTCCAAACAAAATTTCTTTCTCTTATCATTCATCAATTTTCACTTTTTTCTCAAATTTTTCTTTTTTTTCCTTCTTTTTTTCTTGGAAGAAGAGTAACTCAACAACACTTAATCATTTTTATGCATGTAATCAATTATCAATCTCAAAATGGTCATCGGTCAAGTTCTAGAACACAAAACTAAAGAGAACACACTCATGAAAGAAATAGGGGTTTCAAATCAGAATAATTCATATAAATCAGACCCCATCAAAATAGGCTCAAAATCTCACTAAGCTAAAGTCAGTTCACTAATCTCAAGTTCTAAAAAACTTTGTCAAAATAACCAGATTTCAAAAATATTTACAGCTCAACAAATAAAATAACATGAATCAATGAGTCTAATCCTAAACTAAGTATGTACACCTATCATTAGAAAAATAATCCCAAGTCTAGAATAATTACAAAACCTTACCTAAGACACAAACCAACACCAAAAATGGGAGAAAAATTCAGATCTGAATTTTTTTTTATTTTGTCCACTCCCCCAAACTTAAAGGTTGGCTTGTCCTCAAGCAAACTAAACTAAACATACCTAACTACAAAATAAAAAATTACATGGAATAAATTTGGAACACTTACTACTTGCATCTGAAAAATCATCAGCACTAACAAAAGTGAGAAAACATTCCCCCAAACTTTATATAAGTCATTAAAAACAAGTGCCCAAAAATAGCACCTCTAATGGGGAAATATCAACTCCTATCTGTTACTCAAAATATAGTTTAATGCAAATAACAAATAATCCAAATAAATATCCAAGCAATAAAACTAAAAAAAAAATCCTAGAAAGCAATTACATATTTTTGTTGCACAGGTACAGGACTGGCTGATGGGAAAAAGAGCACAAAATAGATCAATTAATTATAATTTCCCATTTTCTGGGTTTTTCCGCCCAGTGCGCGCCCAGACGCGCCGGGTCTGTACACTGGTGCTTTTTTTTATATAACAAAATAAAAAAATAACCTACACTAATTTCCTAAAAACTACTAACTAAAGGAATGCTACAAAAACATTGGGTTACCTCCCAACTAGCGCTTGTTTAACGTCACGAGCCTGACGGGTCGCCTCCTTTCGGAGGCTAAGGGGACTGCATCTGATCATTAAGAGAATCTTTAGCACTTGAATGCTGAACCAGATTTAGCGGGGTGAAACACTTCGCCATACATGGTGGTTTTTCAAAAATATTTATGACACTTTGCTCACCATTGACACGGAGAATAACCTCTCCCCTAGGAACATCTATCACTGCCCCGGCTGTGGGCAAGAATGGCCTTCCAAAAATCAGAGGAATATTTTCATCCTCATCAATATCAAGGACAATGAAGTCCATGGGCAGTATGAAATCATTAACCTTCACCAAAATATCTTCCACCACTCCATAAGGACGAAGGATGGACTTATCAGCTAATTGTAAAATCGCAGGGGTACGTTTGATTTCACCTAAGTCTAGTGCATTACAAACAGATAAAGGCATGATATTTACACTAGCACCTAAGTCACAGAGGGCCTTACAAGAGTACTCCTTGCCAATGCTGACGGGAAGGTTGAAGCTTCCTGGGTCCTTCATTTTCGGTGGTAGGTTGCACTTGATAATGGTGCTGCATTTCTCCGCAATTGGAAACGTCTCTTCCGAGAGCATTCCCTTCTTTCTTGTCAGCAAGTCTTTCATAAACTTCGCATACAGAGGCATCTGTTCAAGAGCCTCTGCGAATAGGATGTGTAACACCCTCACAAATATTTAGTTAATTTAGGATTTTATAAAAATTGGTACTTGAAAATTTCGATAAAAATCCGGCAGAGTTCCCTCTGTATTTCGGACTTTACCAAAATTTCCAATCTTGTACCTGTCCAGTCCAGAATATTTTAAAACATACAATATTTACTCAAAACACAATTAGGTCCTAATGCCCAACATAATCCAAGCGAGGGCGTACAACTAATACATTCTTTTAAATTACAAAATATCAATCTTTATCTTAATTAATATTTTAATTCACTCGTGATACATGACCACCCCACATGGTGGAGGGTAATCCTACTCGGCCAAAAACTGTGCAAGCTCCAAGCTCAGTACCTGAAAAATGGTTGTAAGGGTGAGGTTTACACATGAAGTAGAAAGTAGTGTCTAACAAGACATAATGACCTACTAAGTCAAACACATTTAGCCATATATTGCACATAGTCCAATAAGCATTCCCAATCAATTCAATTATTTTCATTTCCATAATAAAATAGTTCTTTCATAGTTTTAATTTCATTATTTCATACATTTCCAAACTATACAAATTTACATATTTCTTAATCTCATATATAACATCACAATTTTTTCTTTGCACCATTCACTAATCATTTACCATATGTATTTTTCACTTGATTCACACGTATACCTTTTTCATCAATCCTCCTGGTTTCCATAATTTCTTTTCTCTTTACATATATCTTGAGTTTCTCATAACATTTGAAAATTTATTCACGTGGATCCATCATTGCGTACAGTCCCACAACCCGGACAACGTCTTACACGACCTCAAATCGAACCAGTCTATGCGTACAGTCCCACAACCCGGACAACGTCTTACACGACTTGATTCTCACCAATCTAAGCGTACAGTCCCACAACCCGGACAACGTCTTACAAGACTGGCTCTTTTAATTAATTTACCATTAGTCTTTTGAAAGTGCACCACAATATTTTAAAGTCTTGCATTCAATGTCATAGAATCAATATTTACTTTATCCAATTATACTACTAAATTTCCATACAATTAGAGCAATACAATATCACACACATCAAGTAGCAACATCACATTTTAGCACAAAATATCGTATTTAAATACTTTATACAATATTATCTATTTTAGGGTTTTTAATCTAAATCTAGAACATAACTCTATACTTTTTCTAACATACATAACAACTATCATATATAATCATTTCTAGTTACCAACCAAGTCTCCATATATTTCAGTTAGGCATAAATAATGACATTTAGCAATTAGCATACAAAATTTATCACACATATCAATTTAACAACTATTTTGTTTAATTTCATTCTTGATCGTTAAGCCTATAATAACTATCTAAATTCCAAACCAAACATATACATATACTCTTAGCAAGTACTATGAGCTAATTAGAAAATACTCCCTAAAGCAAGGTAAAGAACCCCTTACCTGCAATTGCTTTAACTCTTAGCTTTTCACAAACGCACTCCTTTCCATATGCCGATACTCGCACATGTCGTGGCCCATTGCTATCGCTTGAGTTTGCCCTAAAACTCCTTCGCAGTCTAACTATATTATATAAATAAAATAATAATCAATTTCATACGCCATACCCGACTCCAACGCGACATTCGAACTATCACTTAATCCTTCTTGGTTTTTGGTTGCGATAAAACAATTTTATTATTGGACTAGTTATTAGGTTTGTAACGTTATAAAAACGCATTTCTTTTCATTATAACCAACCAATTAACGAGATATCATTAAAAGTATAAAATATCCTTCAATATTCCTTAAAGCAAACTTTTAAACTTACGTAAAAAGGGAATTTAACTATGGAATTTAAAATTAAAATCATTGCCTTCTTAATCAAATAGTACCACTCTTTATTTAAGAATAAAACTCTTAAAACCAACGTAATTATCAAAAATACCTTGAAATCCAGTAGCTTTAAATATGACTCACAAAATCAAAAGTTACATTACTTGACACTATTAATTTTGAATAAAAAGGAAGTGTTTTCAGTTCAAAAATAGCTCCAAGTTACAATTATAACATTCAAATGATTTCACTTCCCCTCAATTTGAAATTAGTGTTCAACGCTTTAACTCGAATTAATGATATGCCGAATATATCAGGTTTCTAATTAACTGAGGTATTGTTCAGCTCAGGGACAACTCAACCAAGCTAAGCAACAGCTCACTTACTTAGGACCCCAACACATTTAACAAAAGTACTCTTTAAAACTTATCATTCGACGTTATTACAATCAGGTAAGCAATTAAATTCATCATCACTAATAACATAATTAAATCAACATAAACTATAATACAAGTTTAATTTCCAAAACAGTTTAATATTAAATAATTATTACCAATAACATTAAAATTAGTATTAATATAAAAATTAAAACACAACATAGAGCAACTAGAAAAGCATTAGGGATTTACCCTCAAATCCGATTTTGAAGGCTGGAAAGAGATCAAGACCGGTTCGATTCGAAAGCTCCACCCAAGTCTGGTTCGAAGCATGTCAAAAGGGTTGGCCACGGTACGGTGGTTCACAAAGTTTCGACTTAACGAACACCGACCTCTCGGTCCAGGGAGCAGTGTACGCGAACCAGGAAGGGAAAGAAGTGGTGGTGGTGATGGCTCCACCGTGGCAGCAAACGGTGGCGACACCAGAACCCAACAGCGGCGGCGGTTCGACTACTCGTAGCAGCGGCTCGCGTACCGGTGGCGGAGACCGGGATGAACGGCGATGGCAATGGGTATCTGTGGGTCGCAAGTCGGGGCTTGACGGGGAAGGGAACGCGCACGTACGCGCGGTGATGGACGAGGCGGCACCAACGTGTGTGGAGGAAGAAGAAACAGCGACCATGAGAGAGAGACATCGCGTGAGAGGCCTGGAAGGAAAGAGAGAGAGAGAGAGTCAGCGAGGGAGAGAAAGGGATCGCATGAGATGGAGGGAGGCTTGGCTGGGAGGGGCAGCGGCTGGGTCTGATTGGGAGAAGAGGAGGTGGAGATAGGGGGGTTTCTAGGGCCGGCGTGGGTTCATGGAGAAGAGGAGGGAGACTAAGGCAAGCCACACAGCATACATACACCATACGATTTTTCTTTTTTCTTTTTTTTAAACATATACCCACACATAAATATTTACTTATTCTTTTATTTTAAAACTCAAAATACCAATAATAAATTTTTAAACACCGAAATGAAAATCATAAAGTAAGAAACTTATAAATATTTAAAATAAAATATTTCCATATAAAATATATCAAAAGTAAAGTAAAGCATATAAGGTATATTTTTTTTATGGGATAACTATTTTAAATGAATTTACTTTAGAACATAAAAGAAATGAAATATATTTTCGTAATTAACATAATGTATTTTTATAAAAATACACAACAACTAAATAATTTTTTTTTGGTAGAAGAAAAAATTCTATTACCACAATCAAAAGACAAAGCACCAAGCATCAACATAGTTTAATAAACTGCCACCTTCTAGGAAGGGTTCAGCTTATTTAACTATGAAAAAGGATTAAGACCCACCTTCTAGGAAGGGTTCTCTTAATCAATAATAACCTTGAATCTCATTACATACTTTGCTGACTAAGTCCACATTGGACCAATTCCTAAAATTCTTACAAAAAAATAAAATCCTAAAAGAAATGTCTTTCTTTATTAAACTAAATCTATAATCTAAAGTTCTAGAACAATTTGCAAACGACCTGGAGTTCCTCTCAGCCCATGTATGGTACTGAACTGCTACTACCATTGCCCTTACCACTTTCCAATAATCACTTCGTCTCCCCGTGTACAGTACTCATCATTTCCATCTCAAAACGCAGAGGGAACGACTTCAAACCAAGCCAGGCTGCACATTTGGACATCAACTCTCCACTCCAAGAACACTCGAAGAAGAGATGACGATTCGTTTCTGCTGAAGCTAAACAACTAAATAATTGATTTTTTAAGAAACATATATTTAATTCGATAAAACTTATAATTATACTTGGGATTAAAATTAGGGATGTTACAATTCTCCCCCACTTAGGAGAATTTCGTCCCCGAAATTCCGATTAGTTCAAGTGAATGAATAACTATCACTTAAACAGGGCCTCTAACTATGATATCTAACTCCTTTCGGGTTCACTCCCCCACTTACGATGCTCCTTAGATCAATACACTTTGATGCTTTTCTCAAATTTATTTCCCAAAATCAAGTTTAATTCTTCAAGGAAGTTGGAAATGGTTCTAAAATTAATCGGGTTCCCTCAGAAAATTTTATCTCAAAGGTTTGGAAGGGGTACAGATACACTATAAACGACCATGCCCTCATGGGTTTGGTTATGATCTAACCCAAAACATACAGCTTATTTTCTACATCTAAACCCAAAACAAACACACTCATCATTCAAACAGTCATAAATCACATAGGCATCATTCAACATTCAAAAATACACACAACAATTCACATCATCATATATTTCAAATATAAACATTTCTCAATTCCTACTTTCTTCTAAACTAGTCTTCGTCTACCTAACTTATCTTAAGGTTCGATCTCCCTATTTGTCTAGTCTAGTGACTATTCTAAACTAGTTTAGGTTCTAGGGAACTAAGGTAAACACCTAGCTCCTAGTAAACGGTGCTCTACCTACTAGAAATGCCTACATTAGACATTCATTGCAACTACACCTCAAGTAAACAAGTCTAAGCATTTTAAACTAACCAAGATTGCACGCCAAAAATCTTTGTTGAAAACAACTACTATGTATGGGAGATTTAAAATTCAGAAAACATGATCCCCATACTACAAAAGTATTTATACCTTTTGGAAATCGATGTAGCATGCAAGAAAATCAGTTATGCATCTATATATTTATGAAATCGAGATAACATACCTGAAAACAGGTATGCATCCCTCATTTTATGAAAACCGTAGTAGCATACAAGAAAACATTTGCAATGGTATGCTAATGAAATCAAGATAAAAATGGAATTCTTCTCTTAATGAAAGACTTTGGTGTTCTAGTAAAACCTTAATAAAATGTTCAATTATACAAATTATTTGTTACTTTGAAACGTTTACATTTTCCGGTTAAATAACTTGAATGAAATTTTCAAAAGTAGGCTTGCAAATCAATTCATATCTTTTCAAAAAGAATTACCTCCATCTAACTTCATGGGAATTTAGATGAAGGAGTGTCATCCTTCTCCAGGTTAGCAAGCTCAATGAGAAAGGGAATATGCTTTTGGGTTAGAAAAATTTATTTTAGTCCATCTTCAAAAGTTGGAACAATCACATACATTCCCTTTGACTTCGAGTTTGAAAGCTAAGTGTCATTCCAAATTGATTTGTGTCGTATATAAGGGTTCCTATTTAATCGGTGCATGACTTGATTAAAACAATGAATTAATTTACCGTCCCATTACTTAGGAATCCTTGGTTTACTTACTAACTTTTCAAATTTTCATCATACGACTTAACACTCCATTTGGAAGGATTTCTGATTCTGTTCAAAATAGTGGAATTCATTTTGAAATCAATTTCAAAACACTGAAGCTCATTTTAAATACTATCAACTTAGACATCAAATGATTCCCGACACTAATACCATTATACTTGGGAATCATTCGATCTTTGGATAGTAAAACCATTTCATAAAGAAGTTTTCAATATCGTTTTATGCTCAAAACAATTTCAACATTCACATATCAAACAATAGTATGTATTATCAAAGTTTACAATTAATCATTTAGGTAGACACATATCAGCACATAGCACTTCATACATTTATCATCAAACATACATTCTAGCTCTATGCAATCAACTAGGGTTTTAAGCACCTAATTGCCTAGACCGAAGACTATCACTATGTACTATTTTAGGGTTCCTTACTTCCTATTCTAGGCATATAAACCCTAATAATAGACTATTACAACTAACTATAATTCCTGAACTAACTAGAACTATTCTATTAAAACATGACGACACTTACTACACTTACGCTGCGCATGACCACGCATACGAAGACCTATGACACTGACCTCTAATTCTACTAAATTTGGGACCTTGCAAAGTTCCCAAAATACTCGCCGAAACTTAAGGACAGGATGATGATATCTCCCAATATATGTACACTTGAGGTGATCAGGCTCAAACATACATCATATTGGTGATAAGACCATTCTCGTCTCACTTAAGTTTGAAACACATAGCCTATTAGTTTTAAAACATTGAAATTTTGTTTTGTGTGTCACGTTTAGAATTGGTTTACTTGGCACGAAACTAAAGATCATTTCCTCCCGATGGGGTAGCAACTTAGTGCTCTTGCCCGTTGGAGTATCGCTTTCCTTAGTCTCGTCATTCATCCACTTCTAAATATGATACATTGTTTTCCACAAGATTTCAGTTTTGAAAAAAAATAGTTTTCAAATAATTTAAGCAAACTCAAAAGAAATGTGGTAAATACAAACCGCACTATACACCGTAACTATTCCTATTATTATGCTAGCAATGATACTCACTAAATCAGAAAGCAGTTCTATTTCTAGTTACAAGTTACTCGCTTCATGAGTAACTACAGGAGTAATGAGTTACTCCAATAGGCCGAGGAAAACTGCTCTGATACCATAATGTAACACCCTCACAAATATTTAGTTAATTTAGGATTTTATAAAAATTGGTACTTGAAAATTTCGATAAAAATCCGGCAGAGTTCCCTCTGTATTTCGGACTTTACCAAAATTTCCAATCTTGTACCTGTCCAGTCCAAAATATTTTAAAACATACAATATTTACTCAAAACACAATTAGGTCCTAATTCCCAACATAATCCAAGCGAGGGCGTACAACTAATACATTCTTTTAAATTACAAAATATCAATCTTTATCTTAATTAATACTTTAATTCACTCGTGATACATGACCACCCCACGTGGTGGAGAGTAATCCAACTCGGCCAAAAACTGTGCAAGCTCCAAGCTCAGTCAGTACCTGAAAAATGGTTGTAAGGGTGAGGTTTACACATGAAGTAGAAAATAGTGTCTAACAAGACATAATGACCTACTAAGTCAAACACATTTAGCCAAATATTGCACATAGTCCAATAAGCATTCCCAATCAATTCAATTATTTTCATTTCCATAATAAAATAGTTCTTTCATAGTTTTAATTTCATTATTTCATACATTTCCAAACTATACAAATTTACATATTTCTTAATCTCATATATAACATCACAATTCTTTCTTTGCACCATTCACTAATCATTTACCATATGTATTTTTCACTTGATTCACACGTATACCTTTTTCATCAATCCTCCTGATTTCCATAATTTCTTTTCTCTTTACATATATCTTGAGTTTCTCATAACATTTGAAAATTTATTCACTTGGATCCATCATTGCGTACAGTCCCACAACCCGGACAACGTCTTACACGACCTCAAATCGAACCAGTCGATGCGTACAGTCCCACAACCCGGACAACGTCTTACACGACTTGATTCTCACCAGTCTAAGCGTACAGTCCCACAACCCGGACAACGTCTTACAAGACTGGCTCTTTTAATTAATTTACCATTAGTCTTTTGAAAGTGCACCACAATATTTTAAAGTCTTGCATTCAATGTCATAGAATCAATATTTACTTTGTTTCGGACCACTTTGTGCGATAATGGTTGTTTAAATAAAAGAGATAATGGGTTCGTAATCTTGATGAAGTTTTAGGCTTTTATTATATTGAGACGAGGTACAGAGGGGTTAATACAAGGAAATGGCTCCCACATTTGTGGTATTTTTACAGAGGAAGGAGTGTGCGCTTTGGCTTTACACTCCTTTTATGTTGCTAAATCTTGAGTTTCAGAAGGGGAGCTTCCTTTCCTTTTCGTTGTACGCCCTCCGTGTGACAATCGTTACTGATTGCAGCGCTTTGGGTATTCTGACCCCCTCGTCTTGGTTTTTACAGTGGTTGTTGGAGATGCACGCTTTTCAGCTTTTCCTCCTTTTCTGTTCCTCCTTCGTTGTTCGTTCTGTCTCTTGCTTCTTCATGGCACCCCTTTTTAGAGGGTGCTTTCAGGGGAGGAGTAATGTTTCTTGTGTTTGCTGGGCGATCTTCCTCCTTCCAGTTTCTCTTCTTTTCTCATACTTCCTCTAAGTTCCAGAGGAAGGAACTTTGTGTTTTCTTTTGTGTATCTTGTGTATATTGTATTATCATTATTATTGCTCTGAGGTATTGTTCCTCTTTCCTTCCGGTATCTCTCGGCCTCTTGGGTCCTCTCTTTCGACCTTCTACCCCCGGGGTCGCCTCTTCCCCTCCGGGGCCTTTTTAGGGCTCTCTCCTTTTTCCTTTTTCTTCCTCTTATTTATAGTGGTGCTTTGGACCAGTGGTCATTACTCGCTCTCCTTTGTCTGTTGGTCAATGACCCTTTGCATCATGTGTTCAGAGCATCTTTTCAGTAGCTTTGTCTTCTTTACCATTCTTGGCTTTGGCATTTGATGATTACAAAGAGGGAGAGGACTCCAAGTCTTACTCCCCTCAGCTTTGCCTCGGATGACTAAAAGATCCCTCCTGGCTTCCTCCGCAAGCCGTTAGAGCTTTTGGACAGCTACGTCGCCTCTGGTTGGTCATGTGTGCGCCTTCCGTGGGCTTCTACTTCCGGCTCGCCTTCGCTCATCGCGATGCTCTCCCCGAGTTTCTGTGGCACCTGAGACGCTTTGAGGCGACACATGGCGTTCACCGCCACCAGTACGCTTTACTCTTTCTTTTGGGTACCTTATCAGGACGTGTCGCCTTGGTGGCCGTCGCCGTGGGGCGTGTGTCGCCTTGTACAACTCCTGGAGTTGGCGTACTTTCCTCAGTATCTTTATTGCTTTATTTTTTGTTTGACAATTCCTGGGCCATCATATGATTTGGGCCTTGTAATTTGGGCTACCAAATATTGAGGTATCAACATACTTTATCCAATTATACTACTAAATTTCCATACAATTAGAGTAATACAATATCACACACATCAAGTAGCAACATCACATTTTAGCACAAAATATCGTATTTAAATACTTTATACAATATTATCTATTTTAGGGTTTTTAATCTAAATCTAGAACATAACTCTATACTTTTTCTAACATACATAACAACTATCATATATAATCATTTCTAGTTACCAACCAAGTCTCCATATATTTCAGTTAGGCATAAATAATGACATTTAGCAATTAGCATACAAAATTTATCACATATATCAATTTAACAACTATTTCGTTTAATTTCATTCTTGATCGTTAAGCCTATAATAACTATCTAAATTCCAAACCAAACATATACATATACTCTTAGCAAGTACTATGAGCTAATTAGAAAATATTCCCTAAAGCAAGGTAAAGAACCCCTTACCTGCAATTGCTTTAACTCTTAGCTTTTCACAAACGCACTCCTTTCCATCTGCCGATGCACGCACATGTCGTGGCCCATTGCTATCGCTTGAGTTTGCCCTAAAACTCCTTCGCAGTCTAACTATATTATATAAATAAAATAATAATCAATTTCATACGCCATACCCGACTCCAACGCGACATTCGAACTATCACTTAATCCTTCTTGGTTTTTGGTTGCGATAAAACAATTTTATTATTGGACTAGTTATTAGGTTTGTAACGTTATAAAAACGCATTTCTTTTCATTATAACCAACCAATTAACGAGATATCATTAAAAGTATAAAATATCCTTCAATATTCCTTAAAGCAAACTTTTAAACTTACGTAAAAAGGGAATTTAACTATGGAATTTAAAATTAAAATCATTGCCTTCTTAATCAAATAGTACCACTCTTTATTTAAGAATAAAACTCTTAAAACCAACGTAATTATCAAAAATACCTTGAAATCCAGTAGCTTTAATTACGACTCACAAAATCAAAAGTTACATTACTTGACACTATTAATTTCGAATTAAAAGGAAGTGTTTTCAGTTCAAAAATAGCTCCAAGTTACAATTATAACATTCAAATGATTTCACTTCCCCTCAATTTGAAATTAGTGTTCAACGCTTTAACTCGAATTAATGATATGCCGAATATATCAGGTTTATAATTAACTGAGGTATTGTTCAGCTCAGGGACAACTCAACCAAGCTAAGCAACAGCTCACTTACTTAGGACCCCAACACATTTAACAAAAGTACTCTTTAAAACTTATCATTCGACATAATGTTTAATTCGACGTTATCACAACAGGTAAGCAATTAAATTCATCATCACTAATAACATAATTAAATCAACATAAACTATAATACAAGTTTAATTTCCAAAACAGTTTAATATTAAATAATTATTACCAATAACATTAAAATTAGTATTAATATAAAAATTAAAACACAACATAGAGCAACTAGAAAAGCATTAGGGATTTACCCTCAAATCCGATTTTGAAGGCTGGAAAGAGATCAAGACCGGTTTGATTCTAAAGCTCCACCCAAGTCTGGTTCGAAGCACGTCAAAAGGGTTGGCCACGGTACGGAGGTTGGCGATACCGGCGTCGGTTCACAAAGTTTCGACTTAACGAACACCAACCTCTCGATCCAGGGAGCAATGTACGCGAACCAGGAAGGGAAAGAAGTGGTGGTGGTGATGGCTCCACCGTGGCAGCAAACGGTGGCGACACCAGAACCCAACAGCGGCGGCGGTTCGACTACTCGCAGCAGCGGCTCGCGTACCGGTGGCGGAGACCGGGACGAACGGCGATGGCAACGGGTATCTGTGGGTCGCAAGTCGCGACTTGATGGGGAAGGGAACGCGCACGTACGCACGGTGATGGACGAGGCGGCATCGGTGTGTGTGGAGGAAGAAGAAACAACGGCCATGAGAGAGAGACATCGCGTGAGAGGCCTGGAAGGAAAGAGAGAGAGAGTCAGCGAGGGAGAGAAAGGGATCGCATGAGATGGAGGGAGGCTTGGCTGGGAGGGGCGGTGGCTGGGTCTGATTGGGAGAAGAGGAGGTGGAGATAGGGGGGTTTCTAGGGTCGGCGTGGGTTCATGGAGAAGAGGAGGGAGACTAAGGCAAGCCACACAGTATACACACACCACACGATTTTGCTTCTTTTTTTTTTAAAACATATACCCACACATAAATATTTACTTATTCTTTTATTTTAAAACTCAAAATACCAATAATAAATTTTTAAACACCGAAATGAAAATCATAAAGTAAGAAACTTATAAATATTTCAAATAAAATATTTCCATATAAAATATATCAAAAGTAAAGTAAAGCATATAAAGTATATTTTTTTTATGGGATAGCTATTTTAAATGAATTTACTTTAGAACATAAAAGAAATGAAATATATTTTCGTAATTAACATAATGTATTTTTATAAAAATACACAACAACTAAATAATTGATTTTTTAAGAAACATATATTTAATTCGATAAAACTTATAATTATACTTGGGATTAAAATTAGGGATGTTACAGGATGTTTATGTTAATCTTTCTGATCATGTCCAAAAACTTGGAGAATTGTCTCCGGTCCTCTTCTTTCTTCAACCTCTGAGGATAAGGCACCCTTAAAGGTAGTGGAGCAGGCTTGGCTGATTCTCGGTTGTGATCCGTAGGTGGACCCTGCGTTTTCGATGCTCCTCTCTTGCTTTGCTCTTTCTCCACTTCTTGTTTCTTTTGTTCCTCTTCTTTCTTCTTTTCCGATGCAGTTGCATCACTCTTAGGAAGTGGCTCCTCATATGACCTGCCATTCCTAAGAGTCACTACCATTAGACTCTCCTTTGGATTTGTGACAGTGTCACTAGGAAATGTTCCTAGTGACCTCTCTGATAGCTGCTTTGCAAGTTGGCCCACTTGTAACATCCCTAATTTATTTTCCAAGTCTATTTATTAGAATAATAGACTCAGGAGGCGATAGTGATAGAAAAACCAAGTGGTAGATATTAGAACCAAAAATAGTTAGAAAATAGTTAAAGTTTCTCAATTAGAAGAAAAATTAGGATTTAAAGATTTATATCCAAAAACCCAATTTCCACCGTTGGATATGAAGTTGGATTTATTAGGAAGCTTGCTTTAAAATTTGAGCAAGATCCAATGGTTAACGAAAAAGTTATAGCAGTTTGAAGTCAGGGAAAATAAGCCAAAATGAGTCAGACCCCCACGCCCGAGCGCACGCCCAGGCGGGCAGGAGCCCAAAAAGTCGCATCAGCCACGCTCGAGTGCACGCTCAACCTAGCTTAAGCACCAAAATGTTGCATCGGTCAACGCTCGAGCGCACGCCCGAGCGTCCGCGCGCTAGAACCCCCCCCCCCCCCCCCCCCCCCCGCGACGCACCAGATCTATGCACCAGAAACGAGCCATCAGCCACCAGGGACCCACGCTCAGGCGCACGCCCGAGCGTATGCGCGATTTTAAAAGCTGGTTTAGCAGCTTGGGAACCAGAAAATTAGGTTCCCTTCTCTCTCTAAAACACGATTTTCTCTCCTCTTCTCTCTAAAATTCTTCTTGAATCATCAACTAAACCCAAAATAAATCACTAGAAACTAATCCCCATCACATATAAACATCATCTCTTCATCAATCTCTCATTTTTTCCCTCTCATTCCTATCTCTCCTTGGTTCCAAGAACCCAACACCACCCTCAAGCACCCAAAACCCCATTTCCAAGCCTCACCATGGATCTAAACTTGATTTTGGGTTAGATCCTACACATAAACACTTCCTCCTTCTTGATTTCAAGCTCTCTATCTCTCCTTGAAGCTCTCTATCTCTCTCCTAGGGCACTTCTCTCTTTCCTCCAATCTCATGATCGGAGTGGAAATCGGTCAAGGGAGCAGGAATCCATGTAGGTCGGGGGTAGATTCGCGGTCTTTGGAGTTTTGATCGAGCTCTCTCTCCCTCTAAGGTAAGGGGAGTCTTTTTTCCACACTTTGAGTTAGGGATAGTTAGGGTTTATAATAGGATTTGGGATTAATGATTGAGTTGGGTTGTGGGTAGTAAATTAGTGTTCAATTAGAGTTTGATTAGGAGTAATTAGTATATTATGGGTTGAATTTTTATATTATTTGAAATATTTATATTAAATCCTTTTGAATGTCATTAAAGTAGGAAGTGAAGAACCCTAGGGAGAGGACTTATATTGTGGTATCCTGAGACATACCTGAGTATGTTGACTAACTGTATTGATTGTTGAAATAGATTATGCAAACGATGTGATGAATGTACGTATTTGTATCTAAATGCTAAATGAGTATAAATGTCAAGTATTAACATTTGTGAACAAAGGACATGGCCTATGAAATGAGCTTGTGAATATAGGAAATGGAAATAAAATGATTATGTGTACACAAAATGTAAAAGGTGATGTTAATATGTGACAAGTATGTGTGGGTTGTGTGTATTTGTACCTCAATGCTAAATGTGACAAATTGCGATTAAATGTTGTAACACCCCGATTTGGCAACTTGAAACCACACCTGTATATTGTGAAAATTTGGGCCAATTTTTTTTTTTTTTTTATACAAGAGTTACACAAGATGAGAACATTTAGTTTTCAAAACATAGTTACCACTTAAAACTCATGTTCTCATTTTGCAAACACCTTTCAAGTTCC
This sequence comes from Crotalaria pallida, assembly GCA_037953625.1. Taxonomy (NCBI): domain Eukaryota; kingdom Viridiplantae; phylum Streptophyta; class Magnoliopsida; order Fabales; family Fabaceae; genus Crotalaria; species Crotalaria pallida. The sequence continues at coordinate 23,707,471 of CM075654.1, forward strand.
AAACCGAGATGTCACAAGACACCGCACTTTGAAACTCGTTTTCAAAAACATTGTTTAAAACACGGCCCGTTTACTCATTTCAAAACATTAGTACTAAGATAAACTTTAGTTGGGGTTACAACACTATAGAGCCAGGATTCTAAGTAACTGCAATGGATTACAAAACTCTGAAAGGGAATTACCTAACTTCTAGTCATTTACTCTAACGCTTCCGCTGCACTACTCTGATTCTTGGTAAGTCGATTCCTCGGGTCGCAAGTAGAATCATCCTCATCAGCTTCCTTGGATAGACTTTCCATAGCAGCTTCTCGTGCTTTCTTCTCCTCCTCATGACGAGCTAGCAATCTCTCCATGATTTCCTTTCGGATCCGTTCTGTCTCAATGTAAACTATGATACGGCCAGTCATAGTTATATTGTCTCCCTTTAATGGAGGTGCTCCTATCTCCCGAATGAGATGAAACCTTGCTATGTTCTCCATCTAAGGACCATACAGATATTTTCCAATACCAAGCAAGAATACGAGAGAGTGAGCTACCCAAAACATGTAATGTCGACTATGTGGATTTACAATAGGCAATTATTAAGATAAAACAATAAACATCAACAAATTAAATCATATCAACAAACATAAGCATCATCATATAAATATCCTCTTATCATCATTTTCAAAACCTTACTCATTACTCAGTACCATCATTATACTTTTCTTTTGAATCTTTAAATTATTAAGTCTTATCATCTCAGTTCACTCAATGACTTGGGGAACCATAATTGAGGAAAAACGTCACACACATCTACATCTCCTCGGTCATCCATCCATACCTAGTCGGAAGCAAACAGGAGTATAGGACCTTTACCGTGTGGGCACGACAGCTGTCTCAACAATCAAATGGTCCCAGACTAGGAGGACTCAGCCTCAAACATATCATTTCAATTCAATATCATAATCAAGGCACACCGTCTCACTACAGTGGCAATCACAAATGCCCCACTCCAGTCCCTCTCACTGTTCTCGATTTTCAATCTAGGAGGCGACAGTACAGTTCTAGTCTCGAGTGCAGAAATTACCACGGTATTAGACCCAGTCCCCACCACGTTAGTGCACCACATATGGAGTTCGTTCTGCCTAGAAAAGTACTCTAGACTTCTTGACGTTTCACCGTCATCATCCTCCCCTAATGTAATCTCCTACTAAGTATCCGCAGATACTTATGGTTCCTTCCTCTCCACTACTTCGACACATATACTCTCATGCCTCACCGAGTTATTCATGTCTTTTAATAGTCTTTTAAAGTTTTATTATCGGCTAAATCCTAATGGTCGGCTCATCCTTAGTACATCCCTTCAACGAGTCCCGACCACTAATCACTCAAACTGTTCCCCAATTCATCACAAAACCTTTCAACATCTCATATCACAATATTTCTCATCTCATCTCATCAACTTTCACAAACTCTATTCCTCGACTTCTCAAAACATCCTTTCACAAAACTTTTCGAAAACATATTTTCACAAAACTTTCTTGCACTATCACTTCACAAAAACTTTTTCACCAATATCATTTCGTAAATTTCTCAAAATTATTCTTTCGTAAAACTTTCTCAAAAATACTGTTTCCGAAAACTTTCACAAATGGATTTTCACAACGTTCACAAGATTATTATTTTCACAAACTTTTTCAAAAATATTGTTTCAGAAAGGCTTTCTTGAAATGTCGTTTCAAAAAGAATTTCTCAAAATGTCACTTCAAAAACTTTATCAAAAGATTGGTTCCAAAAACTTTTCTCAAACATGTATCTTTTCACAAAACCTTTTTCAAAAAGATTGTTTCATAAAACTCTTTTGAAAATACTGTTTCACACCTCCTCAAAACATCTTTTCGAAAACCTTTTTCCAAAAATTTCTTTTTTTACAAATCTTTTAAAAAAAAATCTCCTTTCAAAAACGGTTTTCAAAAATCATATTTTTGGATGAGTGCTAATGGAGGAGCAAGCTCAACTCAACACTAGGCTCTTTCCAAAAATAAAAACAGAGGAATCACATCTCACTCAACCACATCTCACTCTCATAACCACGTTCTCTTTCCAACCTTAACTCTTTATCTCTTTCCCTTCACTCACATCACCTTCAGCCTTACTTATCATTCTCTTAATTATATTTCTTTACTTTCACAAATTTGTTCTTACCAACACTTTATTCAGCACACCAATGTTTCATCAAACATTATCATAATTACTTAACCAATAAATAGATCATAAAATAACTCAAACATAATTAACCAGAAAGCATAATGTCATAAATAAAAACCAATCTCAGCCGTTCAGGTGGATAGCCAAACAAACAATCAAACAATTGCTATCACATACGCCACTACGCTAAATGAGATTGAAGTCCAACCTTTGAGATGATTGGACCTCTTAATAAGTTACCTAAATACCACGACTTCTTAAGGGAAGCCCCTTTCTCACCTCAAGTACCGTAGGCCTCCGAAAGCTTTCCGATCGCTAATCCCGTCTCGTTTCCTTTGCGTCGGTCGTCCGAACTATAGCATTTTTCCCCGTGCGTTAGAAACGGTTTTAACGAATTCACTACTTGTTTTAGAAAATACTTTGAAATCGTTTCTTTTTGAAAACACATTGTTCACATTCCAAAAGTTTTCAAATCCAAATCAAAAATGTTTTCAAGAAAACTTTGAAACAACTTTAAATTAATTTCTTGAAAACAGAATTCATTCTTCTTAAAATAAACTCACTTCGAAAACATCCATGTTGTAAAAATCATTATTCTTAGTCATTTAAATAAAATTCAAAAATGAAACATTCCAAAACCACATTTTCCAGTAAAACATTTTTCAATTCTTTGGAAATTCAAATATAGGTTTTTAAAACACATTCAAATACAACAACACATTCACAACTCCACATAATACAAGCCACATTTTAAGTCATTAAAATTCATTTGTTAAATCAATTTGTTTATTTTTATCATTAGAAAACCGAAAGGGGTTAAAACAACCACACATCAATTTAATCACACACATAGCATCATACACACAACACATAGTCATTCTAATCACACACATAGTGTCATGCACATGAAAATAGAATCATTCACAAGGTCATTTCATGAAGACAAATTTTCCTAGCTATACTAACATGTACTAACCGAATCATATAGATGAAATTTAACAAAGATTGATGCATACAGAAAAGCACAAAGTAATTGAAATCATTTTCTTACTTTTTGGATTAAAACCGAGGGCACTAAAAAGAAAATTTAACAATCTTAATTTATTTTCTTAACATAAATCAAACAACAAGTTAAGTCACAAATCACTTCAAAGTTTCATTTTTATTTTTCTTTAAACAATGATCAAATATAATCTCCTATTTCTTTTCCTCATGGCCGAATACTAATATACAAAAATGCAAGGTTTTATGTTCAATTTTCAACATACAATAATCACAAAAATCAAATCAAACATCACACCACATCATTTATTCACATCACATACACAAATAACTCAAGTTCATCACTTTTTCTTAAAAAAATCAAGATTACATGTTAAACTCCTAAACATAACATGCATGCACTTAGGATCACTAGATCTAGTCTTAACATGCACTTGCATCAATTTTTTCACATATTAAAAGCAGGAGATTCATTTTTATTAGATATGGCCGAATGGCCTCTTTCAAAATATATCATACATAAAATCAATTACTTAAGTTAAATCATGTTTATTCTTCAAAAACCATTTTAAAACTTGTCTCTTAAATTTTTTTCTCTTTGAAACCGTGACATGCATCATATGAAAACATACTCTTTTCACTTTTAAATCAACATGCATGCTTCACTTTTGCTTATTAAACATGGATCATAAAAATCATACACTTAAATCAACAAGTTATCATCAAATCATCATATAAAATAAAAGATCTCAACTTTATCTTCAAGCAAACTTAGATCATATTTTTATTCATGGAGAAATCACACAAACACAACATGGATCATCATGTTAAACAAGAATTTAACATGCAAGATTAAAGATCTTAGATCAAGTTCAAATCACAAATTTATTTAGCAATTTATTTCTTAAAGGCATCATAGCTCACGGTTTTAACAAGAATCCCACATGCATGGCCAAAGAATTTTACTTTATCTTGAACTAAACTTAGATCATACATTGATTAGTCAAATAAGAACATAAACACACATAGATCATGATTTAGAATAAGAAAAGTATACATGCAAGAAGGATCTATGTTAAGCTTCGCAAGATTTTAAACAAAACTTTAGATCTTTAGGTTTGAGTTAGAAAAACATGAAGATCTAGCAAGAAAATATAAACCGAACCACAAACATAGATTTACAAATATTACAAGTTATGTTTAGTCCACAAAAGTCCAAGATCAAGAGAGAATAACACATAAATTCACCTTACAAATCATAAAAACAAACATGCACAAAGAAAAAGAAAGGGATCTATAAACTAAAAAGGGAAAACTAAACTATTACATTTCTTGCTCTTGTTCTTCGAGTTTCCTACCAAGAAGGGTTGGTTCTTCAAGCTTCTACCTAGATCTTCATAGGAAGGTTCTTGATCTAGGGTGAATCTCCTCCTTCTTCCCCTAAGGCTCACGGCCAACTCTCCTTTTCTCTTTCTCTATTTCTTTTCTATTTCTCTCTAAGGGTTGAATGAGCCCTTTAGAGAAGTGTTTGTGTTGGAAAGGTGGAAATGAGAATGGGTGAAAGGAAATGAACTATGGCTACATGCATATATAGAAGTCACGAATTGTCTCCCTTTTGCCCTTGGTTTATTTCGGTTGGCACACAAATAGGAGGGGCGGTTTTGCCCTCACAATTTTGCATGGCTAGAGGTCACCAAAGTCAACGGGACAAAGTGGAGTGGGCTAGCTTACTAGGGGTCACTTAGGTTCTATTGGGTTGTTAGCTAATAGTTAGGGTTTTACTAACTTAGTTTGTTCATGGTTCTCATCTAGTTCTATTTGGTTTCTTACTCCCTAAGCTTATCACATACACACACACGTATATACATAGCACACACACTCCTACATGCACAAGCACATACCGTGGCACCCTCACATGCATACACATGTCTTATACTTTTTATTTCAAATCACATTTACTTAAAATGGTTAATTCACACCACAATTCAATTAATTCATGCAACTAGGCACTTAAACTTAAAAAAATCATATTTGTATGCATCACATATTACACATACATTAAATCAAACACACATTACACAAAAATTCATGCCAAGACAACATCACAAAACACATTTTCTTAAAATTCGTATTTCTTATATTCTGAAAATAAATTTTTATAAATCAGCCCAGAAAATTTTAAAAATTATATTTTCAAAATCTAGGTTTTAAAACGATCGTTTTCATATAAAGATCATAAAATTCCGAGTTACGGTTTAAAAGATACAAATTTTCAAAGATAACACATCCAAAAATTTCATTTTCAACAAAATCATCTTTTTAATAAAAATCACAATTTGTAAATCATTTCCATCTCAACAAAAGTCATTCATTTTTTCTTTTATAAAACATTTTGTTTATCAAATCTAGGGGAATAAGCACTTTATCTCTTTCTTACTAAAATACTTTTCTGAAAATCATCATTTCAAGGTTTCTTTCGTCAAAATCGTTTACGCACGTACGGGAAAAATGCGGGGTGTTACATTCTCCCCAACTTGAAGATTTCTCGTCCTCGAGAAATGCTGCGTAGAGTCTGGCTAATCTGTGAACGCATAGCTTCTTGGAGAATTTCTTTTCCTCTTCAACTGCAACAGTCGTGCATTTTCGAATATGCACTATCTATTCATCGTTCTCAAGGACAGATTAAACAGATTACTCGCAAAGGTAATCTCTTGGGGTACTTTTAACAGTAAACAAGGTGGGATAACAACAACACGGTTTCATGGAAAACAAAGAACTGGGGGTTTCAAAGGCATCAAGACAGCATCGAGATAATAGGGTTATATTTATTTAGGATCAAGACACCATCACGCCTAGGGTTACATCCTTATTATCAATTCAAGCCTAAACAAGCTACTCCCCAAAATCTCACATTTTCCGACTACTCCCCAACTTAAATGACTCATATCTCTCAACACCATACACATCATCATAAACTTAACCTCTAAATACTCCTATTCTTCACTACCCTTTGATCAATTCTCACAAAATTTCCCATCACTTAACTTCAATCTATGCTCTTATTGCCTTTTTCACTAAATACTTGTCCTCTTCAGACTCCCATGATCACTATTCCATCCTCCTTTTGCTCTAACAACCACTAATCCTCAAGAAACACGTACTATCTCACTTCCTATCTCAAACACTTGATCACATAACTTATACATTCTAAACCTTTTTCCACTTCCCACAGTTTTTCTTCCTATTCTAAACCATTAAAATTCCTCAACTCAGAGTCCTATTGCCCATTACCACATCAAATCTTAGATTTTTACCTAACCTTGGGTCAACACTTAAGGGTTCTATCCACAAATTCCACCATCTTATTGGTTCGACTTTACCATATCATCACTTATTCACCTCTACCTAACCATTTGCCAACTCAAATCAAGACACTTATAACTCTAAATTCTAATTATCATCACCTTAATTTCTTCCCCATCTTATCATCATCTAGACCATTAATTTACCCGATCCGACATCAAAATTCTCAATCCTAATCACTTTATATAACTCACCACTCATCTAAAACTCCAAGGATACTCCTATTTTCTCCAAGACTCATACTTCCTTGAATTCGTACTTACTCATCCTTATTCTTCTTAGACTTTGCAACTTTTATCTAACAACACTTCACCACTAACTCTCTATTCTACAACTATCTACTTGACCGGGTAAGGTGTCAGGGTTCAAAAATTCTCACCAAAAGCTTTAGGGAAGAACAATGTTGGGTCAAGGACCAGGGAGAAACTTTGGGTTCATCAATGATCAGGGCTTTTTCAAACATCATGCCAAAGCAATTTGGCACGCATAGGGTTTTTTACAAGAAAAGTTCCAAAAAAAAGAAGTGTTCTGGTCACAAGGAAAGATCACACAGCAAGAGTTTAAGGGTCATCACAAACAAAATGGGTTCATATCAAGAGGAATTCAACCAAAGGAGATTCGAGTCGCACACACCAATATCTCTGGACGGTTCTATGCACTGCTTCTTGATTCCGTTGCAGACGAAAACTGACGCTGTCCAGGAAAGCATCCGCGTACTCTTAGTGTTCCTATTCTCGTCTATCGCTATCTTAATACTAACGCATATACAGAGTATGTAAATCCATGCATAAGGTTACTTAGATCAACCATTGCTCTGATACCACAACTGTAACACCCCGATTTGGCAACTTGAAACCACAACTGTATATAGTGAAAATTTGGGCCATTTTTTTTATACAAGAGTTACACAAGATGAGAACATTTAGTTTTCAAAACATAGTTACCACTTAAAACTCATGTTCTCATTTTGCAAACACCTTTCAAGTTCCAAACCGAGATGTCACAAGACACCGCACTTTGAAACTCATTTTCAAAAACATTGTTTAAAACACGGTCCGTTTACTCATTTCAAAACATTAGTACTAAGATAAACTTTAGTTGGGGTTACAACACTATAGAGCCAGGATTCTAAGTAACTGCAATGGATTACAAAACTCTGAAAGGGAATTACCTAACTTCTAGTCATTTACTCTAACGCTTCCGCTGCACTACTCTGATTCTTGGTAAGTCGATTCCTCGGGTCGCAAGTAGAATCATCCTCATCAGCTTCCTTGGATAGACTTTCCATAGCAGCTTCTCGTGCTTTCTTCTCCTCCTCATGACGAGCTAGCAATCTCTCCATGATTTCCTTTCGGATCTGTTCCGTCTCAATGTAAACTATGATACGGCCAGTCATAGTTATATTGTCTCCCTTTAATGGAGGTGCTCCTATCTCCCGAATGAGATGAAACCTTGCTATGTTCTCCATCTAAGGACCATACAGATATTTTCCAATACCAAGCAAGAATACGAGAGAGTGAGCTACCCAAAACATGTAATGTCGACTATGTGGATTTACAATAGGCAATTATTAAGATAAAACAATAAACATCAACAAATTAAATCATATCAACAAACATAAGCATCATCATATAAATATCCTCTTATCATCAATTTCAAAACCTTACTCATCACTCAGTACCATCATTATAATTTTCTTTTGAATCTTTAAATTATTAAGTCTTATCATCTCAGTTCACTCAATGACTTGGGGAACCATCATTGAGGAAAAACGTCGCACACGTCTACATCTCCTTTGTCATCCATCCACACCTAGTCGGAAGCAAACAGGAGTACAGGACCTTTACCGTGTGGGCACGACAGCTGTCTCAACAATCAAATGGTCCCAGACCAGGAGGACTCAGCCTCAAACATATCATTTCAATTCAATATCATAATCAAGGCACACTATCTCACTACAGTGGCAATCACAAATGCCCCACTCCAGTCCCTCTCACTGTTCTCGATTTGCAATCTAGGGGGCGACAGTACAATTCTAGTCTTGAGTGCAGAACTTACCACGGTATTAGACCCAGTCCCCACCACGTTAGTGCACCACATATGGAGTTCGTTCTGCCTAGAAAAGTACTCTAGACTTCTTGACGTTTCACCGTCATCGTCCTCCCCTAATGCAATCTCCTCCTAAGTATCCGCAGATACTTATGGTTCCTTCCTCTCCACTACTTCGACACATATACTCTCATGCCTCACCGAGTTATTCATGTCTTTTAATAGTCTTTTAAAGTTTTATTATCGGCTAAATCCTAATGGTCGGCTCATCCTTAGTACATCCCTTCAACGAGTCTCGACCACTAATCGTTCAAACTGTTCCCCAATTCATCACAAAACCTTTCAACATCTCATATCACAATATTTCTCATCTCATCTCATCAACTTTCACAAACTCTATTCCTCGACTTCTCAAAACATCCTTTCACAAAACTTTTCGAAAACATATTTTCACAAAACTTTCTTGCACTATCACTTCACAAAAACTTTTTCACCAATATCATTTCGTAAATTTCTCAAAATTATTCTTTCGTAAAACTTTCTCAAAAATACTGTTTCTGAAAACTTTCACAAATGGATTTTCACAACGTTCACAAGATTATTATTTTCACAAACTTTTTCAAAAATATTGTTTCAGAAAGGCTTTCTTGAAATGTCGTTTCAAAAAGAATTTCTCAAAATGTCACTTCAAAAACTTTATCAAAAGATTGGTTCCAAAAACTTTTCTCAAACATGTATCTTTTCACAAAACCTTTTTCAAAAAGATTGTTTCATAAAACTCTTTTGAAAATACTGTTTCACACCTCCTCAAAAAATCTTTTCAAAAACCTTTTTCCAAAAATTTCTTTTTTTACAAATCTTTTAAAAAAAAAAATCTCCTTTCAAAAACCGTTTTCAAAAATCATATTTTTGGATGAGTGCTAATGGAGGAGTAAGCTCAACTCAACACTAGGATCTTTCCAAAAATAAAAACAGAGGAATCACATCTCACTCAACCACATCTCACTCTCATAACCACGTTCTCTTTCCAACCTCAACTCTTTATCTCTTTCCCTTCACTCACATCACCTTCAGCCTTACTTATCATTCTCTTAATTATATTTCTTTACTTTCACAAATTTGTTCTTACCAACACTTTATTCAGCACACCAATGTTTCATCAAACATTATCATAATTACTTAACCAATAAACTGATCATAAAATAACTCAAACATAATTAACCAGAAAGCATAATGTCATAAATAAAAACCAATCTCAGCCGTTCGGGTGGATAGCCAAACAAACCATCAAACAATTGCTATCACATACGCCACTACGCTAAATGAGATTGAAGTCCAACCTTTGAGATGATTGGACCTCTTAATAAGTTACCTAAGTACCACGACATCTTAAGGGAAGCCCCTTTCTCACCTCAAGTACCGTAGGCCTCCGAAAGCTTTCCGATCGCTAATCCCGTCTCGTTTCCTTTGCGTCGGTCGTCCGAACTATAGCATTTTTCCCCGTGCGTTAGAAACGGTTTTAACGAATTCATTACTTGTTTTAGAAAATACTTTGAAATCGTTTCTTTTTGAAAACACATTGTTCACATTCCAAAAGTTTTCAAATCCAAATCAAAAATGTTTTCAAGAAAACTTTGAAACAACTTTAAATTAATTTCTTAAAAACAGAATTCATTCTTCTTAAAATAAACTCACTTCGAAAACATCCATGTTGTAAAAATCATTATTCTTAGTCATTTAAATAAAATTCAAAAATGAAACATTCCAAAACCACATTTTCCAGTAAAACATTTTTCAATTCTTTGGAAATTCAAATATAGGTTTTTAAAACACATTCAAATACAACAACACATTCACAACTCCACATAATACAAGACACATTTTAAGTCATTAAAATTCATTTGTTAAATCAATTTGTTTATTTTTATCATTAGAAAACCGAAAGGGGTTAAAACAACCACACATCAATTTAATCACACACATAGCATCATACACACAACACATAGTCATTCTAATCACACACATAGTGTCATGCACATGAAAATAGAATAATTCACAAGGTCATTTCATGAAGACAAATTTTCCTAGCTATACTAACATGTACTAACCGAATCATATAGATGAAATTTAACAAAGATTGATGCATACAGAAAAGCACAAAGTAATTGAAATCATTTTCTTACTTTTTGGATTAAAACCGAGGGCAATAAAAAGAAAATTTAACAATCTTAATTTATTTTCTTAACATAAATCAAACAACAAGTTAAGTCACAAATCACTTCAAAGTTTCATTTTTATTTTTCTTTAAACAATGATCAAATATAATCTCCTATTTCTTTTCCTCATGGCCGAATACTAATATGCAAAAATGCAAGGTTTTATGTTCAATTTTCAACATACAATAATCACAAAAATCAAATCAAACATCACACCACATAATTTATTCACATCACATACACAAATAACTCAAGTTCATCACTTTTTCTTAAAAAAATCAAGATTACATGTTAAACTCCTAAACATAACATGCATGCACTTAGGATCACTAGATCTAGTCTTAACATGCACTTGCATCAATTTTTTCACATATTAAAAGCACGAGATTCATTTTTATTAGATATGGCCGAATGGCCTCTTTCAAAATATATCATACATAAAATCAATTACTTAAGTTAAATCATGTTTATTCTTCAAAAACCATTTTAAAACTTGTCTCTTAAATTTTTTTCTCTTTGAAACCGTGACATGCATCATATGAAAACATACTCTTTTCACTTTTAAATCAACATGCATGCTTCACTTTTGCTTATTAAACATGGATCATAAAATTCATACACTTAAATAAACAAGTTATCATCAAATCATCATATAAAATAAAAGATCTCAACTTTATCTTCAAGCAAACTTAGATCATATTTTTATTCATGGAGAAATCACACAAACACAACATGGATCATCATGTTAAACAAGAGAATTTAACATGCAAGATTAAAGATCTTAGATCAAGTTCAAATCACAAATTTATTTAGCAATTTATTTCTTAAAGGCATCATAGCTCACGGTTTTAACAAGAATCCCACATGCATAGCCAAAGAATTTTACTTTATCTTGAACTAAACTTAGATCATCATTGATTAGTCAAATAAGCACGTAAACACACATAGATCATGATTTAGAATAAGAAAAGTATACATGCAAGAAGGATCTATGTTAAGCTTCGCAAGATTTTAAACAAAACTTTAGATCTTTAGGTTTGAGTTAGAAAAACATGAAGATCTAGCAAGAAAATATAAACCGAACCACAAACATAGAGTTACAAATATTACAAGTTATGTTTAGTCCACAAAAGTCCATGATCAAGAGAGAATAACACATAAATTCACCTTACAAATCATAAAAACAAACATGCACAAAGAAAAAGAAAGGGATCTATAAACTAAAAAGGGAAAACTAAACTATTACATTTCTTGCTCTTGTTCTTCGAGTTTCCTACCAAGAAGGGTTGGTTCTTCAAGCTTCTACCTAGATCTTCATAGGAAGGTTCTTGATCTAGGGTGAATCTCCTCCTTCTTCCCCTAAGGCTCACGGCCAACTCTCCTTTTCTCTTTCTCTATTTCTTTTCTATTTCTCTCTAAGGGTTGAATGAGCCCTTTAGAGAAGTGTTTGTGTTGGAAAGGTGGAAATGAAAATGGGTGAAAGGAAATGAACTATGGCTACATGCATATATAGAAGTCACGAATTGTCTCCCTTTTGCCCTTGGTTTATTTCGGTTGGCACACAAATAGGAGGGGCGGTTTTGCCCTCACAATTTTGCATGGCTAGAGGTCACCAAAGTCAACGGGACAAAGTGGAGTGGGCTAGCTTACTAGGGGTCACTTAGGTTCTAATGGGTTGTTAGCTAATAGTTAGGGTTTTACTAACTTAGTTTGTTCATGGTTCTCATCTAGTTCAATTTGGTTTCTTACTCCCTAAGCTTATCACATACACACACACGTATATACATAGCACACACACTCCTACATGCACAAGCACATACCGTGGCACCCTCACATGCATACACATGTCTTATACTTTTTATTTCAAATCACATTTACTTAAAGTGGTTAATTCACACCACAATTCAATTAATTCATGCAACTAGGCACTTAAACTTAAAAAAATCATATTTATATGCATCACATATTACACATACATTAAATCAAACACACATTACACAAAAATTCATGCCAAGACAACATCACAAAACACATTTTCTCAAAATTCGTATTTCTTATATTCTGAAAATAAATTTTTATAAATCAGCCCAGAAAATTCTAAAAATTATATTTTCAAAATCTAGGTTTTAAAACGATCGTTTTCATATAAAGATCATAAAATTCCGAGTTACGGTTTAAAAAATACAAATTTTCAAAGATAACACATCCAAAAATTTCATTTTCAACAAAATCATCTTTTTAATAAAAATCACAATTTGCAAATCATTTCCTTCTCAACAAAAGTCATTCATTTTTTCTTTTATAAAACATTTTTTTTATCAAATCTAGGGGAATAAGCACTTTATCTCTTTCTTACTAAAATACTTTTCTGAAAATCATCATTTCAAGGTTTCTTTCGTCAAAATCGTTTACGCACGTACGAGAAAAATGCGGGGTGTTACAAATGTACTGTATATGCTTAGCTATAACATGAAATGCTATTTGGAAAGATTTGATAACAGATATGGGAAATGAGTAAGGATATTATATGAAAGGGCAGATGTATGTAGGTGACACCGTGTTTATGTGTTTTGGCCTCTGTCCCGAGGTGTGTTATATTGAAAACTTGAGAAATTTGTGTTGGCCTCTGACCTGAGGTGACACGTTATGAAAATAATGAAATTTGTGTTGGCCTCTGACCTGAGGTGACACGTAATGAAATTGAGTTTAGTGTGTTGGCCTCTGACCTGAGGTGACATACAATTTAAATAAGGAAAATATGTGGGCCTCTGACTTGAGGTGATAAATATGGTGATTAAGATTGAGCACGTTGGCCTCTGATTTGAGGTGATGTGCATAATAATAGAGAAAGTAAGAATTGGAAATGGAAATGAATATGGAAATTGAAACGTGATTGAGAACTGGGAATTGATGTGTATGAATGTAATAAATGAATGTGGTGAATTTGTGGATCCATGACTTGACTCGATTGTTATTTCCTGAGTTACTGTTATGAGCTGCATACTATCTTTTGATTCACTGTGTTGTGAAAAGGTCTCACCCTTAGTGGTTATCATTTTAGGTTATTGCTGAAGGAGTTTGAGGATCAGAGTGTCGCATCGGAAGAATGGAAAGAATGAAATTGTATGCTGTGCTATTTGAGTTTTAATTGGAATACCCAAAATCTGTTGTAAACATGTTTTATGAAAAGAAAATTTTAGGTTCCTTGTTTTAATTACAAACTTTTAAATCGTTATTTTATATAAAACATTTGGGTGTTACACCACTTGCACCTCCAGGTTCCGAATACTTGCTGCTTGATTGGCAAAGTTAGCCCTTGTCTCCTCCATGAATGTGGTCGTGTTAGTGGCTAACTTCTCCATTGCTGCTTCCCAAGTTTGTTTCTGAGGCTGCTGAGTCTTCATTGGTGGGTTGAGAGTTGGGCTGTTCCATGAGAAGTTTGGATGATTTCTGTAGGCTGGGTTGTAGGTGTTGGAGTACATATTGTTTCTCTGGCCTCCACCACCGACAAATTTGGCTTGTTCCTCAATGGTAGCCGGTGCCTTCCCCACATCTGGTGCGCAATCTCCATTTTGGTGATTTCCTCCATAGAAATCACACACCAGAGTGTTGACTGCAGCCACTTGGGTCTGAGCCATCTTCTTCACCAATTCAGAAATTTGTTGCTGTAACTCCTTGTTTTGTTGAATGATTGTCTGGACTTGACTTGAGCCCAGATCAGTGTTCTTCAGAATCACCTTGTCAGAAACGGCTTGACTGCTGTTGTAGGTCATTGTCTCAATTATCTCCTTTGCCTCTTCAATAGTCTTCTTGAGGAGGGAACCACCAGCTACTGCATCTATCATTATCTTGTGCGACATTCTCATCCCAAAGTAGAATAACCGGATTTGCATCCAGTCTGGAATTGCATGCGTGGGGCACCTCTTCAGCAACTGATTGTACCGATCCCATGCCTCATGCAAGTGTTTACCTTCCTCTTGCATGAAGGAATTGACGTCTTGGCGCAGCTTGGCTTGTTTCCCTGCTGGAAAGAACTTGTCTATGAATTTCTTGACAAGCACATCCCAGCTGGAAAGACTTCCGGGTGGCTGATTCTTCATCCACTGATAAGCATGTTCCCTCAAAGAGAGAGGAAACATCCTCATCCTTATCGCCTCCTCTGACGCACCCTCGATCTTGAAGAAATCGAGCATGTTCAGGAAGTTGGCTACATGCGCCGTCGGGTCTTGATTTGGTGCACCCAAGAATTGATCCTGCTTGATAAGATGAATGTATTGGGGATCAATCTCGAATGATGCTGCAGTGATCTCTGGCCGGACAATGTTGGACATGCAAACATCCGGGTCCACGACGGCATAGCCAGCCAATGTCTTCCTAGCAGGGGGTGTGGTGTGATCATTCTCTAGCAAGTATACTAGATCGGATAGTAATATAGTCAGTTAAGACCAGATATCGTTCCCACAGGGACCAAGAATTATTTAACTTATTTCTACCTAAGAGTAATTAAGAGTAAAATCTATTAAAATTCAGAATTAAATAAAATAATTAGAAGAGTATTTTTCTGCTGGAAAATAAATAAAAACAACTAATTTATGGATGAATGGTGGTTAGGAACTAGTTTCATTAATTATTTCATTTATTTATCATAAATCAATGTTTTTCCCTAAATCATGAACGAATTCCTAAATTGGTAACTATTAGATCCCTCTTGTATAATTACCATTTCTTATTCAATTAGATAATCCTTAATTCCTTAAGAGATTAAACTATTGAATAATCTTAATTAAGAACAGGGAATTAATCATGTTATATAATTACCCAATTGTATCCCTACTTGTTGAATAACTATATTGTTTGAAGGCATGGCCTATTCTAATTCCTAATCTCTCAATTGAAGAATTAGAGATCCAAAACAAGACATAAATTAGCTAGATTTATGAATTGGAAATAAAACACAATCAAACACATGATTTAGAAACGGAAAAACATTAATTCATATAATTACACTACATAATCAAATCCACATGTTCCTAACACAAGAGGGTTTAGTTACACATCATAGAGAAGAAAAACAAATAAGAATAGAAGTAATTCATTCCTAAATTACCACTAATCCTTGATCTGAATCTTCAGCCTTCAATGGATTCCTCCTCCGAATGCTCTCCAGAGAATGTAATCTCCCTCAATGATTTCTGATTTCTAATGATAACTGATTATGGCTCTCTAATCTCTTCCTAAACTAATCCTAAAAACATAAATAAGTAGATAAAATCCTAATCTTACCAAAATCCTTCAAAACTGATCAGAAATTGGCCCAATTGGGCCTTCTCATGTCTGACACGCAACTTCGGCCCTGATTTTGACCCCAAAGATGGACGAATTTGAGCAAGTCTATTTCCGGCAAAGTTATAGATCTTTTCCTTAGATTTAAAATGATACCAAGATCGCCTCATTTGGATAAGTGTAGCTCAAGTTATGGCCAAAATAGCGAACACTGTCATTTTATCACGGTGCGCGCGCCTGGGCGCGCGAATCTGTGCGCCTGGGCGTGCGGGACCTGATCCGACTCCGTTTTTCTCCGTTCTTGTGCCATTTTCAAGGTCTTTTCGTCCCCTTTCATGCTCCATATTTATTTTCTTCATTTAAGCTTCGAAAGTACCTGAAACATACCCAAAACGGATCAAAACGTTCAAAGGATTCTAATAAACTAAAAATTCCTAAAACTAATACAAAATACCTATATTTACAAGAGAAACAAGCTAAAACCCAAGCAAAAGGAAGTGAAATTAAGCCTTAAAACATCATATATTAGACCTTCATCACGGTGCCTTGCGTAGTTCGTTCAGCCATCTTCCTTTCTTGCTCCTTCCTTTCTTTCTTTGCTTGCTTTTTCCTCCTCTTTTCACTCAACTCCACGTCAGGGTCAAAATGCAACACGTCACGATTTCCTGAAGAACGCAAAAGCATAAAAGAGGGTTAAGCAGCACCCGTCAAGAAAAGAAAAATAAGAAAATAAAAAAATAAAAACTAAAAATAAATTCTACTAAAAATTACTACAAAGTACCAAAAATAAATTAAGTAAATTCTAGTCCCCGGCAACGGCGCCAAAAACTTGATCACTCTCTGGCAAGTATACTAGATCGGATAGTAATATAGTCGGTTAAGACCAGATATCGTTCCCACAGGGACTACGAATTATTTAAATTATTCCTACCTAAGAGTAATTAAAAGTAAAATCTATTAAAATTCAGAATTAAATAAAATAATTAAAAGGAGTATTTTGCTGCTGGAAATTAAATAAAAACAATTAACAATGGGTGAATGGTGGTTAGGAACTAGTTTCATTGAATATTTCATTTATTTATTATAAATCAATGTTTTCCATTTAAATCAAGAACTAATTCAGAAAATTAGTAATTTCCAGATTCCTCTAATGAAATTATTGTTTATTATCCAATTTGTTAAATACTAATTCCTTAGAAATTTAATCTATTGAATAACCATGATTAAGAACAGTGAATTATGAAGAGTTATATAAAAATCCAAAAGTATTCCTACAAGTTGAATCCTTATATTGTTTAATTGCATGACCAATTTTAAATCCTAATTTTCCAATTCAGATCTAAAAATTCATAACATGAGTTGATCAAGTTCATGCATAACAATAAAAACACAATTAAACACTTGATTTAAAAACTGAAAAACATTAATTCATATACATAAACTACATAATCAAATCCACCATGCTCCTAACACAAGAGGGTTTAGTTACACATCATAGAGAAGAAGAACAAATAAGAATAGAAGTAATTCATTCCTAAATTACCACTAATCCTTGATCTGAATCTTCAGCCTTCAATGGATTTCTCCTCCGAATGCTCTCCAGAGAATGTAATATCCCTCAAACTTGATACTAATCTCTAATGATCACTGATTATGGCTGCTAATCTCTGCCTAAAACTAATCCTAAAAACATAAAGATATAGATAAGATACAAATCCTAATAGAAACCCTCAAAATTGTTCAGAAATTGGCCCAATTGGGCCTTATCGTGTCATGCGCGCCTGGGCGTGTGAAGCAGCACGCCTGGGTGCGCGCTATCTGATGTCCACTTAATCACCGCTGCATGCGCGCCTGGGTGTGCTAGGTACTTTCCGACTCCGTTTCTCTCCGTTCTTGTGCCATTTTCAAGGTCTTCTTATACTCTTCTTAGCTCCAATAATATTTTCTCCAAATAAAGCTCCAAAACACCTGAAACATACCGAAAACGGATCAAAACGTTCGAGGATTCTAATAAACTAAAAATTCCTAAAACTAATACAAATACCTATATTTACAAGAGAAACAAGCCAAAACCATAGCAAAAGGAAGTGAAATTAAGCCCAAAAATATCATATATTAGACCCACATCAGAAATATTAAAACAAATTATTTATTTAATGAATACATACATTCAAAAGCAAGGTGAAGTATGAGGTATAAAGAGTATTTTTTCAAACAGGGTAATTACTTTAAATGAATCTACTTTCAAGATTATAATTAAAATATACTTTCATAAATATCATAGGATATTTTAACAAAATTCTCAACGCTTTAACTATTAATTAAAAGAATTAATTACTTAATTCGATAAAACTCAAAATTTATAATACAAAAGAAAATCAAGATGTTACAAATATTAATTTTTTCACAAACCAGGTAAAACTAGATTTATGCCTTCTAAATACATTATATGGACTTAGAAGGGGAGGAAGGACACTTTCTATTGTTGCATTTTCGGGTATGAAGGTATATTCAGCAAGGTTTTCTATTTTTGATGAAAATGTTCTTTTACAAGATTCAGGTATGGAGAGTTTAGCGGTTAAGGCTAGTGGACCTTGTAACATCCCGATTTTTAATCCCAAGCTTAAATAGAATGATTCTAAGTTAAGCTAAGGGAAATAGTGAAGAATAAGCAAGGTTAACGTGAATTAATGATGGCCAAAATGTATGTAGGAGTTAAGAGAAAGGCCTTAGAGTTAGGAACCATCAATATATGAAAATTAAGTGAGGTAATCGATTACCTTGGGGAGGTAATCGATTACTGACATTCTGTGAGGAACCCTAAAATTGAATTAATCAATGTAATCGATTACCTTGGGGAAAAGTAATCGATTACCTACATTCTGTGAGGAGCTAGATTATTGTGAAATCAAGGATGTAATCGATTACCATTGAGGGTAATCGATTACCATTAAGGGTAATCGATTACCACACGTATTCTGAAGAACAAAATAAAGGTACATGAATGAAGCTTCTTAGAGAAGCTTCTCATTTCAACCACTATTGACAAGCTTCCTAAGGAAGCCACTCACTCCCAACCACTCATTTCATTTCCATTCAAAATAAACAAACAACAACACACTCATTCATTCATTCATTTCATTTCTTCTTCTTCTTCTTCTTCACTTCCTCCTCCTCCACCTCTCATTAAAGCTCCAAGATATAACACCCCGATTTAGTAACTTGAATTTCTTTTATTTAGCAAAAATCTGTGAATTTTTTTTACATTGGTGACGTGGGCATTGTAACACCCCTAATTTTCGTCTTCCGGATAATAAGGAAATTAATAATAAAGTTTTATTGTTAATTTATATAAATTTTCCCAGTTTATAGTTTGTATTTAATTAGCCTGAAATATAAAAATAAGTGGAAATATTTTTATATGGCAAATAAATGCAAAAATATAGATATTGCATTTTAGTCCTTGGTTTAGGACCTAAATGTAATATTGAAAAAGGTTCTTGGAGGGAAAGATTTAAAAAGTATTAATTTTTAAATTTTGTACTGACCTAACCGGTTAGTAATGCCCTGTAACCAGTTAGACGATGAACCCAGAAACTGGGTTAGTGCATTTTGATGAGTAATTACTTGATTAATCCCTGGAATCGCCATGAAATCAGCCTAAACTCAATGGAGAACACGCGTCGGCGTGCATGGCAAGGAAATCCCTCTATTTAAGCCAGTGTTGTTGACGAATTTAGGGTTGATTTGCTAAGATTGAGTGTGGAGGCTCTGTTTAGGGTTCCTGAATTCGTTGCTGAAATTCTTCATCGTCTTTGAGAGTAAGGCTGAGAGTCATACACCGTTGCAAAGCTTACATCTTGAGCTTTGTAAAGATACCAAGTTTGAGAGTTGAGGTTGAGTGTGGAAGGAGTACGAAGCTTGTCAAGTTCAGTTCCAAGTTCTGCAAAACCTGAGAAACTGATTTCTGGAGCTTGCTTTGAAGCTCGATTTTGGTAAGTACAGACAACTCTTAAGTCTCAAATCACTCCTATCTCTTAGTGCATGTTACCAAGGTTGAATTCTAATTGTTTTCCCCAATTTATTTGGTCAATTTCTATGTCAAATTCTCTGGTCTTTGAACCCTGTTGATGGAAATCGTGGCTAAGAGCAGAACATAGGATTTGTGGGGAGATTATGGATTTTCTTCATGTTTCAGTGTTAATCTTCATCAAACACAACTTTGAGGTATGGGAGAAGTTTACCTTATACTAGATTTAGATTAAAATCAAGTGATTTAGGATTTGAGTCAACAAAGACTCAAAAGGGCATTATGTGTTTAAGACCAATAGGCTTGGAGGCCAAATTCTAGCTCAATTCTATTTTGATCAACTTTGTGTTGATGCATGCAAGTGATTTTGATGCTTGAATCATAATCTAAATGTTTATTGTTAGTTTTGTGGTATTGAATTGTGTTTATATGGGTTTTTATGCAATTTGATACATTAAACTTAATGCATACAAGTTAAATGTGTTTCTGTGGTTAAACATATTTGTTTTAAGGTATATGAACTCTTTTGAGTGTTGAAATTGGTTAGATTTGAGTAATGAAAAGAATAGTTTGTAAAATCTCATGTTTCAGTGTGCAGACTGCATAATCTAACCGGTTATTCGATATTTGTAACCGGTTAGATACTGTAAAATTTCAAAGAAAATGAATTTATGAAATTAGTCATGTGGTCTTATCAATTATACTCAAATCTAGACCTTAATTTCACTGGAACTCAATCTGAAAATAAGCTGATAATACTGTTATGGTTCAGATTGAAATTGAGAGTTAATACCTTAGTGTAATGAGATAATTTCAAGAGGAAATTGTGCTCAATTGAAATTGGAATGTGATTTAGACTTTTGAATGATGAAAACAGTGGTTTTGAGGTATACAACAATGTTGAAACTTGTTTATGGATTGGGTAGAGAATTCAAGAAAAAGGGTTTTCTGAATTTCAATGGTAAACTAGTTCAGGTCTGTAATTCTAACCGGTTAGCTTGAGAATGTAACCTGGTTAGTATCTGAAACTGAAAAATAAAAGCTAAGTCTTTTAAGTGAAAATGAATACCATTGGTTAAGTTTTTCCCAATCCAAGTCTAATGGCATGTTTTTGAGTTAATTCAAGAGTGAATTTTTGTGCCAAGTGTAACAGCCCGATTTTCGTAAACCAAAATAATTATCTTTTACTTATTAAAGTGGCAAAAAAATGAGGCCAATTTTTTTTTTTGTAAAACATTGTGAAGTGTTTGAAAATGTTATTGAAACGTTCTTGGTGTTCTCAACACCCTTTACCGAAAACCGAGTTGTTACTAAAACCTTTCTTTTCATGAAACGTTCGTTTCCATAAAAGGACTTGATTCAAAAACATCATGACGGTTCTCAAAGACTTTACATGGGTCACTTTGCAAAAGATGTACTCCACAAGTTAAATTAAAAATTTATCTTGATTACATAAATGGTTCATGGCTCGGTAATCCTTAATTCAAAACATTCACAACAAACCTAAACTAATAACACTATCGTTAACATTCCTATTGAAAACTATCGGATGAAGTATCTACTTCTTCTTCTTGCGCCCTTTCTTCCTTTCCGATGAAGATGCCATCTCTGTCACTGCTTCCCCTTCATCGTTTGGTTCCGTCTCTACTCCATTTAGAGTTGTGGAGTTTCTATGAGTCTCGTACCACTTCTTCTCCTTGTTGCTCCTATATCCTCACACGGTAACTTGCCCCAGATGCGGTCCCAAGTTAGCTCCGCTTAGTTGATGCTCCGAATCTGGAATCACGGTCTGAGTGTAGCCGATCCATGCCCAGCCGTGTGGGGTGTGTTTCCAACCACTACTTTACCGACTCCATGTAGCGATCTCCATTTGATACTCCATCTGCCCGTTGAAATACCAGCAGCACCGATATGCCAACGAACAGGAGAGAGTAAGGGATCCGAACGACGCATTGTCGACGGTGTGGGATTACGATAGGCGAGATATCAAGACAATACAAACAAGACAAGCAATATTCAAGCAACATAACATTCAAGCATCTTATCATTATCATTATCCTTATCCTTATCGTTATTCCTTACTTATTATCATTCCTTATTATCTCGTCCAACTTAATTCATGTCTCAGCATCATCACTCTTTTATTTCCCGATCCATTTCTCATACTCAACTTTCAAGTCCATCACTTTCAGTCACTTTCCTCCTCATGGGGTTTCCTTCATTTTTCCATTCTTTCCATCCTCAGTCTCTCTGTCTCATTATCCACATCTCTTAAGCTTTTGCTTTTCTTACTTATAAACCTTATCTTATCATGTCTTATTGAATTATAACCATCGATGATCGGGGGAGTTAAAGTATCATCGAGGTATGCGTATCTTTCGCAGTTAGCACTCACGTCTCAATTCTACATCTCCTCGGTCATCCACCCAACCTAGTCAGAAGCAAACAGGAGTACAAGACCTTTACCGTGCGGGCACGACAGCTGTCTCACAATCAATTGGCCCCAGGCCAGGAGAACTGTAGAAATCTCGGGTACAGTCTCAAATCAATTCATATCATTTCAATTCATATATATATATATATATATATATATAATCAAGGCACACTGTAGAAAACTCAGGTACAGTGGCAATCAAGATCCCCCACTCCAGTCCCTTTCACTGTTCAAGATTTGCAATCTAGGGGGTGTCACTACTATTCTAGTTGCGCATGCAGAACTTACCACGACATTGGAACCAGTCCCTACCACGTTCGTATACCACATATGGAGTTCGTTCTGCCTAGAAAGTACTCAAGACTTCTTGACGTTTCACCGTCATCGTCCTCCCCTAATAAAATCTCCACCTGAGTATCCCTGATACCCATGGTCTCTTCCTCTCCACTACTTCGGGATCACACTCATACCTCACCGCATTCGCGTGTTAGAGTCTTTTAAAGTCTTTTATCTTTTTAATTAACCTAATGGTCGGCCCATCCTTCGTGCATCCCTTCAATGAGTCTCGACCGCTATCTTTCAGCATCACTGTTCCTTTCTTTTCTCATTATAGAACAGAGCTGGGATCACATCGGCAAACTTGCATCTCTTTTCACAACCCTTCACAATCAATCTCATATCTCAATCTTATTCCACAATCCTTCTCAAAATCTCTTTTCTCAAACTTTCTCATCTCATAAACTTTCTCAAAAATATCATTTCATAACCTTGCTCCAAAATCTTGTTTCATACTTCTTCACAGAATATCCTTTCAAAAACTTTTTCAAAAATATCAGTTTGTAAAACTTTCTCAAAAATCTTGTTTTGTAAACTTTTCCAAAATCTCCTTTTGTAAACCTCTTCAAAAATCTCTTTTCATAAACTTTCGAAAAATCTCATTTTGTAAACTCTCAAAAATCTTATTTCGTAAACTCTTTTTTCAAAAAATATCTTTTCGTAAACTTTTCTAAAAATCTTATTTCACAAGCTTTCTAAAAATTTTGTTTCACAAACTTTTCGCAAAAACTTCCTTTCATAATCTTTTTCAAAATATCATTTCACGAATTTTCTAAAAAATCTCAGATCGTAAACCTTTTTTCAAAAATCTCATTTCACAACAACATCTTCCCCAGCTCTGGCTCGTCCTCATCATTATCATTATCTCTTTCCTTAATCTCATCCCTGTTAAAAGTCAAGCCTTCCTAAGGACTTCAAGTGATATTCAAAGTTTTGATGATTACAAACAAAGTCAAATAAAGTCAATCAAGCTCACAAGTCAAGCTATCAAGGTTCAAGCAAATGAAGGCTGAAGTTGTGTCTTTCCCTTTTCCCCTAGAAAACAATGTAAGGTAATGGATATAGTTACGTAAGTATAAAGGCCATAACTTAACTTAATGGAGAAGAATGTTTTTCTAAGTAAGGAGAACGAAAAGTGTTTTACAAAGGTTTTTCATAAAATTGTTTTAACTTAGTTTCTGTGGAAATAGATGATGAAACAAACTCTGGATGTTTTTTTAAGTCATGAAAATCTATTTTTTTACAAGTGCAAGAAGGGATAATCGATTACCTTCTCAACGTAATCGATTACTTTTGTTGCATCATAGAAAAACCAGAGTGCTTGTAATCGAGTATTTGAAAATGGCTAATCAGTTACTTTTTGAAAGAGAAGTAATCGATTACCTGCTTCAAGTAATCGATTAGAATTGTTGCATCATATATTTTTCAGAGACACAGTAACCGATTACCTGTTCCTAAGTAATCGATTACCTGCTTTTAAATGTTGCATCACATATTTTTTCAGGGGCTCTGTAATCGATTATCTTGCCCTGAATAATCGATTACTTGTTTTGGTTTTAAAGGTGATAATCGATCACCTTAGGAAAGTAATCGATTACTTTAAATGATTTTTTGAAAAACGTGTCAGAATCATTTTGATTTGTTTCCTGATTTGTTTTTACTTAATTGATTCTGATTTATTTTCAAAATTCGAATTTGATTTTATTTTTGAAAATATTCCTTTTTGGTTTAAGATTCAAATCTTTTATTTTATTCTTTAAATCTATTTGATTTGGTTTTGATTTTAAATCTTATTTTATTTTATTTCTAAAATCGTTTTTGATTTGTTTTTGATTTTGAATTTGAATTATTTCCAAAAATTGTTTTTTGATTTGATTCTGTTTTTAATTTTGAAATTCAAATTCAAATCTTCAAAATCTATTTATAAGAATGTTTTTATCTTTTTCAAAGTTAACTCTTCTGATATCTATTTTTTGGAAAAAAGTTTTCACGTTTTGTTCTTCTTCTTCTCCTATTCTTCAGAAAAGCTTTTTCACATTCTATCTTTTTGAAAAGAAGAAAAGGGTTGGCCTAGTACTTATTTTGTTATATCCATTGCCATAGAACTCATATTGTTGTATTCGTGTTGATTAGAACACATCATTGTTAGAGAGCCTTATATTGTTGTATCCGCACTATTCAAAGTGCATTATAGTGGTTGTACTAAATCTCTCATACCATAACCCATTGTTGTAAGGGGAGTGTAACCCTTAGTGACTTGGGAGTGAATCTCCTAGTGCGGACGTGCTGCGTTCGTGGTTGTAGGGTGAGGAACCCTGCTGTGTGGGTAGTGCTAGACGAACGGTGGGGCATCTAGTAGTTAGGCTATCTGGTTTATTGAGGTCCCTGGCGAAAGGAGGTTCCTAGTAGCTTGCGGGGCGCTCTGGTTGTACTTGGGGACGCGTGGCGTCTTTGGTTTAGTGAAAAGCTCAAGCGTGTCGCTTGGGGACTGGAGTAGGCCGGGTTTGCCGAACCAGGATAAAATCTCCGGTGCAATCTCTTCTATCCCTATCTCTTTATTTTCCGCTGTTATATTTATTTGTTGCGCATCATAACATCTATTTTCATAATAATTAATTTAAAGGATTTTAAATTAATTAGCGCGGTATCATTCGTTTTCGTTGTTCCTATTTTAATTCGTATCCGCGCATATTAGTTTTCATAATAGTATTAATATTATTCGCTTTTGCGCAATCGATTTTCAACATTATATTGTTTTTCGCTGCAAAATCTCTTTAAGTTTGTTGAAAAAGTTTTAAATCAAATATTTTCTAATGTTTTCATAAACACCCAATTCACCCCCTCTCTTGGGTGACGGTTGCCAATCCTAGCAATAATTCTAACAATTGGTATTAGAGCTTCGTGCTCTGGTAAAGGCCAAACAGCCTGAGTTAAAGATCCTTGTAGAGTGGCAGCGTTTGGTATATTTTTACTTGTTTTAATATGGAGGGATTTTCATTCGATGAAGCACCATTTTTTGATAGAATTAATTTTCATTATTGGAGTGCTAGAATGAAAATATTTTTGCAATCCATCAGCATTCGTCTTTGGCATGTTGTTCTTCATGGTTTTGATGAAAAATCTTTTTCTTTGAATTTTCAAGCTATACATATTTTGAAAAATGCTTTAAACAATGATGCATATGCTATAGTTGAAAGTTGTGAAAGTGCTAAGGATATTTGGGACACTTTGATAACACACTATGCCACTAATGATCTTCATGAAAGTGTTAGTGTCCACAAGAAAAAGGAGAAGAAACAAGTTGAAATTGACATCAAGCTTGAGAGGACTAACTCCCTAGACAAAAGTTATGATGATGAAACTATAAGCAAGGGGAGTAGCTCAACAAGCGATGACGATGAACTAGAAGGATTATTTGAAAGCTTCATGGATTCAATGGAGGAATCGAGTGGCTCGGACGAGGAATCAATGGAAAATGAAAATGAAGTATCCGACCACTTAGACCATATAAATCTTGAGGTAATTTCAAAAAATTCTTGCTCTAACAATCTACAAATTACTTATAATGTCTTGAGTGATGAAATGATAATTTTAGAAAACAATGACTTGGACTCTTTACAAGATTTGTCTCCAAACAAAAATATTTTTGATACTTTAAAAGGTGGAGATAATCTTGATAAAGAAAATATTTTAGAAGATTGTTCCTCAACCCATTTTGAAAAGTGCATATGTCTTGAGAAATATGTTGAGGATACAAATTTTGAAAACCATAATACTGAAAAAGCTATTGGTCCGAATTCCTTGCTTGGTGAAGTTGAAAATAATGTTGATATTCAAAAACCAAGTAAAGAATTGAACAATAGTGCTTTCCTTTTTGAAAACAAAAATACCAAGTCTTATGAACCTATCCTTGAAAAAGTCAAATCATCACCTAAGGTCATTATTTGTAACTATTGTGGATGTTCGGGTCATATTTCTCATTTATGCTTTTATCGGAAAAATCACAATATGAGAAATAACTTGAAGTGGGTTCCAAAAGTTCCAAAGGAATCCAAGACTAACGTTCAAAGACCCAAAATGAAATGGGTACCAAAAGGTTCTTCTGGTAATTTGTTTATGCAGGATCTCACTTATAAGAAAGAACCAAGAGAAAGAAAGAAAGAACAAACATACAATTTGATATCTCATAAATCAAGGGCTAAATGGAAAGATCGAATGAGACACAAGTTCTCAAACACCAAAGCTTCACGAAGGAAAAATGGAATGCATGCTATGGCAAACAAACAACACGTGAAGACATGGTTAAGGACAAGTACTCCCTTGATCAACAGGTTTAAAAAGGTTAATGTACATTCATTATATGCCAATGACTATACTAGAGTGCACTTAGACTATTCCAAGCTTAATCCATTTTGAAAATATATCATGTGTGGTAAACTAATCTTTTTAAAATCTTTTGACACATGATCATCTTGACTTGGAATAGTTGTACCCTACAATAGCTCATTGACATTAATATGAAGTGCATAACACATCTCTTGCTCATAAGCTCTTAATAGTACTTTATTTCTTCAAAGCTTTATCGCTCTGCACCTTATTATGTTAAACTTATATTAACTTGAGCGTTGGAGATCTCCCGAGCATGTGCTTTGCAGTAAAATGAACAGGTCTGGAAGTGCGAAACAAAGTAATTGATTACCAGCCTTCGGGAGAACCAAAGTATGGAAGGTTGAGAAGCAGTAATCGATTACCTCTTTGAGAATAATCGATTACCTGCAGCAGATATCAAAAATAAAAGAAAAGGAGCAACCATCAAAGGAAATACCTAAGAGGCAAAGAAATAGATGGGCCAGTCAAAAGAAAAATACGTCTAACAACATCAAAGCTTCACACAAGGAATATGAAAGAACCATCATAGTCAAAAATTAAAAAGGTGAAGCAATGGGTAAAGGCGACTACCTCCTTGATCTACTAGCCTAAGGTATCAAACTCTTATTCCTCTTATATCAATGACTATACAAAGGTATACTTGGACTATCCTAAATTTTGTTCATACTAAGGTGTATCATGAGTGTTAAAATTTTTTTTCTAAACATTTTTAAATATCATGATCACTTCTTCGTTGAATTAAATCATGTGTGCTTTACTTTATTTTGAAAATCTTTTAGCACATGATTATTTTTGGTATAGTCCTACATACCTGTTACATATAGTGTGCTATATCATATGTGCTTAAATTTGTTTATTATCTTCTATCACATGATTACACTTTATATGTGATGTTGTTATAGCGCCTTGATATATGAGGACATGCATGTTTTATAAGAAATTGTTTGGTATGACGTGGACTTATAACATAAGCATGACTCCTTCTTTATGATTAGTGCATTTGCTTAAATTTGTTTATTCATATTTTTACCTTCACGGTATCTTTGATAAGTGTAAGGAGATGCTAATAATCTCTTAGAATCCAAGCCTTTGGATACCAAAAGAAGTGCGTTCAAGTGTTTTTGCAGGGTCTATAAAAAGTGGTTGATTCTCTTTGACCTTATAAGAATACTATGCACAATGGACTTAAATGAAAAAAAATCCAAAGAAGGACTCCAACTTCTTCATGGTGCATAATGGAAAATACCAAAGAGGGATATGGACCTAATCAAGGGAAATGCAACTTGAATAGACACAAGTGGAGTTTCTATCATGTTGTTCAATAAGGATGAGAGACCTAAAGGAAGAACTCCACAAGTGCACAAATAATCCCTACTATATGAGGAACTATCACCTACGATAAGTATCACTGCACTTATTCTCTTAATTATTTTATGCTACTTATCTTGGTGAAACACATGGTTATATTGATGCTGAAGTTTTTTAATGATTTACTCCTTCTTCGATATCCTTGTACAATTCTTCTTGAAGGATAAATTATTTTTCAGCATGTTCTATATGCATGTGTTACTAATTCCTAAGGATCCAATTTTGATGGATACCAAGAGCACTGTACCTAATTAGTCTTGTAGGTATCACTTCAAGTATCTACCTTGCAATGTTCTCTAGAATACTATGAACAACGTTGTCAATTGAAGAGAGGACTTGCCAATATTCAAGAACTTGAAAGCGATACTACATCATAAAAATTATCTCTTGGAATGGAAGGAGTGTGACACAACGAACAAGAGGAGACCACCTTCAAAATTCTACATGGTGAACTTATCCAAGGAAGGAACTCCTAATGTAAAGAAACTTCATGGGGCAATATAACATCTATAAGTATCTCTATGCTTAACTCTATTCTTTTGTTACTTGTATTTGTGATATATGCTTTCATGACAAATGTTCTTAATTGCATTGAATATGTGTTTATTGTCATGGCATATAGGGTTCTTTTTAAAGTTTTGATGATATTAAGCATATACATGTTTTGTTGATGCATTTTATCTCCCTTTATGTTATGCTTGTTTTGAATCATTCTTTTAGAAAGGGGGAGAAATTTTTTTTTGAAAATTAGCATGAAAAACATGTTTACTTCTTCGTCCCATTTTGACATCATGCCTTCTTCTAACTATGTATTGGGAAAGAAACTCTTTTTTATTTCCCATTCCTTGTGTTGATGTCAAATAGGGGGAGTAAAGTATGAAACTAATCTCCCTTGTTATTATTAATGCTTCTATTCAGTGTTTCAGGGGGAGTTTAGTAAAGGTGAGAATAACTCAATACAGGCACCTCCCAAGGACCTACCTCCTTTTTGCTGTTGACAAAGGAGGAGAAGGATTCTGAGTTGATGCGGAGCTATAAAATGATTTAATGTTTCTTTTATGCATCTCTGCAGGGGAAGTTTATATATTAATATTATATCTACCTGTTGATAAAGTTTTGTTTCCTAGTAAGGCTTTAAGGGTTTATCTATATACATTTGCTTGGTTAACACTTGTGATGCAGATTCACTCAGAATAGGTTTGTCATCATCAAAAAGGGGGAGTGTTAGAAGTCAAGCCTTCCCAAGGACTTCAAGTGATATTCAAAGTTTTGATGATTACAAACAAAGTCAAACAAAGTCAATCAAGCTCACAAGTCAAGCTATCAAGGTTCAAGCAAATGAAGGCTGAAGTTGTGTCTTTCCCTTTTCTCCTAGAAAACAATGTAAGGTAATGGATATAGTTACGTAAGTATAAAGGCCATAACTTAACTTAATGGAGAAGAATGTTTTTCTAAGTAAGGAGAAGGAAAAGTGTTTTACAAAGGTTTTTCATAAAATTGTTTTAACTTAGTTTCTGTGGAAATAGATGATGAAACAAACTCTGGATTTTTTTTAAGTCATGAAAATCTATTTTTTTACAAGTGCAAGAAGGGATAATCGATTACCTTCTCAACGTAATCGATTACTTTTGTTGCATCATAGAAAAACCAGAGTGCTTGTAATCGAGTATTTGAAAATGGCTAATCAGTTACTTTTTGAAAGAGAAGTAATCGATTACCTGCTTCAAGTAATCGATTAGAATTGTTGCATCATATATTTTTCAGAGACACAGTAACCGATTACCTGTTCCTAAGTAATCGATTACCTGCTTTTAAATGTTGCATCACATATTTTTTCAGGGGCTCTGTAATCGATTATCTTGCCCTGAATAATCGATTACTTGTTTTGGTTTTAAAGGTGATAATCGATCACCTTAGGAAAGTAATCGATTACTTTAAATGATTTTTTGAAAAACGTGTCAGAATCATTTTGATTTGTTTCCTGATTTGTTTTTACTTAATTGATTCTGATTTATTTTCAAAATTCGAATTTGATTTTATTTTTGAAAATATTCCTTTTTGGTTTAAGATTCAAATCTTTTATTTTATTCTTTAAATCTATTTGATTTGGTTTTGATTTTAAATCTTATTTTATTTTATTTCTAAAATCGTTTTTGATTTGTTTTTGATTTTGAATTTGAATTATTTCCAAAAATTGTTTTTTGATTTGATTCTGTTTTTAATTTTGAAATTCAAATTCAAATCTTCAAAATCTATTTATAAGAATGTTTTTATCTTTTTCAAAGTTAACTCTTCTGATATCTATTTTTTGGAAAAAAAATTTCACGTTTTGTTCTTCTTCTTCTCCTATTTTTCAGAAAAGCTTTTTCACATTCTATCTTTTTGAAAAGAAGAAAAGGGTTGGCCTAGTACTTATTTTGTTATATCCATTGCCATAGAACTCATATTGTTGTATTCGTGTTGATTAGAACACATCATTGTTAGAGAGCCTTATATTGTTGTATCCGCACTATTCAAAGTGCATTATAGTGGTTGTACTAAATCTCTCATACCATAAACCGTTGTTGTAAGGGGAGTGTAACCCTTAGTGACTATGGAGTGAATCTCCTAGTGCGGACGTACTGCGTTCGTGGTTGTAGGGTGAGGAACCCTGCTGTGTGGGTAGTGCTAGACGAACGGTGGAGCACCTAGTAGTTAGGCTATCTGGTTTATTGAGGTCCCTGGCGAAAGGAGGTTCCTAGTAGCTTGCGGGGCGCTCTGGTTGTACTTGGGGACGCCTGGCGTCTTTGGTTTAGTGAAAAGCTCAAGCGTGTCGCTTGGGGACTGGAGTAGGCCGGGTTTGCCAAACCAGGATAAAATCTCCGGTGCAATCTCTTCTATCCCTATCTCTTTATTTTCCGCTGTTATATTTATTTGTTGCGCATCATAACATCTATTTTCATAATAATTAATTTAAAGGATTTTAAATTAATTAGCGCGGTATCATTCGTTTTTGTTGTTCCTATTTTAATTTGTATCCGCACATATTAGTTTTCATAATAGTATTAATATTATTCGCTTTTGCGCAATCGATTTTCAACATTATATTGTTTTCCGTTGCAAAATCTCTTTAAGTTTGTTGAAAAAGTTTTAAATCAAATATTTTCCAATGTTTTCATAAACACCCAATTCACCCCCCTCTTGGGTGACGGCTGCCAATCCTAGCAATAATTCTAACAATCCTTTTTATCTCTTCTCAACACATTTCTCTTGTCCAATCAGTCTAATATCCTTTATCACTCTTCCTTTCTCATTGTGTCTTTTACTCTCATAAACTTACTCAATTCATTTTTA
Organism: Crotalaria pallida; assembly: GCA_037953625.1. Classification (NCBI taxonomy): domain Eukaryota; kingdom Viridiplantae; phylum Streptophyta; class Magnoliopsida; order Fabales; family Fabaceae; genus Crotalaria; species Crotalaria pallida. The sequence goes on from CM075654.1 coordinate 23,739,464, forward strand.
TTATCAGGACATAACAGACGTCCATCAGCATGCTACTCATATTAATTAACAATTTAAATATCATTATACATAATTAAACAGTAAATAAAGCATGCTATATCACATCATCAGCATACAATCATCACACACAACAATGTGGTCTTTGTCTTCTTCGTATAAGTGGCCACACAATGCAAACAATTGCCACTATACTACTGACTCAGAACCACTAAGTTTCAATCTTTGAGCTGATACGGAACATCCTAATATATCACCTAACTACCACGGTGTCTTAGGAAAGCTTCTCTCTCACCTGGGGTCCAATGATTAAATGCGTACCGTCTCCTCTGATCCTTTTTGCTGCCGGCTGCCCCAATCCCTCGTCTATACCATTCTTCGTATTAAATAAAACACACTTACGTTACTAACGTATATTAAGAAAATCTTTTCTTAGCTCGTGACACTTTCCGTTCCTTATCGAAAGACTTAAAACACCATTGTTTTATCAAAACAATTCCCATATTTTCTAGTACTTTAAATATTTCAAAACCATTTGAAAAAACATCATATGAAATAATTTAAATTCTTTGGTTTGGTTGCTGGTCCGTCTAGGATAGCACCTTATTCACGTTTTAAAAACACCGAAAAATGCACCATTTTTAACCCGACTTTTTCTTAAATCAATCACCACTTGAAAACCACACTTTAAATTATATAAACACATTTTTAAAGTTAAGAAAAAAGTCCAAACAATTCCGGACAACAAAGGTTTGTTTCGCAAATTCACTTTAATAACACCCGAAAACATCGTAAAAACACTTTTTGTTTTAAGGTATACTTTAGTGCAAAACAAACACTTTATAATTCAAACTTTTGTCGTAAAACAATCTTTGGACAGCCATAAACATAATCCAATAATTCTAAACAAGTCAAACCAAATTATTTTAAAATCAATAAATTTCAAAATCAAATACATACTCAATTATTTCCCAACATCAACTTAACACACAACAACAAGCAACATTTCATTCATTAATTAGAAGTATGTAATCAACTTGGTTAACATCAAAGCAATCATACAACTCACAAATAATTCATTTTCACAAAACAAAACACTTAGTCATGCATATATTCACAAACCAAATTGAACCAAGGATATAAACCAAACATATTTATATTTATTTTTCTTACTTTGAACAACTTAAATCCTTTTCAAAAACCATTAAGTGAATCTATTTTCATGCAACTAGATTCCCTAGACTCACTTACACTACCTGGCCGAATGACATCAAAGAAAACAAGTCAAAATTACAAATCTAAAGCATACAAATCAACTTGATTTATTTTAAGCACTTAAATTTCACTTTCTTGTTCATGCAACAAAATTATTTGTGTAACACCCCTAATTTTCGTCTCTCGAATAATAGGAAATTAATAATAAAAGGTTTTATTATTAATTTATAGAAATTTTCCAAGTTTATGTTTTGTATTTAATTTGCCTTAAATATAAAAATAAGTTGAAATATTTTTATATGGCAAATAAATGCAAAATATAAGAATATTGCTTTTTGTTCCCTGAATGAGGGCTTAAAAGTAATATTGAAAAGATTCTTGGAGGGAAAGATTTAAAAATAGTAATTTTTAAATTTTGAATTGATCTAACCGGTTAGTAATGCCCTGTAACCGGTTAGACGATGAACTCAGGAACTGGTTTAGTGGATTTTGATGAGTAATCACTTGATTAACTCCGTAATCGCCACGATTGCTGCCTGAGATTAGTGGCAACACACGCGTCGCCCTGCATGCATGTTTAATTTGCCTATAAATTGATGGATTTCAGAAGATTGGGGGTTGATTCTTCTTGGTTTGGTGTTGAGAAGCTGAATTAGGGTTCTTAATTTGTGGGAGCAAATTCTCCTTCATCTCTGAGTTTTGTTGAACGAGTGATACACATTCACAAAGCTCACATCAAGGGCTTTGTGTTACCATAGAGTTTGTGAGCTGAGAGTCTTTGTGTGAGGAGAAATCACCATTTGAAGTTGAGGTTGGGAAAACTGAGCTCAAAATTTTCTGATTCGGGAAGCTGTATTGGAACCTTGATTTTGATCAGCTCAGGTAACCTCTAGGTCTCAAATCTTTTTCATTCGTTAGTGCATGTTGCCTAGAACAATTTCTAATTGTTTTCCCCAATTTCTTTGGTCAATCTCTGTGTCAAATCCTCTGATCTTTGGACCCTGTTGGTGAAATTCGTGGCTGAGAGCAGAACTGGGGTTTGTGTGAAATATGGGGGTTTCCTTCAATTTCTGTGTCAAGTCTTCATCAACTTCAGTCTTAAGGTATGGGAGAAGTCTATACTATACTAGATTTAGACTAAAAATCAAGTGAATTAGGATTTGAGTTAACAAAACTCAAAAGGGCATTATGTAACATCCCTGATTTTTAACCCCTGATTAATAAAATGTTAGTGATAAAGTTTATTTATAATTAATTATTTTTAGTCTTGATTTCATGTAATTTATTATGAAAGATGATATTAAAGAATTTTAATACAAGAAAATGAATATTTTCACATTAGTCCCTGTTTGGGGACCTTGAAGTGATTTTAGAAAGATTTTGGAGGGAAGGAAAATAAAATTAATATTATTCAAAAACTGGGCAAAATACTCGAGTGTTTTTGGGAGTGCTCGAGTATTTTGGTCAGAGTTGACGAGTGAGTGCGTTTGATGAGTCACCACCAACGAGTCACCGCTGTTTGACACGAAATCAAGCCTTCAACACATCCATGGCTTTCGTGTCGAGCTGCATGAGCTCCATGAATGGCTATTTAAGCCATGGTTGATGAATCAATCAACCCCTTTGCTCAATTCGTGAGTTTTGCTTCAGTTAGGGTTTTTGAATTGATTCAATCGATTCTCCCTCTCTGGGTTGATTCGAACCACAAATCATACACCAATACAAAGCTCACATCTCGAGATTTGTATAGACACCAAGATTGTGAGCTGAGAGTGAGTAGATTGGAAGAATCGAAGCTTGGAAGTGGAGTCTGTTTGTTGTCTCAGGTTTTCTGGAGCTTACTTTGGAGCTTGATTATGGTAAGCTCAGACAACCTCCTCATGTGAATCTTGTTTCTTTAGTTAGTATGAATTGTAGAGAGTATACAGAGACTAATTTCCCCAATTTTTATGGTTGTTTCATGCATCAACCAATTCAATCTTGGTGCTCTGCTGAAACTACTCTGTTTCAGTGTGGATTTTGGGGAATTCAGCTTGGAAGCTAAGTTTGGGGTAAAGTCTCTGTTGATTCACATCTAAGAGGTAAGGGGAAGTAATTTCGTACACTAGATAGAGTTTAAATTCCATTAAATGCATTACAGAGCCACCAAGAGGCTCTAAGGGCTTAGACTGAATAGGAACTTTGGTTTGGAGACCAAGTCATGCTCTAAAACTGTGTTGAGCAAGTTCTAAATCATGCATGTGAACTTAAATGAACACTATTTCATGAGTATTGTGCTTATTATGAAATTTGAAGTGTTGAGTTGTCAAATTGTGTATTTTATGCATTAAGGATTGATTCTCTGCCAAATCTGTAATTTGATATGAAATGAGTGTTGTAACATGTTCTATTTATGATATATGAACTTTGTGGATCCCTGGATTGGACTAGAATTGAGTAGGACTGAAAATGGTGTGTTAAAACTAAGATTTCAGTCTGTTCTGCTGTGAAACACTCGAGTATTGGACAGGGTACTCGAGTAAAATGTTTGTAAAACAATGTAATTTGAGCAAGAACACTCGAGTATTGTGTCTAGTACTCGAGTATCGAGTAAGACCTGGGGACATGTTAAGGCAAACCACTCGAGTAATGCAGGGATGACTCGAGTATTCTGGAAATTATGATGAACACTCGAGTAATCCATGAACTACTCGGGTAATTTAATGAATTTGAAACTCAAATCCCCAGAAAGTCATGAACACTCGAGTAACCCTAAAGAACACTCGAGTAATCTGGAAAAGTTGAAAAACACTCGAGTATGTTGGATTATACTCGAGTAATTTACCTGAACCTGAGAAACACCATTTTCAATTCTGACTTAGTTGGTTAAGAATTTAACTACAATAATCCAAGTGATCTAGGACTTAAAAGAGATTGATTGATTATATGGTTATTCATTTTGGACGATGGGACGTTGCTCGGGTGGCACGTCATAACGTTGCTTGGGTGGCATGTTACATATTGAAATATACCAATCAATTTCTTTAAGTAAAGATATTAGATCGTTTACTCATGTTCGAGTGACATGAGGAGGACCTCTAGAATGACAAAAAGTTGCTGCTAGCTCGATGACACATTAAGGTGGACAATGTGGATAGTATGTGGTATACTGTTGATTTGATGGTTCAACGGTGTGTTGCACACAAGTGGTAAGGTTTACGTTTTGGCGACGTGACGTTCATCAGACATGGTGACGTTGTTTATCACCTCTGTTGTGCTACACAAGTGATAAGGTTTACGTCCTTAGGCGACGTGATGTTCATCAGATGGGGTGACGTTTTTTATCACACCCGTTGTTTGTTGAGAAGGGTGTGGTGCACACAAGTGATAAGGTTTACGTCCTTAGGCGACGTGACGTTCATCAGACATGGTGACGTTTTTTATCACCTCTGTCGTGTATCACAAGTGATAAGGTTTACGTCCTTAGGCGACGTGACGTTCATCAGATGTGGTGACGTTTTTTATCACACCCATTGTATGTTGAGAAGTGATAGGTTTACGTCCTTGGGCGACGTGACGTTCACCAGGTAGTGTGACGTTTTTATCACTTCCGAGCTAGTACGCCATACGTTTTGGTAACGTATTCGTGATTTGGAAATGCTTTGTGGTATTGGATTGGCGTCCATGAGGACATTAGATGGAGAATCTCAGAAAGAGAAGAAGGTCAGGCATCATGCCACTTAACCTTATTTGAGCTAAGGTTTGATATTAAGAATGAGTATGAATTTCGTATCTGCATTAAGTGCTTCTAAGTGTTAACCATGGCTGTTAACTAATTTGGGGTTATATGTGCATAATCATGATCACTTCTACATTTAAGCTCTGTTGATTATGTGTATAGATTTGCTTACCCCTATTCCCTTGTAGGTGATGTCGCGTTACATCGCTTGCATCGAGGTCCGCCCACTTCTTAGTGGCATATGGATCTGCGAGGATTGCCGAGTAGTGTATGAGGGTGAGATAGTGGTTACCTTCGATCACCCTAATCCACTGGTTCGGTCACATCCTCGTAGGTTTAGGATTCCCATCATATACGCTATGCATGTATCTACTTTTTATACTTACCATGGATCATCTCCCACTCGACCAGCTCGCTTGTCTAACAGTTTTCAATTCGAACCTACCCGCTCATACCCTTTTTCTCTTAGAGTCATTCGAGAGGAGACTTCCCCGTCTATTTCAAGGAGTCCTATTAAGGTCCCGTTTTCATCAGACCTTGTACCCAGTGGTAGGGCAATTACTCCTTCAAATAAGATCAAGGAGGATCCTGTCGAATACGAGAGCGGAAATGAGCTTGTCGTTTAATCTATCGGGAGTCAATGGAGAGGTGATGATCCCTAGGTATGTGCATAAGGTAAATGATGAGGATCAAGGATCCGGTGTGATGGATGCTGTGGAGAAGATTAGCTGCTGATGGTGATGTTGGATGATGGTTGCTGCTACTTCTTGGAGACTTCTACTACTACTGCCGCGACCAGTGCTATGAGACCAGCTTTGGGAGTTTTATATATTGTGGGAATTTCTTTTGAAAACTCTGGAGCCATGGTCTATTTTGATGTACATATAAATACATAGCCTTATGGACTTGTTCTGGGATTTTGGAGATCCTTACCGCCGGACTATGTATTACGTACCTTTTGATATAAATAAAATCCATGCTTATACTAAAGTCTATTACATAGTCCTGATATTTCCGCTTACTCTGATATTGATTTGAAAGAATTCGGCTACGACATTTTGGAAATGGTATCACTTGGCTAGACGAAAACTGGATGGCAATACTTGAGTTCCTTTATATGAAATATGAAATAGAGTACATTTATCCTCAAAGAGAATGCTATCCAAGATTTGCGAAATTACCTTTTGAGCAAAGTAAATGCCGAATTCGATTTTAAAAGTAATACGTGAACTATTCTCCAAACATCCTATGTTTTGGTTGTGCACCCGACTATTTGGAAAATATAAAAGAAAATTTTGAATCCAGTATTTTCTAACATTTTACAAGTCCATATATTCTCAAGTAATAGTATTCATTTTGTATTAATTACTTGGGTTATTTTGAGGGTGTTACACATTATGTGTTTTTTTAAGCACAAAGGCTTGGAGGCCAAAATCTTGCTCACTGTGGTTTTGAGCAACTTTATTTTGATGCATGCAAAGTATGTTGATGCTGAATTATGAGTTTGGATGCTTAATTTGAGCTTGGTTGTATTAAATTGTGTTTATGTGAATTTTCATGCAATTTGATATCATAACCTTGATGCATGCAATATGAATGTGTTTTTGGGTATAAACATGTTTATCTTAAGGCACATGAACTTTGTGAATAATGAGAATTGGTTAGATTTGAGAAAGGAAGAAAATGAATTGTTAAAACTCTTGTTTTAATGGTCTTACTGCATAATCTAACCGGTTATACGATATTCGTAACCGGTTAGACACTGCAGATTTTCAAAGAAAATTTGTTTATTAATTAGTCCTGAAATCTTAATGGTTTCTACTCAAATCTAAGCTTTAATTTCATTATACATGGTTTGAACAAGAGTTGATATAATGTCAAGGTTCAGATTTGAAAGATTAAAGTTAATGCCTTAAGTTAATGAAATAATTTCAAGAGGGAATTATGTTCATTGGAGAATGAAATGTGATTTGGACTTTTGAATGATGAAAAACAATAGTCTTTGAGGTATAAACAATGTTAAATGTGTTTTTGGATTGGGTAGAGAATTCAAGAAAAAGGGTTTTCTGAATTGCAATGGTAAACAGTTCAGGTCTGTAATTCTAACCGGTTAGCCTGAAACTGTAACCGGTTAGTACCTGAATCTGAAAAATAAAAAGTTAAGTTTTTGGATACCATTGAAGTTATATTACTCAATCTATGTTTAAAAAGGCATGTTTTGAGAAAAAAATTCAAAGGGGAATTTTATGCCAAAGGTATACCTCAACTAAATCATTAAAAAGGAGAAATTGAAATATTTCTAAATCACATTAATTAATGTAAAGATAAAACCAACCCTGATATTTGTGCATCCATATAGACTGGAAGTCTGGTTGGTAGGAACGTTTATCATATTCTGGGAATATGAGGAGGGTACTCCGGGAGTACCAAATTATAACCTACTTGATGACACATTATAGATATGTGGCCAGTGTCCGGGACCTGGTTTTTATGCGTTCTGGGAACGTATGCGTTCTGGGAACGTGGTGCACACTCCGGGAGTGATGCTTATTATCCAAGTATGGTTCGGCATTACATTCTGGGAACTAATGTCGGTGTTCCGGGAACACAAGGGTGTATTGGATGGACGTCCAAGATGGAAATTAAGAGGCCTCAGTTGTGGATAGAAAATCATACATCATGCCACTTGCATTATAAGAGTTATAATGTTGAAAAATTGGTGTGCTCATATGTATTTGCATTATGATCTGTCCATGATATACTTGTGATTGTAATTTTAGTCCTTATCAATCATGTATATGTGTATACTTACTCCCTGTGCCCTGTTTAGGTGATGGCCAGATACCTAGCTTGCATCGAGATACGCCCTATCCCTAGCTGTATATGGACGTATGAGGAGCACCGTGCCACTTTTGAGGGGGAGGTTGAGATCACTCTCTACCACCCTAACCCTCTGGTGCGTGTGTGACCTCGTCGATTTAGGATCCCATTAGTCTATACTATGCATGTTCCACCATTTTATACTTATAGAGGACCACCCCCGGCTCGACCTATGCGCCGTTTTCAAAGTTTCCGTTTTAGAGCTGCCACTCGTTCCCATCCTTCCTTCCATAGAGTTGTCACTGAGGAGACTCCTTCTCCTGGTCCGACTGATTATGATAGGACTGCTTCTGCAGATCCTAGACCCAGTGGTGGGGTCTCTCCACAGTCGGGCGAGGTCGAGGAGGACCCCGTGGAGGATGAGAGCGAGGAGGAGGTGCATGTTGAGCCGACTGTTTCTGCTAGAGGTGGACCCGCTGGTTCATAGGAGCCTGCATAGCATAGGTGTTTTGGATCCTAGATCCTAGGGATAGAGCGGTGGAGGATCTGAGGAGCTGCTGAGGACACTGAAGACCTGCTCTGAGACTTCTATTTTGAGACCATGTGATATAGTGTATATATTTTGAGAGGTCTTAGAGTGAGGTTTTATTTTATACAGCTGGGTTGTATATGTTTTTATAAACTCTTGCTATCTCGACTGATGTTACTTGCTACTACTGTACTGATGGGGTTTCATTTTATGCTATGGTCTATATATATATATATATATATATGACGTTTATTTTCCTCAGCAGAGCCCCATAAGTATTATTTTTACTTCCGCGAACTCTGATTTCAATTTACAAGGGATTCGGCGATAGGTTTATATTTTATATATTCAAATCTTACTCGAGAGGCAAATTATATGCTTTAATGATAACTACTAAGGTTTTCTATAATTAAGGAAGTGCTTTCTCGAGAGTCTTTCCGACTCTAAGATATTACCATGCCGAATTCATGAAATGGTTTATGTCAAAAAGAGGTTTTTGATTGAGCAAGTAATAATATTAAAAAGGAAAAATTTTCTAGTCCTAAATTTTGATAGCAAGTAGTAAACTATTTGGAAATATTAATTATTTTCAAATTGAAAAGAGAGCGTCACACCTTTGGTGGTATCAGAGCATTGGTCCTGTTCCTCATGGCCCGAAGATGCAGCTAAGTATGATATTCAATGTTGATTGAATATGATTTGAGTAAGTTAGTGGTAGTATTTATGTTTGTTTTAAAAGACCTTTTTAGTAACCCAAAGCCCATAGTGCAGGTCTTTCTATGGCAACCCTAAATAGAAATGTTACTAATGAGATGTTAGAACGAATCACGACCGTGCTGGAAGGCATGCAGCAGTAGCAGAGGCATCAATCATCTCAAGGGAGAGCTGGTAACCCATCTGCTGACAACATGGCGAATCATGATGCTAAGACTCTGTCGGAGTTCAGGAAGTGCAATCCGCCAAGGTTTGAGGGAGGATATAGACCTGATGAGGCGAACAAGTGGTTGTACGAGATCAATAAGATCTTCCGAACTCTGGAGTGTTCTGACGAACAGAAAGTGACCTATGCAGTTTACAAGCTTCATGAGGAAGCTGAAAACTGGTGGGACCACACGGTTCAATTGCTGAATTTTGAAAGGAGGGCAATCAACTGGGGAGTATTTATGGTGAAGTTTCTTAATAAGTACTTTCCAGAAGATTTGCGGAGGAAGAAGGAAGTAGAATTCATGCAATTGAAGCAGGGGGATATGAGTGTAGGGGAGTATGCGACCAGATTCGAGGAGCTGATGAAGTACTCTCCCTATTACTTGAATAACCCTGATGAAAGGAGTAAGTGTGTGAAGTTTGAAGGTGGATTAAGACCAGAGCTGAAGTCTATCTTCAGTTATCAACGGATACAGAGTTTCCCTGCACTTGTGGACATGTGCAGAATGTATGAGGATGATAAGAAGGCGGAGCTGATAGGAAGTCAAGTAAAAGGGGTTGGACAGAACTATGGACCCCAGAGAAAGAAGTTTGACCATCGGAATAATGGTCCATATTCTAAGAACAAGGGAAAGGGCAAGGCAGTGATGGATAACCGGAACAAGCCTCGCGATAATGCTCCTTATTGCGAGAAGTGCAAGCGTTATCATCATGGTCAGTTTTGCTGGTCCACAGGAGGATGTTCCAAGTGTGGGAAGCAAGGTCATTTTGCCCGTGAATGCAAGGAATCTGCAAAGGGAGATGCAAAGGGATCTGCTGGAAAGCCTGTGGTACAAGGACGAGTATTTACCCTGAGTGGTAGCGAAGCAACCCAAACCCCGAATCTCGTGCAAGGTAATTTTTTGCTTAATAGTCAACCTTGCAAAATCATGTTTGATTCTGGAGCCACACATTCTTTTGTTTCCCCTGAATGTGTGAATAGGCTGAACCTTATTGTTTCTGATTCACCCTGCTATCCTAGTATAGATACCCCTACGGGAATACCGATCTACACCGCTAAAGTCTGTTTAGGGTGTAATGTAGAAATTCTGGGTCGTTCATCCCGGGTAGATTTGGTTTGTCTTCCTAATTTACAATTGGATGTGATCTTGGGAATGGATTGGTTGATGAAGAACCAAGTGATCATCAATTGTGACGAAAAGACAATTCAATATAGGACCCTTGAACTGGAGGGTTATATGTGTTTATTCTCGGTTTCTGGAGAGGAAGAGTCGATGCCGATCGAAGAAATTCCAGTGCTGAGAGAATTTCCGGAAGTATTTCCTGAAGAGATACCAGGATTACCTCCGAAGCGAGAGATAGAGTTTGGGATTGACTTAGTTCATGGAGCTGGTCCCATCTCTATTGCTACTTATAGGATGGCACCACCAGAAATGGCAGAGATGAAGAAGCAAATCGAGGAGCTGTTGTAGAAACAAATGATCAGGCCAAGCGTTTAGCCTTGGGGAGCTCCATTATTGTTCGTAAAGAAGAAAGATGGAAGTATGAGGATGTGCGTGGATTATAGGCAGCTGAATAAGGTCACTATTAAGAATAAGTATCCTTTGCCAAGGATTGATGACCTTATGGATCAAGTGAGGGGAGCTGCAGTATTCTCCAAGATTGATCTGAGATCAGGTTATCATCAGATCAGGATAAAGGAGGAGGATATACCCAAGACTGCATTTCGATCTCGATACGGTCATTATGAGTATGTTGTGATGCCGTTCGGATTGACAAATGCACCTGCTATTTTCATGGACTATATGAACCGGATCTTTAGACCATATTTGGATTTGTTTGTGGTGGTATTCATTGACGATATTTTGGTCTATTCTAAAAATCCGGAAGAGCATGAAGAGCATCTCAGGATTGTGTTAAAGGTCCTGAAGGAGAAGCAACTATATGCCAAACTTACGAAGTGTGAGTTTTGGTTGAATGAAGTGAAGTTTCTGGGGCATGTGATCTCTAAAGAGGGAATTGCGGTGGATCCAGCGAAAGTAAGTTCAGTGCTAAGTTGGGAACAACCTAAGACGGTGACGGAAGTGAGAAGTTTCTTAGGGCTGGCTGGATACTATCGTCGGTTCATAGAAGGATTTTCTAAGATTGCATTGCCTTTGACTAAGTTGACTCGGAAGGATCAACCATTCGTGTGGGACGACCGGTGCGAAGTTAGTTTCCGTGAGTTGAAGAAAAGGTTAACATCGTCTCCTGTGTTAATCTTACCCGATCCTCACAAGAGTTTTGAAGTGTACTGTGATGCATCTAAGCAAGGACTGGGTTGTGTATTGATGCAAGAAGGAAGAGTAGTGGCTTATGCATCGCGACAATTGAAGAATCATGAAGTGAATTACCCGACACACGATTTAGAATTGGCTGCGATCGTGTTTGCCTTAAAGATATGGAGACATCATCTCTATGGCACTACATTCCAAGTATTTAGTGACCATAAGAGTTTGAAATATCTGTTCGACCAGAAAGAGTTGAACATGAGGCAAAGGAGATGGATGGAGTTTTTGAAAGATTATGACTTTAAACTCCACTATCATCCGGGTAAAGCGAATGTGGTTGAAGACGCGTTGAGCCGGAAAGCAATCCACATCAGTTCGATGATGGTTAAGGAAGCAGCGTTGATTGAAGAATTCAGAGACTTGAGTATGTTGACACAAGTGGAGCCATCAAGTATCAAGTTGGGGACGTTGCAGATCACCAACGAGTTCTTAGAAAGAATTCGGGAGTTGCAACGAGCAGATGAGGAATTGATGGAAAAGATGAGACTAGGTTCGAAAGGAAAGGAACCTGATTTCAAGTTTGGGTAGGATGGAATCCTTCGTTTCAGGACAAGGATTTGTGTACCAAGAGATCAAGAAGTTAGAAGACTGATTCTTGATGAAGCCCATAAGAGTCGGATGAGTATGCATCCTGGATCAACCAAAATGTATCAGGACTTGAAGAAGATATTTTGGTGGTCGGGATTGAAAAGGGATGTGGCAGAATATGTGGCGGCGTGCTTAATTTGTCAGAAAGCGAAGGTAGAACATCAGAAACTGGGAGGACAGCTGCAACCTCTGAGGATTCCCCAATGGAAGTGGAATAGCATCTCAATGGACTTTGTGTCTGGTTTGCCTAGGACAGCAGCAAATCATGATGCAATCTGGGTGGTTGTGGATAGGTTAACCAATTCGGCGCATTTTATTCCGATAAATATGCGCTATCCTTTGAACAAGCTTACCCAGATCTATATCAAGGAGATAGTTCGTCTTCACGGAGTACCTTCGAGCATTGTGTCAGATCGAGACCCTAGATTTTCGTCGCAATTCTGGAAGAGTTTGCATGAAGCCATGGGGACAAGGTTGAAATTGAGTTCTGCGTATCATCCACAAACGGATGGCCAGACAGAGAAAACGATTCAATCTTTGGAAGATGTGTTGCGAGCTTGTGCACTTGAAGAACAAGGAAGCTGGGATCAAGTGTTACCTCTTGCAGAGTTCACATACAACAATAGCTACCATGCGAGCATTCGAATGGCACCGTTCGAGGCGTTGTATGGAAGAAAGTGTCAAACCCCGCTATGTTGGTTCCAAGTGGGGGAGAACTTGATGGTTGGACCAGAAATGATACAGCAGACATCTGAGAAGATCAAGATGGTTCAGGAAAAGATAAAAGCGGCTCAGAGTCGGCAAAAGAGTTATGCGGATAAGAGGCGAAAACCATTAGAATTTTCTGAGGGCGATCATGTGTTTCTTCGGGCAGTTCCGATGAAAGGAATTAGTAGAGCTTTGAGAACCCGAAAGCTTTCGCCTAAGTGTATAGGTCCATATCAGATTCTTAAGAGAGTCGGTCCTGTTGCTTATCAATTGGCTTTACCACCCTCTTTATCCAACTTGCATAACGTCTTTCACGTTTCGCAATTGAAAAAGTATGTTCATGATCCATCTGTTATTCTGAACCTCCAACATGATGACCTAACTCTGAAAGAAAACCTGACCTTTGAGACCAGACCGGTTCGGATAGAAGATCGTGAAGTCAAGCGGCTCAGAGGAAAGGAAATACCTTTGGTTAAGGTGATTTGGGAGAATGCTGACGTATCTGAAGCTACATGGGAATTAGAGGAGAAGATGCGTCAAGAGTATCCGGAGTTGTTTTTGTAATCTAGAATTTCGGGGACGAAATTCCTTTTAAGTGGGGGAGTAGTGTAACACCCCTAATTTTCGTCTCCCGAATAATAGGAATTAATAATAAAAGGTTTTATTATTAATTTATAGAAATTTTCCAAGTTTATGTTTTGTATTTAATTAGCCTTAAATATAAAAATAAGTTGAAATATTTTTATATGGCAAATAAATGCAAAATATAAGAATATTGCTTTTTGGTCCCTGAATGAGGGCTTAAAAGTAATATTGAAAAGATTCTTGGAGGGAAAGATTTAAAAATAGTAATTTTTAAATTTTGAACTGATCTAACCGGTTAGTAATGCACTGTAACCGGTTAGACGATGAACTCAGGAACTGGTTTAGTGGATTTTGATGAGTAATCACTTGATTAACTCCGTAATCGCCACGATTGCTGCCTGAGATTAGTGGAAACACACGCGTCGCTCTGCATGCAAGTTTAATTTGCCTATAAATTGATGGATTTCAGAAGATTGGGGGTTGATTCTTCTTGGTTTGGTGTTGAGAAGCTGAATTAGGGTTCTTAATTTGTGGGAGCAAATTCTCCTTCATCTCTGAGTTTTGTTGAACGAGTGATACACATTCACAAAGCTCACATCAAGGGCTTTGTGTTACCATAGAGTTTGTGAGTTGAGAGTCTTTGTGTGAGGAGAAATCACCATTTGAAGTTGAGGTTGGGAAAACTGAGCTCAGAATTTTCTGATTCGGGAAGCTGTATTGGAACCTTGATTTTGATCAGCTCAGGTAACCTCTAGGTCTCAAATCTTTTTCATTCGTTAGTGCATGTTGCCTAGAACAATTTCTAATTGTTTTCCCCAATTTCTTTGGTCAATCTCTGTGTCAAATCCTCTAATCTTTGGACCCTGTTGGTGAAATTCGTGGCTGAGAGCAGAACTGGGGTTTGTGTGAAATCTGGGGGTTTCCTTCAATTTCAGTGTCAAGTCTTCATCAACTTCAGTCTTAAGGTATGCAAGAAGTCTATACTATACTAGATTTAGACTAAAAATCAAGTGAATTAGGATTTGAGTTAACAAAACTCAAAAGGGCATTATGTGTTTTTTTTAGCACAAAGGCTTGGAGGCCAAAATCTTGCTCACTGTGGTTTTGAGCAACTTTATTTTGATGCATGCAAAGTATGTTGATGCTGAATTCTGAGTTTGGATGCTTAATTTGAGCTTGGTTGTATTAAATTGTGTTTATGTGAATTTTCATGCAATTTGATATCATAACCTTGATGCATGCAATATGAATGTGTTTCTGGGTATAAACATGTTTATCTTAAGGCACATGAACTTTGTGAATAATGAGAATTGGTTAGATTTGAGAAAGGAAGAAAATGAATTGTTAAAACTCTTGTTTTAATGGTCTGACTGCATAATCTAACCGGTTACACGATGTTCATAACCGGTTAGACACTGCAGATTTTCAAAGAAAATTTGTTTATTAATCAGTCCTGAAATCTTAATGTTTTCTGCTCAAATCTAAGCTTTAATTTCATTATACATGGTCTGAACAAGAGTTGATATAATGTCAAGGTTCAGATTTGAAAGATTAAAGTTAATGCCTTAAGTTAATGAAATAATTTCAAGAGGGAATTATGTTCATTGGAGAATGAAATGTGATTTTGACTTTTGAATGATGAAAAACAATGGTCTTTGAGGTATAAACAATGTTAAATGTGTTTTTGGATTGGGTAGAGAATTCAAGAAAAAGGGTTTTCTGAATTGCAATGGTAAACAGTTCAGGTCTGTAATTCTAACCGGTTAGCCTGAAACTGTAACCGGTTAGTACCTGAATCTGAAAAATAAAAAGTTAAGTTTTTGGATACCATTGAAGTTATATTACTCAATCTATGTTTAAAAAGGCATGTTTTGAGAAAAAAATTCAAAGGGGAATTTTATGCCAAAGGTATACCTCAACTAAATCATTAAAAAGGAGAAATTGAAATATTTCTAAATCACATTAATTAATGTAAAGATAAAACCAACCCTGATATTTGTGCATCCATATAGACTGGAAGTCTGGTTGGTAGGAACGTTTATCATATTCTGGGAATATGAGGAGGGTACTCCGGGAGTACCAAATTATAACCTACTTGATGACACATTATAGATATGTGGCCAGTGTCCGGGACCTGGTTTTTATGCGTTCTGGGAACGTATGCGTTCTGGGAACGTGGTGCACACTCCGGGAGTGATGCTTATTATCCAAGTATGGTTCGGCATTACGTTCTGGGAACTAACGTCGGTGTTCTGGGAACACAAGGGTGTATTGGATGGACGTCCAAGATGGACATTAAGAGGCCTCAGTTGTGGATAGAAAATCATACATCATGCCACTTGCATTATAAGAGTTATAATGTTGAAAAATTGGTGTGCTCATATGTATTTGCATTATGATCTGTCCATGATATACTTGTGATTGTAATTTTAGTCCTTATCAATCATGTATATGTGTATACTTACTCCCTGTGCCCTGTTTAGGTGATGGCCAGATACCTAGCTTGCATCGAGATACGCCCTATCACTAGCGGTATATGGACGTATGAGGAGCACCGTGCCACTTTTGAGGGGGAGGTTGAGATCACTCTCTACCACCCTAACCCTCTGGTGCGTGTGCGACCTCGTCGATTTAGGATCCCATTAGTCTATACTATGCATGTTCCACCATTTTATACTTATAGAGGACCACCCCCGGCTCGACCTATGCGTCGTTTTCATAGTTTCCGTTTTAGAGCTGCCACTCGTTCCCATCCTTCCTCCCATAGAGTTGTCACTGAGGAGACTCCTTCTCCTGGTCCGACTGATTATGATAGGACTGCTTCTGCAGATCCTACACCCAGTGGTGGGGTCTCTCCACAGTCGGGCGAGGTCGAGGAGGACCCCGTGGAGGATGAGAGCGAGGAGGAGGTGCATGTTGAGCCGACTGTTTCTGCTAGAGGTGGACCCGCTGGTTCATAGGAGCCTGCATAGCATGGGTGTTTTGGATCCTAGATCCTAGGGATAGAGCGGTGGAGGATCTGAGGAGCTGCTGAGGACACTGAAGACCTGCTCTGAGACTTCTATTTTGAGACCATGTGATATAGTGTATATATTTTGAGAGGTCTTAGAGTGAGGTTTTATTTTAGACAGCTGGGTTGTATATGTTTTTATAAACTCTTGCTATCTCGACTGATGTTACTTGCTACTACTGTACTGGTGGGGTTTCATTTTATGCTATAGTCTATATATATATATATATATATATATATATATATATATATATATATATATATATATATATGACATTTATTTTCCTGAGCAGAGCCCCATAATTATTATTTTTACTTCCGCGAACTCTGATTTCAATTTACAAGGGATTCGACGATAGGTTTATATTTTATATATTCAAATCTTACTCGAGAGGCAAATTATATGCTTTAATGATAACTACTAAGGTTTTCTATAATTAAGGAAGTGCTTTCTCGAGAGTCTTTCCGACTCTAAGATATTACCATGCCGAATTCATGAAATGGTTTATGTCAAAAAGAGGTTTTTGATTGAGCAAGTAATAATATTAAAAAGGAAAAATTTTCTAGTCCTAAATTTTGATAGCAAGTAGTAAACTATTTGGAAATATTAATTATTTTCAAATTGAAAAGAGAGCGTCACAATTTGCTCTTCCTTTTACTCTTAACCGAATGCACACACACAATTATTCACTTAAACACAAAACTCTTTCCAACCAATTAGTTCATTTATTTCCTTTATTTTTAATCCAAAAACCAAATAGAAATTAAACATTCACAACACAATTTCAAACAATTTATTTTAACATAATTTCTCAAAACATACTTTTTGTTTTTAAGTCACTTCATTGAAAGAGAACCCTAGTCTAGCTAGCATGTATGGCCGAATCTCATCATAACAAAGACAAGGTTTTTAGGTTCATTTTTCAACATGCAAACATCAAAAATCATGAATCAACCATGCACCCTTTTCACACCAAACTCTAAAAATATCATTTCCTTAAATCAAGTTTTCATTTTAATTTTTCATGCATGTGCTTAAAAAATGTTTGAATCAAGAAAATCAACATACATGTACCTCTTATGAAAATCAAAGCATGATTTCTTGATTTCTAAGCCTAGACCGAATACCTCATCATCATAGATCAAGGTTTCATCTTCAAATCTTTATCATGCATGCACATAGAACATGGATCAAGAAAAAAATCATCTTTCAAAAACTTGTCTCCTTGATTTCTTTGTGAAACCGTGATGGTCATTAAGAAAGATAAAATCTTTTTACTCAAAAACCACATGCATGTACCTAGATCTTATAGATCAAGTCATGATGTAACACCCCGTAAATTCCTCGTGTTGAATTAAAATACTACATTTTCAAGGTACAGAGTGACTTTAAAGAAATGATTTCCTTAAATAATGTTAAAAGTTTAGAGATTGAGTTTTTGAAAAAAATTATGTGTTTGATATTTTATTTGTGATTCATTTTGGAAAAGAATTATTTTCTATGCATGACTATGTGTGTGTGTGCTTAGGATTAAATGAAAATTTAATTAGTGGAAGAATATGATGATGTGTGTGCATGAATGTGCGTGTGGCATGATGAGTGTATGTGCATGTAAGTGTAAGTGTGTATGTGTGCCGTACGTATGTGTATGGGTATGCAAGCCTAGAATTTTCTAAATGTTGAACCAAGAAACCAAATGAGCCAAGCCTTACCCATGAGTAACTAAGTTAGCGACAAAAACCCTAACTAATAGCCAAAGGGTAACTAAACCTAAAGAACATAGTTCCTTAATCTACTCCTCATTGTCCCCTTGGAATTGATAAACTCCACCCATGCAAAGAATTAAAGAACCGAAATTGCCCTCCCTTGAACACACCTTGATCGAATTGAGTAAGGGCAAAAGAGGAGAAGTCTCATGCCTTAGCCCTTGTCTATATAGGGCCAAATGGGTGAAGTGTTGGCCACTTCATTTCTTCATTCCCACCCTTCATTCCTTTCATTTCCTCCCACCTTCCCAAAACACACTTGTTGAGAGCAAAAATCAAGCTCTCAACACACACACAAAGAAAAGAAAGAGGCCATGAGATAGGGAGAAGAAGAAGAAGCCAAGTTCAAAACTCAAGTTTTTCCTTGAAGTTCCAAGACTTTAGAAGCTAGGAGATCAACCCTTTGTTTGGTGGGTAGCTCGAAGTTATATAGGAAATTGTAATAACTTAGTTTTCTTTGATCTTGTAATTCTTCTTTTCTTTTTCATTGCATGTTGATTTTCTAAGTTTATTTATGTTAGATCTTGGACTTTTAAGACTAAAAATAATTTGTAAAGTTCTAATTAACGGACTTCATAACTCAATTAAATTTTCATGAAAGATCTTAAAGTTTCTCAAGCAAAACCTTCTATATCTAAGGATTTGTTGAAATTTTGTGGATCAAAAAGTAAAGTCTCTTTGCATGATTAAATTCCTTGCTTGAAACCGTGATTTGTGAAGTGTTTATGAGTTTATTTGACAAATAAATGAATGATTTAAACTTGGTTAATAATGAAGTTAAGATCCTTGGTGTGCATGTTGATTTGATGATGATCTTGATGATTTGAGTACATGCATGTATTGTTTATGCTTTGATCTTGAATTCTTAAGAGTGAATGAATTTATAAAACACTAAAACTTGAACTATAAGATTCGGCCTTGACTAGATCTATGAGTCTTGATGCTTTTTAATTTAATTCAAGTCATTGCATGTTGATCTTATGTCATGAAACATTGATTTGAGTTGTTAAAGTGTTTGATTTTAACTTGATCTTTAACTTGTCTTTGAAAAAGTTGACCTTCAAATACATGCATGGTGTTTTGAACAAAAGACTTGATTTTCTTCAATGTTCATCATGGTTTTAACCTTTTCTTACCTAAAATGCTTTTGGTCTTTGATTTATGCCACTATACTTGATTTTATGACTTGAATTACAAGATCCAAGTACATGCATGTCATTTTTGGACTAAAAAGATTTGATCTTTCTTAAGAGCCACCACGGTTTCACAAAGAAATTAAGGAAACAAGTTTTTGAAAAAAATGATTTTTTACTTGATTCATGTTTTGTGTTCTTACATGTTAAACATTTGAAATTTAATCTTGATTTGTAATAGGGAGCATTCGGCCTAATCATTAAACCAAGAAATCATGTTTTGTTTTCATGAAAAAGATCCATGCATGTTAATCTTGTGTTTTTGCATGTTGAAAAAAAAATGAATCAAAAACCTTGTTTTTGACAAAATGAGATTCGGTCTTACATGCTAGTTAGACTAGGGTTCTTTTTCAATGAAGTGACATAAAAGTAATGAGTATGTTTTGAGAAAATCATGCTAAAATATTGTTTGAAATTATGTTGTGAATGTTAAATTTCTATTTGGTTTGTGGATTAAACATAAAGGAAATAAATGAATTAAATAGTTAATTGGAAAGGGTTTTGTGTTTAAATGGATAGGTATGTGTGTATTCGGTTGGACACAAAAGGAAGAGAAAATAATTTGTTGCATGTAAATGGAAATAGAATTTAAGTACTTGAATTAAATCAAGTTGATTTATGTGTTTAGTTTTGTAATTTTTAACTTGTTTTCTTTGATTACATTCGGCCATACAGTGTAAATAAATTTAGGGAGTTTAATTGCATGAAATAAAATGTACATGCTGATTTTTGAAAAGAATAAAGTTATTCAAAGTGAGAAAAATAAATATACATGTGTTTGGTTTATATCTCTGATTCAATTCGGTTTGTGAATATATGCATGACTAAGTGTTTTGTTTTGTGAAAATGGATTATTTGTGAGTTGAATGATTGCTCTAATGTTAACTAAGTTGATTATATGCCTATAAATAATTAATGAAATGTTGCTTGTTGTTGTGTGTTAGTTGATGCTTGAAAAACATGGGAGTGTGTAATTGGTTTTGAAATTTATGGGTTTTTAGAAAATTCCATTTGATTTATTTGAAACTGTTAAATTGTGTTTATGGCTATCCAAAGTTTGTTTTATGATAAAAGACTTGAGTTCAAAAGTGTTAATTTTGAGTCAAAGAAGCATTTGAAATAAAAAGTGTTTTTACGATGTTTTCGAAATTTTAATGAAATGATTTTTGTAGACCAATCCTTTGCTGTCCAGGGTTATTTAAAATTGTTTCTTAACCTTAAAAATGTGCTCAAGTAATTTAGAGTAAAATTTTCAAGTGATAACTGATTTAAGGAAAACCCGGATTAAAAACGGTTATGTTTTAAGTTTTCCCACGAGGAATGAGAGGTGTTTAAGTTATGAAAAAGATTTTCATAATACAAGTTAATAACGTAAATATACTTTATTTAGTACGAGGAATTTGAAAGACGAGGGATTGGGGAAGCCGGCAACAAAAAGGATTCCAGGAGACGATACGCATTACATTGCTGGACCTCAGGTGAGAGAGAAGCTTTCCTAACACACCGTGGTAGTTAGGTGATATATTAGGACGTTCCGTATCATCTCAAAGATCGGAACTAAGTGGTTCTGAGTCAGTAGTATAAGTGACAATTGTTTGTGCTGTGTGTGGCCACTTATATGAAGGTGACAAAGACTACATTGCTATTGTGTGATGTTTGTGTGCTACTAGTATGTTCAGATTTATTTATCATGTATGCTATAATTGAGTACTGTTGATTAAACTGAGTAGTATGTTGATGGACGTCTGTTACGTCCTGAATGAGAAAATGAAAAAAAGATAAGTAAGTTGAAGGGAATAAAGATGTAAAGAGAAAGGAAAATTGATGAAAGAATAATGATAAGATGAATTTGAAAGGAGATAAAGAGTTGAGATTGGGGAACGAATTGATGATAATGTTGAGAACGAGTCAGAGCTGGGAAGAGTAATGTTGTTTTGATGCGAGATGTGATTTGAGTGGAGCTTGGCTCCTTTGTTTTGTTTTAGACTGGGACTAGTGTTGAGTTGAGCTTGCTCCTCCATTAGCGCTCAGCAAAAATGTGGTTTTTGAAAAGAGATTTTTGAAAAGACTTTTGGAAAGAGGTTTTTGAAAAGATTTTGAAGGGGATTTTTGAAAAGAAATTTTTGAAAAAGGGTTTTTGAAAAGAAGCTTTTAAGAAAGATTATAAAGAGTATTTTCAGAAAAGCTTTTGAAATGAAATTTTGTGGAAGATTTGAAAGAAGATTTTTTAGAAACCTTGACGAAAGAGATTTTTAGGAAAATCTTTGAAAGGAGATTTTGAGAGGATGTAAAACTAGATTTTTGAGAAAATTTACAAGAGGGAACCTTATGAAATGGTTTATGACATAATATTTTGTGAAAGTTTACAAAAGGGGTGTTTTGAGATAGTTTTTGAAAAGGGTGTTTTGAGAAAAGATTTTGAAATGAGATGATTGCGAGAAGTGAAGGATGTTGAGAAAGTTGAGAAATGAGATTTGAGATTGTGGTGATCCCAGCTCTGTGCTATGTGAGAAATGATGAGAGAAAGACTGTGCCCAGTTAGTGGTCGGGACTCGTTGAAGGGTTGCACGAAGGAAGGGCCGACCTTAGGATAATTAAAAAGATAAAAGACTTTAAAAGACACACGCGGTGAGGTATGAGAGTGCGAAGTAGTGGAGAGGAAGGAACCATAAGTATCTGCGGATACTTAGGAGGAGATTGCATTAGGGGAGGACGATGACGGTGAAACGTCAAGAAGTCTAGAGTATATTTCTAGGCAGAACGAACTCCACAAGTGGCGCACTAACGTGGTGGGGACTGGGTCTAATGCCGTGGTAAGTTCTGCGGGCCCACTAGAAATATACTATCGCCCCCTAGATTGCAAATCGAGAACAGTGAGAGGGACTGGAGTGGGGCATCTTGTTTGCCACTGCGAGGCAGTGTGCCATGATTATTTGTGAATTGATATTGTTGATTGAGGCTGAGTCCTCCTGGTCTGGGACCATTTATGTGTTGAGACAGCTGTCGTGCCCGCACGGTAAAGGTCCTATACTCCTGTTTGCTTCCGACTAGGTTGGGTGGATGACCGAGGAGATGTAGACGTGAGTGATAGCCGAGAACGAAATAAATGTTAAGATGACATATTATAATCCCCAAATCAAGAGAAAGGTGTGAACTGATAAGATTGAATAAGAAGGAATTAGAAATATGAGTGAAAGAGGAAGAAACAGTGGTTTATAAGAAATAAAAGTAAGATGGCAGGAAGATGAAAAATGATAATGAGAGTGATGATAATAATACAAGGTAATAATGATATACTTGATTGTTGTATGCCTGTGTGTTATATCGTGTGTTTTTTTGGTCCTATTATCTTGCCTATCGTAATCCCACACCGTCGACGATGCGTCGTTCGGATCGCTTACTCTCTCCTGTTCGTTGTAACATCCCAAATTTAACCCCAAGCATAATTAGTGAGTTAATAGGTTTAGAGCGTAGATAATGGGTAGATCAATTTCTTAAAGAATTTTGTGAGCAAGGTGAGCAGCCATTTTAAGTACTAGGGGTTGTGTAGGAGACATTTGAAGCAACGGGCAAAATTATCTAATCGAAATCGGGGGTTAAATCGGCGTATTAAATGTTAGAAATCAACCGAAAAGAGAAAATTAGGAATTTATTATAGGATGCTAAGAAATTAAATTCCACCGTTGGATATGAAGTTTAAGGGATTAAGAAGCTTGTCTAAAAATTTGGGCCCGATCCGACGGTTAACGAAAAAGTTTCAAAGAATCAAAGTCGGGAACTTCTGGTGCACGCCCAGGCGCACCAGGGTGCATCAGATGCACCAACTCAGTAGGAAATTCGCCCAGGCGCGCCATATGCTCGCCCAGGCGCGCCATCAGCACCAGCCAGCCTCCTGGTGCGCCAGAAATCAGCACCAGCCCCATCATCCCACCAGAAGCGCGCACCAGCCAAGCACCAGCACCAGTCTGGTGCGTACCTTGCGCCCAGGCGCACGGACGACTTGCCCAGGCGCGCGCGAGAGAGCAATAGCGCATCAGATGCGCGTGTGGCGCGCGCAGGCGCACCCAGCACCCTGCCCAGGCGCGCGGGCGCTAATCTCCAGCGCCAGCACCATAAATGGTGCGCTGGCTGACCCCCAAACCCCTATTCCAGCCCCATTTCTCCCTCCCTCACCCAAATCAACCAGCAACACCAGCCACCACCACAAGCCGCCACCGCCAAGGCCACCACCACCACCATGAGCGCCTCCCTCTCTCTCCTCCCTCTTGATCTCTTTCTCTCTCACCTCCATGACCCATTCCCTCTCATCTAGGGCTTTGCTTCCTCTCTCCTCCAACCACCACCATATCCTCCACCAGCCACCACGGCCAACCACCACACCGGCCACCCACCACACTCACGACCTCCTATTCACTCTCTCTCTTACTCTCCCTTTGACCCTTACTCTCTCTCTCTCTCCTCTCTATTTGGTTTCTCTCTCCTTCCACCGGATCTCACCGGCGTCGTTACCGATCGTGATTCGCACTGGGCTTGTGTTGGGTACTCCGAGGCTTGGAGCTTTGGCCTCGAATCCGGCCGCGGTCGTTCTCAATAACGAGGAGCAACACCGACGCAGTCATCGACACCGAGCCACAACCCAAGTTCTTTTTTTAAACGGAAGTCCGAGGTAAGAAGGGAAGTGTTACCTTTACTTAGAGGGTATTTTCTAGCTTGTATATAGGGGGAATTAAGGGTAGGGAATAAAATAGAAAGATGAACCTTAGGGAAATTGACTAGAATAGGATTTATGAAAGGTTAATGGATATGACTATAATTGTGTATGTTTGTAATTGTCTAGATTTAAGTATTTGTGGGTTCAATAATGAGAGTGAGCTATAGATTTAGAGATGAGATAGACAATTGGATTTAATGATGATGGTGGTAGAATATAGCATGGCTTGAAGGTTAATAATGGATATAGTGACTAGAAAGTTGATTTTGTTATTAATTTTAGTAGTTAGAATGGAATTGTAATGAACATGAATGATGATGAAGAGTAAAATGCAGTTAACGGAAATAAGAAGGAAATTAGGTGAATGGTAAAGAAATCAAGGAAAGGACCAATGGTTAGAGAAGAAGGTAAGTAAATGGTATGAATAATGGATTATGATATTGAGTATTGTCTATGGACCCTCCAAAATGGAGAGGATACATTCATGACCCTCCCTATGCGGAGCGGGAAATTATATTATCATGACCCTCCCTATGCGGAGCGGAAAATTATATAATCATGACCCTCCATAAAGGAGCGGAATTTATACATTATCATGACCCTCCATAAGGGAGTGGATATTATCAGGACCCTCCGTAAAGGAGTGGATATTATCATGACCCTTCACTTGCATCGTAAGTGAAGTGAGAACAGGACCTTCCGCTTACTCTCTAAGAAGGAGTGAGGATTATATGTACAGTATCATGACCCTCCATAAGGAGTGGATAATATCAGGACCCTCCATAGAGGAGTGGAATATTATACTATCAAGACCCTCCGTAACGGAGTGGACATTACCATGACCCTCCATAAGGGAGTGGATAATATCAGGACCCTCCATAGAGGAGTGGAATCTTATACTATCAAGTCCCTCCGTAACGGAGTGGACATTACCATGACCCTCCATAAGGGAGTGGATAATATCAGGACCCTCCATAGAGGAGTGGAAATATTATATTGGCAAGGCCCTCAATTAGGAGTGAGTATTATTCAGGAATAAAAGGGTAGGTAGGTAAGTATGTAAAATGATAGAAGGACATGATAGAATCAAGAAAGGTTAAGGGAATAGTAAAAAGGAATAAGAAATGAATATGGACAACAAGAGGGAATTAATGAAGCAAGGGAAATCGAAATAGAAAATACAATTCAAGTGATAACGGGTAGTAATCCCTTAGTTGTTCTCTATGTCATTTTAGAATGTATTTTCTAAGTTCTGTGTAATGCTACCCTTCTTGATATATTTTTACAGGTGAAGAAGGAGCTTACACGAGTATGGCCGGGCAGGATTACACTCCACCTCGTGGAATGTTGCTTAGTTAGTTGAGTGACCCTTTGTGGGTCAATAGTTTCAGTTTTGGGAATTTGAAATGTATAATATTTTGGGAAAGCAAACCCACTTTAGAGTTGTAATCATTTTCTGAAAAGTGTAATTGAACTGAATTGTATTTTGGCCCTGCTGGCCCATTGTTGTTGAAAATGAAGTTTTATGCAGGTTAATCAGGAAAAGTAAATTTTGGGAATATCCCTAAAACAAAGGAAACTCCGTCCGATTTTACGGAGATTTTCATAAGAAATAAAAGTAACTAAGTGTTTTTCCTAATCAGCTAGTAGTACTAAAAGAAAACTTTAAATTCATAATAAATTAAGGGTAAAAGTAACTAGGGTGTTACATTCGTTGGCATATCGGTGCTGCTGATATCTCAACGGGCAGACGGAGCATCATGGGGAGATCATCACTCAAAAGGAATGGGGGCGGAAGTTGAACTACAGCAGGGGAGCAGTGATTGAAGGGACTTCATCTTCGAGAATGGAGAAAGCATACAAGAAGAAAAGGGAAGCGTCATCCTGTGGTGTTCGCCAGAAAGAGTTAGGGGTAGTGTTTTAGTTAAGATGATTGTTTGTGTCTTGAGTCAAGGATTACCGATGCCATGAGCCATTATGTAATTGAACTAAGTTTTAATTAATGGAGCACATCTTTATGCAAAGTAGAGTCATGTAAAGTTTCTGAAAATGGTCAAGATGATTTGAAACCAAGTTCTTTAATGGAAACAAATATTTTATGAAAAGAAAGGTTTTAGTAACAACTCGGTTTTCAGAAAAGCAACTTGAAGAGTACCAAGAACCTTTAAACAACGGTTTCAAACTCTTCAACAACGTTTTATAAAAAAAAATTGGCCTCATTTTTGGTAACTTTAATAAGTAAAAGTGAATGTTTTGGTTTACGAAAATCGGGCTGTTACATATGAAATCAATCATAATGGCACAAATCAAAGATAAAAATCATTTTGAGTTAGAAGAAGTCAAAACCGTGATATGCAATAAAGAAAGGTTAATTCTTTTGGTTCAAAAACAACATGCAAAGCTCAAAAACCAAACCTTTTCATGAATAAGTTAAAGATCAAGACCAAAATCAAGACTTTATCAAGATCAAGTAGAAATCAAACACTTTCAACCACTCAAATCAATTTTTCTAAACATGAGATTAACATGCAATGACTTAGATCAAATAAAAAGGCATCAAGACCAAATCTTCTAGTCATGGTCGAAACATAGGGCTCATGATCTAGTGTTTTATAAGTTTATTTATTCTTAAAGTTTCATGATCAAGGTTCATTTAACACAAGCATGAACTCAAATCATAAAAATCATCATCAAATCAACATGCAACACCCAAGATCTTAACTTTATGATCAACCAAATTTAGATCGCACATTTATTTATCAAAGAAACTCTTAAACACATCTTTAAATCACGGTTTAAGGAAGAAAATTTAACATGCAAAGAGGTTTGCTTTAAACTTTACAAAAGTCTCAAAACTTTTTAGATCTTTAAGATTTTGTTTGAAAAACTTTAAGATCTTTCATGAAAACCTTAATCGAGTTATGAAGTCCGTTGGTTAGACATTTACAAGTTCACTTTTAGCTTTAAAAATCCATGATCAAGCACAAACACACTTGTACTCATCATTTAAACTTGGAAAATTAACATGCAAAGAAAAAGGAGAAGAAAAATTACAAGATCAAAAGAAAAATCTAACTATTACAATTTCCTTCATGCTCATTCGAAATACCCACCAAGAAAAGGTTGATCTCCTAGATTTTAGGGTCTTGGGTCTTCAAGAAAGGTCTTAGGTTTTTGGCTTGAACTCCTTCCTCCTCCTTCTTTCTTACTCACGGCCTCCCCCTTCTCTCTCTATCTCTCTCTTTTTCTTTCTTTCTCTAAGAGTTTAAGGGTCTCTTAGAGTTGTGTTTGTGAGGAATGAAAGGAAATGAGGAGAATGGATGGGAAATGAACTAAGGGGTATGACTTATATAAGCAACTCGTGTAATCCCTTTCTTGCCCTTGTGAAATTCGGCCTTGGGTGCAAATGGGAGGGGCAACTTTGGCAACTCAAATTGTTGCATGGGTGGTGTTTAGCAAAGGAACACCTAGGAGTAGTCTTAGGCTTTAAGTTACTTTAGGCTTAAGGATTTATTTTTGGATAATTAAATTTTCAACCCATTAATTCCCTTTTGGTTCTAAATTACCTCATTAGCTTTTCATCTTGAAATAAAATGAAATCCTAACATGCACACATACATACATACACGTAGCACATATTATGCATACACAAGTACCATACATATAAACACTCATACATACATTCTCATATTCTTCCACTAATTTAATCGCCATATATCCTTAAGCATACACACATACTGTAACGTCCCTCGTTTCTTAAAAAGAATTTAGCTCATTATTGAAACGTGTTGGAAAAGTCTGAGTATGAAATTTTTTTTTATATGTGGTACTCAAGTTTAAACCATGCATTTGAAGGGAATTCGGTGGAAGGAGTAATTAATTTCTGAACATCTTAAAAATCAATTTGAGATAACCCTTATGGCACGAAATAGCTTTCGAATATAACTTAACTATAAGATTATCCCAGGAAATTGACTTTAACAATACTACCTTCATCACCGAACTCAAAATATAAAATCAGAGTCAGCGGAATATGTGAAAATGGTTTATTTATGTTTCCTTATAGTTCATAAATCATGAGGAAGGTCATTGATTCATAAAAACAGGTGTAAAAACTTTATGAGTACCACTAACTTAATCAAATGGTCAAATTTAAGTTTTACTCTGATACATCTCTCAAATTATAGAGTTACGATTTCTATCAAAAGTTGGAGACGTTCAGAGCTAGTCAATGGTCCTTCGTCCAATCATTCTTTTGGCCAGATCTTCAAGAGTTGTACAAGGAGTCTCTATCCCATGATCACGGATCTTTAGAAGATCTAAGTACCTGGTCAACACCTAATAACGGCAGGGAGGTAAGCTATACTCATTTGCATAATAAAATGAGAACAACGTACTAACATGCACAAATAAGCAATTCCTCATGATCCCAATGCTTATACACGTGTATCAAATAGTCAAGTTATATGCACAACTTATGAGCAAGCCAATTTAGTTGATAATTAAACCCTTTAATGATATGTCCAGATGCTTGCTCACTATTTCTCAAGTCATGAAATTTTCTAATCAATGCTCTCATGCATGACCATCCAAACAATCCGTATACGTGCCTCAGACGTATAGTGAACCTGTTCGGGCCATAATCCATAATGACACTACCAAAGTGTACGTTGCGTCACCAAGACGTAATAGCATCTCCTATGCTGCCCACATTACCAAAATGTGTCATCGAGCAAGCCACACGACTTTGCCTGGAACGTGGTCCATAATACCAATATCGATGTGCACATCTCGTCACCAAGACGAATATCCAACGTTGGCAGCAACCAATGCTGACCACATTACCAAAATGTGACTACAATAATCCTTTTCATCACCAAGACGAATGTCCAACGTTCTCAGCAACCAATGCTGGTCACATTACCAAAATGTGACTTCAATAATCCTTTCGTCACCAAGACGAATATCCAACGTTCTCAGCAACCAATGCTGGCCACATTACCAAAATGTGACTACAGGCAAGTCGTAACCAAATTGGTACTCCCAGAGTACCCTCGTCATGTTCCTCGAACATGAACAAATGATATGCTACACATCACCATGCATAAATACATACCAACATTCCATTTAAGATTATTCCTTAATATCCATATGTGCATCATGCAATAAACTTACCAATGTAACGACAAGTTTGGCTCATAAACAATACGTCCCATTCAGATTGTACGTGCACGTTTTCAAAACATATTCTCCTCAATCTCAACAACATTCTTTGAATGTTGCCCATGTTCTCAAAATGGGTTATCAAGCTTGTCATACAACCTTTGGTATTCTTAGAGTACATTTTCACATTCCCCGAACGAGTGACATTAATGATCAAGCTTGGTATCATACGTCCCAATCCGAATGTACGTCCACGTTCCCAGAACGAAATCAACAACATTCCTCGAATATTGCCCACATTCCTAGAATGTGTCATCAAACTCGTCGTGTACATTTGGTACTTCCCGGATACCCTCTTCATGTTCTGCTAACATGACCAGCGGTATCCTATCGTCTTATCATCATATATATAAATGCACACAAATTCTCCATTTAAGACTATCCATTAATCTTATTATGTGCAACATGCATTATGTTCACTCATGTAATAACAATGTAATTTAACACAATATATCCTTCTTGGAACATGACCCATTTCTTGGTAATTCATCCTTAACTTACTTGAAATTTGACTTAGTTGAAAATGGTATTTTGGGTAACATTTTGATTAACAAGACTCGAGTATAATTCCCTTGGACTCGAGTGAATCATACTTTTCATAAAAGTACTCGAGTAATTCATGAATACTCGAGTGTTCTTCACTTTCCAGAAATTCATCTTTCAGATTTTATCAAAATACTCGAGTGTTCTTTATGGTTACTCGAGTGTTCCTCAGGTTTTATCAAAATACTCGAGTGTTCTTCATGAGTACTCGAGTGTTCTTTGTTTCCAGAAATTCATTTTCAAATTCATTAAAATACTCGAGTGTTCTTCATGAATACTCGAGTGTTCTTTGTTTCCAGAAAATTCAATTTTCCCAAAATGGTCTAAACACTCGAGTATCATCCTAAATACTCGAGTATTTGCAGACAGATAACACTGAAAATTGCGTTTTAACATACCATTTCCAATTATAGCCAATTCCAATTAAAACCAAGGGTCAACAGAGCTTACATTACGCATATTAAACATGTTCCAATACAAAAATTACATTGTATTTCAGTGAATCATAACTTAACATCAATTATGCATAAAACCCACATTTTGAGCAACTTAACATACCAAATTCCATTCTAATCATTTTTGGCATGAAAATAACTTGCAAACATTACACATGCAGCATAATAAACTTGCTCAAACATATATCATGCCTTAGATTGGCCTTCATGCCATTTCTCTAATTCAAACTATGCCCTTAAGCCTCATGGTGGCTCATCCTAATTTCAAATACATTTTACTCTCATTCTAGCAAATGGTAAGCTTCCCCCATACCTCTAGGTCGTGAATTAACACATGAATTGCAGAGAAATTGGCTGGAGTGCTCTATCCCACAAAACCTTTTGCATGCAGCCACATTCGAACAGGGTACCAAAACCAGAGGATTTGACATGCAAAAACGTTTTAGAAATTAGGGAAAATGATTAGGATTGACTCTCTGCAACTTAAACTAGAAGTATGAACGAATTTGAGGTTTGGAGAGCTCATGAACTTACCAAAATCCGAGCTCCAACTAAGCTCCAGACCTCAGGTTTTCGTACTTGACAGCTAAGGACACAACACTCTCGAGCTTCGATTCTCCTTCCTCAAGCAGCCACCACTCTCAAATCTTATGTCTTTTTAAAGCTCGTGATGTGAGCTTTACAATGGTGTATTACTCTCAATTCAACTCTCAAACACGATCGAATAATCAGAGCCCGAAATCAGGAACCCTAACTTTGAAATTTCAGAGCAAATCCACCAAAATCCTCCACCCTCATCAACCAATCGCTTAAATAGACACCACCATCGCTCATGCAACTCGCCACGATGCCCATTAACGTGTCCTGGGGTGTTTTCGTGTCAACCAGAAAGAATCGTTGTGTGTTGACTCATCAAATGCACTAACGAGTTCTCCACTGACTCGATTACTCGAGTGTTTCCAGGAATACTCGAGTGTTTTTGGTCAATTTTCAAAAATATTTATTTTAATACCCTTCCCTCCAAAATCTTCCTAATATTGCTTCTAGGTCCTAATTCAGGGACTAATATGCAAAAACATTATTTTTACATATTATACTTTATTAAAGTACTTTTTCAATCTCATACTGGCATCAATACCAACATATAATTAATCCAAATTAATTATGAATATATATTTATAATTAAGGAAAATAGTTATGAAATAACCTTTCATAATTAAAATTTTCATTACATCAGGGGATGAAAATTTGGGGTGTTACACATACATACACATACATTCATGAAAACAAATCTTTTTCTCATAAAATGACTCATGTATAAAAATCATTATTCTTTTAAAGCATAAAAATTGTAAACACG
The DNA here is from genome assembly GCA_037953625.1 of Crotalaria pallida. NCBI lineage: Eukaryota > Viridiplantae > Streptophyta > Magnoliopsida > Fabales > Fabaceae > Crotalaria > Crotalaria pallida. The sequence goes on from CM075654.1 coordinate 23,771,140, forward strand.
TAACCATTCCAAAACTCAATTTCTAAAACCCATAAAATTATTCCATAAAAATCATTCCTTTGAAATCATTTACCACTTGAAAACGTGAATTAAGAAATTCATTTAAGAAGATATTCTTTCAAAAACACTTTTCTCAAGAATAAATCTCTTTTGTATTTTAAAGTAATACGAGGAATTTGCGGGGTGTTACACCAAGGATTATACTTCAAATTTATCATTCAAAAGGGAAATTGAAATATTTCTAAATCACAGTAATTAGTAAAGATAAAACCAACCTTAATAATTGTGCATTCATGCATAGATAATGGAAGATTGGTTGGTAGGAACGTTTATCATGTTATGGAAATATGAGGAGGGTACTCCGGGAGTACCAAATTGTAACCTACTTGATGACACATTCTGGGATGTGGCCAGTGTCTGGGACATGGTTTTTAAGCGTTCTGGGAACATGATGCACACTCTGGGAGTGATGCTTATTATCCAAGTATGGTTTGGCATTACGTTCTGGGAACGAATGTCAATGTTCCGGGAACACAATGGTGTATTGGACGGACGTCCAAGATGGACTTTTAGAGGCCTCAGTTGTGGATAGAAAATCATGCATCATGCCACGTGCAGTATAAGAGATATAATGTTGAAAATCGGTATGCTCATATGTACTTGCATTATTGTCTGTCCATGACATACTTGTGTTTTTTATTTTAGTCTTTATTTATTATGTATATGTGTATACTTACTCCCTATGCCCTGTTTAGGTGATGGCCAGATACCTAGCCTGCATCGAGATACACCCTATCCCTAGTGGTATATGGACGTACGAGGAGCACCGAGCCACCTTTGAGGGGGAGGTGGAGATCACTCTCTACCACCCTAACCCTCTGGTACGGGTGCGACCTCGTCGATTTAGGATTCCTTTAGTCTATACTATGCATGTTCCACCCTTTTATACATATAGAGGACCACCCCCGGCTCGACCTGTGCGTCGATTCCATAGTTTTCGTTTTAGAGCTGCCACTCGTTCTCATCCTTCCTCCCACAGAGTTGTCACCGAGGAGACTCCTTCTCCTGGTCCGACTGATTTTGAGAGGACTGCTTCTGCAGATCCTAGACCCAGTGGTGGGGTCTCTGCACAGTCAGGCGAGGTCGAGGAGGACCCTGTGGAGGATGAGGACGAGGAGGAGGTGCATGTTGAGCCGACTTTTTCTGCTAGAGGTGGACCCGCTGGTTCCTAGGAACCTGCATAGCATAGATGTTTTGGATCCTAGGTCCTAGGGATAGAGCTATGGAGGATCAGAGGAGCTGCTGAGGACATGGATGACCTGCTCTGGGACTTCTATTTTTGGATATTCTGATATATTGTATATATTTTGAGAGGTCTTAGAGTGAGGTTTATTTTATACAGCTGGTTTGTATATGTTTCATCAAAACTTGCTATCTCGACTTATGTTACTTGCTACTGATGATACTGGTGGGGTTTTATCTTGATATATATATATATATGATGTTTTTATTTACCTCAGCAGTGCCCCACAAGTATTACATTTACTTCCGCATACTCTGATTTTGGATTCAAAAGGATTCGGCAATAAGTTTCTATTTTATATACTCGATCAAACTCACGAGACAAATAATATATTTTTAATAAGGGCCACGAAGCTGTTTCAGTATGTTAGAAAGATATTGTCTCGAGAGCCTTTTCGTAATTAAGGTATTATTAAGCCGAATACAAATTATTCGTCCAGATTAAAAGTGTTTATAATTGAGCAAGTACCAATTAAAAAGGAAAAATTTTCCAGTCCCAATTTTTGATAGAAAGTATTCTATATTTGGAAATATTTATTATTTTCAAGATATAAAACGAGGGTGTCATAACGTTGGTGGCATCAGAGCATTGGTCCTGTCCCTCATGGCCCCGATGATGCAGCTAAGTATGGTATTCAATGTGATTTGAATATGTTTGAGTAAGCTATTAGTGTTTATGTTTTAAAGACCTTGTAGTGACCCAAAGCCCATAGTGCAGGTCTTTCTGTGGCAACTAGAAATAGAAATATTACGAACGAAATGTTAGAACGAATTACGGCTGTGCTGGAAGGTATGCAGCAGCAACAGCAACAACAGCCACCTCAAGGGCGAGCTGGTAACCCACATGTTAGCAATGTGGCGAATCACGATGCTAAGACTCTGTCGGAATTTAGGAAGTGCAATCCACCAAGGTTTGAAGGAGGATACAAACCTGATGAGGCAAATAAGTGGTTGTACGAGATCAACAAGATTTTCAGAACTTTGGATTGTTTTGATGAGCAGAAGGTGACCTGTGTAGTTTATATGCTTCATGGGGAAGCTGAGAACTGGTGGGACCATATTGTTCAATTGCAGAATTTTGAAAGGAGAGCAATCAACTGGGGAGTGTTTATGGAGAAATTCCTTAATAAATACTTTCCAGAAGATTTAAGGAGAAAGAAGGAGGTAGAATTCATGCAATTGAAGCAGGGGGATATAAGTGTAGGAGAATATGCTGCCAGAGTTGAGGAGCTGATGAAATATTCTCCCTACTACTTGAATAACCCTGATGAAAGAAGTAAATGTGTTAAGTTTGAAGGTGGACTGAGACCGGAGCTGAAATCTATTTTCAGTTACCAGAGGATTCAGAGTTTTCCTGCACTTGTGGATATGTGCAGAATGTATGAGGATGACAAGAAGGCCGAGCTGATAGGATGTCAAGGAAAGGGGATTGGACAGAACTATGGACCATAGAGGAAGAAGAAATTTGATCATCAGAATAATGGTCCATATTCTCAGAAGAACAAGGGCAAGGGCAAAGCTGTGATGGATAACAAGAACAAGTCTCGCGATAATGCTCCTTTTTGTGAGAAGTGTAGGCGTTATCATCATGGTCAATTCTGCTGGTCCACAAGAGGATGCTTCAAGTATGGAAAGCAAGGTCATTTTGCTCGTGATTGCAGAGAGCCTACAAAAGGTGATTCTAAAGGATCTGCTAGCAAGTCAGTGGTACAAGGAAGAGTGTTTACCCTGAGTGGTAATGAAGCAACCCAAACCCCGAATCTCGTGCAAGGTAACTTTTTGCTTAATGATCAACCTTGCAAGATTATGTTTGATTCTGGAGTTACACATTCTTTTGTTTCTCCTGAATGTGTGAATAGGTTGAATCTTGTTGTTTCCGATTCGCCTTGCTATCTTAGTATAGATACCCCTATTGGGATACCGATCTTTACGGCTAAGGTTTGCTTAGGGTGTGATGTTGAAATCTTGGGTCGTGTCTCTCAAGTAGATTTGGTTTGTCTCCCTACGTTCCAATTAGATGTGATCTTGGGTATGGATTGGTTGATGAAGAACCAAGTGATCATCAATTGTGAGAGAAAGACAATCCAATATAGAACCCTTGAACCTGAAGGTTATATGTGCTTATTCTCTGCTACCGGGGAAGAAGAGTCGATGCCGATAGAAGAGATTCCTGTGGTGAGGGAATTTCCGGAAGTATTTCCTGAGAAGATACCAGGATTACCTCCGAAGCGAGAAATAGAGTTTGGAATTGACTTAGTCCCTGGAGCGGGTCCCATCTCTATTGCTCCTTATAGAATGGCACCACCGGAAATGGCAGAAATGAAAAAGCAGATAGAGGAATTGCTGCAGAAGCAGATGATCAGGCCAAGTGTTTCGCCTTGGGGAGCTCCATTATTGTTTGTAAAGAAGAAGGATGGGAGTATGAGAATGTGTGTGGACTACAGACAGTTGAATAAGGTCACTATCAAGAATAAGTACCCTTTGCCTAGGATTGATGACCTTATGGATCAAGTTAGGGGAGCTGCAGTATTTTCCAAGATTGATCTGAGATCGGGCTATCATCAGATCAGGATAAAGGAGGAAGATATACCCAAGACTGCATTTCGATCTCGATACGGTCATTATGAGTATGTTGTGATGCCGTTCGGATTGACTAATGCACATGCCATTTTCATGGATTATATGAACCGGATCTTTAGACCATACTTGGATTTATTCGTAGTGGTGTTTATAAATGATATTCTGGTCTATTCTAAGAGTCCGGAGGAGCATGAAGAACATCTCAGGATAGTGTTAAAAGTCTTGAAGGAGAAGCAGTTATACGCCAAACTTACGAAATGTGAGTTTTGGTTGAATGAAGTGAAGTTTCTGGGGCATGTAATCTCTAAGGAAGGAATTGCGGTGGATCCAGCAAAAGTAAGTTCAGTGCTAAGCTGGGAATAGCCTAAGACTGTGACTGAGGTGAGAAGTTTCTTAGGGCTAGCTGGATACTATCGTAGGTTTATTGAAGGATTTTCCAAGATTGCATTGCCTTTGACCAAGTTGACTCGGAAAGATCAACCGTTCGTGTGGGACGACAGGTGTGAAGTTAGTTTCCAAGAGTTGAAGGAAAGGTTAACATCGTCTCCTGTGTTAATCTTACTTGATCCTCACAAGAGTTTTGAAATGTACTGTGATGCATCTAAGCAAGGACTTGGGTGTGTGTTGATGCAAGAAGGAAGAGTAGTGGCTTATGCATCACGGCAGTTGAAGAATCATGAGGTGAATTACCCAACACACGATTTGGAATTGGCTGCAATCGTGTTTTCCCTAAAGATATGGAGACATCATCTCTATGGCACTGCTTTCCAAGTATTTAGTGACCATAAGAGTTTGAAATATCTGTTTGACCAAAAAGAGTTGAACATGAGGCAGAGAAGGTGGATGGAGTTTTTGAAGGATTATGACTTTAAACTCCATTATCATCCGGGTAAAGCAAATGTGATTGCAGATGCTTTGAGTCGGAAAGCAATCCACATAACTGCAATGATGGTAAAGGAAGCAGAGTTGATTGAGGAATTTAGAGACTTGAGCTTGTTGACGCAAGTGGAGCTATCAAGTATCAAGTTAGGAATGTTGCAAATTACAAACGAGTTTTTGGAAAGAATTCAGGAGTTGCAACAAGTAGATGAGGAGTTGATTGAAAAGATGAGATTGGGTTTAGAAGGGAAGGAACCTGATTTCAAGATTGGGATGGATGGAATCCTTCGTTTCAAAACAAGGATTTGTATACCAAGAGATCAGGAGATTAGAAGACTGATTCTTGATGAAGCACATAAGAGTCGGATGAGTATGCATCCTGGATCAACCAAAATGTATCAGGATCTGAAGAAAATGTTTTGGTGGTCTGGTTTGAAAAAGGATGTTGCGGAGTATGTGGCTTCACGCTTGATTTGTCAAAAAGCTAAGGTAGAACACCAGAAACCGGGAGGACAGTTACAAACTTTAAGTATCCCTCAATGGAAGTGGGATAGCATCTCGATGGATTTTGTATCTGGTTTGCCAAGGACAGCAACAAATCATGAAGCAATCTGGGTGATTGTGGATAGGTTGACTAAGTCGGCGCATTTTATTCCGATAAATGTGCGCTATCCTTTGAATAAGCTTACCCAGATCTATATTAAGGAGGTAGTTCGTCTTCACGGAGTGCCTTCGAGTATTGTGTCGGATAGAGATCCCAGATTTTCTTCGCAGTTCTGGAAGAGTCTGCATAATGCTATAGGAACAAGGTTAAAATTGAGTTCTGCGTATCATCCACAAACGGATGGTCAGACGGAGAGAACGATTCAGTCTTTGGAAGATGTGTTAAGGGCTTGTGCACTTGAAGAGCAAGGAAGTTGGGATCAAGTGTTACCCCTTGCAGAATTCACATACAACAACAGCTACCATGCAAGCATCGAAATGGCACCGTTTGAGGCTTTGTATGGAAGGAAGTGTCAAACCCCGCTATGCTGGTTTCAAGTGGGGGAGAATTTAGTGGTTGGATCGGAAATTGTGCAGCAGACAACTGAGAAGATCAAGATGGTTCAGGCAAAGATGAAAGCGGCTCAAAGTCGGCAGAAGAGTTATGCTGACAAGAGAAGGAAACCAATAGAGTTTTCGGAGGGCGACCATGTGTTTCTTCAGATAGTTCCGATGAAAGGAATCAGTAGAGCCTTGAGAACCCGAAAGCTTTCACCTAAGTGTATAGGTCCATACCAAATCCTTAAAAGAGTGGGTCCCGTTGCTTATCAACTAGCTTTACCACCCTCTCTATCCAATTTGCACAATGTCTTTCATGTTTCTCAATTGAAGAAGTATGTGCATGACCCATCGGTTATTTTGGAAATCCAACCTGATGATCTAGCTTTGAAGGAGAACCTTACCTTTGAAGTCAGACCGGTCCGGATAGAAGATCGTGAAGTTAAGCAGCTCAGGGGAAAGGAGATACCTTTAGTCAAGGTTATATGGGAAAATGCTGACGTGTCTGAAGCTACATGGGAATTAGAGGAGAAGATGCGTCAAGATTATCCGGAGTTGTTCATGTAACCTAGAATTTCGGGACGAAATTCCTTTTAAGTGGGGGAGTAGTGTAACACCCCTAATTTTCGTCTTCCGGATAATAAGGAAATTAATAATAAAGTTTTATTATTAATTTATATAAATTTTCCCAGTTTATATTTTGTATTTAATTAGCCTGAAATATAAAAATAAGTGGAAATATTTTTATATGGCAAGTAAATGCAAAAATATAGATATTGCATTTTAGTCCTTGGTTTAGGACCTAAATGTAATATTGAAAAAGGTTCTTGGAGGGAAAGATTTAAAAAGTATTAATTTTTAAATTTTGTACTGACCTAACCGGTTAGTAATGCCCTGTAACCGGTTAGACGATGAACCCAGAAACTGGGTTAGTGCGTTTTGATGAGTAATCACTTGATTAATCCCTGGAATCGCCACGAAATCAGCCTAAACTCAGTGGAGAACATGCGTCGGCGTGCATGGCAAGGAAATCCCTCTATTTAAGCCAGTGTTGTTGACGAATTTAGGGTTGATTTGCTGAGATTGAGTGTGGAGGCTCTGTTTAGGGTTCCTGAATTCGTTGCTGAAATTCTTCATCGTCTTTGAGAGTAAGGCTGAGAGTCATACACCGTTGCACAGCTTACATCTTGAGCTTTGTAAAGATACCAAGTTTGAGAGTTGAGGTTGAGTGTGGAAGGAGTACGAAGCTTGTCAAGTTCAGTTCCAAGTTCTGCAAAACCTGAGAAACTGATTTCTGGAGCTTGCTTTGAAGCTCGATTTTGGTAAGTACAGACAACTCTTAAGTCTCAAATCACTCCTATCTCTTAGTGCATGTTACCTAAGTTGAATTCTAATTGTTTTCCCCAATTTCTTTGGTCAATTTCTATGTCAAATTCTCTGGTGTTTGAACCCTGTTGATGGAAATCGTGGCTGAGAGCAGAACATAGGATTTGTGGGGAGATTGTGGATTTTCTTCAAGTTTCAGTGTTAATCTTCATCAAACACAACTTTTAGGTATGGGAGAAGTTTACCTTATACTAGATTTAGACTAAAATCAAGTGATTTAGGATTTGAGTCAACAAAGACTCAAAAGGGCATTATGTGTTTAAGACAAATAGGCTTGGAGGCCAAATTCTAGCTCAATTCTGTTTTGAGCAACTTTGTGTTGATGCATGCAAGTGATTTTGATGCTTGAATCATAATCTAAATGTTTATTGTTAGTTTTCTGGTATTGAATTGTGTTTATATGGGTTTTTATGCAATTTGATACATTAAACTTAATGCATGCAAGTTAAATGTGTTTCTGTGGTTAAACATATTTGTTTTAAGGTATATGAACTCTTTTGAGTGTTGAAATTGGTTAGATTTGAGTAATGAAAAGAATGGTTTGTAAAATCTCATGTTTCAGTGTGCAGACTGCATAATCTAACCGGTTATTCGATATTTGTAACCGGTTAGATACTGTAAAATTTCAAAGAAAATGAATTTCTGAAATTAGTCCTGTGGTCTTATCAATTTTACTCAAATTTAGACCTTAATTTCACTGGAACTCAATATGAAAATAAGCTGATAATACTGTTATGGTTCAGATTGAAATTGAGAGTTAATACCTTAGTGTAATGAGATAATTTCAAGAGGAAATTGTGCTCAATTGAAATTGGAATGTGATTTAGACTTTTGAATGATGAAAATAGTGGTTTTGAGGTATAAAACAATGTTGAAACTTGTTTATGGATTGGGTAGAGAATTCAAGAAAAAGGGTTTTCTGAATTTCAATGGTAAACCAGTTCAGGTCTGTAATTCTAACCGGTTAGCCTTAGAATGTAACCAGTTAGTACCTGAAACTGAAAAATAAAAGCTAAGTCTTTTAAGTGAAAATGAATACCATTGGTTAAGTTTTTCCCAATCCAAGTCTAATGGCATGTTTTTGAGGTAATTCAAGAGTGAATTTTTGTGCCAAGGATTATACCTCAAATTTATCAATCAAAAGGGAAATTGAAATATTTCTAAATCACAGTAATTAAGTAAAGATAAAACCAACCTTAATAATTGTGCATTCATGCATAGATAATGGAAGATTGGTTGGTAGGAACGTTTATCATATTCTGGGAATATGAGGAGGGTACTCCGGGAGTACCAAATTGTAACCTACTTGATGACACATTCTGGGAATGTGGCCAGTGTCTGGGACATGGTTTTTATGCGTTCTGGGAACGTATGCGTTCTGGGAACGTGATGCACACTCTGGGAGTGATGCTTATTATCCAAGTATGGTTTGGCATTACGTTCTGGGAACGAATGTTAGTGTCCCAGGAACACAATGGTGTACTGGATGGACGTCCAAGATGGACTTTTAGAGGCATCGGTTGTGGATAGAAAATCATGCATCATGCCACGTGCATTATAAGAGATATAATGTTGAAAATCGGTATGCTCATATGTACTTGCATTATTGTCTGTCCATGACATACTTGTGTTTTTTATTTTAGTCTTTATTGATTATGTATATGTGTATACTTACTCCCTATGCCCTGTTTAGGTGATGGCCAGATACCTAGCCTTCATCGAGATACACCCCATCCCTAGTGGTATCTTGACGTACGAGGAGCACCGAGCCACCTTTGAGGGGGAGGTGGAGATCACTCTCTACCACCCTAACCCTCTGGTACGGGTGCGACCTCGTCGATTTAGGATTCCTTTAGTCTATACTATGCATGTTCCACCCTTTTATACATATAGAGGACCACCCCCGGCTCGACCTGTGCGTCGATTCCATAGTTTTCGTTTTAGAGCTGCCACGCGTTCTCATCCTTCCTCCCACAGAGTTGTCACCGAGGAGACTCCTTCTCCTGGTCCGACTGATTTTGAGAGGACTGCTTCTGCAGATCCTAGACCCAGTGGTGGGGTCTCTGCACAGTCAGGCAAGGTCGAGGAGGAACCTGTGGAGGAGGAGGTGCATGTCGAGCCGATTGTTTCTGCTAGAGGTGGACCCGCTGGTTCCTAGGAACCTGCATAGCATAGATGTTTTGGATCCTAGGTCCTAGGGATAGAGCTGTGGAGGATCAAAGGAGTTGCTGAGGACAGGGATGACCTGCTCTGGGACTTCTATTTTTGGATATTGTGATATATTGTATATATTTTGAGAGGTCTTAGAGTGAGGTTTATTTTATACAGCTGGTTTGTATATGTTTCATCAAAACTTGCTATCTCGACTTATGTTACTTGCTACTGATGATACTGGTGGGGTTTTATCTTGATATATATATATATATGATGTTTTTATTTACCTCAACAGTGCCCCACAAGTATTACTTTTACTTCTGCATACTCTGATTTTGGATTCAAAAGGATTCGGCAATAAGTTTCTATTTTATATACTCGATCAAACTCACGAGACAAATAATATATTTTTAATAAGGGCCACAAAGCTGTTTCAGTATGTTAGAAAGATATTGCCTCGAGAGCCTTTTCGTAATTAAGGTATTATTAAGCCGAATACAAATTATTCGTCCAGATTAAAAGTGTTTATAATTGAGCAAGTACCAATTAAAAAGGAAAAATTTTCCAGTCCCAATTTTTGATAGCAAGTATTCTATATTTGTAAATATTTATTATTTTCAAGATATAAAACGAGGGTGTCACAGGCTTGAAGTCATCTTTGTAAAACATTTCTTGTTCAACAACATTTCCATTATCAAATAAATCATTCATGTCCCACATCACACGTCAAGTTGCAAATCGAGATGTCACCAACATCGCGCTTTGAAACCCAATTTATCATAATCATCAAAATATTATTTCAGATATCAAGCCGAAAAAATTATTATCATTACGGGGTTACATGATATCCGAATAAAGTTATCAGAGTCTACCTGAACCAGATTACCGCCCCACTCCAAAACATGATAAACGCTGAAGAGAACGGATGGCCCTCATCCTTAAAAGTTGCAGCTGGCGCCTCCTCTGAAAATGATCCTTCCCCATGCGTAGGTCCACCATCTAGTTGGTCGACAAAAGACCGAGAGAAATTTACAGCAAAGAAATAGAGCGAGTCAGCTCTTCCAGGCGGAAAGCCGACAGTGTGGAATTACAGCAGACAATATATCAAGATATAACAAATAAATAACAACACACATCAACTACGAGTGTATATCATTATTACTTCCATTATTATCATTTGTCATTCCCATCATTATAACTTATCATTTCCATGGATATCCTAACATCTCTTCCAAATCATTTCCTCAACCAATATTCCACCTCGATTCCGTGCCCAAAGGCTCCCTTAGTGCCACAACGCTTTCACGATTCTTTTATCATTATTAATCAATTATCATATCATATTACTAAACTTTCCTTATTAAGTCTTATTGAAGCGCATTCATCGATGACCGGGAAATTTAGAGAAAGTCATCGAGGAGTTAGTTAGCACACATACATCTCCTCCAATCCATCCGAAACCTAATCGGAAGCAAACGGGACGTACAGGAACCTTAACCCACACAGGTCGAACAGTCGAGAAAATCAACAGCACATAAATATGTTTGTCAAGGCCACAACCGTACGGGTCGGCCATCCTGACAATTAATATTTTACGTGATACCGCAAGGGCCCAACAACCAATCGACTGCTCGCCTCATTCAGGTTCCCTCTCAGCGTTTCGAAATTGATCAAGGGGGCGACAGTACTTTTCTAGTCTCGAGTGCAGAACGTGCTACGATCCCTTGGGTCTTAAGGCCCGATCACTTATAGACTAGTTCTACCTAGAAAAGCACTCTAGGTTACTTGACGTTTCACCGTCATCACCCTCCCCTATCACAATCACTCACCTGAGTATCTGCAGATAAACAGGGTATCTTCCTCTCCACTACTTCACGCTCAACTCGCCGCATTTTTTTTTACGTCTTTTAATGTCTTATTAAGATTTTATCAATCCTAAGGTTCGGCGAGTCACCCTTGTACATCCCTTCGGTGATCCTCGACCTCTAATTATTCATCTTTCACATTAATCTTTTTGAATGATACTTTACTTATCACATCAGGGCTTGGACACACATGCATACTGCACACGTGGCCAGCAGAAACTCAACCTGAGAGCATAAATCCAACTGGGAGCACGTCAGGGAGGTTTATCATAATATGCTTTTCGTATCCAAAGCAACTCATTCTTTCCAATTACATTCTCTGTACAAGTCCACTTTACTTTCATTACTTCTAAAAATTCCCAGTCTTTTCATCAAGTACTTTTAACATTTTTACCTCACTTTCATCAACATCATCATTTTACTTTAACATTTAACGCATGGAAAATATCTCACATAGCATGATTACTTTCAATCTTAGATCAAAGTTCAATAGGCATAGAGCAGCACATCATAACATCTCATCATCATGAATAAATAGCATCATGTCATAATATTCTAACAGAGCCTTTTCGGGTGCGGTCCTCCGACACACGTCCACAATCGACCTCTTCTACACCCTTAAGACAGACATTATATATATATATAGTAATATCACATTTTGAATCAAGCATCAAGTTCATTATTAAAATCATCAATTGAAAACCCATATTAAAGTCCTTCGGGTACAATCAAACACAATTCTTTTTCTCGCTTTTATTTCAAAGTAACACTATGACTTAAACATGTCAAAACACTTTGAAAACAATTAAAAAATACAATTTAAACAAAGTAGTTAGTTGTTGTTCTGTCTTGGACAACTACTTATTTGAACCCGAAAACACCGAAAAACTTACTTTTTCAATCCAACTCTTTCTCAAATCAAATTCCACTTTAAATTAAACTTTAAATCAATCAAATTCATTTTTAGAATTGAAAAACAAATCAATTGAATTCTGGACAGAAAAGGATTAAGTTCTTAAATCGCTTTTTAATAAATCCAAAAACACCATAAAATTGCATTTTTATTCATATAGCATTCCGGCATAAAATCTTCACTTAAACACTTTATTTTTAAAACTTTAACACCAAAATCAAAGCTTGGGCAACCACTAAACATACCCACTATTTTCTCTTAAATCAAACCAAACCAACTTAAAATCAATCATGGTTCAAAAGCTATTTACGTAATGAAAATACTTTTTAATTGTTACTTAAAACATATGAATGACAAGCAATACTTTCGCTAATCAAATCACACAATTATACAATCAACAACTCATGTTTATTTATTCATTCAATTAAATTAAGCAAGTGAGCACATAAACAATCATTCATCAAACAACACTTAGGATAAAATCAACTTGGTCTTAAGCATACACTTAACCGAAAAAGAAGCAGTAAACAACTAGCCCTTTCAATTTTATTTTCACATAATCCTAACTCATTCCGGATGACACTGAGCATTTAACAAAATAATTTCCTTTCCCCATCACCTTGTTATGGTCGAATCATACATCAAAGCAAACCCAATATCCATTAATTTTCTAACACTTCCTAAAAGCATTAAATCAAACATTTCATAACCAACTTCAACATGCAACAATTAGAACAACTGAATCTAACCTTCTCATTTATTAAAAACCAAACCATATAGACTAATGAAATCAAGACAAGGTTAATTTCTTAACTCTTCCTTCAAGGAACCGAATCATGCATTATGTTTAGCAAATAATCCTAACTCTATCTTACATACCTTAATCAACTTAAAACAAATCATGTTAACAAATATGCAAGTTAAAACAAACAAATTCCCATAGCCACATATTCGTCTAAGCAAGAACAAAACAAGAAAATAAATCAATTAAGGCACACAAGTTCTTGATTCTTTAACCAATTTTAGTCATATTCTTTCTTATTCATGCAAGCTCACTTTATAAAAATAGAGATCAATTTTCTATACTCATTCAATCATGCTCAAACATCACAATCAACATGTTAGATTCAGACGAGCTGTAGAAAAATGCACCAAGCATCAAATACTTCCAAAAAGTATCAAGTATAACACTAGATCAAATACGGAGAAAACGTGGAGGATCAAATCCAAAACTGTATCAAATCAAGCAGTTTCACTTTCAAACTTTGCAGAACACAAATATATATATATATATATATATATATATATATGAAAGTTCAACACATAAAAATTTCAAGTCAATCCAACACTCAGATCACAAGTTTCCATTCAGATTTGCTATGAAAACACATTCAGGTCTACAGCAACCTGAAGCAAACGTGCAGTTATTAAAAATAGAAAACTAGCTCCAATTCACACGAAATTTGGTATAGAACATCTACACATATCCAATATTATCTCATAAAAATTTTAGATTATTTGGAGTTGTCTAAGTCACATTTTTCCAATTAAAATTCTCTCTAGTTCTGCAAAAACAGAACAGACCTGCATACTATTTTTCGTTTATTTAAAATATGAAATCAACTCCAAATCATCTCAAATTTTAAAGAGTCTCCTATCATGTTCAAGGTCTTACCATAAAAATTTCAATTCCATTGGAGCAGTATAGGTTCGAAAATTCTGTTAATTTCTTATCCGAAAAACTCATTTTTTATGAAACTGTTTTCATGAAAACAATTCTTGCAAAATTTGTAAACCCATTCTAAAAATCTCCAAAAAATGCAGAGAAGCTTAAATTAATCTAATCAAAATAGTGGCAAAGTTTCAAAAGCATTGGTCATATTCAAGTGTTAATCCATCAAGCCCTCTGGTCACTAAAATCACTAACTTCCGAAATCAATTCCAAACAAACCAAATTCAGTAAAAATATTAAAACAAGTCTAAACCTAACCAAATTTTCCAGAATGCATTCAAATAGTTCTAAGAACAACACGCTAAATTTTCAAGGCAATCCAACTAGCACAACTAGTATTTATCAAAGTCATTTGCAAGGAAATCACTAATGAACCAAAATTTCAGCATAGGACCGATCTAGCATTTCTTAGATCATTCTCTAACATACAGACCCTATTGGCTATCAATCCTACTTCAAACACATACTATCATGCAATGAGGTCACAATAGTTCAGCCAACACAATTAGTTCGTACAAGCATTCACCTTTTAAACCAAATTGATTCATTTTCATGCTTAACAAATTTTAACTCTTTTTCTCAACAAACTAATTCAAATCAATCTATCATTTTCATTTAGGCCTAACCAAAATCACCTATTCAAGTAATCAAAGAACACAATCAATTTCCACACTTAAGCACTTTGATATCATAAAACCGGATAGTACATACACACACATAACCAACACAAAAGTCAATTCACCAATTATTTTTCTTCAAAAACCGAATTAGAGGTCATGAAAAAAATTTATCCTAACTCAAATACAACATGCACCATCAAATCAAATCATTCTCTTCATCAACCTATTCAGGCCGAAACATACATATAGGAAAATTAGGGATTTTCACATAAGTAAATCAACACGCTTGCATACACTAAAAATCTATTTTTCATTCCTTTGCTCTAAACACAAATCAAGGTAAAATCCTTAGAGAAAAATTACAAGAAAACTGTATGGTCCCTTTTATTCATGCATGTTCATTTTAATCTTTTAAGCTTAACTCCTTATACGTTAGGGCTCAAAATTAAAAAGAGACACAAAAATCCAACATGCATCAAGAGCACAAATTCATTTCCTTTGTTCCTCATCTTGGCCGAATTGTACATTAGCAATGAACACAAGATTTTAATTCAACCACCACTTGTATGCTCCTTAGTCCAAAACGTATGGCACCAAAATACACAAACCAAGACAAAAATCAATTTAACAATTATTTTCCACCAAGAAGCCAGTTTATAGAGCTAAAAATTAATTATCTTGACTTGAATATAATATGCACCATAAAACAAAAATCGTTTCCCCAACAAATATGCCCAAACTGAAACATACATAGAGATTTAGGTTTGATTTTTGCCAAAACACATCAACAAATCCACATGCATCAAAGAATAACTTCAAAAATCAATTTTATTTCCCTAAGTACATGACCAAACCGAAACCTACCATAGAAAACAAAATCATTTGTGCAAAATAATTACAAAAACCGAATCATCCATCAAACCCCTTTGCATGTCTATTTTTCAAATTCAAGCTTCAATCTTTATTGGTTATCAATTGAAAAACATAGTGCTTTACTTTACACTAACATGCAAAGGCTTAAATCCATAAATTTCTAAGAAAATACTCATAAAATCAAAAATAAATCGAAGAACAAAGCTTAAGGGGAAATGAAATTACCCAAATCAAGTTTGAAGAGGCAAAATGAAAATCAAGACCTCCTTGCTCCTCCCTCCATACTCATGGGTTCCTGTTCAAATGGGGGTTAGGGTTTTGCTTCTTGGTTTCTAATGGGTAGAAACAAGTTAGTTTGCATATGGGAATGCATTAGAGCAAAGAAAATGGATGGAACTTACCTTGGTTGAGAAAGTGCATTCCCTCCCCTTCCTCCCTCTGCCTCACGACTTTTCCTTTCTTTCCCTTCTATCTTCTTTTTTTTTCTTAGTTGAAATGTGTAAGAGTGTGTGGGTGTATGGGGTTTGGGGGTATATATAGAGTTTAGGTGGGGTGGGGTGTGTTTCATTAAAATGGGGGTTTAAAAATAAATTAGAGTGGGAGAGTCCGAAGGGATAAATAGATCAGGTCACCCATTGGTTGGATATCCCACTTAGGATAGGGTCATTAAATGTGGGTCTTAAATAATGTGCTTTAGAGATAAGGTGCATTTAATTGGGTTACCCATTGGTCTTGTGCACTAATAAATGGTTGTCTAACAATTCAAAATTCAAAATGCACAAAATAAATATCAAAACCGTGTGACACCAACACAAGTAAAAATAATATTTTTCCCATTCAGTAAATAATCATTTAAAAATCATACTTTCAATTTTCTTTAAATAATAAAACATTATTAAATCCCAAAATTATGAAAATTTCGTGGCAGCATGTTTAAGAACCAAACATTACAAAAATAAATTCTACATTTAAATACAATCGTTTTGACTGTAAATTCGTCTAATTCCGATTTACCAGTCAAAAGTTATGAATTTTCAAAGTTAAACAAATCAAAGAAATCCTTAAATGGAAATTTCTCCAAATCACGAAATAAATAAAATAAATAACTTCTCACTACAAAATAAATCCTTTGAGTCAATAAAACACAAAGATCACCTTTAAAATAATTTCCTCATTTTCACGTATTATTGTAAATCAAATAATATTTTCATCTAAATTTAAAAAGAAATGCCCAATCAAAAACTCTCAAAAAATCAATTTATTAAAATGGGGAAAATTGCGGGTATTATTACACGAGAGCTCCATCACCTCATCACCATATTCGACCACCACCCACCCCAACTTAAGCAAGATCATAATCTCCATCATCAAGGGCAATAAACCAAGCTTAAGAGCTTCACAATCACCATTATCATCATCTTCAAGCTCTCCCTCTCAAGAGCTCCATACCAACATCAAGCCTTAAATCAAGAACCAAGAAGCAAGAACATCATCCTCTCCACCCCCTAAGCCACACGAAATTATCATCATCACCAAGCATCATTGACAAGTTCCATCACCATCGTCATCAACAACCTTACACGAGCTTCCCTCCATCATATCCTTTGGTTGCTAAGCTTCATAGCCATGGAAAATCAAGCACTCCTATGAATTCTCTCTCTATACCAAGTAAAGGGAATTAGGGGTTTCAAGCTTAAGGGTCTAGGATACAAGAAGAGCAAGCTAGGGCAAAGGAATCAAGCTAGGGCTTTTAGGTTTTCATCTCTCTATCTTCATTGAGATAAGAGGGTTGTATTACCTTTATTTAGGACCTAATTTCTATGTTGTTTATAGTGGTGACTAAGGGTAGAAGGATATGGGTACTAATGAACCTTAGGGTAGATAACATTGATAATAAGTAAGTAAAGAATAAAGGAAATGAACTTAAAGATGTATGAATGAACTTATGAGTATATGATATGTGTGTTGGTAGTGTTTGAATGATAAGGTTTGTATTTGATGTGTATATTGGTATGAAGTATTTGAATGAACTTATATTTGTATTTGAATGAACTTAAAGATGTATGAATGAACTTATATTTGTATTTGAATGAACTTATGAGTATATGATGATGTATGAGATAGTGTGTGATTGTTATGAAAGTGATTTGTAATGATTGAAGTCAAAGGATTATTTTTAATAAAAGAAGGAAACCCATTTTTAATATGTTCATGAATATATGCGTTTATGATGATGTTGGCGATTAGTCGAAAGGCCTTAGGCATAGATGAGCCAACCAAAGTGGAATTGAGAGAATTAGAATGTATTAAGATTAATATAAAATGTTAAGCAAGAATGTGAGACTAGCTAATAAGCAAGAGGATAGAAGAGAATGTAAGGATCGATAATATGAAAATGATACTAAGAAAAGTAACAATAAAAAGGGAAAGAGAATTGAAAATAAAAAGTGAGAAAAGAATAAGTAAGTAAAGAAATGGAAATAAAACTTAAAAAGAAAAGGAAGGATGATAAAACATAACTCGGACGACCCATGTGCTCCGAGAATAATTAAAACACAACCCTGACGGCCTATGTGCTCGGGGGATAAGATTAATAGCACAACTCGGACGACACATGTGCTCCGAGGATAACTAAAACACAACCCTGACGGCTCATGTGCTCGGGGAATAAGATTAAAACACAACTCGGACGACCCATGTGCTCCGAGAATAATAAAACACCACCTGGACGGCCCATGTGCTCCAGGGATAAGAAAACACAACTCGGACGACCCATGTGCTCTGAGGATAATTAAACTCAACCTGGACGGCCCATGTGCTCCAAGGTCGAGAAGGGAAATTTAAGCAGGAGATAAGTAAAGAGGTTAAGTAAGAAATAAACTCATTTTGAATATATTAAGAAGGCTATGTTTGTTGTGTGTTAATGATAAGTTAGGCTTAGTTGTCACTATGACTTCTTAGAAGTTATTTCCTAAGTTCTGTGTAATGCTACCTGTAACATCCTCATTTTTATTAATCTAATAAGTATATTTATGAATATCTTATTTACATATGAAAAATGATTTTTCAACTATTTTCTTAGTATGTATGTGTAGGTATAAGTGTTTGAAAACGTTTTTCTAGTATATGTATATATCTGTATAAATATATCCTTACGTAGGTATTAGCATTTGTAATTATATTCTTGAATATGTGAATGTATGTGTGAGTATTTGCATGTGTATGCCTATAAGTATATATATGTCTAGGCTGAGTTAGGATATATAAATATATATATATATGTATGTATGTGTGTACTTGTGTGTGTATTCCTCGGTGTTAGTGATTGTGCTTGTTTCTTTGTGTACGTGTGTATTCGTTTCGTGATCGCATCGTTAGGTTTGGTTAGGAATGTATTCTAGAGTCGTTAGTTATAGTCGAAGGGTAATTGGTTTAGGTTTAGATTGGCGTGGTCGCGATCGTGCAAGTAGGGTTTGTGTAAGCCCGGGGCTTGGAGTGTGCAATAGCCCATATAAGTGTCGTTTAGTGCTTCGACCCTGATAGAGTGAGTGGATTAAGGATCCTAGGATAGAGCCTTGAGCATAAGGATAGGCCCTAGTGTCTATGTTCAGGGAATCCCTTCGAACTCACGCTTCGATTGAGTTCCGGAGTTTAATAGATGTGCGAGGCATTCGAGACCAATTCGACCCTATTGGTTATGCCTCGAGAGTGAATGGTATTAGGGTTAAGTGGTTATAGGGTTTGTCTTAGATCGATCGGGTTAGATCGAGTGTTTAAGAATAGGTTGAGTCTAGAATTCGATCGTTAGTTCGTTTCGTTTATCCGTGATTGTGATTTGTGTGTTTGTTGTTATTAATTGATGATTGTGATGTTTGCGTGTGTGTTTAGAGGTGTTTAGAAAGTGCTTAGATAGTGAAATTATGATGGGGTAAGTTAGTGTGCATTAGGAGTGGCTTAGAACCCTTAGAATGCTCTAAAGAAAGGAAAAAGTAGTGCATTAATCGATTAATGGGTCTGTTAATCAATTAATTTTTGAGCATCATTCAGGCACTAATCGATTAAGGCTTAGCTTAATCGATTAGATTTATGTGCACATTCAGGCATTAATCGATTAACTCATGTGTTAATCGATTAATCCTTTGTAAACACTGGGAGTTAATCGATTAACCACTGTCAAACCAGAAATAAAACACGATTTTCAAAGTGTTTCCCTCATTTGTTTCTCTTCCCTTACGCGAGCTTCTCTTCTTTCTTCTCCAATCCTTCTCAATCACCAAATAACTCCAATCCATCAACCCATAATCATTCCCCATCAACTCCCCATCATTCTCTATCAACAAAAACCCCAATTTCCTCTCTTTCTCTCAAATCCCCAATTTCCCCCTCAAAACCCTAACTCCCTTAATCCTTCTCATATTTGGGCAATCACCAAGGGGAGCTAGAAATTGGTCATGGAGCAAGGGATTAGAGGCTTTGGAAATTGAGTCCAAGGGCTTGGTGGAGCACACACACACACCCTTTCCTTCTCCTCTTCTCTTCAAAAGGTAAGGGGGGATTCTTTCCACACTTTGAGTTAGAGATAGTTAGAATTTATAATAGGATTTGAGATTAGTAATTAAATTAAAGTGTGGTAGTAAATAGTATAGACTTAGGTTTAATTAATTGTGATTAATTTAGTTTTAATTGATTTTAGGAATAATGTAAATGTTTATATTAACTATTTGTGGATTGTTAAAGTAGGAAGTGATGAACATTAGGGAGATGACTTAAATTCTAGTCCCTGAGACATACCTGAGTATGTCGACTGATTGACTGGTTGACTTCTGACTTGTTGATTGTTATTGAGCGTTAAATGTTTATAATTGTGACTAAGTGTTTTAATGGCTTAATTGTGAAATTGAAAAGGGAATGTAAATGAATTGGAATATATTGTTTTAAAGGAATGAAGAGAAGGGAAAGTGGAAATGGTTATAGTATTGGAATTGAATAGCGGGAATTTAACTCAAGTGTGAAAGTGAATGTTGTAGAGAATTGATTAGGTTGTGTGATAGAAGGTTAAGATTAATAGAGATTAAAATAATTATTAGGTCTATTTGGAGAAAAGGAATAGGATAAGTATTTGTTTAATAATTAAATAAGTCTTAGTATTATTGTTGTTGTTGTTGTTGTTAGTATTATTCTAGAATGTTCTTAGGATATTATGATTGTGACAAGTGTATGGTCATTAAGAGTTTTAGGGTTTGAGTATTTACTATATAAAGAATGTACGCTCTTTCATTATTATGAATGAAAAATGAATCAAGTTTTTTAGTTTTTATTTGTTATTTTTCCTCTTCTCTGGAGATTGACCATCTCGAATCTCGGTCCCTATCCTTGGTAGGATTCTTCTTCCTATCAAATGGTGCTTTCATTGGCTTACCAACCTCCCACCATGGATCCTCACCACCAACCACCCTCCTCCCACCTTCAGCCACCGTATGACATTTGTTACACTTCTTGTCTGCCACAATTTGTAACATCCTGAAAAATTAATATTAAATATAATAACTTTAGATATATATATATATATATATATATAGTATATAATGATTTATTTAGGGATAGGATTAAGCCGTAGAAATTGTATAAGGGTAGTGAGATGATAGGAAGCATGGGCCGACCTAGTATGTGAGTATTGGACCTCGGACCGATCCCGGCCGAGCTAAATGGGGTCAGACGCGGAATCTGTGTCAAGCTCGGATTAGCCGACCTCTGCGCCCCTCACATTATTATCCAAGAAGGAAGCTCGGACTACTATTGTTCCTCTAGATCGAGCCGACATATCCTAGCTTCTCTGTGACAGCTCATGTTGAGCTATTGGCCCATTGGGTTTCGCACCGTCCGTACGGTGTACTATCATTCACTTTATGTCACTATCATTGCTTTATGTCCTTTTCAAGTCACTATTCATGGCTTCCTCTAGAAGCCAATGAATCCTATCCACATGTTTTGACTTCTCAAAGAAGCCTCCAATGAGAACCACACAAAAATTTCCCCTAAATGAATAAAGGAAAATTCAAATGCACAACACATAACACTTCTCACTCTTATTCTCTTTCTCCTCCAAATCTCTCTCATTTTCTTCTCTGAAGTTCCAGCAACCCACAAACCCCAACATACTTTCTTTCTTTCTCTCTCCTCACTTACGAACATCTCCCTCTCTTCCACCAAGTTCTACCAACCGGAAACCCTCCTTCTTGCCGTTCTTCTTCCCGTTTCGGACGTTCCTGGACCGTCGTGGCATTCGTGTGCAGCTTGGAGGAAAGGATTCAAGGGTGTGAAGCTCACAAGGTCAAGCATCAAGGAAAGCCATTCTGAAACTCTCAACTCTTATCTCTCACGGTTTGAGGTAAGGAGTGAGTGTTACCTCTACTTGAGTTTGGGTTTATAGGGTGTTCATAAAGGGTACTAAGAGTGGGTGTTAGATTAGGGAATGGATATAGGTTAATGTTAGAAAGGAAATGGTAAAAAGGGTAAAGGGAACTAATGAATGAACTAGAAACATGGATTTTAAGTGAAGAGGGAACATTAATTTCGGTTATACGTTATATTTTACATGATGGATTGGTAAAATGATTTATTCATATTGTTGTTGTGGTATAAGTGTTTATGAACTTTGATATTCACTATTTATATCTGTGGCCGAGCTAAGAGAGGGTGAGAATAGGAAGTGAGAAAATGGTAATCAGGGAGAAACGGAGATAAATTAATAAGTTAGATAATGAGAAAGGTTAATGGAAAAGACAAGAGGAGTTAAATAGATGTTGAGCCGAGAGAGGCCGAGCTAAAAAGATGGTTAAAAAGGACTAAGAGGAAATAAAGGGTAATGGTTGTGTGATCGGGTCATAGCAGACGCGTACTGGGTGCGTGCATTGATCGCGTCAGACGCATACTGGGTATGCGCAACTGTAAGACGGGTACTGGGTACTCGCAGTTATGATTCACACAAGGTTCCGAGCACGGAATCGGTGGGATATGTTCCTGGTCATAGCAGACGCGTACTGGGTGCGTGCATTGATCGCGTAAGATGCCGAGTTGCGCCGCTGTAAGACGAGTATTGGGTGCTCGCAGTTATGGACACTCCTTACTCCATAGAATGATCGGCGGCAGTGCTCCTGGTCATAGAAGACGCGTACTGGGTGTGTGCATTGATCACGTCAGACGCATACTGGGTATGTGCAGATGTAAGACGGGTACTGGGTACTCGCAGTTATGGACCCACCGATATCCGACCTTAAATGGTGTAAGACATGCACTGGGTGTATGCATCCGAGAAGAGTAAAAGATTATAAACTATGTAAAAGTGGAATAATGAGTAATGAATCCGAGATGGAGATGGTTTACCGAGGAAAGAGAATAGTGGTCGAGAATCCGAGGGTAAGAATTAAGGAAAGAGTATAAGGGGAATTAATTAGATGAACCGAGGTGTAACTAATAGGTAGTGGATAACTGGATAATGATGTAAGCCGAGCTAATTGATATTGTATGATGCAAACCGAGCTAAATAATGATGTATGCATGTGATATATGGTTTGGTTATTTGTTATTTATGTGCTAATTGACTACTTGTGTTTGGCTTGGTAGTTCGGTATGTCATGTTAGAAACTGCTTACTTAAGTTCTGTGTAATGCTCACCTCCTTACCATTTTTCAGGTACTGAGCCCGAGCAGACGCAGTCCCCGGCCAAGCAGGTTCACTCTCCCTCACAGGGAGAGTAAGTCTTTAGAGTCGGAAAATGTGTTTTGTATGAGTCTCGGTCAGTTGGCCGAGCTAAAATACTTTTGTATTTTTGGGATTAATGATCTCGGTGTAGCTATGTTTCTTAACTCTTGATTAATGATGTATGAAGTCTTCCGCTTTATAACTCTGATGTTTTTGTATTAATGAAAGGAAATCTTATTTTGGCAATTATCATTTTCGCTTCAAAAGAAATTTTTTTTTAAAGCTTAATCGTCGGGTTTAAGGGTAATTATTATATAGGGTGTTACACAATTCAACCATTTCCTCCCACCAAACCTATCACATGAAGACTTAATGGAAAACTATCATTACAGATCCTACTATCTTCACCACCACCACCTCCATTCTCAACCACTCCGACCGCCACCTCAGCCACCACCATTTCTCAACCTTATTCTCCACCCTTTCACTCATCTTTACAGCTTTATCCACATCCACAACCATCTCAATTTTCTTCCTTTCCATGGTGGCCAACACCAGATCCACCACCACATCACCTTCCAATAGCCGATCACACTCCGGTCAAAAATACTTTCTCTGATATTAGAGGGCTTCTTCTCAAGATGCAAGAAGATCTGAAGGTCAGCAAAGAAATCATTGAAACACAAAAACAAACAACCCCATCACCACCAGATCTGAAATGGAGTTCACCGCCGATCACTACCACATCACTGGAATCACAACCTCCGACCCGATCTCCGCCATTGTTACCGTCGCAAGCTCCGTCATCATCTCAACCGCTGTGGAAACCTCCTCCTCCTCCACCGGGTTTAACTTCCGACGCGAAAAGGGAGAACGAGATTCCGTTACTCAACCGTGCTCGGTCGGGGAGACCACCACCGCCGACACGAGCACCGCCATGGCGACCATCGTCTCCGTCGTTGGACTTCGCATCCGACAAGAACAAATAGAGAGAGGATGAGAACACCATGCCCAGTCACCAACCACTGTCGTCGTCGCCGCCGGACATAGCCGCCATCGAGAGAGAGGAGCGCGAGGAAGAATACCCAGGAGAGAAATGGGTATATAATCCTTCATTGAATATTGTGGAGAATATGTGGAAGGAAAAAGGAATTAATTTTATATCTGGAAAAACATTTGAAAAAGAGAAGAATGAAAATTTGAGAGAGGAATCAGAGGATGTGCAGAGTTTTGATAGTTTTACCTCTATGGAATGGAAAAAAGGACATGTTTGTTTACTGGACTTCAAGGCTAGTTCATTGAGCACTAAGCTATTTCCATTCCACGAGGAGTCCACAGTTGGCAAGATTCCCTTTTTAAGTCAAACATAAACTCAATATAGCTTGGCCCTCTATGCAAAATTTCCCTCATGCAACTCCACAGCATCTTGTGGACAAAACCGAAGTGGGACAAGTGATGCCTAATAGAAATACTGCAGCACCCCTTTTGAAGGAATTTATTGGTTTCACATCAAAACACAAAGAATTGGTATATGAAAATGATCAAATTATACTCTGGTCTGATATAATTCTCTTTCAGTCCACGGACTTGTTCAACCTTGAGGACAAGGTTGATTTTGAAGGTGTAACACCCTATATAATAATTACCCTTAAACCCGAAGATTAAGATTTAAAATCTCTTTTGAAGCGAATATGATAATTGACAAGATAAGGTTTCCTTTCATTAACACCAAAAACATCAGAGTTATAAAGCGGAAGATTTCATACATCAACAATTAAACGAGAAACAACATAGTTACACCGAGTTCAACATCCAAAATGCAAAACAGTGTTTTAGCTCGGCCAACTGGCCGAGACCCATCTAGGCTATCCGACTCTGATGACTTACTCTCCCTGTGAGGGAGAATGAACCTGCTCGGCCGGGGACTGCGTCTGCTCGGGCTCAGTACCTGCAAAATGGTAAGGAGGTGAGCATTACACAGAACTTAAATAAGCAGTTTCTAACATGACATACCGAACTAACAAGCCAAACACAAGTAGTCAATTAGCACATATATAACAAGTAATCAAACCATATATCACATGCATACATCATCATTTAGCTCGGTTCACATTATTACTCAGTATCCATTACCTAATAGTTATACCTCGACGCAAACTACTTACTTCCCTTATACCCTTTTCTTAATTCTTACACTCAGCTTCTTGGCCACTATTCTCTTACCTCGGTAAACCATCTCTACCTCGGTTCATTACTCATTATTTCACGTTTACATAGCTTATAATCTTTCACTCTTCTCGGATGCATACACCCAGTGCATGTCTTACACCATTTAGGTCGGATATCGGAGTGTCCATAACTGCGAGTACCCAGTACCCGTCTTACAGCTGCACATACCCGGTATGCATCTGACGCGATCAATGCACGCACCCAGTACGCGTCTTCTATGACCAGGAGCACTACCGCCGATCATTGTAGGAGAGTCCATAACTGCGAGCACCCAGTACCCGTCTTACAGCGGCGCATCTCGGCGTCTTACGCGATCAATGCACGCACCCAGTACGCGTCTACTATGACCAGGACCACATCCCACCGGTTCCGTGCTCGGAACCTTGTGTGAATCATAACTGCAAGTACCCAGTACCCGTCTTACAGCTGCACATACCCCGTATGCGTCTGACGCGATCAATGCACGCACCCAGTACGCGTCTTCTATGACCCGATCCCACAACGATTTCTCTTTAATTCCTCTTATCTTTTTAACCATCTCTTTTAGTTCGGCCTATCTCGGCTCAACCCTTTAATTTATTCCTCTTTACATTAATCTCATTATTTTCTTAGCCCGGCCTCTCTCGGCTCCGCCCTCTACCTATTCCCTTCTTCCATGAGTCACCCTCTCATCTATTCCTTTTATTTATTCTCTTATATTCTCCCTATCTAAACACACCTCGGACCCACATTCACTCTCTCGTAGCTCGGCCACAAACATAACCGCAAATATTCCCAACTTATAAACATCTACACAATGAATATCAAAGCTCATAAACACTTATACCATAACAACAATATGAATAAAGCATTTAACCAATCCATCATGTAAATATAAGCATATAACCGAAAAAAATAAATGTTCCCTCTTCACCAAAAATTCATGTTTCTAGTTCATTCATTAGTTCCTTTTACCCTATTTACCTTTTCTTTCTAGCATTAACCTATATCCATTTCCTAATCTAACACCCACTCTTAGCACCCTTTTTGAACATACTAGAAACCCAAACTCAAGTAGAGGTAACACTCACTCCTTACCTCAAACCGTGTGAGATAAGAGTTGAGAGTTGAGAATGGCTTTCCTTGATGCTTGACCTTGTGAGCTTAGAACCTCTTGGATCCTTTCCTCTTTGCTGCCAACACCACCACGACTGTCCAGGGGCGTCCGAAACGGAAAGAGAACAGAGAGAGGGAGGGTCTCCAACCGGTAGAACTAATAGTAGACAAGGATGAAGGAAAATCGTACGAGACCATCGGATCTTAGCAATTATTGGTACGAGACCATCGTACGAGACGTTAGCAAACTCGGCCCCGAAATCGTACGATACCATCGGATCCTTTAGTGAAGTCGGGTTCATCCTTGTCTCCTCCTCTTTCTAGTAGCTTCTGGAGTTCTAGGTCGGCAGCCTGCCTTTCCTTGATGAAACCCACAAAATCATTGGTTACTTGCAGCATTTCCAGCACAACACTATTTTCCTTCTTCTGTATGCCGAGGTTAAGATCGCTAAACTCTTGCATTAACTGCATCTCTCGAACCATCATATTGCTCAGATGAAGGCTTTTCCTGCTTAGGGCGTCTGCCACAACGTTGGCTTTTCCGGGATGATAGTGCAAGTTGAAATCGTAATCTTTCAAAAATTCCACCCATCTGCATTGTCTCATGTTCAGTTCCTTCTGGTCGAACAGGTAGCCGAGACTCTTGTGGTCACTGAACACCTCGAATTTCGTGCCATACAGGTAGTGTCTCCAAATCTTAAGGGCGAACACCACAGCTGCCAATTCGAGATCATGCGTGGGGTAATTCTATTCGTGTTGCCGAAGCTGTCTAGAGGCATAAGCCACCACTTTTCCTTGTTGCATCAACACACAGCCGAGACCCTGCTTGGAGGCGTCACAAAACACGTCAAAGGCTTTGGTCGGATCGGGCAAAATCAACACGGGCGAACTCGTCAACCTTTTCTTTAACTCTTGAAAGCTCTGTTCGCACTCCTCGGACCATTGGTAAGGTGTATCCTTCCTGGTTAACGAAGTCAACGGTAGGGCCAGTTTAGAAAATCCTTCAATGAATCTCCTGTAGTACCCTGCAAGACCGAGGAAACTCCTGATCTCGGTTACCGAGTTGGGTCTCTCCCACTTAAGTACCGCTTCCACCTTGGAGGGATCAACTGCCACACCGTGCTCGGATATCACATGTCCGAGGAAATGAACCTCTTTGAGCCAAAAACTGCACTTAGAAAGCTTGGCGTAGAGTTCCTTGTCCTTCAAGACCTGCAACACCGTTCTCAGATGCTTCTCATGCTCACCCGGACTTCTGGAGTAGATAAGGATATCGTCTATGAAGACTATCACAAACGAGTCCAAATAAGGTCGGAAGATTCTATTCATGTAGTCCATAAAGATGGCAGGGGCGTTGGTAAGTCCGAAGGGCATAACCACATACTCAAAATGCCCATACCTGGTCCTGAAGGCTGTTTTCGGAATGTCTTCTTCTCGGACACGGATCTGGTGGTATCCAGATCGGAGGTCTATCTTGGAGAATACCGACGCTCCCTTGAGTTGGTCCAATAAGTCATCAATCCGAGGAAGGGGATATTTGTTCTTCACCGTTACCGCGTTTAGCTTCCGATAATCAGTGCACATCCTGAGGTTACCATCTTTCTTTTTAACAAACAAAATCGGAGCTCCCCAAGGTGATATGCTCGGTCTGATTAGCTTTTTGGCCAAAATTTCTTCCAGTTGTTTCTTAATCTCTTCTAGCTCGGGAGGTGCCATTCGGTATGGAGCAATTGAGATCGGGCCAGTTCCCGGAATAAGGTCTATACCGAACTCTACTTCTCTTCTCGGCGGTAAGCCAGGCATTTCGTCCGAGAAAACCTCTGGGAATTCTCCGACTACAGGAATTCGGTTTAAGGTCGGTTCCTCTGTTGCCTCTAACTTTGCAACAGAAGGACCACTGAAGATGACAGTTTTCTCTCGGCAGTCGAGCAGGACATGGTGTTGGGACATCCAGTCCATACCGAGGATAATATCTAACTTAGTCAGGGATAAGCAAATTAGATTGACCTTAAACTCTCGGCCTAATACCTGAATAGGACACTCTAGACACATTTGGGAAGTAATTACAAAGGAATTGGTTGGGGTAGAAATGGATAATTTGTAAGGCATTTCTACTGGGGATAGTTTTAGCTTGTTCTTACAATCAAGGGAAATGAAAGAATGTGTGGCTCCACAATCAAATAGCACAGCACATGGAATGCTGTTTACTTGACAAGTACCTCGGATCAGCTCGTCAGCATCGGTCACTTCTTCACCATCCATAGTGTAAACTTTGCCTCTCTGCATTGGTCGGTTAACACCAGTCTGATGAGCCTTGGTCACATTGACCTCTTCTTTCACAATGTTCTCGGTACACCGAGCTGCAAAATGACCAGGTTTACCATAGCGAAAACAGGATCCTCTTGCTCTGCTCGGATCCAAACTCCAGCATTCACCCTTGTGCTGCTTCCCACAATGTTGGCATATCGGATAGGGGCCAGGGACAACCACCATCTGACCACCACTCCTTGGAGCTGCTGAAATTCTGGAGCTCGGATTCACATAGGGAGAAGATCTCTGAACAACTCCTTTTCCTCTGATCGGACCCACTGCTTTCAGTGCCGACCTGCTCCGCTTTCCGTCGGCTTTCCTCTTGAGCCCCTTCTCATAGGTGCTAGCCATGTTTACCAGCTGCGAGAGATTGGCCACATTATGGTATTCGAAAGCGAGCCGAATATCATCACGGAGACCAGACTCAAACTTGATGCACTTGGTACGCTCATCGGCATCTCGGTAGCTTCCAGAATAACGGATCAAATCCTTGAACTGAGCGGCATATTCCCCGACATTCAAGTTCCTCTGTTCCAGCTTGAGAAAAGCGAGCTCCTTCTCTCTCCTGACATCTTCGGGAAAATACTTTCCGAGAAATCGAGCTCGGAACAAATCCCAAGTAATGGCTTCATTAGCCGCTTCCAGCCCACGGCTCTGCTGCTCCCACCAGTGCTCGGCTTCACTAGCCAGCACAAACTCGGCCAACCTCACCCTGTACTCATAGGGTGGTTGCAGAGATCGGAAAATCTTCTCAATGTCCAGGAGCCATCTCTGAGCTCCATCAGGATTGTAACCCCCTTCAAACCGAGGTGGTTCATTCTTCTGAAATCGGCTTATCCAGTCGATCTCGACCGGAGCCGGGGGTGGAGGTTGTAGGGCTGCAGCTGCAGCTGCTGTGGCTGCGGCGATGTTCTGAGCAAAATTCTCAGCCTGGTTCTGCTGAGCTTGTGCTTGGTTCTGCTGCAGTTGGACCAGAGTCTCCAACACAGTAGCAATTCGATCGTTATCAACTCTTCTCCCAGCCATACTGCTTGATTATGGAGAAAAAGCCAATTAACCATCGATTAATCAAATAAATCTATATGTATATATATATATATATGTCTAAATCTATAAGTCCTATAAGCTAACTTAGACTCTAGACTTACTTAATTGTTACTCCCTTGGTGAGTAACCACTGGAGTCCTTTGCAACTCCAATAGGCCGAGGAGAAACTGCTCTGATACCAAAAATGTAATAATTACCCTTAAACCCGAAGATTAAGATTTAAAATCTCTTTTGAAGCGAATATGATAATTGACAAGATAAGGTTTCCTTTCATTAACACCAAAAACATCATAGTTATAAAGAGGAAGATTTCATACATCAACAATTAAACGTGAAACAACATAGTTACACCGAGTTCAAAATCCAAAATGCAAAACAGTGTTTTAGCTCGGCCAACTGGCCGAGACCCATCTAGGCTATCCGACTCTAATGACTTACTCTCCTTGTGAGGGAGAATGAACATGCTCGGCCGGGGACTGCGTCTGCTCGGGCTCAGTACCTGAAAAATGGTAAGGAGGTGAGCATTACACAGAACTTAAATAAGCAGTTTCTAACATGACATACCGAACTACCAAGCCAAACACAAGTAGTCAATTAGCACATATATAACAAGTAATCAAACCATATATCACATGCATACATCATCATTTAGCTCGGTTCACATTATTACTCAGTATCCATTACCTAATAGTTATACCTCGACGCAAACTACTAATTTTCCTTATACCCTTTTCTTAATTCTTACACTCAGCTTCTCGGCCACTATTCTCTTACCTCGGTAAACCATCTCTACCTCGGATTCATTACTCATTATTTCACGTTTACAGAGCTTATAATCTTTTACTCTTCTCGGATGCATACACCCAGTGCATGTCTTACACCATTTAGGTCGGATATCGGAGTATCCATAACTGCGAGTACCCAGTACCCGTCTTACAGCGGCACATACCCGGTATGCGTCTTACGCGATCAATGCACGCGCCCAGTACGCGTCTACTATGACCAGGACCACATCCCACCGGTTCCGTGCTCGGAACCTTGTGTGAATCATAACTGTGAGTACCCAGTACCCGTCTTACAGCTGCACATACCCCGTATGCGTCTGACGCGATCAATGCACGCACCCAGTACGCGTCTTCTATGACCCAATCCCACAACCATTTCTCTTTAATTCCTCTTATCTTTTTAACCATCTCTTTTAGTTCGACCTATCTCGGCTCAACCCTTTAATTTATTCCTCTTTACATTAATCTCATTATTTTCTTAGCTCGGCCTTTCTCGGCTCCGCCCTCTACCTATTCCCTTCTTCCATGAGTCACCCTCTCATCTATTCCTTTTATTTATTCTCTTATATTCTCCCTATCTAAACACACCTTAGACCCACATTCACTCTCTCGTAGCTCGGCCACAGACATAACCACAAATATTCCCAACTTATAAACATCTACACAATGAATATCAAAGCTCATAAACACTTATACCACAACAACAATATGAATAAAGCATTTAACCAATCCATCATGTAAATATAAGCATATAACCGAAAAAAATAAATGTTCCCTCTTCACCAAAAATTCATGTTTCTAGTTCATTCATTAGTTCCTTTTACCCTTTTTACCTTTCCTTTCTAGCATTAACCTATATCCATTTCCTAATCTAACACCCACTCTTAGCACCCTTTATGAACATACTAGAAACCCAAACTCAAGTAGAGGTAACACTCACTCCTTACCTCAAACCGTGTGAGATAAGAGTTGAGAGTTGAGAATGGCTTTTCTTGATGCTTGACCTTGTGATCTTAGAACCTCTTGGATCCTTTCCTCTTTGCTGCCACCACCACCACGACTGTCCAGGGGCGTCCGAAACGGAAAGAGAACAGAGAGAGGGAGGGTCTCCAACCGGTAGAACTGGGTGGAGGAGAAGAAGAGATGTTTGTGAGTGAGGAGAGGGAAAGAAGAAAGTATGTTGGTGCTGGATTTCAGAGAAAATGGGGGAGAGAGACGAAGGAGAAAGAGAGTGGGAATGCAAAGTGTGTTATGTTGTGTATTGGCTTCACTTTTATTATTTTAGGAAGATTATTTGTGTGGCTCTCATTGGAGGCTTCTATGAGAAGTCAAAACATGTGGATAGGATTCATTGGCTTCTAGAGGAAGCCATGAATAGTGACTTGAAAAGGACATAAAGCAATGATAGTGACATAAAGTGAATGATAGTACGGATGGTGCGAAACCCAATGGGCCAACAGCTCAACATGAGCTGTTACGGAGGAGCAAGGAGGTGTCGGCTCGGTATAGAGAGATAGCAGTAGTCCAAGATTCCTTCTCAGATACTAATGTGAGGTGCGCTGAGGTCGGTTGATCCGATCTTGACAGCAGGTTCCGCGTCTGACCCCATTTAGCTCGGCCGTGATCGGTCCGAGGTCCTACATCTACATACTAGGTCGGCCCATGTTTCCTATTACCTCACTACCCTTATACCATTTCTACGGCTTAATCCTATCCTTAAATAAATATTTATATTATTTTATAAATTTATTATATTACTATTAATTTCTAGGATGTTACAGAAGGGGTAGGTAATGATAGAAGGTTAAGATTAATAGAGATTAAAATAATTATTAGGTCTATTTGGAGAAAAGGAATAGGATAAGTATTTGTTTAATAATTAAATAAGTCTTAGTATTATTATTGTTGTTGTTGTTGTTAGTATTATTCTAGAATGTTCTTAGGATATATGATTGTGACAAGTGTATGGTCATTAAGAGTTTTAGGGTTTGAGTATTTACTATATAAAGAATGTACTCTCTTTCATTATTATGAATGAAAAATGAATCAAGTTTTTTAGTTTTTATTTGTTATTTTTCCTCTTCTCTGGAGATTGACCATCTCGAATCTCGGTCCCTATCCTTGGTAGGATTCTTCTTCCTATCATTGTGTTTTGTTAATCCACCTCGATTTAGTTATTATTCTTAAGTTTTTATTATGAATTGTTTACTGTCCTTTTAATTCACTGTGTTGTGAAAGATCTCACCCTTAGTGGATAACAATTTAGGTACATGTTCAAGGAGCTTGGAGATCAGAGTGCACAGCGGAACAAGTGGGAAGAAAGGAAAATGATTTTTGTACATGTGTTCTATATTGTAATTGGGTGCCCCACATTTTGTAATTCAATGTTTTGTAAAAGTAAAGGTTTAAAGTTATCCGCTTTATTTTCAAACTCTGATTTATGTATTTTATTTAATGAAATAACTATTAAAGTTCCTTAATTATTTCCAAAACTTTTAAATTTTCGTATAGTTTTATATTATGAAAATTGGGGTGTTACACTACCCTTCTTGCTATTTTTATTATAGGTACAGAAGGAGTTTACACGAGTCTTGGCCGAGCAGAAGCACACTCCACTCTGTGGAGTGTGGGTATTTAGGGGTTTGACCACTTGTTGGTCTGGGAATGTATTTTGAGAACTCTATGTATATATTTAATTTCTCTTTTGGGATCTGATGAACTCCAAGGACTTACTCTTATTTTAGAAATGATGTAAATGATTATACCATGAAATGTTTTGCCCTGTTGGCATTCTGGTGATATAAAAAATGTATCATCACAGGTTTTCAGGAAAAATTATACATCTGGAAAAGTTCTTAAAACAAAGTAAACTCCGTCCAATTTTACGGAGATTTTCATAAGTACTAAAACTAACCAAGGACTTTCAAACAGTAATCAAGAGTTTTAAAAAGAAATTTTCAAATCACTAAATTACAATCGGAGTAATTAGTGTATTAATTAAGGTATGGTGTTACAGACCTCGGTTATCTAAGTGTTCCATAGTGTTTGGGTGTTTTCCTTACTTCCTCTTGACCTTAAATATAATATACTCTTCTGTTAAATGATATGGAAATAA
Source organism: Crotalaria pallida (assembly GCA_037953625.1). Taxonomy (NCBI): domain Eukaryota; kingdom Viridiplantae; phylum Streptophyta; class Magnoliopsida; order Fabales; family Fabaceae; genus Crotalaria; species Crotalaria pallida. The sequence goes on from CM075654.1 coordinate 23,804,767, forward strand.
TTTTTATTAAATTTGTTTAGGCTATGATACCATTACGGTTCGGGAGCCTTAATCCATCTTATCTTGGTAGTAGCTCATCCTCATTAGCTCATCCATAAGTGTTAATTTAGGGTCTAACCAGTTATAGAAGAGCTTAGATAGTGGAGGGCATAGACTGTGGAATTCTTTAGTGAAAAAAGGAGACTAAAGTTTGGATTTAATAGATTTGTGGAAAGGATCAGTTTCGCTGATATGTAAAGTTTAAGGATCAATCGAAAAAAAATCAAATGTTCATTATTGCCATTTAGAAAAGGCATATAATTGAGGAGATATTTGTACTCTTTTCCCAATTATTATTAATGTACATGAAACTGGTACTATGCGACAATTCTAATATTAGGAAAAGAATTTAGTTATTTATATAACTTTGCATTTTTAAATAGTAAACTTATACTCTATTATTGTAAAAACTGCAGCAGTTACTATTATTTTTCAAACAAAAATTATTAAACATACACATGTATATAAAATATTATTTAAATTAGTATGCCTACATTTTAGTCAAAGATAATCACAACCACAAAATGATAAAATACTTGCAAAACAAAATAAAACTCGCAACATAGAATAAACATACAGTCGTAAACAACAAAGAAAAATTCTAATGTACTCTTGACAATCTGTTGATTGCAGGACAAGGTTCCATACAAACACAAACACAGAAGACTAAAATGGAGACTGATCCAAATGTTCTCACGACTACATGTTTGTTTTTGCATTGCAAGATTCATAGAGGAGGCTTTGGAATAAATATCTAAAAGACCATGTCCAACATCATAGTACAATATGTGTACAGTTATTGAACCTCAGAAACAGCCTAATACTTTGTAAGAACCTAATATCAGGTCAAATGCCTAATACCATACCAACTATACACCTCTCAGCCAATGCTACACTATTTACATAGCCAATAGAAGCCTCAGACGATGTAACTCCTACAAGTTCTACATGAAAATGCCTTCTTAAAATTGTACAGAAGATTCTACCTTCATGGCAGAATATATATGGTGCTACAAACTGTGCATATAGTTAAAAATAACCAGATATTCGTCTATTACCTTCTGTAGAACTAAACTAAAATCTCTCAAATTACTAAAGTTTCAATTATCCGCACAATCCATTCATTGCAGCTCCTTCCCAACAGCTGAAGTCATGGATTGGAAGTTGGTAATGCACGGTGTGTCAACCGTGCCTGACCACTAACTGCTTCATGTATCCTACTGAATACTACATTGAGGGGAATACAAGCTACAACTGGACCCTTGAGCTTATCTACCGCTGCTTTTCTCTCTTCTGCTCGCCTCTGACCGGTTAGCGAGGACAGTTTCCTAATCTTCTTATTCAACAGCCCGGCTTTTTTAGCTTTGGAAGATTTTCTACGTGATATTCGTGACGAATTCTTTGAAGCTACTCTCCCAGTTATCGAGTTCGGCTTGGCCACGCAACAGATGTCACCAACTTCCAAGTCACATTCAATGCCACTCAACACTTTATCACAATGACCATCATCCAAAGCCTCAACTGTAAGAGGGTGTCCAATAAAGGCTTTTCCATTCACTTTACTCACAAGAGAAACCAACGGGACATGTTGTGGCCGGTAGCTGGATTTAACTTCTAGCTTAATATCATATAATGAATCATCAGAACAATAGTTTCTTCCAGGAGTATCTACCATTAGATATCTTGAGTTAGCAGCAAAGCGCGAATGGCGATAAGGAAGCGATCTCTGAGGTGAGAGAGATCCGTCAGGCAAAAGTTTTGCCTCTGCTGTCGTCCCTCTGATATGCTTGCTCAAGTCACGGAATCCATCTAGTTGACCTTTAGCAACAGGTTTGCACTTAACTTGAAAATTACAACTGTATGATGCATCGGGTGCACTCATGCTACTCCGATCAACTTTCTGAATAGTACCCTGAGTGAATCCATTTGAATTCTCTATACCTGCCAGATAAGCACTGGATTCATGATTCATGTCCACATGATTTCTCAAGACTTGTTTTCTATTTTTACTTGTATGTCTCAGATTCCTCTTTCCTTTTGACTGCCATTTTGAACTATCTTTCTCTGCTCCATTGCTAATGATATTGTACCCAACAGCTGAACTGGTGCAACCGGACTCATTTTGACCCCCATTTCTCAACAACAGAGCTTCAGATTGTCCACCGGGACAAGCTTGCTGTCCTAATGCACTAATTTCAGGCTTATGAGATGAACCAGTAAGTACAGGAGAGAAACCTGGTCGAAGTAATTACATCAGCACAAGGTAATTGTCGTAGTATGGCTAAACTGAATCAGCATAGAAGAAATCTTATTGAAATTGAACCTAATCTACTGTTTCAAAATGGGCAAAGAGAGTTTTATTAACAAAAAATTGAAAAATAAACAAAATGGGAACCAGTGAGCATGTAGCAACGATATGCAAATCTCTAGAAAAGAACAAATTAACATATTCAATTAACAAATTTATGCTTACTTTACATCTACATATCAAGTTATCAACAAAACAACTTCAAACAATAGTTTGTTACTTTGTATATTTTAATTAAATTTAAAAAATCAGCTTGCACTTATAATATAGGGCACATTGCAATAACCATGATAAACCAGATAATGCAGTTAACAATCTTCAATGGGGAAAGGGGGCAAGTAATAGAAATCAGAAAAGTGTGTTTCTGCTTCACAAGTAACATGAGAGCAACTTGCTCAAGTGCCAAATTAAAAGTCAAATATGTACTTCAAGATTTTCACTTCACAAAACCATGCTTCATTTTAGCTCATTTAACTGTCACGAGTACGTGTTTATTGCACCTCTTAAGGGATCCTCGTTTAATTTTCCAAGCACCATGTCCCGAGTGAGGCGGTTCAAAAACTTTTATCATATTTATACCTGTTTAAAGACCTAATTAAATCTATCATGAAACCAAAAAGATATAAAGATTAATATCAAATAAAAACTTTATCATATTTATACTTAGCATATTGGAAAAACAAAAGAAATAAAAATTAATATCATCAAGCAATAAGGGATGATAATGAGCTGCAAAGCAATTGGATGACAATCACAAGCATTACACATTGCACATGCCAAGAACACTCAAGATTTCAAATACTGTTAGCATACCTGGAGTGTGTTTCTCCTCCCCTAGAACTCCAACAAATGGCACATCAAATAATTTATGAGAAGAATCTCTGCCAACTAGCCCTGACATGCCAGAAGACCCATTTTCCATGACTTTGTGACTGATTTGGGAAGGATCACTATCATGGTCATGAACATTTAACGAAGTCCCATTCTCACAAGCAAGCTCAGTACTATCTGAATTGTGAGTTGCCAATGGAAAACTTTTTTTGGAGTCATTAGAATCTAATCCTGAAATCTTTCCATCAGGTATCTCACATGGTGGAGAATTGCTTGTACTGGGAATCTGGTCACAAATGACTGGAACTGACACCATTGCTGTACTCTCCAACACCTTTGTCAAAGGCCGGCGTCGATTTTTCCTTTTCAAAAATTCATGAACATTAGCCACTTGGGATCTCTTTCTTTTCATTGTTGAAGAAGAACAACCCTTCCCACCATTTACAGAAATTCCGTTCGACAGGCAGTTCCCTGTGGTTGAATTGCTAAGTGAAGCATTGATATGCTGAGCTATCTCAGTTGTACCAGTGCCATTGACCTGGACCTTTCCCTTTGAGACAACACCAATGCCCAGGTCCTCAAGTCCTCTCATTCGCTTGACTCCTTCAGTTCCATCATCTTCGGAATCATTAGGTGTTCTTCTCCTCCTTCCCTGCAAAGATTGCACCTTTAAAGAACCATTGCGATTTGGCTCTTCAAAAGATATACCAGATTGTGACAACTCGGGAGCTGAATTAGAATTGTCTTCAGAGTCATTCGCATCATCAGTCGCATCCTCATTACCGTGGCCAGAGTTAGACATGACTGGTAATTCTCCATCTGAGCCACCATGTTCACTGCCAGATTTATCTGATCCAGAGCACAAGTTTAATGGATCCTTGTCTAGGAGAGCACTTTCTAGCTCAAGAGCATGAAGAATGGCATCTTCTCTGCGAGCATACTTTACAGCCTTCTTGTTTGAACTGGCAGCAGACGCCTTTGCCTTCTCAATGCATTCATCATACTCACCACAACGAAAAGCTTTTACCCGCTTTGATTTTTCAAGATTATACCAATCCCTATATCACAAAGGAGTTTTTCCAAAATCAGACCTTATGCAAATATCAATAAACATTAATAACTCAATCAGCAAACACGTTCAAGAAGACAATTGAAGTGCACAGAGCCACAAACAGCTTACAGTTCTGAAAAGGAAAACTAAATCCAAATTATTGATGACAACAACCAAGAATATCCTATGCTCACCAAGAAAACCAGTTCCAATTACATTATTTGAGAAACATGAATCAGTTCTCCTCAATCCTAAGTTTCACACATGAGCGGAAAAAATGACATATATAAACCTCCACGGCCTCACTTTTAAAAGCTTGTAAATTTTAAATAGCAAATACCAACAGAATTCATTTTATGGGTTTAGAATGCTCCATGGCTCAAAGGCATCAAAACTTATTTATAATTCAAAAAGACAAAATAAGGGCATCCCCTGATAGAACATGAGCTAAGAATGGCCGAGAATCACTGATGCAAAGGAAACGATTGCAACCATTGTAGCTTCAATGATATAAAACAAAAACACCAAATCCTTAATATGAAGAAAGAAATTCAAAAAATGTTACCACAATATATTCATAACCTCGCATCTCATCAAAATTACTGAAGTTTGTCTTAATTTAAAACTTTGATGATCAAGCAGCCAGTATCATACAGCAGTACTATACAACCACATACCAATTTTCACTAAGGATGTGTTAGGAAAATATGAAAAAATGGGAGAAAATGATGTTGAAACAAAGACCATCACCAAAGCATCAAAAGCATAACTATACATGTTTCTCTCAAAATTCACTCCTCTTTTCCATTCCTTTGCTCTTCTTACTTATCAAACACTTCAAAACAAATTTTATGTAGGCATATCTACATGTCAAAATTTTGAACTATCAATTAAAAGAGATTTTTTACTTTCATAAAAAAAAAAAAAAAAACCACAAAAATGCACGAAACAAGTCAACAACAACTCATCCAGGATTCAAATGCAAATAAAAGTAAAACAAAATTATAGGTACAGGAAAAAAAAAAGTTGCAGAACAAGCACTTACACGCTTGCGTCCTCACGGCCTAAGAGCTTGACCGGAGTACCCGATCTCGGTGAAACCAAGCAACTCTCAGACAATTCATCCATACCCATTATCCGACCCGGCCACCACGACCCGTTTCGCCGCCGGACCCAAACCAACCCGCCCACCGTCGCATCTATGCTGTTAGACTCTCCAGAGCTACCCATTTCAAAGCAGCTCCACGCACACACCAAAAAAAAAAACACTCCTAACCTCAAAAAAAAATGAAAATCAATCAGAACCCATTATTGCAGGACTATTCAAGTTTACAAAAAATGATTCAAAGCTTCAATCTTTGCGCAAAATAACAGCACCCCTTTAAGCCTGAAACTGAAAACAGAGTGAAAAAAAGGTTAAAAATTGAGAATTTATTTATCTATAATGGTGCATGCAATAAAAAAATGGGTGGGAAAAAAAAAGCATCACTTAGGAGCACGGGTGCAAAGGGTTTATTGGGGAAAAAGATCTGATAGTGATAAAAAATAAAAAATAAAAAGATCTCTTTAATATTTGTGAATTTTTTGTGACATTTTTTTTTTTGTGATCTTTTAGTTTTGTTTGGTGTTTGGGTGCTGTGATTTCAACGGAGGTTGAAAGTCATCCGTGGCACACGGACACCAAAGGAAGAAGTGAAGTAGAGAGACCAGAAGGAGAGAGAGAAAGATTGCGGTTCTGAGTTCTGACCTGAAATGAGGAGAGAGAGCGAGAGAGCGAGCGTGTGCGCTCTTGTGAGTACTCTATTTGGATCCAAATGTAACTTTTGGAATCTTCATGCCATTCAAAGTTTTTTTTAATGAAAAAGCTAACAAATGTTTTAAAGTTTTTTTTTTATAAGCAACTTAAAATAGATAAAAAGTGTTAAAAAAATGCATTTTTTTATTCTCGAGAAAAAATAAATACTAACTTATGATTGTGTTTCCTCTTGAAGTAATTTTAACAAATGCCCTTGGATACTTGTTAACAAGACCTTTTCATATTTACAAAATTTATTGTTCCACAATTATGTCTTATTTCATGTGTTATTGTATTTGATTGGTTAATGATATCATTAATCAATCAAGTAAAGTACCACATAGAATGATATATAGTTGCGCTACAACATGTATTTGTCTCATCTTTTAAGTTATTTACTTCTCTTGAGGAAGTCAAGAAGGCCCTCTTTTTCATGGGTAGTTTTAAGGCTCCTGGTATTGATGGAATACATTCTTTGTTTTACAAGTCCCAATGGGACATTGTCTATCCTTCTCTTTTCAGCATGGTTAATTCGACTTTCGTTAATCCTTCTCTAATCAAGGATGTTAATGCTACTCTTATAACCCTCATTCCTAAAGTTCAGAATCCTACAAGAGTCTCTGAATTCAGGCCTATCTCTCTCTGCAATGTTAGCTACAAAGTCATCTCAAAAATTTTAGCTAACAGACTTCGTTCTGTTATGGATCACTTAGTCTTTCAAACTCTCTGTTATGGATCACTTAGTCTTTCAAACTCAGTGCAGCTTTGTACCTGGGAGACAAGGAATTGATAATGCCATTATTCTCCAGGAGATCATTCATTCTTTCAAATCTCTTAAAGGAAGAAAGGGTTATGTGGTGATCAAACTCGACCTTGAGAAAGCTTATGATAGAATCCGGTGGAGTTTTGTTAAAGAAACTCTTCGAACTATTGGGTTTGATCAGAACTTTATCAACCTAGTCATGACCTGTGTCTCCTCTACCTCGATGTTCATTAACTGGAATGGAGATCGCTCGGATACTTTCAATCCGTCTCGTGGCCTTAGACAGAGAGATCCTCTATCACCTTATCTTTTTGTTTTGTGTATGGATCGTCTTTCTCATCTTATTCAGGATGCTGTTGATTCCCTTGACCAGTGTGAAGTCATCAACAGTATCCTGGAGTCTTTTTGTTCTGCTTCAGGTCATAAGATTAGTCACAATAAATCTTCTATTTTCTTTTCTACGAATGCCTCTGACCCTTTGATATCTTCTATTAGTAACAAGTTGAACATTATAGCTACTAACGAGTCTGGTGCTTATCTTGGTATACCAATACATCAATCTCGTGTCACTGCTGCGTCTTTTTCTTTTCTTATTGATATAGTTAAAATGAAGCTTTCTAATTGGAAAATGAAAATTTTATCTATTGTAGGAAGGATTTCTCTCGCTCAATCTTGCATAATGAACCTTCCCAACTATGTCATGCAAACCAACTGTATTCCTAAATCGGTGTGCGATGAAATTGAGAAACTTTGCAGGAATTTCATTTGGGGGAGTAGTGTAACACCCGTATTTTTCCTCAATTATTTTCAGTAATTAAAAATAAAGTAGAAATTATTTATTGGATTTATTGAGTGAAATTTTAATTCCATTATTAAATTTAATTAGTATTTGATTTGATTTTCATGAATTTATTAAATTATGAATTTTTGTGTTTTTAATTATTTAAAAACCGTGGGAGTATATTATTTTTGTGGTGGACTCGGCCTGGCCGAGGTCCTTAAACCGCCTCGCCGAAGTCCTGAGGACCCATCAGGAGGCCTTCTGAGCGCTTGGCCGAGCTCAATGCTCAACGGCCGAACAGATGCCAGATACAGGCCGACCTCGTGTTCTCACTCAGTCCCGACATCCAGGTCCGACACCTCCCCAAGTCCGACATCTAGGACATGATGACGTCCCCCTACCTTATCCACAAGGACAGCTCACTACCTTATCCACAAGGACAGCTCACTACCTTATCCACAAGGACAGCTCATCCAACCTTATCCGCTCCTAGCTCAGTATAGGCTGGCCCTACTTGGGCCTAAAGCAAGCCCGTTAGGGCAACCAGCTCCCCCCTATAAGTAGCTCAGTACTACATGGGGCTCAGGTACGTCCTCTAACCCTAATTGCCATCCTCACACACCAGTGATTAGGGTTGCTTCTTGGCTCTTTCCTTTAGCCATCTGAGGACTTCCCCCAAACATCACAAATCAACCCTAGACAGAGGTACCTTTGAAGGTCATCTCCTACACCCTTGGAGGTCCTCACCGTCTAGGACATCACATTGGCGCCGTCTGTGGGAAAAGATAAACTTCAGCCCCACTCAGAAGATTTGACCATGTCTGAAGAAGAGCAGCCGGTCCAGAGAAGGAGGAGGGGGCGTCCAAGAAGGGTGTCGTCGACTGAGGACCTGCGCCTGCACCTGGAAGCCAACAGGGCAGCGAGGTCCTCACCACCACCCCCTCCACAGCCTCCTCCCCCGTCACCACCTCCTCCACCAGAGTTCACTCATACCCATAGTGGACCCTACACCATCCACACTGAAGACACCGCAAACCCAACCCAGCTTCCTGGTGGAGGTCGGCGCGTGCAGTTGCGCTCTGAGCTCGGAGAAACCAACACTGAACAGCACCGCCACCGCGGCGAGCGTGCTCACTCAGTCAGTACAACACACCGTTCAAACTCACGACAGTCTACGCTCTCACGGGATGCTGAACTCTTGTCTCTGATGAGAGAGCAAATGAGAATCGTAGAGCAACAAGGTAAGGCTATTGCAGATCTCCAACAAGTTGCTATGCAACGATTAGCTGAACGAGTTTCTGTCCAAGCTCCGGCCCCGAACGAGTTCCCTCCACCTCCCCCTCCCTCATCTCTTCCACCACAACACCCGTTAACTCCACAAACCTTTGCAACACCACACACGACTGTCACACAACTTACACCAACTCCCGACCAGCAACAACCTGAGCTGGACGATTCCCATCCTGGACATCCTTTCACCCCTGCCGTCATGGCCTATGAACCACCGCCCGGGTACCTAGGGCCCAGTAACATCCCCAGATATAATGGCCTCACTGACCCTCAGGAACATGTCCTTTCCTATGAAGGAGTCGTGAACTTTCACGGAGGAGGAGATCGGCTCAAATGCCGAGCTTTCTCTATGACCCTCCAGGCCCCAGTCCTTCGGTGGTATTCAACGCTTCCTAAAAACTCTGTCAACAACTGGGCGAAAATGAAGCGCGTCTTCCTCAACAGATACACTGCCAGCTGTGTGCAACCCAGATCGGACCACACGCTGGCGATAGTGACCCAGAAGCCAGATGAATCCTTACGTGCGTACTTGCACAGGTTTCACAGCGAGTCCAGTTCGGTCCCAAATCTGTCTCCCGAGGTGGCCGTCCTCCTTTTGACCCAGGGATTGGCCGAAGGAGGCTTCAAAGATTCACTTATTGGAAAGCCACCAAGGGACATGGCCAAACTGAGACAGAGATCAAACAAGTATATAAACCTCGAAGAATTCAGCAAGGGACAGTCGAGCAGATTGGAAAATGCTCAGGCCACCTCGCAGAATGCCCTGCCCCGAGGCCGTCCTTGGGGCAACAGGGATGAAAGAGGAGGAAGAGCAGATCAGGGAGACCGAGGCCGCTCTCAACAAGAGGACCACCGACATCCATACATCACCAAATATGACTCTTACACCCCCCTCACGGTCCTGAGGTCTCAGGTCTGGAGAGAGACCATGCAGACCGAACTGAGGAGTGTACCCCGCCCCCCCTTCCTCAGAAATCAAAACTATGTGAGAGACAAGTCCAAATACTGCAATTTTCATGACGGGTACGGCCACCATACCGACCAATGCACATGGCTTCGGGATGTCATTGAGGATATGGTAAGAAGAGGCAAGCTACAGCAGTATGTCCGAGAGGCAGTGGAAAGACGAGGTCGGAGAAGATCTCGCAGCCCGGACAATGATAAAGGAAAAGCTAAGGCCGACCCGTCCCTAGAGAAGAAGGAAGAGGAGCCACCACGGGTAAACATGGTTGTGGTTCAGGACCTCGATAAGTCGCCAGAAAACTTCCGAGTAGAAACCATCTCGGGAGGTTTCGCTGGCGGCGGTGAGTTGAGGGCGGGAAGAAAAAGGTACATCAACCAGGTTTTGGCAGTTCATCACAAACCCGTCCCCAAAAAGCCTTCTCGGGATATTCCCATCATCTTTTCCGACCAGGATATGGAAAACGTCATCCCAGATCAAAATGATCCTATGGTGATAACGGCGTTAATTGGCAATTTTGAGGTCGCCCGAGTCTTCGTTGACCAAGGGAGTTCGGCCGACATCCTCTTTCTGCATACCTTCCAAGCTTTGAATTTGAGGTCCGCCGACCTCGTAGGATTCGAAGGAAATCTCATTAGCTTCACAGGTGAGGCAATCCGCCCCCTAGGAGCCATTCATCTCCCGGTGACCCTAGGCAACCAGCCTTCGGCCCGAACGGAGATCATCAAGTTTTTAGTTGTTGACTCCGATTCCCCGTACAATGTAATATTGGGACGAACTTGCCTACAAGCTTTTCGGGCAGTAGTCTCAACAGTGCACTTGGCAATGAAGTTTGTCGGATCTGATGATAATGTGGTTTCGGTAAAAGCTGACCAAGTGAAGGCTCGGCTCTGCTACAATGCGAGCCTACGGGAAGGAAAAAAGAAGCAAAAAGAGTTCACCAATCCAACACTGTCCAAGGGAAGAGTCTTATTGGCCGAACTCCAGTCTGAACGAAACACCTATGAAGAACGGGTGGTAATTCCCCCCTTCACCTCTCTCCTGAGCAAAGATGTTATCGTGAATGATAAACCCCTCCGAAAAATCCAAGATGCAGTCAAAGGAGATCTTCTCTCTCTTTCAGTCCTCTCCTACTCCCTGCATGGGGAGAATTTGCTCTTTCATCTAGTTCTCACTAACCCCGCCCTTCACTCGGCACATCTCCGAATTGAGGGCCGAGGTGACTTTCTTGCCCATGTCTTCAGCCGAGCTTTCCAGACCCCCAAGCTCGAGTACTTCAAGATGGAAATGTCCTCACTTTTCAACATTACCAACAGTCTCGGCAGCCTTTCCTATCAGCCCACCTCGGAGGACCATAACGAGGAAATCCGACAAGACGCTCCTGGTCCGAAGAGGATAGCGATGAAAGAGCCAGCCAACCGCAACAAGAAAGCAAAGCAACCCGGGTCTTCTGAATCTGATCACCTATGAGGATCGGACATCGGCCCTAACGGCCAGAAAAGCGGGAACTGAGCCCGAGATCGATAACCCCCAACAAAGGCGTTCTAGAAACATACTCTGGGTAATTACCGAACTCAAGGATTCCCAAAAACTTCAAAACACTGAGAACCTGTTCAAATAGGTTTACCTCAGACATCTCAGCAGTCACCAGCACCCTCCCTGAGGATTTCAATTTTAACTTCCTTTTATTTTCAATTCCCTTCCTGCTAATTATCGTTCATGTCTTTAATTTTCATTGTGAGATATTCACCTTCCAAAAGAAAAAGCAATGTACTCATAATTTTATTCAATGAAAAGTACAAACTTGCTCATACTCAAGTGCCACAGTTTTATATACGTACGTACTAGCTTCTCATTTAGCACTAGCCCCCTAAATGTTGCATGGCGCTATGCACAGCCAACGTCTTCCAGATAAGATCGGCTCATATGCACAGTTTACAAGGGACACCCGATAAAGAACAGACTGCTGTGAAATGTTTATACATAGCTTCACTCAGCACTCTCTTTTACATCGGGGCCGAGGACACCCACCTCGGCTAAGGTGGGTAGATCCGAGTTCCCTACCGTATGCACTTATATACAGTACCTTTATTCAGAGGAAAACTTCTAAGATTACTGCACTTACTGAGTCTTCTGATTTACTAATATTTCAAACCCCAATGATTGGGTACAAGTTTTCCTAAGGACCGATCAGAACGAAATACAACAAGCCGGCAAAAGACTTGTATTCTCAAAAGTAGCTTTGTTTATAAAAAAGACCTCGGATGCAATATATATGCGACAAGTTAAAACAAGAACTTGCATAAAAAGTTTCAACATGCAACAAGTTCCAAACACTTGCATCTTTTCCTAAAAATCTCCCTAGTGGCCACCTAATCAATCGAAGACCGAACCCGAGGTCGAACGAATAAACATGCAATAGGTTTATTATGATAGACTCGCATTCACGCAACGAGTTCCCAAAAAGGCGGGCATAATTCCGACCCCGGACATCGGATGTATGCAACAAGTTAGTGTATAAACTTGCATAAATACGATGGCACGCAACAGGCAAAAACTGTTTGCTTTAAAAGTAAACGAGCTACAATAAGATAAATAGATGTCAACATTGTCAGATATGTTATAAAAGGACATAGACAAAATATAAGCTGCCCAGCATAAGGGACTTACGCGGCATCTTTCTCAACATCAGAAAGGACGACCGTCCGCGGGTCGAACTCCTCGTCCATCCTTTCAACCAGTGGGTTGGGCAGATTCCCCTCAGGCTGGTCCAAATCAACCTCGGCTCCACCATTTTCATAGTCAACCATCTTTCCATTCTCCACTCCGAATCCGGCAGATGCGCCGACGTACCGAATGCGGAGCCCCTGATTCATGTGCAGAACCTGCTCAACCGCGTTGGTGAAAACCTTGCCGACCACCCTTTCGAGGTCGAAGTCCGACTCCCGAGCCGCTACCTTATGCTTTAGAGCCTGGGCAACCCTCTTCTTTAGCAGACCCCTAACCTTTTCCACTTCGGCCAGGCCCTCCTGCCGACCAACCTCTTTCGCATCTGCTTTGGCTTTGGCCAAGTCCTCTTCATGCCTTTTTCGGAGCTCTTCCACCTGGCGGCGGTGCTCCTCCTCAGCCTCAGCCAGCTTTCGCTCAGCCGATTTCTTGCTGCTCTTCAGCTCTTCTACCTCGGCCGCCATTGCCGAACGAGCCTTTTTCTTGGCTGGCGAAACACCGTCCGCCACATCATCAGCTATCTCGGCCAGCACATTGCACATAGTGGCGGCCCTCTTCAGTTGGAAAGCCATGTCTTCCGCCTTTTTCTTCCATTCCGCACCTGACATATTGACAAAGTGTCTTTCAATGATGGTTTGACAGGGGCAGCTGCCTGCCGTGATGGAGTTCCAGTACTTGGAGGCAGCACGTTAGCAACAAGGGCAACCTCGGTGCTGGGACATGGCGAGGTAGGAGGAGGAGGAGCAATAATGACAGCAGGAGGGGTAGGATGAAGGGGACCTGAGTCGGCCGATTGCGCATCCGCAGAAACCTCGGACGACACGGCGTCGGTAGAAGAGACCTCGGGCTTCTTCTTCCTTCGAGCTTCAAAAGCAGCTTTCAGCGCCCTGGAAGACATCTCGGACCAATGTTCTTCTGTAAAAAAAAATATAAAAAAAAATATATATATTAGTATAAGAGAATTGAAAGAAAAGGCATAAATGCAAGAGCAAAAGTAACTACCAATCTTTGTCAAGACTTCATCGTCAAGACACTTTATGAAAACTCCAACATCGAGTTGAAATTTCCGAGCTCGGTATTCTGTTTGAAAATGGTGAGCCGTTACAGACTCATCGGCATCTAGTGTTACACCCGACCACCTCTGCGGTGTACTGGAATGACGATTGAAGAACTCGGAGGTCCACTACAGAGGGAACTTCGGTCCTGTCTCGGACCGAAACCAAGGCAGCCCCGCTCCAACGTACTTATATTTGAAGAATCTCGGTTTGAAGCGCTTCCAAGACTCAGAGAACATGCCGAACAGCCCACAATGAGCTCGGGCTTTGGCCGACACCCAAAGACGACCAGTGACCCCGTCCTTATTGCTGACGAACGGGTTATACATCGACAAAAATAATCGAACTGTGCATACCAAACGTTTGGCTCTACAATACTTCTGGAACGCTCGGAGAAACGACCAAGTATTAGGATGAAGTTGGGAGGGAGCTAGTCCGAGCTCGTTTAAGACCCTCATTTCCAGGTCGGTGAAGGGGAGGGCCACGCCGAGATTGTGAATCAGATCGGCATAAAAGAAAAAAAAATTACTGTCAGTCCGGCTGCATATCCTGTCATTTGCCGAACAGGGGAGTACTTCGTAAGAAGTTCCGGTGGTGTCCCCTGGGCAAGGCAGCACGACCCTCCTTACCTCGGCAAGCTTATCCTCCGAAGAAAGGCTGGACTGAATTCCTTTGGGCTCCACGTCAACCCACTCATACTGTTCGGCGTCGAAAGGTGCAGGGTAAAGTTCAGGTTGACGGATGCACTTCCTGAGCGGCATGGTACCTGTGGGAGAACAGGGAAGCTCGGTATTAGTCTTACGGGTTACGAAAAATAACCCCCCAGAGAACCCCCTCAAAGTAGTTCCGAGGGGCGAGCATCTCCCCTCTACCACAGGTACCCCTCGTTCGTACATTCCCTCCTTCTCCATCCTCTCGAAATCGGCACGCTCCCTACCGTCAACAAACTCGGCCCAGGAGTACTGCTGTATCCACTCTCTCTTCTCCTCCCAGTCCCGAGGATAGACTACCTCAACGGGATCAACCTCCAGAACCCTCCTTTCGTACTTTTGCCTATACTCCCTTTGGCGACGGAACGCCTCGTCTACCTCCGTAGACGAACAGGACGAGGAGGATGAACCGTCCTCCTCCTCACCGCTGCTAGATGACAGGGAAACTACCCCAGCCCACTTCCTAAACCATTCCCTACTCATATTGAACCCAATCCACTCCTTTGATTTTCTGAAAAATAAACAAAAAACACAAATCAAAAACCCTCCAAAAATCTCAAAACACGCAGAAGGCCAAATCCCAGGAATGACTCCCGGAACCAAAGTACCCAACTCAAACCCCAGCATTACCCCTCAAAACCAAAAACGCAAAACCTAAGAAAAAGCCCCACCGCCACCAAAGTAGAAACAGAAAACCAGAAACCCTTATCAAAACTCTACAAAGTAACCCCTTGTTCGCAGATATAAAAACAAAAGCGAAGAAACACCAAAATCTCATCACATGAACTACAAAACTGTAAAAACAAAGGAAAAGGAAATAAGAAGAGAGACAGAGAAAGAAGCAGTACCGGATGAATATGAATCTGAGAGAGAGCGCCGACGGCGAGAGAGCCCTAGTTGAGGGAGAGTGCAAAGAAGATCGAAAGCACCGGAACCGTGAAAGGAAATAAAGAGTTTTCGAAGAAGTGAAGATGGGGGAAGAAGATGCAGGAGCGTTTTCAAAAAAGGGGAATATTTGGCTGAGAGAGGAGAGAATGGTTCGTTAGGTCAAGGAGAAAAGAGAACCGTTTTCCCTCCCATTTTGAATTATGGGCCTGGCCTAGGCGGCTCAGCCCAACGCGTGTGGCCACATATACTTGGACACGTGGCGCACGGCAGAGAAAAGTGTGGACCTCGAGCAACGCCACAATGATGGTGATGCCTCGAGGATCGCGATTTCTGACACGTGTCAGATCTCAAAAGAGCGAACGTCATTTCGGTACTAGTAACTTGACAACTGTCAAACCTACTCTGTCATAATAAAAGGACATCAGAGACAGCTAGATCCGACGCACCGTCAACTCATCGTCCGAACTCCCTAGAACCTCGGAGCAAGGCTCAGATAGCCTTGACCGAGCTGGGGGGCTTATGTGGTGAACTCGACCCTTGTGGGGTGGACCTGGGAAAAGGACATAAACCAGAACCTCGGAACAAGGCTCAGATAGCCTTGACCGAGCTGGGGGGCTTATGTGGTGGACTCGGCCTGGCCGAGGTCCTTAAACCGCCTCGCCGAAGTCCTGAGGACCCTTCAGGAGGCCTTCTGAGCGCTTGGCCGAGCTCAATGCTCAACGGCCGAACAGATGCCAGATACAGGCCAACCTCGTGTTCCCACTCAGTCCCGACATCCAGGTCCGACACCTCCCCAAGTCCGACATCTAGGACATGATGACGTCCCCCTACCTTATCCACAAGGACAGCTCACTACCTTATCCACAAGGACAGCTCACTACCTTATCCACAAGGACAACTCATCCAACCTTATGCGCTCCTAGCTCAGTACAGGCTGGCCCTACTTGGGCCTAAAGCAAGCCCGTTAGGGCAACCAGCTCCCCCCTATAAGTAGCTCAGTACTACATGGGGCTCAGGTACGTCCTCTAACCCTAATTGCCATCCTCACACACCAGTGATTAGGGTTGCTTCTTGGCTCTTTCCTTTAGCCATATGAGGACTTCCCCCAAACATCACAGATCAACCCTAGACAGAGGTACCTTTGAAGGTCATCTCCTACACCCTTGGAGGTCCTCACCGTCTAGGACATCACAATTTTATTTAAAGTAGATTTTTATTTTGTACTTCCTTTAAAGTTGAGAAGAAAATTTTATTTCCCTCTTGTGTATATGTTGTACGACCAAGCCTAGTAGAAGGAAGGAAAAATTTGAGTTTAAGAGCCAAGATTCAAATTTCAAATATATCCTAAACGCTAGGGAGACATGTAGTTAATGCTTTGATTAATTATGTTCCCCACTAAGTAAAAGACCATTAAAACCTAGGGTGGCTATCATTAAGAGCCTAATCTAGTTTGTCTTGAACCAAGATGACTAAAAATTGCAAATGAACCCTTGTTGCCTCTTGATAAATTCGAACCCCATATTTTAATGATGTACCCCAATTAAAAATTTGCACCGAAGCCCTTCTTGCCCCTTTAGCTTGTTCGACCCCCTCTTTTAGTTTCATGACCCCATTTTAAGTTTTGTTATAGATACCCCCATGTCCTAAGACTACCCCCTTGCCATTGCTTCATAGTCTTAGAAACAAAAAAAAAAGAGAGAGAGAAGAAGAGAGAAGAAGGAGAAGGAAAAGAGAGGATAAGGAAACTTGGATTTTTGCTCATTTTTCTTGGTTTTCTTCTAGGTATGGCCTATAGTGTAACACCCCTAATTTTCGTCTCCCGGATAATAAGGAAATTAATAATAAATAAAGTTTTATTATTAATTAATATAAATTTTCCAAGTTTATGTTTTGTGTTTAAGTAGCCTGGAAATATAAGAAATAGGTGAAGGTATTTTTATATGATATGTATATACAAAAATATAGATATTGCATTTTAGTCCTTGGGTTAGGACCTAAATGTAATATTAGAAAGGTTCTTGGAGGGAAAGGTTATAAAAGTATTAATTTTTAAATTTTACACTAATGTAACCGGTTAGATGTGCCCTGTAACCGGTTAGTCGATGAACCCAGAAACTGGGTTAGTGCGTTTTGATGAGTAATCACTTGATTAATCCACGATTTGCCACGAATCCAGCCCATAATTAGTGGGAAACACGCGTCCTCATGCATGTTAGCTGAATTTCTCTATAAAAGCATGGATTAAACACGAATTTTGCTTCATTTGGTTCAATTGCATGTGTTGAAGCTCTGTTAGGGTTCTTGTGTTCGTCCTTGCGATTCTCTTTCATTTCTGAGAGGTAGAGTTTGAGTGATACACCATTGTAAAGCTTATTCTTCAAGCTTTACAAAGACACAAAAATCGTGAGCTGAGAGTTCCGAAGCAAGGAGAACGAGATCTGCAAAGTTAGGAGTTCAACTCTGTCAAAATTGAGTTTCTGGTTCTGGAAGCTCACTTCAGGGGGAGAAAAGTTTCAAGCTTGTTACCATCAAGTGGTATCCAGTAACACTTTTTCTTTTCAACAAGTGAGACAGAAAAGTTTTCAACTGTTTCATATTTCTGTTTTACATAGTTTTCACTCTCTTTTGGCAAATGTGCTTAATCTTTGGCTCCTTTTTTATCATGCCAAAATGGGGAGGGAGGTGTTTGTTGTTGTGTAGGTTGTTGTACAGGGGGAGAGAGGTGTAAAACTCAGGGGGAGTGTTTATAAGTCCAATCAGTTTTCAAGCATACAGTCGGGGGAAGAGCACAAAAAGCAAAAAACTTTCAAAGAATATTTGTCATCATCAAAAAGGGGGAGATTGTAGAATCAAAGAAGCTTTTGATGATGTCAAATAAATAAGCTCGGCTTGAGCTCAGGCTCGGCTTGTACTCAGTGTCAGGAGTCAGACTTAGTTTTGCGCATGCGTTCCGCCAAAGGCAGAAGCTCGGAAAATTAGGGTTCTTCGCTACCCGCAGCAAGTCAGCATTTGAGGCTCTAGCTCGGGTTGAGCTCAGCTCTTGATCACAGCCGAGGTTCATCCAAGTTTACAAGCTCAGCTCTTCACTTCAAGACAGTACGCTCGGATGTTGATCAGCTCGGATTAAGCTCGGAAGGAACATACACCTTGAACTCTGTTCTGTATCTCATCTCCAGAGCAAAGGCCAAAGCTTGGATCTGTTACTTCAATTTCAAGTCTGATTGCCAGGCTCAACTCAAAGCTCAGGAACACCAATCTAAGACCAAGCTCGAACAAAGCTCAAAGCTCGGCAATCTCTGTTCACTCTTCAACAACACATCATCTTCAACCTTCAGACTCTGCTCAGCTGTTCCGTACTTTTTATTACCATTGAGTCTGGGTAGAAATTCTAGGATTTTAACTCCAACGCATTAACAAGTTTGAAATTCAAAATGAGTTAAAATCAAAGGTTGTGGAAGGGTCACCATCATTGCTCTGCTGTCAAAATGTATCCGTTGGAAACCCCAGTTTTTTGTACAATCTCTCTCTCTCTCTCTCTCTTTCTGGAAAACAGAGGAGCTTATAAAAAGGGGGTGTTTTCAACGGTAATAAAGAGACATCTTTTTGAACAATTTTCTTGGAACTTCAATTATCATTCTCTTTAGAAAAACAGAGAGCAGAATAAAAACTCACAGAGAAGAAGAAGATTACTAAAATTTTCACAAGAACTTAGAGAGTTAATCTTTCAAATCCATACTCTAAGTTCAACTTATTTCCTCTCTGTGATACCCCTTCACAAAATCAACTCACTCTTGAACTTCAATCTTTCAAACTCATTCGAAGAGTGTTTCAAATTGGGGCCATACTTTTTCATCATCTTCTTCATTGTATTTGCTGTAGAGAGAAGCTGGTCTCTGATCGAGAAAGCTTCTCTATTGAAAAGGTTCCAAAGAGGTTCTTTGGTCATTGATTTGTCGTGGGTAGTTTGTCACGAGTTTGGTACACTCGTTTGGCTGGATAGTTTTAGAGGGGTAGTCTCTTGTAAATCCTTTTGTAACCCAGAAAATCGATTTTTAGTAAAAGCTCTCTAAAAGGTTTTTAGAGAGGACTGAACTAGCTCTCAGGGTGAGAGTGAACCAGGATAAATATCTGGTGTTTATTTTTATCTCTTTACCGCTTATCTGTTGCTGTATTTGCTTAAGTGTTTATCCGCTGATTTTCGAGCATCCAAGCGTTAATTGTCTTTCTCAAAGCTCGGCTTTGAGTGTTGTTCTCAGAGCTCGGCTTCTAAGCAGCTCGGTTAACCGATTAACCGATCTGTTCATCTATTTGGTTAATCGATTAACCCTATCTGCTCAGATATCGCTCGACTTTTATTTTCAAATCGAGAACAACATTCAATCAAGTTTCAATAAATCAAAAAATTGTCATATTAGCTTCAATCTCCTATTCACTCCCCCCCTCTACTCGATTGTTAGGCCTCTTGTTGGTTTCCAACAAATAATAATAATAATAATAATACAGATATATATATATATATATATGTGTATGTTAGATATGTGTATGTTTGTATGTGTATGTTTGATTTATGTATAGTGATTAATTGTTCATGCCATAAACCTAGGGTTTCTCAATGTATGATTGATGATTGATTAAATTATGTTATGCTTAAGGAATGAATGATGATATATTAATGAATGATATTGATATCTTTACACTTGAATAATAATTAAATACAAGAAGATTCAATAAGTGAATGAATGAATAATATACTTAAATGTTGACATTTATGTTTAAGTATTATTAAATTGAATGAATGAATATTATGGCCAATATTTTGATGTCTAGATTATCGAATATTAATTATTTATGTTTATTCTTAAATACCATAAGTGAGGAAACTCATCCAAATTGGTATAATTAATTAAAGGATTGATTACCAAATCATTAAAATGAAGTAGAAACACGTGCATTTAAGAAGTGAGGTGGACGTTAGGGATTAGGAAAGATGACGTGAATATTCTATGAATTGATGGACGTTTTCGTGAAGATTCATAGAATTGATGGACGAGAGTATTATAGTGATTTGATTGTGCTTATGAAACAATCACAGGAACTATTATAGGAGACTTTGATCTACCCCAGAAAACACCAGTATGATGGACGTGCTCGTGAAGTACTGGCTAATTGGTGATTGGTCCTATGCACACTATAATAGTTCTATCGGTCACTTATATACTTCGTGGCTAGTTGAGGATGGTCCCTACTATAACATTGTATGATGGACATTCTCGTGAAGTACAGTGTAAGCACGGTAGAGGGACATTTACTCCTAGTTGGTCTTTCCTAAAGTGTGGAGGGCGATGTGAGGAAAAAGGAAAAGAATACGTAGCAATGTCTACGAAGTAAAAGTAAAAGAAAAGAAGCGTAGACAAAAGTAAAAGAAAAGAAGCGTAGCAATGTCTACGAAGTAAAAGTAAAGAACATAACAGTGACTACGAAGTTATGAAAAGGAAAAAGAAAGTAAATGATGTATGGAGAAGTTGCATTGCATTGCATTGCTTATGTTTATGTATTATCAACAATAGTTGATAATTATGAATAAGATTATATAAGTACACTATTATGGAAGAAAGTAAAGTATAAAGATGAATGTTAACAATGTTAATGAAGTATTAAATTGCAGAAGGTATATCTATGTTATATTATTGTTATTAAGTGCTTTTTTTGATTTATGATAAAACAACTCACCTCTTAAGTTGACATTTTAGGTACACGTTCGGAGAAGAATGGGATCCTTCGACTACTGAATACGAGTAATTCCTTATTAATGAGGAATAACTCTATTTTATGATATAAATCATAAAAATTGCAACCAATTAGCTTCTGATATGATTTTATCATTTTGGAAACTTTGAAACTTTTATGTTTTTAATATATATACTTTGAAAATATAATGTATAATTTTATACAACGATTGTAAGATGAATGTTACTTTTAGTTTATTATGGATCTAACAGGTACAATTTTAAGGGAAAGTTCATATTTTAAAGTAAATTCTATCAAATTTTTCCTAAAATCTTCATCTATTTAAATTTAATAAAGAAAATAAAATGTAGCATGTTACAATATGCATGATATATATCATCGGGATCCTCATTCTCCGAGGATGCCTCCGTGATAGGGGGTTGGGATGACGGAAGGTAACCTCCACGTCTCCCTCATAAGTGACACGGGTGGCCCTAAAAGTATCACTCCCCATTAAGGAGCGGGCGCATCTCCACATACATCAGGTTCCTCGTCATAACCTAACAACCAAAAAGGACAGAGAGTAGGTCATAACCAATCACTTACAAATAATAATTGAAATAAGCTAAAAATGACAAACACAAGTAAGCAAGTAATCAAGTAACAATGCGATTACACGTGCACAAACCATATTTCACAGCAATATTATTTCCATGGATATCTGGCATGATGCATGATTACTAATGCAAATCTCCACACTTTTGGATCCAGTAACAACCCTTATTCTAAGCTAAGGAAAGCAACTGGGAGTAAACGCCTTTCATCCACGTATGCCATCGCAACGGTCATGTGTATCCACTCTCTCAGGGATAAAGGAAATACAAAGGACCGTCCTCCGCGAGTCATAATATGCCTAGGAGGTAGATAGAATATATTACTGTTAAGCAAAACTATCCCGGACGAGGTCTCCAGAACCAGCCCGTCTTAGGACAGTTTCACCCATAATAATTCCCAGGGGTCACAAGACGAATCACAGACCTAACCTCCGGATCATTTTCACTAAGGTTCCCAAAACCCTCGTGTATCTTTCCCAACCATCCTATCTCAACACCGCAACACCGTATGCGGAATGCAAATAATTTCTCTTATAATCATATCCATTATCCTTATTCCATTAGCATGAACATAATTATCATTTTTCCAATACAATAACTTGCATATAATATGCATATAATCAATAATCACATTTGGTTAAAAAAATATGTTTAAATTTTGGTATATTATATAATAGGTACTGGATAATCGCTTAATTAAGGGTATTAAACGATAATTGGGTTCGGTTTAAAAATTCTAGGTTTCATATTGGACTGATAATCGATTAACAGGGTTCGATAATCGATTATCCTGCAGAAAACCAAACTGAAAACTTGGATTTTAACATACCAAAATTTACCATACTTTTTTTTAACCTTTCTTGTAACACCCCGATTTGGTAACTTGATAAATATTCTCTCTTTAATAAAAGTGCAGTGAAAATATGAGTAAATTTTTTTAAAAAAACATTTAAAACAAGGTCCTGAAAATTATTTATACATACGTATTTCATCCTCAAACATTTTCATTATTAAAAATTATTTTGTCATGCCACACGACATCGATCAAGTTCCAAAATCAAGATATCACACTTTGAAATATCTTAATTTTGGTTGATTTGTAAATAAAGAGGTCTCATTGATTCATTGTTTCAAAATTTAAATGATTTGTACCAAATCACCAATTAAATATTTGATTATAAACGTTGGTGCATAATAAAAATGGGGTATAATGATGGTAGAGCAATAATACCCTAGTATCCTCAAGAGGGGTACAATACCTGTGAGAACGCTACAAACGGTGGGTGAAATAACTAGGAGACACTAGGAGAACACCTAGAAGGGGGGGTTGAATAGGTGTTAGAGAAACCTTGAAAGACTTTCGAAAGAAACAAATCGAAACAATTAAAACGAATGATTTTTACAAGATTTTTAGCCCTTAATCGATTAAAACAAGTTGCTAATCGATTAACCCTTGAAAAACAACAAGTTAATCGATTAATCAAACAGGTTAATCGATTAATGCCGAAAGCTTGATTTTGGTTAATCGATTAACACCTCCAGTTAATCGATTAATCACTGTTAAAACTGAAAAATCACTTTTCAATTGAATACGAAAATCAATCAATTAACACTTAAGATCAGAGATAAAGCGGAATTGATTAACACCAATATTCTTATTGATTATCTAGGTTATGAAAATGATTTTCCCCAAATCAATTTGCACAATTAAGATTCAATTCAATCAATTATGAAAATCAATCTTTTCTAGGTTTTCAACCAGGAACAATATTGAAATGACTTGAATGTAAAGAGTTAAGGGAATAGAGATACGGCACAGTGATTTATCCTGGTTCACTTTCATCCACTTGAAAGCTACATTCAGTCCCCTCTTTAACCAAGAGAGATTCTTCACTATGAAGAATTAGAGTTCTCAAATTACAAGCAAATGCCTCTCAAGACTCCCTTCTTGATAGCCTCCAAGAGATACCACACTTGTAACACCCCAATTTGGACTTAGAATTTTCACTAAAAATTTGCGCCATTTTTTTTTATAACTTTATCATAATCAATTCAGTTTAATTCTTTTACAAAAAGGTTTTCATAAATACAATTTGATTCATTTGGTTTACAAAAATGTTTTGGTACTTGCGTCATAAAATTCTATTTCCAAAAAGAGATGTTACCATCCCACACATTTCCAAAAACTCATTTTCTCAATGTCATATTTAGTCGATGGATAACTCGCGAAAAACATTTAATTACTTTATGAACTTGCTACATAACAAAAGGAACTTCTTTTATTTCATTTCAAATAATCATTTATTACAATAGGGGTTGCATTCGGGATAGAGTAATCATGTCCTACCCATCCAAAGATGGACTACAAAACAAAGAATCTACTAATCATAGACTACTAATCTTCATTGCTATCCTCCATCACAAGTCTCTGAAAGATTCCTCGGCTGCCAATTTTGTGTCCTCCTCATAATGATGCTCCATTTCACGATCATTCTCCAACTTAAGCAACCATAACTTGAGATGCTACATGATCTGGCTTCTGTGAACATTGTTCCCCAATGTCCACAGGGAAAGGAAAGAAGAGAGAGAGTCAACGATCCGGACGAAATGTTCGTCGATGGCATGGTCTTAATCCAAGGAATCACATTAGAACTCACACACATACAACTTTAACAAAGCATAAACTTTACATTATAACATCATCCCATAGTTATCATGGGTTCACCATAATCATAACATTACCACATTATCCTTTTACTTTATCATTACAACCTCGTCATATCATCCTAATTTAATATTATTACTCAAGCATTCCATACTCATAATCTTTCCACTAAGTCTTTTCACAACCATCAATGATTTGGGGAGGGAAATCATTGAGGTAAGGGTAGATTAGCACACACGATACATCTCCTCCTATATATTCAACCACGTCCTAGTTCGGAAAGCAGATGAGATGCACAGGAATCCTAACCATGCTGACCTCGAAGCCAAAGGGTACGTACCAGCTGAAACCACGCCAGTTGGCCAGAAAAACAAAATACAGTATCAATTCATAATTTCTCATTTCACAAAACAATGGCTTCTAGTCCCATTTGGATTCCCTCTACACCATCTAAGATTTGCTCAAGGGGGCGACAACTCTATCCCTAGTTGTACGTGTAGTCCTCGCTACGATCAACGCCCAGCAGGTGACCTTGATCATTGTAACATCGTCCCGCCTAGGGAAGCGCTCTTAGGCTTCTTGACGTTTCACCATCCTTGCCCTCCCCTATCGCAATCACCACTTGAAGGGATGTCTGACCTCCAAGTATACGGTATCTTTCCTCTCCACTACTTCACTCTCAACGTAGTTAGAAAGGGTTTGGACCTAAAGTCTTTTAAGTCTTTTATATCTTTTCTTAATCCTAAGTTTTGGTCGACCCATTCTAAGCCTCGCTTCTAACGGGCCTCGACCTCTACGGGTAGCAGTAAACACCTCCCTACAGTACAGTGGATTCCACAAGACATGAAACCACGGCAAAATCATTCCCGTGACCAGTCACTTAAGGGGATATAATAAAGTCATTGTGCCGCTTGCACCATCACTGTATACTAACAACGATCATCAAATTTCCACCAGATTCAAGGAATCATTTCTCATAATTTTCTTTTCACAGTAATACTTCCAAATATTTCAAGTCCTTTTCATAGGAACAACAATTATACATTGAGCATCCTTCCATAGGATAAATCATTATCTCCAAAAATAATCCCAACAAATTTGTTATCTCATCACTTATCATTTTATCATTTCCAAAATCATTAAGGCAATATTCCATATACAACTTCAGGATATACAACATGATATAACAATTATTAACCGACATAAGAATAATATTGAGGAATCGTATTTTTCGTAAGGACGGCGGAACACACATACATTTGCCGTCTTACTACTCAACCTATAGATTCCTAGTTCCGACCTTTGAGATGATACAGAACGCCCTAATGCTACCTCAGTGCCATTATGTCTTAGGAAGGTTGCTCTCTCACCCGAGCTCCACGCTTACTCTGTTTTCAACCTTTGCGTTCACAGCTCCAGCAGTTCGTTCACTTTTAATTCCTTTTATTTCTTTAAATGATGAACGACATACAATCAATATCAAGCATCTATTCACTAATGTAAGGACTAAACCCGAAGTACCAAAGTGCCTTAAAACAGAAATCCCTTTTAAAAACAGAAACCCTTTTTAAGGCAATAGATAACTTAAAACAATTCCTTTTAGAAATCAAGAAATTCTTTTTACAAAGCATAACTTACAAATCACTCCAATACTCGAAAACCTTTAAGAATACATTTTTATTTCCATGAAAACCACACTATAATGCTTATATAACAACTACCACCTTCACACGCTTATACATAAACAAACACTCAAACATATTTTTAGATTTTGACTAACCTAGATGTCCTAATTCTTATAATACTTCAAAAGATAATTCAAACTTTATAAAAGTCATACATGAATTATTTTAGTCCTTATAGTTACACCTAAATTACTTAGAGATAGAAAAGCATTTATCAATATACAAACTCTTTTATACCAGAAAAATTATCAACATGATACTCATACCCCAATATATACACACACGCACATTAATTCAAAATCATTTTTAGAATTACTTAAATCAATTTATCAAAGTTGTACAGTACTCACATACAAACTTTAAACTCATTTTTCTCTTAAACTATAACTCTAAAAATTAATCTACTTTTTCCTATACATCACATACAAGTCCTATTATCTACTTGACATATAAATATTATATATTCACATCCAAAACAATTCTGGACAACAAGGAAAAATAGAGTAGCTTTAATTCAAAATTACCCTAAAAAGCATCTTTTTCAATTTATTACTAAAGGATACATACACTAAGGTCTAAAAGTAAGGTTAAACTAAATAAAATAATATTTTTACTTTATAAAACAATTCTGGACAGTAGCCTAATTACTTTAATAAAAATCATTCTTCGCATTTTTATACAAGCACAAACAACATTTCATTTAAACACATATACAACCTTTCTTATACGTATTCTAAAATTACTTTTAAAAATCTACTTTTTAATCCTAAATACTTATACTACAAGATTAGCATGAAATTTACATTTTTAATCATTCAAGAACAAGTCATAACATCAATGTCACACATTTCACATTTTTGGACAGCATGCATACTCAAACTTAAAAATTCATTTTCTCTTAAACAGAGAGTCGAAAACACATGCCGTTTTTTCCTAAATTTTTATTACAACTTCTACTATAATAAAATGACTAAAATTAAACTAAATAAAATGATTGTATCGGCTGTACAGCCACTGAAAAAGTTGCATTAATTCAAGAAGTTCAAGTAAAACAATCCAAAACAATTATACACAATTCCTACTTATGCCAAAGACTTTAAAACACTATTATTTCAAATAAAACATTACTTTTTCATACATTCTAAATTCTGGACAGCAACTTAATATTTTTATTTAAATTACTTTAATCAATCAAAAATACTCATTTCTATTTGTTTCTACATTATATTTGCACATACATACTAAGTATCACTAACACCCTTAAAAATAATCATTTGGGGTCTTGACTAATTAATTTTCCAGAATAAAAATTAAATTTCCAGAATTAAAATTTAATTTTCAGAATTAATCTTTTCCATAAAAACATGTAATTCATTCCATAGACATACTAAAACAATCATCAAATCAATTAGAAAAATTCAATTAACTTAATTTCTTTTCTCCTAAAATTCGACCAGCACTTAGAAAATTAGGAAAAGCATTTTCAATTCTTAAAACATCTATATAATATAATTACATCACTTTATATACTAAAAACAAGAGTTTTAAATTATTAAACAAATATAAAATAGATCTCTTTTAGAAAATAATTCACTTTTTCCAACAACTAATATCTATAAAAACATCAACCACATACTCATACAATCATTTAAACATACATGTTCTTAAAGATTTATAACAACTACCCATTTGTTTCTATTTCTTTTAAACCATAAACTACAATTAAATTACACATCAAATAACAAATAATTTAGAAAAATTATTCTAAAAAAAAACCATAGGCCTCACGGCCTACTTATTACTTTTTATTTTTTCAGAAAATTTCATTTTTGTTTATTATCCTTATTCATTGTTCTTTATTAACTTAAATCCAAACAAAAAGGAAATAACATACAATCAAACAATTAAACAAAATTTCTATAAAATAAAATTTCCTACACTTTAAGAATACGAAAAATTTCCAGAATTATTTTATTTCCCAAAAATTATTTTTAGTTCCCTTTTTCACAAATCATTTTAATTTCATTTTTACTTTAAGGAAAACACTTATTTTTTTTGTTCTCAAATACACATGAAATAACAACAATTACTATACAATATAATTATATTTTCACACGGTCCAGAATAAAATAAAAATCCATTTTAATTCTTTTATTTATTTCCATTCCCTTTTATTTATTAAACAATAATACAATTCATATATCAAAATACATAAATCAATCCTCAACTTCTTAATATAAGTCACGGCTAATATATATACATATACCAGAAAATTATATTTTTTTCCATTGCTATTTACTTATTTATTATTATTCCTTAATACAAAGAACAAAAACAATTAAAAGACAAAGATTAAAAACTTATTTGTTCATACAAAATTTTCTATAATTCATATGATCTAAGAAATAAAATAAACCCAGAAATTAAATTAATCAAACTCACCAAAAACTTTTAGCCATCTTAAGAATTAAAGAAAAGGGGAGTTAAATCCCTTTAAACACCTTTTTTGTGTCTCCTTTCTCATCCTTAATTCATATGACTCAAGAACAATATCACATATTCAATAATAACTTTAAAATGAAAAGGAAATTTAGAACTTAGCTATAGAAGAATTTAGAAATTTTTTACTCAATAATAAAAACAAAACAACTTAAAAAGAGATTAAATAAATAAGTGATTTTGGGTTACCTCTACTCCTTAAGCTTAAGAAAACTTCAAGTGACAAAGCAAAACCTCCCTCCTTCCTATAGCAAACTCGTCCCTCTCTCTCTATTTTCTCTTAGGATTTTTTTTTGTTCTTGTCAAACTATCAAGAATTGTGTGTGTGAAAAATGATGGGTAAGAGATCTTAATTATAGGTGAAAAAATGCAGCATATTCCTTCCAAATACTCTAGGAAATTCGGTCCCCTTAGTCATGGGTGAGTCATCACCTTAATGTTTTACTTGGAACCAAGACTAGTAATTAATAGGATTTGCCAAAAACTATGGGTTAATAACTTGGGATTAAATTTCAGAAATTCTCCTCTTTCCTTCTCTTATTTTCTGGACGGTGGGAATAATAAAATATAAAAGAAATTTTTCTCTTTGGTTCATTTGAAATTTGCCTCCCAAATTAACCAATCATATTTTAATTAAATCAGAAAATAATTAGAAAAATACTTAAATATGGACTGTGCAGCCATCCAGCATCAATATAAATATTTTAATATACCAATAAAATATTTTATAGTCTAATTAATTATTTTAAGCTCTAAAATAATTTTTTTTCTTAATTAAAAACACAAAAATTCGTTTTTCTACATACTGTACAGTACTTTTTCGTAAATGTCAAAATAAAATTTTTATTTTTACATATTAAAATACTACATTTTGATATGATCATTTTCATATAAAATTCATAATTTTTGGACTCACGGTTTGAAAGTTATGAATTTTTGAAGTTCTAAAGCTATTTCCTCCCAAAAATATATTTTTATAAGCTTTGGCAAATTAAAATTCAAAAATGCAGAAATAAAATTATATGTGGACGGTGCAGCCAATGATATATTTTAAAAATAGATTTTCCATAAGTAAATAAAATATACCTTGGTCAAAGAAGCATTAAATGACTTTAAACTCATATTTTCAAACTAAAACCCAAAATTCGTATTTTTCACTGTGGCAGTAATAAAATTTCAAAAACTCCATAATAAAAATAAAAACTTTACATTTTCATAATCTATGCTTCGATACGATCATTTGGACATATAATTTGTAATTTTCTGATTTACGGTTAAAAAGATATGAATTTTTGAAGTTATATTACTATATATATACTTCTTCAAAAAAATCCTTTTTAATAAAATGTCATTCAATAACCTTACAAAATATTTTCATACCAAGAATATATTTCAAATGTATCACATACAATCATATATATATTTATGTATATTTTCCACGTATAGACATGTATATTATACATACATAGCTCTAACAATTAAATATACAATCCAAGAATATAATCAATGGTTCACTATAAAAATTTTCATTTTAATAAATATCTAGAAAATATTATCATATAAATTATCATAAAATTAACTATAATTTAAATTAAATTGGGGGCAAAATTGTGGGTCTCACAATCCTCCCCAACTTAAAGATTTCTCGTCCCCGAGAAATACAAACAGGAACAAACAAGGAAACACACAAGATTATTCAAATATTCTCACGACCCTTCACTTGTCATTCACTTCTTTCGAGGATGTATCCTTCCTTCGATGTCTTCGTTGATCACTACTCTTTTACTGGTCAGCCTTTGATGTAACGTCGCGCGTGAGCCGAATTGAGTCAAGTTCAAGGGTAGGCAACAAACAATCATTGTGTCTCAAAAATTTTGTTTGACCAGACTAGAAGCATTAAAGGTAAGTGGGTACGAATCATTTATAAGGAAATTTGGTATTTACATAATGGGTTTGATAAGGAGAGTTTGTTATTTTCAAACTTGGTGCCAATCCAGAAGTCATTTCTTGTATGCATATCAAAACCATAATCACCGGCTGGGTTACTACTTACTTCCACACTACTTACGTTATACGGGCACATGTCACTATGCTCTTCTAACATAGACTCTACTTAACCCTTTTCTCCCCAACTTTGACCAAACTTATACCACCTATTACACAACCTTACATCAAAGCTCACCATAAGACTATGATTACTCCCTAACTACCCGACTTTTCACTTACTTCCTTGCCTTCTAAGTACCACTTAGGGATCGACTCTAAACCATTATTCCCAAAATTCCTAACTTTTCACACTACCGTACCATCACCTTGTCCCTTCAGCCACTTAAAATTCATGTGTTATGCATACAAGTGTTACTTCCTTCATAACTTTATATGGTAGGGTTATGTTTTAATCACGAAAATTCGAGAAAAGAACTTAGGATTTTACTGAAATTTGGCATTTGGTCGAATAGTTTGATGGAAGGTGATCATTAGATTGGGTATTTTCTGACAAAAGGAAGTTCTTTTTAATTTGAGAGGGTCAAATTATCGCAAAAATACAAAAATCAAGTTCAATAATCATACGAAGGGTGATTGGGTCCTTTTCAAAAATCGAAACGAAGTAGGGTAATGTCTTGACTTGAACTCAATTCTCCTCTGGCAGTCTTTAAAATACCACACTTTTTCCAAGAATTGGTTTCCGCATTCTCATAAGGAGTTCTATACAACATACTTAAGCACAAACATTCATTGATCTCAAGAAAATTTCGACATTATTATATCACAGGAAAAGCAAAAGAAGGAATAATCCTTCAACATAACCAGTCAAGAAGCAAAAGTTAAATCCAACAAGAGAAGCAAACACACTAGTGGATAACTCCACACCGTTTAAACAATTCATCAATCCTAAGAACGACTAACAACATTAGCATCTTTATTTCCAATCAAAGCGAACACTCTTCCGCTTCCCTTTGGTCTATTAGAATCCTTTTCACGTTTTAGTTCCCAACAATTCCTCGCAGTGTGTCCTGGTTTGTTGCAGTTAAAGCAGTTCAGGTTTTCATAAGGGCAGTTCGGTCCATAATGGTTCCTATTACAACGATTGCACCATGGAACCACACCTTCTTGACCTTTTCACCATTTCCATTACCATGAGCACTACCATTGTCGGGGTTGTTACTATCCTTCGTTTTCCAATTTCCACCATTTTTGTTGACGTCGATTGTTTCCAAAACCATTGCGAGTCCACACACCTTCAGCTTGATTCTTTCGATTCTTATTATTTTGCTGATAAGAACCACGATACCTCTGATTCCTCCTACCAGGCACCTTGTTGTGTCGAAACTTCCTAGCGAAGCCATGCTTAGCAGAGTAATTGACCGGTTTCGCCTTTGCATCTCCTGTCGGAGATTCCCCTACCAACCAGTTGCTCGGTCTTCTTGCCTGTCCAAACTTGGGAAGCTCCAAATGTGGAAAAGCTATCTGTAGTCCTAACCTCAGACCTCTTTGGAATTCAGGGTTTGCGTCATTGCTGCTACTGCCTTGACTAGCCAGGCTTGCAGAACATCCATGCATCTTCATTTCCGCGCCAATCCTAACTCTTAGTTTACTCTAAGACTAAAACTACCGCAACCCAGACACAAACAAACACAACCAGACTCACACAAGGAAAGCATATAAGGCTATGCTTAAGGCCACTAAGGACAACCATCGCTCTGATACCACTAAATGTAACACCCCAATTTGGACTTAGAATTTTCACTAAAAATTTGCGCCATTTTTTTTATAACTTTATCAAAATCAATTCAGTTTAATTCTTTTACAAAAAGGTTTTCATAAATACAATTTGATTCATTTGGTTTACAAAAATGTTTTGGTACTTGCGTCATAAAATTCTATTTCCAAAAAGAGATGTTACCATCCCACACATTTCCAAAAACTCATTTTCTCAATGTCATATTTAGTCGATGGTTAACTCGCGAAAAACATTTAATTACTTTATGAACTTGCTACATAACAAAAGGAACTTCTTTTATTTCATTTCAAATAATCATTTATTACAATAGGGGTTACATTAGGGATAGAGTAATCATGTCCTACCCATCCAAAGATGGACTACAAAACAAAGAATCTACTAATCATAGACTACTAATCTTCATTGCTATCCTCCATCACAAGTCTCTGAAAGATTCCTCGGCTGCCAATTTTGTGTCCTCCTCATAATGATGCTCCATTTCACGATCATTCTCCAACTTAAGCAACCATAACTTGAGATGCTACATGATCTGGCTTCTGTGAACATTGTTCCCAAATGTCCACAAGGAAAGGAAAGAAGAGAGAGAGTCAACGATCCGGACGAAATGTTCGTCGACGGCATGGTCTTAATCCAAGGAATCACATTAGAACTCACACACATACAACTTTAACAAAGCATAAACTTTACATTATAACATCATCCCATAGTTATCATGGGTTCACCATAATCATAACATTACCACATTATCCTTTTACTTTATCATTACAACCTCGTCATATCATCCTAATTTAATATTATTACTCAAGCATTCCATAATCTTTCCACAAAGTCTTTTCACAACCATCAATGATTTAGGGAGGGAAATCATTGAGGTAAGGGTAGATTAGCACACACGATACATCTCCTCCTTCAATATCCAACCACGTCCTAGTTCGGAAAGCAGATGGGATGCACAGGAATCCTAACCATGCTGACCTCGAAGCCAAAGGGTACGTGTAGTGTCCTAGAACACTAGATGTCCTTAACCCTCTAAGTGCTCAAGACTATGGAATCAGGAGCCCTAGAGAGGATCAAGAGTTAATGTGTGACTTATGGTATTTCTGCAGTTCCAGTTGGGAAAAGCAGGTTCTCCCTTGTCAACGTGTGTGTGCAGAGTGTCAACTTAGGGATGAGAGTACGTACCTGAAACCCTAGCTGTAATGAGCTATTTATAGGGTTTGGAGGAGGCTGATATGGGCCGTCTGGGCCCTGTATCAGGGTTGAGCTGAACCAGGATTCTGTGAGATAATATCGGAGGATTATGCTTAGAATCTGGATAGGATCAGCTGGAGATCTCATGTCTAGGCTGTTGCGAGAATCCAGGAGAGATTTGCGGAAGGGATAAGAAGCCTCGGTGGGTTTGAACTTATCCGCTGGCCGACGGTATGTCTCGGCCTAGAATCTCAAGCCTGATGGATTGAGGACCGATGATGAGGCTCGGTTCCATCAAGTCCGAGCCTGGTCCTTTAGGGATGCTCGGAGTCCATGAGTCCGAGCGAGGGACGTTTATGCTAAGTGAACCAAGGAAAGTGCCCTTAGAAGACTCTTTTGACAAGGCTTAGATCCGTATCAGGTCGGCAGACCCTACAAGCCCCCAGCTCGTAAGACTTTGAGAAGTCTGTGACGAGGTAGCAAGTGTTCAGGGTTGACCTTTTCAGATGCCTCGTTCCGGGAGTGTGTGGCAGCTGTAACCAGGTAGCCCATTCGAGGTGACGTTTTGGGTTCTCTAGGTACGGCGCGTTCCCTTGTAAATTGTGCCAAATCATTTCGAATTTTAAAATTTGAAAAAGTGCCTTTTTGGTAACTGCCACGTCTCATCACCGTGTGGTTGAGTGGTGTAATGGGCTCTCGATCCACACAGGCTCATACGTGCATCGTGGGGGAAACCGAAAGGTTTTAAGGGTTTCTTTCGAATCCTTACACCCCCCACTCACTTCTCATTCGCCCTATCAGACTCGCACCAAAAGCTCCCAACTCTCTAACTTGCTCCGTCACTACTTCTTTGTTACTCCCAGGAAACCAGAAACTCACTCCCTTCTCAAGTTTATTTCTGCCACTACCTTCACATCGCTTCCAGTTTTCCAGAGACTCAGAATCAAAAAAAGGTAGTCTTTCTTCTTCTAAATCAAATACTCTATTTCTGGTTCTGCTCTTTTCTGGTTCTTCTCTTTTCTATTTGTTGAAAGGGTTTCGCATTTCTGGGTTTTGCAGGGATTTTGGGGTTTTTTGTTCTGGGTAGTGTAGTGTTTAAGGCTTTGGATTTCTGGATCATGAGAGGTTGAAGGGAGTTGAGGAGAATTTATCATGAACTTTGTAGGAAATTAGGAGAGGAACCTTCTAGTGATAGCGATTTGGACTTTTCTGGGGATTTTGGGGATTCTGGGAGTAGTGATGACGCAGTAGACCCTTCATCTCCCCCCATCAGCCAGGGATCCATCGTGACAAAACCGTTAGCTATAGAACACCCCTCGGACCCTGCTGAAGAAAACAAGTGGCTGTTGGCTTATAGTTTTGCTGAACGGAGAGCTCAGGTTAGGGTTAGTCCCGAGCGCTGTATAGTGGAGGAAGAGCCTTTGGGAAATCCGAGGAAAGAGGGGGGGAAAAAGTCCAAGGCTCGGCCTTAATTTTAAAATTAAAACTTCTGCTATAAAAAATCATAACGCCGAGCCTTTTACTTTTTCCCCAGATATGGTGGAGCGCAGGTGCGAGACCAACCCTGAAGAATATCCCTTGCCGCCAAATCACACGCAGTATGATGAAGTCTTTGATCGGGAGGTGCTTGGAACGAGGCCTTCGTTGCTGACAAGGAATAGTTTAAACCATCTTCGTCCACTCCTCACACCTCCGAGAGAAGATGGGAATGCCTCAGACTTCGTACTAAGGCACATGGGCATAGATGACCGGAGATGCCTCCAAATTCTGGAAAATCGATAGCTTTTTTATTTCTACGAGGAGATAGCTACCAAGGTCGGAGTCCGAATGCCCTTTTCCACCCTCGAGATAGAAGTCCTGAAGCACTTAAACATAGCCCTGAGTCAACTACATCCGAGTGGTTGGGCCTTTGTAAGGGCGTTTCAACAGTTCTGCGACGCTGAAAATTTGGTCGCTACATTACGATCTTTCTTTTGGTTGTACGCCCCCCAAGTGAACAAGTTTGGCGATTCAAAGGGGCTTTGGGTGTCCTTAAAAGCTCGGAGGGACCACGCCCTCTTTGCAAAAGTGACCGATTCTTGGAAATCCTTTAAACCGCTCTTCTTTCAATACAAATACACTGGAGCAGAAGTTTGCTGGTTTATGGAACAAATTGAGGCCGAAGGGGAAATTAAAGTTGTACCCCGGTTCCCTTTGAGCTGGTCGAATAGTATCTACAATCGAGGGGCCTCGTTATATCAATTTGATTACAAAACTGATTTGACGAAAGCCGAGAGACGATTGTGCGACCGAGTTTGGGAATACCTTGAGGCGAATGGTCAAATTGATACCAAAAAAATATTGCTGAAGAGGACACGAGCCGAAGTGAAGGACGAGCCGGGTATATATATATTTTTTTTGCTCGGTTTAACACTTATTCTCTTGTAGAAAAAATGGGGAAGAAAGCCACCAAAGCTAAGAAGAGCGAGGCTGCCGCAGATCGAGTGAGTAAACTGGCAGCACGAAAAGCTGGTTCGAGTTCCTCGATTAAGAGCCAGTCTTCCGAGCCAACTGCCGCAGATCGGGTGAGTAAGCTGGCAGCACGAATAGCTGGTTCGAGTTCCTCGATTAAGAGCCAGTCTTCCGAGCCAACACCGGTGGACAAACCAACCTTGGCTCCTCGTGCCGTCACCCCCGAGGTAATTGAGGCCATTGAAGGAGTCCAAAAAATTGTCCAGTCGGATGCACAACAAGACGCTCAAGGTACCACCGAGCGTCCAGCCAAGAGGATTCGGGTAGAGAAAGGGAAGGGCTTGGCTGGGGATTGGTTTAATTTGAGTAAATCCCATAAAGATACTCAGTTTGAGAAGGGTACCAAGGAAGCCGCTGTCAAGACTGTATGGGCCAAGAAGACTCCTGAGGGCTATTACGCAACAGTCTTCCCTCCCGAGGATGCACAGGTGATGGATTCCTGGCATCCTTCGACTTGGGGGAACAACTGCACCGCCCTGGTGAAGGGTCTTCTTCGAAGTGCAAGTGTTCTTCATTACCTCGGCCGCCGTGGCGAGGATGTTCATGCTGGGGTCGCCCCTGATGAGAAGAAGAAGAGGAGGGAAGCGAATGATCGAGAGGATTATTATCAGCTTCAAGTGGAAGGCCTTGAGAGAAAGCTTCAAATCCTGGCCAAAGAGAACGAGGAGCTGAAGAAGGGAATGCAAGATGCTGAAGAGGCCAAGTCCAAGGCCGAGGTCGAGAAGGAGAAAGTCGAGAAAACCTTCAAAAGGTCCAAGATGGGATGAGGAAAGCAGAAGAAATCTTGAAGAAGGCCGAAGAGGATGCTGCCACATTGCAGGAGGCCCAGGAGAAGGCTCGGAAAGCTGAGGAACTGTTGAAGAAGGCTGAAGAGGACAAAGCAACTTTGCAAGTGGCAATGGAAAAAACTCGGAAGGCCGAGGAAGATGCCGCGGTAGCTCGAGAACAACTCGAGTATACTAAGGATGAGGTTGCCGGACTCCGAGCCTCCTTGGACAAAGTGAAGGCACAAGATCTTAAGCACAAAATAGCAGCTTTGGAGAATCTTTATAATTGGGATCATGCAATTGAGGATTCTTTCTTTAATACCGCCGAGCAACTCCGCATCCTGAATCCTGGCCTTGTGACCAAGGGTGCTAACCCCAACCATGCTGTAAAGAACGGGCAGATCATAGGCACAAATGGGCGCCCCATCGACATGGGTAGCAAAGATCTTCCTGACCCTTTGGCCGAAGAATCCGAGGAAGAAGGGGTTGAAGACACTGAAGACGACGAGGAGGCAGACGACAAGTTTGATCCTGAAAGTGTCGTTCTTTCCGACGTAGAATAGATTTTTGCTTTTTAGCTTGTATTTACCCCAATAGATGGGTTGAAATCTTGTTGCTATAACTTGTTTAGAATATTTATAATATCCGTTTTTATTTTATGCTTCTTTCGGAACTTTTTGTTAAGAATTCAAGTGTTAAGATCTCGGAACTCCAGCACTTTAGCCGAGGTGGGTTCCTCTATCCGCGATGTAAAAATGATTTTAAAACAAATCATGTTTGAATCGGGAATCTTTCTAGGGTACTTGACGAGTTATAAGCTCTTGTTTGAGCTGTTTATAATCGTTCGCGTCATAAACGGTGGCTAATCGATTATGAGGAAAAGTACATGAAAACAATGAATTCAATAACATCACTTTTATTCATTCAAAGCATTAACAATAAGTACAATGGGCTCAGAGTTCCACCGAGCGTTCACCATCATTAAAAATAAACAATCCTATAACAGCAAGGGAAATAGTAAAACTGAAACAATTGAAAAAGGAATTGAAATGGGTAGAAATTTCTAACTGAAATATGCTCTAAGTTTTGCCACGTTCCATGTGTTGTTGATGAGGGCACCCGAGAGAGTTTCGAGCTTGTAGGCTCCTGTTCCTGTTTTAGAAGCTACTCGGTAAGGACCTTCCCAATTCTGAGCCAGTTTACCATCCTTAGCATTTTTGAGGCCGATGTCAGCTCTTCGTAGGACGAGGTCACCTACCTCGAATTCTCTGGGTACCACTGAGCGGTTATACCCTTTCGCTTGCATCAACTTGGCATGTTTTTCCCGTTCGGCAGCTAAATCCCTGACTTCTTCTGAAAGAACTAGGTCCTCACACAGTAAAGTGTTATTGAGGGGGTTCGGTTGTTGTAAAGCTCGGAAAGATGGGATAATCCTTTCCACTGGGATGACAGCGCCGCAGCCATAAGTGAGACGATAAGGGGTTTCTCCCGTGGAAGTCTGTATTGTTGGAAACCAACAAGCAGCTCAATATAGTCTAGAGGGGGGTGAATAGAATATTGGAGCCTTAGTACAGATATTTCGATCACCGTAGAGAATGATTTGAAGAAAAACAAATTTTCTTTCAAAAACAAGTCAGGTTACTCGAGTAAAATACCTTTTAATCGAGTATTACGCAAGCAAATTTTATTTCACTCGAGTATCAGAAGTCTCACTCGAGTAAAGTTCAAAACAACTTTCAGATTAATCGAGTAATCCACAATTCACTCGAGTAATCTGGGTAAAAATCAAATAGTAAAAGAGTTTTGATGAGAATTCTTTTAGAATCGCAATACTATGATGATTCAACAAACTATGTATGAATGCTATGAACAATTGCAAGTAAATTTACCAACCAATTTTAGGTCAATTGATAATGAATTGAAAAACCCCAATTCTAACCTAAAATTCAATTGTTCTTGAATTAATGCAAACAAGAAAAGAAACAATGAAGATGGTGATTTTATCCTGGTTCACTTTCACCCACTTGAAAGCTACATCCAGTCCCCTTTATCAAACTGATAAAGAGTTTCTACTAGACAAATTCAATTGTTAGAATTACAATGTTTAAGATGCAACTTTCTCACAAAGCTATCCTATCTTAACCCTTCTTCAAAGTGTGTACCAAACACTTTGAAATTCTAACCCAATTGAATTTCCGTCTTCTCTTGTTGATTTTTTGAAGATGCTTCCAACCAAATCCTTTTCAATCTTGCTTTGATAAACCTTCAAAGACTTGCTTGTGAAATTCTTCACCTTTGTTGAACTCTTGAAATGTGCAACCTCTTGTTGCAAAGCTTCAACACAATTAAGAACTAAAAAATATTGATCTCAAAGAAAACTTAGAACAATGATTAATCTTGAGTGAAGAATAGAAGAAATTTGTTGAATCTTGTTTTCTCAAAGGAAGTGTGTAATAGCTCTTGAAAAATGAAAGTGTATTGCTCAATAGAAAATTGTAAAAGAGTATGTAACCTTGTTCATGTAAAAATGAAGTCCTTTTAAAATTTTTCTGCCACTGTTCAAGTTACTCGAGTGAAGTGTAACACACTACTCGATTAACACATGTTGAAATACGTTACTCGAGTGACGAATAACTCATTACTCGATTAACCTATGACAACACACATTACTCGAGTAAAGGCAAACTCATTACTCGAGTGACCTGATCAGATATGGACTAAAAACAAAGTTTTTCAAATGGATTTTCACAATAACTTTAATATGAGCTATTATAATCAAGATTAAGTTTTCTTCACTCTTAATCAAACATTATTATAAGCTTCATTAAGATCACCTAAAGCTACCCACTCTCATGATATGCATTGCATAAAATTAAATATTACATTGCATTAGAATCAAACTAAATCCTAATTCTATTCTTCATGAGATAGCTTCCTTGTTGATAATGTTGTTGCTTGGAGAAAGGTTGTTAGCATCAAAACATAGAAACCTACAAACTCCCCTTTTTTTATGATGACAAACCTCCTTTGCAATTAAGCACTAAGTTTTAAAATACTCCCCCTAAATGTTAGACACTTAGGAAAAATAAAATAAAACTTAACCTACAAGAACAACATCAACAAAATATTCTCCCCCTTTTGGCATCATTAAAAAATATATAAATGTTGAGAAAAATCCTTTGCCAAAAGTGGAAGGTAAGTGTATTAACTATGATAAAGAATGAAAATATAGTTAAGACGTAATGAATAAAATCCAAAATCAGAGTATAGTCTCTAACCATATAACAATCCAGAATAGTGCCATAATGTAAATATAACAATCCAAAACAAAGCACCACAAAACATAGTACCACAATGTATCCAACATAGTTATCAACCATGAACAGCAAATACATAAACATAGTCTGAAACATAACATATAAAATATAACCATAAAATAGTCAGTGAAATGCATATAAAAAAAATGAAATGTTCAAAGAACAACATCAACCACATGAACTAAGGGTGAGGTGGAGGTGGAAAGTGATGGGAAAAGAGTCCAGAAACGTTGCTCCATAGCAATATTCTTCACATCTTGACGCATCTCCATAGCTGCAAATTGCTCATTTATGTGCTGAACCAAAGACTCATGTGCAGCTTGAGGATCAAATGGAGTGTCCAAATTTTCTAAGTCAATATAATCCTCAATACGATCCGTTTCCATATGAGCAGTAGAAGGAGGATGAGCAGAAGTAGTAGGAGCAGAAGAACCAGCCCGATCACCACGCGAAGAACCAGAAGCTTGAGCACCTTGCTCCAAAGCTTTGATTTGCGTTTTCCACAACCAAGAACGCGTAGGCCTATGCCAAGCAATCTTCATGTAGCTAATATGAGAATCATTGATACACCAATTGTTTTTCACTTCACGTTCATATGATTCATCATCAGCAAATGGAACTCTATAATACCTCATAATCTTAGTCACATGCTTAGGATATGGTAAATACTGAGTAGGAGGAGATTCAGCTGCAACATGCATTCTAGCAAGAAAAGTTTTGTTCCAATTGATTTCATATCTCTTTTTAATTCCATGAAACAATTTCAGATCATCATCTTGAAGTTGTGCATAATTTTGATTACACTTTGGAACAAGACAATAAGTCACAATGTACATAAGCATCCTATCCTCAGCATGTAAAGGTGAGACATTTTTAGTTGCTTTACCATCCCAACTTTCACCAGGACGCAAAAGATTAGAATAAATCTTACTAGTATCCACAGCTAAATCATCACACTCATCATCACCAATATATGTTCCTTTATCCTCTAACCCAAACATCAAAGTCAAATCAACAGGTTTGATCACAAAATGAACTCCTCTAACCATAGTCTGATACTCACCATCCAACTTAGTGAAATTTTGATAAAATTGTTTGACTAGCCTAGGATAGTAATGAGTATTAAACTCCAAAAACCTCTTAACATTCTGAAATTCTAAGTCATCAACAAAATGAAATTGTTCCTTACGCAACCAATCAAACTTCACATACCGTGTTATGCCAAACGTGCGACGGTCAAATTTTGGACCACGTGAATCCCTTTCTGCTTGAGAAAACCAAGGATTATTGCGTCCAGTAGCTTGTTTAGCTTTCTTTCTTAGAGGTTGGTGTGAGGAATAAGACATAATTGCTGAATTGTTGTGATGAAATTCGGAATATGGGGTTTTAGGGTTAGGGTTTGTGAATTTGGGGTTTTTCGGATTTGTGAGGATTTGGGTGAAATTGATGAATGTTTGATGAAGAAATGGTGTTATAAGGTTGATATGTGGAAGGATTTTGTTTATAATGGATGATTTTAGGCCATTTGGGACGGATTGATGATGAACTTTAGAGAGAAGAAGAGAAAAACTCGTATGAAGAGAGAGAAGAAATCGGAAAAATGATGCAAAATGCAGCAGTTCAGGTTTTATACTGACGCGCGTTACTCGAGTGAAATGATACGTTACTCGAGTATTTTGTTCCTTAATCGAGTGAAATCAAGTTTAATCGAGTAAGCCGAAAGATGAAAATATTTTACTCGAGTGACAGTATCAGTTAATCGAGTAAGCCGAAAGTGATTTAAAAATTAATCGAGTGACAGATGCAACTAATCGAGTAAGCCAAAAGAGATTTAAAAATTACTCGAGTGAAAACATATGTTAATCGAGTAAACTGCTGAAAAACTTAAAATTTCAAATTTTCATGCAAAATCATTTTCATGCACACAAACACATAGAAACACTTAGCATTTAGCAATTAACACACATTCAAATAAAGCAAGTAATCATATCATAGAAAAACATACACACACAACTACATACCAAAAGATTTATGAAACACTTTATCAAAATACAACAACTCAAAATACAAATCATATTGAAATAGGCTTGAAGGTGATTTCTAAAAGCATCAAATACAATTAGCTAATAGTTGATTCATCAAAAATACCAAGTTCTCTTCTAATTTTATAAAATGTATCCCTTGGTAAAGGTTTTTTAAAGATATCAGCTAATTGATCCGAAGTTTGAACAAACTCTATAATACAATCACCTTTTTGAACATGATCTCTCAAAAAATGATGCCTAATTTCAATGTGCTTTGTCCTTGAGTGCAATATCGGGTTTTTAGTCAAATTGATTGCCGAAGTGTTATCACACTTTATAGGGATTTTTGTCAAATTTAAACCAAAATCCGATAATTGTTGCTTCATCCAAAGGATTTGAGCACAACAACTACCGACCGCTATGTATTCAGCCTCCGCGGTCGATAAAGCAACACAATTTTGCTTTTTAGAAAACCACGATACAAGCGAACTACCAATTAAATGACAAGTTCCACTTGTACTTTTTCGCTCAACTTTACAACCGGCAAAGTCAGAGTCCGAATAACCTATAAGTTTTAAAAAAGCATCCCTAGGGTACCACAAACCGGTATTGGTTGTACCTTTTAAGTATTTCATTATTCTTTTGACAGCAGTTAGATGCGACTCTTTCGGTTTAGCTTGAAAACGTGCACACATACAAACACTAAACATGATATCAGGCCTAGATGCAGTTAAGTATAACAAACTACCAATAATTCCACGATACTTTGTTACCTCTACCGCTTTTCCAGCCTCATCTTGATCTAGGTAGCATGCAACGCTCATTGGAGTAGAAGCGGATTTACACGAGTCCATGCCAAAACGTTTGAGAAGCTCTCTACAATATTTACTTTGATGTATATAAATGCCATCGTTGAGTTGCTTTATTTGAAGGCCAAGAAAGAATGTAAGCTCTCCCATCATCGACATCTCGAATTCGCTTTGCATTAAATCTGAAAACTTCTTACACAAATTATCATTAGTAGCACCAAATATAATATCATCAACGTATATTTGAACCAAAAGAATATCCTTACCGGAACGTTCAATAAAGAGAGTAGTGTCCACAGTACCTCGTTTAAAACCTTTTTCCAATAAAAAATTGCTTAGTCGATCGTACCAAGCTCTAGGAGCTTGTTTAAGACCGTACAAAGCCTTTTTCAACTTAAAAACGTAGTTCGGATGATCAAAACTTTCAAAACCAGGAGGTTGTGAGACATAAACTTCCTCTTGAATGTACCCGTTAAGAAAAGCACTTTTGACATCCATTTGGTACAATTTAAAATTCATGATAGATGCAAAAGCGAGAAGAATACGAATAGCTTCTAATCTAGCTACGGGGGCATAAGTCTCATCGTAATCAATTCCTTCTTCTTGACTATAACCTTGTGCTACCAACCTAGCTTTATTTCTAACAATAATACCCGATTCATCTAACTTATTCCTATAGACCCAACGAGTCCCTATTTCAGGACGATCATTAGGTTTTGGCACAAGCTCCCAAACTTGATTCCTTTCAAATTGATTTAATTCTTCTTGCATGGCCATAACCCAGTGATCATCTTGAAGAGCCTCTTTGACATTCTTAGGTTCTATTTGAGATACAAAGGCAACATAATAACAGAAATTATTTAAAGTGCTTCGGGTTACCACCCCCTTAGCAATGTCACCTAAGATGTTAGAAACCGGATGATTTTTGTTGGACTTCCAAGCTATTGGTAGTTGAGGTTGTGTCTCTTGTGCTAAGTCTTTATCATGTGTTTGCACCTCTTCATGTTCAACTTGCGTCTCCTCTAATTGTTGTGGTGTTGACTTCTCATGATCCATAAGAGTACCTATATTATCATCATCACAAGAAACAACACGATCTCCTCTCAGAGATTCATCAAATACAACATGCACAGATTCCTCAACGGTTAATGTTCTTTTGTTATAGACACGATATGCTTTACTATGGGTTGAATAACCTATGAATATACCTTCATCGGCTTTGGAATCAAACTTGCCGACCGGATTCTTTCCGTTATTTAAGATAAACACCTTACACCCAAATACATGAAAATATGAGATGTTTGGCTTTCGCCCTTTTAAAAGTTCATAAGGTGTTTTATTTAAATGCGGACGAATAAGAACCCTATTTATCACATAACAAGCGGTGTTTACCGCATCAGCCCAAAAGTATGTAGGAACTTTAGATTCTTTTAACATTGTACGTGCAAGTTCCTCCAATACCCTATTCTTCCTTTCTACGACTCCGTTTTGCTCCGGAGTTCTAGGGGCTGAGAATTGATGTTCAATACCAAACTTATCACAAAATGCATCAAACTTAGTATTTTCAAACTCACCTCCGTGGTCACTTCTAATAGTCACAATTTTCAAACTTAGTTGATTTTGGATGAGTTTGGCAAATTTTTTAAAACTTTTGTAAACTTCACTTTTTGCGGATAGAAATAAAGTCCATGTGAATCGAGTAAAATCATCTACTAAAACAAATCCATAGTAATTGCCACCTAAACTTCGAACTTGTGATGGGCCAAACAAATCCATGTGGATTAGCTCCAATGGCTTTGTTGTGCTTGTCACATTTTTAGGTTTAAAAGAGCTTTTAACTTGCTTGCATTTTTGACATGAGTCACAAATGCTATCAAGCTTAAAGTTTAGTTTAGGTAATCCAATCACTAAGTCTTTTCGCAAAAGTTTATTTAATTGATTCACATTAATATGTGCAATTCGTCGATGCCAAAGACGAATATTATCATC
Source organism: Crotalaria pallida (assembly GCA_037953625.1). Taxonomy (NCBI): domain Eukaryota; kingdom Viridiplantae; phylum Streptophyta; class Magnoliopsida; order Fabales; family Fabaceae; genus Crotalaria; species Crotalaria pallida. The sequence continues at coordinate 23,849,506 of CM075654.1, forward strand.
AAAAGATTTAAAACATTTTGAAAATAGTGAAGTTATCTCATCCAAATCAATTAAGTAAGTGTTATTAGAGCGACGACCAACAAACTTAACACTATCATCTATACTAGACTTAATAAAGCATAATTCCGGAGTAAAAGTCACATTATTGCCCATATCACATAGTTGGCTTATACTAAGCAAATTGTGTTCTAAGCCCTCTACGTATAGGACATTTTCTATGACAAGGTTAGATACATTACCAATCTTCCCGACTCCTAGAATTTTGCCCTTGTTGTTGTCGCCGTAAGTCACATATCCACCACTTTTTGAAGTAAGTTGAATGAAGTGCGTTTTGTCTCCCGTCATGTGTCTCGAACACCCACTATCCAAGTACCATCTACGTTCCTTGGTTCGAAGACACACCTACAAAACAATTATTATTTGTTTGATTTAGGTACCCAAGTTGTCTTGGGTCCTTTGTTGTTAGCATGGGGTGAGCTCCCCTTAACAATCCAAATATATTCACCGCTTGGTATACCAAACTTCTTTATGTTACATTTATTCGTGGTATGCCCAAAAATTCCACAATAATGGCAAGTTGGGTTTTTAGAAAAATTAATCTTAGAAAATACACCAACTTTGCGATAATTGCGTTTCTTAGGTTTGGTATAGCCAAGACCGGATCTATTACTATTGTTCCTTTGAGTTGAAAGCAAATGATCTAAGCATGTATCTCCTCTCATGAGCCTTGCAATCCGATCATTTAAATTGAAAACTTCTTTTTCTAAGGATTTGCAATTCTCACAAGATGGAGTCTCATTTGTTTTCAATTCGCAATTGCATGTAGAGTTTGTATAAATGAGTTCAAGAGTTTCATTTTGAAGCTTAAGCTCCTCTAAAGAGTTTTGAAGTTCCAAAATCTTTTCATGTTGCTTCATAATAAAATTCTTTCTTTCAACATTTATTTTAGCAAGTTTCTTCAACTCTTTATGCATCTCTACATACACATTGTACAATTCATTAAATGAGGGGGAATTAGAACTAGAGCTAGCATCGGAAAGATAATCTACCTCATTGACGTTTTCACTTGATTTCATGCTCGAAGATTCTTCTTCATCAAGCTTCGTCATTAAACAAAGGTTTGCAAGTTCTTCATCTTCCGATGAGCTAGATGAGGATTGATTCTCCGGTTCATCCCACACTATATAAGCCCTTTTGCCTTTAGATGAGTTGGGCTTCCAATTGTCACCTTCGGACTTCTTAGAGTTAGTTGGACAATTTGATCTATAGTGACCAAGCTTCCCACACCCATGACACTTGATATTCTCTTTGTTAGTCTTGTTCCTTGATTGAGTGTCCTTAGAATCTCTTGGTCTATTTCTATTAAAGTTACCCTTTTTCTTAAGGAATCTCCCAAGCTTTTTGACTAACAAGCCAAGGGTCTCATCATCTATGTCGGAGTCCGAGTCATCCATTTGAGGGTTTTCCTCTTGTGCCTTAAGGGATTTTGAAGTTGATTTGAGAGCTATTCCCTTTTTCTTCCTATCGGCATCTTCATTCATGGATAACCTCCCAAGCTCCATTTCATGCTCTTGAAGCTTTCCGAATAGAGTTGCTAAGTCAATTTGGTCCAAGTCCTTAGCTTCCATGATGGCCGTCACCTTAGGTTGCCATTCCCTGCTAAGACATCTCAAAATCTTATTAACAACTTCACCATTTGTTAGTACTTTACCAAGAGCCGAAAGATGATTTATAATATGTGTGAAACGCTTTTGCATGTCACCTATATTTTCATTAGGTAACATATGAAAGAGTTCATATTCATGCATGAGTGTATTTAACCTAGCCCTTCTAACCTCAGACGTGCCCTCATGTGTGACTTGTAGTGTGTCCCACATTTGTTTAGCATCAACGCATTGAGACACTCTAAAGAACTCATCATATGAAAGAGCGGACGTGATGATATTTTTCGCTTTTAAATCAAATTAAACTTTCTTCTTATCATCATCGTTCCAACTCGATTTTGGTTTTACAGAAACAACATCATTTACTTTAGTTTGTGGAACAAAAGGTCCATTCTCTATGGCGTTCCAAATTTCCATATCTATGGCTTGTATAAAAATTTTCATTCGGACCTTCCAATAAGCGTATCCCTCACCATTGAATAGTGGGGGACGGTTAATGGAAGCTCCTTCACCACCAAAAGGATTTGAAATTGAGCCCATTGTTTCCAAGTAAAAGGATCTTTTCGAAAAAGCTTTTTAAGGCTCGGATTTTTCGTCCGAGCTCTGATACCACTTGTTGGAAACCAACAAGCAGCTCAATATAGTCTAGAGGGGGGTGAATAGAATATTGGAGCCTTAGTACAGATATTTCGATCACCGTAGAGAATGATTTGAAGAAAAATAAATTTTCTTTCAAAAACAAGTCAGGTTACTCGAGTAAAATACCTTTTAATCGAGTATTACGCAAGCAAATTTTATTTCACTCGAGTATCAGAAGTCTCACTCGAGTAAAGTTCAAAACAGCTTTCAGATTAATCGAGTAATCCACAATTCACTCGAGTAATCTGGGTAAAAATCAAATAGTAAAAGAGTTTTGATGAGAATTCTTTTAGAATCGCAATACTATGATGATTCAACAAACTATGTATGAATGCTATGAACAATTGCAAGTAAATTTACCAACCAATTTTAGGTCAATTGATAATGAATTGAAAAACCCCAATTCTAACCTAAAATTCAATTGTTCTTGAATTAATGCAAACAAGAAAAGAAACAATGAAGACGGTGATTTTATCCTGGTTCACTTTCACCCACTTGAAAGCTACATCCAGTCCCCTTTATCAAACTGATAAAGAGTTTCTACTAGACAAATTCAATTGTTAGAATTACAATGTTTAAGATGCAACTTTCTCACAAAGCTATCCTATCTTAACCCTTCTTCAAAGTGTGTACCAAACACTTTGAAATTCTAACCCAATTGAATTTCCGTCTTCTCTTGTTGATTTGTTGAAGATGCTTCCAACCAAATCTTTTTCAATCTTGCTTTGATAAACCTTCAAAGACTTGCTTGTGAAATTCTTCACCTTTGTTGAACTCTTGAAATGTGCAACCTCTTGTTGCAAAGCTTCAACACAATTAAGAACTAAAAAATATTGATCTCAAAGAAAACTTAGAACAATTATTAATCTTGAGTGAATAATAGAAGAAATTTGTTGAATCTTGTTTTCTCAAAGGAAGTGTGTAATAGCTCTTGAAAAATGAAAGTGTATTGCTCAATAGAAAATTGTAAAAGAGTATGTAACCTTGTTCATGTAAAAATGAAGTCCTTTTAAAATTTTTCTGCCACTGTTCAAGTTACTCGAGTGAAGTGTAACACACTACTCGATTAACACATGTTGAAATACGTTACTCGAGTGACGAATAACTCATTACTCGATTAACCTATAACAACACACATTAATCGAGTAAAGGCAAACTCATTACTCGAGTGACCTGATCAGATATGGACTAAAAACAAAGTTTTTCAAATGGATTTTCACAATAACTTTAATATGAGCTATTATAATCAAGATTAAGTTTTCTTCACTCTTAATCAAACATTATTATAAGCTTCATTAAGATCACCTAAAGCTACCCACTCTCATGATATGCATTGCATAAAATTAAATATTACATTGCATTAGAATCAAACTAAATCCTAATTCTATTCTTCATGAGATAGCTTCCTTGTTGATAATGTTGTTGCTTGGAGAAAGGTTGTTATCATCAAAACATAGAAACCTACATGTATGGTGGTGCGGTACGACCAAAGCACTTCATGCAGGTTTTCCAGCCAATTTCCCTTAGCACCGATGAGTCTTTTCTTGATCCCCTAAATGATACTTCGGTTCACCGATTCTACTTGTCCATTGGTCTGAGGGTGCTCGACTGAAGAAAAGTAGTGTTCAATGTTCAAGGCGTTAACCAAGTCCTGGAATGCCTTTGCCGCAAATTGAGTTCCATTGTCGGTTACCAAGACCTGTGGCACTCCAAACTGAGCTATAACCTGTCTCTCAAAGAACTTTTGAACCTTGGCCGAGGAAATAGTTGCTAGTGGTTCGGCTTCGATCCACTTGGTAAAATAATCGATGGCCACTATCACCCATTTAAGCTGTCCTGGTGCGGTGGGGAACTGGCCAATCAAATTCATTCCCCACTGATAGAAGGGGTAGGGAGATGAAAGTGAATGAAGTTCCTCGACTGGCTTTTGGTAGACGTCACTGTGGAACTGACATCTTTCACATTTCTTTACATGACCGATTGCATCCTGTTGTAAGGTCGGCCAGTAGTATCCTGCCCTTAGAATTTTCTTGGCCAACGATTTCCCTCCGACATGATGACTTCCTATACCTCCATGGACTTCTTCCAGTGCCTGCTTTGCTTCGGCGGGGTCTAAGCACCTGAGCATTGGGCCGCTGACCCCACGGCGAAACAGAATTCCATCGATCATAGCGAACTGGGAGGCTTTTCTGACAAGCTTTTTGGCCTCGGCTGGATCTGTCGGCACGATTCCTTGTTCCAAGAAGTTTATGATCGGAGAGGTCCAACTTGAATCCATAGAAACGGAGAGGACAACGCTAGGTCCATGCACCATTTCTTGGATCAACGTCTTATTGTTTCCAAGACCCTTTGTTGAGGCAAGTTTAGAAAGAATGTCCGCTCGGCCATTGCTTTCCCTCGGGATGTGGCAGAATTCGACCTTGGCAAACTCTGAAGATAGGAACTTCACCTTTTCCAAATATTTTTGTAGGATGGGTTCCTTGGCTTGATAATCACCCTTCACTTGCGATATCACCAACTGAGAGTCACTGAAAACCTTCACTTCTCGGGCCCCAACTTCTTTCGCCATCCTCAGACCAGCCATCACAGCTTCATATTCCGCCTGATTATTCGAAGTCGGAAATCCGAACTTCAACGAATATTCAAGGGTAAGTCCCTTTGAGTTCTCCAAAATTATTCCCGCTCCTGCTCCGAGCTTGTTGCTTGACCCATCGACATAAATGTTCCAATCCAAGTTTGAGCTCGTCGATGGCTCAGTAAACTCGGTGAGAAAGTCAGCTAAGACCTGGGACTTCATCGCTTTCCGAGGCTCGAAAGTAATGTCGAACTCGGAAAGTTCAATAGCCCAAGTCACCATTCTGCCTGCCAGGTCGGGTTTCTGAAGGATCTGTCGGATTGGCTGAGCAGTTCTGACCGTGATATGGTGGCTCTGGAAGTATTGACGCAACCTCCTAGCCGTAATAACCAAACAAAACGCCAACTTTTCAACCTTCTAATACCTCATCTCTGGTCCTTGAAGTGCTCGGCTGACGAAATAGACAGGAGATTCTTTGCCTGATTATCTTCCCTAACTAGAACCGAACTGACCACTGAATCCCCTACTGATAAGGTCAGGTATTGCTTAAGGTCAGTAAAGGCCTTTTCGCATGCCTCGTTCCAGTCGAACGTCTTTTCTTTTTCCTTCTTTAGCAGTTGGTACCATGGCAAGGCCTTCCGAGCTGACTGAGACAAAAACCTGGAGAGAGCTTCTACTCGACCTGCTAGCTGCTGTACTCCCTTGATGTCGGAAGGGCTCTTCATCTCAAGGATGGATCGGCACTTCTCTGGGTTTGCCTCAATTCCCCGTTCGGTGAGCATGAACCCGAGGAACGAACCAGCAGGAACCCCAAAAGTGCATTTTTCTGGGTTTAACCTCATGTCAAACTGTCGAATTCTATCAAGTATAACCTTCAAATCCTTAGCATGGTGCTCCTCCTTCAGACTTTTCGCAATCATATCGTCGATGTATACTTCCATTTTCGGCCCAATAAGCGGACCGAAGACCTTGTTCATCATTCGCTGGTAAGTTGCCCCAACGTTCTTCAGTCCGAACGGCATGACGTTGTAACAATATGTAGCATTTTCTGTGACGAAAGAGGTCTTCACCTGATCCGGGGGATACATGGGGATTTGATTGTACCCCGAATAAGCATCCATGAAGGATAGCCTTTGATACCCTGCCGAGCTATCTACGAGTTTGTCTATGCAGGGAAGCGGGTATTGATCTTTGGGGCAGACCTTATTCAGGTCTGTGTAATCCACGCACATCCTCCATTTTCCATTGGATTTCTTGACTAGCACGGGATTAGCCAACCAATCTGTGTACACCACCTCCCTGATAAACCCTGCCTCCAATAGCTCGGACACCTTCTCCTCTGTTGCTTGTGCCTTCTCTGTTCCGACCCGCCTTTTCTTCTGACACACTGGCTTGGCACCAGGATATACACTTAGCTTATGGCAGATAAAATTCGGATCGATCCCCGGCATGTCTGCCGAAGTCCAAGAAAACAAGTCTTTGTTTTCTACCAGCAGTTCCGTCAGTTCTTTTTCCAATTCTTCGGCAAGGTCGACGCCAATCTTGACACAACGGGACGGATCGGGACCCAGAATTATCTTTTTGAAATATGCCTGAGGGGTTGGCCTAGTTTCATCCTCGTCCCGTACGTCAAGATCTGCCAAGTTCACGCTTCCTTTGTTGAGTGGCTCCTTCATGATCTTCTCATCATCATCCAGCTTCAGCTTTCCTAGGCTAATATTGTAACATTTCCGAGCCAATTCTTGTTCGGACCGTATCGTTACCACCTGGTCATCGGACCCTGGAAACTTCATGGCCAAGTGAACGGTTGATACAACTGCACCAAATGATTGAAGTGCTGTTCGGCCAAGAATAGCGTTGTATGCCGACGGTGCTTGTACAACTAGCCACTTTACCATCTTGGTTTGAGTAGACGGTTGTTCACCCATGGTCACTGGGAGATGAATGTGGCCTAAGGGAACAATGGAATGTCCCGTAAAGCCAATCAAACTGCCCTCAAATGGAGTTAGGTCAGATTTCTTCAACCTTAGCCTCTCGAACAGATCCAAAAACATAATGTCTGCTGAACTCCCCTGATCGACGAGAATCCTTTTCACTTCGTAATTGTCGAGCCTGGCTGTAACTACCATAGGATCATTGTGATCCTGAATAATATCAGCAAAGTCATCGTCACTGAAACTGATGACAATATTCTTCTTTTTGGGCTTTTGGATCGGTCGGCTAGCCACCGAAAGGATCTGTCCTACATACTTTTTCCTGTCACATCTTTTCTCTCCACCACCCGCAAATCCACCAGCAATGGTGTTGATCAGAAACTCGTCACGACCCTTATTTTGCTCGGACGGTAAGGCGGGGGCTCCCCCTGCAGGTGGCTTAGGGCTTTTATTCCTTTTTTCTTCGGTTTTGGGAGGTGAATGACTTCTTCTCCTTGAACGCTTCCGCATTGCTTCCCCGATGTACTGTTGAAGCTTCCCATCCCTAACCATTTCCTCAATCAGATCTTTAAGTTGGGTACATTGATCGGTGGTATGCCCCCATCCGCCATGATGGTCGTAGTACTTTGTCCTATCCTTTTGAGCAGTTTTTCTCAAAGCTGGAGGCCGAGTGATGTTACGCATCTCGGTATGCATGGTCTCACGGAGGATTTGACTCCTCGGGACTGTGAGCTGGGTATATTCATCATACTTGCCTTTTGGAGGCAGTTTTTCTCCTCTTTCTCTCTTGTCCTTCCTCCCCCTGTTATCCCGAAAACGATCAGTTTGACGGGAATCATTCTGACGAGGACGTTGTTCCAGACCCCGAGCCGCGGTGCTGATTCTATGGAATTCCTCCAAATTAACAAATTTCCTAGATCTTTCCCTGAGTTCAGCCATATCCCTCGGTGGTTCTCCGATCAGACAATCCTTGAAATCACCATCTCGCAACCCTTGGGTGAGTAAGAGGACATATACTCCCGATTGCAGGCCTGATATGCCACTAGCTTCTTGCTGATATCGAGCTAGGTAATCGCGAAGAGACTCGTCAGGTCTCTGTGCGACTCCAGCCAATGAATGGTCCGACTTGGGTTGTGACATGCTGGCTGTGTATCGATTCAAAAATGCTGTCCTTAGCTCGGCCCATGAGTGAATCGAGTTGGCAGGTAGGGAATTGAACCATCTCAAAGGTGCCGATCCCAGAGTCATTGAGAATGCTCGGCATTTCATGAAATCCCATCCTCCATAAAACATCATGGAGGATTCGTAAGCCGCGAAGTGATCCATCGGATCAGTCGTCCCATTGTACCGAGGGATATTCTGATGACCCACATAAGTCTGCGGGGTTTGAAATGCCATTATCTCAGCTATGAAAGGATGTACAGGGTGGGGTTCCCCCGTAACACGCCCAGGAACTAATCCTGGGTTAAGGGGTGGGGGCGGAGGAAGGATATTAGGGTTGCCGAGAGCCACGTTAGGGCCTTGCTCGGCTATTCTTGCCATGCTTTGCTGCTGAAGAGCAGCAATATCCCGATTCTGCTTTTCAATCAAAGAAGTTTGAGTCCTCAAGATCTCCATGATTGATTCCTCTCTCCTACGGGCCGACGAAGTAGTCATGTAAGATCTACCTTATGTTTCGGAACGTTCACCACCTTGAAGTGTTCCAAAACGACCCCTGGTAAATTGGGGGACTTCCCTGTTGGATCGCTCGGCACGGGAATGGTCATGTCGAGCGTAACGCTCAACTCGCCGACCCTCACCAGTTCGTGATCCAGCAGGGGCCCTTCGAGATCGATGTGGTCCAGAGTCCGCAGTATCGTGCCAATCTGAAACATGGCCATCCGGGACAGTGCGGGGGTTGGATCGCCTTCCGCCGCCTTCCACGAGGGGAGGAACAGTGACTTGAACCACCGGAGGAACTGGAGGAGCATCACCCTGAACTGGAGGAACCGGGGGAACGACCGTCTGATCCACCGGAGGAACCGGTGGAGTGTTACCCCGATTGCCTCCAGTAGGTCTTCCTGGGGCGATTCTGTCCCTAACGTTTCCTGCGTTCTTAGGTGGCCTCCCACGAAGGCGACAGCGGAGATCCCCTTGTTCTTGGTTATCGTGGTTGTTTGCCATGAGTACGGTGGAAGTGGGAATACTGGTTAATCGCTCCCTGTAACATCCCAAACGTTATTTTAAATTGGATTATTAATTAAAAACCTTAAAAAAATTGGAAAAGTGACTTAATGAATTTTGGTGGATATGCGAGTGGTGATTATAGGACCTAGGAGTTGTATAGAAGGCATTTATGGCTTTGGGCAAAGTCATATAAGCGAAATCGGGAGTTAAATCGGCGTTTTCGATGTTAGAAATCGACCGAAAAGAGAAAATTATAAATTTATTATAGGAAGCTAAGAAAATAAATTCCACCGTTGGATGTGAAGTTTATGGGGTAAAGAAGCATGTCTAAAAATTTGGACTCGATCCGACGGTTAACGAAAACGTTACGGCGAATCGAAGATTTGAAAAGTTAAACTCGCCTAGGCGCATGAGCCACTCGCCCAGGCGAGTTCACTATTCATTTGAGCTCAAATCCAGTGAAAAACTCGCCCAGGCGAGAAATAGGCTCGCCCAGGCGAGTCCCTGATTTTCAGCAGCACGTGTTCAGATGCCAAAACCCGCCCAGGCGAGAAATAGGCTCGCCCAGGCGAGCGACGCAGACGAGATTGAATCTGGTGCGTCCAATTAGAACTTGGGGGCCAAGTTGTGGCCTCTTGGCCACATGATTTTGCTTTTCTTGGGCATGAACAAACACCCAACAACAAGAACACCACTCACTCGTCACATTCCATCATCAACATCATCTCTTCACCCATTTTCTCTCCATCTCCAACACACTCCCACCACAAATCCACCATAAACACTTGATCTTGGGCACCCCAAACCCAAAATCAAACACACCCACCAAGTCTTGCACCATGGAAGTTGGATGAGAGCTCATTCCTCCCTTCTCCCTTGATTCACGAATTACTCCCTCCTTCCATTCTTCTTGGTTTTCAATTTCCACCATTGTTGGGGACTTTGTTTCATGCCTCCAATCAAAACCAAGTCAAGGGCAAGGAACTCACATACCAAGGATCAAGAAGCTAGAGCTTGAATTCATCATCACCTCTTAAGAAGGTAAGAGGGTTTGTATTACCTTAGCTTAGGAAGTAGATTCTCTTTAGTTATAGTGATGGCTAGGGGTAGAGAGGGAGTATAGCATGAAACCTTAGGGTATTTGACAATAAAAATCAAGGAAATAATTGATGGAGAATAGAAAGAGTAATTAGTGTAATTTGTGAGAACAAAGGTATAAACGAAAATGGATAGGAAGGGAATAGTGGACAAGTATATATATATATATATATATATAATTTGAGAGTAATGAGAATAACTGGTTGGCAAATCATAAGGAAAATAATAAAGGAAATTAAGAGTGGATAATGGAGCGAAAATAATTAGAGACTCGGGATAAGCTTGAAAAGATTTGGAGATGGTGAAAGGAGTGAAACATTATGTTGATGGGATAACCATGAGATAGGTAAATAAAAGGGAAAGTAATGATGGATTGGTTTTAATTCAGAAAGATGACGGATAAAATGTATGGAGAGTATAGAAGAATGTATGTTAAGAAGAATCGATAAATGAATACTAAAGTAAAATGTTGATTTAATGCTAAGTAAATAATGTGAGTGATAAATGTGTAAACAAAGGGAATTAATAACACAAAAGGGCATTTATGGCTAAAACGGACTTCGAGTGCTAAAATGTGCAAATGAAATGGAATGGAAATCATATAGGGAATGAGTTAAAAGCGAGTGAATACTTGAACAATGAAATTATATGGTTAATGTGAGAAGAACCCACCTATTGAGGTGTGGATATAGGAATGTGAAAGGGTGAATTTATGATGTGAATAATGATTTATATACGAATGACCCTCCCAAAGGGAGTGAGAATACGATAATGTTTATGAATGACCCTTCCTATGGAAGTGGAAATATGTATAATCTATATGGACCCTCCCCAAGTGGAGTGTGGAATTATAATGGACCCTCCTTAACGGAGCGTGTATAAATATAATGGACCCTCCTTAACGGAGCGTGTATAAATATAATGGACCTTCCTTAACGGAGCGTTTATATAATGGACCCTCCATAGCGGAGCGTGTATATAATGGACCCTCCATAGCGGAGCGTGTATATAATGGACCCTCCTTAACGGAGCGTGTATATAATGGACCCTCCATAGCGAAGCGTGTATATAATGGACCCTCTTTAACGGAGCGTGTATAAATATAATGGACCCTCCTTAACGGAGCGTGTATATAATGGACCCTCCATAGCGGAGCGTGTATATAATGGACCCTCCATAGCGGAGCGTGTATACAATGGACCCTCCATAGCGGAGCGTGTATAAATATAATGGACCCTCCTTAACGGAGCGTGTATAAATATAATGGACCCTCCATAGCGGAGCGTGTATATGATGGACCCTCCATTACGGAGCGTGATTGATGAACCCTCCATGTAGGAGTGGATATGTATATGATTATGGACCCTCCATAGAGGAGTGGATAGATGCATGATATGGACCCTCCCTTCGGGAGCGTGATAAGGTATATGATGGACCCGCCTATATGGCGTGAGTGGATGTGATTAGAACCCGCCCTTGTGGTGTGCGAATAAATGGAAATAATAACCCGCCGAAAGGTGTGCGAATGAATGGAAAGTATTAGAAAGACTTGAGAAGCATAGGGAAAGTATGTAACTGAAAACTTAGGGAAATGTTGAGTCGTATAAGAGGAAAGTGAAGTAGTGTGTGATTGTTTAGTATGGTGTAGGGTAGGTCCTTGGTTTATTACTATGCTTTTGTAGAAGCTATATTTCTAAGTTCTGTGTAATGCTACCCTTCTTGATATATTTTTACAGGTACCGAAGCGGAGCATGCACTAACCTTGGCCGAGCAGGGACACACTCCACAACGTGGAGTGTGAATATTAGGGGTGTGATAGTAGGTGGATTCGCAAAGTTAAACTTTGGGTTTTTGATGTAAATAAATATGATGTATTATCTTTTGGGAGATTAAACTATCTTAAAACTTGTTTATTATTATTTTGGAAACGATGTACTAGAATGTATTGAACTGACTTGTATTTTGCCTTGTTGGCATACTGCTGGTTATATAACAATGTTAAACAGGTTTTCAAGGCAACTCATATTTTTGGAATATCCGTAAAACAAAGGAAACTCTGTCCGATTTGACAGAGATTTTTATAAGTTTAAATGGTTTTAAAAAGAAATTTTCAAGTCACTAATTAAATCGGGGTAGTTAGAGTATTAATTAAGATAGGGTGTTACACTCCCCACAGACGGCGCCAATGTAGTGTCTTGGAACACTAGATGTCCTTAACCCTCTAAGTGCTCAAGACTATGGAATCAGGAGCCCTAGAGAGGATCAAGAGTTAATGTGTGACTTATGGTATTTCTGCAGTTCCAGTTGGGAAAAGCAGGTTCTCCCTAGTCAACGTGTGTGTGAAGAGTGTCAACTTATTGATGAGAGTACGTACCTGAAACCCTAGCTGTAATGAGCTATTTATAGGGTTTGGAGGAGGCTTATATGGGCCGTCTGGGCCCTGTATCAGGGTTGAGCTGAACCAGGATTCTGTGAGATAATATCGAAGGATTATGCTTAGAATCCGGATAGGATCAGCTGGAGATCTCATGTCTAGGCTGTTGCGAGAATCCAGGAGAGATTTGCGGAAGGGATAAGAAGCCTCGGTGGGTTTGAACTTATCCGCTGGCCGACGGTATGTCTCGGCCTAGAATCTCAAGCCTGATGGATTGAGGACCGATGATGAGGCTCGGTTCCATCAAGTCCGAGCCTGGTCCTTTGGGGATGCTCGGAGTCCATGAGTCCGAGCGAGGGACGTTTATGCTAAGTGAACCAAGGAAAGTGCCCTTAGAAGACTCTTTTGACAAGGCTTAGATCCGTATCAGGTCGGCAGACCCTATAGTACGTACCAGCTGAAACCACGCCAGTTGGCCAGCAAAACAAAATACAGTATCAATTCATAATTTCTCATTTCACAAAACAATGGCTTCTAGTCCCATTTGGATTCCCTCTACACCATCTAAGATTTGCTCAAGGGGGCGACGGCTCTATCCCTAGTTGTACGTGCAGTCCTCGCTACGATCAACGCCCAGCAGGTGACCTTGATCATTGTAACATCGTCCCGCCTAGGGAAGCGCTCTTAGGCTTCTTCACGTTTCACCGTCCTTGCCCTCCCCTATCGCAATCACCACTTGAAGGGATGCCTGACCTCCAAGTATACGGTATCTTTCCTCTCCACTACTTCACTCTCAACGTAGTTAGAAAGGGTTTGGACCTAAAGTCTTTTAAGTCTTTTATATCTTTTCTTAATCCTAAGTTTTGGTCAACCCATTTTAAGCCTCGCTTCTAACGGGCCTCGACCTCTAAGGGTAACAGCAAACACCTCCATACAGTACAGTGGATTCCACAAGACATGAAACCACAGCAAAATCATTCACGTGGCCAATCACTTAAGGGGATATAATAAAGTCATTGTGCCGCTTGCACCATCACTGTATACTAACAACGATCATCAAATTTCCACCAGATTCAAGGAATCATTTCTCATAATTTTCTTTTCACAGTAATACTTCCAAATATTTCAAGTCCTTTTCATAGGAACAACAATTATACATTGAGCATCCTTCCATAGGATAAATCATTATCTCCAAAAATAATCCCAACAAATTTGTTATCTCATCACTTATCATTTTATCATTTCCAAAATCATTAAGGCAATATTCCATATACAACTTCAGGATATACAACATGATATAACAATTATTAACCGACATACGAATAATATTGAGGAATCGTATTTTTCGTAAGGACGGCGGAACACACATACATTTGTCGTCTTACTACTCAACCTATAGATTCCTAGTTCCGACCTTTGAGATGATACGGAACGCCCTAATGCTACCTCAGTGCCATTATGTCTTAGGAAGGTTGCTCTCTCACCTGAGCTCCACGCTTACTCTGTTTTCAACCTTTGCGTTCACAGCTCCAGCAGCTCGTTCACTTTTAATTCCTTTTATTTCTTTAAATGATGAACGACATACAATCAATATCAAGCAAGTACCTTATACTATCTATTCACTAATGTAAGGACTAAACCCGAAGTACCAAAGTGCCTTAAAACAGAAATCCCTTTTTAAAACAGAAACCCTTTTTAAGGCAATAGATAACTTAAAACAATTCCTTTTAGAAATCAAGAAATTCTTTTTACAAAGCATAACTTACAAATCACTCCAATACTCGAAAACCTTTAAGAATACATTTTTATTTCCATGAAAACCACACTATAAAGCTTATATAACAACTACCACCTTCACACGCTTATACATAAACAAACACTCAAACATATTTTTACATTTTGACTAACCTAGATGTCCTAATTCTTATAATACTTCAAAAGACAATTCAAACTTTATAAAAGTCATGCATGAATTATTTTAGTCCTTATAGTTACACCTAAATTACTTAGAGATAGAAAAGCATTTATCAATATACAAACTCTTTTATACCAGAAAAATTATCAACATGATACTCATACCCCAATATATACACACACGCACATTAATTCAAAATCATTTTTAGAATTACTTAAATCAATTTATCAAAGTTGTACAGTACTCACATACAAACTTTAAACTCATTTTTCTCTTAAACTATAACTCTAAAAATTAATCTACTTTTTCCTATACATCACATACAAGTCCTATTATCTACTTGACATATAAATATTATATATTCACATCCAAAACAATTCTGGACAGCAAGGAAAAATAGAGTAGCTTTAATTCAAAATTACCCTAAAAAGCATCTTTTTCAATTTATTACTAAAGGATACATACACTAAGGTCTAAAAGTAAGGTTAAACTAAATAAAATAATATTTTTACTTTATAAAACAATTCTGGACAGTAGCCTAATTACTTTAATAAAAATCATTCTTCCATTTTTTTACAAGCACAAACAACATTTCCTTTAAACACATATACAACCTTTCTTATACGTATTCTAAAATTACTTTTAAAAATCTACTTTTTAATCCTAAATACTTATACTACAAGATTAGCATGAAATTTAAATTTTTAATCATTCAAGAACAAGTCATAACATCAATGCCACACATTTCACATTTTTGGACAGCATGCATACTCAAACTTAAAAATTCATTTTCTCTTAAACAGAGAGTTGAAAACACATGCCGTTTTTTCCTAAATTCTTATTACAACTTCTACTACAATAAAATGACTAAAATTAAACTAAATAAAATGATTGCATCTGCTGTACAGCCACTGAAAAAGTTGCATTAATTCAAGAAGTTCAAGTAAAACAATCCAAAACAATTATACACAATTCCTACTTATGCCAAAGACTTTAAAACACTATTATTTCAAATAAAACATTACTTTTTCATACATTCTAAATTCTGGACAGCAACTTAATATTTTTATTTAAATTACTTTAATCAATCAAAAATACTCATTTCTGTGATGTCCTAGGGCGAGGAGAACCTCTAAGGAGGGGAAATCTACCTTAGAGGGGACTCTGCCTAGGGTTTATGTGTGATGTTTGTTGGGAGTCCTCTAGTGGCCAAAGGGGAAGCCAAAGAGATACCCTAATCACTGGTGTGTGAGGGTGGCGATTAGGGTAAGAGGACGTACCTTTGCCCCATGTAGTACTGAGCTACTTATAGGGGGGAGCTGGTTGCCCTAATGGGCCAACTTGGGGCCCAAGTAGGGCCAGCCTGTAATGAGCTAGGAGTGGTGCGCTGTCCTTCCGGATAAGGATGGGGTGCGCTGTCCTTCCGGATAAGGATGGGGTGAGCTGTCCTTGCGGATAAGGCTGGGGTGAGCTGTCCTTGCGGATAAGGCTGGGGGACGTCATCACGTCCTTGGTGTCGGAATCTTTGGGGTGATGTCGGACCTGGGAAGACGTACGGAGATCGGACCTGAGCAGAGGCATGAGGTCGGCCTGTATCTGGCGCTTGTTCGGCCGTTGAGCCCTGAGCTCGGCCAAGCGTTCAGTAGGTCTCTTGTTAGGTCCTTGAGCTTTTAGCGGGGTTTATGGGGAGCTCGGCCTAGCCAGGTCCACCACATAAGCCCCCCAGCTCGGTCAAGGCTATTTGAGGCTTGCTCCGAGGTCGTGGTTTAGATATCTTCCCGAAGTCCATCATTTTACGGTCGAGTTTACCACATAAGCCCCCCAGCTCGGTCAAGGCTCTTTGGGGCTTGCTCCGAGGTTTCGGAGGGTTTCAGGACTTGGCCATCTGGTCAAGTGGAAGGACTGGTTCCAGCTGTCTCCACCTTAACGTCAGAGTACACTTGACAGCTGCCCATTTATCTAGTACCGATGTGCTACCTGACACGTGTCCAAAAGCTCTTTTTTCGAAGTGTCACTATCATTGTGACGTTATTCGAGATCCTCGAATCTTGTGGCCGTGCGCCACGTGCCTCGATCCTAGGGGTTAGGCCCATTATTCAAAACTGGAGGGAAAACCGCTTCTTTTCAGTTTTACCCAGAGTGTCCTTTTTTCCTCCTTCACTGTCCCCGTCTCTTCATTTGTCTCTCATTTACCATTATCTTCTTCGACTAGACAAGGCTCCCCTTCTTTTTTCACTTCTGCAGATCTCTCACTATACTCAAAGGTTCCTCCTA
This sequence comes from Crotalaria pallida, assembly GCA_037953625.1. Taxonomy (NCBI): domain Eukaryota; kingdom Viridiplantae; phylum Streptophyta; class Magnoliopsida; order Fabales; family Fabaceae; genus Crotalaria; species Crotalaria pallida. Next base: position 23,866,145 of record CM075654.1, read on the forward strand.
TATTTCGTTTCTTCTTTGCTACTTCTAGACTTTGCTTGATCCCTTGTATTTCTTCCTTTTCTTTACGGAGGGGCGTGTCTTCCGCTGCTTGCGAGTTGCTTCTGCATTTGATTTGTTTCTGCACTCTGCAAGGTACTTACTTCGTCTCTTCCTCTTTTGAAATAATTGCTGTTTTGGTGCCTTCATAGGTTTCCTTTTCTGGTTTTTGTGCATAGTTTCTGATTTTGATCCTATATTTTGGTTTTTCCTCAAGGGGTAGGGTTAGGATTTCAGGATTTCATAGGTTTCCCACTTTCTAATTCTTAGGGATTTCAGGATTTCTTTTGGGGGTTTTAATTTCGCTGTTTTGTGGGTTTATTCACAGTGGGTTCAAGGTATAAACTAGGTTCAATATGAGTAATGAATGGCTTAGGAAATGGGCTGGGATGGTTCTTCTTTCGTCAAGCAGTAGTGAGGAAGAGGACGGTTCCTCTTCTTCCTCCTGCTTGTCCACGGAGGTGGATGAGATGCTGCGGCGCAGGAGGGAGTTTGGGCGGAAGTACGAGCGGCGGGTTCTGGAGGTTGACCCCGTCGAAGTCGTCTACCCTCGGAACTCCAAAGAGAAACGAAAATGGATTAAGGAGTATGCTTGGGCTGAGTTTGTAGATGGCAGAGAGCGTGCCGATTACGAGAGGATGGAAAGGGAGAAATTGTTTGAACGGGGGGTACCTGTGGAAGAGGGGAGATGCTCGCCCCTCAGGACTACCTCGAGGGGGTTTTCGGGTGGTTTATTTTTCGGACCCGGAGAACTAACATCGAGATCCCCTGTCCTTCCGCAGGTACTATGGCTCCTCGGAAGTGCATCGTCCGACCTGAACTGTACCCTGCTCCCTTTGATGCCGAATTATACACTTGGGTTGACGTGGAGCCCAAGGGAGTCCAATCCAACTTAGTTTCAGATGACCAGCTCATGGCAGTGCGGGAGGTCGTGCTTCCCAGCTCGGGGGATGCTGGTGATAACTACAAAATTCTACCCTGCTCAGCCAATGACAGGATTTGTTCTCGGACTGACAATAACTCTTTCTTCTTCTACGCCGACCTTATTCAAAATTTAGGGGTGAGCTTGCCTTTCACCGACATAGAGATTAGGGTATTGAACGAACTCGGCCTGGCTCCCTCTCAGCTCCATCCCAATACTTGGTCTTTTCTCCGAGCCTTTCAGATATATTGTAACGCTAGGAACTTGGTTTGCACAGCTCGGCTCTTCCTGTGGGTATACAATCCGTTCGTTAGTAACAAGGAGGGTGTCTCAGGTCGGCTTTGGGTATCGACCAAGGCTCGAGGTCGTTATGGGCTTTTTGGGATGTTCTCTGAATCATGGAAACAATTCAAACCGCGCTTCTTTAAGTACCAACATGTGGGTTCTGGTCGCCCCTGGTTTATGGGAGAAACGAAACCGAGATTTCCCTTAGAATGGACACAAGAATTTTTCATCCGACATTCGGAGGCACCTCAACGGTGGTCAGGGACGACCTTGGATGCCGATGAGGCTGTTACAGCCTTCCACTTTCAGACTGAGTACCGAGCTCGCAAGTCTCAGCTTGATATAGGAGTGTTCATGACGTGCCCAGTCCGAGAAGTCTTAACAAACATTGGTAGATAGCTTTTCACTTTTTTACCTTTGTAATCTATTCTTTTTGTCTTTTGCTGATTTCTTTGTTTCTTTTCTTTGTGTTTTGCAGAGAAATATTGGGCCAACATGTCTTCTAAAGCGATGAGGGCTGCCTTGGAAGCGCGCAAAAAGAAGGCTTCCACATCTCCTGCTGCTGTTGTCGTCGTTGCCGAGGTGGCAGCCACCGAGGTCACTGCTGATGCGACCTCGACAGGTTTTGGTCCTCTTCAACCTACTCCGCCCGCCGTTATCCTTGCGCAGGCTCCTCAACCGGCGGCTAGCTCGGACGTAGAGATGGTTGTCGCGCCGAGCTCGCCTGCTCAGGGCCGGGGATCTGAAGGTTCTTCCCGACCTCCAGTAGTCACCGTCAGTCCCTCATTTAGAGAGGGAATTCTGAAGATGTCGGGGGTTGAGTGGAAGAAGAAGGCCGAAGACTTTGCTATTCAGATGAAAAGGGCCTGTACCGTGTTTAGTGTTCTATCCGAGGTTGCTGACGATGTGGCAGAGGGTATATCACCCGCTCAGAAGAAAGCTCGGTTGGAGGCTGCGGCGGAGGTGGAGGATCTAAGACAGAGGAAGAAAGCGGCCGAAGAGAAGCTGGCGGAGCTGGAAGAAAAACATCGGCAACATATCGCGGAGCTCCAAAAGCAGAATGAGGAGGCCATGGCTCAGATGAAGGCTGAGGTTAGGGAGGCTGGTCGGCAGGAGGGGTTGGCCGAGGTGGAGAAAGTTAGGACCCTGCTGAAAAGGAGGGCTGCCCAAGCACTTAAGCACAAAGTGGCGGAACAGGAAGCTGATTTCCAGTTTGAGAAAGCTGGAAACAAAATCTTCGCCAGTGCGGTGGAGCAGGTTCTGCACTTGAATCCTGGTCTCCGAATTAGGGTGGTTGGGGCTAGTGCCGCCTATGGGGTAGAGGATGGAAAGATGGTGGATTATGGGAGAGATAGGGCCGAAGTTGATCTTGACCAGCCTGAGGAGAATCTTCCTGACCCCCTGGCCGAGAGAATGGAAGAAGATTTTGATCCGAGGTCGGTTGTGTTATCCGACGTAGAGGATTGACATGGCGTAAGTCCCTTATGCTGGGCAGCATGATTTTTCTTTGTAACAACTTTGTTGGATATGCTGACTATCACCTGATAACAGTTTGTTTTTAACTTAATGCAAGTTCATATTTTGCTTAACTTGTTGCATAAAAAATTTGTGTGCAAGTTATTTGTCACTTGTTGCATACGTTGAAAAAGTTTTTAGGCAACGCGAGATAGTGAGATCTGTTGCGTGGTTTTACATCGTTGTTTACGCAAGTATTAAGTTTAACTTGTGACGTATAACGAATTATTAAGGGCCTTGGTCTGTGAAGCTTTCTCACACCCAAGTCACCCATGATCGTTTTAAGGTTTAGATCGGGTTACTCAGTAAGTGCAGTAATCTTATAAGGTTTCCTCTGGAAAGAGGTGCTGTATATAAGGGCATACGGTAGGGAACTCGGAACATCCCGTCTTGGCCGAGGTGGGTGTCCTCTACCCCGATGTGGAAGAGGTTGCTGAGTGAAGTGATGTAAAAACATTTCACTGCAAGCTGTACATCATCGGGTGTCCCTTGTACATTGTGCATATGAGCCGATCTCCTTTGGGAGATGTAGGCTGTGCATAGCGCCATGCAACATTTAGGTGGCTAGTGCTAAATGAGAAGCTAGTACGTACGTATATAAAACTGTGGCACTTGAGTAAAGGGCAAGTTTGTATTTCATTGATTAGATGTCAGAATACATTGCCTTTTGAAAATAAACTTGGTATTTCATAGTGGTGGCACTCTGGCCGACCTTGGAAAGATGGATATCTCACAATGAAAGGGTGTTATGGCCGAACTTAAAAAGGTGGATATCTCACAATGAAAAGGCACGCTGGCCAAACATTAATTAAAAAGCCTAAACTGATAGGCAAACATTTTGATTAGGAATTTAAATAGAGCTTTTTGGTAACCGTGACTTGCTTCTGAGGTAAACCTGTTTGGGCGATGTAGGTTCTCAGTAGGGTGGTGATCCAAGGGCTTTACTGAGTTCGGCTCCTTAGACAGTGTCCCAGAGTCTGTGCTTCGTGAGCACCTCTGTTGGGGTCTGCTTGTCTTAGAACCGTGCTCACACCCTTCGGGGACCGAGGCTCAGGTTTCACTTTTGGAGTGCTGATCTTCCGCGCTTGCAGGATCAGGACATTTTGCTCCAGTGTTTGTTTCTGCTTTTTTCTTCTTAGCTGCCTCCTTCCGAACCGAGGAGGAATGCCTGGGATACTTAACCAGCTTGAAGCCACTTGGGGGCTGCCGAGTTTGTAGGAGGAGAAGGAGGTGTTTTTTGATTATGAAAAAGCTGTTGATCCCAGATCGGGTTTGGTCGGTAGGACCGTTGTCGTCTTGTTGTCCTGGACTCTCTTTTCTGACCTCGATGCCTAAAATTTGTCCTTTGGTCAAGGTTGGATCAGTGGATTCTTTCTGCTTCCTTTTTCCTTCCCGTAGACTTGCATTATAGCAAATTCGGACTTCCTTTTTCCGAAATCGTTTCCACCAAAATGACTACATTTCAATTAACAAAACAACTCTAAAAATCTTATAAAAATGCAGATTAGTTCATTTTAACATACTTAAGTCAGTGACAAAGTTCCAGAATCATTGAACACACATAAATATCATTTATCAAAGTTAGAAACACACACATCACCATTTCAGCAAAACATCATTTTATTCAACAAGTTTGTTCATTCATTTATTTTTATGAAAATCAATAATACAATCATACACACATAGTTTCATGAAGTCAACACATATTTATTCAAGAAAATTTAACTCAAAAGCTAAGGTCCAAACCGTGACCTTAACTAGGTTTTCTCAAAAGCATTTTCAAAGATTCAAGGCTTCTAAAAACAACTCCAAATCCAACAACAATTTCACATGACTCATCAAGCAAATAAAAACACAATCCTATCATGCATTTTCTACATAAAACCATGAGCATGCACAAGCCTCTAAATAATTTTTATTTCATATTAAACACTTAAGATCAACATAAGTTCATGGAAATCACATACTCATCAATTAGACCTAAGAAAATTCTAATCTTTTCAATCAAGTATGCAAAACCGTAGCTAGCACATAAAGATCATAACATCACATAAATTCATTCATCTAAAGCATCATCAAATCTCAAGATCATGACATGCAAGAAGTCAAACAAAAGAAAATCAAGCTTTTAACCACATCATCATCAAAACCGTGACTTGTCCATGGTTTTCTTAAAAAGAGTTTTCTTAAAGATTCAAACTTTCAAATCATACTTAGAATCTCAAGATAATCACATGCACATAACAAAATCCAACATCAAAACTTATAACCTAAAGATCAAGCCCAAACCGTGGCCAACATAAAGGAAAATCATCAAGAAAAGTTCAATTATTTCAAAGGTCTCTATATCACAACTCAAACATCAAGTTCATCATAGATCAAGCATGGATCTAAACATGCATGCAACCAAAAATATTAGGTCTTTGAAGAGTCTTTCATGAAAACTTAAAAATCAAGTTCTTTTTCAAAACACTTTTAAGAAATCAAGGAGGAAAACTTTAAGGTCATGGAGGAAAACATTTTCTTAACAAAACTTCAAGATCAAGTTTAAAAATCAACATGCATGGTGGTAAAACCTTTAGATCTAACACAAAAGCAAATATGCATCCACAAAATCAAAGTCTTTTAGAAGGAAAGCATGAAAATGAAAAAGAATCAAAGAAAAGGGTTTAAAACTTTTAGGTCATGAAACAAATTTCTTACTTAGTCATAAACTTTCAAAAATCAAGTCCAATTCCTTGGTTTCTCTCCTCTCTCCTCACGGTTCACCACTCCTCTTCCTAGTCCATGGTCTTTCTCCTTCTCTTTTCACTATCTTAGCTTGATCTTGCTTAGGTTATGAGGTGTTCAAAGTTTGGTTCTCCCTTCCTCACAATTCGGCTACTCTCTATCTTGTCACTAAGAGTTTGATTTCTTCTTAGTGTTGTGTTTGATTTGGGAAAAGAAATGGAAGAATGTGTGTTGATGAAAGGATGGAGGAGAATTCACTCACTCCCTCACGGTTTTAGGGTTGGTGTGTGTGGGTGTTGGTGTTGTTTGAGAGAAAGGATGAATATGGAAGAATGTAGAATGAAAATGAACTCTCTCCCCTCACACGGTTTTACCCCTTTTCTTTTATCTTTCTCTACTTCCACTTATTTGCCATTAGGGGCTTGCATGGGGGTTTGTTTGCAATTTCCTTGGTCTTGGTTTCCTTCCCACGGCTCACCCTTCTTTTTCTCTTTCTTTCCTTCTTTTCCTCCCTTTGAGTCATGCTTAGGTCATGAGAGTGATGTCACTAGTTTGACTAAAATGCGTGCAACTTAATGACTAAGCAAAGCTATTTGGTAGCCAAGTGTCACCTAGCATTCGGCCACATGGAAGGTTTAGGATAGGTTAGATTAGCTAATTAGGTTTAAGACACTAATTAGGGTTCAAATCATGATTAGGGTGGGATTAGGTTAATTAATCTAGGTTTAGTCCACTAATCCTCAGTGATTAGGGCTTAATCAAGGATTAAGGTGCTAATCAAAACTTAATCTTTTCTAACATAGGTTTATGGAAAGCTAATTCTAGGTTAGCTCACTAACCTTAAATGTTTAGGGTTTAAGAGAGTGATCGATTAAGTGCTCAATCAAGGATTAAGAACTCGATTAGGGTTTAATCAAAGATTAGGATACCAATTAAGGTTTTGAGAAATGATTCTAGATCAAGATAATTTGGACTTTGATTTCTTTGAAGCTTGGAGTGAAAATAATTTTCCTTCTTAAAACCATAAAATCATATAAATCAATTAAGAAGACAAAATCTCAATAAAAACCTCAAGCAATATGATTCACTGAAAACCTTAGAAGATCAAGCACATAAAATCACACACAAGTAGATTAAATTTCAAAGCATAAAAACCCATCATGAATCAAAACTCTTTTAAATCAATTTTCAAATCAATTAGGTTAAATCTATAAAAATGCACAAAGAGATTCATTTCTCAAATGAAATCTCAAATAATAAAATTACTCTAAACTCAATAAAATCATTTGCTTAAACTCTATAAAAATCTTTGTTTACCAAAATTCCGTAAAATCGAAAATTGATTACGTAATCGAATAAAATATTCATCGAAAACCATTTGTAAAACAATATCTCAAAATTTCTCTTTAATGAAAACTTATTTATTGTCGTTAGGAAAATAGGGGATGTCACAGGGTGTCGGTCGATCCATTCTAAGTCGCGCTTCTAACGGAACTCGACCTTAGTTAAACTTATAAACTTCCTCATCATCCAACAACTCATCCGTGTATAGTGGAATCCGAATAAGTCTCATCATCATCGTCGGCATGTCCTTCAAATCGTGCAAGTAGGGAAAACTTTTCACTAATCCCATATGTCAAAGCATCTTCACTATACGGGTACGAATCTTGTATCACGTTAATGTTTTATGAATTGTGCCTTACTACGTAAGGACTTATGCCCAACAGGGGACTTACATATTTCTCTTGTATCTTTTATAATTCCAAAAACTCTTTAACATCATTAGAACAAACTCTTTTCTCAAGAACAAAACATCATTTCTTCAACAGGTTTTTTATTATCCAACATAAGTTCAGAGGTCTTTCATTAGCAATAAAATCTCAAACTTAGATAGATTAAATCAATAAACATATATATATATATATATACATAATCAGTTCATTATATCATCATGCTATAGCAAATAAGGATCATGCATTTCAAACATCATTTAGTATTATGTGGTCTTAGTCTTTTTGTATGAGTGGTCAATCACACACTTGCAATTTGCCACCATACTACTATCTTATATACCACTAAGTTTCGACCTTTGAGATGATCGAGAACGTCCTAATATAGATCCTAAATGCAACGGTGTCTTAGGAAAGCTTCTCTCTCACCTTAGAAGTCAGCAAGAACGTCCATCGTATCTGATCAACTTGGTCTACTACTCCGCTTACGCGTACATCGTTTTTAATCCTCAAATAAAGCACGACACCTTAACACTATAGTACTATGTTATTTAACTTTATATGCACGGATAAAACTTTTTTGAACATACGGCATCATGCCCAACATAGTAAAGCCAAAAAACAAAAGCTCTTTCTCAAAATGTTCCAAACCTTTTTAAAACTTTAAACACATTACAATCTTATAAAAGTCATGATTACAATTCATATTACATAGATAATTCAATGCTGAATTTTTTGGACAGCATTACAAAAATTCAAAGGAAACGACTTAAAACTTCACAAAACTTACTCAAACTTTTTTGGCAATTAGTACTTTAAAATCCTTGAGTTTGAGACTAAAAGAAATCATTTATATTTAAAAATCACTTTTCAAACTCCAACAATTATCCCAAAGTTCCATACATTCATTACAACCTAAATTCCTAAGTTCTAAACAAAGAGATTAAGATACACTTTTAAGTAATTGCTAACATAAAATAGATTATTGGACAACAACATAATACTTTGTACAAATCATTTTAAAAAACACAAAAATTAGTTCACAACTTCATACACAAGTCACCATCAAAGTCCTAATGCATCATTATCCAAACTTGGACATCATATAAGCACAATGCCAATATCCAAATAAAATTAACATAAAATTTTATCTAACAAATAACTTCACAAAATTTCATTTTCTAAACATCAAATCCATACCTTTTAAATCTTAGAACCTTTTTAGAAAAATTTGGGCAGCATAACAACACAATCACATTACCCAAAGAAAACCAATATAAAACTTTTATTGTTCAAATATCTTTACAAAATTATGCTTTCTAATTATAAAAGATATGCATCATAAGTCTAAAAAGCATTTTTATAAATTTTCGACAACGTCAAACACTCATGCAAATTTCATTCACTGACACTCAAAGAAAATCTTTTTATCATCATAAAATTGACTTAAACTTTTTCCTACACCAAGTTAACACAAAAACCTAAGCTTAAACCGATACAAATCATTTTTAAATCAAAGTTACTATTGAAAGAAAACTTGGACAGCATACAAATTTTATTTTTAAATTTACTTTTCAAGCATCAAAATCATGCCAAAGTTACATACAAGTCATATTATCAAAATTCCTAAGTTCTACACACAAGAATACATTTTTAAACTATTCTAACACAAAAATTAAATGTTGGATAACATTGAAATAAAATCTTATAAAGTTCATTAACATGCAAAGAAAACCTCCTACGTTACTATACTTTCAAGTACTCATTTTTCTAATAAGAACATATATCATAACATAACATTATTTTCTTATCATTTTTCATGAAAAACACATGTTGGACAGCATTATAAAAATTTAATTTCCTATTCATTCATAAATTAAAGCTTATCATTATTTTCTTATCATTTAATTTTCTAACATGCAGAAAGCTTTTGAATATAATCATGAGAATAATGGGCTTTTTCAAAGTAAAGTTTTTATTTTTCACAAATACAAAACTTTCTTCCAAATCTCAACAATACTTGTCACGGGCTCATTTTCGAAAAGGTTTTCGATTTCGAAACATTTGGACCTGTATAGTTTTCCAAAATTAGGGTGGAAAAATTTTCTTTTTAAAACACTTGATTGGTAAGTAAAATCAAAGAGTTGAAATCCGGAAAGTTATAAGTCATTGAAAAGCAGTCGAGGGTTTTTGAAACAATTATTATTTTTGAAATGAAACCATTAGTCCCTCAATTGCAAGTTCTTTAAAAACTGATCAATACTGGATTCCAAAGTTCTTAAAAGCCAGCGGAATATTTAAATGCGTAAAGTGAACCTTAGTTGTAGATAAAAAGTCATAAAGGTCTGATACATTTTAGATACAAGTCCACTGAGAATAAAACACTCTGATAATACCTTACAAAAATATTATTTATAATATGTTTAACTCAAAAGAAAAAGGGGTATCATCAGAGCTGGTTGATGGTCCACTGCAGCTACTCCATAGTCAGAGATCACCGGTTTCGTCCAACCCCAAACACCATCAAGGAGCGGACGAATCTCGATGCAAGGCAGGCATCTGGCCATCACCTAAAAGGGTAGGAGAGTAAGCCTAACACAGTCGCATTATCGAATAAGCCTGAGCCCTAACATTCACAAACAGATAATAGCAGCAATCACCAGTGCAATAATGCATATACATATGAGCACACACCAGTTTAGTTATTATCTTTCAAATAAGTGGCATGATGCATGTACATGTTTCTCCAACTCCGAGGCCTCTACGTTCACCGGGTCCAGATCTGAGGAACGGTGTGTTCAAGAACACGGCACGGCTTACGGCACGTCTGCCAGCGTAAACGGCATGACTTACAGTGTTTCCACCAGCGTAAACGGCACGACTTACAGTGTTTCCACCAGCGTAAAAGGCACGACTTACAGTGTTTCCACCAGCGTAAATGGAACGACTTACAGTGTTTCCACCAGCGTAAATGGCACGACTTACAGTGTTTCCACCAGCATAAAAGGCACGACTTACAGTGCGTCCACCAGCGTAAACGACACGACTTATAGTGTTTCCACCAGCGTAAACGGCACGACTTACAGTGTTTCCACCAGCGTAAACGGCACGACTTACAGTGTTTCCACCAGTGTAAACGGCAGGTATACATAAGTGTCTAAGTATACAGATGACATAGCAGAGTCATACTAAGTCTAGGTCAAGCTAATGTCTGAGTATCTAGACAAAGTCCCATTGTTTACTTGACCTAAGTCACCTTGAGTGACTAAAGCTTGGGATAAGTAGGTCCTAATTACTTAGGACTTTGGTTAACTAAGTCTTAATTACTTAAGACTAGGTTTAACTAAACTTTAACTGGCTTAATCGTGGACTAAGTCCACTAATCATGGATTAGATCTCACTAACCATGGGTTAAGTCTGGCTTAATTGACTAATCTCGGATTAAATTCGACTAATCATGGATTAGGTCCAACTAATCGTGGATTAGTTGACTAATCAGGGGATTAGGGTTACTAATCGAGGATTAAGTCCAACTAATCTTGGATTAGTTGACTAATCAGGATTAAGGTTACTAATCGGGGATTTAGTCTAACTAATCTTGGATTAGTTGACTAATCAGGGATTAAGGTTACTACTCAAGGATTAAGTCTAACTAATCTTGGATTAGTTGACTAATCAGGGATTAAGGTCGCTAATCTAGGATTAAGTCTAACTAATCTCTGATTAGTTGACTAATCACGGTTGAGGGAGACTTAATTTGGTCTAAGTGCTACTTAGTTGTCTAAAACTAGGTTTGATTAACACTTAGTTGGCTAACTCACTTTGGCTACTAAATTAAGTCCTTTACCGAGACTTAAGGTTCTAAAACCGTTTGGGATCAACACTTAAGCCTAGTTCATTCAAGGGGCTAAGCATTCAATTAACAACTTAATCCATTCGGTTTCTCATCAACACAAAGTATGTTCATAAAATTCAGCATAGACATTTCATTAACAACATAACACAAGTAATATAATCATCAATACAAAACATAATCATAAAATTCAGCATTGCACATTCAACAATAACAAGTCATCATTCATCACAATTCGGCCTCCAAGCCCAAAATCAATCTAACTAGTGCCCTTGAGTCTCATGGTGACTCACCCTAATTCTAAGCTTTAAGACTTATTCTAGCAAAAGTGTAAGCTTATCTCACTTACCTCTTGAAGAAACTAAAATGACTTAGAACCTTTGGGCTTTTGTTTCTCCAAAACCGTGAGCAACACTCCCTCCTTAGACACTTGAAATTGGTTTCCAAGCTTCTAAAAACTCTAAGACTCCACTTGATCTACCAAGCTAAAAGATCCTAATGCCTTGATTTGGGTCTTGGCCGTGAGGTCTATTTATGTCTTGGTTGAAATTTCTTCAACACAACTTCAAGCAAGTGGCATATTCATGATCTAGGCTTAGGATATGTGAAGATTTCTTGGTTTTAATGGAAGAAAATGTTTGGATGATGGTGGTGGTGAGGTTGGCCGTGAGCTTCTTGAAGGGAGAGGAAGAAGATGATGGTGAAGATGGCATGAAGAAAGGAAAGCAAAAATGATGCTCATCAACACATGGCCATTTTTATAAAAGCTTATGGTCAAAGGTTAAGTGATAAGGTGGCATAAGGGTGTGTTTTGGTGTGGACACCTCACACTTCATGCAAGGAAGGAGAATGTGATGTTGCCACCTATTACTTTGACCACATGCATGAAATGTGAGCATGACAACTCACCTTCTTCATGCAACTCACAAATTTCACTCCACACACATACACCATACGGCCACACACTTCACACACAAGGCCCATCACACAATAATGGCCCAACATCACTCACAAGGCCCATTAGGTTTAATCTAATCCACTTGACCCTTAAGCCATCCATTACTAAGCTAATCTAACTCATAACTAAACTATTAGACGTCTAAACCTTCTCTACTTAAAATCACACAAGTCTAAGCTTAATTAATTAGGGTTAAGCTAGCCCTAATCACGATTAGCTATCTAAACAAGATTAAGCTCTAACACATCAAGCTAAGGCAAAGCATTAATATAGCAAAGCATAACATTATTCGGGAACTAAAAATCAGGGATGTTACACTCTCCCCCACTTACAGGAATTTCGTCCCCGAAATTCGGTTTTACAGGAACAACTCAGGATATTCTCTACGCATCATAGCTTCGGGTTCCCAAGTTGACTCTTGAACACCATTGTGTTCCCAGACAACTCTAACCAAGGGTATCTCTTTTCCCCTAAGTTGTTTGATTCGGCGATCTGCTATACAACTCGGGCCAGCTTCTAGAGTTAGGTTTTCTCGCACAGACAGGTCATCGGGTCGGATATTCAGGATTGAGTTAGGGTCATGCACAAACTTTCGAAGTTGTGAAACATGAAAGACATTGTGAAGACCAGACAAAGATGGTGGTAAGGCTATCTGGTACGCAACTGGGCCAATCTTCCTAAGGATTTGGTACGGACCGATGAACCTGGGTGAAAGTTTCTTGGTTCTTAACGCTCTGCCTACGCCTTTCATCGGGGATATCTTGATAAACACATGCTCTCCTTCTGCAAACTCAAGAGGTCTCCTTCTCTTATCCACATAACTCTTCTGCCTTCCCTGAGCGGTCCTCATCTTCTCTCGTACCATCTTAATCTTTTCAGTTATTTCTTGTACCAGTTCTGGACCGATTAAAGCATTCTCCCCCACTTGAAACCAACATAGTGGTGTCTGACACTTTCTACCATACAACGCTTCAAACGGTGCCATCCCAATACTCGCATGATAACTGTTGTTATAGGTAAATTCCACCAATGGTAACACCTTATCCCAACTTCTTTGTTCCTCCAAGGCACACGCTCTTAACATATCTTCCAACGTCTGAATGGTTCGCTCTGTTTGTCCATCAATTTGAGGATGATAAGCAGATCCCATTTTTATCTTTGTTCCCAGGGCTTGATGCAGACTGTTCCAAAACCGAGATGTAAACCTTGGATCACGGTCAGACAGTATACTGGAAGGTATACCATGCAGTCGTACCACCTCATCAACGTAGAGTTGAGCAAGCCTTTCCATTGAATAACGCATATTTATGGGAATAAAATGCGCAGATTTAGTTAACCGATCTACCACAACCCATATGGCATCAAAATTCTGGTCCGTCTTTGGTAAACCCGACACAAAATCCATCGATATGCTGTCCCACTTCCACTGAGGGACCTCCAAACATTGTAGCTCTCCTCCTGGCTTCTTATGCTCGGCCTTCATTTTCTGGCAAACCAGACATGATGCTACATACTCAGCCACATCTTTCTTTAATCCAGACCACCAGAATAACTTTTTCAAATCCTGATACATCTCAGTTGTTCCCGGATGCATACTCATCCGACTCTTGTGTGCTTCCTCCAATATCATTCTTCTAAGTTCTGCGTCTTTTAGAACGCATATCCTCGTTTTGAAACGAAGAAGTCCATCCTTTCCCTCTTGAAAGTTCAGTTCTTTCCCTTCAGATGCCAACCTTTTCTTTTCACTAAGCTCACCATCTTCTTGTTGTCGCTCGCGGATCAGAGTCATAAACTCATTCGTGATCTGTAGCATTCCTAACTTTAAGCTTGTTGGCTCGACTTCCATTACTAAACTCATATCCCAAAACTTCTCTAGTAACGCAGCCTCCTTGATCATCATGGCACTCGCATGCAATGCCTTTCTGCTTAGGGCATCGGCAACCTTATTTGCCTTTCCAGGATGATAGTGAAGTTCGAAGTCATAATCTTTGAGAAACTCCGTCCACCGTCGTTGTCTCATGTTCAGTTCTTTCTGGTCAAAGAGATAATTTAAGCTCTTATGGTCACTGAATACTCGGAACCCAGTGCCATAGAGATAGTGCCTCCAGATCTTAAGAGCGAAGACTATTGCAGCTAACTCCAAGTCGTGCGTCGGATAATTCACCTCGTGCACTTTCAACTGCCTTGATGCGTATGCCACCACCTTACCTTCTTGCATCAACACACATCCGAGGCCTTGCCCTGAAGCGTCGCAGTACACATCAAAACTCTTCTGCGGATCAGGTAGGATTAACACCGGTGAAGTGGTCAGCTTTTCCTTCAGCTTTTGGAAACTCTCTTCGCACTTCGAGTTCCAAACAAAAGGTTGATCCTTCTTGGTCAACTTAGTCAAAGGTAGGGAGATCTTTGAAAATCCTTCTATAAATCTTCGGTAGTACCCGGCAAGTCCTAAGAAACTCCGGACCTCCATCACCGTCTTAGGTTGTTCCCATCGAAGAACTGATTCAACCTTTGTTGGATCGACAGTTATTCCTTCTTTTGAGATCACGTGTCCCAAAAACTTAACCTCCTCAAGCCAAAACTCGCACTTCGAGAGTTTGGCGTACAACTGTTTCTCCTTTAAAACTTCCAACACAATCCTTAAGTGTTCTGCATGTTCCTTTGGACTCTTTGAGTAGATCAGAATATCATCTATAAAGACCACTACAAACGAGTCCAGGTACAGTCTGAAGACCCTATTCATGTAGTCCATAAAGACAGCAGGAGCATTCGTCAAACCGAACGGCATTACTACATACGCATAGTGCCCGTAACGAGACCGAAACGTCGTCTTGGGAATATCCTGTTCCCGAATCCTTATCTGATGGTACCCAGATCTTAGATCTATCTTCGAGAAAACAGAAGCTCCACGAACTTGATCCATAAGATCGTCTATCCTTGGCAGAGGGTATTTATTCTTGATGGTCACCTTGTTCAACTGCCGATAGTCCACACACATACGCAGACTTTCGTCCTTCTTTCTCACAAAAAACACCGGCGCACCCAGGGAGACACACTTGGTCTGATCAATTGTTTCTGTAGCAACTCTTCTACTTGTTTCTTCAACTCAGCCATCTCCGGCGGCGCCATCCTATATGGTGCTATAGAGATTGGGCCAGTTCCTGGGATTAGATCGATACCAAACTCGATTTCTCGATTCGGCGGCAACCCTGGTACATCATCCGTGAACACCTCCAGAAACTCCTCTACCACTGGTATTCCTTTTATCTCTTTCTCCCCTTCTTCCCTCGTTACAGAGAACAAACACATGAAGCCTTTGGGTTCGGGGTTCGAGGGTTGAAGGTCTTTGTACAAGGCTATTCTCCTATCACAGTCGATGATCACTCGATTCCTCATCATCCAATCCATACCCAGAATGACATCTAACTGTGACAAAGGTAAACAGACTAGGTCTACACTCGAGACGCGGCCTAGTGCCTCAACCAAACAGTTTAAACAGACTTTGGAAGTATGGACAGGGGAGTTAGTTGGGGTTTCTATTCTAAAGCAGTATGGTGAATCAGATAGGGGCAAGTTCAAATGATTCACACATTCATATGAAACGAAAGAATGACTAGCTCCAGAATCAAACAAAACTTTACAAGGTTGACTATTAAGAAGAAGGGTACCTTGCACGAGATCAGGGGCTTGATTGGCTTCAGCACCACTGAGAGTAAACACCTTCCCTCTAGCCATAGGTCTATTCACTGATCCCTTCGAGTCACCCTTCTCGGGTTCTCTGCAGTCC
Source organism: Crotalaria pallida (assembly GCA_037953625.1). Taxonomy (NCBI): domain Eukaryota; kingdom Viridiplantae; phylum Streptophyta; class Magnoliopsida; order Fabales; family Fabaceae; genus Crotalaria; species Crotalaria pallida. The sequence continues at coordinate 23,881,961 of CM075654.1, forward strand.
CTTGACCAATGACCCGGCTTACCACACTTAAAGCAACCAGAAAACGGCTTCCGACAAACCTCTCCGAAGTGATGTCGTTTGCACTTATCGCACAACGGAGCACTTCCATGATAACTTGCTACTTGTCCCGACGCCTTGCCTTTACCCTTGACCTTAAAGTGTGGCCTTTTTCCCTTAAAGTTTGAATCCTTGCGCCACTGTGACCCGAAACTCTGCTGATTCCTCTTACTTCGCAGGTATAGCTCCTCAGCCCTCTCATCTTCATAAACCCGGCACATGTCGACCAGAGTTGAGAAATTCTGAATCTTCTGATAACTGAAAGTTGCTTTTAGATCCGGCCTTAGCCCATTCTCGAACTTGATGCACTTGCTTCGTTCGTTAGGGTGTTGCTGAAAGTAAGGAGAATACTTAAGCAATTCCTCGAACTTAGCCGTGTATTCACCCACACTCATGTCGCCTTGCTGCAGTTGCAGAAACTCCACCTCCTTTTTCCGCCTCAGATCCTCGGGAAAGTACTTATCCTGAAACTTTTCTGTGAACACTTGCCATGTGACTTCCCGACCTTCGTGAGCCAAGAGTTTAACAGCGTGCTTCCACCAGTTTTCAGCTTCCCCAAACAACATGTACGTGGCATAGGTCACCCGCTGAGCGTCCGTACATCCTAAGGTTTGGAAGATTTTGTCCAGTTCGTTTATCCATTTGTTAGCCTCATCGGGTTTGAAACCTCCCTCAAACCTAGGAGGGTTACAGTTTCGGAACTCAGACAGACTACGGAACTCAACTTGTCCCGCTTGGTTTGGGGGTGGTTGGTTAGCTTGTTGTTGCATGTTCTCGATCACCGTAGTGATCCTATCTAATACTTCAGCTAAGTTACGTTGATTCCTAGCTGCCATTGTGAACCTGCACTAAAGGCTAAGTATCACAATAGACCTAAGGGAATGGAAGCCCTAGAACTATCTTAATCCTATAACTATCCTAGTCTTTATGGGACTAACTATGGACCAGGTGCAGGACCTTCAGCTCTGATACCACAAAAAGTGTCACGGGCTCATTTTCGAAAAGGTTTTCGATTTCGAATCATTTGGACTTGTATGGTTTTCCAAAATTAGGGTGGAAAAATTTTCTTTTTAAAACACTTGATTGGTAAGTAAAATCAAAGAGTTGAAATCCGGAAAGTTATAAGTCATTGAAAAGCAGTCGAGGGTTTTTGAAACAATTATTATTTTTGAAATGAAACCATTTTTCCCTCAATTGCAAGTTCTTTAAAAACTGATCAATACCGGATTCCAAAGTTCTTAAAAGCCAGCGGAATATTTAAATGCGTAAAGTGAACCTTAGTTGTAGATAAAAAGTCATAAAGGTCTGATACATTTTAGATACAAGTCCACTGAGAATAAAACACTCTGATAATACCTTACAAAAATATTATTTATAATATGTTTAACTCAAAAGAAAAAGGGATATCATCAGAGGATGTTGCTGGTCCACTGCAGCTACTCCATAGTCAGAGATCGCCGGTTTCGTCCAACCCCAAACACCATCAGGGAGCGGACGAATCTCGATGCAAGGCAGGCATCTGGCCATCACCTAAAAGGGCAGGAGAGTAAGCCTAACACAGTCGCATTATCGAATAAGCCTAAGCCCTAACATTCACAAACAGATAATAGCAGCAATCACCAGTGCAATAATGCATATACATATGAGCACACACCAGTTTAGTTATTATCTTTCAAATAAGTGGCATGATGCATGTACATGTTTCTCCAACTCCGAGGCCTCTACGTTCACCGGGTCCAGATCTGAGGAACGGTGTGTTCAAGAACACGGCACGGCTTACGGCACGTCTGCCAGCGTAAACGGCACGACTTACAGTGTTTCCACCAGCGTAAACGGCACGACTTACAGTGTTTCCACCAGCGTAAAAGGCACGACTTACAGTGTTTCCACCAATGTAAATGGCACGACTTACAATGTTTCCACCAGCGTAAACGGCACGACTTACAGTGTTTCCACCAGCATAAAAGGCACGACTTACAGTATTTCTACCAGCGTAAAAGGCACGACTTACAGTGCGTCCACCAGCGTAAACGGCACGACTTATAGTGTTTCCACCAGCGTAAACGTCACGACTTACAGTGTTTCCACCAGCGTAAACGACACGACTTACGGTGAACCCTGTGCAGGCTTTCATAAAATATCAAGTTCAGTTACAGAAACAGTTCACAGGTTCACCTGCGTAGGAAAGGCACGCCTTACGGTGTTTCCACCTGCGTAGGTGTTCCTCAGATTGGGACTGGTCTGATAACCTAGCTCATGTCATGTATGATATCAATGCAACTCTTGCAACCCTAGGTTATCATGCACATGTTCAAGTTCCAGGTTTATAATTAGTCCCACTATGTCATAATCATTCGGCAATAGTTCATCATGGATGCATACCTATTTGTATCAGCTAATCATAAGCATTCACCAGGTATACATAAGTGTCTAAGTATACAGATGACATAGCAGAGTCATACTAAGTCTAGGTCAAGCTAATGTCTGAGTATCTAGACAAAGGACAGGTAAATGTGGTCTTATGTTGGTCCTCTGGTGCAATGCAAATTTGAAAATAACCAGAGAATCCATCTAAGAAGCAATAATGAGATTCACCTGCCAGGCGCTCCAACATCTGATCAATGAAGGGGAGAGGGAAATGATCCTTGCGAGTCGCCTGGTTGAGCTTTCTGTAATCAATGCAGACTCTCCAACTGTTCTGCACTCTAGTGGGAATCAGCTCATCCTTCTCATTTTTGACAACTGTGACACCAGACTTCTTGGGGACAACTTGCACCGGGCTCACCCAAGTGCTATCTGAAATTGGGTAGATGATACCCGCTTGGAGCAGCTTAGTGACCTCTTTCTTAACCACATCAAGAATCTGGGGGTTCAATCGTCTTTGGGGTTGTCTCACTGGTTTAGCCCCATCCTCCAACAAAATGCGGTGCATGCACATGGAGGGGCTAATTCCAGGAATATCCGCTAAAGTCCATCCAATTGCCCTCTTGTTCTTTCTTATCACATCCAGCAGTTTCTCCTCTTGATCAACAGAAAGTGAGGTAGAGATGATCACTGGGAGTTTTTGCTCATCCTCCAAGTAAGCATATTTGAGATGAGGAGGGAGGGGCTTCAGGTCCAATGAGGGTGCCTGCATAATAGATGGAACTAAAGGGATAGCAGAAATGGATTCTGTTGCCTGCACCTGAACAAGTGAATCAGACTCATGCATAACAGATATGGGGTTAGGGTTAGCATAATCTGAATCTATAACATATGAATCATCAGATGCAGTGGCAGAGTCTAGAAACTGAGCTATTTCAGTGCATGCGGTGCACCATCCAGAGTTAGTGCATGATGGACAAGTAAATGAATCAGTGAAAGATGGCAATTCAAAATCATGATGCAAAAAGTCAAGCATATGCTCATCTATCAAATCATCAAGCAAGTCCACATGGAAAACAGAGTGATCCTCAGGAAAATGTTTCACAGCATGGAAAATGTCAAATCGGATCACACTGCCATCAAACTCCATGGAAAGTGAACCTGAATGCACATCTATCTTGGTTCGGGCTGTTTTCAAAAATGGCCTCCCCAAAATAATAGGAACAGCATTACGGGGAGAGTCATCTTCCATATCAAGTATGTAAAAATCAGCAGGGAAGATCAGCTCTTCAACCCGAACCAAGACATCCTCTATCAAACCTGCGGGGTGGGCAGTACTTCTATTTGCCAATTGAATCACCACACCCGTAGGTTGAAGAGGTCCAAGAGAAAGAGACTTAAAAACAGACATAGGCATGACATTTATGGATGCTCCAAAATCTAGCATAGCATTTTCAAACTTAACATTGCCTATGATGCAAGGTATAGAGAAAGTTCCAGGATCCTTACATTTTTCAGGAATGTGAGGGATAGGTTTACCTATGAGAGCGGAGACATTCCTTCCCATGCTTATCCTCTCATTGCCCTTGAGTCTTCTCTTATGAGTGCACAACTCTTTAAGGAACTTCGCATACCTTGGAATCTGTTTTATTGCATCAAGAAGGGGTATGTTGACTTCCACCTTCCTGAATGTGTCAAGAATGTCCTTGTCCACCTCTTCCACCCTTTTGTTTTGAGGCACTCTTGGTGGGAATGAAAGAGGAACAGGAGGAGGTTGTAGGACAACAGCAGGGCTTGTGGTTGAAGTTCAGGAGGGTTGAGTTGGATGATTCTCTTTGGTGCTAGCATGCTCACCTTCATCTACCACTTGGCTCTTCCCTTTAGAGGAAGCTAGAGCATCATTGTTGAGGTGAGGTTGTGGTGTGGGTGTGACAATCTGCTTTCCCGACCTCAGGTTGATGGCACTCACATTCTGATTTTGAGGGTTGATCACAGTTTGGGATGGCAACTTGTCAGAATTTTGAGATTGCAAGTTGTTGAGAGAAGTTGTCATTTGACCCATCTGATTTGTCAAAGTCTGAATGGATGCCTCTTGTCTCTGAATGGATGCTCTAGTCTCTTGTTGAAATTGGAGGTTTTGCATGGTCATTTGCCTCACCAACTCCTCCAAGGTAGGTTGGTTGGATGGAGGGGCTGATGGTGCAGGATGAACCACTTGCTGCTGTTGTTGTTGCCTTTGCTGCTGGATTGGAGGAGGTACATATGGTGGTCTGCTCGGTCCAGCGGTGTTCCGAAATGGAACATTAGGAGGAGGTTGTTGTTGTTGATCAGACCACTTCAGATTGGGATGGTTCCTCCATCCAGGGTTGTATCTATTGGAAGAGAGGTCATGATTGTGTTGTTGTGGGCCTCTATTGTTGTATATGTTTGCTGCATAGGCCTCGGGTTGGTCACCACTTGTCATCGGCTGTTGCTACTGAATGGAAGGGCATGCATCTGTGAGGTGCTCAATGGATGTGCATATGCCACACACTCTAGCAGGAAGTATCATCTTTTTCTGATTGACAGCCAATTGTGTGACCAATGTTGTGAGAGAATCAATTTTCTGCTCAAGCTTCTCAACCTTGCCCGAGTCTGCACCAACATCATTTACATCCCTCACAACTATTGCATCACTGTTGCTTCTTGCATGGAATTGTTGACAGTTGGAAGCCATCTTCTCAATTTTGCTCCTGGCTTGTAAGGGTGTCATATCTCCCAATGTACCACCACTTGCAGCATCTACCATGTTTCTCTCCACGAAGTTGGGACCTTCATAGAAATATTGAATAAGCAGCTGCTCTGAGATCTGATGGTGGGGGCAGGAAGCACACAACCTCTTGAATCTCTCCCAATATTCATAGAGACTCTCTCCATGTTGTTGCCTGATACCAGAGATTTCCTTTCTGATTGCAGTGGTCCTATTTGCAGGGAAGAATTTTTCCAGAAATGCCCTCTTCAAGTCATCCCAGCTTGTGATGGAACCAGGGGCCAAGTCAGATAACCAATCTTGTGCTAGACCCTCTAAGGAATGTGGAAATGCTCTGAGACAGACATGATCCTCTTGCACATCATGTGGTTTCATTGTGGTGCACACTATATGGAATTTCTTGAGATGCTTATGAGGATCCTCACCTGCAAGACCATGAAACTTGGGCAACAAATGGATTAGTCCTGTTCTAAGCTCAAAAGGAACATCCTCATCAGGATACCGGATACACGAGTCTTCAATAGTGAAGTCAGGTGCAGCCAGCTCCCTAAGTGTCCTTTCCCTTGGTGGGGGTTGAGCCATGTTATCACAATGTATAGAATCAGATTGAATAAAAGTAGAAGGAACAGAAGAAATAGAAACAGAATCAGAATTAGATGGACTATAAGATGACTCTGACTCACTACCTAATGACTGATTCCTATTTTGTCTAACTAATCTGTGATAAGTTCTATCAATTTCAGGGTTATAAGGATGCAAATAACTTGGGTTGCCCCTAGTCATGTACTGAACAAAACAGCATCAGCCATAGCATACTGTAACAGATATGCATGACCAAAATCGGCAACAAAATTTTTTATTTTTTTTAAAATTTTTTATTTATTTTTTTAAGCACCCTAAAATCATGAAAACATATCACAGAAAGTTTGAGGACAAAATTCAAAAGGGAACCAAGTCAAAGAATTAAAACAGTGACCAAAAACTAAGAAAATAGAACTTGTAAAATAAAAAAGAAATAGTAAACAGGCTTTTTCGGGATCCAAACGAAGGGGTTTTCTAACAAAGTGAGAAAAATCAGATTATTCAGAAAATTCCCTTCGATTTGATATAAAATTCGTCAAATTTCGACTTACAGATCAAAAGTTACGCCTATTTATAGTAAGTACTGCTAAAACTTGGAAAATTTTTCTGGAACTCACAACCAGTGCCTATCTGAGTGTCTGTGATGCATCAACACACTAATATATGATGAAACAAGTGTGGATACCAATTTTCGTGCAAAAATTCCACCCACAGCTATCAGAATGCTTATTCACACACTAACTACACTAACTAATCTAACTAACTACTGTATGATCTTTGGCAAGAACCGATAATCCCCGGCAACGGCGCCAAATATTGATCGAGGCCGTACCCGATCAAAATAAAAGGTGTTTATTCTGTAGTACTAGGAAGGTGATCCTAGGTCGTTTCCCAGCGAATATCGGTCTAGGAAAAGTATCAAACACATAGTGTGCAGTAAAATGGGGGGGTTTTTGTGTGTGACAAATGTGAAGAACAAAACATAAACAGAATATAAAAACTAAGAAAATCAGAAACAAAAGCGGGCAAACCCCTTTGGCTACGTACACTACTCAATCCTAGCTCACTAAAGATCGATTCCTCTCCTCTCCTCTGTCCAACTCGTGATAACCAAATACTAAGCGAAAATTCAGTTATCACTCCAAACCCTAACTTCTAATTAAGCATCAGAAACCAGAATTGGAGTTTTTACGAGTTAATACAAATTAAGCATTTATATTCATGTATTATCTCTACGAAATGGAATTAAGCAAACCACTACACATCGATAAACATGAAAAAAGAGAAGAGAAAACGAAATTGCATTAATAACAAGAGCTCAAGAGTAGATAATACAATACCAAAGGAATTAACCCTTGAAGTCTAGCCTTCCATGGCCATAAATGAAGAAAAACGAGTAGAAATGGGGAAGAACAAAACCCTAGCAGCCACCACCACTTGGGAGAGCCAAGAGAGAAGTTCTAACCTAGAGAGAGAGTGAGAAATCTGAAATGGGAGTGTGTTCTTGGGGGTTACACGAATTTCCCCTCTTTAGTCATGAAAATGGGCCTAAAACATGGGCCCAAGTCCTAAGAAACACTATTCTGAAAATTACAATTAAAAAGGGACCTAAATGCAAATTACAATCTTCACTTCAATGCTTCAATCTTCATTTCCAAACTTCCCAAAGTGTCCTTGTGCCAAATATTACCTGAAAATAGAAATAGAATTAATTAGGCTAAATAATCCCAAATTAAACAATATTCGGAATATTAGTCCAATAAACTCAAAATCACTAAATCAAGCTAATCAATGTCAAATGGGCAACAAGTATCAATAATAGGAGTAAAATAATGCAAGGAATAATGGGAAATAAAATGCTCATCAATTCCTATATGGTAAATTATTGGAATATGAAGTCACACATTCTTACATCTTTCTTTAAGTGCATGACAAGATTAGAAGCATTCTGTAAGCGTTAGGTCTCCACCTTCATTCGTTCTTTAGTGAAGACATACGAAGCGTACTCTACTTATCTTTCCCAAGCAGTTGGTCAATAGTTTCAAACCAAATTAATGTACGAGTCCAACTGAACAAGAGTAAATAATCAATACCCTTAGATATTTCTGGAAGCGACTTTATACGATGTAGTTTCCGATAACTATATTTCTTAGATTGCGTTTCTGATTTAGACATTGTCCCATAAGTCATTGGTGATAGGAAAGGACTTAGATTTCTTCATATTCTACTTAGTTGATTCAATCTTGAAGTAGCAACTTTTGATCACAACAAAAGGTTTTCTCGCTCCAACCGATTAAGGATTGCGAACTCACGATCTTCTCCTTGTTTCTCATCCTGGAATACCAATTGTTTCTGGAGTTCCAGTCTTGTCTATTCGGTCCGGTTCCTCATGAATGAGCAAAGTTCTAGCCATAATTTGTTGCATTCTGCGAAAAGTCTTTGGATCGCATGATATTTAGACTACTTTCTTTAAAGAAAAAGCATAAATTCCTCGTGAATTCCAAAGATTATATTTCCTTTCATTGTTAGATTCTTACACTTTTTGTAGGAAGTCGTATGAAAGACAATCAAAAGCTAGCGCATTCAATTTCCTACTTCCTGGCATGGATATAACCAGGTGTGTCGATGCCAAGTGGGGAGAACGTAGTGACCCAACTAAGGTCTTAACGGTGTAACAAGCGGAAGCGATAAGGAAAGTCAGGCGAGCACGAGAAGCAAAATGTTCTAACCTAAGCCCGAGCACATCAAAGAGGATGGACTTGGAAGTATTCTAAGTGGAAGAGCGAAACCGAAGGAAAGTAGAAACCGTAGTCAAAAGCCTTGCCAATGGGATGGTTCTACATTTGTGGGATGGAACGGAATTTCGGGGACGAAATTCCAGAAAGTATGGGAGAATTGTAACATCCCGGATTTTTATTCTAAGCTTAATTAAATCGAATCCCAGCTAAGCTAAAGATAATCAGAAGAGTGAGCTGGAATTTAGTGAAGCCATCATAGCTTAAATGAGTATAGAAGTTAAGAAATATACCTTAAAGTTAGAAACCCTCAAAATATGAAATTTTGGTGATGTGATTGATTACCTTGGGGAAGGTAATCGATTACCAAGTTTCTGTGAGAAATTCATTAGTTGAAGAATTGGGGTGGTAATCGATTACTTTCTGAGGTAATCGATTACCAGCACATGTTTCATGAAAAAAATAAGAGTCTTGAGGACCACTCATGTGTGGCTTCCTCAAGAAGCCACTCATTTATGGCCACACATTCTTTCTTCTTGCCAAATAAAAAGAAAGTAAAAGAAAACATTGTCGCGGCCAGGGTCCCGGGTCGCCCTCGGGGCCTTTTCATCATCTTCTTCTCATAAAACAACAACACAACACATAACACATTTCATTCTTCATCATCTTCTTCTCTTCCTCTCAAGGATTCCAAGATCAAGCATCATCATCACCATAAACCAAACAAATCAAGAGCACCCATTGTTATTTTCATTATCATCATCATATCCTCATCAATAAAACAACCAAGAACCACCCTTTTACTCCCTCATAAAATTGTGGCTCTCTATCCCATCTTCATTGATTTTTTCAAGCTTTATAGCTATGGAGAATCAAGCTTACACATGCCTCCAACCCAAGATCAAGTGAAGCCAAGTCCTCTTCCTCCCTCATAATCTCCACTTGTCAAGGCTCCTCTTCAGCTCATTGTTGCTTGGCTAAGACACACCAAGAGGTTCAAGGGCTTAAGGGTTTAAAGAGCTAGGGCTCAAAGCATCACTCTTGAGTAGAGATGTCAATTCGGGCCGGCCCAGCCCATTCGGGTCGGTCCATTATGAGGAAACCGCAATTGGTGGTTGGAGAGACTTAGGAACCCTAGGAATACACCTAGAAGGGGGGGTTGAATAGGTGTTGAAGCTACCTTGAAAGATTTTCAAACGAAACAAATCTAAACAATCAAAACAAATGATTTTTACAAATTCTACAGTACTTAATCGATTAAGCAAGTCGTGTACTCGAGTAGTACTCGATTAAGCTTGAACTTAATCGATTAAATATGACAGAAAACAGAAAAATCAATTTTCATTCGAATACGAAAATCAATCAATTCACATGCAAGATCAGAGATTCAGCGGAAATGATTAACACCTATATTCTTATTGATTAACCTAGTTATGAAAATGATTTTCCCTTTATCAATTTGAACAATCAAAGATTCAATTCAATCAATTATGAAAATCAATCTTTCTAGGTTTTCAATCAAGAACGCAATCAAATGACTTGAATATAAAGAGTAAGAGTTTAGAGATACGACACAGTGATTTATCCTGGTTCACTTTCATCCACTTGAAAGCTACATCCAGTCCCCTCTTCAACCAAGAGAGATTCTTCACTATGAGGAATTAGAGTTCTCAAATTACAAGTGATTGCCTCACAAGACTCCCTTCTTGCTAGCTTACAAGAGATAACCGACACCCTTGCCTTGTAATCCTATTGATCTTCTCTCTAATCTAACCTCTACCCCTTGTTGATAATCGACACAACAAGTCTTCAATTGCTTGATGATAATCCACACACCAAGGCTTCTCCTTGCTTGATTCACAACCAAGACTTCTTCTTCTTCTTCAATAAGAATGCACTTGCTTGATGATAAAATCGACACACCAAGACTTCTTGTTTGTTGTAGTGGCTTGCCTTCTTGCAAAGATTACAACACAATAGAAAACACAAAATAATCCTATGAATCTCAATCAAGAGTTATGACAATTCACCATAAGAGATTCAAAGGTTCTTGATCAAAGAATATGAAAATATAAAAGCTTTGATCTTTGAAAATGAGAGAGAATAGAGTGGCTTGATTCTTTGTAAAACTTGTATGAAATGATTCTAACTAATCACAAATAATAGGAAAAGGTTTATATAGAATACCCAAAAGTTGTAGCACTTAAAAACGGATTTTGAGAAGTCAAAAACGTATTTTAAAAATCAGTTCAGCAGTACTTAATCGATTAAGCAAGTCGTGTACTCGAGTAGTACTCGATTAAGTTATCACTTAATCGATTAAGTTGATACTGTACATGTTCAAAACTTGTTTTCTCAAAAACCAACCTTTCCTTTAAAACCTTTAAGCCACCTATTGATTCTAGATTAAGTGAAAACTCAAATTATGATTTAATCATGACTTATGAATGAGATTCACTACCCTCTATAATAATCTACCCAAATAAAAACCTATGAAGCTTGAGAGGCAAAAGATAAAAGAAATACAAATACACTCAAACTTAAGTCTTCATGAGCTTGCTTTCTCTCTTCTTCATTTGATGTTTGTTGTTGCTTGTTGAGCTTGAAACTTGATCAACACATGTAGCTATGTTCAAAAACACTTTGTCATTATCAAAACATTCATCATGTTCATCATGGAACTAACAATCTCCCCCTTTTTGAAAATGACAATCCATGTTTTGAAATCACTTGAAGTTGTTGATGCTTGAAACATTTGATCACTTGAGAAGACTCTTTCTCCCCCTCAATCAATGCTATAACACTTGAATCCAATTGAGATAGAAGCTTGATTCTCCCCCTATCTTCAACAACTTATCTCAACCTACATAAAAACAACAAAACAACCTTTCTCCAAAAAATATAATATCATATTTCTCCCATTTGTTAAAAACATACCATTTCTCCCTCTTTGAGAAACATTTCATTCAATTCAAAACATAATATTTCTCCCCCTTTGGCATTATCAAAAAGTAATATATACCAATTGAAATATAACATCTAAGCCAAGGTAAGAAATCAATGATCATTTCTTCACAACATTGATACCAATTGAACAAATACAATAGAGCTATACTTTGAAAAGTGATATCAATTGGTAAGAGAATATAACAATGAAATATAATACCAATTGAGAACTAAAAAGATCATAATATCACTTAACAAAGAAGATATCAATTGTAAAGAAGAATCAATAATCACAAAAACATGATAATCAACTAATAATCTCTCAATGATACAAATTGAATTAACTAAACATTTAGAAAAGTAATATCAATTGAGAAGATACCAATTGAGATAATATATCAATATCAAATATTACCACTTTGTAGAACATTCACTTGAGATGCAAGTGTAATACCAATTGAAGATGTGAATATAGACATTCATAGTTGAGACCAATTGAGAACATGTGTCATTCATTTGCATCTTCAATCAAACCTACAAAACAATCATGCTTTGCTTTTTGGTATCCAAATGGTTTTGGATCCATTTTTGTTAGTGTAGGGACTTTCACCCTTTTTCATCCAAACAAAATTTCCTTTAGGTATACCATGCACTTTAACATAACACACATTTGAAGTATGTCCATGAGTACCACAATAGAAACATGTTGGAGGATTTGAAAAATCAACTTTAGAAAAATCAACAACATTTCTATGAGATTTACTCTTAGCATTAGTATAACCCAAACCAAACTTGTTTGAATTTTCTCTTTGAAAATTTAACAATGTGCGCAATCTAATATCACAAATGGTGAAACTTGCAAGCTTATTTTTCAAAATAGCATTTTCATCCTTGAGCAACTTGCAATTCTCACAATCAACCACAATATTCAATCTACTAGCACAATCACAAGAAGAACTAGCATATATAAGATCAAGAGTTTCATTTTCAAGATTAAGCTCATCAACTTGTTTTTGAAGTTCTAAAATCTCTTTTTGATGTTTCAAAATGAGCTTCTTTCTTTCAATGTTTTTCAAAGCTAGTTTTTCAAGTTGTTCATACATTTCTTCATAAGCATTATGTAACAATTCATATTTAGAAGAAATTTCGGATTTAGATTCACTTACATTGCTATCCTCGCTTTGATAACTTGATTCATCATTTGAACTTTGTTCTTCATCATCTACTAGAGTTATCAAGTTGAGACAAGCAGCTTCTTCATCATCCGATGAACTACTCGATGTGCTTTTCTTGTTATCTTCATCACTATCCCAAACTATGTATGCTCTTTTAGATTTAGAATTTTTCCTGTCTTTCTCCTTCTTCTTGAGATACCTAGAGCATGAATACTTGAGATGACCGGGTTTTCCACATTCATGGCAAACTACACCTTCTTTTGATGTCTTGGTCTTGTAGTGTGGGGAATCCTTCTCTTTACTTTTGTCCTTGTTCAACCTTCCTTTTCTCCTTAGAAACTTGTCAAACTCTTTTAACAAAAGTTTCATGTCTTTTTCATCAACATCGGAATCGGAATCTTCACTATCATCATCATCGGAACTATCTTTCTTTTTATATGCACTTTTGACTCTAAGAGCAAGTCCTTTCCTTGATTTGTTCTTATCCGACTCTTCATTGATACTTAATCGTCCAAGCTCCATTTCATGTTCTTGAAGCTTTCCGAAAAGTGTTGCTAGATCCATAGCATCCAAATTCTTAGATTCAACAATAGCCGTTACTTTTGGTTGCCAATTCCTGTCTAAACATCTCAACACTTTGTTAGAAAGTTCACCTTGTAGAAAAGTTTTACCAAGAGCAAGTAAATGATTTATAATATGAGTAAAACGCTTTTGCATATCATTTATAGATTCATTTGGAAGCATATGAAACAATTCATAATCACGCATTAAAGCATTCAATCTAGCTCTCCTAACCTCACTAGTTCCTTCATGAGTCACTTGTAAAGTGTCCCACATTTCCTTAGCACTAGAACATTGAGAAACTCTAAAGAACTCGTCATAGGATAAAGCGGATGTAATGATATTCTTTGCTTTATAATCATATTGTACTTTCTTTCTATCATCATCCTTCCACTTATCCTCGGGGATCAATTGTTCTACACCTTCAACTAAACTAGAGGGGATATGAGGACCTTTTTCAACTACTTTCCAAATTTCACTATCTATGGCTTGGATAAAGATTTTCATTCTAACTTTCCAATATGCATAGCCTTCTCCGGCAAACAATGGAGGACGACTTATTGAAGCACCTTCACCACCAAAGGGATTCGTAGAACCCATTGCGATTTTCTTAAAGGATCTTTACGAAAAAGCTCTTATGCTCGTGTCTTTCGACCGAGCTCTGATACCAATTGAGGAAACCGCAATTGGTGGTTGGAGAGACTTAGGAACCCTAGGAATACACCTAGAAGGGGGGGTTGAATAGGTGTTGAAGCTACCTTGAAAGATTTTCAAACGAAACAAATCTAAACAATCAAAACAAATGATTTTTACAAATTCTACAGTACTTAATCGATTAAGCAAGTCGTGTACTCGAGTAGTACTCGATTAAGCTTGAACTTAATCGATTAAATATGACAGAAAACAGAAAAATCAATTTTCATTCGAATACGAAAATCAATCAATTCACATGCAAGATCAGAGATTCAGCGGAAATGATTAACACCTATATTCTTATTGATTAACCTAGTTATGAAAATGATTTTCCCTTTATCAATTTGAACAATCAAAGATTCAATTCAATCAATTATGAAAATCAATCTTTCTAGGTTTTCAATCAAGAACGCAATCAAATGACTTGAATATAAAGAGTAAGAGTTTAGAGATACGACACAGTGATTTATCCTGGTTCACTTTCATCCACTTGAAAGCTACATCCAGTCCCCTCTTCAACCAAGAGAGATTCTTCACTATGAGGAATTAGAGTTCTCAAATTACAAGTGATTGCCTCACAAGACTCCCTTCTTGCTAGCTTACAAGAGATAACCGACACCCTTGCCTTGTAATCCTATTGATCTTCTCTCTAATCTAACCTCTACCCCTTGTTGATAATCGACACAACAAGTCTTCAATTGCTTGATGATAATCCACACACCAAGGCTTCTCCTTGCTTGATTCACAACCAAGACTTCTTCTTCTTCTTCAATAAGAATGCACTTGCTTGATGATAAAATCGACACACCAAGACTTCTTGTTTGTTGTAGTGGCTTGCCTTCTTGCAAAGATTACAACACAATAGAAAACACAAAATAATCCTATGAATCTCAATCAAGAGTTATGACAATTCACCATAAGAGATTCAAAGGTTCTTGATCAAAGAATATGAAAATATAAAAGCTTTGATCTTTGAAAATGAGAGAGAATAGAGTGGCTTGATTCTTTGTAAAACTTGTATGAAATGATTCTAACTAATCACAAATAATAGGAAAAGGTTTATATAGAATACCCAAAAGTTGTAGCACTTAAAAACTGATTTTGAGAAGTCAAAAACGTATTTTAAAAATCAGTTCAGCAGTACTTAATCGATTAAGCAAGTCGTGTACTCGAGTAGTACTCGATTAAGTTATCACTTAATCGATTAAGTTGATACTGTACATGTTCAAAACTTGTTTTCTCAAAAACCAACCTTTCCTTTAAAACCTTTAAGCCACCTATTGATTCTAGATTAAGTGAAAACTCAAATTATGATTTAATCATGACTTATGAATGAGATTCACTACCCTCTATAATAATCTACCCAAATAAAAACCTATGAAGCTTTAGAGGCAAAAGATAAAAGAAATACAAATACACTCAAACTTAGGTCTTCATGAGCTTGCTTTCTCTCTTCTTCATTTGATGTTTGTTGTTGCTTGTTGAGCTTGAAACTTGATCAACACATGTAGCTAGGTTCAAAAACACTTTGTCATTATCAAAACATTCATCATGTTCATCATGGAACTAACACATTACGGGCCAATACTATTTTGGGCTGGGTCGGGCTAGCCCTAATTTGCCTCGGGCCAGCATTTTCATTGGCCCAGCCCAGCCCATAATAAAATGCGGGCCAAACGGGCAGCCCGCGGGCCAATAATTTTATGCTTCAAAATATAATCAATCCATCTTGCTAAATACAATCAAAAGTTATTTTCAAAATACAATCAATCCATCTTGCTAAATACAATCAGTAGTAAAAATGTTAACTTGAATTTTTTTACTTTGAAATGAGATACAATCAGTCCTAAAATTAAAACGCTTAAAACAATATTATGTCGGAGTATATTAATCCTATTACTCTTTCCTTCATGTAAAACAATAATCTCAAAAACAATTAAACTAGAAAAGAACTAGTTTTGAGAAGTTTTGGTTATTGCTTGTGTACAGAGATGAGATTGAGAGGAGTAGAGGACCCATCTTGAGATTGGGTACGAATGTACGATGTCCACCATCTTGTCCTCGGCAATGAACTCAAGCTGAGTGACAAACAAAACAATAATACATTAATTAATTAATATTTAATAATATATAAAGTTATCAACAATGTCAAGTATGAAGAAAGAGTAAAGAAAATTGTGGCAATGACATACCTCTTCCACCGAAAATAGTGAGAGCTCAGGATTTGACTGCCCAGCCATCACTTCTCTTTCAACTTTGAACATGAAACTAAATGGATCCGATTGAGGGGCTGGCTTGCTGCTGCGAAAACAGAGGCGAGGGAGATCGGAAATGGATGGAAACGGAGACGGAGACAAACGATTGAACGAAGGGAGAAAGAGAGAGAAAGTGATGGACGAAGGAAGAGCGTGTGATGACTGATGAGAAGTTGAGAACGAGTGGTACTAGAATAGAGTTAATGAATGAATGGATGAGAAAAAATCTCATCTGATGAGTGATGAAGAGAGAGCCTTATCTCTTCCGTTTTTTTTTAATTGGGCTTCAATTGGAAAATTGGGCTTTTAATTGAAAGCTTCAGCCTATATTGAAAAAAATGGTAAACATTTTTAAAATGTCGGGCCAGCGGGCCAGCCCATCCCATTTCGGGCTGTCCCATGTCGGGCTAATTAATTATCGGGCTGGGCTGGGCTGGCCCAAAAAATGGTCGGGCCAAAAATTTACTAAGCCCAGCCCATTTATTTTCGGGTTGAATGGGCTAGCACATCGAGCTTGACCCATTTTTGACAGCTCTACTCTTGAGGTAAGGAGTGGGTGTTACCCTAACCTAGGGAATAGTTTCTAGTATGTTCATAGTGGGTACTAAGAATGGATGGATAGTTTAGGATATTGAACCATAGGGTAGTTGATATAAATAATAATTAGAGAATATAAATAAAGGAATTAAACCCATGTTGATGTTGTTGAATATATGTATATGTTAATTGTTGTATATATGCTTGAATGGTGAATATGCAACTTTAATTGATGATTGTGTGTGTGATAACTATCATGTATGTTTGGAATGTTGAATTGGGATATAGGTAGATATGTATAAAGTAGGGACTAAATGAATTAAGAAATAAGTTAGGGAAATAGTATAAATTATGGTGACTTAGTTTGATAAATGAATATTGAAATAATGAATGTAGGTGATAAATAATTACTCCAACAAGATAAAGAATTATAGAGTGAAGTTAAAGGACAATGCAGCTGATTGGCCATTGGGAACCACTGGCACACTAGGTGCCCTACTAGGTTCCCCAAACGCCCCTTTTTGGGCCAAACGCCCATTAGGTCCAAACGCCCGTTAGGCGTCGGTGTGACCAATGGATCAATTCGCTCCTAACTAAAATTGGTTGAAATTAAGAAAAGTAAATTAAGCATAGTCCTAACAGGGTGATGCCTAATGGGTGTCAAAGTCCTGATTGGGTGCAAAGTCCCTAAAGGGTGCAACTACAAACGCCTGGTAGGTGCAATCAAATCCTAGTGGTGCGAACTGGTAGTGTGATCCAGGTCTTGTAAGTCGTAATGTCCAGGTGCAGTAAGTCGCGCATATGAATCTGTGCAATAAGCCGCGAGCGGACTGTATGCCTTGATCGTGTAAGTCACACGAGATGTGCAGCTGTAAGTCGCACACGAGATGTGCGCGATGATGGACACACAATATACCCCGAAAAAATAGGAAGAAATATGAATTAAACAAAGGAAAGAAAACGGTGAGAGCAAAAAGTTTAGAGAGACATTATTAAATTGAATGATTAAGAAAGAGTTTAGAAGAATGATAAGATAATACAAAGACAATGTATGTGATTCAGCATGATTTGGAGTGAGTTTGAAATTATATGAGC
The DNA here is from genome assembly GCA_037953625.1 of Crotalaria pallida. Lineage (NCBI taxonomy): Eukaryota > Viridiplantae > Streptophyta > Magnoliopsida > Fabales > Fabaceae > Crotalaria > Crotalaria pallida. Next base: position 23,899,710 of record CM075654.1, read on the forward strand.
TACGTAATATTGTTGTATTTGACTTGGTATAGCATTATGTCATACTAGAAACTGCTTTCCTATTTTATGTGTAATGCTCACTCTTTACCATTTTTTCTATAGGTACTGAGCTCGAGCTAGCACATAGTCTAACCAAGCAGGAGTACTCTCCCTCACAGGGAGAGTAAGTTATCTATACATAGTTAGGACATGGGAAATGTCATGGGCCTTTGATAATCTGATGTGGTTTATTTTGATTGAAATATGTAAAAATATCTTTTTGGGTGGGCCCATGACAACTCCTTTGGGGAAAAGGAGTCTTTTGGGAAAATACATTTCCAAAACTTGTTTATACTTGCTGCTAAACTCTGATGTCGATATAATGATGTTGTGATGTGTGCTCAGTGATGCACAAGCTATGATATATGTTGATATATGCCCTGTCGGCAATCTGAATGAATTGAATTATAGATGTTTATCAGGTTGTAGGAAAAATCTAATTTTTGGAAAGTCAGAAAAACAAAGGAAACTCAGTCTGTTTGACGGAAGATTTTTATAAGTTGAAAGGAAATTTTAAATTCACTATTTTCCTAATGAGGATTAAAGGGTAGTTAAAAGTAAGGTGTTACAGAGGGAAAATTAAAATTTTCTCCTCACACTTTTGTTGGAAACCAACAAGCGGGCTAAGCAAATACTAGAGGGGGGGTGAATAGTATTTTGAAGCACTAATACCAAATATTTCGATTGATAATTGAAGAATGGAGCTAAGACTGAATTTTCTGGAATCAGACACAAAAGACTCGAGTCTTTTGTGAAATACTCGAGTTTTTCAGTGATGAACAACTCGAGTCTTTTCTGAAATACTCGAGTTTTTCCTATCAGATAGCAGAAAAACCAGAAAAGAAAATTCAGCAATTTAACTCAAATCAATTCAATAATAAACAGGAACTTATCCAACAGAATAGCAAGCAATCTAAATAACTTTTAAACACAAAGATTCCTTGAACTTGCTACCTAATTGTATAAATCCTAATTGATTGAAATGACTTAAGTCTATTGAGCTAGAAAGTAGATTAAAAGCAATAAACCAACACTCAAGCAATTTTATCCTGGTTCACTCCAACAATGAGCTACATCCAGTCCTCCTAATCACTTAGGAGTTTCTACTAATAATCAAATTGTTAGAAATTACAAAGGATTGCTTGAGAATGGCCTCACTCAACCTAACCCTTTGAAGAGTGTACCAAACTCTTGATTTCTACCCCAATTTGATTCCGGTGATTGAAGAACTCTTCACAAAGCTTCCTTGAACTCCCTTCAAGAAACTCCACCGGGCTAGGAACTTCCTAGTCTTGTGCTTGAGAACCTCTCAAGACTTCCAACACCCTAAGCCACTTAGGGTTTGCTTGGGAACAATCCAAGACTTTGAATAATCAAGCTTTTTGTATGTGTATTACTAATCTCACAATGGATTAGCACAAATAAGCACAGCTCAATGTAAGAATTGAGGCCTAAAAACTCAACTTGGAATAAAATGACAATATGAGTGAGAAGTTGAGCTTTTTGGGAATTAACACTTGAGAAGAGGAAATTAAGAAAGCTTGAATCAATGATGTGTTGTTGTCTTGTTTGTTCTTGCACAAATTCAAAGAGCAATTTTACAATAAGGTTCAGAATACTCTCTTGGGGTTGGATGAGACTCAAATGCCCTCAATTGAGTTTTTGAGTCTCTCCAACGTTCATTTTTGCTGACTGGACAAAAATACTCGAGTCTTTTGGTAAATACTCGAGTCTTTTTGGTCGGTCACGAGTGAATTGGTGCACGAACAAGACTAACGGTCATAATTGCTTACCTGGCACAAATACTCGAGTTTTTCTATAAATACTTGAGTATATACTCGAGTCTTTATCAAAATACTCGAGTATTTTGATCAGATATGGGAAAAATTATTTTTCAATTTTATTTTTCCTCTCAAGTATTAATTTTTGGTCAATCTCAACTTAATAAACATATAAAAAAATTTTCCTAGAAGAGACTAACTATTTCTACCCACTCTCAACCACTCTCAACATAAATTAGAAATTTACAATTAATATTTGATTGAGAATGATTGGACACTTGTCTTCTTTTCTTGACTTCTTGTTGATGTTGATGTTGCAATATCTTCAAGGCATGATTTGTTAATTATTTTGTCATCATCAAAACATAATCCACCTAATTAGGAGCATTGAATTCACAATCTCCCCCTTTTTGGTGATGACAAAATAATTAACACTTGTACCATTTGTTGAGCTTGAATCCACTTGAAAATGCAACTCCCCCTCACTATATGATACTTTTCACCTATCTAAAAATTCAGCTTGTGCAAGATGTTATGACAATTTAATTTTAGCACCAAGCCTATGGTATTAGAGTATTTAACAATTATCATAGTATATACCATAATTAGAGAATTTTAGGTGCAACAATATCAAGACAAGTGTATAATATCTCTCCCCCTTTTTGTCATACGCCAAAAAAGATGTAACAATTTAGGAAAAGATCAAGGGAGGAGAGGTGCAGAATCGGAAAACCCCATAACCAACTATGCAAAAAAAATAGACTTAATAATAAATATAAAGAGCTCCCCCTGAAGCTTTGCACAAACATCATAATGAAAACCAAATTCATTAACATAAAAACATCATAAAAGGTCCAAATCAAAGGTGCAATAATAAACCCAAAGTCTCAAAACACCAAGTTCTCAAAATACAGAAAATGTAACAAAGACCAATATGATAAAAACAGAATGAAAACTAAGATAGACTGCAAAGGTCAACATCATCAAAACATCGAAGGAGCTGGATCATCTGGAGGAGGATAAAATCGAGAGAAGGCCGCCATCATCTCATCAAACCGGCGGTGCATCTCCCCTGACTGCTGGTCCAGGCGGGCATTAATCTGGGCCGAGTGTTGAGCCAAATGAGAATAAAACATGGCAGACTCTGCACTCATCCTAGTGTCTAAGCTAACAAAATCATCATGCTGGCTGTCCAAAGCATGCACAAGGGAGTCCATTCTCCCATCTAAAGTGTCCAGACGTGTGATCACATTCTCTCTCCAGCCCGAGTTGTCAAACCCAAATTGAGATCCAGCGAAGTCATCAAAGTTAATCTGATCAATAGGATCCCCTTCTTCAGCCTGGGCAAATGCAGCAGCTTCCTCTTCCATCTGATGGGCATCCATCCCTTGTTGAGCTGCCACATTTGCAACCCTCTCTAGCTCAGCAATATCAGATCGGTACAAGTATTGACCAGAGGGTTCATGGAATGCCATGTCCTGGTGACTCAAGGTGCCTTTGTTGAGGCAATGCTGGTTCACATGAAGAGTCTTTTTCTCTTCATTGCGTGGGATAGGCACCTTGAAGTAACTCAACAGATAACAAACATGCATGGCATAGGGCAGGGTTTTTGGGTGTTTAGACTTAGCAGCAAGGAGCATTCTATCCAAAATTATGCGACTCCAGTTCAGCTTCTCATTGTTCAGGATGGCACTAAGAAGCCTAAGTTCATTGTTTGTGGGTTTGGCATAATTGGGTGAGGTTTGAGGCACTAATTGATGACAAACAATATAATGCAACACCCTAGATTGGACAGTCATGTATGAGGAATGCTTAACTCCTTCGGTCCATACACGACCGGGACGCAAACAACTTTGAAAAATGCCGTCCGCATCGGCCTTTAGAGAATTGTCCCCGTGACGGGTTGTCCCAAAAGCTACAAAGAGGTCCTTAGTGCTAATTTTAAAACGAACACCCTCAACCATTGTTTCTATGACATTGTCCTTTAGCCTAAGGTTTGCATAGAATGTTCTAACTAACCTAGGATATATAGGTCCATGAAATTCCAGAAATTGAATCAGTTTCTGATATCTAAGGTTAGTAACAAAATGGAAACCCTTACTCTCAAGGAAAGTACTATTGATCCATGTGATTACACCGAATTCTCTGGTGGCAAAGCCTTCCATCCTTTCCAAGCGTTCATCCTCTTGATAGTAGTCGGAAATTTCCTCCTCGGAAGATGAGTCAGCAATCCTTACTCTCTTTCCTTTGCCAGATGATGAAGCCATAGAGGAATTGATGAAAATTGAAGTTTTGGAAAGTTAGGGTTTGAAAAAGGGGGTGACGGATTTGAGGTTGAAAAGAGTTGAAATTCGTTGAAATAATGGTAGAAAAGTGATTAGAGGATGTAAAACTAGTAAGATTTGGCAAAAATTTGAGTAAAAACGGAGTTTTGAGGAGAGAGATATGAGAAAACCGAGAGAGAAGAGAAAGGGGTTCGTGAAACTCGAGTTTGTGGGGGCTGGAGTATATATAAACTCGCCAAAATACTCGAGTATATTCAACAATACTCGAGTTGTTCGTTGAAAAATACTCGAGTGTTTGAGAATATACTCGAGTCGTTCATGACTCAGCCCAGATTTCCCCAGAAAACTCGAGTAAAAACGTAAAAACTCGAGTTTGGTCCGAAAGTTCAAATTTCAGGGAAAGGCAAAATAATCGAGTTTTTGGAAAATACTCGAGTTTGGTCTGAAAGTTCAAAAATTGGGGGTTTTGAAAGACTCGAGTGTTTTGAAAAACACTCGAGTAATTTAATAAAGACTCGAGTGTTTGGATAAACACTCGAGTATTTTTCTCAGACCCTGATTAAAAACTTTTTCAATTTAAAACTGATTTAATTTTGAATTAAAATACTCGAGTGTTTTTGGAAAAACTCGAGTATTTTGACAGAACAGAAAGTAAAAACTCAGTTTTAAAAGACCAAACACAAATCAAACACAAATGCTTCACTACCAACTTGGAATACAGTACAGAATCACACACAATTAACATATACAATTTCAAATATCATCAAGGACAATTTAACTAAGAATCAATAACACATTAGAGTAAGACTAATATGGTGATTTTCCAAAAATGACACACAATGCAATTAGCCTATATTAGCTTCATCTAAAATATCAAGTTCTCTCCTAATATGATAAAAGGTGTCCCTTGGTAGAGGTTTTGTAAAAATGTCGGCTAATTGATTTGTGGTACTAACAAATTCAATTGTGCAATCACCCTTTTGTACATGATCTCTTAAAAAATGATGTCTTATTTCAATGTGTTTAGTTCTTGAGTGATACACCGGATTCTTAGTCAAATTGATTGCACTCGTGTTATCGCATCTAATCGGAATATTTTCAAGTTTCAAACCAAAATCCGATAATTGTTGTTTCATCCATAACAGTTGAGCACAACAACTACCGGCTGCGATATATTCCGCTTCGACGGTAGAAAGAGCGACACAAGCTTGCTTTTTAGAAAACCATGACACCAATGAACTTCCCAAGAAATGGCAAGTACCACTGGTGCTTTTGCGATCAAGCTTGCATCCGGCGAAGTCGGAATCCGAGTAACCAACTAGACTAAGATTGGCATCAGCAGGATACCATAAACCAGTGTTAATTGTTCCTTTTAGATACTTAAATATATGTTTAACTGCGGATAGGTGAGATTCTTTAGGATTAGCTTGAAATCTAGCACACATGCATACACTAAACATAATATTCGGTCTAGATGCAGTGAGATATAGGAGACTACCTATCATACCCCTATACTTACTAACATCAACCGGTGTACCTTGTTCATCCTTGTCTAGGTAGCATGATGTGCTCATTGGAGTGTAGGCTTCCTTGCACTTGTCCAATCCGAATTTTTCAAGGAGCTCTTTGCAATATTTCCCTTGATGCACAAATATCCCCTCCTTGACTTGCTTTATTTGTAAGCCTAGGAAGAACTTGAGTTCTCCCATCATTGACATTTCAAATTCCTTTTTCATCAAATTTGAAAACTTTCTACAAAGAGACACGTTAGTAGCACCGAAAATGATATCATCAACATAGATTTGTACTAACAAAATGTCATCCTTGGTTTTATAAATAAATAATGTATTATCAACCTTCCCTCTTTGAAACTTGTTTTCTAATAGAAAGGAACTCAATCGATCATACCAAGCTCTAGGAGCTTGTTTCAATCCATAGAGTGCCTTTTTCAATTTATAAACATGGTTTGGAAATTCACTATTTTCAAAACCGGGGGGTTGTTTGACATACACTTCTTCATTTATAAACCCATTCAAGAAAGCACTTTTAACATCCATTTGATATAAAGTGAATTTCATGATTGAAGCATAAGCAAGTAAAATTCGGATTGCTTCAAGACGTGCAACCGGAGCAAAGGTCTCATCATAATCGATACCTTCCTCTTGGTTGTACCCTTGAGCTACTAGTCTAGCTTTGTTTCTTATAATCAACCCGGATTCATCAAGTTTGTTTCTATAAATCCATTTAGTACCAATTATGGTATGATCATCGGGTTTAGGGGCTAGATCCCAAACTTCATTTCTTTCAAATTGGTTTAATTCTTCTTGCATAGCAAGAACCCAATGATCATCCTCAATGGCCTTTATAATTGAATCGGGTTCAATTTGAGAAACAAATGAGACATAGTGGCAAATGTTTTGAATAGACCTACGATTAAGTACTCCCTTTGACATATCTCCTATGACTTTGTCTATAGGATGAGCCTTGACCGATTTCCAAGTTGGAGGAAGTTCTTCCCTTACTTCTCCTTCATCAACTTTTGAATTCTCTCTCTCTTTTTCTTCTTTTGAAAAGACAATGCCATCTTCACTAGCATCACATAAAACACTATCTTCTTTTGAAGACTCATTAAAAACCACATGAATTGATTCCTCAATAGTTAAAGTTCTTTTATTGAAAATTCTATAAGCTTTACTATGAGAAGAATAGCCTAAAAATATGCCTTCATCGGATTTGGAATCAAACTTGCCAATGTGTTCTTTTCCATTATTTAAAACAAAAACTTGGCATCCGAAGACATGAAAATGAGATATATTTGGCTTTCTTCCCTTGTAAAGTTCATAGGGGGTTTTATCCAAAGAGGGCCTTATCAAAATACGATTTAAAACATAACAAGCCGTATTGACGGCATCGGCCCAAAAATATTGAGGTACTTGAGAATCATTTAACATGGTTCTAGCAAGTTCCTCTAGCACCCTATTTTTCTGCTCTACCACTCCGTTTTGTTCCGGAGTCCTTGGTGCAGAGAATTTATGCTCAATACCATTTTTAGCACAAAATCTATCAAATTTGTGGTTTTCGAATTCACCACCATGATCGGTTCGAATAATAATTACTTTTTGATTTACTTGGTTTTGCAAAAGTTTGACATGATGTTTAAAAGATTTGTAGGTCTCACTCTTAGTAGTTAAAAATAAAGTCCAAGTAAACCTAGAGAAGTCATCAACAATCACCAATGCATAATAGTTGCCACCAAAGCTTTTTATTTGTGATGGTCCAAACAAGTCCATATGAAGCATTTCTAATGGCCTTGATGTGGACATAACCATTTTTGATCCAAAGGTGTTTTTAGTTTGTTTACATTTCTTGCAAGGGGAACAAACACCTTCAATAGAAAAATTTAGCTTTGGTAAACCAACTACTAGATCTTTAGATTGAATTTTCTTCAATTGGTTTACATTTATATGAGCGGTCCTACGATGCCATAACCAAGTGTCATTTTCTTTGCTCACTAAACAAGTAGAGACCAAAGAAGTGACTTTGTTCAAATCAACTAAGTAAGTATTATTTGACCTTCTACCAACAAATTTGATTGATTCATCTTTGTCACTTTTAATGAGGCAATGGGTAGAGGTAAAAACTACATGATTGCCAATATCACATAATTGGCTTATGCTCAAGAGATTATGTTCTAATCCTTGAACATAGAGCACATTATCAATAATCAAGTTTGAAGAGTTTCCGATTTTACCAATACCAAGGATTTTGCCTTTGTTGTTGTCCCCATAAGTGACATAACCCTTTTCCTTTGGAGTAAGCTCAATGAAGTGTCGCTTATCTCCCGTCATGTGCTTCGAACATCCACTATCAAGATACCACAATTGTTTTCCCGTTCGAAGGCACACCTACAATATGAAATCACTTGTTCACTTTGGGTACCCAAACAATGTTGGGTCCCTTAGGGTTAGTGTTGGGACTTTCTCCCTTCTTAATCCACATATAAGTGTCCTTTTTCATTTCAAACTTCTTAATGTGGCACTCAATGTTGATATGTCCAACTTTTCCACAATAAGTACAAGTTGGTCTCTTTGATGAATTTTTCTTAGAAAATGTTCCAACCACCTTGTACTTTTTGTCCTTTTTATGAACATATCCTAAACCGGTTTTGTTGTGATTATGTCTTTGAGAGTTCAACAACCGGTTGAGGTTTCTATCACTATGTGAGATTGTGAGTTTGTTTTTCAACTCTTTCACTTCTTTTTCAAGATCATCACATCTCTCACATGAAGTGATAATTTCCTCATGATTTGCACAATCACTTTGATGACTAGAATTAATAAGTTCCAAGGATTCATTTTGAAGTTTCAACTCATTTATAGATTTTTGCAATTCATCAATTTCATGTTGAAACTCCAAAATTTTCTTTCCTTTTTCCTTATTAATTTTAGCAAGCCTTTTAAATTGAATTAACATTTCATTGTAAGCTTCTTGCAAATCATCATATGAAATGGAGTTTGAAGATGAACAAGAAGAGCTAGAGGTTACCTCATCATCACTTTCACTCATGCCATGATTAGCTCTTGATGAGGACTCATGATTGTTCTTGGCCATGAGACAAAGGTTTGCATTTTCATCACCGGAGCTACTTGAAGATGATTCATTGCTCTTCTCCGGTGCATCCCAAACAATGTATGCACGCTTCCCTTTGGTCTCTTGGGTCTTCTTGTCATTCTTCTTCAAGAATGTGGCACATTCCATTCTTATGTGACCAACCCCACCACATTCATGACACTTAACTCCATCGTTGGTACTCTTTTCTCTTTGTTTGGAGTCTTTGGTTCTCTTGAAATTGGATGAAGATCCACCTTTCTTCCCTTTGAAAAATTTGTTGAATCTTTTCACAAACATCCCAAATTCTTCTTGATTTGATTCACCATCGGAATCTCCACTTGTAGAGCATTCTTCAACTTCTTTTGTAGCTTTGGTTGAAGCTTTGAGTGCTATGCTCTTTTTCTTTTTGTCCGATTCCTCATGCATCCCAAGTCTTGTAAGTTCCATCTCATGCTCTTGGAGTTTTCCAAACAAAGTGGCTAAGTCCATGCTATTTATGTCTCTTGATTCCTTGATGGCGGTTACCTTGGGTTGCCAACTCCTATCAAGACATCTTAGAATTTTGTTAGTAGTTTCACCATTGCGAAATACTTTTCCCAAGGAAATCAAATGATTAACAATGTGAGAGAATCGCTTTTGCAAGTCACTAATGGATTCATTTGGCAACATGTGGAACAATTCATATTCGTGAGTTAGAGAATTCAATCTTGCATCTCTAACCTCACTTGTTCCCTCATGTGTGACTTGCAAAGTATCCCACATTTCTTTTGCCGATTTACATTGGGAAACTCTATAAAATTCATCATGGGATAAAGCCGAAAAGATGATGTTTTTAGCTTTTAAATCAAATGAAACTTTTCTCTTTTCATCATCATTCCAACTACTCCTTGGAATTTCAACAATTTCATCATTTATTTTCTTTTTGGGAATGAAAGGACCATTTTCAATTGCATCCCAAATATCCATATCAATTGCTTCAATAAAAACTTTCATGCGAGTTTTCCAATAAACATATCCTTCACCATTAAATAGTGGAGGACGGTTTATTGAAGCTCCTTCTCCACCAAAGTTATTGCTAGAGCCCATTTAGTTTCCAAAAGGATCTTTTTCGAAAAAGTTGTTACACTCGATCTTTCGACCGAGCTCTGATACCACTTGTTGGAAACCAACAAGCGGGCTAAGCAAATACTAGAGGGGGGGTGAATAGTATTTTGAAGCACTAATACCAAATATTTCGATTGATAATTGAAGAATGGGGCTAAGACTGAATTTTCTGGAATCAGACACAAAAGACTCGAGTCTTTTGTTAAATACTCGAGTTTTTCAGTGATGAACAACTCGAGTCTTTTCTGAAATACTCGAGTTTTTCCTATCAGATAGCAGAAAAACCAGAAACAAAAATTCAGCAATTTAACTCAAATCAATTCAATAATAAACAGGAACTTATCCAACAGAATAGCAAGCAATCTAAATAACTTTTAAACACAAAGATTCCTTGAACTTGCTACCTAATTGTATAAATCCTAATTGATTGAAATGACTTAAGTCTATTGAGCTAGAAAGTAGATTAAAAGCAATAAACCAACACTCAAACAATTTTATCCTGGTTCACTCCAACAATGAGCTACATCCAGTCCTCCTAATCACTTAGGAGTTTCTACTAATAATCAAATTGTTAGAAATTACAAAGGATTGCTTGAGAATGGCCTCACTCAACCTAACCCTTTGAAGAGTGTACCAAACTCTTGATTTCTACCCCAATTTGATTCCGGTGATTGAAGAACTCTTCACAAAGCTTCCTTGAACTCCCTTCAAGAAACTCCACCGGGCTAGGAACTTCCTAGTCTTGTGCTTGAGAACCTCTCAAGACTTCCAACACCCTAAGCCACTTAGGGTTTGCTTGGGAGCAATCCAAGACTTTGAATAATCAAGCTTTTTGTATGTGTATTACTAATCTCACAATGGATTAGCACAAATAAGCACAGCTCAATGTAAGAATTGAGGCCTAAAAACTCAACTTGGAATAAAATGACAATATGAGTGAGAAGTTGAGCTTTTTGGGAATTAACACTTGAGAAGAGGAAATTAAGAAAGCTTGAATCAATGATGTGTTGTTGTCTTGTTTGTTCTTGCACAAATTCAAAGAGCAATTTTACAATAAGGTTCAGAATACTCTCTTGGGGTTGGATGAGACTCAAATGCCCTCAATTGAGTTTTTGAGTCTCTCCAACGTTCATTTTTGCTGACTGGACAAAAATACTCGAGTCTTTTGGTAAATACTCGAGTCTTTTTGGTCGGTCACGAGTGAATTGGTGCACGAACAAGACTAACGGTCATAATTGCTGACCTGGCACAAATACTCGAGTTTTTCTATAAATACTCGAGTATATACTCGAGTCTTTATCAAAATACTCGAGTATTTTGATCAGATATGGGAAAAATTATTTTTCAATTTTATTTTTCCTCTCAAGTATTAATTTTTGGTCAATCTCAACTTAATAAACATATAAAAAAATTTTCCTAGAAGAGACTAACTATTTCTACCCACTCTCAACCACTCTCAACATAAATTAGAAATTTACAATTAATATTTGATTGAGAATGATTGGACACTTGTCTTCTTTTCTTGACTTCTTGTTGATGTTGATGTTGCAATATCTTCAAGGCATGATTTGTTAATTATTTTGTCATCATCAAAACATAATCCACCTAATTAGGAGCATTGAATTCACAACTTTAGGGAATACATTAAAACTTCACCTTAAATTAATAAAATGATGAAATACTAAAGTTTTTCACAAAATTATCTAAAATATAAAATTTTCACAAAATAGAAAATTAAATATTCACACTTATAAAAATAAATTCTACATTTTCACATGATCATTTTGACTATAAAATCATTTTATTTGGATCATGTATGAAAAAGTTATGAAATTATGAAATTTCCATAAGCTTTATCAAATAAATAAATAAAATTAAATCACCACTCACAGAATAAAATTCAAAATCAATAAACTTCAATTCTACAAAATTTAATTACACACTTAGCACTTTTATAAAGTCATATTAGAAAAATTATATTGTAAATAATAAAGTAGTCTTTTAATAATTAAAAACTACATGTATACTAAGTAACTTAGATTTTTATTTAAGTTATAACATAGTCTTAGCATTGGAACTACTCTTATGCACTTACTATAAAAGTTATAAATTCTCATGCACACATATTAATAAATAAACACATTTATTCAAATACCAAAAGAAATACTCCAAAATTAAATATAAAAATTTAGATTATTCTAGTAGCGAAAATTATGGGTCTTACATTTCTAAGCCTCAAAAAGAGTTATAAAATGTCAAAATAGACTTGCTCAAGCTTTCATAATAGCAATATAATTAACATCAAGTAATCACATCATTACTCAAATAAATCAAATAATACATAAATCACAACTTAACATATCAAAATCCATTTCTTTGTGAATTAAGCCATGACCAGTGTTCATTTAGCTCACATACATCAATTTAAAGTTGCTCTAATTTAGTTTCAAGCCTATGCTGACCTCCAAGTCAATTTACCAATTCAAAATTCCTTTTTATTTTGTGCCCTTGAACTCCAAAGAGTTCCTATATTCTTAGCCTATCAATTATCATTCTAGTGAGTTGGTTAACTTCTCCCTTACCTAACACAAGTGAACAAACTGATTCAAGATGGGAAAGAGTGGGTTTGAGACGAAAAACGCACAGCAACAACTCTACTGCAAAACACCAAACCAGTTTCAACTCGCTGACTTCGTCGGGGATTTTCACCAATGATTTGTCATTAAATATTCAAGTCCAGGGTTAGAATATAAACTAGGATATGTGAACCAAGAGTACAAACAAGTTTAAGGTACTCTGGGCTTACCAAGAATCACTGATGAAGTTGGATTCACGAATCAGTTTTCTGATTCTACATACTCAACACTTTCACTTTGCAAACTTCAAACTTGAGTTGTGGTTAATGGTTTTGAGTGGTTTCAGTTGCTATGCAAAGAAGGGACATAGAACTCAGTTCATGTTTGGTTTTGGGGTTCAAAGAGGCTTCTTGGAGAGGGAGAATGAGAGGGATGAACTCTACACCGGAAAACAGAGCGAGAGTCGAAGGGAGATGGATTTCTTCACTTGAGGGGCAAAACTCTCAATCCCCAATCGTTTAAAACTCGTCTACAAGCTCTGAAAACACGTCCTTGACAAGCAGGAGGTGTCAAGATGTGGTTAACCCTTGTCAAATCACTCAAACCACCATACTCAACTTGTTGCAGAACAATGATAATCGATTAATGCGAGTAAAGTTTAAATATTCAAAATATTATATTTTCTTCATTTCCCTCCAAAATGATTAAAATACAATTTTAATTCTAAAATTAATTAAAAATCATTTAAAAATTCCAGAAATTATTTGAATTCACATTTCTTTATTTGTTTACATATTTCAAAATAAGATTTATATATAAATTCAGGAATAATTCCCGTGGGTGTTACATGTTGCCCCCACATGTGAAAAATCATGGATTCATCTATCAAAGCATGCGTGTTATTTTTTATTTTTGCAAATTTAACATGTAGGCTCACCTCCTTAGTTTACGAAGCATAAAATTAAAATATATATATATATATATTTGGGTTTTTTTTAAAAAAAAAGGTTAAAATACTTTTTTGGTCATTTATCTTATATTTAGGTTTCAATTTGGTCCTTTATCTTTAAAAACAGTCAATTTAGTCCTTCATGTTTCTAACGTTTGTCAATTTCATCCTTCCGTTATTATGATGTTAAATTTTCACCGAAATATAATGATTTTTTCATAGGTTCCTTCTTTTAGACGTATGAATATGCAATTTCTCGCTCGAAATTTGAATTTTTCAATGTATTTGACACTTTGATTAGTAAAATTTCAATATTTTTCCACTTTTTTAGAGTGAAAATTCACTTACAGTTTTGCCTTTTTTTGTTTCATAATTGCAAATTATGGTGATAAAATGCGATTCTAGTGATCGGAAAAGGAATCTCATACAAAAACAGTATATTTCGATGAAAATTTAACATTGTCATGACGAAACGATGAAATTGACAAATGTTGGAAACTTGGGACTAAATTGACTTTTGTCAAAGATAAAAGACCATATTAAAACTTAACAATAAGATAAAGGATCAAAATATTTTTTTTTAAAAAAAAAAAATAGAAAGGGGGTCATTGAAGGTTAAAAAATAAACTCCCATTTTGGTATAAACCATGTCCTACCGGACTCCACAAAGAGTGTTGGCATTTGAGTTGGGCCAAGAACTTTGGTTATTAAAAGGCTAATAAACAACCAATAAATCTTTTTAAATTATTGAAAGTCTAACATTTAAACACATTCCCTTCAAAAAAAAAAAAACATTTAAACACATTCAGTAAAAAAGAATTTGTATTCTGTTGGCATAAACAATTTTCAACTGTTTCCACTTTCCACTTCCTACAATTCATGGGCGCGACTCTTTGTAGCCAAGTATATACTATGTGGGTGGGGAGTGTAGGATTATGTTACTTATGTGCCCCATACACGGGTTTCGTTTAAAATACACCTTATTAGATGTGTGGGACTCTTGTAGCGTTTGAAATCCTAATCACTCATGTTGTCATATACTAGTAAATAACAACACAACATTATATACGTATATGATAATATATGATAATTGATAATAACGCTAGTTATATGTGTTAAATGACGTATATGTATTGGTAAATAAATAAGTATGCATTGTATAGTGTAGTGGATCACTGGATCATTTTCTTTTATTTTCAATTTCAGCAAAAAAATTTCAGCAAATTAAAATTAAAAATAAAAAAAATAATGTAAATTGTGTTGGCGTGTCGTGCCGTGTTAGCTCGGCAAAAGTCCGATCATGTTTCGTGTTTTTGCGGGCCGTGCTAAAAAAACACGGGTATAATTCGTGCTCCAAAATTGTTGCCTAAACCCGATATTTTGTCATGCTTATTTGAGTCAACCCAATTGTGTCGTGCTTTTTTACCGGCTCTACTCCTTGCATTAAATTTCGTTACCTTTGTTTAGTTAATGTTATTTTGTTACGTGATGAGCTATGATTGATGGTTGGGTGGCTTGGTTTGTGTGTGCATTGGAACCAGATCCTTTGTCTCAAATGCTGTCTCAAATCCCGTTCCCAATATTATTTTTTGGGTCCTAATAATTTATTAATAATTTTTTATGGAAAATAAATCAATAAAAACACGCAATGTATTCATATTTCCTTTTTCCTATAAAGATGGAAAAAATAGTAAGTTTTTTTGTCTCAAACTAAAATTAAAGTAATAAATGAAAATGTTTAAAACTTGTAAACTTTGTATTGTGATTGGTTGATTAATGCAAAATGCATTAAATTAGTTATTTTGATAATTGGTTGATGTATTAGACAAACCATTAAATGTATGTTTCTTTAACTTTTTGACTTTTACAAGTTTTCACAAGTATTTAACTTTCAAAATAGCATCAATAACAAAAAAAAAATCAATAATAGGCCTTTTTTTTAGACCGTGAAAAGTACCGTTTTAGTAATTGAGTTTTTTTCTCATTTTTAGTGCATAAGCTATTTATTCGGAACAAATATTGAGAGAGGCCTTCTACGCTAAGATTATGACTTCAAATAAGTATTAAAGGATGCTTCTCAATTCTCACATCCGTGTATGTGAGTGGATCCAACGGAAGTTCAAAAGCCTAATAAAAATAGACATAAATTGAAGTTGAATGCCCCTTCTTGCTGCAAGTGTACAGTTGAATAAGCAGTCAAGAGGAGTAATGATTTTGTTTAAGATGAAAAAGTACTAAAAAAAATGGGGCCCCTTAATTTCTTGGGCACAGGGCGGGCGCCCCTATTGCCCCTGCCCTGGGCCGGGCCTACCAACCAATCACATCTCATTATGAATAATTTTCCAACTATTATGATATTTTTGTAATATTTAATGGAATGTGATTGGTCGAGAACAGAATTTGGGACATGATTTGGGACTAAAAATCCTAGTACAAGTCTCAAAACCTTATGTTATTCGTTGAATTATAATGTCTAAATTTTTAATACGAACTAATCATAATATTTGTTTCGAAAGTAGGTGAAAGAGAAAGTCAGCAAGGTGTTCAAGAAGCCTCTCAAATCCAACCACGGAAAGAATTTGATACCCTTTGAGCTTTTTTGTTCTATTTCTTCTTAGTTAAGTTTAACTTGGCCACAACTATTTGAGCAGAGATTTCCCTAATGAATTCGTGAACGCAAATGGAAATGAATGTATTAAATATTGAAAGGTACTCCCTCCGGTCCTATATATAGGACATACTTAACCATATTCCTCGGACCAAGAAAAGTAGTTAGTTTTATGAATTCTATGAGAATATATAGTAACATTACAATTTTACCCTCTAAACTTTTCTTGAAAAACTCACACTCATTAATGAACAACAAAAAACACATAAATAGTCAAAGCATTTAATAAGGGCAAAAAAGAGAAAAAACAATAAATGATGCATAGAAAATACAAAATGTCTTATATATAAGACCAAAAATTGCTTCTAGAATATGTCCTATATATAGGACAGGAGGGAGTAACTAAAGACAAAGTCACAACCCCGCAGATGCCAGCTATTGTAATGCTTACATACTTGCTCCGTCCCGCGTATAAGATTTTTTTTGGTAGATTTAATATTCATTGAAAAAGTTGGTTAATTTAGTTTATGTTATAAAAAATGTAAACATTTGATATGTATTATTATTGGAAATCTAAAAAGTGTTGAGCAAATACGGATGTTCGTGGAAAGAAGTAATTAATTGTCATTAAAAAATTGTATAGGGTTTTATAAATAGGAACAAAATAAAAATATCAAAATGATCTTCTATATAGGGACGAAGAGAGTACTTAATACTCTCTCTTGTTCTTATTATAGGGCATACTTAGTCAAATTACATATATTAACGAAAGTAGTTAGTTTTCTGAATTTTATGAGAATATATTATAACATTACAACTTTATCCTCCCACTTTGTTTTGGAAATTTCACACTCATTAATGAAAAAAAATATAAATAATCAAAGTATTTAACAAGGGAAAAAAAGAGAAAAACAATAAATAATGCATAAGAAATATAAGATCATTTATAATCGGGACCAAAAACATCTTTTAAATTGTAACCTATAATAAGGATAAAAAGAAGTAAAATTAGACCTCTATGTCCTTCTCATCAAAAGCGAAAAAGGAAATTCGAATTTTCCTATATTCATCCTTTTTTTTTTTGTGCACACCTTATGGGTGTCTGGTATCCTCACGAGAGCCCTTAATACCAGGACAACCGTGAGACTAATCCGGTGCGAGAAGCTGTGGGTGCCTCTCCCAGCGGGGTGTTCTTCCCAGAAATCGAACACGGGGTTACTAACCTTGTGCAGCCAACTGGGCCAACTCCCGTTGATTCCTATAATCATCCTAATAATTAGTTTTATCACACAAAATAAATATAGAAAAAAAAAAAGGAAAGAAGATAATAATGAACTTCCAAATAGAATATAATAAAGCCGTACAGGTACTGATTATAAATTGATTATTAATTTAAACTTGCTGAGAAATCCATCATGAAAGTTTTGACAAGGTCTATGGTCAATGGAATCAAATTATTACACGCATTGGAATAAGAATATGTTACTTGCCTTAGTGCAATTCGCCTGTCTTATAAACGTATGAGTTGATACAATGCAAATTTTCATTATTAATTTGGTACTAGGTACCTTTCACAAACTATTCTGGCTGCTGATCAAACAGCAGCCATGTCTGTAAAGAAATCTCTTTCTTTCAATGGCAGCAATGCCAGTGCCATCCTTAAGGGTCAGAAACCTTCAAAACGGAGGCGCTATGATCGTTGTTTCTCTTCAATGGAGGTGTCTTTGGAGCCAGGGAAGCAGCTGAAAGACATGGATTCGAGCAAGTTGAAGGCTGAAATCAAGAGGTGGGCTAAGGCTGTCGTGGCATATGCGCGCCAAATTAGTGGTAGTTTTGGAAGCGTGAAAGGCAAGTCACATGTTATCGAAATAACGACATAGTCATGTACGAACAATTTCGTTATAAAGTGAGTAAGTATGGTTGCATTCATCATTTTGATAAAGTTGATAGCGATCTCAACTCACAATGGATATACTCCTAGCTGCTCGTTTTAGAGAAAGCTTTTTCTGTTATCTTCAGAGAAGCTTTCACAAATCACAACACATACAATTGTTTTTGGTTAATGGAAGAAATGCTGGTTGACTATTAAGAATGTGAGCTATGCATCAAAAGGTTTGTAGCCTTGAGAGGTTGTGCATATAAGTTAGAGGATTGTTTGTTGTATAGATGCTTATGCCAAGCAAGATGGATCAAATAATGGGGGCCGAAATTTGCAATGACAATGACAATAACCATAACTTGTCATTCAGAATACCAAATAGCATTGATTCCTGATCTGTTATTAACAATACTATATTGTGACATATGGAATGTATATAAATAAATTCTGCTACACATCAGTTGTGTTTTCTTAATTCTTAGCTTGATTTCAATTTCTATTCAAGGTTTTCTTAACATAGTTATGTCGTAAATTAAAAGACACCGTGCTTATCAATTGAATTTTGATTAATTCAATGTTGAATATATAAATTGCTACTACACAAGTACCTGCCTTCTGGACTGGAGAAAATGACACTTAGAACACCCTTTCCATACCAAAATTGAGGAAGTTGGTGGTTTGAAATGTGAAATATTAACTTAATCCATATTTTCAAAAAGGAAACATATTTAATGTTAAATGTAATAAATTCAAATCATTGAATTGCTTTACAGTATTGAACCCTGGAGTTTTTCGGAGCTAATATGAGCCAAGATATTAACATTTTAAATAAATACTAGTAGTATTTACATTGCATTAAATATACCAAAAAATGTCTCTTTTTTCATGTTGAAAAACAAAAATGCTGCAGTATACAAAATCATACCACCATAAAAAAATTAAAAAAAAAAATATCCCAAAATGCAATTCAGCAAAAAAAACCTCCCAAGTCACTAGTACTATACCTATAATGAAGGTTAAATCCCCTAAAAAAGACAGTCCTTGTTTCATTTGATATTTTGATAAACTTGAAGTCATTAATAATTTTTGTAAAGGGAAAACTAAACTGTGAGATTGTGCTGGTAAAGTCTTCTTATCAGCAAAGAAAGGGAGAAAACAAACAGGTCCATGGGCCATCACAGCAAAATGAACAACACAGCTTAAGCTTCTTTTTTCTTGTGCTGGAGTGATGATGATGATGAAGTGACTGATAAGCTGGAAAAGCATCATTAAAACTCACTCCAACTTTTTCACTTCTTCAAATTTCGTGTCTCCTCCAGAAATAGTCCTTAAAAGCTTCTTAGAACACATATCCTGTGCCTGTGTTGTGTGTTTTGCACGGTTGGCTTTTACCCAAGCCGGTTCCTGCAAAAGAAACCGGTACCATAGCATCTTATGTCTCAACTTTTTTGACATGTAAAGAAATGACTGGATGAGAAGCATGGGAGAAAAATATTACCTCAGGAACCAAACGAGAGAAACCAAATTTGATCAATAAGAGGACATGCTCGATGATTAAAATAGCTGCAAGTCCAGGCTCTATTTTCCATTTTCCCTCTTCATCATATAGCCATGCTAAAAGTGCGCAGTTGGTGCATATAGACATCACAATGAGAAACTACAAAATGAAGGGTATCTTCAAATCAGTATGAGATCAAAAAATCAAGTATGATTCATAGTATAAGAAAAAGGTGGCATGCTGAAAATTTCAGTAGATGCACCTTCTACAAAGTTGCTTATTTGGTAAACACACGTTCCAATTTGTTGGTAATATATGAAGCGGATCATCCAGAATAATTGACAGTAGATTCCGAAGTCCTGTAAAATAAATACCTGAAATATGTTAAGCCAGGCTCCTACTGTTGCAGCAGCACGAGGAATAGGCCGCCTCAATATTCCTAGCAGCTTTAATGCATCTGTCCTGATTTCCATAAGGTTGTTCTGAACAGGGATTAACTAACTGGTTAATAACTTAGCATTTTATGAAAGCTCAAAATGAATTGAATAACATTTGTAGCAATGGAGAAGGCAAAACTAAAGCAAGTACAGAAAAAGAAATTATTTTGTGCTCTTGGAATACAACTAATGCGTGCTCAACGAAAGATCTCTTCCATTAATTTTAAGTTGGTACCCTAAACTTGACGCAAGTTTGTTTAGAACCAATAGTAGAGATCCTTCCTGGAGTATGCATTGATTGTGCTTGTACTTCAGGAGCATGCTAGAATCACTCAACTAGAAGGTAGAAAAAAAGTATTTATACCAGAGCAGCAAAAGCAAATGCCGGTGGGAAAGCGCAAGCAAACATCATAATCATTCCAAACTGCAATGCTAACTCTAAGAAATCTGCAATCAGGTTAGTAAATTTCAGTTGAATAGATATAAGTAACAATGTTGGTTTGTTTAGCTTCTAGAACAGAAATGAAGTTTTTTTTGTTACATAAACATGTTTACTGAAACTGAAATCATTTATGTACTCATATGTTAAAGAATTAAATATCATTTGCAATTTGAGAGTATACTGGATTCGGAAGTACCATCAAATAACCCATCTTCAAGCTCCTCACCAATGCTGGCAGAATAAGAAGGCTTCAGGTATTCTTTCTCTACTCTAGAAGTAAATTGGATTCTTTCTGTTGATTCTCCTTTCTCTCTCTTTTTCTTGTGTCTTGACAAATGAAAGATTCATTAGCTACTGTGTTGTGGTAATACGGTATACAAAATAAAACTAGCAGTCTAGTCCATGCCTAAGGGGATGAAAAATCATACCGAACCCTGTACTTCTTGTAGGTGTACTTGAGATAAGGCACTGAATTTTCCACCAAGTTTTCCAACACCTGGAAAAAATGTTTCCTTTTCAATCATTAAGTTGAAGGGAAGTCCCCGAACAAGAGAGAGAGAGAGAGAGAGAAGAAGAGGGAAAAGAAGGAAGAGACGATTCACAAAGACAACATGAGAAATCTTTTTTGTGAAACCTCAGACAGAAGAAGCCGCTGAATCAACACTTTGCGAAGGGTAGAAAAGTTGCGGTGCAATAACGCATGATAAAATACTCCAATGTATGTCTGCATAAAGTAGAGACCAAAAACCTGCACGGAAAAGTAATCCCCTAAATTAAATGTTTAATATTAGGAAAAAATCCCACATGAGACCTATTAATTCCCCACTATTACCTTGTAGACCAAGCTATCAGACCGTTTTTCTGTGTTTTCATTGTTTTCATACTTGATAAGTTTGACAGACAGCTTGCCTCCAATCTTGGTAATATACTGAATGGCGAAAAGATAAATAGCAGTGAGCCCAAACCTGAATTCCAACATTTAAAAAAAGTCATTAATGAAACATTTACAAGTTACTTTGGCTTTAGAAAAAAATGCGATTCATGGGTTATATATGGATGAGTGAGAACTTGCTGTACTAGAGAAGAAGACACCATGCCTAAAATTCAAGTCTTTATACTCAGGTCCAAAGGAAAAATGTCCAGATCAACCTGTACACATCATGGAATGAATTGCCTATGGCAAAATCATAGTCAAGACTGGAGATGGCAGGTATTGAAAGGCACACAATCTATTGAAGAGCAAATTTTGAATTTAAAATTAAGAAACATGTTGTTATGTTTTTCTTTACTTGGTTGAGTCGAACTAGCTTGACAGAAACAAGACTGAAAATAGGGGAGCAACTAAATAGTCAGAAAAAGGAAGATTGGGAACACTATATCAGTAAAAATGGTGAGAAAATAAATACAACAACAACAACCAAGCCTTGTTCCTATGGTGGGGTCAGTTAGTACATCAAACGCCACCATAATGTTCTAATCATAAATCATTATCATGATATCATCGACAAACATTACAACAACAACGACGACGACCAAGCCTTATTCCCACTCGGTGGGGTCGGCTACATGGATCAGACGATGGCATAGTGCTTTGTCATAAATCATGTCCGTTGATAAGGCATTATTCTCTAGATCCTTCTGAATTGTTTCGCCTATGGCTTTTAATGTCCTTCCTCCACCTCTAGCACTATCTGATCAACTCTCCTCAACAGGGCTTCTACTGATTCTCCTCCAAACACAACCAAACCACCTAAAGCAAGATTCTACCATCTTGTCTACAATAGGTGCTGCCCCAACTTTCTCTCTATTATATTCATTCCTAATCCGATCATATCCAGTGCACTCACTCATCCAACACAACATTCTTATATTTGCTACAATGAGTTTATTCTGTTGTAGGATTTGCTATTTTGCTGCCCAACTTTCAGTCCCATACGTCAATCTTTACTAGGTTAGAAAATATTATGTCTGCATGCTGTTGGTAATCAATTCCTGATTTATAGGGATACAAAATCGTTTTATTCTATTCCATTTGTAAAGTTAACCACATTTATTAGGACCTGATTCTTAGGGATTGTTTCTCTGATATTTCTATTATTCTATTGCCTTTTTAGGAGGAGATTTCATGTCCTATTTGTTAGGAATAGTTTAATGTACAGCTGACCAATACCTTCTATTTATTCAGCCTTTGTAATCATTCATAAATCAATGAAAAGCACAGTACTTTTCTACATGGTATCAAAGCACGATCTAAGCCACGTTTAATCTCACATTTCAAACATTTATGCCATGCTTCTTTGTCTATTAGAAGGAAGAAAAATACAACTAATGTCTTATGGGATGGTCGCGGTTGGCTTGAAAAGGTCGATGCAATTTGGTCCCTTGTTGTTTCTCACTTTCAAGACCACTTCTCTGATCATTTTGCTATGAGGCCTACTCTTGATGGTATGGATTTTCCTCAAGTTAGTGAGCATTTGAATTCTCTGTTATTGAAAATTTTTCTATTGCTGAGCTTGAAGAGATGGTGTCTAGTTGTGATGGGGACAAAAGTTCGGGGCCAGATGGGTTAAATTTCAATTTTGTGAAATACTTCTGGCATATTATGAAAGATGAGGTTTTCAAAGACCGTTGAGTTATCAGTCCAATTAGTCTCTGAGATTGTCGAAACCGATCAAATTAATCCCTGACTTTATGGACCATTAACGCCAAGGACTAATATTATTGATTTGTTCCTATCTCGAGGACTAATTTGGAATTTTGATGATCTCATGGACTAATTTGACCGATGCCCATAAAATCAGGGACCAATCTGATATATTACTCATTTTGTAACTCTTATCCCAAAGGTGCAATGTCCTTAAAAGATCTCTGACTATCATCCTATTTCTCTTCTTGGCTGCATTTACAAAATCGTGTCGAAGCTTCTAACAGCTAGGTTGGGGAATGTTATGAGTTCTTTAATTTCAGAAAATCAGTGTGCGTTTATCTCTGGTTGCCAAATTCTTGATCCTCAATCTTATTCTTAATGAAGTTGTTGACACACGAGGAAGTTTAATAAGAAGTGTTTCAACATGAAAGTGGACTTTGAAAAGCTTACGACTTAGTTGGTCTTTCCTTGATTATATGCTGATAAGGTTTGGTTTTAATTCAAAGTTCATCATGATCCTCTTGCTTGTTCCTTTTCCTCTTGGTTGCTGAAGGGCTTAATGGGCTTATGAAGGCTGCTTCCTCTACAGGTTTATTATCTAGTTACAGCTTTGGTCAATCTGGACCAATTGTGTCTTTGTTACAATTTCAATTTGCAGATGATACAATTATGATTGGGAATGGTTCCTCTAATGACATTATTGTTATAAAAGCGATACTGATAAACTTTGAGTTGATATCTGGTCTCAAAGTCAACTTTCATTAGAGTCGAATTTTCGGAATTAATATGTCTCCCCATCCGATGGCCTCGTTCTCTGACACATTATTGTTGTGAAGGTTTCCTTTCAAGTATCTTGGCTTATCGATTGGGGGATTATCGTAGGAAGCAAAGTTGGAAGCATGTGGTGGATTGTTCGAAATCCAGGAAGGTAAGCATCTATCTTGGTTGTGGATAACCCTCCTTGATTCGATGCTAAATAGTATCCCAATTTATTTTTTATCCTCTTTCAGCATTCCCAACCATTTTTTAATAATATTGTGAGCAGAGAAATTTTCTTTGGGTGGTAACGAGAAAAGAGAAAAATTGTTGGGTTAATTGGACCTGATTTGCAAATCAACAAGGAAACTAGGAAAGTGGCTTGGGAATTAAGAATATTAATTTTTTAACATATCTTTATTGGCTAAATGGCTAAATAGAGATAGCGATTGTTACAAAGGAGAACTCCTTTGTATTCATATACGATGGAAAAATATTAAATTTTTAACATATCTTTGTTAGTGCTAGCCAAGTGTTCTCATTCAAGTATTATAAACACCTTTGTTTGTTATAGTGGGGAAGTAAGACGTGTATAGAAGGAAGACTGATGGGAGTGTTGACTAGTTTTCGTTATGTGTTATCAAAAGGTTGGGTTGTGGTGATAAAACTATCTTATGGGATGATCCTTGGCGGATATTCATAGTCTCAAATCGTACTTTATGCGGTTTCTAGGGTTAAAAATGCCCCTATCTCAACACTTGAGTGGCTAATTATTGGCATTGGAATATCTGCAGCAGTATACGTCTCTTTGTACGTGGGAACTCCTCTCTCTGACGAGCTTATGTGTTCCTTAAAGATGGCTGAAGTTGAAATGATGAAGGAATTGATTTTTCAGTGAAATCTGCGTATGTATGTTTGGCTCTCCAGATGGGTTATGCATGCGCTGGCTCTGTCGGAACCTAATTTGTTTCCGTTGATATGGAAAGCGAAAGTGCATGTCAAAGTGAAAGCTTTTGTTTGGCAAATGACTTTAAACAAGCTCCCTGTTAAGAACAATTTAATTCGAAGAGGGTGCATATCACTAATTCTCGTGCCTTTTGTAACTCATACCAAGAATCAGTTCCTCATTTATTTCTATCATGTGGCTCTAGTGTGCTATCTTATTTTACTTGGCTTGAATCGCAACATTATCTCTTGGCCTCCGTTCGTAAGTTCCTCTTTAACATTCTAGTTTAAGTTCCTCTTTAACATTCTAGTTTTAAAGATGATGGCTTGTCGCCTATATTAGAGCCATTAAGGATATGTATGACGGGGTCAAGACGAGCGTGAGGACACAAAGTGGGATTTCAGAAGATTTTCCCATCACGATAGGTCTACACCAAGGGTCAAGTTTGAGCCCCTACCTCTTTACACTGGTCTTGGATGTGCTTACGGAACATGTCCAAGAACCAGTGCCCAAATGCATGCTCTTTGCGGATGATATTGTTCTTGTTGGGGATACCAGAGAGGAAATAAATGGGAAGATTGAAATGTGGAGACAAGCTTTAGAAGGGTCTGGATTCCGGATAAGTCGAAGCAAGACAGAGTATATGGAGTGTAATTTTAGCAAGAGGCACATAGGCCTTACTCGGGAGGTGAAGGTTGGAGAGCATGTCTTAGCACAAGTCCCGAAGTTTAAGTATCTTGGTTCTATCTTACAGCAGGATGCAGAAATAGAAGGGGATGTAAATCATAGGATTCAAGCAGGGTGGATGAAATGGAGGAGTGCCTCGGACGTGTTATGCGGGCGTGTTATGTGATAAGAAGGTACCACTTAAACTTAAAGGAAGGTTCTACCGCACTACTGTAAGACCGGCGATGTTATATGGGACAAAGTGTTGGGCGGCAAATGGCACACAAGAGAATAAACTTCATGTTGCAGAGATGAGGATGTTGCGGTGGATGAGTGGGCATACCAGACAAGATCGGATTAGAAATGAGTATATTCGAGAAAAAGTTGAGGTTATCAATGGCTTGTGTGGAGGAGACCGGTGGAAGCCCCGGTTAGGAGGGTAGACCAAATGGAGGGTACTACAAGGGCTAGAGGAAGAGGAAGACCTAGAAAAACTATAGGCGAAACAATTGAGAAGGATATGGCAATCAATGGCTTATCAAAAGACATGATTATGATAGGCCTTTATGGCGTCGTTTGATCCATGTAGCCGACCCCACCTAGTGGGACAAAGACTTAGTTGTTGTTGTTGTTGCTTGTAATTGCTTGGTCCTTATTGCTTCACCGTAATACAGGTATTTGTGATTTTGCAACTAAATTAATACTTAATTAATTAAATGTTCGATCTTGGATTAGTTTTGTAACGTAGTTGGTAGGAAAGTACAGTATGCGAATTGGTGCATGAGTCTAAGATCGTGCATCAACCCGTCGTCTCCGAGCATATAATATTTTCCATGGCAAGGCTTGCGCAACTATGGAGGAATGCTCTGGCCTTATGTTTTTTTGGCTGGTCAACAACATAGATAACTTTGTTATGCGGAGTGATTATAGTTTCACTTTTGGATATTGGTGTAAAATGATTTAAAAATGGTTTTTTTTTTTTTTAATTTCCATTTGTTCCTTCTGTAAGAAGAGAGTGAGGTGCTGGTGGATGTGATGATTAGGATTTGGTATATTCTTTTCCTTTTCTTAGAATTTTTTTCATTGGGTTTTCCTATCAAAGTTTTTATCTCATTGGGTTTTCCATTAAAGTTTTTAAGGAGGTAGAAATCCCGGTGTTAGTGGTAGTTTGGTGCGCTAGAATTGTATGTGAAGCTTCACACTTTGTGATATGGATTCTTTTGTAATGCTATTGTTGGGTTGGACTACTATGAGCATATGATTGCCCATGTTCAAACTCTTCGTATAAAGTGGGGTTCATGTGTATATTGATGCTTATGTAGTCCTTTTGTTATTAATATTCTTTTGATTATAAAAAAAAAATAATAATAATCCGAGGTAGTCTCTGGATCAGGGATTGGTGGTAACCCTGCCATAACCAGCCCGATCGAAGGACCTACTCTTCCTATCACTGGCGACAAGTTGAATGGCCAGAACTTCCTTCAATGGGCACGATCAGTTCAAATTTTTCTCCAAGAGAAGGGAAAGGAGGAATATATTACCAGCGATGCCAAACAGCCAAAGAAGGATGATCCCAGCAGCCAAAAATGAAGACTAAAGAACAGTCTAGTGATGTCATGGCTGCTGAATACCATGACCAATGAAGTCGGAGAGAACTCCAGGGTCCACAACACTGCTAAAGAGATCTGGGATGCATCAAAGGAGACCTACTCAAATGTAGATAACATTTCTGCAATATTTGAAATCAAAAGCTTGCTTAATGACCTATGATAGGGAGACTTGATTGTGACTGAATATTTCAACACTCTCACTCGATATTGGCAGCAACTCGACACCTACGAAGAAATTGAATGGAAGTGCACAGAAGACAGCAAGCAATACAAAGAGATCGTGGAGAAGGATAGGATCTACAAGTTCCTCCGAGGACTCGATAAGAACCTTGATGAAGGGTCCTTGGAACCAAACCACTTCCAAAGGTTTGAGAAGTTTCCTCTGAGATCAGAAGGGAAGAAAGCAGAAGAAAGGTCATTTTAGGAAGCCCAAACGCAATGCCTTACTCTGAAAGTTCAACCTTGGCACCAAGAGGAAATCAACCACACTTCCAACAGAAAAAAAAGGTCGCCCCTAGTGTGATCACTGTAGGAAGACAGGTTATATAAAAGATACATGCTGGTTTATTCACGGGAAACCAGCAGATGCAAAATCATATCGTGGTAAGGAGATTCATGGCAGCACAGCCACTACCAACGTAATAGGAACTGATAATGCGAGTGCTGCTCTTGAAACAAGTCCATTCAGCAAGGAGCAAATGGAGTTGCTGCAGAAAACTGCTTGCCGGAACAAACATTGGTACACCATTTGTTGTACAGCAACAACAACTAAGCCATAAAACAACAACTAGGTGGGGTCGGCTAAATGGATCAAACGACGCCATAAAGGCCTATCATAAATCATGTTTTTCGATAAGGCATTGATTGTCATATCCTTCTTAATTGTTTCACCTATAGTTTTTCTAGGTCTTCCTCTTCCTCCAGCCCTTGTAGTACCCTCCATTTGGTCTACCCTCCTAACCGGGGCTTCCACCAGTCTCCTCCACACATGCCCAAACCACCTAAGACGAGATTCCACCATCTTTTCAACAATAGGGGCAACCACGACTCTTTCTCGAATATACTCATTTCTTATCCGATCTTGTTTGGTGTGTCCATTCATCCACCGCAGCATCCTCATCTCCGCTACATGAAGTTTATTCTCTTGTGTGCCCTTTGCCGCCCAACACTCTGTCCCATATAACATCGCCGGTCTTACAGCAGAGCGGTAGAACTTTCCTTTAAGTTTAAATGGTACCTTCTTATCACATATCACGCCCGAGGCACTCCTCCATTTCATCCACCCTGCTTGAATCCTATGATTTACATCCCCTTCTATTTCTGCATCATGCTGTAAGATAGATCCAAGGTATTTAAACTTTGGGACTTGTGCTATGACATGCTCTCCAACCTTCACCTCCCGAGTAGGGCTTATGTGCCTCTAGCTAAAATTACATGCCATATACTCTGTCTTACTTCGACTCATCCGAAAACCATACCCTTCTAAAGCTTGTCTCCACATTTCAATCTTCCCATTTATTTCCTCCCTAGTATCTCCAATAAGAACAATATCATCCGCAAAGAGCATGCATTTGGGCACTGGCTCTTGAACATGCTCAGTAAGCACATCCAAGACCAGTGTAAAGAGGTAGGGGCTCAAACTTGACCCTTGGTGTAGTCCTATTGTGATGGGAAAATCTTCCGAAATCCCACTTGAAAAGGTAATTTGGGCCTATTTGTTGTACAAAAAGGTAATTTTTTAAAAACTTTGAATACTAGTAGGGGAAGAACCACATCATGGGTTGTAGACTTAGGAGCATTTGATCACATGACTGGAGATATTACCGTTTTTGAAAAATATTTTCCTTGTCAAAATAATTCCACAGTCCGCATTGCTGATGGTAAAGGTTCAGTCATTATCTCAAAAGACATCACCATGGACTCTGTCCTTTATGTTCCTAAACTTGATTGTAATTTACTGTCCATAAGTAAATTGACGAAGGATTTTAATTGTTACTAAATTCCTACCTTCCTTGTGTGAATTTCGGGCTTTGAACTCAGGGAAGAAGATTGGCAATCTGCTGGGCTCTACCTCCTTTGAGCTGGAGATAAATTTTGTGCTTGTGCAGTTAGTGGGAATAACGAAAGTCTTGTAATGTTGTGGCACTACCACCTAGGCCACCCCAACTTTATGTACCTAAAAAGAATGTTTCCTTCACACTTTAATAAAAATCTAGAACTTTTCCAATGTGAAGTGTGTCAAATCAAATGTCTAAACATACTTGCAATACTTACCCCTCTCAACCATATAAACCATCTAAACCGTTTTCCCTAATTCACAGTGATGTGGGATGACCATCTAGAGTAAACACCATTATAGGCGATATCATGAAGAAGCTAGAAAGCTCAAGAGACTCTTAGCAAGGGAATTCGAGGTTAAAGACTTAGGCCTTCTCAAGTACTTCTGTACTTCTTAGGGATGGAAATTGCTCACCGCAAAGATGGGATCTCCATGTCACAAAGGACATACACGCTGGACTTATTAAAGGAAACGGGAATGCTAGGATGCAAACCAGCAGACACCCCAATGGAGCTCGCAAAAAAAGGAACAGATGTTGAAAGACCTCCTACAAACCGAGACAGATACCGAAGACCAGTGGGGAAGCTTATCTATATAACTCATACTAGACCAGATATTGGGTTCGTTGTTAGTATGGCAAGTAGGTTTTTGACAAACCCCACTGAAAATCACATGAAGGCTGTCAACCGGATTCTACAATACCTAAAGGGGACTGTAGGCAGAGTACTCCATTTCAAGAAGAATTTGAATAGAGGTATTGAAGTCTTCACGGATGCAGATTGAGCAGGATCAATAACTAACCAAAAATCAACAACGGGTTATTGTTCATTTGTATAGGGCAATCTGGTCACATGGAGAAGTAAAAAGCAATTTGTAGTAGCACGGAGAAGTGCGGAAGCTGAATTTAGAGCCATGTTCTATGGTATTTTTGAAGGAATTTGGTTTCAAAGGATGTTTGACGAACTAAAAATCCCCACAAACTATACTATGTGATAACAAAGCTGCCATCAGTATTGCCAAGAATCCAGTTCACCATGACAAAACTAAGCATGTGGAGATTGACCATCACTTTATAAAAGAAAATATTGACAATAACATTATCAATCTGGAATACACCCCCTTTTGGCTCCAAAGAGCAGACATATTGATTAAAGCTCTCCTAAAGCCCACTTATGAGAACCTAAGATCCAATCTATGCATGATTGACATCTACCACCCAGCTTGAGGGTGAGTGATGGTAATCAATTCCTGATTTTTGGGAATACAAAATCAAATTTGATTCTATTTCATTTGTACAGCTAACCATAGTTATTAGGACCTGATTCTTAGGGATTACTTCTCTGATATTTGTATTATTCTATTGCCTTTTTAGGAGGAGATTTCCTGTCCTATTTTCTAGGAATAGTTTAATGTACAGCTGACCAATACCTTCTATTTGTTCGGCCTTTGTAATCATTCATAAATCAATGAAAAGCACAGTACTTTTCTACACATGCAATAATAGTTGTACGAATACAAGGGAAAGATCCTTTTGTCAAGGACAGTATAGAATTATTTGAAGA
The DNA here is from genome assembly GCA_037953625.1 of Crotalaria pallida. Classification (NCBI taxonomy): domain Eukaryota; kingdom Viridiplantae; phylum Streptophyta; class Magnoliopsida; order Fabales; family Fabaceae; genus Crotalaria; species Crotalaria pallida. The sequence continues at coordinate 23,930,165 of CM075654.1, forward strand.
ACAGAATATTCAATTATTTAATGTAGAAAGTAAAAGCTCAAAAAAGAATGATTCAGGTTCTTACTTAATTGTATCAGAGCCAACAACTTCGAAAAGATGAGCGTATGCCAACTCAAATGGTAACTGGAGGCATATTATACTGAAGATAACGATAGCATCATTTCTGAAACGCAATAAGCGGCCAAGCCACTCATATCTTCGGAATACTTCCTTCCCTTTTACTCTATCAGCCTCAAGTACTTTAATGAGTTCCATTGGGGGCTGTACAGAACATTCCTTCCTGCCTGGAATCTTGTATCTAGGGTCATCTGCAACTGCAGAGCTAACAGGCCATCTACGATACCAAAACATGAGTGAGTTCAGATAAAGCATAATAGAGAGGTAATTTGTTGAGAGAAATTAAAATGACAGGGTATGAAATATCTTGTTTGGACATTAAATGCAAAGAATTCTTAAATCCCGGCATTTCCAACAAATAATCTGTCTTAACTAAATCAAGGTAATTTAAAATGACTCCTGTGGAGAGAAAATTTCTAAAACCCCAAGCTCTGTCCTTTCACACGATTCCAAGCATCATGGACTTCACTCAAAAGAATATTATCTTCTCGTGTTTAGCGGATCAACATAAATGAACATTGCTGCTCACAGAATCAACCCAAAAAAAAACATGGCAACTTTATGATGGTTCACGAGTTCTTTTTTGTCAGCTGCTACAATTTTGAGTATGATTGATTTAAATATTTTCTTGATTATGAGAACAAGGTTTTATTCTGAGTTGCTTGTGCAAATGGAATTGATACATTTCTATATACAGCATAAAAAAATGCATGTGAGGCATTTGACTAAAAACCTTTTAAAAGTTGTTTGCTTTACATTGTAATCTAAATTCAATTACCTAATGAAAATATTTCAGAAATAAAGGCAATTGAATTGCATCAATTCAATTGCCTAGTAATCTAAATTCTATGAAATTTTGAAATGACTCATCATAAAACACACCGAGAGAAAAGGTGTGAATACTAAGGGAAGAATCTCAGCCAGCAAAGGAGTGCATAGAGCAGTGGATGCGGATCCCTGAAGAAGTAAGTCATTACCTGGCTAAAAGTGCGGCATTTTTACGTTTCCAGAATTGAGAAAACATTACAGCCCAAAGAATCACCACGATGAAGAAAGCAGGGAACACCACTAATTTCAATGACCTAAAATGTAATAAGAAGTCATATAATCACTTACGTAGATGCAAAAATAAAGAAGCGGTGGTAGCATGAGCAGAGAGATAGACACACCCAAAATCAATGAATTGCAGAGTAAGCCCAAGTGCAGCGGGGAAGAACAGCCACCGTGTGAACATTCCAAGAAAAGCGAAATAAATTGCAATCTGCAGATCATTCATTCCTTCATTGGATTAGAAGACTGGACGATATAATTTTCAAATGAAGTCCTAAAGTTCATAGTCACATTTACCTTTGCCCCAAAATATGAATATATCTCATCAATTGGCTGATTTGTGAGGTCCCACCAATGAAATGCCCAACTTCTGAGAAGTTTCTTTCTCTTCTTTTCATCTATTAACGAAAAGCAAAATTACTTCAGACCTTAAGTGACGCTAAATCTACAGAAAAAAATAAAAATAAAAAATAAATTGATGGCTCATGTAAGTAAAAACACCATGCAAAGGGAAAACTTGCTTAACAATCTTCTCTGATTCCAATTTCTGGATTAGACACTCCCCAATTTCCCAATAGATTTTTTTGCCATCAAATTTAAGGGTTATGGCCGAGTTGGTGTTGTTTACCTGAAAATTACAAGAAAGGTAAAATGTTTAGACATGCCAACAGTGAAATTTCATAAAAGACTTGTATTTCATGATATTCATGTTCATAATATTCACCATAGCTGCATAGTGATACAATGAGTCAACATAAAGCATAAACTTTTGCTTGTCCATTCATAGAATTTTTCTGAAAATAGATAAAACCAAATCATTTATAATCTGGGGAATCAGATAAAAACAAGAGTCATGTGTGGAAATGGCAAACAAGTAACAAGTATAACTAAATGAAGAATTGAAAACCTATTGTTTAATTGACTGCTAATTAGGAAGTACATACGTTATTATTAGCATTTATAACATAATAAGAGTATAAATTCAATAAAAAGGGATTGTGACATATAAAGAAGTATGATAAAAACTCACTATTCCATATATCAAGTGACAGTAGCACTGAAAACGCTCACACCAACTGAAAACAGAACCATCAGGTTGCTTTTCAAACGCTTCAACCTCCTCCACCTCAAATTGCAAATCCATACCTGGCATTGAGCATTTGAGCATGAGAATTAGAAAGTAGAAACAGTAACATAAGCAAAAGAATTGCACAATCAGTCACATGCTAGTTAGCACCACCATATGACCTAGGAAGCACCTATAAAACACGCTCACAAGATACCTCACACTTTAAAAATTATAGCATACGACACAACTATGGTACAGTGTATAAAATTAATAAAAGATTAACATAAAAGCCAAGTTATAAATTAAAAGAGAATTTTTTTAATAAAAAAAAGTCAGTATGATTTATTTAAGCTTAATAAAATTCTAATTTCCATTTATAATGATATAAAAGTTCAGAAAGTAAAAGACAAAAGGTTATAAAACGTATTAGGGGTAACCACAAGTTTCTGATTATATTGAAGTGTCCGTGCTTCACAGCATATGATACAGTGACCTTAAAACATAAATAGTAATAGTTAGAACAGATCTAAGGCCCTTTTCGGGATTGCATAAATTTACCAATAAGAGTCCGTTTCTTGATTTGCAGTTCAGCTGCAGCCTTCCCTAATGTCTCCAAAGGTGCGGCGAGCTAAACAAATGACAGCTAAGTTTTAGCTACTCGATAAAAAGGCTTAAATAAGACACAACTAATAAGTAGTGTAAAACCACAAGAAGATAAATACAGCATAAAACAAATACTAAATAGACAATTTCTGTTCAGGCAGAGGAAAAAAAAAAACAGACTGACCATAATTCACTTTAGAGGATCCACTTACTGCCATCTATGTACAACCATCTTACTAAGAATATTTGAATCTCAAAATAACTACCTCACAAGTTAAATGTATCATTCATTGATAGTGTGAAAAAACTTTGGACCAGTGCATATAGGAAAAACAATATAAGAAACATTTGCATAATAAAAAAAATTCTTTGTGCCACACTGTGCTATACCAACTCCTAGTTCATAACAATGGATGAAAGAAAGTGAGTTATGTAAAATGAACATAACAGTTTTTAATTTTTTGTCCTTGCCATAATATCCCCAACCTTTGGACCAAGGACTAATCCCCTTCAGGGTACTGCAGCTGCCCCTCCCAACAAGTGTCGCTCTCAAGAATCAAACATTAAACATGGCTAATAGCTAAGCATTAAGAAATCAAAATCTAACCTTGATGAACTCATCTCCAATGCCAATTACTCTCTCAACTACAAACCCAACCTTGCTAAACTCCTTGACAAGGACGTGTGCACAGTCAGAGGATTCATCTTTCTCCTGCACCACTCTCCTAGGAATCACCACCCCAATCTCAAAAGCAGGTTCTTCATCATTTACATATCCCTTCATCTTTTTTTCAACCCAATGCAAAAGCTAGAAAAAAGCAATAAATGAATAAACTCTCCCCACCCTTTTTAAAAAGAAAAAAGAAAATTCAAACAGCTAAAAGGGTATTTTTCTATTACTATTTAAAATTCAAAATAAAGCTTCAAAAGGTGATAAAGACGCTTTTTTGAGTTAAAGAAAAGGGTTTTAAAGAAGGGGCATAATGATGAAGAATTGTGAGGAGGGAGGGTGTGTTGATGGAATGGCAGAAAAAGTAACAATGTGTGTGTGGATATGGTTTCGGAAATGACGAGGTTTGAATAGGACAGGTGAATGTGATAAACATGGAAAGAGAGGAAAGAGACAGAGGATTTCGAATTTTGGATTGAGGAGTCACTGGGATAAAGGAAACGGCCACCGGCATATCGGAGGCTCCATGCACAAACCTCAACAAATTAATAATTTCCGGATTATGTAATTTTATGAGTTAATTGTTATTTTTGTCTCATAAGCACGTCACTTTCACTTTCGTCCTTCAAATTACAAAAATAGCTTTGAAATCCCTGAATTTGTAAAAACGTGTGCACGTTAATCCTTGAAGTTAACCTCCGTCGACATCCGTTAACTGAGGCGTGACGTGGCTAACTGGGGCAACTAGATACGACGTCGTTTCGTGGTTTTAACTTTAAAAAAAAATAAGGTGATGTGTGCTGGCGCCATTGTCCAATTTTTGGGTTTCTTAAACCCAAACTCCCAAAGCTCCAAAACAGAACAAGAGTGAAACCCTCAACTCACAAACGAACAACACTCTCAGCTCACAAAATCCCTAACACACGAACCCTGAGCTTGAAAACCGCAACTGATCAACGAATTTTCACCTTCTCGCCATTGTCGTCACCTTCACGGTGTGTAGAAGCTGTGTTTTGAGGTATACAAAACCCTAACTTCATCTTACAGAAGTTTTGCTATGTTGTGTTGAAAATCGTTTGTTCTAGTTTCATTGTCTCATCTGCATTGACCTTCTATTTATGTTTAGATGCATGTGTGGTCCCCTTCGTTTCTATTGTCTCATCCCTGATGTGGTTTTCTTTGTTGTGATCCTTATTTCAATTTTCTTTATTGATTTTCTTCTTTTGAGCAATTGTGTGTGAAATGTTTAGGACCCACTTGAAATTGATAAACTTATACTGTTTTTGTTGCTATCTTGTAGGATGGTTTTTCTTAGGTTTCATCACAGGGGTGAGTTTGCAAAGGATTCAGAGGGTAATACTATATACACTTCGGATTTGATTTCTGAGTGGCCAGAGGCTAATGAAGACATATTGGACTTGTTCTCGCTGAGAAAGTATTGCACCATGATTGATTACCCTAAGGTGGCTAATGAGCTGCGGTTAGTTCCAAATATGAGCTTGGATAGAGGGTTAAGGCCACTGAAGACAGATAAACAACTGCTTACAATGATTCGTGCTTCCAGGCGCAATGATGGTGTAGTTGACATATATTATGAACATGTAACTTCTAAACCTCTATTTAGCTTGGCTGATATTGAGATTGTTGATGTGGATGCTAGTGATACTGATGAGGGAAGAAAGAAGCAAGAGGAAGAAGCAGCTGAGGAGAAACGGAAGAAGGAGGAGGCTGATGCAGCTGAGGAGAAAAGAAAGAAGGAGGAGGCAGATGCAGCAATCAAGAAGAGAATTGAAGAGAAGAAGGTTGAGGCACAAAGGAAGAGGGCAGAAGCTGAAAAGAGGAAGGCTGAAAAGAGGAAGGCAGAGGAAGTTAAGGAGAAAAAGAAGAAAGAAGAAAAGGCCAATACACAAAGAAAGAAGGAAGAAGCTGCTGCAGAGTTGAAGAGGAGGGTTGCAGAGAAGAAGGCTGAGGCAGAAAGAAAGAAAGTAGAGGCCCAAAAAAGGAAGGTAGAGGCTGAGGAGAGAAGGAAGAAAGAAGCTGAGGAGAAATTGAAGCTGGATTTGTTGGCTCAAGCTCAATTGAAGAATATGGTCTCAGAGAAAATAGCTGCAGCTGAGAGAAGGAGAACTGAGAAGCTAAATAAGGAAGAATCAGTGTATAAGAGGAAAACAAGAGATGATGACAACATTAAGGGTGGATCAAAGAAGGCAACATTAGATCAAAGTAAAGGAAAGGGCAAGATGGTATGTGAAGGCAATGAAGATAGCTCTGAAGATAGCTATGATAGTGACAGTGAAGATAGTGATTACCACATCAATGAGGATGACCTATTGGAAGAAAGTGAAGACACTGATTTTCAGATAAAAGAGGCTGAGTTAATGGAAGACAGTGAAGAAGAAAATGCTGAACAAGGTGACCAATCTATGGGGCATAGGATAAGCTATGTGTAACATCCTGATTTTCAATTCGAGTCCTTATCTTAGAACTTAGGTGAAGGTATTCAAGAAAATGCTAAGTGTGAGACAGGAATTAGTGAAGTAATCATAGTCTAAATGAGTATAGAAGTTAAGAGTAATGCCTTAGAGTTAGAAACCATCAAAATATGAAAATTTAGTGAGGTAATCAATTACCTTGGGGAAGGTAATCGATTATCATCATTCTGTGAGAAGCCCTAATTTTGATTTTTGGGATGTAATCGATTACCTTGGGGAAGGTAATCGATTACCAGGCTTCTGTGAGGAATTAAATAGTTGAAGAAATAAGGGGGTAATCGATTACTTCCTGAGTTAATTGATTACCAGCACGTATTACATTAAAAAAAAATAAGGTCTTGAGGACCACTCATTTGTGGCTTCCTCAAGAAGCCACCAATTTTGGACCACTTATTTCAACCCCTCATGCAAGAAAGGGAAAGAAAACAAAAACACAACAACAACACTCATCCTCTTCATTCCTTCATCATCATCTCCACTTCTCTTTCAAGGTTTCAAGAACAAACATCATCATCATCATCCAAATAAACCCTAGAAATCAAGTCCCGTGATCATCATGAACATCATTCTCATCATCTTCTTCAAGCCCTAAGCAAGAAATTAGGTCCAAGATCACCCTTTTCTCCCTCTCAAAAATTTGTCCCCCTCTTTCCCTCTTACTCTTGAAGTTTCCGGCTCCACAACTATGGAGAATCACACATGTACATGCCCCCACCTCAAGGACAAGTGAAGGAAGGCTCATCTCCCTCATACAACTCTTATTCTAGGGTCATCCATACTCATTGGATAATAGCTATTCTAAGGTGGCAATCAAGACTTAGGAGGTTCAAAATCTAAGGTTCACAAAGCTAAGGTTTCATCACATTTGAGGTAAGGGGTGGGTGTTACCTTGACCTAGAAAAGGGTTACTAGTTTGTTCATAGTGGATATAGACAATAACTAGAGAATAAGAACAAAGGAAATGATGATAATATTATTAATGTGCAAATAAATGAATTAAAACCATGTTGATAGTTGTGAATGAATGTTGTTATAAATGCTTGAATGAGGAATATGAACCTTTGATGATACTTGTAAATATTTGTGTGTTCGATAATCGGTATATATGTTGAATTTGATATTTAATATTTGATATTTGATATTCGATATGTTTGTGTGTGTATGAAGTGTATAGATTGAGAAGTGATAAATAAAATGAATTATAAGTAAGAGCATGAACTTAGGAAATTGAATATGTGAATTGTGATGATTGTGTGATAAATAGGTGTTGAATGATGAAGTTAAAGGAAGATGCAGCTGAATTGGTCATTGGGGACACTGGCACACTAGGTGCCCTGTTAGGTTTTCCAAACGACCCATTAGGGCCAAACGACCCATTAGGTTCAAACGACTCGTTAGGCGTCGGTGTAACCAATGGCTCAATTCGCTGCTAAATAAAATAGATTATAGTATGGAATAGAACTAGGGGAAATGAATGGAATAAATTAATAAACATAGACCTAACGGGTGATGCCTAATGGGTGCAAAGTCCCTAATGGGTGTACCAAACGACCTAGCAGGTGCAATCAAAATCCTAGTGGTGCAAACATGAAATGAAATAGGTAAAGGAAAATGAGAACTAATGGAATGTTGTTCTAGGATGAGTGTGACATGATTGTGGATTTGATAATGTGTGCTACCTGATTTATTGTGATTGACTTAGTAGGTTATTATGTCTGATTAGAAACTGTTTTTCTATTTCATGTGTAATGCTCACCTCCTTACTATTTTTACACAGGTACTGAGACTGAGCTAGCACAACCCCCGACCGAGCAGGTGCACTCTCCCTCACAAGGAGAGTAGGTTTTAGTTGTAGGACATGCAACATGTCCTAGACCTTGTTTTGATTATGATGATGTAGTTGTTTTATTGTAAATAATGTAAATATCTTTTTGGGTGGGCCCAGGACATCTCCTTTGGGGAAAGAAGTCCTTTTGGGAACTATAAACCAATCCGCAACTTTTTTAAATATGCTGCTAAAACTCTGATGTAAATATAGTTGTGATGTGAATAGTGCATGATGATGCACGATGTTATGTTTTAGCCGTACTGGCTTCTGAAATGATATGAATATTTGGTTATTAACAGGTTACAGGAAAACTAAATTTTTGGGAAGTTATATAAACAAAGGAAATTCCATCCGTTTATACGGAGATTTTTATAAGTTAATGAGCTTTAAAAGAGAAATTCTTAGTTCATTATTTCTATTAAGGGTAGCTAAGGGTAATTATAAATAGGGTGTTACACTATGAAGCACCAGCTGCATATAAAGCTAGGACTGAGGATTCATAGGTGTCTGAGCAGCTACACACACCAGTCAATAGTGAAGATGAAGAGGTTGTTTCTAAAGAGGTATTTCCTCAATTTAATGAACATAATGCTTTTGCCAATGTTAACATTCAGCTAGGCATGGAGTTTGCTTGTATAGATAGTTTCAAAAAGGCTGTGAAAGATTATAATATTAGACTGGGTAGGTCAGTGGAGTGGATAAAAAATGATAAAGTCAGAGCAAGGGCAAAGTGCATGCAAGATGCTTTCCCTTGGTTGATATATTGTGCCTACAGCAAGGTATCAAACAGTTATCAAGTGAAGAAATTCAATGACACACACAGCTGTTGTAGGGTGTTCAAAACACACAAGCAAATTAAGAACAGGTTACAAACAAATTGATTGAGAAGCTCCATAAACATCCTGAATTGAAGTGTGTTGAGGCTAAGGAGTATTTCAAGAGGAAGTTTGGAGTTCACCTGAATAACACAAAAGTATTTAGATCAATGGCGAGGGAAAGGAAGTCTGTGGAAGAGAATGAGTTAGAACAGTATGCTAAATTGTGGGACTATTGTCATAAGTTAATTGCAAGCAATCCAGGATCCACTGTCAAGATGGATACACAGCCAATGCCAACTGGGAATCCACGATTTCCTAGACTTTACATTAGCTTGGGTGGGATGAAGGCAGGGTTCAAGGCAGGCTGCAGACCACTGATAGGACTGGATGGTGCATTTCTGAAGGGATATTATGGAGGGCAACTGTTGAGTGCTGTAGGGCAAGATGCAAATAACATTGCATATGCTGTTGTAGATGTTGAGAATAAAGACAATTGGAAATGGTTTTTAGAGCATTTGCATCTTGATCTGGGATACTACAAGGAGCATGGATGGAACTTCATCTCAGATATGCAGAAGGTATTCCATACCCCTTAATCTAATCTTTTAGTTAATTCTTTACTGATACTGATATGTTTGAGTTATTCTGGAATCTGAACTTTACTGATATAGGGACTAAAGTGAATAAATTGTATAATTTCAGGGACTATAATGAATAACTTAAAAATATTACAGGGACTATAGTGAATTATTTAAAGTGATTACAGGGACTATAATGAATTAGAATATTATGTGTTTTCAGGGGTTGATTCATGCTTTGCAAGAGGTGAAGCCAGGAGTGCATCACAGACTTTGTGCATGGCACATATGGCAAAATTTCTCCAAGCAATGGAAAGACAAAGAGGCTAGAATGCTCATGTTGGAGTGTGCAAGATCAACCACAAGAAGACAATTCAAGGACAACATGAACAAGATGAAAGAAAAGAATGAGAAAGCATGGGCTTACCTGGAAAAGTGGAGAAAATTAAATCCATCAACAACTTGGACAAAGGCTGAATTCAGTGAGTGGCCTAACGCAGATAACATATGCAACAACAATTGTGAAGTATTTAATTCAAAGATTATTGGTGCAAGGGGGAAGCCAATACTGACTATGTTGGAGGAAGTTAGGTGTGCTATAATGATGCAAATATCAGACAACAAATTGAGTTTGGCTGCACACAATGGTGTTTTACCTCCTAAACAAAGAAGTAGATTGGAGAAAGAGAAGAAGGAGAGTAACCATTGGACACCAATATGGGCAGGTAACTAGTTATCAATTTCTTCGTTTCTTGTTCTGATTTTGTGTATAGAATTCTTAACTTTGGTAGTTTCTGTTATGCTTATTAGGTGATGATGAAGGGCTTAAATATGAGGTTGAGTATTTGAAAAGAAAAGGAGTTTCAATGGACTTGGGAGTTAGGACATGTACTTGTAGATTTTGGCAATTAACAGGTACATGGACTTGTAGATTTTGGCAATTTACTGATTTGAAAGGATCTTGGACTTTCATTTTTCATTTTTCTGATTTGAATTTTGGCATTATTTTGTGTTTGATTAGGAATGCCATGCATGCATGTCGTTGCTGCAATTGCACATACGGGTGAGAATTCTGAACAATACTGCCACCATTAGATCACCATGTCTGCATATAGATCAACCTATGAGCATCACATATTTCCAATAAGAGGAGAGCAATATTGGGAGGAAAGTGGAAACACTTCACTAGTCCCACCCCCAATGAAGAGGAAGCCTGGTAGACCTAAAAAAAAAAGAATTGGTGGAAATGATGGTAAAGAAGAAGTGACAAATCCAAGGTTGAAGAGAAAGGTAGCTGATTTTACTTGCTCTTTCTGTGGGGGTAAAAAACACAATAGGAAAGGGTGTGCTGAGTACAAGAGACAGAAGTAAGAGGAAGGGTGCTGCTTCTAATTCTAATGCAGTTGATGCTACTAATGATGCTGCTTCTCATCCAAATGTGATAGATATGCCACAATCACATCCACCACAAGACTCATCCCAACCAGAGCCTCCAATTGAACCACCTGCTGCATCTGGTGTTAGAACCAAACTACCAATCAGGCCTACACCAGCCGCACCAGTGCCTGCACCAGCCTCACCAATGCCTGCACCAGCCCCCACTCCTTTTGCACCAGTCCCTGCACCAATGGTGTTTATGCCAACACCTGGTTTAAAAGGATCTAAACAGTCTTCTGGACCAGCAGCAACTCCTTCACCATCAGCTTTAGGATTTAGAGAATGAACAAAGATGTTTCATGTTTTGATTTTTGGTTGTTGCCCACACTTTTTGGTTGCTCAGTTTGGTCTTGTAATCACCAATTGATATTTGGTGCTTTTGTTTTGTAATCACTTGCAAATCAGTTAACATTTTGTAAGGTGTCATTACTTTTGATTCTGACAATATGTGGGTTCTCTATATATTTGGTTATCAATGACAAAATTTAGTTTAATTATTTATTGCTGCATTTTGTTAAGTTATTGTTGCTGCATTATTGTTGCTACACTTGTTGCTGCACTATGCACACTTGAATAAACAAAGTAGCATTTCATTCACTAAATTATAATGGCCAATACATTATAACATTGCATACATAGTACTCCTACTACTACTTTAATACCCACAGCAATCCCCACATCATATTAAAAACAAACATCATTACAATCAAGCCACCCAATAAACACTTTAATGTCTTCACTTCACCCTCTAATCTAACAATCTTCATATTCAACTCCATTCTCAAGTAATCATTACCAGCAGCAGTTGCTCTAGATTCTTTAAGTTTGTTGTTTATTGAACCATCATTAATGTCATCATCATCAACCCAGGAAAGGAAGTTGCATTCTTGCCCATGCCCATGCTACAAAAAACCAGAGTTTGCATTAGTTCCCATGCAGAAAATTAATGGACAAACACTAATTAAATAAAAAAACTAAACACTAACCTTGTAATTAGGACAACCATAGAGTAACCTTCCAGGGTTGAGAGTAGTTGTGGATCTCCTCACAACACTTTTCAAACCACAATAGCATAAGGTTGGGTCTTCTTCTTGCTTCCTTCGAATCTTTTCAACTTTCGAAGCTTGGCTCCAGTTCCTGCTACTATCACCACCCATTTTGCAACTCTGATTTCATGGCTTTCAAGATGAGAACAACAACTGCGATATTACAGAGAAGAAAAGGGAGATTGAGTTAGGGTTTCGATTACCCAAATTGGGGATGAATTTGTGCTTAGGGTTTGCGACGAACAAGAACAATAACAATAATGAGGAAGAAATTGCGAATGAATTTGACAAGAAGATGAATTTCGAGGACCCATAACGAAATTAGGGTTCAATTTAAAGTTGAATTGGGGAGGAAAAAAGTAGCCGTTGGAGGACCGTTATCTAGTTTCCCCAGTTAGCCACGTCACGCCTCAGTTAACGGACGTTGACGGAGGTTAACTCCAGGGACTAACGTGCACACGTGTTTACAAATCCAGGGACCTCAAAGCTATTTTCCTAATTTGAGGAACGAAAGTGAAAGTGACATGTAATTTCAGGGACCAAAGTGACAATTAACTCGTAATTTTATTAATTTAAGAAATACTCCCTTCGTTCCACAAGGATGGTTAAAAAATTCAAAAGTCAAAAAATTAAGAAGACATGTATTTAATGGTTTGTCTAACACATCAACTAATTATCAAACAACTAATTTAATGCATTTTGCATGGATCAACCAATCACAACTCAAAGTTTACAATTTCTAAACTTTTCATTAATTATTTTAACTATAGTTTGGGACAAAATATTTAGCCATTTTTTACCATCCTTGTGGGACGGAGGGAGTATTAAGAAAGAAAACGTATTTTTTTAAAGGAAAATGCTAAAAAGTGTCCTTAGGGCACATGTTAAGAGATTAAATATGGTTAAAAGTTATGGGAAAATGCATTTTTTTGGATTCTTGAGAGAGTGAATAACTTGGACTTTTGATTTTTTTTTTTCATTTTTAGTATCCTTAACAAATAACAAGTGCCCTAAGGACACTTATTAGCAAAACCTTTTTTTCAGGCAAATGCTAACAAGTGTCTTTAGTGTACTTGTTAAAAAGTCAAACACAGTAAAAACTTATAAAAAAAAATTTGGTTTTTTGTATTTCCCAGACATGAAAAAATGTGCACTTATGATTGTTTTTCCAATATTAGAATCCTTAAGGGCACTTGTTAATAAGATCTTTTTTTTTTAAATATAAGCAAAACTAATTAACTTTTTAAATTTTATTTCATTTTCAATGCTTTTTCTCTAAAACATTCCTATAAAATTGTTATCTTGGAGTTAATAGTCACATAAAAAGATACCAGTTAGGTCCTTGAAAGATTTGTGGAATCTCTTAAACCCCAAAGATTATTTTGAAATCTGTTAGGTCCCTGAAAATATTTTGGAATCTCTTAAACCCCCAAAGATCAATTTGACATCACGTTAGTCCCCGTAAGAGACTTAAGGGAATCCTACGTGGCACGTTGATTGCTTTGTTAGCCTAAACGTGACACCTTCTTAACAGTCCAACATGTCATTGGGACTAACAAAGCATTTAACGTGCCACGTAGGATTCCGTTAGGTCCCTCCTGAAGAAATTGGATGGGGGACTAACGTGACACCGAATTGATCTTTGGAGGGTTTAAGAGATTCCACAAATCTTTCAGGGACCTAACTGATTCCACGGGTATCTTTCGAGGACTTATGTGACTATTAACTCTTAATTTTTGTTTCATTTTCAATGATACTTTCCTAAAATACCTCTATTTTTTTTATAAATTTGAGAAAATTAAATACAATCAACTAACCTCCTTAATAAAGTGAAATTAGTTTTTTTTTTCATAATTTGAGCAGGAGGAAGTAATAGACAAATCAATATTCCCTTCATCCTATAAGGAGGGTAAAAATTAGCAAAGTTTTTTAGTCGCAAACTAAAGTTAAAGTAATAATTGAAAAGTTAAGAAATTGTAAACTTTGAGTTGTGATTGATCGATCAATGTAAAATGCATTAAATTAGGTGTTTGATAATTGGTTCATATGTTAGACAAATCATTAAATGAATGTTTTCTTAATTTTTTTTACTTTTTCAATTTGTTATCATTCTTGTGGGACAGAGGGAGTAATTTATTAATTTAAAGAAATTTGCTCCAATTCAACGGCTTACATTATTTTTCATGAATAAAACATATATATTATACTGACTAATTAAATGATATTCATATACAATGTGACTAATTAAATATAATATTGTACATCTCCATTAAGAAAAACAAAGTTCATTATTGTAAAACGTGGTATTAGTTAAAACTTAATGCAAGTTCATGTATGGAAATATGGTAAAAAAATCAAAAACTATATAAACAACATCAAACATTCCTAATTAGTCAATCCAAATCAAAACCAACAAACCGTAACTTCACATCTAAAAGGTGTCTAAAAATCAGTCATGACAGATCAAATACATAAAGCAACACTATGTCTGTATAAGAGAGATTGCTCCACATGCGCTCAAGAAGATGTGCAACAGTGGATTAATGAAATTTTTCATTAGAAAGTTAGTCAAGGTACAATATCGAACACACTCAATCGATCATCTGAGTATGTTTCGACTAACTTAGAAAAAGGAGGGGATATCAAGCAACGCAAACCTGCAAAATATACAACTAGATTTAAATTTTAAGAAGAAACAAACAACAATAGAATCCTATTTCACTAAGTTATCCTAATTATATTTGTAATTTTATAGAGTTATTAATTTATAATATTGAAGAGATTATAAATTTATATAAGGGTCTTCCAGAAAATTACTAATTTAATAATTTATCGAAATTTTTAATTTAGTCTTTGGGCCCAAGTCAGGATTAAAAAAATTATTATTTTAAAAAGGTTATTAATTTATCGAGTGTTAATTTATAGAGGTTCTACTGTACTCCCTTATTTTGCAATATATGTATTTATACAAAACTAATGCAATATGAATTATAGTTTTTTTTTTTATAATTTCACCTCTAATTATTATAGAGAAATAATGAATGAGGAAATAGTTTAAGAGAGAATAAAGGGTCAAAAAGGAAAAAGAGTGCAAAAATTTAACTCAACATAATATATTAATTAAATTTTTTAATATGTCATAATTTTAAAAGACACATATTGTGAAGGGAGATTTTATTTGCACTCAATCTATTGATATTCACATCCATTTTTTAAATATTTTGCTATTTTTTACCTATATCATCCTTTCAAATAAACTCTCTTAATTTTTAACTATTCTCTTTTTTTTTTCAATTTTACTCACACACACTATTACTCTTAATATTTCCATCCTTCTCTTTCTTTCTCACACCCACAAGTTCTTCTTTGCTCATACCCATTAACCCCTTTTCTTCTCACAAAGTCTTCTCTTTTTCAATTTTCTGTCAAAGTATAAATCTACAAATAAATCTATAAAAAATGAGATATATTACTTATTATCCAATCAATTAATAATAAGTATTGATGTTCAAGTGCTCGCATGCTAATGTTGTTTTTGGTGCTTCCCTTCTTGTTTAATTGAATAAATCCTCATGATGGTGGTGCTAATAACTATTATTCTCATTATGGTAAATTTATCATCATGATGATTTTTTTCATAAAATATTTTTTAATTACTTTCTCCTTTAATAACATACAGTTGGTTAAACAAAGTTTTAAAAAATTGCAATTTTTGAAGTTAATTATATTAAATTACATAAGCAATGCTTCAGATGGAACGCACTTCTCATACATTCTTTTAAATATTATGGCTACTTATATCTAATTAGGACAACAAAATACGAGAAATAAAGCTTGGATCGGTTGAATTAAGAAAGCAAGGAAGCACAATTTCAAACCAATCCTTGTCTTACTTCCCTTTTCATGATTTGCCCTATGGATCTATAACGAAGAAAGCTGAGATGTGTATTATTAGTTTTACCTACATTGTGAAGTGGTCCTTAAAGTCGTAGTCGTCACTTAGTACCTTTGTAAGAAAAAAAAAACACAAATGTGTTAAATTTTTTTGTAATGGATCAATATTGGCTAATCGAGCTAAGTTCACAAATATGACAATCATCCTCTCATCGCTCCACAATTCTTGTTTGCCATAACTACAGTTGACCAGTATCAACTAATGACACAGCAAAATATACTCTTGTACATCCTCGCCGAGGTTGGAATCATGGAAAGAGGCATAATGGCTTATCATGCCCATAACACTACATCATCAATGAGGCGGAATATTCTCCATATTCCCCTGATAAGTACAACGCTTATCCCAAAAGGTAAATAAGCTAAGTTAACAAACATACATGGTACACATCAACATAAGTTGACTACCCGTAGGTATGATCTATAAAATCTCTCGAAAACTATGTATGGTTAATTCCTTTTTCACTAGGGATACGTAAGACCAATGTCACCCCCATCTGGTGCAACATTACCAAAAACACATCTTGTGACGAATTCATAATTTACATAGATGATTTCATGGGAATAGGAAAAAAAATATATACTCTTGTTAATATATACTCTTGTTAATTTACATAAATAATTTATACTCTTGTTAATTAATCTTTCTTTTTAATATAAAAACCTATCCTAATGGAGCCTCCACAATGCTCCATTTTGAAATCATGCATCCAGAATAAAAGTTACTAGTTTATTTTTCAAACACTTGTGTACAAGGCAGTTATCAAGTAAGTAACCAACTTTATCTTCAAAAACATTTTCTTCATGCATCATTCTTCATGATGGGTCAGGTTTTGTTCATTTTCAAAATAATATAGAGCACACACTACAGTATCATCATCTTCTTCATTTTCATTGTCCATTTTTGTTCTTCTAAATGTGTAGCATTGTTTCGAAGTCTCACTGATACTTAGGGCACCTTTCTTTGCCACCCAAAAAATGGGGTAAGCTGTAATTGTGTTTATTTTTTGATGTGATTTCTGAGTTTTGTATATGTTGTGTGCAATTTTTTCTCCTTCTTTTGTTCTTCTCTACTTTTTTGTTGTTGGTATTGTTCATCTCTACTTTTTTGTTTTCCTCTTCTATTTTTTTATATCTATAATCTATAACTATTTATAATGCAAAGAAAGTTTTGGTGAGCAAACCACGGTAATACATTAAAAAGTCTATATATGAAAATTTAATCTAATTCTAATTTGTTTTAAACTAATCCTACTTTTAATAAAATCAGTTACTCATGTACGTTAAATTAAAAAATGACTGCCTTATTATAAATAAATAAAAAAATTGTTGCCTTCTTTTTAATCTCTTATTCCCATTTTCAATGGGTTAGTTATTTTTTCAGTCCAAGAAGAAGAATAGAAAGAACCAGAACTAATACACAGATCTCTTATGAAGGTTTTCAGAAGTAATAACCATTTTTTAAAGCTTTTTTTGTTTCATTCGAATAAGTATTTCGGTTTTTGCATTTTTTCTTTATTCATTTTTTCTGGATTGTGGTTATCTTTGGAATTGGTAATTATATTGTTGGAGTGTTATCTTATTCCTCCTGATATCTCTTTTCAATTGATTGGTTGTTTCTATCTTTAATCTTTTTTTTTTGGACCTTTATCTTTTATCTTTCTCATTGTTATTTTATTCTTTAATTTAATTTTTATTGTTGTATTTATCTATAACATTTAGTTTATCAAGTTGTAGTCTATCACTCAATATATATTTGACGAATAACATACTTTACTCTAATGAAAATTAATTCTATTGCTCTATTTTTCTATAGTTTCAAAATTTAGGTATGTGTATGATAAATAAAAAAAATTGAACAAAATGTTCACATTATATATTTTTTTAATGTTGGAATTATATTTGTCAAATTAAAATAGAATGATAAATGTAGAAGATTGACACCATTATGTATTTTTTTAAATGTTGGAATTGTATTTGTCAAATTAAAATAGAATGATAAATGTAGAAGATTGACACCATAATACCAAAAAAAACTATACATTATATATTGTTAGTATGCTCTCATCAACTTGATGTTTGAATATTATCAAATGATTTTTTGTTTACAAATTAATTGATACTAATTCAATTCTTTTTTTTGTCCGAATTCATTGCGGAATCACCAGTATCCCCAAGAGCACCCTCAATACCAGGGAGCCCTTGAGACTAATCCGGAGCGAGCTGCGTGACTGGCTCTCCCAGCGGGATGTTTTTAGTGGGAATCGAACCCGGAGCTACTAGCACCCTTATCCCATTCCCAGGATTTCAGTTGGGGCCTTACACCAACTGAACCAAACCCCGTTGATGATACTAATTCAATTCTAAAAGACTAACAAACAAACAAACAAACATCTCGTGCAATGCACGAGTTTAAAACTAGTGTTAGTATATGTCACTTATTACTTGATATTCAAATTTTGTCTTTATATACATAAGTAAGGGTACAAGAATGATGACTCGAGATACTCAAGATTTTTTTTTCTAAATAACTAACTCCAATATTCTCATTAATGGATAGCATGTTTTCTGGGTGTAGTGAATATGGTAAGATGCAGTGACGGATCCATGAATTTTTAGTTGTGGGGTCGTTATATACAAAAATGTGGTATTAATAATAGGATTTTCTAACGTGTGTCTTAGGAAACATGATAAAAATTTCATATTTAGTAAGTTTATATCAGAAATTGAAGCTCTCTCTAATCATTAATATAATACCATTTTGAGAAAATTTGTGTCAATCAAAGAAGTTAGTTAATATTATTAGTGACATTGAATATGTTAATATTTAATATATTTTTCAAAACTAGATATACATTATTATTATTGTTGGGAATCTAAAAATTGTTGAGTAAATAGAAAAATTTGTGAAAATAATTAACAAGAATATGACTTTAGAAATCAAAATATAAACTTAAGAATATGACCAAAAAAGTTCTCAAAATGATCTAATATGAAGGATTGGATGAAGTAATAAATATATTCGTTTAATACTCCCTCCGATTTGGTCCTTAATTTGAGATCTTTTTGGGAAATTTCAAATCAAACGAGAAGTTAATTAGTATCATTAATGATATTGAAAATATAAGCATTTGATATATTTTTTCAAAATTACCATATTCTTGAGAATATAAAAAATAGAGTAGTTAAAATGTTTATGAAAAGAAATTAATTAAAAATGATTGAAAAAAAGTCTTAAAAATTAGATTAAAAAATTCCAAAAATATCTTAATATATCAAATCAAGTATAAATTTTACACTTATTTTATCACCTCATATACCAAAAATCTTATCAAATGACCCCTTCAAGACTTGAACTAAGAATCTTATCAAATGACCCCTTTCTTGGTCTGATTTTGCTAGAACTTTAAAACACAAGTATGAAGGTTTTACTTTTGATGAATAACTTGTATGTCTACAAATTGAAGACAAGAATTGTACTTCACAAAAGAATTTTCAAAATTCTGATTTTCAAGACAAGGCTCTACTAATTAAAAGTGCTAATAATCAATCACATTCAAAATCTTTTAATAGACTTGGGCAGTGAAAAATAAATTTGGTAAAACACCCCATTTTCAAAAAATAACGTTTCTTATAACAATAATATTTCTAAGGATAAAAATCAGGGGAATGAGCCTTTCTGCTTTGTTTGTGGGCGAGACAATCATGTTGCTTAAAATTGATTTCATTGTCGTTGTCACTTGTCAACCCTTGTCTACTACTAAGCCTGAGGCTAATGTTGTTACAACTAATGCCACCTCTCATTCCTTACCGGACATGTAATTCACTAGCCCAGAATGAAATTGTATTTTAATATAAATGATTTTTATAAACTCTGGTGGTAATGATACTTTTTAGCAGGGAATCGACATGAGTACTTTGAAGAATGCGAATAAAAGTATGGCACAGACAAGTCAAATAAATGCTTTGGTATTTTTAGATTTTTTGTTTGATGAAGCTTGTAATTATTTTAATTTAGAAATTTACCTTTTGTTTTTGGATGAGATTTGTTTTGATTATTGTTACATGGTGATTTAGTGAAACTTTATCTGAGTTGTGGTTTGTTATCGTTATCTTCAAATAAATAGGAAATTTCAATTTCAGTATTATCATGTTTGATGCAAAATATTTTATTGTCTAATTAAAAAAGAATTAAACAACTACGTATGTTGGGTGTAACATCCCCAATTTTATAAAGACATTAGAAGTATTAGTTAGTAGAATTTTCATAAGTATTAGAGCGTCCTTAAGTGTCGAACTCGATTAGAGGTGTTAATTCGTATTAGCAATAGTAAGTATTTAGAATTAGCATTTAGCTAAGTATAGAATAGAATGAGTTAAGGATGAGTTAGAATGTGTTTAGAATGTGGAATTTAGTAAGGGTAGGTTTATGAGGTAGAATTAGTTTAGAATTGAGTGGTAGAAGAGTTAGTTAGAATCGAAAGAACATAGGATCTTAGAAAATTAGGAATAAAATATCCATAGCTCTAAACCCAAATTCCACCGTTGGATGTGAAGAGGAGTGTCTTAGGTTGCTTGTCTCAAAATTTGAGCAAGATCCGACGGTTGACGAAGAAGTTATGGCCATTCGAAGTACAAGGGATTAAGTGGACTGAATAGGTTAATCGATTAACCTATGAGTTAATCGATTAATCTTTAGGCATCATTCAGCCCCTACTCGATTAATGAGTAGTTTAATCGATTAAGTTTTTGGTCACCTTCTGGCCTTAATCGATTAATGCCAAGTTAATCGATTTATCCTTTGTAAATTATCAAGTGTTAATCGATTAACCAAAGTGGTTAATCGATTAACCACTGCTTTATCAACCAAAGAACACGTGAATTTGACTCATTTTTCACAAAGTCTCTCTCTCCTCACTCGAGTTCCCTCTTCTTCTCTTCTCTTAGGGTTTCAATTTTTCTACTTGCCATCAAAGAGTATCAAATTAATCACCCCAAATCACCTCACTAACACTCCCTCATGTTTTCCCTCTCTCAATTTCCATTAAATTCCTCCCTCTCAAAAACCCCCAAATCAAACCCCCAAAACCCTAACTTCCCAATCCATCAAATTGAGTCTCCCAATCATTCAATTGGTCTTAGGAGATGCTAAAGGGGCAAGGGATAGGAGTCATGGAGCATGGATTGGAGCTTGGTGTGGAGCTCCAACAAAATCCCCAATTCTCTTTCTCTCTCCTCAAGGTAAGGGGGGTAAATTGGGTCTAGCTTAGGGGAAGGGTTTGAAATTAGTAATTGGGACATGATTAAGTATATTTGAATGTTTGGTTGAGATTAGGATTAGGAGGAAATAGTTTAGTGTGGAAACCCTAGGAGATTGTGATTCTATATAAGTGTATTTATGTTTAAATGTGTTGAATATTGTGTTGGTTAAATTATTGTGCCTTCTCTGTGATTATGATGTTCTTGTAATTATAGGATTAAAAGTATTAATGGTTATGCATACCTTAGGGTCTAGTACTATTCAATTGAGTTTGAATCAAATTAATGTGATTTCAAAAAGGAGAATAAAAAGGGATTTCAATCTCAATTGAATAGCACGTGCATTTAGTGTCATTCATGGTGTAAAGGTGGACGTTAGGTGTAGGGGAAAAACACACGTCTCTTTTGATTGATGAGGACAAAAGTAAATTAGGAGGATTATTATGAAGGACTTAGATCTTGCACAGGACATGGGTTTGATTCCCATGTTGCGGATTGGTCCTATGCAAACCATAATAATTCCATTTACTTTGGTTTGTTTGAGCCAATCGAGGGCGATTTCTGCTAAAGCCAATTCGGGCAAATCAATCCGAATTACATGAGGGACCTTCCTAAGTGGAGGTGAAGTGTTGTGCAAGCGGGTGAGCGAGGGACCTTCCTAAGTGGAGGTGAAGCACCCAACTATAGGTTGAGAAATACTTACTCCTGGTCGGTTTTTCCCCAGAGTGGAGGGAGGGTATGTGAGGAGGTTGTGTTATTATTCGAAAAGGGAAAAGTGTTATAGGTACATTGTGTGAGGAACCCTCCTTCGGGGAGAATGTGAAGCACAATGTACCCAATCGTTAAAAAGTGTTCAAGTGTTCAAGTGTAAAAGTGAAAGTGTGAAGGGAATTGCATAATTGAGTTAGATTATTGAATCCGATGGAATTGTTAAAGTTAATGAAAAGAAATGAATTGTGTGACATCGGATTCCATAATCCAATTCATAAGTGTGACGTGCATATCATAATCATGTGATTGTGCATTAAATTATAATATTATAATTATGAATCGTTTTATTGATGATGATTGATAACTTTCTTTCTCTTTAGTTCCTTTATGTTATGATTGAACCTAGTTATGCCTTATTATTACTTTCAAATGTTTTTCTCTAATCTATATCCAAGTTACTCACCCTTACTGTTGACCATATTAGGTACCCTGTGGAGAAAGACGTTCACAACTTCTATGCCGGGAATCCCCGCTCCCTTTTAAAGAGAGCATAATTGTGATAGCGACCTCGTAGTCGCATCACCTTAGCAACCAAGCTAGGATTCTATTATGTAAAAATTTTTATTGAATTAAAGTGTATTTTAAATTTTACTTTTTATTTGGTACTAAGACAATTTGGATTTTTGTAAAAAGGGACTCTACAATGATTTTTATGAAAGTATTAGTGTTTGTAATGGATATAATGATATCCCTTTTGAATGGTTTCAAAAATAAAATTGTAGGTCTCTTTTCTATTTTATTAAAATTGTTCTGGACTTGACAGGTTAAATTTCTATTTGGGGAAAGTTCGTAATTCAAACGAAACTCCGCCAAAATTTTTATGGAATCCCAATTATTTTCTAATAAAATCAAATGTTTTAATTAATGTATTTTAAAGTAAAAAAAAATCAGGATGTTAGAAATGGAATCAGAGCAATGGTTGCAATTCCTCGGCTGTGGAGTATGGATTTCCTACTCCTAAAAGAGTTACTCCACATGAGAGTAACTAAGGATAGTTAGATAGGTTGCATATTTTAGTACTAAGTTCATGCATCTTTAGTTAAAGTTGGTATAGTTTAGTAGTGTGGAATAGTGATAATTATAGTTTAGTAACCTTAGAGTTCTACCTTCAATTTAAAGAGGGGTTGAAACTAAATTTTTAATTGTTACTTTGTTATATTTAGAAGTGGACGGAAAGTAGAGACTAAGGGAAGTGAAAACTCCCAACGGGTCAGAGCATGAGATTGCTACCCCAACGGGCAGAACTAAACCTTAGTTTTGAAATTGAGTTCCATTTTAAATATGATAAAGGGCTGCAACTTTTCTGTATGGTGAAGTTTCAAAGTCCTCATTTGAATTGAAGATGAGTCGTTGTTTTGTTCTATTTTAGTTTATTTGAATGGAACTCAGGTAGTACGAGAAGTGGTATTATCTTCAATGTAATGTGAAATCGAGATTGGCCACCTCGAGATTTACATTTGTTGGAAGATAAGATCATTACGTCCTTGAATCCAATCAAATAACCGCCAGATTTATTTTCTGTGCCTAGGAATAGGAAAGGTATTAGAGACTCCCCAACTTGGTACACTCCGGGCATTCTTTAACAGAGTGCGCAGCGGAAGTGAATAGGTGTTACCCCTTTGTAATTGTCTTTCACTTTAATCGCTAAGTGTCGACTTAGTGAGACCTAAGTGCCTTTTTACATTCCCACATTATATTTGGTGATAAACATACTGTTATTGATAAAGTATAAAATCGTTTTTGCATCAGATTACTTTGAGGTTTCTTCTTCGAAAAATCCAAGTATTATTAATGAAAATTGTAAGAACTACAATCGGTGGGTGAAATAACTAGGAGACACTAGGAGAACACCTAGAAGGGGGGTTGAATAGGTGTTAGAGAAACCTTGAAAGATTTTCGAAAGACACAAATTGAAACAATTAAAACAAAATGATTTTTACAAAAATATACTGGTTAATCGATTAACTTCAGTACTAATCGATTAATGCCGAAGCTTACTTTCAAACTAATCGATTAACTAAGGTACTAATCGATTAATGCGGAAAGCAACTTAAAAATTAATCGATTAACAATCAACTTAATCGATTAATCTGAACAGTATCTGAAAAATCACTTTTCAATCAAATACGAAAATCAATCAATTAACACATAAGATCAGAGATAAAGCGGAATTGATTAACACCAATATTTTTATTGATTACCTAGGTTATGAAAATGATTTTCCCAAAATCAATTTGCACAATTAAGATTCAATTCAATCAATTATGAAAATCAATCTTTTTCTAGGTTTTCAACCAAGAACAATATTGAAATGACTTGAATGTAAAGAGTAAAGAGTTTAGAGATACGACACAGTGATTTATCCTGGTTCATTTTCATCCACTTGAAAGCTACATCCAGTCCCCTCTTCAACCAAGAAAGATTCTTCACTATGAGGAATTAGAGTTATCAAATTACAAGTAAATGTCTCTCAAGACTCCCTTCTTGATAGCCTACAAGAGATGCCACACACTTGCCTTGCAATCCTATTGATGCTCTTATCTAACCTCTAACCTTGCTTGTTAATATCCCCACAACAAGACTTCCACTTGCTTGATGATGCCTCACACCAAGACTTCCACTTGCTTGTTATCACAACAAGACTTCCAATTGCTTGTTAACACAACAAGACTTCCAAATGCTTGTTTGCTTGATTCACAACCAAGACTTCCTTTGTTGTAGATAGCTTGCCTTCTTTGCAATGATTACAACCAAATTAAAAACAATAACAATCCTATGAATCTCTTTCAATAGCTATGAAAATATCAACATAAGAGATTCAAAGATTCTTGATCAAAGAATGTAAAAATTAAAGCTTTGATCTATGAAAGTGAGAGAGAATAGTGTGGCTTGATCTTAGTAAAAATGTGTATGAAAATGATTCTAGATAATCACAATGATTAGGAAAAGGTTTATATAGAATACCCAAAAGTTAGAAAACAATAAAAATTGATTTTGCCTTGAAAAGCTTATTTTAAAAACTGATTCTGCACGTGTTAATCGATTAACACATGGCTGAATCGATTAACCACTGTAACATGTGTGTTAATCGATTAACCCTAACACATTAATCGATTAGTCACTGCTAAATTCAATTAAAAACTTGTTTTCTCAAAACTAAACCTTTTCTGTCAAACCTTTAAGCCACCTATTGATTTTAAGTTAAGTGAATACTCAAATTATGATATAATCATGACCTTGATAGAGATTTACTACCCTCTAATGACTCTACCCAAACTCATAAAAATAAAAGACTTGAGAAGCTAAAGATATTACAATAAAACACAAACTAAGTCTTCATGAGCTTGCTCCCTCTTCATCATTTGTTGAGTGTTGATTGTTTGTTGAACTTATTCAAACTTTAATCTTGATCAAACCATTTGTAGCTTGTTCAAAACCTTTGTCAATCTTTGTCATTATCAAAACCTTCTCACTGGATCTAACAAAAATAAGTGTCAAGTATACTAGTATTCTAATATTTTCCAAGGCATAGAATTGGTTCCAACTTTGATAATTGATTAAGTGTCGCAACACCAGTTTTTAAGAATGTATTGTCAACAATGTGAAATCCTAACTAATTGAATGATGGTGTAGCCTATTCTCGAATTACACCAATTGCTGATTAGATGGGAATTCACCGAATGCGACATAAGTTAGTTTGAATCAAAGTTTGAACTTCAAAGTTAAAATAAAAGGAAATGTATTCATTAAGATTTGAAAATTCAAATGAAATTAAATTTTTAACCGAAGAACACATTCCTTTTATTTGAGTTTGATGAATCATAGAGGACCTTCGGTTGTTCGATCCAAAGAGTCCTCAAAGCTTTTGCATTAGTTTCAAAGCTAATGTGAAATGACCTTGGAAACCTATAGAAACACTTTGAACTTTTGAATACTTGACATCTTTTTCCTATCTAACAATTTTGTCAAAGTTTTAAATGAAAAAGAATTTACCAAATACAAAGTGTTTTCCTTATGATGAAGAAGATGCAAATCTTTAAAAGTACTTTATCACCGAATATCAAATCTTTTCTTGCAAGTCAATAATGTGGATTTGAGGAATGTAAGTGAAGGTAGCAAGGTGGGGTAAAGGCAATGCATGTTATCTTAGAGTTAAGGTTTAAGTTAGAACTTAAGTTAAGGTGAAGGATGTTATGTCTTTTCCTTTAAGTTCACTTAGAACTCCAAGGAAATGTGTGGGTATTATTGAATAAGCAATATTCCGAGAACTACAAACAATTTTCCAAAAACCCTTGTGAATTATTTCAAGGAATGTAGCTTGTTGAATGTTAAAGTCCCAATTTTAACATCTGGTGGGAAAGTCTTAGTGTTGAAGTCTAGATTGTAATAGTTAAGTCTCGATTAGGATTAGAGACGAGAAATAATCGTGTAATGTCCTAACCTTAGGAACCGAATAGGAAGAATTGAGCCTTATAGAAACAATAAACCTAGGATTAGTTGAGGCTTTGTTTAGGGGAGTTATCTATTAGGTCGAATGTAGCACCTCCTTAGTTTCTAAGTCGTAGATCGAGTACTAGAAGTTAAGTCTGATTTGATGGAGTCTTAGAGTTTAAGTCTAAGGCATATAGATATATAGATGTTCATATAGGAAGTAGACTTTATAAGTTTCTGAATGATTGACTTTTATGTACCTGTGTGTATTTACAAATTCGAATTTCCTAAGATTACATGCTAAGTTAATCTATTTTAACAAACAAATTATTTGGGATCTTTTTATGATAGTTCCCAACCTTTAAGTATTTTTATACGTTTCGTCTACGAATCAAAGTTAGTTTTTGATAAAGAATATTTTTACCCATTTTTGAGAATGATTTCGAAAGAACATTTTACTAATCCTTATTAATTAATTATCCAATCAAATTCTTTCAAATTAAATGCCTCGTATTTCTTTCATGAAAATCCTCTAACTCTAGTTTCAAGTTTAACTCTTTTTGTGCACTTTGTTGCGTCTCTTGCATGGCAATTTCTAATTCCAATTCTTTTGTTAATATATATGTATATTTTCAGTGCAACCTATTTCTTAAAGAAAGTGTTACACATGATAAAACTTATAATTTGGATAAACTAAGTTTTGGATAATTGATAATTCATTTTCTCTATGTATATCATTATTAAAGTATATCTATTATACACCATTTGCAATCCTCTTTATAAATACCAGTTTAATTTTCTAAGAACAACTCTTATATCTATCTTTTATTATAACCCTTATTTTCCAATCATGTTCATATGTAAAGTATTCCCCAATTTTGTTTACCTCTTTACGAAAATGTTTGTTGCAAAACGAAATTTGTAACTTTCCAATGTACTCTTTTCATGAGGACATTTCAAACCTTATTCTTTCTATATGCTATAGTATGGATATCAAATACCTACTTTTGCAAATAAGATTACGAACTAATTTTGACTAAGGGTGTGTTAAGATTTTGACCCTTACCTCTTAAAGCAAGTCTTGCCATACCAAAATCTTTTCAAACTTCTATCAAATTCAATTTAATTCGGTGCAAGACTGTTTTAGCATGTAGCAATTATTTTCCTTTACTTGTGTTTAGTTGATGTCTTCCTTTTCTTTCCAAAGTATACTCTTTAATAAAATTCCAAACCATGATGCTCTTTGTATTTAATTTTAGATAAACAAATAATTTTTAAAAACGGTTGATGTGCATTGTTATCTATTTTGATTGTGTCTGAATTATGTTTTGTTATGTGGATCCCTTTTATTGATAAATGCTTTATGTTTTGTTCCTTTTGAGCATGTTATTTATAATTACCTGTTTAAAATGTTTTCCTGATATTGTAGTCTGTATTTTATTGAATGAGTAAATGTTATAGAGGAGTTGAGGATTTGTTACCTCTCTGATTAGTTTGAACAAGTTAGTTTTCTTAAGAGTGAAACCTCAACCGTAATTGTGTTTTAAGAGGGGGAGTGAGTTCCCCATAGGTCATGACCCTCTTATTGACCAAGGTAAGATTCATTGTGTTGCTAGAGCATATAGCTCTACATCTCACTTAGTTCTAGAACTCAGTTGAATTTCGGGGACGAAATTCCTTTAAGTGGGGGAGAATTGTAACATCCCCAATTTTATAAAGGCATTAGAAGTATTAGTTAGTAGAATTTTCATAAGTATTAGAGCGTCCTTAAGTGTCGAACTCGATTAGAATTAGTTTAGAATTGAGTGGTAGAAGAGTTAGTTAGAATCGAAAGAACATAGGATCTTAGAAAATTAGGAATAAAATATCCATAGCTCTAAACCCAAATTCCACCGTTGGATGTGAAGAGGAGTGTCTTAGGTTGCCTGTCTCAAAATTTGAGCAAGATCCGACGGTTGACGAAGAAGTTATGGTCATTCGAAGTACAAGGGATTAAGTGGACTGAATAGGTTAATCGATTAACCTATGAGTTAATCGATTAATCTTTAGGCATCATTCAGCCCCTACTCGATTAATGAGTAGTTTAATCGATTAAGTTTTTGGTCACCTTCTGGCCTTAATCGATTAATGCCAAGTTAATCGATTTATCCTTTGTAAATTATCAAGTGTTAATCGATTAACCAAAGTGGTTAATCGATTAACCACTGCTTTATCAGCCAAAGAACACGTGAATTTGGCTCATTTTTCACAAAGTCTCTCTCTCCTCACTCGAGTTCCCTCTTCTTCTCTTCTCTTAGGGTTTCAATTTCTTCTACTTGCCATCAAAGAATATCAAATTAATCACCCCAAATCACCTCACTAACACTCCCTCATGTTTTCCCTCTCTCAATTTCCATTAAATTCCTCCCTCTCAAAAACCCCCAAATCAAACCCCCAAAACCCTAACTTCCCAATCCATCAAATTGAGTCTCCCAATCATTCAATTGGTCTTAGGAGATGCTAAAGGGGCAAGGGATAGGAGTCATGGAGCATGGATTGGAGCTTGGTGTGGAGCTCCAACAAAATCCCCAATTCTCTTTCTCTCTCATCAAGGTAAGGGGGGTAAATTGGGTCTAGCTTAGGGGAAGGGTTTGAAATTAGTAATTGGGACATGATTAGGTATATTTGAATGTTTGGTTGAGATTAGGATTAGGAGGAAATAGTTTAGTGTGGAAACCCTAGGAGATTGTGATTCTATATAAGTGTATTTATGTTTAAATGTGTTGAATATTGTGTTGGTTAAATTATTGTGCCTTCTCTGTGATTACGATGTGCTTGTAATTATAGGATTAAAAGTATTAATGGTTATGCATACCTTAGGGTCTAGTACTATTCAATTGAGTTTGAATCAAATTAATGTGATTTCAAAAAGGAGAATAAAAAGGGATTTCAATCTTAATTGAATAGCACGTGCATTTAGTGTCATTCATGGTGTAAAGGTGGACGTTAGGTGTAGGGGAAAAACACACGTCTCTTTTGATTGATGAGGACAAAAGTAAATTAGGAGGATTATTATGAAGGACTTTGATCTTTCACAGGACATGGGTTTGATTCCCATGTTGTAGATTGGTCCTATGCAAACCATAATAATTCCATTTACTTTGGTTTCTTTGGGCCAGTCGAGGGTGATTTCTGCTAAAGCCAATTCGGGCAAATCAATTCGAATTACATGAGGGACCTTCCTAAGTTGAGGTGAAGTGTTGTGCAAGCGGGTGAGCGAGGGACCTTCCTAAGTGGAGGTGAAGCACCCAACTATAGGTTGAGAAATACTTACTCCTGGTCGGTTTTTCCCCAGAGTGGAGGGAGGGTTGTGAGGAGGTTGTGTTATTATTCGAAAAGGGAAAAGTGTTATAGGTACATTGTGTGAGGAACCCTCCTTCGGGGAGAATGTGAAGCACAATGTATCCAATCGTTAAAAAGTGTTAAAGTGTTCAAGTGTAAAAGTGAAAGTGTGAAGGGAATTGCATAATTGAGTTAGATTATTGAATCCGATGGAATTGTTAAAGTTAATGAAAAGAAATGAATTGTGTGACATCGGATTCCATAATCCAATTCAGAAGTGTGACGTGCATATCATAATCATGTGATTGTGCATTAAATTATAATATTATAATTATGAATCGTTTTATTGATGGTGATTGATAACTTTCCTTTCTCTTTAGTTCCTTTATGTTATGATTGAACCTAGTTATGCCTTATTATTACTTTCAAATGTTTTTCTCTAATCTATATCCAAGTTACTCACTCTTACTGTTGACCATATTAGGTACCCTGTGGAGAAAGACGTTCACAACTTCTATGCCGGGAATCCCCGCTCCCTTTTAAAGAGAGCATAATTGTGATAGCGACCTCGTAGTCGCATCACCTTAGCAACCAAGCTAGGATTCTATTATGTAAAAATTTTTATTGAATTAAAGTGTATTTTAAATTTTACTTTTTATTTGGTACTAAGACAATTTGGATTTTTGTAAAAAGGGACTCTACAATGATTTTTATGAAAGTATTAGTGTTTGTAGTGGATATAATGATACCCCTTTTGAATGGTTTCAAAAATAAAATTGTAGGTCTCTTTTCTATTTTATTAAAATTGTTCTGGACTTGAGAGGTTAAATTTCTATTTGGGGAAAGTTCGTAATTCAAACGAAACTCCGCCAAAATTTTTATGGAATCCCAATTATTTTCTAATAAAATCAAAGGTTTTAATTAATGTATTTTAAAGTAAAAAAAATTCAGGATGTTAGATTGGGCGGTGGAAAATCAATAGTATTTGAGTTCAATAGACTGTTGCGGTGGAATTCAGCTTTTTATTTAAATAATAATCTTTATTTTATTTTTTCAAATCAACTCAGTATTCATTTGTTTAATATAACCGCAACAATTGCCATGGACTTTCAAATTCAACCTTTTTCTAATCTCACGTTTCCAGCCACTGATGAGTTACGGAGTTTATATTTTTTTCAAAATAATAAAATGAATTATGCATATCACTAAATGTTGGGGTATATTCAAATATTGTGATTAATGAATAATTTAAAGAAAAATTAAGATACCTTAAAGTGAGACACGTGTTTATTATAAATTTGATATGATATTTCACTATATTTTTGTGTCATTATTTCTTGACTTTGTCAGGTTATAAAATTGTATTACGAATCCGTATTCAAAATAGCTCACAAGAGGTGCTCGCGAAAGAAATGCAATAAGGAATGTATACACTTGTTCGAAAAGCTACAAACCTTTGTCAAAGCATCAACAAGATTGTGAAGTTCTGGAATAACTATAGGTTCCTCAACAACCATGGTCTGATGGAGAGAGATGGAGAACTCTGTAGCAGCCTCTGCACATGCATTGAGTAGAGTTACACGAATACTATATTACATAAAAAGCCACTAAAACGATAAAAGGTATTTCCATTTGACATATTGTTTCTTCCCCCCATTAATAAGTTTTGCCAAATGATCATCGTACTCAGATAGATTTAGCAATTCACCGCGGATGAAGTTGACCATAACATCGTTGTTAACATTATGAATTGAGATTCCCACAAGCCAACCCACACACGCCGTTAGCTGAAGCTAAGGCGGTGAAAAATGAGATGCCCTCCACGCTCGAAATCACCTTTAGTTGCATCATCCAATTCATAAATTAAATATTAATTAGTATAATCATTAATTCAAAAAAAAAATATTTACAATTTAAAATGATCACACATACGTACCATGACAGGGAATGACATAGTCGAGTTCCTGATGCTGATCAGCGAGGATATGACTCCAATGATACTTATCCTCCACTGTTGATCCGAGTCCCGAAACATGTACACGAGCATGCATCCCAAGAAAATGAGCTCTGTAGCCACAATCAAAAACACCCGCCTCACTTGTCTCCTCCTCCTATGGTAGAGTAGACCAGGAAGATAACAATATATATGACATTAATGTTGCAACCTGCACCATTAATGATACTGCCCAAAGCGCTACGTGGCTGCACTAGGCAACCCATATAAAGTCGATACCAAGTAGTGAACTACTAGGTATGACAACTCAGAAATCTCCTTCGTCGATCCCTTTCTCCATATTAATAATAATGTAGTTAAATAAAACATAAAAGATGTTCTTCCATTATTTAAGAATAAATTGCTTGCAAATAATGTTTGTGTGACGTGTTTGGAATACGTATGCGATGTTTGTGTGATGTGCGTGCAATACGTGTGCGATGTTTGTGCTATGTGCGTGCAATACATGTGTGATGTGCGTGCGATACTCATGTTATACCACATGTGATATGTAACATATGACATAGTATAAACATCGCACAAACATACATCATACACACGCTACATGAACATCACACAAATATTATTTGCAAGTATTTTATTCTACATTGATAAAAGTTGTACTCACCTCTCTGTCAAACTTGAGGTTCATTTTCAAGTCCGACTTTGAATCAATTGAAGAAAGCAATAAGAAAATGTCCTTGGTCCAAGAATTTAGGGTTAATAATAATATAATATGGGGAAAAAATGTAGAATAAATTGCTTCCAAATATTGTTTGTGTGATGTGTATGCAATACGTATGCGATTTTTGTCTGATGTGCGTGCAATGCTCATGTTACACCACGTGACATATGGAATAACATAAGCATCGCACAAACATTGCACAAACATGCATTATGCACACGCTACATGAACATTACACAAATATTATTTGCAAGCATTTTATTCTACATTGATAAAAGTTGTACTCACCTTTCTGCCATATTTGAGGTTCATTTTCAAGTTCAGCTTTCAATCAATTGAAGAAAGCAATAAGAAAATGTCATTTGTTTAAGGATTTGTGGATAGTAATAATAATACAAGGAAGAAAACGTAGAATAAATTGCTTGAAAATAATGTTTGTGTGATGTTCGTGTGATGTCTGTGCAATACGATGCGAATATAAAATTGCTTGTTAGCAAAGTTATATTATTTTTATCACAAACCTATATAAATTTACTAATGAACGAATATAATAACGACAACAATAATAGATTACAATTTTTGCATTTTCTGTGGACATGAATTAATTTCACGCTGTAGTGGTCACAATTTATTTGCATCGCAATGGCAGTAATGATCGCAATCAATGTAACCTCGTAACGTTTTCTAGACTCATTAGCATACTTTTAATATTAGGTGTTATTGAACTATGTATATTTGCATATGGAAAAAGATACTAGATGATTAACAACGGTAAAACGTTCTATATGCATTCTTATGCATATGTTTATTATGTAATGAATTGTTGAATTCAACTCCTGAGTTGTAGATGAACTAACATCATATGAAATAATAAAAATAATATAATTATAACAAAATTTATAAAAATAGCTCTATTTTATTAATAAAGAAAATTAAAGAAAACTTACCATCTCCTTTATTGTAGCAGTCATGACATCGGTATCCAAAGATAACAATGTCGGAGCAGTGATGATGGAGCCTGAAATAAATGTCGCGACATCATGATGATGTAGTGAGCTAAAAAAAGCCCTAACATCAACTTGCATCTGATGTAATTCGACGATGAATCAGCAGAATCCGACGATGAATTAGCAGAATCAACTACAATATTTATAAAAGTAGCTCTATTTTATTAATAAAGAAAATTAAAGAAAACTTACCATCTCCTTTATTGTAGTAGTCACGACATCGGTATCCAAAGATAACAATGTCGGAGTAGTGATGATGGAGCCTGAAATAAATGTCGCGACATCATGATGATGTAGTGAGCTAGAAAAAGCCCTAACATCAACTTGCATCTTATGTAATCCGAAGATGAAGTAGCAGAATCAACTACAACTTCTTGAAGCTGCAATAAAGAAACATGTTAATAATAATAATAATAATAAAAAATTCTAATTAAGTTATACTTTAGAAAGTACACTACCTCTGATTCTGTTGCCTTCCTGATTTGCGGAAGATGGCATACAGAATAACCTGAATCATTGCGATGACTGTCACCATCAAAGTGGTTATCTGTATATTTTGCATAAAAATAACATAATTATTATTTATTATTATTATTATTATTATTATTAAGAAATGATTGAATAAAACTGATTATTTATTTATTTTTTTGTTCTTACCGCAACGAATGGGTTGAATGTGATGAACCCATAAGCTGACCCACACACACCATTAGCTGAAGCTAAGGCGGTAAAAAAAGAGATGCCTTTCACGCTCCCAGTCCGAATCACCTTTAGTTGCATCATCCAATTCATAAATCAAATATTAATTAGCATAATTATTAATTCAACAAAAAAATATTTGCAATTTGAAATGCCACATATACACACCATGACATGGAACGACATAGTCGAGTTCTTGATGCTGATCAGCGAGGATATGACTCCAACGATACGTATCCTGCGCTGCTGATCCGAGTCCTGAAGCACGTACACGAGCATGCATCCCAAGAAGATGAGCTCTGCAGCCACAATCAAAAGCACCCGCCTCACTTGCCTCCTCCTGTGGTCAGAGTAGACCAGAAGGATAACAATATATATGACATTAATAATGCAGCATGCACCATTAATGATACTGCCCAAAGCGCTATGTGGCTGCACTATGGGCAGCCCACATAAAGTCGATACCAAGTAGTGAGTTGCTAGGTATGACAACTCAGAAATCCCCTCTGTCGATCCCTTCCTTCATATCAATAATAATGTAGTTAAATAAAACATAAAAGATGTGCTTCCATTATTTAAGAATAAATTGCTTGCAAATAATGTTTGTGGGATGTGTTTGGAATACGTGTGCGATGTTTGTGTGATGTGTATGCAATACGTGTGCGATGTTTGTGTGATGTGCGTGTGATGCTCATGTGTACACATGTGACATATGGTATAACATAAGCATCACACAAACATCGCGCAAACATGCATCACACAAATATTATTTGTAAGCATTTTATTCTACATTGGAAAAAACTGTACTCACCTCTTTGTAAAACTTTAGGTTCATTTTCATGTCCGCCTTTGAATCAATCTCAGAAAGCAATAAGAAAATATCTTTGGTCTAAGGATTTGGGGTTAATAATAATAATAATATGGGGAGGAAAATGTAGAATAAATTGCTTGCAAATAATGTTTGTATGATATTCTTGTGATGTGCGTGCAACACGTGTGCGATGTTTGTGTGATGTGCGTGCGATACTCATTTACACCACATGTGACATATGGTATAGCATAAGCATCGCGCACACTTGCGTCACACACACGCTACACAAACATCACACAAATATTATTTGCAAGCATTTTATTCTACATTGATAAAAGATGTACTCACCTCTTTGTCAAACTTGAGGTTAATTTTCAAGTCCGGCTTTGAATCAATCTCATAAAGCAATAAGAAAATGTCCTTGGTCCAAGGATTTGACGTTAATAATAATAATAATAATAATATAGGGAAAATTGTAGAATAAAGTGCTTGCAAATAAGTTTATGACATGTGTATCTTTAGAGACTTAATAGACTATTAACTCTATTTAATAATATCTAAATAAAACATGTAAGCAATAATATCTAAATGAACTCATTCCATCATTATAAAAATAACACAATTTTATAAAGAGCAAAATATCCCACTTAACTTATTACTAAAGTGGATCAATTAGAAGTGATAAAAATTGGAAAATGATTAAGATTAATGAAAAGTGAAAGATTTATACCTTAAATAGAGATTTAGGGTTGATAACTTAAAATTAAGCAACACAAATGTCAGATTTGGGTTAAAAAAAACATTATTCAAGTTGCCTTTGAGTGAAGATCTGGGGCAAGTTCAAATTGCTTTGTATAATGATGAATTCGAGGATTTGACTTAAAATTGTCTTTAATATAAGGTAAAAAAAAACTTTCCCCAAGATTCCTTCACTTTCCTCTACCTCACGTTAAAATTTGAGTTGCAGCATTTGATGTATCTCCTTTCAAAAGAATTTCCTCCCTTCGTTAAACTTAAGAGTAAAGGCTCATTTTAGTCCCTGAAATTTTTTTATGAACCAATTTTTATTCCCTAAAAAAATATAGACCCAAATTAGTCCTTGAGATTTTCAAACTACGGACAAGCTAGTCCTTCCGTTCATTGAATGTTAATCGTTGACCGTTTAACTAAACGGTGCCTCCTACGTGACTCTAAACAGTGCCTACATGGTTGTTTCATCGATTTCTAGCATGGAAAAAAAAAGGAAAAAAAAATCCGGTTTTTTGTAGTTTGCAAATAAAAGGGAAGGAAACATGAAAGCTGAACCCTTCTTTCCCAATTCATCTTCATGAAAAATAACTAAACTTTATTTCCCAAAAAGAATAGTGATTGCTGAAGCTTGTTCTACACAAATCAAGATGACAAGCTATAGTGATGCAAAGAGTTCGAATTTCGTTTCCATGGGTGATGTGAGTTGGGATGAGAGTGATAGTGTTTCAAGTTCAGAAACTCGGTAATAGTCATGGTGTGCCAAGCTGTTATTGTAGGAGAAAGTCAAAGGCAGTGGTGTACACCTCAAAAACCTCTAAGAATCCTTATAGAACTTTCTATGGATGTTGTTATTATAAGGTAATTAAGTTTCAATTTGTAGTTATTGTTACATTTCATTATTTTTTTGAAGGCTTATTATGGTTACTTTGCTTAAAGGAAAGGAAGACCCATTGCAAATATTTTAAGTGGATTGATGAACATATTGATGAAAGACTCGCTGGGTTGAAGGAAGATATACAAAATTTAAAAATGGATGTGAAGGTCATTAAAGTTATGATGAAGGATATGCAAATGAAGATGAAAGAGATCATGCGTTGAAAGAAAAGGATGAAAGTAATGATAGGGTTTGTGATTGTCATTGTTATTATAGCTATCATTAGTTGGAACTTGGAAGTAACTAAAAGAAGTATTAAAGATATATAATTAAGTTGTGTTTAACTTTTATGGTGATTTGAGTAGTGTGACATTACTTTGATTTATGAAAGGCTGATATATCAATAAATAAATATTATAACGTCGAGGGGAATGAGGTTGTGCCATTTATTTAGTCACAGTAATGGACACCCAACTCCGTGGGTAACAAAGAAATTATTGTTGGCTAAGGTACACCAAACATTTTTTTTACGGAGCTATTCCGGATCCCATTCTTAGGGCGTGATGTACTTATAATCTATGGCAATAATTAGGTTGATGTATTTATATTTTAAATGAAAATTAAAATATCTCATAATGGACCCAACGACAATAGTGAGTGGGGGTAGCGGTCATGAATCACCCTTGGAGGATTCACCTAGTGAGTGTGATGGTAGGGCCGCCACTGTGAATCTAAACTCTAAATGACATTCACGAAACAAGATACCTGCGAAAGCCGTAACGCGCCCCACTGATTAGAACCTTGATAAACACCGATACTGTATGTGCTGAGTGCTGAAGCCCGGCCAAGATGATGTGGCTCAAGAGTCAAAACAATCAACTCTTCATATCTATCTCGGGTGGGGGTACATATGCACTAGGTGTAAGACTCAAATCGGGAAGGTTCCTTATGTGGAAAACTCATTATTATATGCTCTCCGTTTTTTTACTCTATTTTTATTACAAAATAAAATTATAATTTTTAAATGAATATTATACTTACAAATGTTTTAATTTTAAATTAGTAGAGGATTGTTGGAAAATATTTTATAATTTTAGTAAATTAAAATTTAAAATAAAATATTTTACTATTCTGATATATAAATTCCTTTCTATTTATTTCATTGTTATTTTTAATAGATAAATAACTAGTTAGTTTGTTGAAAATAATAGATTATTTTTTTGACTAAGTTAAAATCTCAACTTGCTAACAATTCGTTATTGTTGAACTGCCATTGCATTTCATTCGGAGCATAATCACATATCAAGAGAAACTAAGAAAGAGTTAGGCAAAAATACAGAAGAAAAACATGCTAACAACTTAATTAATTGGTTTTACTCTTCTACTATTATACATTATGATTTTCCTATATATTTGCCAAGGTGCGGTGCTGCAAGGATAGTGCAAGAAAACGAAATTCTTTTTAATATCACCGTCACGCCTCTTTGTTTCTATATTATAAAATCATTTTCTGTTAGCTTTTCAGTTCTTCTGAAAAACTGAACAAAAATTATTTTTATATAAATAAATAGAAAGCATTTGGAGTTCATTGGGAGAGACGTACAACATAATTTTCACTTGTGCAAAATACTATTTTCCCTTTATTTAATTTAATTTCATTTTGTTATTAATAATTTTTTTTATATGGGAGGTCTGAGACTAGAACCCATACACTAGAATCCATACTCCGGAGAAGGGAGAAATCCTAAATGTCCCTGCAACCACCAACTGAACTATCTTACAGGTACTTATTAATAAAACTTTTCTAAGAGTATATTGGAATCAAACTATGTAACATTATCTTTTTCTCACCTCATTCCATCTCGCTCCACTCCACTCTGGTCGAGCTAATTCCTAACATGGTCTTAGGGAAAGAGAGAGTGCACGATGTTATGATCATTTAACCCAATTTCCTTACTCTTATTTATCCCATTTGTGTCCCTTCCTTCTGCCTCTCCCACGTTTCCACTTGCAAAGTAATTAACCATGGGGATGGGGTTCTTCAATCTGATCCATTTCCTCATCCTCTTCCACTTGTTTGCTGCAA
Source organism: Crotalaria pallida (assembly GCA_037953625.1). Taxonomy (NCBI): domain Eukaryota; kingdom Viridiplantae; phylum Streptophyta; class Magnoliopsida; order Fabales; family Fabaceae; genus Crotalaria; species Crotalaria pallida. Next base: position 23,968,514 of record CM075654.1, read on the forward strand.
CACCCATCTTCTCAGTGTCAATCTCCACCAACTTTCTAGATGAAGCCAAGAAGCCCGAGGTATTTGATTGGATGGTCAAAATCAGAAGGAAGATTCATGAGTATCCTGAATTACTTTATGAGGAATTTGAGACAAGTAAAGTGATAAGAGGTGAATTGGATAAATTGGGGATCCCTTATAGACACCCAGTTGCAGTCACTGGTGTCATTGGCTTCATAGGGACTGGAAACCCTCCTTTTGTTGCAATAAGAGCTGATATGGATGCTCTCCCTATGCAGGTTACATGATTTCTAATATTCTATACATTCTTTCTTTTGTTTTATTCGATTAATATGCTTATGCCGGGGTTTGGCTTGGTAGGTGTGTGGCTCCTCTAAAATGCATTCTGTACTATCTAAACCATTTGATATGAATTTGTGATAAATGATTAAGATCTTGTATCTAAAGATTTTGGATGTCCTCGAAACCGCATCACGACTGCAATTGTATGTAAAGTCAAGGTTTTGGGAGTCTTTGAAACCATGACCGCATCCGCTATGTAAAACCTTAGATTTAATCTATATCAGAATTTGGTCAAGATTGATACACCTTAGAGGAGCTCCACCCTTAGGACTTAGGAGAATAGTCAAGTACAATTTTTGGGTACTTCTGTCCTTGTCGTACTTTTTTCAATAAAGCATATCATGTTATGTTTTCCCATGTCTATATTTAGGAACTGGTGGAGTGGGAGCACAAGAGTAAAGTACCTGGAAAGGTGCATGCGTGTGGTCATGATGCCCATGTTACTATGCTTCTCGGTGCTGCAAAGATTCTCAAGGAGCATGAAAAGGAGCTACAAGTGTGTTTTTTTTTATTGATGTTATGTTCTGTTTTGCTTTATATATAATGTTATATTATGTTTCGCTTTGTATAATTACTAATTAGCAGTGCTTTTCTGATCTCAACTTAAAAAACGTGTTCACTACTCTGTACTGTCCACTATGCCATCTACTCAACAAATTTGGCATTTCATATTATTGTTTGTTATATAATACTAATAATGTCAAAGTCAAACACTCTTTTGTTTCGAATCTATGGAATTACTGCCAAACCATGACTGCCAGTTTCTTATACCAACATTGAAAATTGCAATCAATCTTTCATCTGGGCTGGCATACAATACATCTTAAACCTTTAAAATTTTAATTCATCCGTGGTTAGGGTAACACAATATAGAAGAATCAAGAAAAGAAAACGAAAAGAAAAAAGCTTGGCCTCCTTGTCATTTATTTACTAAGGCTTTGATCATGTCTGCTACTATTTCCTGAATTGTTTATGGTTTCACCATCTCGTGGATATTTGATGAATTTGTTATTTTGTCATCTAACTAGGGAACCGTTGTTCTTGTTTTCCAACCAGCAGAGGAAGGTGGTGGAGGGGCTAAGAAAATTTTAGATGCTGGAGCCTTAGAAAATGTTACTGCTATATTTGGATTGCATGTTTCACCTAACGATCCAATAGGTGAAGTAGCCTCTAGGTCTGGTCCAATAATGGCAGGAAGTGGCTTTTTTGAAGCAATAATAAGTGGAAAGGGAGGTCATGCAGCTATTCCTCAACATTCTATAGACCCCATATTGGCAGCTTCAAATGTGATTGTTAGTTTACAGCACCTGGTTTCTCGTGAGGCTGATCCTTTGGATCCTCAGGTAAATTTGGTTCATTTATTTGTCTTCCCTTGCCACCACCAACTCATTTATACTTATTTTATCGTTACTTTATTGGTAAACTCAAGAAGTTTGTAGTACATTACTCTGAATCCTTGACTATGCAAAGCAGTCGCCAGCCTTTGTTCTCCATGTTTACTTAAGCTATATATGGACATCGAAAAGCACAAAAAGTAAACGGAAAGTATTTGCAGAGCCTAAGATAGAAACCTAATTTGTTTAGCAATTCCTGGCTTCCCATATTTCACTCACCTTTTTCCTTTTCCTGTTATCTACTTATACGTCAGAAAAAGTAACAGTGGAAAAAGGAGTTGTGAATTGTAACATCGTCATTGGATTTGAATATCGTTGTATTAAGTACTAGAGTTGTGAATTGTAACATCGTCTAATCTGTTCTCATATGGATATATATATATATATATATATATAAAATATATATATATATATATATATATATATATATATCTCTGTGTGTATGTGTTATACCTAGTAACTCTAATAAAGCCTACCCCTGAGCGTTTTCCTTTTAAGAAAATTACCATGCAACCCAAACATCACTAATATATCTCTCCCTGGACACCAAAACACGTCATGCTCTCACATCTCATTTGTTGAGAATGGAAGGAAGAATGAAAATTTGATTGAGGGGAATTTTGTCACTTCAACTGGAACCTCTATTGATTGAAGCTTTTATTCCGCATTTTTGGTAAATTATATGTAGGGAAAGTTTTGTTCATCTGTTTTTTGAGTAGGGCTACATTATTGGTAAAATAAATTAGGACTGATTCTCAACAAGAAAGAGGATATCCTTTTTGCTAGATTCGGTATTATCTCCCCCCCCCCCCCCCCCCCAAGGGATCTTTATTTTTATTGTGAAATTAGATTTGAAGGAACTTATAATAGAAATATTCGTAGTGGTTATCTAATGATTATTTTGAACCAACGAAACCAATGTAATATCCTTGTTGTATTTCAAGAAGCTTACAACTCAACTCAATTGTAACTTTCAAATTCCTCTCAAACAAAAGTGTTTTCTATATTGTGCAAATAGTATCCACTGAATTAAATAACTAAAAGAATGTGGATGGATTTGTAGTCTAGATTTTTAATTTCAGTTTCAATTGTGACAAAATAGGAATTGGTCCAAATTGTTGGAATTTATGAGCAGGCCCATCCAAGTCCATTAGTGTGAGGAAGTGCTTTGCAAATCTTCAATTTGGGCTTTCCAAATGATGTTGCTAGTTTTTCCAAAATGCCCTGGCTTCATTTTCTTTTTGGACTTCTAACATCAAGGCTACCCTTTAGCTTCTTCATAACCCCCCTCAAGTTCAACTGGGTTGACCTAGTTGTAACTTGCCTTTCTTTCTTTGCTTGCGTGGCTAGTACTTCAAGTGAGCCTCAGAGGCCTCAGGTCCGTCTTCATTTTTTTGTCGCTTCGGCTTGTGCTTCTTTCTGAGCTTGAGTCGCCTAGGCTTGTGCTTCTTTTTGAACTTGAGTCTCAGAGGCATCAGGTCTGCAATATTTCCCGGGTTTTCCTCACTGAGCCTTTCTTTCTCATTTGGAGGGTCATTGGACTTCATGTCTTGGGCCACAGGTCTGCAACATTTCCTGGGCTTCCTCAACAAGCCTTTTTTTTTTCTTTCTCCGGCTTCAGGTCTTGGGCCACAAGTTCTTTTTGTTAATGTGACTTGGATCCTTGGATCATCAATGGGCCATGAGGGGCCATTTGGGCTGTGATACCATGTTGATATTTTTATGAGCAGGCCTGTTCAAGTCCATGAGTGTGAGGGAATCCATTTTTGGTACTTTCTTTCATTTCCAACAAAAATCATAAATTTGGTTTGTTCTGTGCAAAGAATTAGGACGTAGAACTATAATAGTTCCAAATCCCAATTCTCTAGAATGGGCAGCGGTGAAGGTTGTGGTGGTGGTGATAATTAGAAGATGTTATTAACAACTTGGTTGACATCAACAATGTGATTGCCGAAGAATGCTAATGAATAATTGCAACATATTGTTTTTAACTTCTATGCTTGGGATTTATTGTTCTTAAGGTCTAGGCTAAGAATTGAATGTAATATACAATAGTTATTTTTCCAATTCCAATTCCAATTCTAATTCTAAAGCTCAGTTCCAAGCCTAATTTCATGCCCTAAATTAAGAGCTTAAGGAAATAGTATCAGAGAGAAAGCATATCATTATAAGCATAGTATGCTGTTTAAACAGAATGCTGTGATGTTCTAGTTTGCTGACGAACACCCCTGTTACAGATGGAATGAAATTTCCTACGAATCCTCTTAAATCCTGAGACTTTTACCCTAAAAATAGAGGTTCATCTTTCCTTTTTAATTGCCACTTTAATCAAGTCCATTGGACCTCTACAGCACAAGTTATTCAACTGCGCAGACAGGTTTTCAGGACAAAACTGGTACTAAACAAATCATGTAAATTAAAGAAACTTTGACTCAAGGTAGATTTACCACCTAGATTTGCTACCAAAAAGACCTCATCATTCAGATTTCTTTCTATAGCTCAAGTTGTGAAGACTTGAAATTGTCTATAGGACCTGACCTGTCTTCAATTTGAAAACAGCCTGATGAGTGGCATCAAATTCTGCAGAAAACAGACAGTATGGTTTGAAAGTGGCATCAAATCTGATGTGTAAAGATTACTAAGTTTTAATTGAAAGTAGCTTAATCTCCCAGTTTTCTAATGCCACAAGTTGCATGTCAGTTGGTATCCTGGAGCTCAGGTTCTGCTCCAGATACTGCAGGCTGTTCAGAGCAGAACTAATTCTTTCATTAATTTTTTTCTCGTTTTACATATTTTTCTCTAGTGGAATCATTCTTTCTTTTAGAGACTAAAACGTGGTTTCAAGTCCCATATCTTCACATGTATATTCCTTGAGATCATGTTTTTCTACTGCAACCGTTGTTAAAAAGGACCTATACATACCCTTAAATTCATTGAAGTAAATTTCTTTAGGATAAAGAGATGGAGAATCATTCTTGATAGTGATTGCTGTTCTCTAATTGATTCAAGCTAAACAAGTTCCTGATCATAAGGATCATACAAAAACCGTATAGAGTTGAAAACTGCTCCAATATTTTTGCCTGTCAGAGCTTGTAGCATGTCCTACTAAGTGTGGATCGCGAGGAATAGAAAAAATAATGTGACTTGAAGAACAAGTAAGCGATGATTTTAACATCGGTGAATAGGACGAGATAGATGAAGACAACTCTATTTCCCATCTTAATGACAGCAGAGTAATATTGGATCTGGACATTTAGGATGTGTGTGCAGGGTTGTGCACCTGAACATGTCTAATTTTCTTTTTGGCAATCACCGATAATTAATACTACCTTCGTTTCTATATATAAGCCCCTGAAGTTGACTTGCATGTGGATTAAGGAAGTTAGTTAATATTGTTAGTGGTATTGGAATTGATAACATTTGGTATACTTTTTAAAAATTACCCTTATAATTATTATTGGGAATCTAAAAAGTGGAGTAAATAGGGGTATTTGTGGAAAAGAATTAATTAATGTCATTGAAAATTGGAAAAAATGCTTATAAAAAGGATCGATACTGTTGTAACAACAATAATAGAAACAGAAGAGAAAGAGAGAGAGAGAACACACAGAATTGGTCACGCAGTTCGGCCAATGATGCCTACGTCTGCGACTATAGAGCAACTATAGTTCCGTATTATTTCTTGTGCTAATTAGGGTTACAGAGTACAAGCATATATAGTAGAAAATAGATTACATCAAGGCCCATAACCCGCACCTCGGGGGGCAAAGCCCCCCGAACCCCCCCACACCCACTTCATGGCCCATTGACCCTTTGCCCTTTTGCAGCACCTATGAGCCATACTCAACAGATACATTTCCGCTATCTAGTGCTTATATAAAGGAACTGAGGGAGTGTGACATAAGGTTTTTTTTCCTAGAAGACTTTCATTGTTTATGGTGACAATTCTCTGTGTCTTCTTAATACCTCAGAAAACTTTTCCCAACAGGTTGTGACGGTTGCAAAATTCCAAGGTGGTGGTGCATTTAATGTTATTCCAGATTCTGTTACCATTGGTGGCACCTTCAGAGCTTTTTCAAAAGACAGCTTCAAGAAACTGAAACAGCGCATTGAGGAGGTATGCCATGGAGACGAAAGATTCATTTTATCTGTATAAACCAATATAATGATCTGAAATTTTTTTAATCAACAAAAGAAAGTCTACAATGATATGCATTGCCTCTTCACAATAGTCTGTTTTTTGTTTATGTCATTTGGTTCTTAAACTTAAAGGTGCAACTTAAAACAGCATAAAGCGCAATCAGTTAGTTTCCTATACATCAAACAACTTATTTCAGTTATGGATAAGCAGTGCCGTATTTCATAGGATTGATTTCAAGCTGGTTTATTTGCAGAATGTATAAAGATAAAAGACAAATGGTCGAGTACTGCATTAATGCTGCTCTAGAATCATGTTTACACCATCTTATTTGTTGTCATTGTAAACATTAGTCAACTTCACTGAGAGTTGATACATATATTACACAAATTTTTGGAACTAGTTCCTGTGAAGTATTTTTTTCTTAGTGGTGCAACTGCAAATAGATGCTTAAATTCCCACCAACAAAAAATGGTGTCAAAATCTAGTAGGCCTTTTTCCTTTTAGCAGAGAAGCTTGTACCTTTACTTGACCGTAAATTTGTTGCCTTGGCAATCTTGGAAATAACCTCTTCGCTTTTTATATGGCTGCATTCATGCATCTGACTATAAGCTTATGAGTTCTGTTGCAACTGAAAATATGATGGCACTTCTACAGTAGTTTAATTGCAATGCTGGTAGGGCTGATTCCGATTCATTTGCTTAGGTTATCACAGGGCAAGCTGCTGTACACAGGTGCAATGCAGTGGTCAACTTCCAAAATGAAATGAAACCTTTTTATCCTCCAACTGTAAACAGCGATGACTTGCACGAGCATTTTCGAAAGGTTGCGGGGAATTTGCTTGGCTTCAATAAAGTTAATGAAATGCGACCAATGATGGGAGCCGAAGACTTTTCATTCTATCAGGAGGTTATACCAGGTTACTTCTTCTTTCTTGGAATGGAGAATGTCTCACATGAACGGCTGAACTCGTTACACTCACCCTATTTCAAGGTCAATGAAGATGTACTTCCTTATGGAGCTGCGCTTCACGCAACATTAGCTGCTAGTTATCTTCAAAAATACCAGCAGGATGTGCCTATGGTAAAGGGGAAATATCATGAAGAACTATAACACTGATCATTGTGGAAGTCAATATTGGCTTATTTATTGGCGCATAACATGAAGTGGCAGTTTTAGTTACATTGGCACATGCTTCAGTTGTAAAGATGTTGCATTCAAAATCAAATAATCTCTCAACGTGCCCACTTTAAAATCATTAGATATAATGGCATTGCTTTTAGGTTCAAAAATTCTTCTTGAGTGCAGGGCTGACCCTACGTCCTATTTTATAAAAAATCTCGTATTATATTCAACAATTTTTTGCAACATTTTCTAAAATAAAATTTTTCAAAATATTTTCAGTATTCATACGTAAACAACGTTTAAAGCAACCAACAATGTTCTACATCAGTTACAAACAAAATATAATAACTAAATGATGATATTATCTAAAATAATAAACAAAATAACAAAGCAAGTGCATAAGTAACGGACTAAACTTATTATCTAAATAATATAAATAATTGTATCAAAATTTTTAAATTCAAAGAAATATATAATTGTATCTAAGTATTTTTATGTTCATACATTATGTATTGTTAAGATAAATGTATTACTTCTAATTTATAGACATGTAAAGTGAGTTAATGAAACAAAATAATATCCGTATATAACCATTGATCTTGATGTTTGGAGGCCACACACACAACCACAAGCTCCAAATGAATTTGAACAGATATATTAATTTTAATGGATATACAATTTTTTTTTCCTAAAATTTTGGAGTTTTTATTTTGCCACCTCATAACAATACCATGTCATTCCAATACAATAAAAAACTTCCAATTTTATGCTCACGACCTGTAGGTATTGGGATGACATGGTATTGTTACGGGGTGGCAAAATAAAAACTCAAATTTTGAGATCCTTGAATATTGAGGGCCCTAGTGCCTGCCATGCATTTTTTTTTTTTTTAAAATATTGAGTGCTTAAGGGCAATCACAGTAGAGTCTTGAGAGAGTCTAGTGGAGAGTCTTAATATCATATTTTCTATCAGACTCTCTCAAGGCTTTGCTAATCATGAAAATCTGATGTAGAGACTTAAGTTGAGTTTGTAAAATAAGAAGCCAAAGTTGTGAACAGATGGGGCACGCGACCACTGATTGGTCGTGTGCCTCGCACCATCAATCGTGATTTTTTTTTTTTTAATTTTGATAGGTAGTTCTAATAGTGCTTGAGGAGACTTGGCCATGCCTAACCTTGAACCAAGTGAAGGGATCAATCTAATAGTTTTGCCTTTATAATTCAACAATTAAAAAATTGAAAAAATAAAAATAAAAAATTGTTCCTAGGAATATGGATCACTCATGCATAGAAGATTTATTTATTTGTGATGGGAGAGCGAGAGAAAATCATTGATCTTGTTTTAGAATAATAGAAATCCTCTTAATATGATTTTCTCTGTTTGTGAAGGTAGGTACAGATGGATGAGTTTGAGTCACTTAAACATGTAGTCACTGGTTCGATTCCTGACTCATGTAACATCCCGAATTTTAATTCCAAGAATAATTAGAATAATAATAAGATAAGGAAATGATAATTATGCTAAAGAAGATTTAAGGAGATGGAATTAGGATTCCTTTGAGTGCCATAAAGGAGTTGAGAAGCATTGGCATCAGATAGGAGATTTAAAGATGAACAAAAGAGCCTTAGGAACAGTGTTTTCGGTGTTATAAACACCCTATATTAGGAAATTAGAAATAAAAGATTTACAACTTTAAACACAAATTTCACCGTTGGATGTGAAGATAAGGGTTTTAGAAAACTTTCTTTCAAATTTGAGAAAGATCCAATGGTTAACGAAGGAGATATGACATTTTGAAATTCAAGGGATGAAAATCTGGCAAGGTAATCAATTACTTTTGAAGGTAATCGATTACCTCCTCTCTAGATGGAAAAAATAAAAGGAAATTCATAAGGTAATCGATTACTTTTGAGGGTAATTGATTACCAGCTCGTTAGAGTTGAAAAAAAAATAATGACTTGGAGGCCAATTAAGTAAAGCTTCTCCAAGAAGCCACTCATTAACAACCACTCTAGCCAAGCTTCTTGAGGAAGCCAATCACTCACCACCACATAATCCATTTCCATGCAAAATAAACAACAACAAACACACACTTACTCATTCATTCATTCATTTCCTCATTTCTTCCTCCTCCTTCATGAACTAAGAGGAACAAGAACACCATCCCCAACATCATCATCTCCATAACCATGGAGACATTTTCTTGCTCATGCTCCCTTACTCTCTTGAACAAGGGAAGAAGAGCTTCATTCCCTTATCTTCTTCATTAAGAGCCAAGAGCTCCATCACCATCTCTCAAACACTAACCAAATCTAAGAGCTTAAGAACAAGGTCATCACCTCTTCACCTACACCATCATCACGCCACCCTCACCATCCCTTTTCTTGAGCTTTCTCTCAACATAACTATGAAGGCTCAAGCTTTAAGAGGTCCAAGGGCAAGGAATAAGAAGCTAGGGCTTGGGGGTTGCAAGCTAAGTGTGGAGGATGCAAGGACAAAGAGAGAACGATTCAGGATTTGAGGTTCTACTTCTCTCTCATCAAGGTAAGAAGGTGGTATTACCTTGATTTAGGGCATGATTTCTAGGATGCTTATAGTGGTAGCTAAGATTAGAAGAGTATTTCACCAAAAAAAAAAGATTAGAAGAGTATATGTATATATATTAAGGAACCTTAAGGTAGATAATCTTGATATAAATGGAGTATTTTCAATAAAAGAGGAAAAACCTATTTTCAATACACTTATGAATATATGTGATTGTTGATGATGTTTGTGATGTTATATGATTTTTATGTAAATGATAATTGATGGATGTTGTGGTAGTGATATAAGTAATGACTTAGGGTTTGGAAATGAATATGACATAGTGTTAAGTTTATTTAATTGTATGAAGTGAATAGCGCAATGGAAAAGTTAAGTAAAGTTAGAAACTAATGGTGAGAAAATAAAGAGAGTAGAGCCATGAGGGCCCAATAAATTATAGCGCTAAATAATGATCCGGTTGGGTGACGCGACTCATTAGGTGCAAATGTCCTGTTAGGTGACAAAGGTCACAGTACGTGCAAAGGTCCTGTTAGGTGCAAAGGTCGTCCCATCAGGTGCAAACGTCCCATTAGGGGAAAAAGGTCCCGTTAGGTGTAGAATGTGTCACCACATTATGCGCAATTAAAAGAATAAGTAAAAAGATATGTAAGATAATGAAAGGTCCTAACGGGTATAAAACGTCCTAATGAGTGTGGAAAGGTCCTGATGGGTGATAAACGTCCTAACAAGTGAAAATGTCCTATTGAGTGAAAATTTCCTAACAGGTGTAAATGTCCTAATGAGGGGAAAACAAAGGAAGGTAAATATGTGTGAATCTGTGTGAATATGCTTGTGATTTCTTTGTGTTGCAACATTATGTCAGGAGTATAATAGGCTTAGTTTATTGCTATGACTTTTTAGAGGTTATTTCCTAGGTTCTGTGTAATGCTACCTTTCTTGCCCTTTTTATACAGGTACGAAGATGAAGCTTACACTACGCATGGCCAAGCAGGGGTGGAGTGTAAATGGTTAGTGGGGGAGTTATGTATGGATTATGAGGTTCTATCATTAACACATTAAATATGTATATTATTTTTGGAAATCAAACTAATCCAGGGCTTGTGTATATATATTTTGTAAGGGTGTGAATGTACATATGCACTAATGCACTATGCCTTGCTGGCTATTTGTTTAATGATATGGATTTATGTGAAAACAAGTTTTTACAGGAAAACAAATATTTTGGGAATGTCCCTAAAACAAAGTAAACTCCGTCCAATTTCACGGAGATTTTCATAAGTAACTAAGAGTTTTAAAAATAAATTTTTAAGTAACCAAATCTAATCGGGTAATTAATGTAGTAATTAAGGTAGGATGTTACAACTCATGTGAATGGAAAGTGCCTTGTCTCATGAGAAGCAGCAGCAACGTTGGCATGCCATCGGTGATGGGATTCTGGTGGGTCATGCCTAGGGAAAGCTTAAAGTGGCTCTACAGAGCCTTGGCTTGGTTGTTGCGATGGGTTAGGTTCATGGTGAGTGCGTTAAACATGATGGTAATGATTCGCAAGGATAGAGGAAGATGTGTTAGCTTGGTGGTTTGGATGGATCGGGTTCGTGGTGAGTGTGTTATACGGTGGCAATGGTTTGCAGGGTCAAATGAATTGAAGATGCGTTTTGTCGGGGCTTGATGATTGAACATGTTTGGAACGGAGCAAATGGTGAAGAACGAAGCAGAGTTGGCAAAGAGAAAGGGGGAGAAGAAGGTATGCCACGTGGGAGGTAGGTAGGTGGGTTTTCATCATGTTGACCGAAAGGATTAATGTAGTAAATGTTTGTAACTTAGAGAACGAAAATGGAAAAAAAAATGTTAAAGAACAAAATTAAATAACATAAATAATTTAGACGATCAAATGATTGGTTTTGACTAAAAAAAAAAGGTTAGTATGGTTTTTCTAAGTCTTGAAGGGAGAAAAAAAAATAAATTTACCAAATATTAGCAATGTTTGATTATTGCTTCTTCCATTATTTTTTTTATCTATCTCATTAAAAAACACATTATTTAAAAAAATGTAATGATTACTTGATTTTATATAAACTAATTATTTTATCTTTAGAGCATTTCCAACAACTTTCATTTTCCCGTTCATTGCCAGATAGGGAACGTTCATCCCTTTCTTTTTTGGTAGGCAAAAGAATTTATTAATAGAAGGAGTACAAGTTGTACCTTCAAACATACAAACAGTGTTTCAGTAGGACTCTTCTACTTCATACAAAGCAGGGGATAACAAAACCAATATGTGAACCTTTAGCTAAAGATTTTTGAATTACATTTAATCCAAGTCCAAGAATAAAGTTGAATTAACTCAAGGACTTTAACTTGGTTGAATTCCTCCCTGTTGAACAATAGGTTATTTCTTGCTCTCCATATAGACCACATTGTAGAGAACCAGACAACTTTCTAGGATTCTTGATTGAGCCTCAAAGTTCTTCCTAGACCGTTATGGTAATGAAAATGGTCTCTGCAGTTTGAAGGAAGAGAAACAGAAACTCCTATCTAGTTCTATAACGAACACCACAAGCTATAAGTGACTTGGCATGTAGTGAAAAGATGCTCTAAGCTTTCCTCATGACAATTTCATAGAACACAATTATTATTATTATTAGGTAAGATAATTCCTCTGTTCCGCAGAAAAGTTCTTGTTTGAATTCTGTTTAGCATCGCCTTCCATACGCAAGCCGTTACCTTTGAAGGGACAATTTTACTCCAAAAATCTTTGATAAAAGAGTCTTCCAATTGGTTGCTGTAATAATGAATGATCTTGTATGCTGATTTGACACTGTATTCTACTGAAGATTCATGACGCCAAATCCAGGAATCATTCTGGATGAAGAGACTCGATCTTTGTTACAAGTTGAGCATGTAGTTGCTTTTCCCACTCGAAGAGATCACGTCGCCAAGTGAAAGTCCAGTTCCATACTTCATTTTCCTAGTAACCCATTTGCTGGACAGATGCAAGCTTGTTTTCTGTTACTGATGCGAGCCTTGAGAAATCTGCAATAAGAGGGCTTTCCCCCAACCAAGCATCATACCAGGAAGAAGTAAAAGAGCCATCTCCTAAATTTATTTTTATTCCATTACCAAACCAACCGGAATTGTTTTCTCCTAGCAATATACTTCCTATATCTCTCCACCATGTAGAACCATTTTTGAAAGTGTTTCTATTTGTGAAAGGGTTTCCAACAATGTTGTATTTAGCAATTAGTATTTTACACCAAAAGCTTTCGGGTTTTGTTAAGAATCTCCAAGCCCACTTTCCTAAAAGAGCCTTGTTAAAACTAAAAAGATCTTTAATGCCTAGTCCTCCACAAGATTTAGGTCTGAATACTAAGTTCTAATTTACTATGGCCATTTTCCTATTTTCGCTATTCCTCCCCATAGAAAATTACGCTGAATTGATATAAGTTTTCTACCAACACAGACAGGTATTTTAAAGAAGGAGAGAAAGAACAAGGGTAAGGATGATAATACCGAGTTTATAAGGCATATTCGTCCACCATTTTTCCGTTTCCAAAGAGATAGCCTATCTTGCATTCTGCTGATAATCGGTAACCAAGTAGAGGAACTTCTTGGATTAGCACCAATTGGTATCCCAAGATAGCATATTGGAAGGCTGGTCATTTTGCTGTTTAGAATTTCAGCAAACAAAAGAGAGGAAGATAGAGGCATTTTAATCCCCACTAGGCTGCTTTTGTGGAAGTTGATTTTTAGTCCAGACATCAATTCAAAGCAGCGCAAAATAATTTTAATGCACATGATATTATTTGAGGTGGCTTCTCCAAGCAACAATGTATCATCAGCGAATTGCAAGTGTGAAATCTGAATCTTTGCATAACCCATCTTAAAGGGTTTGAATAATCTTTTATCCACAGCAATACACATGAGTTTGCTTAAACCCTCAACAACAATTAAGAAGAGGAAAGGGGCAAGTGGATCGCCTTGTCTTACTCCTCTTTTGATTTTGAATTCTTCTGTCGGGCTTCCATTCACTAAAACAGAGATTTTTGCCGATTCCAGACATACTTTAATTCATGCTCTCCATTTATGATGAAAACCCATTTTCTGCATGAGATAATCAAGGAATTCCCAGTTTATGGAATCAAATGCTTTCTCAAAATCAACTTTAAACAAGAAGGTGGGAATGCCTGGGAATGTTCATCCCATTTTTCACTACTGCACAAAAAATTTTGGTTTGTTCCTATTATTCCACTACCATGAACTAATTAGCAACGTTCATGTGATTAAAATAATTAAAAAAAATTGGAGGAGGAGAGAAGTGTGGTGAAGGATGTGAAATATTAGGGATATGAGATAGGTAGTAGGATCTATATATGAACGAAAAGTATGTTAATGAATGAAGTGAAAAAATGATTGTGGTTCATAGTGTATATAGAAAAGCGTGAAGAATAATAGAATAATGCATTTGGTCAATTTAAGAATATAATGAAATTTTTGTTCATTGGTAGAGATGCTCTAACATATTCATTTTGTTTATGTAATGATTACTTTTTATTAATTACTTATGTAAATTAAAACTCCATTAAACATGGGTAAAGATAAAAAATAATATATATTTCACTCTGGAACTTCTAAATGAGATAGATAAATAAAAATAAAAGCAATTATTAAAAAAGAAGAAACAACATATAACAATATGAAATAGAGGAGCAAGTTTAAAGGAAAGTGCTTTTTTTTCCTGAGAAGAAATACTTCATCTGTCTCTAAATATAAGTATTTGGACTAGCTTTTCATGAGAATTAAGGAAGTTGGTTCATATTGTTAATTGATAATATTTGCTTTACCTTTTCAAAGTACTTCTATAATTATTATTGGACTTGAAAAAAATATTAAATAAGAAGGAGTATTTATGTAAAAGAAGTAAATAGAAACTTATAAAAAGAGATAAGACCAAAGCATTAATTCATGCTTATGTTTAAAGTTAGGAGGAGTATATATGAATGCTCTGCTAAACTTTTTTTAACCCGTAAACGTTATTTGGGGAAGAAATCAGAATATGAAATTTTATTTCGTACTAATAAACATCGTTATAAAATCCTAAAACTAAAGGAATCCTCAAAACAAATATTCCCTTCATAAATAGTATAATTATCCAAACAACATCAGTATCTAAACTTTGTTAGGATCTTGGGGATGGAGGTGTTTTCTCAGTAAAACCAACATATTCCTTTCTAATACAAAAATCTTATTCAACTACGCAGCTAAGGTATGGAGAGTGAAGATACCATCCAAAGTCCAAAGTGCAAGCTTTTATCTGGCAAGTAATGTAGGTATGGAGAGTGAAGATACCATCCAAAGTGCAAGCTTTTATCTGGCAAGTAATGTGGGACAAACTCCCAACAAAGATAAATTTGGTAAAGAGAGGGGTTTTGGTAGATACTGATTGTGTTCTATGCAGAAATGAAGAGGAACCTTTCATTTGTTTTTTAATTGTACTGTTGCGGAGAAAATTTGGCTGGAAATTTGCAGGTGGTTACAAAATATCATATCTTAATGAAGGAGCTGTTGGTCAAATGTTTCTAAGCTTCAAGGATAGATGGAAAAGGAAGAAAGAAAGAATGAAAGGGGCAACTGTGTGGTGTGCAGTCATCTGGCAGATTTGGAAGAAACAAAATATTGTTTCAAGAAGAAGAACTGGATATAGTTGAATTGTTAGAGACAATAAAATTAAAGGCATGGGATTGGGTAAATGTACTGGGAGGATTTTCAACTTCATATGATGGATGGCGAATGTGTCCTATTTAAATTTGAGTTGCTACACTATTTTTCCCTTGCTTTGAGTTTTTTCCCTTTGGGTTTTGCTCTTTGCAAGGTTTTTAAGGAGGTAGGACTCTAAATAGGATGATTTAAATGGATGGTTGGGTAGAGGTGGTTGGGGGTCAACATTTGTATGATCTTGTGTAAACATCACTGTATTAACTTCACGAAAGTGTGAAGTACACTCTTGTATTTTTTTGGTGGGCATCTTTGAACACATGATAGGGTACTCTTTGACAAACCCTTCATATGGGGTCATTGGCTTGTACTTTGATGCTTGATTGCTCTTGATTAATATAATTTTTATTTTGCTGTTAAAAAAAAAACATCATTATCTAAACCAACGTGTTAATCCTAATTATTATAATTATTATGGAACTAGGACGCAGAAAGGAAGTTCATAATTCTTGGAGTTTCGCCCCTTTGTTCACAAAAAATAAAGGACCCAAGGAAGTTCATAATTTGAGTATCCAATCAAGCTCCTCTATAGATTCACTATGAAGTCTTTTTGAAGAACTGCTTGCTTGACCAAAATTCTCATTATCACACAAACTATAGGAATAATCAAAACTACACTAAACATCATTATAAAATCCCTCAAACTAATGGAATACTCAAAACTAATACAATAATGTTTCCCTTCATAAATAGTATACCTATCCCTAAACAACGTCAGTATATAAACCAACGTGTTGATTATAATTATTATGAAACTAAAGGACCCAGGAAGGAAGTTCATAGTTTGAGTGTCAAATCAAGCTCCTCTATAGATTCACTCTGAAGTCTTTTTGAAGAACTGCTTGCTTGACCAGGATTATCATTATCACATACACCAGATTGTAAGGATGATTTTGACCCTAGAAATTGTGGTCCTCCAAGCAAGTGCATGAAATCAAGCTCCTTTACTGTTCTAATATGAGGCCTCCTCCATGAATTTTTTGCTTCAACACAACTCTCATTATGTTTATGTTGTGAATGAGAATTCAAATTGGGATGTGAGTCATGTAGTGTAGAAGTCATGCTAAGAATTTTTCTTCTTTTGATCGCTTCTCTTTCTTCTTTGATCGCTGCTCTTTCTTCCTTGTGAGCATTCTGATGTCCACCTAAACCTTGTTTAACAGAGAACTTCTTATTACAATATTTACAAGAATAACTTCTTTCATCATCTGCCTTTATTCGTTGTGCCTCATTCGATGATGTTGATGTTGTAGGAATATTCATTCTCTTGTTTTCTTCTTTATCTTGACCGGAGTCGCATACAAACTTAATAGGATTCCCAATAAAAGAGTTGAACAATGTTGATGTTGTAGAAATATTCATTATCTTGTTTTCTGGAGGACAAGAGAGCAGCAATGTTGGTTGTGTGGATTAGTGCATGTATCTGATGACAAAGTATGTATAGGTATAAGTTTCTTCTGTTATTTTTATTTGGAATCTTTCTGATTTTTCAATTATTATTATTAGATCTTATCTTAAATTGATTTTCATGTAATTTTTAGTTCAAGTAACACTCAAATTTAAATTAATTTAATATATATATATATACATAAAATTTTATTTTTTATAAATATTTTAATTTGTGATATATATGCTTATAATAAACTTTTAGATTCGATAACGTTTAACTTTTTTTTATAAAGTATTGTAAAAATAATAAATTTTATCTATATAATAAGGTCAGATTATTAATTTTTTAATGGAAATCAGATTATATGTAAAATCACTTTACATGTATTACGATCTTCTATATATATTAGTATTCTTCACTTGCATCCAACCAATAATTGCTTATTATATATAAAATTCAATTCTTAAAAATCTAATATATATATTTTAATAATGTGCGTGTGTCTATATATATATATATATATATACACATAAAGAAAAATGCACTACGCAATATCATTAAATGTGCCTAATAAAAATGAGAGAAAAATATAATTCAAACAAAATAAATAAAAAAATATACTTCTAATATATTTTAGCGAGAAGTTATCAATATATATGAAATTTCAACTAAAAGCTTTTATTCAAAATATTTAACTAAAACTAATAAAAAATACACACACACACTCTCTCTCTCTCTCTCTCTATATATATATATATATATATATATATATATATATATATATATATACACTTCCTCCGACTCGAATTATAAACAAATCCAACCACTTTTACGCTTATTAGGAGGTTAGTTGATTGTATTTAATTTTCTCAAATTTATATAAAATAGAGGTATTTTAGGAAAGTAGTATTGGGAAAGAAACAAAAATTAATTAAGATTACAATTTTCTAGAGATGTTTTAGGAAAGTGACATTGTGAATGAAACAAAATTTAATAAAGTTAGTTAATTTTTCTTATATTTTAAATCAAGAGAAATATATTTTTTGTTGCTTATAATTTGAGCCGGAGGAATTATATATATATATATATTGGGAATTTCTAAGAAACCTTTATAAGTTGAAAGGTTTTGATACCTTCAACACATGCTCAAATGAAATAAGGACAAGTGTATTAATTTGCCATGTCATTTATTATTCTCAGTTAAAAATATTTAATTGCAAGTTAAACTTCTTTTCTTTTACCAAACCACCCCCTCCTATGTTAAATGTTTTCTCGCTTTGATCTTAATGGCTTCTCTTAAAGTTGAGAGTGTTTTGATTTTGACTATAGGAAATTTTTTTGACCTTGACTCGTCCTTAATTATTTTGAAAATTTTGGTTTTAGTCCTTGTTGTTAAGAAAAATCAGTTAACTACTTACGTGACTAACAGAACGTCACATCAACATACACATGTGCAAGTATGGAATGTCATGGCAGAATGACGTGGATGATCCGGGCCCGCAGGAGAAAAAGGCCATAACCCAATCCACAAACATATTTTGGTTGGGCCTTGGCCCTTTTGCTAATGCGGGTCCGGATCATTCACATCACCCGTTACATGCAATACTTTGCTAATGTGGTGTTTTGTTAACTACATTAGCAATTGACGAATTTTTCGTCACAGCAGGTGTAACATCCCAAATTTTAAACCTAAGTGCAAGTCAATTAATAATAGTTAGAGATAATTGAGATAATAATAATAAAACCATAAATATGTATTAAAATAAGTGTTCAAGCATTAGAAAAGATAAATAATAGTAATATTGGGTTAGGAAAAGAAAGGAGCATTAAATTGAAGTTAGAAACAGGCCAGAAAAATAGATAATTCGGTATTAAAACATAACGTAGGTTAGAAAATCAAAATAAAAGATTTAGGACTAAAAACAAAATTTCCACCGTTGGATATGAAAATAAGGATTTCAGGAAGCTTACATCCAAATTTGAGCAAGATCCAACGGGTAACGAAGAAGTTGTCTCGATTTGAAGCAGGAAGAAAATAGGAGGAAAATAGGAAAATGAATAAATAGGGTACTGGGCAAAATACTCGAGTTTTTTGGAAAAGACACGAGTGTTTGGAAAAGACTAGAGTGTTCTGGTTAATTGGAAAAGGACGCACTCAGGCACTACTCGAGTCTTTGTGAAAAGACTAGAGTGTTTTACAGTGAACTCTCAGGTATACTCGAGTCTTTTGGAACAGACTCGAGTATTTTTAAAGGAAACACTCAAGTCTTTAGGAAAACACTCGAGTGTTTTGTGCAGACAGTCTTAAAAACGTGTTTCAGCCAACAATCTCATTCATAACCCAACTTCACTCTCTCTCCTAGGTCACGAACAAGCTCCCATTCTCTCTCTAGATTTCACCTCAAATCACCATTCCAATCCACAAATAAGCATTGAGAATCAATCCCCAACACATTTAAACACTTAATCTCCCTTCAATCTCTCAAGTTCTTCCTCTCTCAATTCATGGGTATGAGTTAGGGCCAACACCCATTCTTGGTTCTCATCCCTCAAGCTCAAGGTAAGTGGAATACAAGTTCTATTCCTCCTTTCCTTCATAGATTTCGAATTCCCCTCCCCAATCTCTAACTAATTTTCCTTTCTTTGGTTTCTAGCTCATTCTTTCTCTCTCTCTCCCATAGCTTTGGAACTCTCTCTCTCTCTACAAGGGTGAGGTAAGGGAGTGGATATAGTGAGCATTGGTTTGTTCTAGGGAATAAGTTCAAATTAGTTCATAAGAGCTTGCTAGGATTTGTATGTTATTTTGGTGTTATTAAATTCGTAGGATTATGAAGGAATAGAGTAGTTTGATTTAATTAAAGAAATAAAAAGTAAACTTTGAGAATGCATAGAAATGGGTATGTGTTGATGCTAAATGTGCTTGATGATAAATGTTTGCCATGTAGGTGTATACTTGATGATGTGAGTTCTTGAATGCAACATGAAATTATGTGTATGCTTGGAAATCCTGTTTTTTTATGTTTATGATTTGATTTGATATCGTCAATGATTGAGTAGTTGGTGATAAATGACTTGAATTTAAATAAATGAAATTATAAAAATGATATAAGTTGCAACTATGATTGATCCTTGGGATACACCGACCCATTAGGTGCCCTGTTAGGTGACAAGTTACCCATTAGGCACAAGTTACCCAATCCAGGTGAAAGTTACCTATTAGGTCCCGTAAATGCCCCGTTAGGCGGGTGTATCCAATGGATCAATCATGCTGCACAATAATAAAAGTTTTGAAAATAGAAAATGTGAATGTGATGGTAAAAGAGTTGAGATGTTGTTTTTAGTCCTAATGGGTGTCAACCGTGGCCTAATAGGTGTCAAGTTACCTGGATTGGGTGAAAGTCCTAGTGGGTGTGAAATGCCCTAACAGGTGCGCTAATCCCTAATGGTAAAGAAAAGATAAAATGATTTAAAAGATGACAAGATGTGTGTATGTTGTCCTCTGACCGTGAGGAGACATACGATGTTATTTGGGTATGTTAGCCTCTGATTGTGAGGTGACATACGGTGTATGATTTCGAAAAAGGGTATAACTTATGGTTATGAGTTGAAAACGGATTATATGAGTAAGTGAAGGTAATGGACATGGAAGTAAAAAGATGAAAAGTGAAACAAAATGATAAGTAATGAGAAATATAAATGAAATCTGAAATGGATTGCCAAATTGTAAATGCATGATAATTGCCTGTGAATAAATTGTGCTATATGATCTAATTGGTAATTGTGTCTGACTTAGTGGGTAATTATGTCTAATGAGAAACTGCTTTCCTATTTCATGTGCAATGCTCACTCCCTTACTATCCTTTACAGGTATAGAGATTGAGATTGCACTATTACTGGCCGAGCAGGAGTGCACTCCACACCGTGGAGTGTAATTTAGTTTAGAGTGTATTATGGTCATTATATTATAATTAATCTATTTTGGATTTTTGAAATAATCTAATCACTGTAAGCCCGAGCTTGTTATATGTCGTTGTTAGGGCTTGTAAGGTTATTTATTATATTTAGAAGTTGAAATGTTTTTCTGGATTGTACTGGTTTGACAGGTGAAAATTCTAAATTTTTAGGAAATCCGATAAACAGAGGAAACTCTGTCGGATTTTCATTAAGATTTAAAACAAAATTTTCAAGTCCTAAGTAAAAATCAACTTAATTATTAGTAATTAAACTATATAATTGTGATGGTGTTACAGCAGGGGCTAAAACCAAATTGTCAAAACAATTAAGGATGAGTCAAGGCCAAAAAAAACTTTCAGGGATCAAAATCAAAAGGCTCCCAACTTTCAGGAACTAAAACCATAAATAAGCCGATCTTAATTGACCCTTTTATGCCTTCCTCCATTCTCTCTCTTCCTCTCTCTTTCAAGAAGAAACCTTTTATGCCTCAATTGCCGTCGAACCACAACGCCGTTGCCATGCTACCGCAACAACAACGCCTATCAACACCACGTCTCCGTCAATAAAACCGAGAAAGAAATGTGATGCTGATTGGAGGTTTTTTTTTTTTTTTGTTCACATACCATGGAAGGAGGAAGAGTAGATGAAATTTTATTATTATTATTATTATTATTATTATTATTATTATTATTTTCACAAAGTAACAAATAATATTAAAATTATGATTGCATTATTATTGATTCCTTATCTAGTGTTGCGACTTTGAACCCTTATTCTACATTTTTTAAGAAATAGTCTTTTTCACTTGAAAAAGCTACAAATTGGAAAAAAAATGTTGGAACAGAGAATAGAACAAGGCAACGACATACTTCCATAATGGTACAATAGCCACTAGTTTTGACAACCTGAATAAAATTGTTTTGCTTTATTTGTGTTATTCGTTTTTTTTTTTTTTGAAACTTGTGTTATTCGTTATTTTATGAAAAATAATAAAATAAAAACTGGGTTCTTTTCTGCAAGAAAACCTTGAAATCTACCAATGACGGCATCTTATGAAAAATAATAAAAATTGGGTTTCTTTTCGTATAGGTGGGTGCTCCGGTTAATTAGTTTGGATTAATCGTAAAATTGTTTTAATAATAAGGATTATAATAAAATAAAAAAAAATGTATGGTATTAAAAATAAACATGATGACATGACATCAATTCAACACAACTCATTTAATTATTAATCCATGTAAGCAAGGTATTAAAACCTTGTATTTTGTCCGCATAAGATAACTCAGTTGGTGGCTGCAGGGACACTTAGGATTTCCCCCTCCTCAGATCATGGGTTCTAGTCTCAGACCTCCCATGTAAACCAAAACCTTATTTTTACACGGTGCTGATGCAATGCCAATATTTATTATTGACTTGCAGTCTTGCACCCAAGCAATAACTGCACATATGTTAAATTCAATATTTTAAAAAATAATATATATTTTACTATATATCTATGTTAGTAAGTATATGTAGTAAGTAAAATGCGCTACGCAATATCATTTAATGTGATTAATAAAAATGAGGAAAAAATATTAATAAAAAATGGAGAAAAAACAAGTAGAATAAAAATATATGCTTCCAATATATTTTAACGAGAAATTATCAATAGGTGTGAAATTTCAATTATTTTTTTTTAAAAAAATATTACACTAAAACAATATCTCATTACATCACTTTTGCAATAAATGCTATCAATATTAAATAAATGTGTATGATCTAATCTATATAAAAGGATATTAGATTGAAAACATATTTGATTTCTGCAATTTTTTACCAGATTTCTTATATATATATATATATATAGAGAGAGAGATATTGTATTTTTTACTACATGTTTGCAATAAATGCTATCAATATTAAAAAAAAATTTGAAAGATTTAATCTATATAAAGGGATATTAGATTTAATAAAAAAAAACATATTTGATTTCTATAATTTTTTACGTGATTTCTACTATATACATATATAAACAAAAAAGATCATACTACAATTTTGCATTCAATATTATAAGTTAAATAAATAAAATAATATATTTCTCTTACTAATAAAATATCAAATGCTAAATGTTAAAAACGTTGGAAACCCAGCAAACGGCTTAACAATCTACTAGGGGGGGTGAATAGTAGTTGGAAGCAATAATACCAATTTTTAGCGATGTATTGAAATCGGTCCGATAATGCTAGTTGTTAAAATGAAAAAGCTGACTTTGGGCCGAGCAGTATCTGATAATCGGTTATCTAAACCGAGCACCGATTATCCGAGCTGCGTTACTTAAAAGATCAGGTTTGCAGCGGAAATTTGCTAGCACTATCCGAGCGTTAAGTACGAGTTAAAAAAAGCCAACCAAATGCTCAGAATATAAATGAAAGCAGTAAAGCAGTAAGGAAAATGAGACACCGAGATTTATCCTGATTCACCCACCAACACGGTGAGCTACGTCCAGTCCCCCTTAAAACCTTTAAGGAGCTTTTAATAAAGTCAAATAGATAGAGATTACACGGGATCAATTAAACCCACCAAGAGAGTACCAAACTTTTGGCTTCTACCTAAATGATACAGATGCCGAGCACACGTCGGACTTAACAGCCTCGAAACCTTCAAGACACCTTGAAACCTTCATGATTTTTACCAAAGAACCTCCTTGGATTTTTGCTCAGGAACCTCCTAAGACTTCAATCGCCAAGAACCTCTTGAACGAACTTGGAAACCTTCCAAGATTTTCACCATGCTTGAGAATACCTCAAGACTTGAAGAAATGATTTAGTGAAGAGATGGCTCCAACCTGAACTCAAATGTGTTTGAATCTGAAAGTTTGGTGACCAAATGAGTATTCGGTTATGTGTTTGAGAAAGAATTTTTGTATGAAGAGAACGATTTTGAGACTTAGTTTCTTGAATGTAACAGTGTTTCTCTTTTTCTCTTTTATGTGTTTTGCTTCATTGTGTAACAGAGAATGTGTTGAAAATTTTGCTCTTGTTTCTCTCTTTCTCTTTCTTGTTTTCTTCTACCTTTGGAGAAACTAAGACTCTCCTTTTATAGTGATGCAACCACGCATGGGTTAAGGAAAGAGAGGAAAAAATATCTTGAGACATGCCTTTGAAGGCTCAAATAGGTTTTGATGAAGACATTGCACAAGTGGACAAATCTTACAACAATTACAAGAAGAAGAAGATCTATCATTTATATTGTAACTATATTCATATGTTGTAATAATTAGACTTTTATTCTTTAATACATATGAGTGTGGGTGGTAGATTAGGATTAGGTGATCTCAATTTAATTAATTAGAATTAATATGTTTTTGATTGAGATTACTTTGATAGAGAGTGGCTCAATGATTTTATAAAAGGTAATGGGTGAAAATGTGAAATAAAAAGAAGAAAAGCTGTTTTAATCATTTTTAACAGTGGTTAGTCGATTAAACATCAGGTTAATCGATTAACACGTATTAACTTTGAAATATAATATTCTTTAAACAGTGGTTAATCGATTATCAATCATGTTAATCGATTAAGGGCTGTTATATCAGAATGTAACTTTACTTTAAAAGCTTTTCTTATGCTATTTGAAAAAGGTTACGAATCTTAATACTTTCAAGAGAAAATTTCACATTCTTACACATGATCTTTGAGCCAATATTACTTCACTTTTAATTCTCTCTATCATCATTCAAATTCTTCTTCTTCAAGATCTCAATTTCAATCACATATTGTTCTTTATTGATTTCAATTGAGATTTGTTAGATTGTGCTTTATTCGTTCGTTGAATCATTAGTGACTTGAAGGTTGCATTCAAGTATTCAACAAAGAAGTTTTTCAATTCGAAGATTGAAAAGGATTGGGTGTGGAATCACCTATTGCTTTGAAGGTGTCAAAGCAAGCGAGAGGTTGAAGAGGATCTTCAACAAAGAGGAGCTTAGGATTAAAAGAGTTATTTGGGGTAGACTTTCAAGAACTTGGTACCTTCTTGAAAAAGGGTTAGGATTGTGTGTGTGAGGAATCTTAACCTTGTTGTAATAACTCTTGCTGTTTTCCTAGTTGAAGCAAATCTCCCAAATCAGAAAGGGAGGACTGGATGTAGCTCTCAGTGGTAGAGAGTGAACCAGGATAAAATCTTTTGTGTGTTCTTTCTATTGCTTTTTACGTTTCTTAAATACGCGAATCACGTGAGTGAATTTAGTTCTAGGTTAATTCTTGGGGATTTCAATTTCAATCATTATATTGCTTCTGATTTAATTGTTCCTCATTAATTCTAGACTTTAATTTGTATTTATGAATTTCCTAGTGTTTCTTGAAATCGATTGAAAACAAATTTTCTGAAATCATTCAGTGATTAATCGATTAAGCATCAGATTAATCGATTAACCATTTATCACTTGTCAGACATTAATCGATTAAACTACAGGTTAATCGATTAAGGCTAGTTAATTTTCACTAAAATTGACATTTTTCTGAACTATTTTTAATAGTATTCGAAAGTTTGGTATCGTTGCTTACAAATTCTATTCACTCCCCTCTAGAAGATTGTTTTAACCGCTTGTTGGTTTCCAACAAGTGGTATCAGAGCTCGGTCGAATAAACCGAGCATAAACGCTTTTTCGAAAAAGATCCTATTGGAAATCATGGGCTTGAACAATAATCCTTTCGGAGGGGAAAGAGCTTCAATAAACCGTCCTCCACTATTTAATGGTGAAGGATATGCTTATTGGAAGGTCCGTATGAAAATTTTTATTTTAGCAATCGATGTTGAAATTTGGAATACTATAGAAAATGGTCCTCACATTCCCTCTAGTGTAGTAGATGGTGTAGCTCAATTAACTCCTAAAGATAAGTGGAGTGATGATGATAAAAAGAAAATTCAATCCGATTTTAAAGCTCAAAACATCATCACTTCGGCATTATCTTATGATGAGTTTTTTAAAGTTTCTCAATGTAATAGTGAAAAGGAAATGTGGGACGCTCTTCAAGTGACTCACGAAGGTACTAGTGACGTTAGGCGTTCTAGGTTGAATGCCTTAATGCATGAGTATGAACTTTTTCGTATGCTTCCAAATGAAACTATTAATGACATGCAAAAACGTTTTACTCATATCATTAACCATTTACTTGCTCTTGGCAAAACCTTTCTTAATGGTGAAGTTACTAACAAAGTGTTGAGATGTTTGGATAGGCGTTAGCAACCAAAAGTGACCGCCATTGCAGAATCAAAGGATTTGGATGTTATGGACCTTGCAACACTTTTTGGCAAATTACAAGAGCACGAAATGGAACTTGGTCGTCTAACAATGCATGAAGAATCAGATAAGAAGAAGAAGAGTATAGCATTGAAAGCTTCTTCAAAAATTGTAAATACTCAAGATGATTCTTCTCATGAAGAAGACTCTGATTCTGAACTTGATGATGAATCACTAGCACTCGTGGTGAAGAAATTCAGAAAGTTTTTCAAACAAAAAGGAAATTCCAAGAGATTCAATTCAAAGGAAACAAAGGAGATATCACAAAGATCAAAAACTCCTAGGGACAAAATTATTTGTCATGTATGTGGGAAGGCCGGGCACATCAAATACCATTGTCCTCAAAAGTCGAAGAAAACCGAAGGTGATAAGAAGAAACCCAACAATCACAAGGCAAAGAAGGCCTATATAGTATGGGATGAACCGGATGATGAAACCAATTCAACCACTTCGGATGATGATGAATCGGCAAATTTGTGTCTTATGGCTAAGGACAATGAAGAGGCTTCCGCAAGCGATGTGTCTCTTGAGCAATCTAGCTCAAAAGAGGTAAATTCTAACCATGACTCTGATTTAGATTCCGATGGTGATTCATGCTCTTCTCCCTCATATGATGCATTATATAATGCTTATGTTGATATGCATAGTGAACTTAAGAAATTAGCTAAAATCGACATAGAAGCAAAGAAAGCCATTTTGAAGCATCAAGAAAAGATTATTGAAATGCAAACACAAATTGATGAGTTAGTGCTTCAAAATGAAACATTAGATCTTATCTATGCAAATGCATCATGTGATTGTTGTATTACTTCTAGTGTTATTTCCGATTGTGAAAAGTGCAAGGTTTATGAAAATGAATTAAATGATTTGAAAGGAAAACTTGCTACTTTCACAAAAGGAAAAAGGGATTTGAATGATTTACTCTCTAGACAAAGAGATAATGCAAATAGAACCGGTTTGGGATACACCACAACAAAGAAGAGGACCTATAGAAAAGTTGGAAATTTTTCAAAGGTTAATTTTTCTAGAAAACCAACTTGTTTCTATTGTGGAATTTTTGGTCATACTTCAAATTTTTGTAATATTAAGAAATATGGTGTACCTAAAAAGGACTTCATTTGGATTGTTAAGGGAGAGAATCCAGAAATTAACTCACAAGGACCGAAAACCATTTGGGTACCTAAATCTGTCAAATAATTTCTTTTTGTAGGTGTGCCTCCGAACGAGAGAAGACCGTTGGTATTTGGACAACGGGTGTTCGAGGCACATGACGGGAGACAAAAGGCACTTCATTGAGTTGTCTTCAAGGGATAAGGGTCATGTCACTTACGGCGATAACAACCGTGGCAAAATTCTTGGAGTAGGTAAAATTGGTAATGCTTCAAATGTTATTATTGAAAATGTTTTATATGTTGAATGTGTTTAACATAATCTTTTAAGAATTAGCCAATTGTGTGAGATTGGAAACAGTGTCGTTTTTACCTCTAATCGTTGCATTATTAAGAGTGATATTGACCAATCTATCAAGTTTATGGGTAATCGGTGTAATAACACATATTTGATTGACTTGAATGACATCACCTCCCTCTTTTCAAAATGTTTAATCAATAAAGATAGTGATGTATGGCTTTGGCATCGTAAAATTGCTCATGTGCATGTAAATCAATTGAATAAGCTTCTATATAAAGATTTGGTAGTTGGTCTTCCAAAACTCAATTTTAAAATTGAAGGTGTATGCAATTCTTGTAAGAAATGTAAACAAACTAAAACTACTTTTCCACCTAAAAAGGTGATTTCAACTACAAGGATTTTAGAACTTATTCATATGGATTTATTTGGACCCTCTCAAACTATGAGTTTTGGAGGCAACTATTATGGTCTTGTTATTGTAGATGATTATTCTCGTTTTACATGGACTTTCTTTTTATCTTCAAAATATCAAACTTATAATCGTTTTAAAACCTTTGCCAAGCTGATTCAAAATAAAGTCAATCAAAATATTGTGTCTATTAGAACCGATCATGGTGGTGAGTTTGAAAATAAACATTTTGATAAATTTTGTGAGAAATTTGGAGTGGAACATCAATTTTCAGCTCCTAGGACTCCACAACAAAATGAAGTTGTTGAGAGGAAAAATCGTGTTTTAGAAGAGTTAGCAAGAACTATGTTAAGTGATAGTAAAGTCCCTAAATATTTTTGGGCTGATGCGGTTAACACCGCTTGTCATGTTTTGAACAAAGTTTTGATTCGACCTTCTCTTAAGAAAACCCCCTATGAACTTTTTAAAGGTCGGAAACCTAATATATCCTGTAACATCCTTAATTTTATACTTTAAAATATATTAATTTTTATAGTATTTAATATAAAAATGCTTGAGGTTTTATAAAATTTTTGACGGAGTTTACTCTAAAATATGGACTTTCCCCAAGTTAATCATTTACCTGTCAGTCCAGAACAGTTTATAAAAATTATAAAACTATAATTACATTATAAGTGGTTGTGATTTACTTGAAACAATTTAGAAAAAGGATATTTGTATATCCTTCACATCCTTTAATATTTTTAATCGAAGTAAATACTTTTATAAAGTCCTTTTTACAAAAAAAAAGTATCTTTAAAAGGGAAATAAATAATTCAAAATTATATACAACTTTAATTAATAAAACATTTTACAACACAATATCCTAGAATGGTTGCAATGAATATAACGTGACCCAGAAGGTCACCAAAGCGATATACTCTCCTTAAGTGAGAGTATACCTTCTCGGTGCGTGAGCCATGAATGTCTTTCTCCGGTGGTACCTAAAATGGTCAACTTAAGGGATGAGTAATTTGAGAAATAATCAAGGAAAACACTTAAACAACAGTAATAAAGCATAACTAGACATACCCACACACATATACCCATATTCCTATATTCAATTTAACCCTAGTATTTATATATCTTAACACTTAATTGCTCCTTTACACTATGAATACACCTTTCATTTACCCCAATAACAATATATATAACAATGCTTTTATGCTCAATCATATGAGTATGAAATGCACTTTATACTATTATGGTTTAACTCCTGAATCCAATGTAACACTTTTCACTTTACTTTATACACTTTATACACTTTAACACTTTCATTGGATTCAGTGAATTAAACCTATTATATAACAATGAATTCACTCCTCCATTTCCAATAACAATAACACTTTTAACACTTTTTACAATAACAACACAACCTCCTCACATACCCACCCTCCACTCTGGGGAAAAACCGACTAGGAGTAAGTATTTCTCAACCTATAGTTGGGTGCTTCACCTCCACTTAGGAAGGTCCCTCTCTCACCCGCTTGCACAACACTTCACCTCCACTTAGGAAGGTCCCTCATGCGATTTGGATTGATTTTCCCAAATCGGGCTGTAGCAGAAATCACCCTCACTGGCCAAAACGAGCCAAAGTGATGGAATTACCCCGGTTTGCGTGGAACCAACCCCCAACACGGGAAGCGATCCCGTATCCTTTGCAGGATCAAAGTTCCCCAAGATAATCCCATAATTCACTCTTGCCCTCATCAATCGTAAACGACGTGTGTTTTTCCCCGTACACCTAAGGTCCACTTTACTCCATAATGCACGTGTTTCTAATTCATTTTATGTGGTTTTCATTAGTTGAACCTTTAATAATTATATCCAATTGTTTGGGTTTCTAACTTAGAACTTTCGGCCATAATATATATATATATATATATATATATATAGAGAGAGAGAGAGAGAGAGAGACAATCACACTCAATCAACGACCATAAGGATCACAACCATGTCATTCATTTAATTAGTTTCCTAACAATTTTAGCAACTTATTTCTAGCAATAACTTAAGTTCATAACATATATGTACCCACATTCAACATATAGAACACACCAATTATACCAAGATCAATAATCATAATCATATTATTCATTTAATCATTTATTTTGGTATCAATTCAATAATCAATTTCTAAGCACCCTAAGTTCATAACATGCAATTTATATTCAATCATAACATTTTCAACATACAAATCAAACATACACATAGAAAATACACCTAATTATAACCCTATTACTATTATTAAATCCTTTCCCTAATTAGAACCAAAGTACTCCTCCTTACCTCTTCAAGAGAAGAGGAGATCATGACAACTTGAGGGAGCATCAACACCCTCTACACTCCAAGCTTCCTAGACTCCTTAATGCTTGCCCTTAATCACTTCCTAAGCTCCCTTGGTTGATTGCACAACTCCATAAAGTGGATTGGAGGAGTTAGGGTTTGAGTTGGGAATTGGGGATTTGGTGAGAAAGAGAAGAATGTGAGATTTGAGAGAGGGAAACTCATGGGGGATTGATGGGTGAGTGATTTGTGGTGTTAATTTCATTTGATTTGGTGTGGGTTTGAGGGAAATCATAAAACCCTAGGAGAGAAGGAGGAGAATTCGTGTGGAGAAGAGAGAGGAAACAAAGAGAAAATGCCCAATTTTCACATGTTTTCAGACTGATATAACAGGGGTTAATCGATTAACCCGAGTGGTTAATCGATTAACACTTGTTAATATAACATGGTTAATAGATTAATGCTTCCATTAATCGATTAATGCCATAAGGTGGATAAAAACTTAATCGATTAACCTATACTCTACTCGATTAAGGGCTGAAGGTTGCCATAAACTTAATCGATTAACTCACAGGTTAATCGATTAACCTGTTCAGCCCATTTAATCCCTTGTACTTCGAATCGCTCTAACTTCTTCGTTAACCGTCGGATCTTGATCAAATTTTGAGGCAAGCTTCCAAAGACACTTGTATTCACATCCAACGGTGGAATTTGGGTTTGGAACTATGGAAAATTAAATTCCTAATTTCCTAAGATCCTATACTCTTTAACTTATAATTACACTTCTAAAACTCACTTCTAAACTAATTCTTCTTCATCAAACCTACTCTTACTAATTCCTACATTCTAAACACATTCTAAACAAGATCAAAAACTTGGAAACAACACTACTCTTATCGAAATTCTATTAATTAAAACACCTAATAATTTGGGAAAATCGGGGATGTTACATATCCTATTTTCATGCTTTTGGATGTAAATGTTTTATTTTGAATAATGGAAAACAACATTTGGGTAAATTTGATCCAAAAGCGGATGATGGAATATTTTTAGGCTATTCAAATCATAGCAAAGTTTTTAGAGTTTTTAATAAAAGCACTTTGACTATTGAAGAATCTATCAATGTGGTTTTTGAAGAATCTCAGGAAGGAGAGAAGGGTATTTCTCATGTTTATGATGTAGATATTCTTGAAGATGCTCATAGAGATTGCAATGAGAAAGAGAAGGAAATTGAGAAGTCGAATGTTGAAGAAGAAAATCAATTAAGAGGAAATGAAATAGCTCAACCAGAGGAAAATGACTTACCTACTGCTTGGAAGACAAATCGCAATCATCCTCTAACAAATGTGTTAGGTGATATAGCTAAGGGAGTGGTAACCTGAAGCTCTCTTCAAAATATTTGTCATTTCGTAGCTTTTGTTTCTCAATTAGAACCTAAGAATATTCATGAGGCAATTCAAGACGATCATTGGGTAATGGCCATGCAAGAAGAATTGAATTAATTTGAAAGAAATAAAGTTTGGGAGCTTGTGCCAAAACCTGATGATCGTCCTGTGATTGGAACTAGATGGATCTATAGGAATAAGCTTGACGAATCGGGTTTGATTGTTAGAAACAAAGCTAGGTTGGTAGCTAAGGGATATAGTCAAGAAGAGGGTATTGATTATGATGAAACCTATGCCCCCGTTGCTATACTAGAAGCAATTAGGATTTTGCTTGCTTATGCATCTATTATGAATTTTAGATTGTATCAAATGGATGTTAAGAGTGCATTTCTTAACGGTTATATTCAAGAAGAAGTGTACGTTTCACAACCTCCCGGATTTGAAGATTTTGAAAATCCGGATTATGTGTTCAAGTTGAAAAAGGCTTTATATGGTCTTAAACAAGCTCCTAGAGCTTGGTATGATTGTTTAAGCAATTTTCTCCTTGAAAAAGGTTTTAAAAGAGGTGCAGTGGATAATACACTTTTTATTGAAAAATCGGGTAAGGACATACTCTTGGTACAAATATATGTTGATGATATAATTTTTGGTGCAACTAATGAGAATTTGTGTAAGAAATTTTCAGATATTATGCAAAGCGATTTTGAGATGTCAATGATGGGGGAGCTTACCTTCTTTCTCGGCTTACAAATCAAGCAACTAGACAATGGAATTTATATTCATCAAGGAAAATATTGTAGAGAGTTACTAAAAAGGTTTGGAATGAAGTCTTGCAAAGAAGCTTCAACACCCATGAGTGTCACATGCTACATGGACAAAGATGAAAAAGGAAAATCCGTTGAGGTAACTAAATATCGTGGTATGATAGGTAGCTTATTATACTTAGCTGCTTCTCGTCCCGATATTATGTTTAGTGTGTGCATGTGTGCTAGATATCAATCCAATCCTAAAGAGTCTCATTTAACTGCTCTTAAGAGAATTATGAAATACTTGAAAGGAATTATAAATACCGGTTTATGGTATCCTAGAGATGCCCTTTTGAACTTAATTGGTTATTCGGATTCGGATTTTGCTGGTTGTAAAGTTGAAATAAAAAGTACAAGTGGAACATGCCATTTAATTGGAAGCTCTCTTGTATCATGGTTTTCTAAGAAACAAAATTGTGTAGCCTTATCAACCGTTGAAGCCGAATATATTGCGGCCGGGAGTTGTTGTGCTCAAATCCTATGGATGAAGCAACAACTTTCGGATTTTGGTCTTCATTTATCTAAAATTCCTATTAAGTGTGATAACACATCCGCAATAAATTTAACGAAAAATCCAGTATTGCACTCAAGAACAAAATATATTGAGATTAGGCATCATTTTTTAAGGGACCATGTCCAAAAAGGTGATTGTGTCATTGAATTTGTGCAAACTTCAAATCAACTAGCTAATATTTTTACTAAACCTTTACCTAGGGACACTTTCTATTTTATTAGAAGGGAACTAGGTATTCTTGATGAATCTACCATTAGCCAGTTGTGTGTGAAATATTTTTTTTAGTCAATCACTTTTAAAGCCTATTTCATTATGTGTTGTTTGTGTTTTTTTTATATAAGCATAAATCCTTTCATAATTCTCTAAATATGTTGTTATTTGTGTTTTCCTTGTTGTGTTGCTTATTTATGTGTTGTATGCTAGCTGCTATGTGCTTCAATATGTGTTTATGGATCAATTTAATCCATTTTGTTAAGTTAATTTAGCAGAATCTGAGTTTTTCAAAGCCAATAATTGGTTAACATTACAAGTTAATCGATTAAATTTATAACCTTTCTCAGATCTTACTCGATTAACGTGCAACATAATCGATTAAATTAATCCCCTCTGTCAGGCGTTAATCGATTAAAGCTCAGCCTTAATCGATTAAGCACTGTCAGTTTTGAAAAATAAAAAGCTTATCTTTTCATCTTCTCACGAACACATGCATCTTCTCACTGTTTCTCTACACAAAAATCACGCTTTTTTCTCTCAAGATTCTCAAGTTCTTTCATCAACATCACCACAATACTTCTTCTATAAGTGTTTCTTCTTCTTTATTTCACTCTATTTCTCTAACTTTTTATTTGTATTCAAAAACCCCTTTTCATAAACCCTAAGGGCACAAATGGCCTCATCTTCCTCTGCTCATCCTGGAAAAAGAATCAAGAGGCGTGCCAACATGGATAGGGACTCTGAATACTTTGCTTCTGACAAAAGGCATGAAAGAGAAGCCGAATTTCGTGACCATTCTTTTGGAATAGTGCGTTGGATGAATTTCGCGTGGCTTCGTTCACAGAGGTTTGAATGTATTTCTCTCTTACAAGAACAAGGGCTTCAAAAATTTTTAGAGTTCAATATGCATTATTATCCTAGGTTAGTATGTCAATTCTATGCTAATCTGTACAACGATGAGGGTCGATATAAGACTATGATAAATGGTACTTTGTGTGTTATTAAACCTTCACATCTGAATATACTATTTGGACTGTGTACTACTGGGACTTTTATTGATGATGAAAATGATGTTAGTCTAGATGACTGTAATCCTGCCTTTGTGTTCCAACAATCATTAAGACCAGGCAAGGAATGGAATAGTGGAACTAAAAGGGCTGGGTTAATGACTGTAGATAATAGGATTATACTCTATGCTCTTTCCTACTGTTTGGTACCTAAGTCTTCTCAGAATTATGCACAAGCTGAAGAAGATGAGTTACGATTATTTTATGGTATCAAGGAACATATTCAAATTAACTGGGCAAGGGTAATTTTGGATAGAATGTTATTGGCTGCTTCATCTAGTGGGTCTTCCTTTTTACCATATCCTATGCATGTAACCAAGTTACTACATCATTATGGAGTTCCCATTAGAGCTAGTGAGCCAGTGACAATGGTGGATGAATCTTCTCACTGTGCGAATGCTGTACTTTTAAAATCTCAACAAATGCAAGAATTTCCCACTTCTAACCACTGGATGTGGAAAGAGGATGTTAGAGCAATTCAAGCTCAAGAGCGTGCCGAGGCTGAAATCGCGTGCCAAATGGAACAAGATGCAGCTGCACAAAATGAAAATGCAAACCAAGAAGGCATCAACATTGAGGATTTTGTGGATTTCACAAATTTTGGAGATAATGAGCAAGCCAATCCTCCTCCTCCTCAAGCCGATTCAAGTTTCGATTTTTGGGCGTTGCATGATAGTCTTTCTGCTCAAATTGATCAAAGGTTTGACTTTCTTCAAGCTAGGCAGCAGGAGATGGCCGATTGACAACAACAAGGCTTTGAAGAGATGGCAAATAGGCAAAAGGCTATGGAGGATAGGTTTTTTGATGCTCTTGGGAGATTTTTCCCCCCACCATCCTCATCCTAGATTGTTTCTACATGTTTTACTTTCTATCCATGCACATGTTTATGTTTATGATTTGTTTCAGACTTGGTATCTAGTTTTGTAGTTTGGTGATGTACTTTGCTACTATTTGGTACTTTGATCATATGTTTTTTTTTATTTGTGCTGGATATGGATTTTGGCAAGTTTAGTGGTTATTCTCATTTTTTTTGGCAAGCTTTTATTTGTTATATTTTTGCTAATGCCAAAAGGGGGAGAAGGTTTTTATAATTGTTTTGTAGGTTTGTCAAGATTTGTTACCTTCCTAAGTGTGCATACATTTAGGGGGAGTAGGCAAACAAAAGGAATTTTCTAGTGCAAGATTTGTCATCATCAAAAAGGGGGAGATTGAAGGCTCAAATAGGTTTTGATGAAGACATTGCACAAGTGGACAAATCTTACAACAATTACAAGAAGAAGAAGATCTACCATTTGTATTGTAACTATATTCATATGTTGTAATAATTATTCTTTTATTCTTTAATACATATGAGTGTGGGTGGTAGATTAGGATTCGGTGATCTCAATTTAATTAATTAGAATTAATATGTTTTTGATTGAGATTACTTTGATAGAGAGTGGCTCAATGATTTTATAAAAGGTAATGGGTGAAAATGAGAAATAAAAAGAAGAAAAGTTGTTTTAACCATTTTTAACAGTGGTTAATCGATTAAACCTCAGGTTAATCGATTAACACGTATTAACTTTGAAATAGATTATTCTTTAAATAGTGGTTAATCGATTATCAATCATGTTAATCGATTAAGGGCTGTTATATCAGAAAGTAACTTTACTTTAAAAGCTTTTCTTATGCTATATGAAAAAGGTTACGAACCTTAATACTTTCAAGAGAAAATTTCACATTCTTACACGTGATCTTTGAGCCAATATTATTTCACTTTTAATTCTCTCTATCATCATTCAAATTCTTCTTCTTCAAGATCTCAATTTCAATCACATATTGTTCTTTATTGATTTCAATTGAGATTTGTTAGATTGTGCTTTATTCGTTCGTTGAATCATTAGTGACTCGAAGGTTGCATTCAAGTATTCAACAAATAAGTTTTACAATTCGAAGATTGAAAAGGATTAGGTGTGGAATAACCTATTGCTTTGAAGGTGTCAAAGCAAGCGAGAGGTTGAAGAGGATCTTCAACAAAGAGGAGCTTAGGATTACAAGAGTTATTTGGGGTAGACTTTTAAGAACTTGGTACCTTCTTGAAAAAGGGTTAGGATTGTGTGTGTGAGGAATCTTAACCTTGTTGTAATAACTCTTTCTGTTTTCCTAGTTGAAGCAAATCTCCCACTGGATGTAGCTCTCAGTGGTAGAGAGTGAACCAGGATAAAATCTTTTGTGTGTTCTTTCTATTGCTTTTTACGTTTCATAATTATGCGAATCTCGTGAGCGAATTTAATTCTAGGTTAATTCTTGGGGATTTCAATTTCAATCATTATATTGCTTCTGATTTAATTGTTCCTCATTAATTCTAGACTTTAATTTGTATTTCTGAATTTCGTAGTGTTTCTTGAAATCGATTGAAATTTTTTTTCTGAAATCAATCAGTTATTAATCGATTAAGCATCAGATTAATCGATTAACCATTTATCACTTGTCAGGCATTAATCGATTAAATTACAGGTTAATCAATTAAGGCTAGTTAATTTTCACTAAAATTGACATTTTTCTGAACTATTTTTAATAGTATTCAAAAGTTTGGTATCGTTGCTTACAACTTCTATTCACCCCCCTCTAGAAGATTGTTTTAGCCGCTTGTTGGTTTCCAACAGCCTTGATACTCCCAACGGATATATCCGACATGTTCTGCCATTTTTCTGCAATGTTCTGATTTGTCTGTGCTTTTTCGGAAAAAGGTACAAGCCGCTGCAATTTCCAGCAACGATCCAAAATTGTCGCTTTCCAATTTTGAAATTTGAACCTTGATGACAGTTGGGTGATATATGTGTGACTTGTATGTTAAGTGTGGAATTTATATTATATGGACCTAGGATTTTATGTTAGTTAAGGAATTGTTATAAGTGGATGATTCAATTAAGGAATAAATTCTTAGTAGGATGGATAAGTGTTATTGTTAATGAAATTAATATTGTTATAGTTGAACGTTAAATATTGAAAGGATGATATTGTTACTTGAATGCTAATCATTGGAATGGTTGAATGTTATTGGTCAGTTAAGGATAGTATATATATAAATAGTTATTATTGTATTGTTATGGCCGAATACTCTAAGTTAGAGAACCCAACAAAATTGGTATAATTGTAAAAAGGGTTTGATTATTATAATAAACACCTTAAAACGAACTAGAAACACGTGCATTTTGGAGTAAGGTGGACCTTAGGAAATTGGGAAAAATAATCGATTTCCAGGTTCTATGAACTGAAGAACCCTCCTACAGGGAGAATGTGAAGGTTCATAGAACTAGTGGGCGTGAGTATATAGTGATTTGATTGTGTTTATGAAACAATCACGGGAGTTACTATAAGGGACTTTGATCATCCCAGCAGAAACTGGTACGAAGGACGCGATACGAGAAGTACTAGTTGAATTGGTGATTGGTTCGGTGCACACTATAGTAATTCTATCGGTCACTTCCCTACTTCGTGGCTACGGAGGGTGGTTCCTCCCCTGTACGATGGACACGATACGAGAAGTACGGTGGGGCTTACATTGTATGAAGAACCCTCCTACAGGGAGAATGTGAAGTACAATGTAGGCAAAGGTAGAGGGACATTTACTCCTAGTCTATCTTTCTCAAAGTGTGGAGGGGATGTGAGGCAAAAGGGTTATAAAGTGTACATTGTACGAAGAACCCTCCTTCGGGGAGAATGTGAAGTACAATGATTGTTATAAAGTGGACAATTGTTAAAGGGCAAAGTGAAAAGTGTTAAAGTGTTATAAAGTGGAAAGGAAAAGGAAATTGAAGTGTTATGGCATTATGATTATTGTTTATGCATTATTGTTAATAGTGGATAAATGTGATGAAAAGTATGTAAATGTAAAGTGTCCAATGTTAAAAGGGAGAAGTGAAGAGGAATTGTATTATATTAAATGTATAGTATTATTGTTTCTAACTGTTTGAAGCATGCACTTTTATTATGTTTTATTATTGCCATTTAAGTGTTTCCCTTGATTTATATTCAAATTACTCACCCTTACTGTGGACATCTTAGGTACCCATCGGAGGAAGACATTCATCGCTTCGACACCGAGATAGTGTACTCTCGCTGAAAAAGAGTACATTATTGAATGTGACCTTCTTGGTCTCATTCTTATTGAATTGCAATCATTCTAGGATTCTGTAATGTAGAATATTTTCATTAATTAAAGTTGTATTTAAATTTGAACCGCTTATTTTGAGTAAGTTACTTTTAAGTTGAGAAAAATATTGTTTAAAGCATTTGAAAGAAATGTATTAATGGATTGTGAAGGATATAAAGATATCCTCTTCTAAATGAATTTGAATGTATGGCACAACCACTAAAAGCGTGATTATAGGTTTTGTTTATGTATAAGAAAACTGTTCTGGACTTGACAGGTACAAATTTTACTTGGGGAAAGTGCATATTTCAAACAAAACTCCGTCAAAATTTTTATAAACCCCAAGTCTTTAACATCAAAACATAAATCTTAAATGATACTCCCTCCGGCTTGAATTATAAGCAATTCTAACTACTTTTACGCTTATTAAGGAGGTTAGTTGATTGTATTTAATTTTCTCAAATTTATAAAAAATAGAGGTATTTTTGGAAAGTAGTATTGGGAATGAAACAAAAATTAATTAAGATTACAATTTTCTAGAGATGTTTTAGGAAAGTGGTATTGGGAATGAAACAAAATTTAATAAAGTTAGTTAGTTTTGCTTATATTTTAAACCAAGAATAGTATGTTTTTTGTTGCTTATAATTCGAGCCGGAGGGAGTATATTTTAAGAACTAAAAAGTAGGATGTTACACCACCCTCATGGAGCGATTACATGAACCATCTGAAACACAAAAAGAAGAACCTGTCACTCCAGGAGCTAAGTCACATGAAAACTGAGATGGCTAATCGTCTGAAAGATAAGAATTTTTGTTTCTTCAATTTATGTTAAGGCTAACTTGGTTGAATCTTCTGCTTATATTGTTGAATCCGTTAATTTGTAACATGGTAAGTTAGGACATGTGAATTTTGGTTCAATCAAAAGGTTGAAAAATATGCATCTTATAAATGCATCTAATGAAAATGAATGTTCTAAATGTACTATTTGTGTTGAAGCAAAATTTGCAAAGAAACCTTTTAATCATGTCACATCCAGAAGCACTAAATTGCTTGAATTGATACATTCTGACTTGGCTAATTTTAAAAACACAGTGAGTAAAGGTGGCAAACAATATTATATAACTTTTGTTGATGACTTTTTCAGATATACTGAAATATATTTGTTAAAGTCAAAAGATGAGGCTACTCAAATGTTTTTAAAATATAAAGCTGAAGTAGAAAATCAATTGGATAAAAAGATTAAAAGACTTAGGTATGATAGAGGTGGTGAATATAGTACAAATTTCCTTAGATAATTTTGTGATGAAAATGGTATCATACATGAAACCACTGCTCCTTATACACATCAACAAAATGGCATAGTTGAACGAAAAATAGGACACTAAAAGAAATGAT
Organism: Crotalaria pallida; assembly: GCA_037953625.1. Taxonomy (NCBI): domain Eukaryota; kingdom Viridiplantae; phylum Streptophyta; class Magnoliopsida; order Fabales; family Fabaceae; genus Crotalaria; species Crotalaria pallida. The sequence goes on from CM075654.1 coordinate 24,008,111, forward strand.
AAATGTTATATGATTGTAGTCTAATATATGATGTTTTCCAATGGATTTTATACCCTTTTAACTTAGATTTGTTTGATTTCCCTGGAAAATTAGTAGTTTGAGGTTGTTTTTAGGTTTAGTGTCAATACCATTACTCTGGATATTTCTATGTGATTTCAGGTGATTAAATGAGAAGTTGTGGTGATTAAAAGAGAAAAGAAGAGAAGAAAATCAAAGAAGAATCATGGAGATAGAAGAAAAAGGAAATTTTCAGTCTCAAGCATGCCTAAGCGTGAGGTCCATGCGCCCAGGCGTGAGAAATTCAATGGGTAAATAAAAAAAATAGAAAAATTTTATCAGTGGTATGCACAAGCGTGAGTGACGTGCGCCCAAGCGCACGTGTAATAGGCGCCCAAGCGCAAGTAGCTCCGGTCCAAGGCGCACGACAAGATCAGAAAAAGATAAAAGATTGAATTTTCAGACTTTTTGTAATTTAGGCTTATCTCTTTCCCTTTTATTTATAGAATTTAGATACGAATTTAGGATAAAAAAATCTAGGAAGGGAGGAGATCCAGAAATTTGGAAAACACAAGAGAAGAATTAACAACACCGAAGAGAAGACATTCTCGGAGGGATTGCTCTTAGGGTAACTTCTAATCCATGATTATGGAGTTCTCTTTTCTATCTTCTTTTTCTATGTTTTCTCTCAATATGGATCATTAGTTTTCTCATAGGAATGTGGTGGATGAGTATGGATATTGCTTAATTCCTTTGTTTTGTGAATGAAATTATAATTTTAGTCAATTGTTTGATTGTTTTTTTATTGTTATGCATAAATTTGACAACTTTATGTTTTTGGATTGAATGCAACAAAGTGACAACTTGAGTATTGAATTGACTATGCAATCAAACTTTATAACTCCGCAAGAAGAGAGTAGACATACCTTTGACACTTATATAACATTAGGATTCCAGCAGTTTTTATCAAAAGTAAGGTTATATTGCTAGAAGTTTGCTAAGACATTAGGAGCTTTTCGCGATTATAAGAAATGTGGATTTGTCGAGACATCGAGCCTTCACTACCATATCGGAAACGTTGTTGACTAAAATTGAATGAATTTCATAAAATGTAGTGCTATTATCCTGATCTTTGAAACTATGTTCTTAGCCTTTTCTCCGCATTTAAAACACTTTTTAATTTAATCTTGCTATTTTATTTTTAATCATGTTTTCTCAAATCAACTTAAAATCAATCTTAATTTCATTACGTAATTATTAATTAGGTAAGAATTATTAAAATACAAATCCTCATGGGAACGATCTTTACTTACTCTTTATTACTTGTGTGACCTGGTGCACTCGCTAGTAACAAAATCACAAACACTATGTTATTAAGTTTTGGTATGCCTGATAACATGTGGGGTGAAGCTGTTTTGTCTACATGTTATATTGTGAACAAAGTTCCTCATAAGAAACTGGATAAAACTCCTTATGAATTGTGGAAAGGTTTTGCACCTAACTTAAAATATTTAAAGGTTTGGGGTTGTTTGGCTGAAGTTGCATATCCATAATTTAGAAAATCTAACATTGGGTCTAAGACCTTTGATTGTGCATTTATTGGCTATGCTCAAAACAGTGCTGCATACAGATTCATGTGTTTGAATGATAATTCTATTTGTGAATCTAGAGATGTTGAATTCTTTAAACATGTGTTTCCTCATAATAAAACTATAATTGAAAATTTTACTCCTTCAAGGACTGATTTGATAAATGAATCTACCTCTAGTGAACATGTGAATGAACCTAGAAGGGAAGAGAACTGAGAATAGCTTTGGGTCTGATTAACTGCTTTTGTTGTTGGAAAATCTGATAAAATCATTGAACACTTTGTTTTTGTATTTTTGATTATGATGATCCTAAATCCTATAAAGAGGCTTTAACCTCTATCGATTCTAGTTTTTGGAAAGAAGCAATTAAAAGTGGATTAGACTCTATTAAGATGAAGCACACTTGATATTTGGTTGATTTGCCTATAGTTAGTAAACCGATTAAGTGTGAATGGATCTTTAAAAAGAAAATTAGACCAGATGAGTCTATAGAAAAATTCAAGGCTAGACTAGTGGTAGTGGGATACACTTAAAAGAAAGACATTGATTATTTTGATACTTATTCTCCTGTGACTAAAATTGCTACCATTAGATCTTTGATTGCTCTTTCAGCTATTCGAGGTTTTAATAATTCATCAGATGGATGTAAAGACGGCTTTCCTCAATGGAGACCTGGAGGAAGAAATTTTCATGGAGCAACCTGTGACATTCCGTATTTTCCCGATTAATATAAATGAGTTTTCATTAAAGAAGAATTTTGAGATATTGTTTTACAAATGGTTTTCGATGGGTATTTTATTCGATTACGTAATCAAATGTTGATTTTATGGAATTTTGGTAAACAAAGATTTTTAACGGAATTCAAGCAAATGATTTTATTGAGTTTGGAGTAATTTTATTATTTGTGATTTCATTCAAGAAATGAATCTCTTTGTGCATTTTTATAGATTTAACCTAATTGATTTGAAATTTGATTTAAAAGAATTTTGATTCATGATGGGTTTTTATGCTTTGAAATTTAATCTACTTGTGTTATGACTTCATGTGTTTGTTTTTCTAAGGTTTTCAATGAATTGTATTACTTGAGGTTTTAATTAAGACTTTATTTTCTCAAATCGATTCATATGGTCTTATGGTTTTAAGATGGAAGACTATTTTTATTAAGTTCCAAAGAAATCAAAGTCCAAATCGCCTTGATCTAGAATAATTTCTCAAAACCCTAATTGGTATCCTAATCCTTGATTAAACCCTAATCGAGTTCTTAATCCTTGATTAAGCACTTTAATCACTCTCTTAAAACCCTAAACCCTTAAGGTTAGTGAGCTAACCTAGAATTAGCTTTCCATAAACCTATGTTAGAAAAGATTAAGTTTTTGATTAGTACCTTAATCCTTGATTAAGCCCTAATCACTAAGGATTAGTGGACTAAACCTAGATTAATTAACCTAATCCTACCCTAATCATGATTAGAACCCTAATTAGTGCCTTAAACCTAATTAGCTAATCTAATCTACCCTAAACACCCTATGGCCGAATGCTCACAAGCATAGCCTAGCCACTAAGCTTATTTGCATGGTTACCAAGTGGCGTGCCTTTTAGTCAACACCATGACATCACCTTCATGACCTAAGCATGACCTAGAAAAGGAAAAAGTGAAGAAATAAGGAAGGAAAGAGGAAGGAGGCCGTGAGGGACTAGAGAGCAAGACTTGGTCTCCAAGTTTTGTGACTTAGTCCCCAAGCATTTGCAAAGAAGCCACCCATGCAAGCCGTTGATGGCAAATAAGAGAAAGTGAGAAAGATAAAAGAAGGGGCCAAACCGTGTGGAGAGAGAGAGTTCATTTTCATTCTACATTCTTCCATCTTCATCCTTTCTCTCAAACAACACCAACACCCACACACACCAACCCTAAAACCGCGAGGGAGTGAGTGAATTCTCCTCCATTCTTTCATCAACACACACTTTCTTCCATTTCTTTTCCCAAATCAAACACAACACTAAGAAGAAATCAAACTCTTAGTGACAAGAGAGAGAGAGAGAGTAGCCGAAATGTGAGGAAGGAAGAACCAAACATTGAACACCTCATAACCTAAGAAAGATCAAGCTAAGATAGTGAAAAGGGAAGGAGAAAGACCATGGACTAAGAAGAGGAGTGGTGAACTGTGAGGAGAGAGGAGAGAAACCAAGGAATTTGACTTGATTTTTGAAAGTTTATGATTAAGTAAGAAATTTGTTTCATGACCTAAAAGTTTTAAACCCTTTTCTTTGATCCTTTTTCATTTTCATGCTTTCCTTCTAAAAGACTTTGATTTTGTTGATGCATAATTGCTTTTGTGTTAGATCTAAAGGTTTTACTACCATGCATGTTGATTTTTAAACTTGATCTTGAAGTTTTGTTAATAAAATGTTTTCCTCCATGACCTTAAAGTTTTCCTCTTTGATTTCTTAAAAGTGTTTTGAAAAAGAGTTTGATTTGAAGTTTTCATGAATGACTTTCCAAAGATCTAGTGTTTTTAACTTCATGCATGTCAAGATCTATGCTTGAACTATGATGTGTTGATGCTTGAGTTTTTAATGTGAAGATCTTTGAAAATGATTGACTTTTCTTGATGATTTTCCTTTATGTTGGCCACGGTTTGATGTTGTTGTGAGTGAAAGTTTGATTTTCTTTTGTTTGATCTCTTGCATGTCATGATCTTGAAATTTAGTGATGATTTGAATGAATGGGAATTATGTGATGTTGTGACCTTGATGTGCTAGCCACGGTTTTACATGCTTGACTAGGAAGATTAAGATTTTCTTAAGTTTGATTGATGATTATATGATTTCCATGAACTTTGTGTTGATCTTAAGTGTTTGATGTGAAATAAAAATTGTTTAGAAGTGTGAAGATGCTCACGGTTTCATATAGGAAGTGTATGTTAGGATTATATTTTTACTTGCTTGATGAATTATGTGAAATTGTTATTGGATTTGAAGTTGTTTTTAGAAGTCTTGAATCCTTGAAAATGTTTTTGAGAAAACCTAGTCAAGGTCACGGTTTGGACCTTAGACTTTAAGTTAAATTTTCTTAGATGTATGTATGTTGATGCCATGAAACTACATGTTGATTTGTAAAGTTATTCTTTGAGAAAATAAGTTTTGAGCAACTAATGAAGCATACGGTTTTGGCATAAGATAAGTGTAATGAGATGAAGTTTTGCTAAGATATAATTGATTAAGTGTGAATTAAATGGAAATTTGTCTAAGTCTTGGTATGAGGCATGATTCGGTTTGTATGTGTTCATGAGTTTGATTTCTTTATTTGATTAAGATATATGCATGTTCAACTTGACAATTCGTGGTTATGTAATGTTTGAAATGAATGAACAAGTTTATTTGATAAGGTTTTGTGCTGAAGTTTTGATATGTGTGTTTTTAGCCTTGATAAATAATATTTGTGCATGTTCAATGATTCTGAAATTTTGTCACTAATCTAAGTATGATAAAATGAGTTTCTCTGAATTTTTGAAAGATTTTTGGAATCGATTTCCTATTTCTATGAGAACCAATTTTGTGAAGACGATTTTGAGAAAACAAGTTTTTCAGTTTAAAGATGGATAGAATTTTCAAACTTGTGTTACTCTAAATTGCTTGAAATTTTTATGGTATCTCCTTAAACATGTCTTGTGACTCTCTGTAAAATTTGAGGTGATTTGGAGTTGGTTTGATATTTTTACCAATTGAAAAACAGTGAACCGTTTGGTTCAGATTTTCTAGACCTAGTGACGAATTTAATTGAAAAAGTGTGACTTGCACAACTCCAAATAATCTGGAATTTTTATGGGATGATCTTGATTGTGTAATGAAGCTTTATACCAATTTTCATGCAATTCGGAGTTGAAACACTATTTTTAATAATGGCATTTTGGCCACAGGCCAGCAACAGTTCTATTTTGCTTTTCATACGAAATCTGATTTGAAACCTAGCTTAAGATTGTTCAAATGACTTGGAAATTTTTATATGATGAACTTTAACATATGTTTGTGTGTTCTGGAAATTTTGGGAACTAAAAAAATTGATTTGGTATAGTTTTAGATTTTATTATCTTTTGAGCTTTTCCGTAATCGAACAAAAGGCTTTATTTAAATGTTTTCGACAAATATAAATTTTGTACTTTATTTTGTGTCTTGTCTGGACTTGTATGATCGTCATAATGTCTTGAAATAATTGAATGAGTGAGTGTTTGATGATATGTTTAGGCCATGCATGAATTAGTTTGCAAAGTAGTTGTTTACGGTGTTTCGGTCTAGGTTATTAGTTTGAAATTATGATTTGAAAATGTGCTATGTGCTATATGCCAAATGGTTTGTTTTAGGTGATTTATTTTAATTGAACTTCTTTGTTTAAAGTGTCTTGGAATTATTTATTTGATAAAAGAAGTGAAGGAAAATGAATTATTTAATAAGTTACGATGTTGATTAGAATTTGGTTATTTGAAAAAGTATTGGGCCTATTGGTTTCTGCCTCATTTTGTTGCATAATGTTATACTTGGAAATAAATTGTTTTGAGTATTTGAGTTTGAAAAATTGTTGATCAAAGTGTTTGTTTAATTGTTTTCAAGATGCTTAATTTGTTTATGGATTTAAATTGGTTTCGAACAACGGAAAGTGAACTTGGGACTTAGCATATGATGCTGCCCAGAATTTTTCTAACTTGTATTTCATATTTAAAAATGTTTTCAAAGTTCTTTGAATTTGAGTTTTTATGAGTATTTAATATAAGATAAAGTTGGATTTCAAAAATGACATTCTTCGATGTTTTCGGGATCGAGCGAGCTGCTGTCCAAGACGGACCAGCAACCAATCCATTTATTTAAAATGATTTCATTGATTTCTTATAATGATTTCAAAGTATTTAAAGTATAGTGAAAGTTGGGTTTTGGTTTTGAGAAAATCTCGACGATTTACGATTTTCCGACAAGAAGTGAAAAGAGTTTTTCGAAAAACACGTTTTGGATTTTAAGTATGACGATCATTTAGATAGACTAGTAACGTTAGTGTCTCCTATCTAGTATAAGGTGCGTATGAGTCAAGAACCTGGAGCAGCTGACAGTTGAGAGGACCCGCAGCGATTTCGGACGAGGTATTTGCTGGAGTTGAGGTGAGAGAGAAGCTTCCCCAAGACACCGTGGTATTTAGGCGATCTATTAGGACACTCCGTACTCTCTCAAAGTCGGAGTAAAGGTCTATCGTAGTTAGTAGTATACCCGATAAATTGTGTGATTGCTTGTATCGAGGTATACGAAGACTCAGACCTTTACCATTACATGGTATTGATTGACTGATATGCTTGTGTATGTCGAGATATAATGTTGCTTATATTATCATTGCATGTGCATATTGCATCATCCCGCGTTATAGAATAAGAATAGAAAAGATGTAGAAAATTATAAGAAATCCCCCAAAGACTAGAGCGAAACTTCAAGGGGTGGAACGCGTGACGGAACCGGATGACGCTGATGCGCCGAGTACGTGGTACGAGCTGATGCTGTGACGACGACGATGTCGAAAGTGTATCTGAATGGCGGTTAGCCACATGTGAAAGTGTATCTCAATGGCGGTTAGCCACATGTGAAAGTGTATCTGAATGGCGGTTAGCCACATGTGAAAGTGTATCTGAATGGCGGTTAGCCACATGTTGAAAGTGTATCTGAATGGCGGTTAGCCACATGTTGAAAGTGTATCTGAATGGCGGTTAGCCACATGTTGAAAGTGTATCTGAATGGCGGTTAGCCACATGTTGAAAGTGTATCTGAATGGCGGTTAGCCACATGTTGAAAGTGTATCTATATGATTGTGGCCGCGTGTTGAGAATGATTCAGGATGGGTCGGAGCCCATCAAATATAGTAGTCGAGTCCCACAAGAAGTAACCCGCATATGGTTGGTGCTATATGACGGAGGCGACTTAGGATGGGTCGACATTAGGATAATCGAATATAACCTTTACGACTTAAAAGCCTTACCCGAAGTAGTGGAGAGGAAGACACGGTGTTTACCTGCGTGGTAATCACTTGTTGATTAGGATAGGGGAAGGCAATGACGGTGACTCGTCAAGAAGCCTAAGAGGAGTCTGTCTAGGCGGGGAAAAGCTACAGTGACCTGGGTTGACCATCCGGGTAGGGTGAGTAGTCTGGTGTTGTAAGACCCTACATTTTAAACAAATTAATTAATTAATAATGTGTTGCATAGAATAGTGAATTTTCTGAAATTAGGTCATTTTACTCGAGTATGTTAGGGGAAACTCGAGTAAAATCATCAGCTGTTTGAAAATTTGAATTTTTAATCAAAAGACTCGAGTAAGGCATGAAGGACTCGAGTGTTCTTGAAATTCTGAGAAAAACACTCGAGTATTAAGAAAAAGACTCGAGTAAATCGAGCAGACAGGTTAAGTGTATAAGTCGGTTTTTTAATTAATTTCGCACCAAAACGCGGTTTCTCGAAGTGACAAGCATAGAGCTGCACCTTACTTCGATTTGAAGTATTCTTGGGCTATAAATTAGTGCTGGTTGAAGCACTCAACACCTCTAACGCTCCAAAACCCGAATTTGACAAGAAAATCCTCTGTTTTACAGAGCTCACTTTGATTCCTTCGTTCTCTCTCAATCCTCATCCAATCCCCTTGAAACCTAAACACAAACAGAAGTTCTGATTCCATTCTTGAATTAGAACTCGAAATCACTTCAAATAGCCTTCTGAAGATCACGTTCTAGACCTTCAAAGTTTGAGGTTCAAAACTGAGAAAACAGAGTAACATTCAGCCTCAAGTATTCATCTTCATTGAAATCGTTTGGTAAATTCATGGATTCTTTTCGTGTCAAACTTGTTCTGATTGAAGTTGGTATATCCTAGTTTGTTAAACTAACTTGTTTCGTTCTTTTTCATGCCAAATCCGTGGTGAAAATTGTGGCCAAAGTCAGCCTGTGCAACCTTTTTCACAAAGCCCAGAATTTGGATTTTTGATCCAACCGATTTCTTTGTCGTTTGATCTGTTGTTTAGCTTCTTTGAGGTAAGGGAGGAGTTACCTAAATACTAGAATGAGTAATTTCAAGCTAGAAATGTAGGAACCATACATGGTTCATCAAGGGATGAAGTTGGAATTGGAAATATGACATGGAGGTCATAAACCCAAGATTTTATAAACCAAACAAGTCTAAATGGACCTAGTAAAGCCTACAGGATCAATTTTCGAAGTTAAAAACAAAGGGAAATGAAATTCACATGTTGAAATGGTTATGTGCTAAGTTTATGTTGATTCTGTGATTTACTATTTTTGGTGTTGTTTCAGTATTGATTACATGTTCTAACATGTTTATTTGATGAGTTAGAGTTACTGTTTTGCATAGGAATGGAAAGATGAGGCTCAAAACTCGAATTGGAATTGTAAAGTGCAGAAACTGGTGCTGTTGCAGCAAAAACACTCGAGTAATTGAAGAAAGACTCGAGTATTCTGGAAAAGTGGAAGAGCACTCGAGTATTTCTTAAGGACTCGAGTAATTTTACATGAACACTCGAGTATACGAAGAACTACTCGAGTAATTCAATGAAATTTTCAGAAAAACCTTTATAATTCATAAAAGATCAACTCGTCTAATCTCCTATATTATTAAATCTTAATTATTTCTCTTAATGTCTAAAAAGCCTAATCCCATTGGTTGATTTTTATCCTGGATGAGTCCTACTGGAATTTTATTCAGTGGTTGACAATTCGGACATGATGTCCCAATGGAGGTGCGTACACCCATTTGGTTGATTTTATTCCCACGTCCCAGTGGAAGTTTTTACCCACTTGGTTGATATTTTGGGAGTCCTAGATGGGGTCGTTGCACAAATTAATGACAACGTAATTAAATTCCTATTGTATAAAACCATCACAAAGTGGCTGGGCCGCTGATGGAATTTTTGGAAAGCACAAGCACCAGTTAATGCAAAAATGAAAAGATGGTTTATAAGCAAGAAGGATTATGAATTTTGGGTCTCTATATTGGAGGCATGATATTCAAAGATATGAATTAAAAGAGAAAAAGACAATGAACAATTATGTGACATTGACATGCATGGAGATGCTCCGATTTTGATTGTGGAATCTGGTATAGGTAGAAGTATTCCGCAACCCTGAGATAGCTGTGATGCCATAGCACGAAGATGCTGTGATGATTTGAATTCCGTAACATGAAAATGTTATGATGGCCATATTCCCAATTAAATCGTGACGCCTGGGTTGTGAATACGCTCCGGTTTGATGAAATATAGGATTGAGAATATCCCGAGCCTGAGATACTCGGATGCCAAACCGCGTAGCATGAGTGAGGAGTAGGCATGCATCACGACGCTAATTGAGATATTATAAAAGACAGCTTGAGCATATACATATGCATTTATTATTGCTATTTGAGAACTTGTGCTTGTTATTTCTAGCCACTGTTATGCTCATTTGTTATTGTATTTAGCTATGACTCACTCCTAATCCCTTGTTGTGTAAGACCCTACATTTTAAACAAATTAATTAATTAATAATGTGTTGCATAGAATAGTGAATTTTCTGAAATTAGGTCATTTTACTCGAGTATGTTAGGGGAAACTCGAGTAAAATCATCAGCTGTTTGAAAATTTGAATTTTTAATCAAAAGACTCGAGTAAGGCATGAAGGACTCGAGTGTTCTTGAAATTCTGAGAAAAACACTCGAGTATTAAGAAAAAGACTCGAGTAAATCGAGTAGACAGGTTAAGTGTATAAGTCGGTTTTTTAATTAATTTCGCACCAAAACGCGGTTTCTCGAAGTGACAAGCATAGAGCTGCACCTTACTTCGATTTGAAGTATTCTTGGGCTATAAATTAGTGCTGGTTGAAGCATTCAACACCTCTAATGCTCCAAAACCCGAATTTGACAAGAAAATCCTCTGTTTTACAGAGCTCACTTTGATTCCTTCGTTCTCTCTCAATCCTCACCCAATCCCCTTGAAACCTAAACACAAAAAGAAGTTCCGATTCCATTCTTGAATTAGAACTCGAAATCACTTCAAATAGCCTTCTGAAGATCAAGTTCTAGGCCTTCAAAGTTGGAGGTTCAAAACTGAGAAAACAGAGTAACATTCAGTCTCAAGTACTCATCTTCATTGAAATCGTTTGGTAAATTCATGGATTCTTTTCGTGTCAAACTTGTTTCTGATTAAAGTTAGTATATCCTAGTTTCTGAAACTAACTTGTTTCGTTCTTTTTCATGCCAAATCCGTGGTGAAATCTGTGGCCAAAGTCAGCCTGTTCAACTCTTTTTCACCAAGTCCAGAATTTGGATTTTTGATCCAACCGATTTCTCTGTCGTTTTACTTGTTGATTAGCTTCTCTAAGGTAAGGGAGGAGTTATCTAAATACTAGAATGAGTTATTTCAAGCTGGAAATGTAGGAACCTCATATGGTTCATCAAGGGGTGAAGTTTGAATTGGGAATATGACATAGAGGTCATAAACCCAAGTTTTTATAAACCAAACATGTCTAAATGGACCTAATGATGCTCACTGGATCAATTTTCGAAGTTAAAAACAAAAGGAAATGAAAATCATATGTTGAAATGGTTATTTGCTAAGTTTATGTTGATTCTGTGATTTATTGCATTTGATGTTGTTTCAATATTGATTACATGTTCTAACATGTTTATTTTATGTATCTAAGTTACTGTTTTGCATAAAAATGGAAAGGAAAGGCTCTGAACTCGAATTGGCATTATAAAGTGCAGAAACTGGTGCTGCTGCTGCTAAAACACTCGAGTAATTGAAGAAAGACTCGAGTATTCTGGAAAATGGGAAGAACACTCGAGTATTTCTTGAAGGACTCGAGTAATTTTACATGAACACTCGAGTAGGTGAAGAACTACTCGAGTAATTTAAATAATTTTCAGAAAATCTTTACTTCTTTATGAAGTAATGAAAGATTAACTCGTCTAAACTCCTATATGCTTAAATTTTAATTTCTGCTCTTAATATCTATAAATTTAATCCCATTGGTTGATTTTATCCTGGATGAGTCCTACTGGAATTACATTCAGTGGTTGACATATTCAGACAGGATGTCCCAATGGAGGTGCGTACACCCATTTGGTTGATTTTGTTCCCATGTCCCAGTGGAAGTTTTTACCCACTTGGTTGATATTTTGGGAGTCCTAAATGGGGTCGTTTCACTAATTAAATAATATAATTAACTCCTATTGTATAAAACCATCACAAAGTGGTTGGGCCGCTGATGGAATTTTTGAAAAGCACGAGCATCGGTTAATGCCAAGTTAAAAGATGGTTTATAAGCAAGAAGGATTATGAACTTTGGGTCTCTATATTGGAGACATGATATTCAAGGATGTGATTTAAAAGAAATAAAGAAAATGTACAGTTATGTGACATTGACATGCATGGAGATGCTCCGATTTTGATTGTGGAATTTGGTATAGGTAGACGTATTCCGCAGCCCTGAGATAGCTGTGATGCCATAGCACGAAGATGCTGTGATGATTTGGATTCCGTAACATGAAAATGTTATGATGGCCAAATTCCCAATCAAATCGTGACGCCTGGGTTGTGAATACGCTCCGGTTTGATGAACCATAGGATTATGAATATCCCGAGCCTGAGATACTCGGATGCCGAACCGCGTAGCATGAATGAGGAGTAGGCATGCATCACGAAACTAAATGAAATATTATAAAAGACAGTTTGAGCATATACATATGCATTTATTATTGCTATTTGAGAACTTGTGCTTGTTATTTCTAGCCACTGTTATGCTCATTTGTTATTGTGTTTAGCTATGACTCACTCCTAATCCCTTGTTGTAGGTCATGGCCAGGAATATGTTTTGCGTGGAGATGAGGCCGCTCCCTAATGGGGAGTGGAACTTCGAGGATCATCGGGCCATCTATGAGGGGGACGTGGAAGTTATTTTTCGTCACCCGAACCCATGGTCCCGAATGCGTCCGCGTAGGACGAGAATCCCAATGATGTACATTATGCACATTCCGCCCAATTTTGTGTTTCGGCATGGAACACCACCACCACCGCCAAGACGTTTTCCGAGACGCACCCTCCCACCAAGTCCATCACCCTCTGAGGAAAGAATTATTTTGGAGGTTCCTGCTCCCTCTCGTCCTTCCACTAGAGCCCGATCTCGGACTCCGGTATATGTGCCATCTGAACCGGCACATGAAGAGGAGGAGGAGGAGGAGGATCCGATAGAGGATGAGGATCCGGTGGAGGATGCCGATCCGGTGGCTGATGATGATTTCATGGACAACTCAACCGGTAGTCAGTGGGGAACTGATGATTGAGTTGAGTTGGGATGTTGGAATGTGGATAGTGCTACTCATCAGGTTTCTCTTATCTATTTTATATTTTGAGTTTCGAACCAGTTGCTCTAGGTTATTATAAATTTTGTTGTAAGATATGTAATATAATGTAATGACCTAGAGTACTTAAGTTAAACCTAGTGTTGATGGTTTTGATGTAATGGAAATGTACTTTCCTTTTTATGAAATATAATATGAATAGTTTCTTTCATGATAATTGATTTTATAATTTCCGCAAAGACTCGATAATGGATGATGACTGACTTTTAGTTTCAAAAAAAAAAGGTCGTATTTTCTAAATACGAATATTAAATTATGGAATAAAAGTTGGGTCGTCACATTTAGTGGTATAAGAGCAATGGTTCAACTCTCGGCCTTGGAGTGTGGCCTTACACACTAACCATTGCATACTCTAGAATCATGTTTGCATTTGTGAGAAATAGAATAACAGAATCTAATTAAGTTTTCCCCTTTGGATTCTGTAGGATAGATGGCTAGACGTAATAACGCTAACATTGCTGAGGCTTTGACACGTATGGCTGCGGTTCTAGAAAACTTGCAGCAAACCCGTTCTCCCAGCAATGGAACCCCGGCTGAATTTCAAGGACTAGATTCGTTCCGTAGGTGTAAACCCCCTGGCTTCTCGGGAGGTCGCTGCCCTGAGCAAGCTCAATTCTGGTTAGCCGAGATGAATAAGATTTTCCGGACGCTGACTCTCACGGAAGCTCAGAAGGTCACGTTCGCGGCCTACATGCTAAATGGGGAAGCTGCAACTTGGTGGGAGCAGACCCGCCAGTTTTTGGAGTATGATCATCGCGAACTTTCTTGGGAAATCTTCACGGAGAAATTCTTGGAGAGGTACTTTCCGGATGACGTCCGAATTCAAAAGGAGATGGAATTCTTGGACTTGAAGCAAGGTAGCATGACTGTCGACCAGTATGCTGAAAAGTTTGAAGAGCTGATGAAGTATTCCCCGTACTTCCAATACCATCCTGACGAGTACTCGAAGTGTACCCAGTTTGAGAATGGGCTGAGATCGGATATCAAGCTAGCTGTAAGCGTACAAAGGCTTCGTCATTATCCAACTCTGATCAGTGCATGGCGTATTTTTGAGAAGAACAATGTCAAGAAGGACGTCAGTCAAGGATGCCATGGACCCCACCGCATCAGCACAAGAACAATCGCGGAAATCGTGGAGGCCCTTATTGGCACAAAGGAAAGGGAAAATCGCAACCCTCTGGAGTAGCAAGTCTTCCAGCTCCGGCAGAGATTTGTAGCAAGTGTCAACGCTCTCATCCTGGCCTTGAATGCTGGAGGGACAAGCAACCAGTCTGTTTCAATTGTGGAGGGACCGGACACATCGCCCGTGCGTGTCGCCAACCCCCGCGCCAAAGCAATCAAAGACAAGGAAGCAAACCTTGGGTCAATGGAAAGGTGTTCACAATGTCTGGAGAAGAAGCAAAGCAGGCCGACAACCTTGTGCAAGGTAACCATTTCCTCAATGGCATGCCTTGTCGCTTTTTATTTGATTATGGGGCAACGCATTCCTTCATTTCGGAGGCATGTGTCAAGCGTTTAAGTTTGTCTGTCTCGGAGACCCCGTTCAATCTAAGTGTGTCTACCCCCACGAATGCTCCTGTTGTTGCATCAAGAGCATGTGTCGGTAGTGTTGTTAGCATAGGAGATCAGATTTCTCGGGTAAATCTGATTTGTTTGCCGTTGTCCAATCTCGATGTTATTTTGGGCATGGATTGGATGGCGTCCAACCATGTAGTAATCGACTGCAAGGCTCGAACGATCATCTTTCCTGGTGAGAAGTCGCCGGCCAAGCAACCTGGAGGTTATGTGTGCCTATTTTCGGCCATCGCTGAAGAAAAGAAGGAGGAAGCAAAGATCGAAGACATTCCGGTCATTCGAAATTTTCCCGAGCTATTTCCCGATGAAGTACCCGGTTTGCCGCCGCATCGAGAGATAGAATTCAGTATTGACCTAGTCCCCGGTACTGGTCCTATTTCTATCGCCCCTTATCGTATGGCTCCGGCAGAATTAGCTGAATTAAAGAAGCAAGTGGAGGATATGTTGGAAAAGCAGTTCATCAGACCGAGTGTGTCACCTTGGGGAGCGCCAGTTTTGTTCGTGAAGAAGAAGGATGGGTCAATGAGGATGTGCATTGATTATAGGCAACTAAACAAGGTCACCATCAAGAACAAGTACCCGTTGCCAAGAATTGATGATTTAATAGATCAAGTGAGAGGAGCATCGATGTTTTCAAAGATTGATCTAAGGTCAGGTTATCATCAGATCAGAGTTAGGGAGGAAGATATACCAAAGACTGCTTTTCGGTCACGTTATGGACACTACGAATATGTAGTGATGCCATTTGGGTTGACCAACGCTCCAGCAATATTCATGGATTACATGAATAGAGTGTTTCGACCCTACCTGGATTCCTTCGTTGTGGTGTTTATCGATGATATTCTCATCTATTCGAAGAATCTGGAGGAACACGCTAGTCATTTGAAGATTATTTTGGAGACCTTGAGGGAGAAGAAACTATATGCCAAGTTGACCAAGTGCGAATTTTGGCTTGAAAAAGTCAATTTCTTGGGTCATATAATTTCAAAAGATGGTGTAACTGTGGACCCGGCCAAAGTGGAATCAGTTTTGCAATGGGAAAGACCAAAGATGGTGACTGAGATAAGAAGTTTTCTTGGGTTAGCTGGATATTATCGAAAGTTCATTGAAGGTTTTTCCAAGTTGGCTCTTCCGTTAACCCGTTTGACCCGAAAGGAGCACCCTTTTGTCTGGGACGAGAAGTGTGAAGTCAGCTTCCAGACGTTAAAGGACAAGTTAACATCGTCTCCAGTGTTAACTTTGCCCGATCCTAGTAAAAGCTTCGATGTGTATTGTGATGCATCTCGACAAGGTTTGGGTTGCGTCCTGATGCAAGAAGGGAAAGTTGTCGCCTATGCATCTCGTCAGTTGAAGGTGCATGAAGGGAACTATCCTACTCATGATTTGGAATTAGCTGCCATTGTCTTCGCCTTGAAAATATGGAGACATTACCTGTATGGTAATACGTTCCAAGTATTCAGCGACCATAAAAGTTTGAAGTATCTCTTCGACCAAAAGGAACTGAATATGAGGCAACGTAGGTGGATGGAATTCCTGAAGGATTATGACTTCGAATTGCATTACCACCCCGGCAAAGCTAATGTTGTAGCCGACGCTCTCAGTAGGAAGATGCTGCACGTGAGTACGATGATGGTAAAAGAAGCTCAGCTGATTGAAGAATTCCGAAACTTGAATTTGGCAATTCAGTTCAAGCTGAATTGCGTCAAGTTAGGAATGTTACAAATCACAAATGAGTTTGAGGGTCAAGTCCGAACCCTACAACAAGCGGACGAGGAGCTTCTAGAGAAGAAAAGATTAGGGATGGAAGGAGTAGAACCGGATTTCCAATTGGGATCCGATGGTATTTTGAGATTCAGGAATCGAATCTGCATTCCGGCGAATCAAGAATTAAGGAGAGCTGTATTAGAGGAAGCCCACAAGAGCAAGCTAAGTATACATCCTGGATCAACGAAAATGTATCAAGACCTGAAGAGGATGTTTTGGTGGCCCGGACTAAAGAAAGATGTCGCGTTTTATGTAGCGTCTTGCCTTGTCTGCCAAAAGGCGAAGATCGAACATAAGAAGCCTGGAGGTGAACTGCAACCATTAAGCATACCGGAATGGAAGTGGGAAGGAATAGCTATGGATTTTGTAATTGGATTTCCAAGAACAAGAGAAGGATTTGATGCAATTTGGGTTGTGATTGATCGCTTAACAAAATCTGCACATTTCATTCCCATCAACATGCAATATCCATTGGAGAAGCTTGCAAGATTGTACATTAAGGAGATCGTAAGATTGCACGGAATTCCCTCGAGTATCGTATCAGATCGTGATCCCCGTTTCGTATCTCGGTTCTGACAGAGTTTACATCAGGCATTGGGAACGCAGTTGAGGATGAGTTCCGCTTATCACCCTCAAACCGATGGTCAATCGGAAAGAACGATTCAGTCTTTGGAAGACCTCCTGCGAGCATGTGTCTTGGAATATCAAGAAGGTTGGGACCGATTATTGCCACTTGTGGAGTTCACCTATAACAATAGTTACCATGCGAGCATTGATATGGCTCCATACGAAGCTCTCTATGGAAGAAGATGTAGAACCCCGCTATGTTGGTTCCAAGTGGGGGAGAATGCTCTCACCGGACCTGATCTAGTTCAAGACACGACTGAGAAGATAAAGATTATCCAAGAAAAGATGAAAACTGCACAAAGTCGTCAGAAAAGTTACGCCGACCAGCGAAGATCCAAGCTCGAATTTCAAGAAGGAGATCATGTATTCCTGCGAGTCGTGCCAACGACTGGAATTGGAAGAGTAATGAAGCCAAAGAAGCTGTCTCCTAAGTTCATCGGCCCTTATCAGATTTTGAAGCGAATAGGTCCTGTCGCGTATCAGATCGCCCTACCCCCGTTCTTATCCAACCTACATAATGTTTTTCATGTCTCTCAGCTTCTCAAGTTTATCCAAGACCCATCTTCGATCGTGCAATTGCAACAAGACGTGATATCGCTGAAAGAAAACCTCACATTCGATGTTGGACCCGTAAGGATAGAGGATAGAAGAATCAAGAAGCTACGAGGAAAAGAGATTCCGCTAGTACGAGTTCTTTGGGGGCAAGGTGGAGCGTCTGACTCCACATAGGAATTAGAGTCTAAGATGAGGGCTGAATACCCGAATCTGTTTATGTAAATCGGAATTTCGAGGACGAAATTCTATTTAAGTGGGGGAGGATGTAAGACCCTACATTTTAAACAAATTAATTAATTAATAATGTGTTGCATAGAATAGTGAATTTTCTGAAATTAGGTCATTTTACTCGAGTATGTTAGGGGAAACTCGAGTAAAATCATCAGCTGTTTGAAAATTTGAATTATTAATCAAAAGACTCGAGTAAGGCATGAAGGACTCGAGTGTTCTTGAAATTCTGAGAAAAACACTCGAGTATTAAGAAAAAGACTCGAGTAAATCGAGCAGACAGGTTAAGTGTATAAGTCGGTTTTTTAATTAATTTCGCACCAAAACGCGGTTTCTCGAAGTGACAAGCATAGAGCTGCACCTTACTTCGATTTGAAGTATTCTTGGGCTATAAATTAGTGCTGGTTGAAGCATTCAACACCTCTAATGCTCCAAAACCCGAATTTGACAAGAAAATCCTCTGTTTTACAGAGCTCACTTTGATTCCTTCGTTCTCTCTCAATCCTCACCCAATCCCCTTGAAACCTAAACACAAACAGAAGTTCCGATTCCATTCTTGAATTAGAACTCGAAATCACTTCAAATAGCCTTCTGAAGATCAAGTTCTAGGCCTTCAAAGTTGGAGGTTCAAAACTGAGAAAACAGAGTAACATTCAGTGTCAAGTATTCATCTTCATTGAAATCGTTTGGTAAATTCATGGATTCTTTTCGTGTCAAACTTGTTTCTGATTAAAGTTAGTATATCCTAGTTTCTGAAACTAACTTGTTTCGTTCTTTTTCATGCCAAATCCGTGGTGAAATCTGTGGCCAAAGTCAGCCTGTTCAACTCTTTTTCACCAAGTCCAGAATTTGGATTTTTGATCCAACCGATTTCTCTGTCGTTTTACTTGTTGATTAGCTTCTCTAAGGTAAGGGAGGAGTTATCTAAATACTAGAATGAGTTATTTCAAGCTGGAAATGTAGGAACCTCATATGGTTCATCAAGGGGTGAAGTTTGAATTGGGAATATGACATAGAGGTCATAAACCCAAGTTTTTATAAACCAAACATGTCTAAATGGACCTAATGATGCTCACTGGATCAATTTTCGAAGTTAAAAACAAAAGGAAATGAAAATCATATGTTGAAATGGTTATTTGCTAAGTTTATGTTGATTCTGTGATTTATTGCATTTGATGTTGTTACAATATTGATTACATGTTCTAACATGTTTATTTTATGTATCTAAGTTACTGTTTTGCATAAAAATGGAAAGGAAAGGCTCTGAACTCGAATTGGCATTATAAAGTGCAGAAACTGGTGCTGCTGCTGCTAAAACACTCGAGTAATTGAAGAAAGACTTGAGTATTCTGGAAAATGGGAAGAACACTCGAGTATTTCTTGAAGGACTCGAGTAATTTTACATGAACACTCGAGTAGGTGAAGAACTACTCGAGTAATTTAAATAATTTTCAGAAAATCTTTACTTCTTTATGAAGTAATTAAAGATTAACTCGTCTAAACTCCTATATGCTTAAATTTTAATTTCTGCTCTTAATATCTATAAATTTAATCCCATTGGTTGATTTTATCCTGGATGAGTCCTACTGGAATTACATTCAGTGGTTGACATATTCGGACAGGATGTCCCAATGGAGGTGCGTACACCCATTTGGTTGATTTTGTTCCCATGTCCCAGTGGAAGTTTTTACCCACTTGGTTGATATTTTGGGAGTCCTAAATGGGGTCGTTGCACTAATTAAATAATATAATTAACTCCTATTGTATAAAACCATCACAAAGTTGTTGGGCCGCTGATGGAATTTTTGAAAAGCACGAGCATCAGTTAATGCCAAGTTAAAAGATGGTTTATAAGCAAGAAGGATTATGAACTTTGGGTCTCTATATTGGAGACATGATATTCAAGGATGTGATTTAAAAGAAAGAAAGAAAATGTACAGTTATGTGACATTGACATGCATGGAGATGCTCCGATTTTGATTGTGGAATTTGGTATAGGTAGACGTATTCCGCAGCCCTGAGATAGCTGTGATGCCATAGCACGAAGATGCTGTGATGATTTGGATTCCGTAACATGAAAATGTTATGATGGCCAAATTCCCAATCAAATCGTGACGCCTGGGTTGTGAATACGCTCCGGTTTGATGAACCATAGGATTATGAATATCCCGAGCCTGAGATACTCGGATGCCGAACCGCGTAGCATGAATGAGGAGTAGGCATGCATCACGAAACTAAATGAAATATTATAAAAGACAGTTTGAGCATATACATATGCATTTATTATTGCTATTTGAGAACTTGTTCTTGTTATTTCTAGCCACTGTTATGCTAATTTGTTATTGTGTTTAGCAATGACTCACTCCTAATCCCTTGTTGTAGGTCATGGCCAGGAATATGTTTTGCGTGGAGATGAGGCCGCTCCCTAATGGGGAGTGGAACTTCGAGGACGTGGAAGTTATTTTCTGTCACCCGAACCCATGGTCCCGAATGCGTCCGCGTAGGACGAGAATCCCAATGATGTACATTATGCACATTCCGCCCAATTTTGTGTTTCGGCATGGAACACCACCACCACCGCCAAGACGTTTTCCGAGACGCACCCTCCCACCAAGTCCATCACCCTCTGAGGAAAGAATTATTTTGGAGGTTCCTGCTCCCTCTCGTCCTTCCACTAGAGCCCGATCTCGGACTCCGGTATATGTGCCATCTAAACCGGCACATGAAGAGGATGAGGAGGAGGAGGATCCGATAGAGGATGAGGATCCGGTGGAGGATGCCGATCCGGTGGATGATGATGATTTCATGGACAACTCAACCGGTAGTCAGTGGGGAACTGATGATTGAGTTGAGTTGGGATGTTGGAATGTGGATAGTGCTACTCATCAGGTTTCTCTTATCTATTTTATATTTTGAGTTTCGAACCAGTTGCTCTAGGTTATTATAAATTTTGTTGTAAGATATGTAATATAATGTAATGACCTAGAGTACTTAAGTTAAACCTAGTGTTGATGGTTTTGATGTAATGGAAATGTACTTTCCTTTTTATGAAATATAATATGAATAGTTTCTTTCATGATAATTGATTTTATAATTTCCGCAAAGACTCGATAATGGATGATGACTGACTTTTAGTTTCAAAAAAAAATGGTCGTATTTTCTAAATACGAATATTAAATTATGGAATAAAAGTTGGGTCGTCACATGTTGTAGGTCATGGCCAGGAACATGATTTGCGTGGAGATGAGGCCGCTCCCTAATGGGGAGTGGAACTTTGAGGATCATCGGGCTATCTATGAAGGGGACGTGGAAGTCACTTTCCGTCACCCAAACCCATGGCCCCGAATGCGTCCGCGTAGGACGAGAATCCCAATGATGTACATTATGCACATTCCGCCAAATTTTGTGTTTCGACATGGAACACCACCACCACCGCCAAGACGTTTTCCGAGACGCACCCTCCCACCAAGTCCATCACCCTCTGAGGAAAGAATTATTTTGGAGGTTCCTGCTCCCTCTCGTCCTTCCACTAGAGCCCGATCTCGGACTCCGGTGTATGTGCCATCTGATCCGGCACATGAAGAGGAGGAGGAGGAGGAGGATCCGATAGAGGATGAGGATCCGGTGGAGGATGCCGATCCAGTGGCTGATGATGATTTCATGGACAACTCAACCGGTAGTCAGTGGGGATCTGACGATTGAGTTGAGTTGGGATGATGGAATGTGGATAATGCGACTCATCAGGTTTCTCTTATCTATATTATGTTTTGAGTTTCGAACCAGTTGCTCTAGGTTATTATAAATTTTGTTGTAAGATATGTAATATAATGTAATGACCTAGAGTACTTAAGTTAAGTTTAATGTTGATAGTTTTAATGTAATGGAAATGCACTTTTCTTTAGTGATGAAATATAACATGAGTATTTTCTTTCATGATGTTTGACTATAATTCCGCAAGATTTGATAATGGATGATGACTGACTTTTAGTTTCAAAAAAAAAAAAATGGTCGTATTTTCTAAATACGAATATTAAATTATGGAATAAAAGTTGGGTCGTCACATTTAGTGGTATCAGAGCAATGGTTCAACTCTCGGCCTTGGAGTATGGCCTTACACACTAACCATTGCATACTCTAGAATCATGTTTGCATTTGTGAGAAATAGAATAACAGAATCTAATTAAGTTTTCCCCTTTGGATTCTGTAGGATAGATGGCTGGATGTAATAACGCTAACATTGCTGAGGCTTTGACACGTATGGCTGCGGTTCTAGAAAACTTGCAGCAAACCCGTTCTCCCAGCAATGGAACCCCGGCTGAATTTCAAGGACTAGATTCGTTTCGTAGGTGTAAACCCCCTGGCTTCTCGAGAGGTCGCTGCCCTGAGCAAGCTCAATTCTGGTTAGCCGAGATGAATAAGATTTTCCGGACGCTGACTCTCACGGAAGCTCAGAAGGTCACGTTCGCGGCCTACATGCTAAATGGGGAAGCTGCAACTTGGTGGGAGAAGACCCGCCAGTTTTTGGAGTATGATCATCGCGAACTTTCTTGGGAAATCTTCACGGAGAAATTCTTGGAGAGGTACTTTCCGGATGACGTCCGAATTCAAAAGGAGATGGAATTCTTGGACTTGAAGCAAGGTAGCATGACTGTCGACCAGTATGCTGAAAAGTTTGAAGAGCTGATGAAGTATTCCCCGTACTTCCAATACCATCCTGACGAATACTCGAAGTGCACCCGGTTTGAGAATGGGCTGAGGTCAGACATCAAGCTAGCTGTAAGCGTGCAAAGGATTCGTCACTATCCAACCTTGATCAGTGCCTGTCGCATTTTCGAGAAGAACAATTTCAAGAAGGAAGTCAGTCAAGGAGGCCCTGGACCCCACCGACATCAGCACAAGAACAATCGTGGAAATCGTGGAGGCCCTTATTGGCACAAAGGAAAGGGAAAATCGCAACCCTCTGGAGCAGCAAGTCTTCCAGCTCCAGCAGAGATTTGTAGCAAGTGTCAACGCTCTCATCCTGGCCTTGAATGCTGGAGGGACAAGCAACCAGTCTGTTTCAATTGTGGAGGGACCGGACATATCGCCCGTGCGGGTCGCCAACCCCCGCGCCAAAGAAATCAAAGACAAGGAAGCAAACCTTGGGTCAATGGAAAGGTGTTCACAATGTCTGGAGAAGAAGCAAAGCAGGTCGACAACCTTGTGCAAGGTAACCATTTCCTCAATGGCATGCCTTGTCGCTTTTTATTTGATTCTAGGGCAACGCATTCCTTCATTTCGGAGGCATGTGTCAAGCGTTTAAGTTTGTCTGTCTCGGAGACCCCGTTCAATCTAAGTGTGTCTACCCCCACGAATGCTCCTGTTGTTGCATCAAGAGCATGTGTCGGTTGTGTTGTTAGCATAGGAGATCAGATTTCTCGGGTAAATCTGATTTGTTTGCCGTTGTCCAATCTCGATGTTATTTTGGGCATGGATTGGATGGCATCCAACCATGTAGTAATCGACTGCAAGGCTCGAACGATCATCTTTCCTGGTGAGAAGTCGCCGGCCAAGCAACCTGGAGGTTATGTGTGCCTATTTTCGGCCATCGCTGAAGAAAAGAAGGAGGAAGCAAAGAACGAAGACATTCCGGTCATTCGAAATTTTCCCGAGGTATTTCGCGATGAAGTACCCGGTTTGCCGCCGCATCGAGAGATAGAATTCAGTATTGACCTAGTCCCCGGTACTGGTCCTATTTCTATCACCCCTTATCGTATGGCTCCGGCAGAATTAGCTGAATTAAAGAAGCAAGTGGAGGATATGTTGGAAAAGCAGTTCATCAGACTGAGTGTGTCACCTTGGGGAGCGCCAGTTTTGTTCGTGAAGAAGAAGGATGGGTCAATGAGGATGTGCGTTGATTATAGGCAACTAAACAAGGTCACCATCAAGAACAAGTACCCATTGCCAAGAATTGATGATTTAATAGATCAAGTGAGAGGAGCATCGGTGTTTTCAAAGATTGATCTGAGGTCAGGTTATCATCAGATCAGAGTTAGGGAGGAAGATATACCAAAGATTGCTTTTCGGTCACGTTATGGACACTACGAATATGTAGTGATGCCATTTGGGTTGACCAACGCTCCAGCAATATTCATGGATTACATGAATAGAGTGTTTCGACCCTACCTGGATTCCTTCGTTGTGGTGTTTATCGATGATATTCTCATCTATTCGAAGAATCTGGAGGAACACGCTAGTCATTTGAAGATTATTTTGGAGACCTTGAGGGAGAAGAAACTATATGCCAAGTTGACCAAGTGCGAATTTTGGCTTGAAAAAGTCAATTTCTTGGGTCATATAATTTCAAAAGATGGTGTAACTGTGGACCCGGCCAAAGTGGAATCAGTTTTGCAATGGGAAAGACCAAAGACGGTGACTGAGATAAGAAGTTTTCTTGGGTTAGCTGGATATTATCGAAAGTTCATTGAAGGTTTTTCCAAGTTGGCTCTTCCGTTAACCCGTTTGACCCGAAAGGAGCAACCTTTTGTCTGGGACGAGAAGTGTGAAGTCAGCTTCCAGACGTTAAAAGACAAGTTAACATCGTCTCCAGTGTTAACTTTGCCCGATCCTAGTAAAAGCTTCGATGTGTATTGTGATGCATCTCGACAAGGTTTGGGTTGCGTCCTGATGCAAGAAGGGAAAGTTGTCGCCTATGCATCTCGTCAGTTGAAGGTGCATGAAGGGAACTATCCTACTCATGATTTGGAATTAGCTGCCATTGTCTTCGCCTTGAAAATATGGAGACATTACCTGTATGGTAATACGTTCCAAGTATTCAGAGACCATAAAAGTTTGAAGTATCTCTTCGACCAAAAGGAACTGAATATGAGGCAACGTAGGTGGATGGAATTCCTGAAGGATTATGACTTCGAATTGCATTACCACCCCGGCAAAGCTAATGTTGTAGCCGACGCTCTCAGTAGGAAGATGCTGCACGTGAGTACGATGATGGTAAAAGAAGCTCAGCTGATTGAAGAATTCCGAAACTTGAATTTGGCAATTCAGTTCAAGCAGAATTGCGTCAAGTTAGGAATGTTACAAATCACAAATGAGTTTGAGGGTCAAGTCCGAACCCTACAACAAGCGGACGAGGAGCTTCTAGAGAATAAAAGATTAGGGATGGAAGGAGTAGAACCGGATTTCCAATTGGGATCCGATGGTATTTTGAGATTCAGGAATCGAATCTGCATTCCGGCGAATCAAGAATTAAGGAGAGCTGTATTAGAGGAAGCCCACAAGAGCAAGCTAAGTATACATCCTGGATCAACGAAAATGTATCAAGACCTGAAGAGGATGTTTTGGTGGCCCGGACTAAAGAAAGATGTCGCGTTTTATGTAGCGTCTTGCCTTGTCTGCCAAAAGGCGAAGATCGAACATAAGAAGCCTGGAGGTGAACTGCAACCATTAAGCATACCGGAATGGAAGTGGGAAGGAATAGCTATGGATTTTGTAAGTGGATTTCCAAGAACAAGAGAAGGATTTGATGCAATTTGGGTTGTGATTGATCGCTTAACAAAATCTGCACATTTCATTCCCATCAACATGCAATATCCATTGGAGAAGCTTGCAAGATTGTACATTAAGGAGATCGTAAGATTGCACGGAATTCCCTCGAGTATCGTATCGGATCGTGATCCCCGTTTCGTATCTCGGTTCTGGCAGAGTTTACATCAGGCATTGGGAACGCAGTTGAGGATGAGTTCCGCTTATCACCCTCAAACCGATGGTCAATCGGAAAGAACGAATCAAGCTTTGGAAGACCTGCTGCGAGCATGTGTCTTGGAATATCAAGAAGGTTGGGACCGATTATTGCCACTTGTGGAGTTCACCTATAACAATAGTTACCATGCGAGCATTGATATGGCTCCATACGAAGCTCTCTATGGAAGAAGATGTAGAACCCCGTTATGTTGGTTCCAAGTGGGGGAGAATGCTCTCATCGGACCTGATCTAGTTCAAGACACGACTGAGGAGATAAAGATTATCCAAGAAAAGATGAAAACTGCACAAAGTCGTCAGAAAAGTTACGCCAACCAGCGAAGATCCAAGCTCGAATTTCAAGAAGGAGATCATGTATTCCTGCGAGTCGTGCCAACGACTGGAATTGGAAGAGTAATGAAGCCAAAGAAGCTGTCTCCTAAGTTCATCGGCCCTTATCAGATTTTGAAGCGAATAGGTCCTGTCGCGTATCAGATCGCCCTACCCCCGTTCTTATCCAACCTACATAATGTTTTTCATGTCTCTCAGCTTCGCAAGTTTATCCAAGACCCATCTTCGATCGTGCAATTGCAACAAGACGTGATATCGCTGAAAGAAAACCTCACATTCGATGTTGGACCCGTAAGGATAGAGGATAGAAGAATCAAGAAGCTATGAGGAAAAGAGATTACGCTAGTACGAGTTCTTTGGGGGCAAGGTGGAGCGTCTGACTCCACATGGGAATTAGAGTCTAAGATGAGGGCTGAATACCCGCATCTGTTTATGTAATTCGGAATTTCGAGGACGAAATTCTATTTAAGTGGGGGAGGATGTAAGACCCTACATTTTAAACAAATTAATTAATTAATAATGTGTTGCATAGAATAGTGAATTTTCTGAAATTAGGTCATTTTACTCGAGTATGTTAGGGGAAACTCGAGTAAAATCATCAGCTGTTTGAAAATTTGAATTTTTAATCAAAAGACTCGAGTAAGGCATGAAGGACTCGAGTGTTCTTGAAATTCTGATAAAAACACTCAAGTATTAAGAAAAAGATGTTAAGTCGGTTTTTTAATTAATTTCGCACCAAAACGCGGTTTCTCGAAGTGACAAGCATAGAGCTGCACCTTACTTCGATTTGAAGTATTCTTGGGCTATAAATTAGTGCTGGTTGAAGCACTCAACACCTCTAATGCTCCAAAACCCGAATTTGACAAGAAAATCCTCTGTTTTACAGAGCTCACTTTGATTCCTTCGTTCTCTCTCAATCCTCACCCAATCCCCTTGAAACCTAAACACAAACAGAAGTTCTGATTCCATTCTTGAATTAGAACTCGAAATCACTTCAAATAGCCTTATGAAGATCACGTTCTAGACCTTCAAAGTTTGAGGTTCAAAACTGAGAAAACAGAGTAACATTCAGCCTCAAGTATTCATCTTCATTGAAATCGTTTGGTAAATTCATGGATTCTTTTCGTGTCAAACTTGTTCTGATTGAAGTTGGTATATCCTAGTTTGTTAAACTAACTTGTTTCGTTCTTTTTCATGCCAAATCCGTGGTGAAAATTGTGGCCAAAGTCAGCCTGTGCAACCTTTTTCACAAAGCCCAGAATTTGGATTTTTGATCCAACCGATTTCTTTGTCGTTTGATCTGTTGTTTAGCTTCTTTGAGGTAAGGGAGGAGTTACCTAAATACTAGAATGAGTAATTTCAAGCTAGAAATGTAGGAACCATACATGGTTCATCAAGGGATGAAGTTGGAATTGGAAATATGACATGGAGGTCATAAACCCAAGATTTTATAAACCAAACAAGTCTAAATGGACCTAGTAAAGCCTACAGGATCAATTTTCGAAGTTAAAAACAAAGGGAAATGAAATTCACATGTTGAAATGGTTATGTGCTAAGTTTATGTTGATTCTGTGATTTACTGTTTTTGGTGTTGTTTCAGTATTGATTACATGTTCTAACATGTTTATTTGATGAGTTAGAGTTACTGTTTTGCATAGGAATGGAAAGATGAGGCTCAAAACTCGAATTGGAATTGTAAAGTGCAGAAACTGGTGCTGTTGCAGCAAAAACACTCGAGTAATTGAAGAAAGACTCGAGTATTCTGGAAAAGTGGAAGAGCACTCGAGTATTTCTTAAGGACTTGAGTAATTTTACATGAACACTCGAGTATACGAAGAACTACTCGAGTAATTCAATGAAATTTTCAGAAAAACCTTTATAATTCATAAAAGATCAACTCGTCTAATCTCCTATATTATTAAATCTTAATTATTTCTCTTAATGTCTAAAAAGCCTAATCCCATTGGTTGATTTTTATCCTGGATGAGTCCTACTGGAATTTTATTCAGTGGTTGACATATTCGGACAGGATGTCCCAATGGAGGTGCGTACACCCATTTGGTTGATTTTATTCCCATGTCCCAGTGGAAGTTTTTACCCACTTGGTTGATATTTTGGGAGTCCTAGATGGGGTCGTTGCACAAATTAATGACAACGTAATTAAATTCCTATTGTATAAAACCATCACAAAGTGGCTGGGCCGCTGATGGAATTTTTGGAAAGCACAAGCACCAGTTAATGCAAAAATGAAAAGATGGTTTATAAGCAAGAAGGATTATGAATTTTGGGTCTCTATATTGGAGGCATGATATTCAAAGATATGAATTAAAAGAGAAAAAGACAATGAACAATTATGTGACATTGACATGCATGGAGATGCTCCGATTTTGATTGTGGAATCTGGTATAGGTAGAAGTATTTCGCAGCCCTGAGATAGCTGTGATGCCATAGCACGAAGATGCTGTGATGATTTGAATTCCGTAACATGAAAATGTTATGATGGTCAAATTCCCAATTAAATCGTGACGCTTGGGTTGTGAATACGCTCCGGTTTGATGAAATATAGGATTGAGAATATCCCGAGTCTGAGATACTCGGATGCCAAACCGCGTAGCATGAGTGAGGAGTAGGCATGCATCACGACACTAATTGAGATATTATAAAAGACAGCTTGAGCATATACATATGCATTTATTATTGCTATTTGAGAACTTGTGCTTGTTATTTCTAGCCACTGTTATGCTCATTTGTTATTGTATTTAGCTATGACTCACTCCTAATCCCTTGTTGTAGGTCATGTCCAGGAACATGTTTTGCGTGGAGATGAGGCCGCTCCCTAATGGGGAGTGGAACTTTGAGGATCATCGGGCTATCTATGAAGGGGACGTGGAAGTCACTTTCCGTCACCCAAACCCATGGTCCCGAATGCGTCCGCGTAGGACGAGAATCCCAATGATGTACATTATGCACATTCCGCCAAATTTTGTGTTTCGACATGGAACACCACCACCACCGCCAAGACGTTTTCCGAGACGCACCCTCCCACCATGTCCATCACCCTCTGAGGAAAGAATTATTTTGGAGGTTCCTGCTCCCTCTCGTCCTTCCACTAGAGCCCGATCTCGGACTCCGGTGTATGTGCCATCTGATCCGACACATGAAGAGGAGGAGGAGGAGGATCCGATAGAGGATGAGGATCCAGTGGAGGATGCCGATCCGGTGGCTGATGATGATTTCATGGACAACTCAACCGGTAGTCAGTGGGGATCTGACGATTGAGTTGAGTTGGGATGATGGAATGTGGATAATGCGACTCATCACGTTTCTCTTATCTATATTATGTTTTGAGTTTCGAACCAGTTGCTCTAGGTTATTATAAATTTTGTTGTAAGATATGTAATATAATGTAATGACCTAGAGTACTTAAGTTAAGTTTAATGTTGATAGTTTTAATGTAATGGAAATGCACTTTTCTTTAGTGATGAAATATAACATGAGTATTTTCTTTCATGATGTTTGACTATAATTCCGCAAGATTTGATAATGGATGATGACTGACTTTTAGTTTCAAAAAAAAAATGGTCGTATTTTCTAAATACGAATATTAAATTATGGAATAAAAGTTGGGTCGTCACAGGTGTCGTAGCTGAAGTACTGCATGATCACTAGACAGATGACTGACGCCCCCTTGACTAAATCAGGATCAGAAGAGGGATGCTTGAACACGGCGGAGGTCGACACCCTTGTCATGACATTTTTCCCGGGCATTTTATATTATATATTATTTTGGTGTGGTCTCCCGGAGCCGGTGTGGGTAGAGATCCTGTACTTCTGATTGCTTCCGACTAGGTGGATGGATTATGAGGAGATGTAGACCTGAACCCGAAACCCTAAAGCTTGAATTCCGATATATAGACTCGAGTTTTGTGAATCAAGTGACTTCGACTTTGCGAGACATGTTGGTTAAGAGATTCGACTCTGCGAGATAACTAATTAAAAGGATTCCCTTAAGTGAAAGATAAAGAGTTAGTTAATGTGACGATTGCATCGCATCCTCATGCATCCTGCGGAATTATCAGTTGTATTGTTGTATTGTGAATGTGTATCGTTGTGTGCTTGTATTGTCTTGATATTTTGCCTATCGTAAACTCACACCGTCGACGATGCGTCGTTCGGAATGCTTACTCTCTCTGTCTTTTCCCGTCCCTGTGGACTTCTGTGATGATGTCCACAGGCGACAGAGTAAGTAGATTATATTGGAATTCGGCGCTTCACGTGATGGCCTACGGAGACAAGACCGAGATGGAGTCTCGAAGGAGAAGAAGGTCAAGCTCGATTCGAGGATTCGATGGTGGACGATTCGACTTTGCTGAGGAGTATCATATCGGCGGAAGTCTGTTGTTATAGTGTCTATGTTCAAGCATTGTACTCCCTTACCAGGTACTTAGACATCATTAGCTGTATCCACATGTGCACCCGAAAGATGTTTTACAAAGCTGAACAATCAATATTAAGTTTTCTGGTTAGACATAAATGAGATGGGCTTTCTAAATGTGATTGTGAAAACGAGTTTCAAAGTGCGATGTTTCGTAACATCTCGGTTTGGAGCTTGAAGTATAACATGAGATATGAGAATCAATTTTCTGTTGTAAATTATTTGATGAAAGATTTGGAACTTGGAGATTCTAATATCCATGTCATGTTTCAAAAAAAAAAAAAATTGGCCCAAATTTTCACTATATTGATTAAAGAAATTTTATTTTCAAGTTGTCAAATCGGGGTGTTACACAACCAGAGGGATTTGTCGTTGCTGGACAAGAGAACAAGGTATGCAAGTTCAGAAAATCTCTCTACGGTCTCAAACAGGCACCCAAACAATGGTATGAAAATTTGATTGTACTTTAGTAAGCAATGTATATGTTATGAATGCATCTGATTCATGTGTTTACTCAAAATTATTTGGTTCTAATTGTGTATTATATGTTTGTATGTTGATGACATGCTCATTTTCGGCTCTAACTTGGAAGTAATAAATGACACCAA
Source organism: Crotalaria pallida (assembly GCA_037953625.1). Lineage (NCBI taxonomy): Eukaryota > Viridiplantae > Streptophyta > Magnoliopsida > Fabales > Fabaceae > Crotalaria > Crotalaria pallida. The sequence goes on from CM075654.1 coordinate 24,039,009, forward strand.
GATGTTTTTGTCGGCTCACTTTGACATGAAAGATTTAGGTGAGGTAGATGTTATTCTTGGTGTTAAAATTAGAAAATTGATAATGGGTTTTCATTGTGTCAATCATACTACATCGAGAAGATACTTAAGAAATCTGGTTGTTTTGATGAAATGCCTGTAAGAACTCCTTATAATCCTAGCATGAGTCTTAAGTGGAACAATGGTGATAGTGCACAAGCTGAATATTCTAAGATTATAAGAAGTGTTATGTATCTCATGAACTACACAAGGCCTGATATTGCTTATGCTGTCAGTAGTACATACACTTATAATCCTAACAATGAACACTGGAATGCAGTTCGTTGATTGTTAAAATACCTTAAGAGAACTATAAATTTATGTTTACATTTTTAACAAGTTTCATGCTGTTTAAGAATGTTATTGTGATGCAAACTGGGTGACAGATAATGATGAAGTGAGTTCTACTAATGGACATGTGTTCGTTTTAGGTGGAGGAGCTGTTTCATGGAAATCTTTCAAACAAAATTGTATTGCTCGCTCCACCATGGAATCTGAATCCATTGGTCTTGAGCTAGTAGGTCAAGAAGCTGAATGGTTGAAATACTTATTAGATGATATTTCATTGTGGTGTCTTCTGTAACAATCTCCTTGAACTGTGATTCACATGTTGGTATTGAAGTTGCCAAAAATTATGTGTATAATGGCAAGAGAAGAGATATTAGCATCATACATGGTGCAGTTAAACTACTCTTGAAGAATAAAAAGTAATATCTCTAGAGTTTGTGAGAACAGAAAGAAACCTAGCATATCCTTTGACAAAGGAATGACTAGGAGAATCATTCAAGAAACTTCTAAAGGGATGGGACTTAAGCCTTTGGCTTGAATATTATGTGATGCACTACAATCCATCCTTGTATATGTGGTAGTGCTTAAAATCCATAGCCCTAGGTGTTGGGTGGTCCTTAAAAGGACTTGATGGATGATTGTGATATAAGTCTAGTAACTTTATAGCTATATTTGTTGAGTGGTCTATTGTTGTTATAGACTTGATAAAGTTATTGTTTAAATGAGTGTGAAGGTGGGCCGCCTTCTATGAAAGAATATAGAATTTTTCTTTCTAGAGAGAGCGCTCATGGAACCAAGGTATATGCGCAATGTAACACCCTTATTTAGAAACTTTTAATTTATAAAAATACGGGTCAATTTTTTTTTTTAATTTGATGACATGGACCGGAGTTCTTTTCTTGCAGATACGTTTCCTTTTCAAAAACATTTTTGTTATAACATGACACTTTCACGTCCACGTCATCCATCCGGTTTTCCAAATCGAGATGTTACCAACACCGCGCTTTGGAATCCTTTTTTAAATCATCATCATATTATTTCGATTGTCATGTTCAGATAGCATTATTACAAACACGGGAGTTACATGGTATCTGGCAGAGTTATTAAAGTCCAATAACATACACAACTCATAATACATAACTGAAGATAAACTAACTACTGATCCTCATCACTGGATGTTGCGGCCGACACTTCCTCCGGGTCATACTCCCAAATGTCAGCATCAGAATACTCGACTGGGGTCGAGCCCTCACTGGGGTCCTCTTCAATCTCATCTGGGTCACTCTGGGGCAATGCCTCAAAATCATCCTCGAGAGGTTCTATAGGATCCAAGTCCTCATCATAGACATCCACCTCCTCAGCTCCAGGGTCAATGCGTGCAGGCAGTGGTAACGGGTAGCCACCATGATAGTCTGCTGGTCCTCCAGTCTGAAGATCCACCAAAGAGAAGCGACATTCTTGGGTGTCATTAGAATCTCCTCGAAGAGTATGTCTTGGGTCTTTAATGGTAACCTCTGAGCCACCTATCCATTCCCAGCCTTGACGATTCACTTCCCAGTTACCGTCGTGGTACATCTCAAAAGTAAACTTGACCGGGTACACCATCTAATGGGCCATCACAAGGCCGAAAAGAAACCAAAACAGAGAGACACAAAGAGAGAGTCAGCTTTTCCGGGCGAATAAGCCGACTGCGTGGAATTACAACAGGCAAACATATTAAGATAAACAATTAAACAACAACTCATCAAGTACACATTCATAATTCATCATTCTCCTTTATTATCACCGTTATCACCATTTATCGTTATCATCATTCCCTTTTCATACTTGGCATTTCAAGCCTCAATTCCAATTCCTCCTTTAGTCAAAGATTCAATCTCTTTTCCTACCCGAAGGCTCTCTTGATACCACATACGTGCATAATTCTTGTTTCACTTATCGGGGGTTGTACTTGTATCTTTGTACAATTTTCTTATTAAGTTTTATTGAAGTGCATCCATCGATGACGGAGGTTTAAAGATGAGTCATCAAGGAGTTGGGTTAGCACACATACATCTCCTCCAATCCATCCAAATCTAGTCAGAAGCAAACGGGATGTACAGGAACCTTAACCCACGCAGGTGGAACAGCCGAGAAAATCCAACAGCATATAATTTCTTTGTCAAGACAACAACCCTACAGGCCAGTCATGACGACAATTAATATTTTACGCGATACCGCAAGGGCTCAAAAACCATTCGACTGCCTGCCTCGTTCAGGTTCCCTCTCACCGCTTAGAATTTGATCAAGGGGGCGACAATATTATTCTAGTCTGCAGTGTGGAACATGCTACCATTCCTTGGGTATTAATCCTCAATCACATATAGACTCGTTCCACCTAAAATAGCACTCTAGGTTACTTGACGTTTCACCGTCATCACCCTCCCTTATCACAATCATACACCTGAGTATTCGCAGATAAATAGGGTGTCTTCCTCTCCACAACTTCACACTCAACTTGCCGTGTTATGCAAAGTCTTTTAATATCTTATTAGTATTTTATTAATCCTAGATTCGGCGAGTCACCCTTAAACATCCCTTCGATGATCCTCGACCTCTAATTACTCCTCTTTCACGTTAATCTTTCTCAACGATACTTTGCTTAACATTTCGGGGCTCGAACACACGGGCATACTGCACATGTGGCCAGCACAAAACTCAATCTTAAGAGCACAAAATCCACCTCGGTGCACATCGGGGGAATTTTATTATCATGTTTCTATCATATCCATAGCAACTCAGTCTTTCCAATTGCGCTTTCTGTACAAGTCCACTTTGCTTTTATTATTTCTAAAAATAACTAGCCTTTTCATCACACACTTTTAATCATCATTTCATTATTCCCATCAGCGACATTAATTTACTTCATAATCAAAGCATGGCAATATTTCATATAACATGATTACTCTTAATTTCAAATAAAAATTTAGCAGGCATAAAGCAGCATATCATAATACTTCATCATCATAAATAAATAGCATCATGTCATAATATTATAATCAAAAGGGATGTCTTAGTCATGCGTATAAACGGCCATACACACACAACCAATTGCCGCTATACGACTGACTCGCAGACCCCGCGTTCCGGCTTTTGAGATGGCCAGGAACCTCTTAATATATTACCTACACACCACTGTGTCTTAGGAAAGCTGCTCTCTCACCTCGAGAGTTGATCAATTCCCAATAGCCTTTACAGATGCAATCCTCCGACACGCGTCCACTGCTGACACTCTCTAAATCCTCAAAACAAACATCACGTATTAATATTATAGCCTAATCCAAATATTCGTCCCAAATCTAAAATCACTTTTAACTGAAATTCTTCGGGTAGAAATCAAAACATAAATCCTCTTTTCCGAAATCGTTCTAAAAGTATTTGACATTTTAAATTCCTCAAATCACTTTACGACAAAAAACAAAATCATTTTAAATAAATAGATCAGTGGCTGGTCCGTCTCGGACAACAGCTCACTTGGGCCCGAAAACATCGAAAAACTCAATTATACGATTTCGCTTTAGCTATAATTTACAACACTTAAAACTCATGCTTGTAAACACTTGTAAACATTTTATCAATTGAAAATACTTCAATAAAAATTCTGGACTGCCACTACGTTATTTCATAAGAGTCACTTTTCGAAAGTCCGAAATCATCGTAATACCATGCGTTAGCTCACAAAACCTTTAAATATAAAATAAATACTTAAAAAGATTCGTTTTCAAATCATAAAACTTTAAATAAAACGTTTGGACAACCATGAAATAGTTCCAATATCCAGAAATAAATTAAAATCAAACAACTCAAACCCAATTATTTTCGAAAGCAAATTATCAAGTCAAACACCTAGCACATAATCACTTAAGACAAGAATAAACACATCACTTAAATCTTATGCATTCATATGCACAACTCATTTTCTTCCACGCCCTTAATCATGCCGATAGTTTTATTCCAATAGCATATAACACAACAAATTAATCCCACTAGTTCCACAAACTCACTTCCCTGAAATGAGTTTTCTTCTAGTTCAAATAACTTGATCATCATGCCTTAGATTACTGCTAAACAAATTATACTAGCAAGCGTATTATTCAAAATAGATATATTTTTGCAGCCACAAATTAGTTAGGTGAAAACCGAAAAGAGTGCATCAATTAGGGCATTCATACTTGACTTTAAATTTATCAAAAACCATATATCATGCAGGCTAACCTTTATGGGATAAAGCTACCCTTCTCCATTCATTTAACTATATCAAAATATCATAATCAAAACAAGGACATTCAGCCAAGTCCAGCAACACACACAAGACATTACATTTATCAAAAACATTGAACACAGGCTAGATCGAATACGGGAAACACAAAGAAATAAAATTCTTAAGCTAAACCAAATCAACTCATTATCAAGCATAAAAACTTAAATCAAAGATAAAAAATTATTTTAAAGAAAAAGGGACCAAAACTGTGAGCATCATGGATGTTGATGCATGTTTATTTTTTTGATTTCAAACTCAAATCCAAGTAGAAATAAGTGTAGAAAAGCAAGAGAAATAAGAAAATCCAACATGCATAGACTCAAAACCAAAAATCAACAAAACTCTAACTTTGAGATTCATGAAACCGAAAATAAGAATGAAAGTGATAGAGAACAAGAAGCTTAGAATCGTACCTATGGAGAAACCAAAAAAATAAGCAAGAAAAATGAGTTTCCCTCTTCCTTTCTCCTCTTCTCCCCCATGGCTTCTTCCCTTCTCTCTACCTCTCTTTCTTTTTTTTTTGTAAGTGTGTGTGTGTGTAGAGCAAGAGTGGTAAGAAGGGGTGAGGTGGGTTTTTATAGAATTTAGGTGGGTGAGGTGGATTTTATAAAATGGGGGTTTAAAAACTAAATTAAATGGGAGAATGAAACACCCCAAATTTTCATTTCCTGATGTAATGGAATTTTAATTATAAAAGTTGTTGAAATTATTTTTCTTAAATCATAAATATTATTTTTATAATTATTTCAGATTAATTATGTAATTATGTGTATGCTAGTGATAAGTGTGTTTGCATGAAAAATATGTTGATAATTTATAATATGTGAAATTAGAATTTTTGCATTTTAATCCCTGATTTGGGACCTAGAAGTAATATTAGGAAGATTTTGGAGGAAAGGGGATTAAAATATTTATTTTTCAAAATTGACCAAAAAGACTCGAGTCTTTCAGGGAAAAAATCGAGTATTCTGGTCAGTGTTGAACTCGTTAGTGCGTTTGATGAGTTAGCACTCAACGATTCTAAATCGTTGACACGAAATCATTCGAAGGTTGGCTAGTGGGCTTCATGTCGCCCTGCATGAGCAATAATTCATGCAATATAAGCTTGGTTGATGGTGAGAATCAACCATTTTGGTCGAATTTTTCTGGAAACATCAACCTAGGGTTCTCAATTTCGTTCTCAATGTTCTCTGTAACACCCTCACTTTTATTTAGTTAAATTAAGATTTTATAAAAATTGGTACTTTAAAATTTCTTTTTAAAATAAAATACGTAATAATATTTTTCCGGAAAAACGGACAGAGCTTCCTCTGTTTTTCGGACTTTCCAAAATTTCCTGTTTGTACCTGTTCAGGCCAGAACATTTTAAAATATAAACAGGCACATTATAGATTCGATTATATCCTAATGCCCTTACCAATACAAGTTTCGGGTGCACAACTACTACATATTTTAAATTACAAAAATAACAGTTTATCACATCAGTCCACTCATAAAATAATGAACGAGCACACTCCACGTGGTGGAGTGTTATTCCTGCTCGGCCTGAAATTGTGTCTGCTCAAACTTTGAACCTGTAAAAATGGTTGCAAGGGTGAGCTTTACACATGAAGTAGAGAATTAGTTTCTAACTAGGCATAATGACCTACCAAGTCAAACACAATTAGCACGTAGCACATATAATTTCATTTAGGCAACCCAACATGCATCATACACAACCAACAGTCTTATTAGTATCCATTCGTTTATTCCAATCATATTACCTTTCCAATATCTTCGTTAAGTCTCATTCTTTTCCATTTCCATTCTAGTCTTTCCATTTACTTTTCTTTCTTGTTTTCTTTCTTTATTTTCTAATGCATTTCTCTTTTCATTTTCTCTTTTCTTTCTTTCATTTCCATTCTATTCCTTTTAATGCCGATACGCCTTCACAGGCTCGCATCGGACTTCCATTTTCTTTTTTAATCGACACACCTTCACAGGCTCGCATCGATGCCGATACGCCTTCACAGGCCCGCATCGGACTTTCCTTTTTCTTTTAATCGATACGCCTTCACAGGCTCGCATCGATGCCGATACGCCTTCACAGGCCCGCATCGGGCTTCCATTTCCCTTAAATCGACACGCCTTCACAGGCTCGCATCGATGCCGATACGCCTTCACAGGCCCGCATCGGACTTCCATTTCCCTTTAATCGATACGCCTTCACAGGCCCGCATCGATGCCGATACGCCTTCTCAGGCCCGCATCGGGCTTTTATCTTCACGAATGAAATATAACAAATCCAAAGAAAACTAAATTTTTAACATAATAACAACTCTCTCTTCTAATTAATTTTACAACACTCCACGGGGTGGAGTGTAGTCCTGCTCGGCCAATAGCATTGCAAGCTCAAACCTCAGTACCTGTGGAAATAGTAAGGAGTGAGCATTACACATAAAATGGGGAAACAGTTTCCAATTACGACATAATGCTATACCAAGCCATACACATTTAACAATTCAATAACAATATAATAAAACTCAAGAAATCACAATTCATTATCAAAGTATTCCATTGGTTTCTCAAGTCAATCTTGCCTATTCATTCTTATACATCATTTTCATAAAGTCTTTTATTCCTGACACTTTAATCATATTCCTAATTCTTTTCAATCTGTCCCTGGTCACGACCTACTGCGTCTGCACTCCTGTGCACTCACGTCTTACTGCGTCCGGGTATAATTCATTTTCATTCTTTCCCCTGGTCACGACCTACTGCGTCCGCACTAATGTGCTGGTCACGACTTACTGCGTCCGGGTATGTTTTCATTCTTTCCCCTGGTCACGACCTACAGCGTCTGCACCCCTGTGCACTCACGTCTTACTGCGTCCGGGTATATATTTCATATTCATTTCATCCCTGGTCACGACCTACTGCGTCTGCACCCCTGTGCACTCATGTCTTACTGCGTCCGGGTATATATATTTTCACTTTCATTTCATCCCTGGTCACGACCTACTGCGTCTGCACCCCTGTGCACTCACGTCTTACTGCGTCCGGGTATATTTCATATTCATTTTTCCCTGGTCACGACCTACTGCGTCCGCACTAATGTGCTGGTCACGACTTACTGCGTCCGGGAATATTCTCATATTCATTTTCTTTATTAACCTTTCCTCTTACTCATATTAACCATTTCATTACCCTTTCAACCACTTAAACTTTTTAACAAGTACCATATTCAAACCAATCACAACATAACACCTTTACATTATCCATATTATCCCAATTATGTCTTATAACTTTAATTAGCACAAATCAAACAACTTCATTAATATCATCACCATTATCCTTAATTCATACTTAATTTTCATTCTTTGCCTTGGTTTATAAAGTAAAATCATAACTCAATCATTTAGCAAAATGAGCACTTAAATTAATAACAACACCAAGTCTCAAGCTTATATACCAAATATTAAAGATAAAGCATATCATCATCCAATTATTTTTCCTATGTCATAAGCTCTAGTTATTTATTACCCTATAGTATAACAACCTAAACTAACACATAACTCTTAGTACCCATTATATGCATATTGTAAACTAAACCCCAGAGTAAGGTAATACTCACTATAACCCACTCCTTACCTCAAGCTCTTAGAGATAGATAGAGAATTTGTGCTTGGAGCTCACTTGAGAAAGAGCCACAATTCAAAAGAGAGGGAGGAACCTAAAATCAATAAAATAAAGGAACAAAATATGAAACTTTGCCCAAGAATCTTGAGGAAATTCGTGACCCCATCAAGTTCCTCAAGGTTGTTGACTAAAGCTTCAAGGGAGGAAGAGGGAGAGAGAGAAATTCGAATTCTAGGGAGAGAAAGAGAAAAATAAAATCAACATTCACTTACTTGGAGCAACAAGGAAGGACTTGGGGATGGACTTGGAGTGATCCTCTTGAGAATTGATTGATGAAAATGGAAGATTTGGTGCCCTAGGAGAGAGGGAATTCGAGTTTCTCAAGAACTAAGAGGTGGACGCACCTTTATTTTTTTTCAGCATCTACAGCTTTTAATCGATTATTAATCGATTATGCCATTTTTCATTTTCTGACCTTAATCGATTAAGCTGCAGTTTAATCGATTAAGCTGTTCAGTTTTGCAGTACCCAGACTTTGAATGGCCATAACATCTTCGTTACCTGTTGGATCTTCCTCAAATTTTAAAGCAAGCTTCCTCACTTATCCTACTTCACATCCAACGGTGGAATTTGTGTTTAAAGTTGTAAATCTTTTATTTTGAATTTCCTAATATAGGGTGTTTATAACACCAAAAACATTGCTTCTAACGCTCTTTTGTTCATCTTTCAACCTCCTTTTTGATGCCAATGCTTCTTGATTCCTTTATGGCATTCAAAGAACTCCTAATCCATCATTTTAAATCCTTTTTAGAATAATCCTTACTTCCAAATCTTATCGTTATTCTAAATATTATTTGAATTAAAATTCGGGATGTTACAATTCTCCCTCACTTATTAGAATTTCGTCCCCGAAATTCCGTTGAGTTCCGTAATTGGAGAACCATCCCGTTGGTAAAGTTTCTGACTTCGGTTTTCACTTCCCTTTGGTCTTTATTCCCCACTCCGGGTATGATTAGGGTCATGCATATTTCAATGCTTGTCCTCGAATACAATGTATCATTTCTACCTAAACAGGATCGTCAGTTTTCTTATTATTAAAGTTCCATTTCCCATTCCTTGGATTGAAATCCTCCCCCACTTAGCATTCACATACTTAATTATGTTCATGCTAATGGGCATAATTATCTGTTGCCTAGGATAGAGTACACAGGTTCCCAATCGGTATTCAAGGTTGAAAGGAGGGCACGTGGGTGACTATCTATCGGTAGGCATAGAACTATGCCAGGTTTCTACGACTTGGCGAATTCTCGCGTATACATCTGAGATGCTTGAAGCTTGAAGAGAGTGAAGATGAAAAGAAGAAACATGAAGCACTCAAGAGTGAGTCTCATGGTCTTTGCAAGACGACCCAGGGTGTACTGGATACATGTCAAGCAAGAAGACAATGGAGGTTATCCCCAAAGTGTGCATTCTCAGCAGAGAGCTGTCGAAGGATGTGTTTTTCTATGGATCTGCAGTTACTTGGTTAATCTTGGTCAACCGGGGTCTTATCAAACGAATAGAGTCCCAAAAGACTTAGATTATCACTTGCGGTGTTCCGACAGAACATCTTGATGGAGATTCCGCTTGAGGGTCAAGGTCAAGGTCTTGCTGTTGTTTCTCAATTTGGTGTTATTTTTGGGAAGGTATTGCTTTACCTCAAGTTTAACTCTCATTCGATCCTCCGCGAAGCGTTTGGAATCATCTTTTTAGTAGTCCTAAGGCTTATGGTATGACTACTAGTTATTGTCGCTTGGGTAGGATCCGAATTGTGTTGTTAAGTCTCCCCCACTTAGTATCAACATACCTGAGTAAGTCGAAAACAGGGAGGACACTGGGTTGATTCCAAGAATTGACTAGCTGTATTCTTCACACCTACACATACGGCTAAGTCCGCATGCCAGTTAGAGGGGTGGCTCGATCATTTAGTTGGATGTTCTCGGTGGAACTATTGAATATGAATGTCTTGAATGGAGTTGGTTTGCGAATCACTGTTTACGAGTCTTAGTAAATATCCTATAGGATTAAAGTTAAATTGGGCTTTCAACCGAGATAGAATCCCTAGATGGTTTATTCGGATCTCAACTAGATGGTTGCAATAATATAGCATGCAAATAAACGCGAAGACCGAGGTGGTCAGTCCCAATCTCACATTTATCCACTGTACATCACTGCGTTATTGAATGATAGCGTTATCTTTTAACAGATGCAAGAGAAAGGATGACCAATCCTGACCCTACACTCTATTAGAGGACGACACTATCCTAAGGCTTTTGGTTAGGTATCTTGTTACGGTCTTATAACTAAGTAAGGTTTTTCCTACGTGTTCCTTTAGATGGTACTCATGATTGGACTAAAGATGAGTATTTGCTTAGGTTTCACAACTTCTAGAAATACAGGATTAGGAATTTAAAATTCCAAGAGAATTGATTTAGGATGTTCTACACTAAAACTTAATAGAGATGCAGATTGAAAGTACCTAAAAGGTTTATCTAAATTTTGAATTGTCTCGTACCTTTTGTTAGTTTGGCCCTGATCTCCTTAAGTAGCGGTATCGCAGATCTCAAGGGTGTAGACCAGGGAGTTGATATTGTCGGAATGTAAGGTTAAGACGTCCAGGACGAAGTCCTGTGTCATTGAGTAATCCTTCTGGAGTTGTGTCTGGTATGATCGCCGACACTCCATGAAAGATGTGACGAGACTCGCCACCGAATATTAGTACATCACCCGATCCCAAAATAATTCTTTCTGCTCTCCTTGGATCTCTCTGATCCCAATAGAGAAATTCAGCCGAGTCACCAATGCAGAACGATACTACCGGTATCCCTCTTTGCAAGCTTCCAACACTTTCGTCACGGTCATGATGAAGACCAAGCTTTCCATTCTCTTCATAGAAATTGACAATGCAGACATCAGGGGACATGGAAGGAAGTATGTCCTCCACTTCACTTACACCACATTCCTTCTCCATCAAAGATTGTGCTTCTTGCATCGCTCCCATAACCAGCTGAATAAAATGATCAGGAATATTGGGTGGTTCGCTTCCATCAGTTACCCTTTTGTGTCCATATACTCGGGTTTGAGGATTCCAGTCTAAGCCGAGGCACATCATTTTCAGTCGGAGTCCGGCTCCACTTGTAAAGCCTGGTTGATAAAAACCTCCAGGGCCTAAGCCCATCTCACGACAGTTCTTTACTACGCCCACCTGTTCTTCATGAGTCAAGTGTTGCTTCAGGAGAACCATTCCCGGTCTCAAAATTATACTCTTCTTCTCACCAATTTGTATCCCCACGTGTTGCTCCTGGTTTCCCATAGTCGATCTAAGCTTACCCATTGCAGAAGTTTGTCCTTCTTGAAAACAGATGTCATACGGCTTGGATTTCAAAGAATCAGCAGGGGAATTGATCTTACGATTAGTAGCCGAACTGCTAGCAGGAAAATGGGAGAGCTGATTCTCCATGTTGCTACAATGTGGCAACAAAGGATTCTATTGATGCAGACATGTATATAATTTAGTACATAACTACATAGGGTTTTATAACTATACACCTACGTAACTAATATAAAACTTGACACTATTTCCTGGCTACTCTCTTGGTGAGTAACCATTGGAGTTGTGAATCCACACTCCAAAGGCCGAGGGAAACTGCTCTGATACCACAATGTAACACCCTCACAAATATTTAATTAAATTGAGTTTTATAAAAATATGGACTTGAAAAATTTCGTTTTAAATCTTAACGAAAATCCGACAGAGTCTCCTCTGTTTATCGGACTTTCCCAAAAATAACTTTTATAAACCTGTCAACCAGTACAGTTCAGAAAATATTTATAAACATACTAATTTAATTTTCATGCCCTGCTAATCCAATAAAACATATTCAGGGCTTGCACGAATGAAATATAACAAATCCAAAGAAAACTAAATTTTTAACATAATAACAACTCTCTCTTCTAATTAATTTTACAACACTCCACGGGGTGGAGTGTAGTCCTGCTCGGCCAATAGCATTGCAAGCTCAAACCTCAGTACCTGTGGAAATAGTAAGGAGTGAGCATTACACATAAAATGGGGAAACAGTTTCTAATTACGACATAATGCTATACCAAGCCATACACATTTAACAATTCAATAACAATAAAATAAAACTCAAGAAATCACAATTCATTATCAAAGTATTCCATTGGTTTCTCAAGTCAATCTTGCCTATTCATTCTTATACATCATTTTCATAAAGTCTTTTATTCCTTACACTTTAATCATATTCATAATTCTTTTCAATCTGTCCCTGGTCACGACCTACTGCGTCTGCACTCCTGTGCACTCACGTCTTACTGCGTCCGGGTATAATTCATTTTCATTCTTTCCCCTGGTCACGACCTACTGCGTCCGCACTAATGTGCTGGTCACGACTTATTGCGTCCGGGTATGTTTTCATTCTTTCCCCTGGTCACGACCTACAGCGTCTGCACCCCTGTGCACTCACGTCTTACTGCGTCCGGGTATATATTTCATATTCATTTCATCCCTGGTCACGACCTACAGCGTCTGCACCCCTGTGCACTCACGTCTTACTGCGTCCGGGTATATATTTCATATTCATTTCATCCCTGGTCACGACCTACTGCGTCTGCACCCCTGTGCACTCACGTCTTACTGCGCCCGGGTATATATATTTTCACTTTCATTTCATCCCTGGTCACGACCTACTGCGTCTGCACCGCTGTGCACTCACGTCTTACTGCGTCCGGGTATATTTCATATTCATTTTTCCCTGGTCACGACTTACTGCGTCTGCACTAATGTGCTGGTCACGACTTACTGCGTCCGGGTACATTCTCATATTCATTTTCTTTATTAACCTTTCCTCTTACTCATATTAACCATTTCATTACCCTTTCAACCACTTAAACTTTTTAACAAGTACCATATTCAAACCAATCACAACATAACACCTTTACATTATCCATATTATCCCAATTATGTCTTATAACTTTAATTAGCACAAATCAAACAACTTCATTAATATCATCACCATTATCCTTAATTCATACTTAATTTCCATTCTTTGCCTTGGTTTATAAAGTAAAATCATAACTCAATCATTTAGCAAAATGAGCACTTAAATTAATAACAACACCAAATCTCAAGCTTATATACCAAATATTAAAGATAAAGCATATCATCATCCAATTATTTTTCCTATGTCATAAGCTCTAGTTATTTATTACCCTATAGTATAACAACCTAAACTAACACATAACTCTTAGTACCCATTATATGCATATTGTAAACTAAACCCCAGAGTAAGGTAATACTCACTATAACCCACTCCTTACCTCAAGCTCTTAGAGATAGAGAGAGAATTTGTGCTTGGAGCTCACTTGAGAAAGAGCCACAATTCAAAAGAGAGGGAGGAACCTAAAATCAATAAAATAAAGGAACAAAATATTAAACTTTGCCCAAGAATCTTGAGGAAATTCGTGACCCCATCAAGTTCCTCAAGGTTGTTGACTAAAGCTTCAAGGGAGGAAGAGGGAGAGAGAGAAATTCGAATTCTAGGGAGAGAAAGAGAGGAATAAAATCAACATTCACTTACTTGGAGCAACAAGGAAGGACTTGGGGATGGACTTGGAGTTATCCTCTTGAGGATTGATTGATGAAAATGGAAGATTTGGTGCCCTAGGAGAGAGGGAATTCGAGTTTCTCAAGAACTAAGAGGTGGACGCACCTTTATTTTTTTTTTCAGCATCTACAGCTTTTAATCGATTATGCCATTTTTCATTTTCTGACCTTAATCGATTAAGCTGCAGTTTAATCGATTAAGCTGTTCAGTTTTGCAGTACCCAGACTTTGAATGGCCATAACTTCTTCGTTACCTGTTGGATCTTCCTCAAATTTTAAAGCAAGCTTCCTCACCTATCCTACTTCACATCCAACGGTGGAATTTGTGTTTAGAGTTGTAAATCTTTTATTTTGAATTTCCTAATATAGGGTGTTTATAACACCAAAAACATTGCTTCTAATGCTCTTTTGTTCATCTTTCAACCTCCTTTTTGATGCCAATGCTTCTTGATTCCTTTATGGCATTCAAAGAACTCCTAATCCATCATTTTAAATCCTTTTTAGAATAATCCTTACTTCCAAATCTTATCGTTATTCTAAATATTATTTGAATTAAAATTCGGGATGTTACATAGGGTATTAGGGGTCATTTTTAGGTTCAAATACTTGTTGGCTAATCTTTAGGGTTTTCACTAACTTAGTTTGGTCTTGGTTACAACTTGGTTCCTTGTCCATTACTTAGGAAATTCTAGGCTTTCCCCCACATACATACACTTACGTTACACACACATTTATATACACATACATGCACATACACGTTACATACACATATATACACGTATCACACACCTAAACACATATTCATGCATTATTATATTTTTCTACTAATTAAATTTTCATGTAATCCTAAGCATATACATACATACCAAAACCGTGCACACATACACACATATGAATAGAAAATAATTCTTTTTCATTAGAAAATGGCTCATACAAAATCACAGATATCAAACACATAGATTTTTCCAAAAACTCAATTTCTAAACTTTTGACATTATTTCAAGAAACCATTTCTGTAAGGTCACTTATTACCTTGAAAACGTGAATTAGGAAATTTACTTTAAAAAATATCCTTTCAAAAACATTTTTCTCAAAAATAGATCTCTTTAGTATTTTAAATTAACACGAGGAATTTGCGGGGTGTTACACACTGCAGAAGGTCCCATCGTCATTATTATTATTTCCATATGAATATCATTTTCTTTACACTTTAATTAGTCCTTTTTCTTATTCCATTCTTTCAACATCAACTATAACTACCACACATATCCAACACATCACACATTCCTAATTAAACACGTATCGCACAACCAATTACAAACATCCACACTGAGCATTTAATCACAATTGTTAATACTTGACAATTATACTCATTTAGCATTTAGTTACACATACACACATTTATCACATAGTTTGTATAATTCATCTTAACAATCAATGCAATCAGTCGACATACTCAGGTATGTCTCAGGGTACCATAATATAAGTCATCTCCCTAGGGTTCTTCACTTCCTACTTTAATGACATACAAAAACGATTTAATATACACATTTCAACTAATATATGTAGAATCAAGTCTCCAATTAGGTGGATTTATTTTGATGATGACAATATAATTAGATCATGGAGTTAAAGCAAGAATTCAAGCTCATCAAGTCAAGAAGATCAAGTGCATTATGTATCTATTCATTCTCAATTTTATTTTGAATGTAATTTTATTTTATTGAGAGTGGGTAGCTTAGGAAGTTATCTCACCCTTAGGATAAATAATTTTAATTGCATGAAAAAGGTTAGGGGTTACATAAAATTATTCCTTGAAGAGAGAATTGAAATAAATTGTTGAAAAACATGATTTTTATCATCTCTGGGCAAAACACTCGAGTAAGCACAAAATCTACTCGAGTATAAAGACACTCGAGTAATATGAAAGTTACTCGAGTATCAAAACACTCGAGTACTTCCCAGAATACTCGAGTATTTCAGCCTCAAAACAGAGATTTGACCGTTAGTTCAATACTTGGGCATTTCTATTGAAAGATGGGCAAAACACTCGAGTAGTGTCAAAAGTACTCGAGTATTTTGGTTCTGACAGCAAAATTTTAACCGTTGGAAAAGGGCAAAAATGGAATGAAAGAGTTGATTTCACTCATTCATTGTATTTTCCATATATCAGAAATGAATGCCATTGAACTAACCAACAAGAGCATTAAAAAGTCTATTGTGCAAAACATTCATTTTGATCATTCTCTCTCTCAAGTGGATAATTACTCTAACTCAATATTCATTCATCATTATTATTTGTTCTAAGAGTTAGAGTTGTGCTTAATTGTTGTGGATATCATTTGTTGGATCACTCCACATACACATACACATCTTGTTCTCAAAATCTTGGTTAGTAACCAAGTGTACCTAAGTGGATCTTAGGTTCATTCAAGACTTGGGAGGTTCTCAAGCAAGGGCTAAGAGGTTCTTAGCTTTGGTGGAGCTCTTGAAGGTTTCAAGGAGCTTGAAGAAGAAGGAGTCTTCATCACCAACATCAAATTGGGGTAGAAATTCAAGAGTTTGGTACACTCTTGGAAGGGATAGGTTGAGTGAGGCATCTCAATACCCTTTGTAACATTTCTAACAATTTGATTTTAGTAGACACTCCTAAGATTCTTAGGGGGACTGGACTAGCTCTCTAAATAGAGAGTGAACCAGTATAAAATCGGTGGTGTTGATCTTTTATAGCTTTCTTTAACTTCAAGTCAAAACCAAACCTAAGTTGCTCAAAAGGGGATTATTAATTAGATTAATAATTCCACAGCAATTAAGTTGTTTTCAAGTTGTTATAACTTTATTTAATTGTTTTCTACTCTATTATTAATCTGCCCTGGACTGTATTAATTGTTATTGATTAAAGTGCATATTTTCCAAAAACAGTTTTTCTGCTAACTGCACGATTTACTCGAGTATTATTAAGAAGACTCGAGTGTTCTTGTTATTTTACTCGAGTATTCTTTAAAACACTCGAGTGTTATTGCTCTGTTTCTGAAAAATCTGCACGTGATCAATTATACTTAATTGCATTATAAAAATTAGTCACTGTTGCATTCAGATTACTATTCACCCCCCCTCTAGTAATTGCTAAGCCCGCTTGTTGGTTTCCAACAAGTGGTATCAGAGCTCGGTCGAAAGATCGAGCGTAAAAGCTTTTTCGAAAAGATCCTTTTGGAAACTATGGGCTCTAGCAATTATCAAGAAGGTTCCTCTTCAATAAACCGCCCTCCATTCTTTAATGGTGAAGGGTATGCTTATTGGAAGGTTAGGATGAGAGTTTTTATTGAAGCAATAGACACCGATATTTGGGATGCAATAGAGGATGGTCCTTATATTCCTAGACATATGGTAAATGGGGAAGTCATTGAAATTCCTAGGAAAAGTTGGAATGATGATGATAAAAAGAAAGCATCATTTGATTTAAAAGCTAAAAACATCATCTTTTCGGCTTTATCCCATGATGAATTTTATAGAATTTCTCAATGCAAGTCGGCTAAGGAAATGTGGGACACTTTGGAAGTCACACATGAAGGAACAAGTGAAGTAAGAAATGCTAGATTAAATTCTTTAACACATGAATATGAATTATTTCACATGTTCCCGAATGAATCCATTGATGACTTACAAAAGAGGTTTTCACATATTGTTAGCCACTTGATTTCACTAGGAAAGCAATTTCGTGATGGTGAAACTACTCACAAAATTTTGAGATGTCTTGATAGAAAATGGCAACCTAAGGTCATCGCTATCAAGGAGTCCAAGGATTTAAATACTATGGACTTGGCAACCTTGTTTGGGAAGCTCAAGGAGCATGAGATTGACTTGTCAAGACTTAGCTCACATGAGGAGTCGGACAAAAAGAAGAAGAGTATCTCTCTCAAGGCCTCAACCAAAGTTGTAAAAGAGGTTGAAGATGACTCAACTAGTGAGAACTCCGATCATGCACTCAATGAGGAGGAAATTGGATTGTTTGCAAAAAGATTCAACAAATTCCTCAAGGGTAAGAAGAGTGGCTCATCATCAAGAGAAAGAAGACCCAAGGAACACAAGTCAAAGAACAAGACTTCAAGTGATGTAGTGAAGTGTCATGAATGTGGAGGCATTGGACACATAAGGATGGAATGTCCTACATACTTGAGAAAGAATGAAAAGAAGACCCAAGAGGGCAAGGGCAAGAGGGCTTACATTGTGTGGGATGCACCGGAAAAGGATGCAAAATCATCATCAAGTAGCTCGGATGATGAAGTTGCAAATCTATGTCTCATGGCAAGAACCAACAATGAAGCCTCAAGTGCAAATGGTGAAAATGAGGATGAGGTATCATCTCAAAGCTCTAGTTTTTCCTCTTCCTCTATTCCTTATGATGATTTGCTCAATGAATACAATGAAATGTTAACACAATTTGAAAAACTAGCTAAGATTAACAAGGAAAAAGGAAAGAAAATTTTGGAGTATCAAAAAGAGATTAATGAATTAGAAAAGTACATAAATGAATTGAAACTCCAAAATGCTTCTTTAGAACTTGTTAATTCTAGTCATGTTTGTGATTGTGCAAGTGATGAGAAAACTATTGTTTATTGTGAGAAATGTGACATTTTTGAAAATGAAATAAAAGATTTGAAACACAAACTCACAATATCAAATAGTGATAGAAACCTAGACCGGTTAATTAAATCTCAAAGAAATTATTCAAACAAAACCGGTTTAGGATATGTCCAAAAGAAAAAGGACAATAAAAGGGTTGGTTCATCTTCTAAAATTGATTATACAAAGAAACCAACTTGCTTTTATTGCGGAAAGTTTGGACATACAAACAATAGGTGCCACATTAAACATGTTGAAATTCAAAAAGGCACTTATGTTTGGATTAAGAAGGAAGAAACACCAAAAGCTAACCCAAAGGGACCCAACATAATTTGGGTACCCAAAATGAGCAAATGATCTTGTTTTGTAGGTGTGCCTTAGAACCGAAAAGAAACCGTGGTATCTTGATAGTGGATGTTCAAGGCACATGACGGGAGATAAGCGGAACTTCATGGAGCTTACTCCTCAAGAAGGTGGATATGTCACTTATGGAGACAACAACAAAGGCAAAATTCTTGGGATTGGTAAAGTCGGTAATTCTTCCAACTTGGTTATTGATAATGTACTTTATGTTCAAGGATTAGAACACAATCTTTTGAGCATTAGTCAACTTTGTGATATTGGTAACCATGTACTATTTACCTCCACCCAATGTCTCATAAAAAGTGACAAGGATGAATCTATCAAATTTGTTGGCAAAAGGTCTAATAATACTTACTTGGTTGAATTAAACAATATTACCTCGTTGGTTTCTACTTGTCTAGTAAGCAAAGAGAGTGACACTTGGTTGTGGCACCGTAGGATTGCTCACATTAATGTAAATCAATTAAAGAAAATACAATCAAAAGACTTAGTGGTTGGTTTACCAAAGCTTGATTTTAAAATTGAAGGTGATTGTACTCCTTGTAAGAAGTGCAAACACACCAAAAACCATTTTGGTTCTAAAAATGAAGTGTCCACAACAAGACCATTAGAAATGCTTCATATGGACTTGTTTGGACCTTCTCAAGTAAAAAGCTTTGGTGGCAACTACTATGGTTTGGTGATTGTTGATGACTTTTCTAGATTTACATGGACTTTATTCTTAAGTGCAAAAAGTGAGACCTACAAATCTTTCAAACGCCATATTAAACTTGTGCAAAACCAAGTAAACCAACGAGTAATTATTATTAGAACCGATCATGGTGGTGAATTTGAAAACTACAAGTTTGATAGATTTTGTGATAAACATGGTATTGAACACCAATATTCCGCACCAAGAACTCCGGAACAAAATGGAGTGGTAGAGCGGAAAAATAGGGTGTTAGAGGAACTTGCAAGAACCATGCTAAATGATTCTCAAGTCCCTCATTATTTTTGGGCCGATGCCGTTAATACGGCTTGCTATGTCATGAATAGAATTCTAATTAGGCCCATGCTCAAGAAAACCCCCTATGAGCTTTACAAAGGAAGAAAACCAAATATATCCTACTTTCATGTTTTTGGATGCAAAGTTTATGTGCTAAATAATGGAAAAGATCATCTTGGAAAATTTGACTCCAAATCCGATGAGGGAATATTTTTGGGTTATTCTTCACATAGTAAAGCATATAGAATTTTTAATAAAAGAACTATGACTATTGAAGAATCTATTCATGTGGTTTTTAATGAGTCTTCGAAAGAAGATGGTGTTTTAAATGATGGTTGTGATGAAGGTTTTGAGTTTTCAAAAGAGGAAAAAGGGAAGGAGATTTTAAAGGATGAAGGAGAAGTTAAAAATGATCTTGATCCGGCTTGGAAAACGGTGAAAGCTCATCCTATTGACAATGTCATAGGAGACCTTTCAAAGGGAGTATTAACTCGTAGGACAATTCAAAATATTTGTCATTTTGTTTCCTTTGTTTCTCAAATCGAACCAAATTCAATTAAGGAAGCAATTTTGGATGAACATTGGGTTATGGCCATGCAAGAAGAACTAAATCAATTTGTTAGAAATGATGTTTGGGAATTAGTGCCTATACCCGATGATCATACCATAATTGGTTTAAAATGGATTTATAGAAATAAACTTGATGAATCCGGTTTGATTATAAGAAACAAAGCGAGACTTGTTGCCCAAGGGTACAACCAAGAGGAAGGTGTTGATTATGATGAGACCTTTGCTCCGGTTGCACGCCTTGAGGCAATCCGAATCTTGCTTGCCTTTGCATCAATTATGAAATTTACTCTTTATCAAATGGATGTCAAGAGTGCTTTCTTGAATGGTTTCATAAATGAAGAAGTGTATGTTAAGCAACCACCCGGTTTTGAAAGTCATGAATTTCCAAACCATGTTTATAAATTGAAAAAGGCTCTTTATGGATTAAAACAAGCTCCTAGAGCTTGGTATGATCGATTAAGTACCTTTTTATTAGAAAATGAATTTCAAAGAGGAAAGGTTGATAATACCCTATTCATCTATAAAACCAAAAAGGACATTTTGTTAGTGCAAATATATGTAGATGATATTATCTTTGGTGCCACTAACGTGTCCTTGTGTAGCAAGTTCTCTAATTTGATGAAAAAGGAATTTGAGATGTCCATGATGGGGGAGCTCAAGTTCTTCCTAGGACTTCAAATCAAGCAAGTCAAGGAGGGGATTTTTGTGCATCAAGGAAAATATTGCAAGGAGCTCCTTGGAAAATTCGGAATGGACAAATGCAAAGAAGCCTACACTCCCATGAGCACATCATGCTACCTAGACAAGGATGAACAAGGTACACCGGTTGATGTTAGTAAATATAGAGGCATGATAGGTAGTCTTCTATATCTTACCGCATCTAGACCGGATATTATGTTTAGTGTATGCATGTGTGCCCGTTTTCAAGCTAATCCTAAAGAATCACACCTATCCGCGGTCAAACATATATTTAAATATCTTAAAGGAACGATAAATACCGGATTATGGTATCCTAGTGATACTAGTCTTAGCTTGGTTGGTGATTCGGATTCCGACTTTGCGGGATGCAAGCTTGATCGTAAAAGCACTAGTGGTACTTGCCATTTATTGGGAAGCTCACTAGTGTCATGGT
Organism: Crotalaria pallida; assembly: GCA_037953625.1. Classification (NCBI taxonomy): domain Eukaryota; kingdom Viridiplantae; phylum Streptophyta; class Magnoliopsida; order Fabales; family Fabaceae; genus Crotalaria; species Crotalaria pallida. Next base: position 24,060,610 of record CM075654.1, read on the forward strand.
TTTCTAAAAAGCAAGCTTGTGTTGCTCTTTCCACCGCCGAAGCGGAATATATCGCCGCCGGTAGTTGTTGTGCTCAACTCTTGTGGATGAAACAACAATTATTGGATTTTGGTTTGAAACTTGAAAATATTCCTATTAAGTGCGATAACACAAGTGCAATCAACTTAACTAAGAATCCGGTGTATCATTCAAGGACTAAACATATTGAAATTAGACATCATTTTCTAAGAGATCATGTACAAAAAGGTGATTGCACAATTGAATTTGTAAGCACCACAAACCAATTAGCGGATATTTTTAAAAAACCATTGCCAAGAGATACCTTTTATCATATAAGAGGAGAACTTGGAATTTTAGATGAGTCAAGCATTAGCTAATTGATTTGTGTTTGTGAAAATTCACCAAGTATGTCTCATTTCATGTGCATTAGTGTTTGAAGAACAATTGGACCTTGAGATGTTGTGAATTATATGTTTTTGACTGTGAGTGATTTTGAGTCTGATTTGTGTTTATGATTAAATTGTGTTGGTTTAGTGAAAATGTGTTCAAATTGCTGTTAAAACTGTCTGTCTGTCAAATTTACTCGAGTATTTTCATTTTTACTCGAGTATTTTAATTCCAAATTAAATGGTTTGAAAATTGAAAAAGTTTTTGGTCAGGTCTGATTGTTTCACTCGAGTGTTTTCAAATTCTACTCGAGTATTTTACTCTTTACTCGAGTGTGTCCTGTTTTACTCGCGTATTTTTCGGTCCAGTAACTCTAGACTTTCTGGACTGGGCTTTTTACTCGAGTACTTTAACAAATACTCGAGTATCAGGTTTAGAACACTCGAGTGTTTTCAAAAACACTCGAGTAATGCGACTTTTTAAAGCACAGCAGCAGCGTTTCAGCAGTCACTTTTCACGAACCCCCTCTTCTCCCCACTCGAGTTCTCTCAACCCCAACCTCTCAAAACACGTTTTTCACTCCAATTTTTCACAGCTTTTAACTTTAAATCATCTCCACATCACTTTTCTTCAATTATTTTACTTCAAATCACTGTTTTTCACCCCCAAATCCGAAATTCCCTTTTGAAACCCTAACTCCCCTAAACTCGAAATTGTCCATTTTTTTTTCAATTTGTGTGCAAATGTCTACCTCTCGAGCTAACCTACGTCCAAGGAAGAAAAGAAGAGAGCCTACTCCTCCTTCTTCATCATCTTCAGAGCATGAAGAGGAATTCTTTTCTGCTGGTGCATGTGCTAGGAGGGAGGCATTGTTCATCACTCATGGCTATGGTGTACAAAGCTGGACCACAGAGGATTTTCTTGAGGGTAATGGTTTTACATTTGTTCAAAAGCTTAGAGATCAGAACCTTATGCAGTTTATATCTTTTCATGGTCCCATTTATCTTAGGCTTGTGCGACAATTTTATGCCAACATTAAGGAAATAGATAGGACTACTTATGAAACCAGTGTTGCAGGAACCCATTTTCAGATTAGGCCTAGGGATTTAGAGATCGTTTTTGGCATAACACGAACGGGGCAAAACAATTTCAATACTGACACTGATGATATTTTTAGAAACCTGCTTCGTCCCGATCGTGTTTATGACGGAAACGAGAAGAAAGCTGTGCATATGACCTCATCAAACCGCATCCTTCATCATATAGTTAGCCACCAACTTGTACCCCAAACCTCTCCAAATTACTCAAAGCCCATCCAATTAGAGCTTCGCATTATGGATGCTATTCTCAATGATAATCTGCTAAATTGGTCAGCCATTGTTCTCGCTCGGATGGTGAAGGCAGGGAGCTCCAAAGCCTCCCAAAATTTGCCTTACCCTATGCATGTGTGTAGACTCCTCCAGCACTTCAATGTGCCTATTCTTCAGGATGAGGAGTTCTTTGATCCTCCGGCAGAATTGCATGCGCTACATGATGGTCTGCTTCGTCAAATGAGAATGAGGAAGCGCGGCGGGAGGTGGTATTGGATGGATCAGGTAGCAGCAGCCATGGAGGCCCAGGAGGCCGCTGAGCAAGCTGCAGCTCAGCAAGGTTTGGATGCTGAGCAGTTGGCTGATGAGCAGGCTCAGTATGATCAGGCTGATGGTGGCGGTGCTGGTGGTGGTGATCCGGTTGATGACATTCAGTTTGAACATCCTGCTTTTGGGACTTATCAGACATATTTCGATGCTCGCTTTGCTCAGTTTGACAGCCGCATGGATAGCTTTGAGCATCGATTGGCTGAGCAGCAGGATAGTATCAGCAGGATTGAGTCTCAGATGGGTGTGCAGTCGGCCATGATATATTCGCAGTTGGACCAGCAGTCAGGTCAGATGAATGCTCGGTGGGACCAGCATTCCGCTCAGATGAATGCTAGGTTCGATGATATGATGTCTGCATTCGGCCGCTTCTTTCCTCCTCAGGATCCCCCTGCACCGGATATGTTCTGAGATCGGTGGACATTGCACTCGGTTTTTACATGTTTTTTTGGATGTTTAGTTTTTCACTATGCTTTTGGGAGTTTGTTTACTTTTTGTTACCCCTGCGTGGGTCTTTATCCAGTTTTATGATGTTTTTTTTTCTTTTCCGTTCAGACTTGGATTTGGTTGGTGGTTTTATGCTATGTTATGATGTGATTTCACTGATATTTTGATGCTATTTTGTTTGGTATTCTCTGATAGTCATATTTGTCTTATATTGATATTATTTAAGGGGGAGTTTTCATTATTGGTATCCTTCTTGTCTCCTCCGTTTCCAAATGCTATCTTTTTTATTATGACAAAAAGGGGGAGAATGAGAATGAGAAGAGCAAGCACATCATTTTTTTTACTCTGATATTATGTTTGCTTACTCTGATATCATGTTTGCTCTCGCTCTGATACCAGTTACATTTTGTGCACTTGACTATGATATTATGGATATTATGCTGTGCTTGGTATTCTCTGAATTGACAGGTTAATAGGTTCCTATATTGAGGGGGAGCTCTCAAAAGAGAAGGAACGGTTTAATTATTTTGTCATCATCAAAAAGGGGGAGATTGTAGAATCAAGTCTCCAATTAGGTGGATTTATTTTGATGATGACAATATAATTAGATCATGGAGTTAAAGCAAGAATTCAAGCTCATCAAGTCAAGAAGATCAAGTGCATTATGTATCTATTCATTCTCAATTTTATTTTGAATGTAATTTTATTTTATTGAGAGTGGGTAGCTTAGGAAGTTATCTCACCCTTAGGATAAATAATTTTAATTGCATGAAAAAGGTTAGGGGTTACATAAAATTATTCCTTGAAGAGAGAATTGAAATAAATTGTTGAAAAACATGATTTTTATCATCTCTGGGCAAAACACTCGAGTAAGCACAAAAACTACTCGAGTATAAAGACACTCGAGTAATATGAAAGTTACTCGAGTATCAAAACACTCGAGTACTTCCCAGAATACTCGAGTATTTCAGCCTCAAAACAGAGATTTGACCGTTAGTTCAATACTTGGGCATTTCTATTGAAAGATGGGCAAAACACTCGAGTAGTGTCAAAAGTACTCGAGTATTTTGGTTCTGACAGCAAAATTTTAACCGTTGGAAAAGGGCAAAAATGGAATGAAAGAGTTGATTTCACTCATTCATTGTATTTTCCATATATCAGAAATGAATGCCATTGAACTAACCAACAAGAGCATTAAAAAGTCTATTGTGCAAAACATTCATTTTGATCATTCTCTCTCTCAAGTGGATAATTACTCTAACTCAATATTCATTCATCATTATTATTTGTTCTAAGAGTTAGAGTTGTGCTTAATTGTTGTGGATATCATTTGTTGGATCACTCCACATACACATACACATCTTGTTCTCAAAATCTTGGTTAGTAACCAAGTGTACCTAAGTGGATCTTAGGTTCATTCAAGACTTGGGAGGTTCTCAAGCAAGGGCTAAGAGGTTCTTAGCTTTGGTGGAGCTCTTGAAGGTTTCAAGGAGCTTGAAGAAGAAGGAGTCTTCATCACCAACATCAAATTGGGGTAGAAATTCAAGAGTTTGGTACACTCTTGGAAGGGATAGGTTGAGTGAGGCATCTCAATACCCTTTGTAACATTTCTAACAATTTGATTTTAGTAGACACTCCTAAGATTCTTAGGGGGACTGGACTAGCTCTCTAAATAGAGAGTGAACCAGTATAAAATCGGTGGTGTTGATCTTTTATAGCTTTCTTTAACTTCAAGTCAAAACCAAACCTAAGTTGCTCAAAAGGGGATTATTAATTAGATTAATAATTCCACAGCAATTAAGTTGTTTTCAAGTTGTTATAACTTTATTTAATTGTTTTCTACTCTATTATTAATCTGCCCTGGACTGTATTAATTGTTATTGATTAAAGTGCATATTTTCCAGAAACAGTTTTTCTGCTAATTGCACGATTTACTCGAGTATTATTAAGAAGACTCGAGTGTTCTTGTTATTTTACTCGAGTATTCTTTAAAACACTCGAGTGTTATTGCTCTGTTTCTGAAAAATCTGCACGTGATCAATTATACTTAATTGCATTATAAAAATTAGTCACTGTTGCATTCAGATTACTATTCACCCCCCCTCTAGTAATTGCTAAGCCCGCTTGTTGGTTTCCAACAATATATAAATCAACCCAAAACACACTAATTTGTACCCACAACCCAATTTAAACATTATTCCCAAATCCTATTATAAACTATAACTATCCCTAAGTCAAAGTGTGGAAAAGTGACCCATCTTACCTTGGAAATCCTAGTCATAGTGACAAAGTCATTTTTACATCCGCGACTTGCTCCGGGGTCAGGGTTAATAATAACGTGCTGGATTTAAATAGGGACATATGTTAAAACTAATTATAACATTAAAAATATATATCAAATAAACTCATTTTTGTCAAAACAATAAATATATATCATTGTACAATAAAGATATATCACTTTTCCCAAAACATCTCTTTATTTGAAAATATAGGGATAATAAAAATTTAATGGATTATCAAATAAATTAGGTAGATGAATAGAGGGAGTTGAGAAGATTATATACCTAAGAAAAATTTGAGATTGGACGGTTGGATCTTGAATTATTCTTGGACCGGGAAATAATGAAAAACGAATGCTCCCCTCCGTTTTTCACCTCACCTCTGATTGCTCTCTTTCTACTTTCTACTTTCTACTTTCTTTCTTTGTTTCTTTCTCTCTCTCATGCTTCACTCTCTCTCCCGTCTACTTTCTTTCTACTCACTCTTTTTCTTTTAATTTATTCTACGGTGGGGTAGGGGTATTTGGGTAGTTGATAGGAAATTAAATATAATTTTTATGTTTTGTTTTCATTTGTGAGTCAATGTGTGTATGTATTTTGCATTATAATCAAAAGTTTGATGATCCTAAAAATAAAATACATTTAAGTAGAACAATATTGTACTTTTAATAAATCAAAACTGATTTAAAAGTAATAAAGTTATCGGTTCCTATAGATAGCTATTGCGTAAGAAAAAGTAATAAATTCAAATGTATATACATTTTCTCAATCCTGATGTCAAACTTGATAAAATATAATATTCAGAATATTGAAATAATAAGTCATTAAATATGACTTATACAAGTAATATATTGAAATAAGTCCGGGAGCTAGAATAAAACAGTCTCAGAATGCTATGAAAATTTACATGAACGTTTCAAATATTAAATTAAACACATGTTTCTATAGAAACTATATACGAAAATGCCTCTAAGGCTGGGGCAGTGATTGATGTGCCTAGGGGAGAGGTAATTCTTCGAGTGAATGGTGAGCAAACTACAATTAAAATTTTTGAAAAACCACCATTCATCGGTGAATTTCGCTCCTCTCATGTGCATTCAGCACTCCAATGGAGTGAGTATTGAGAAGAGGCTGAATAGCAAGGTGCCACCCTTGAAGGGATCTTGGCAACCACCCTAATCTCTGAAAGGAGGTGACCCTTCAGGCTCGTGACGTTAAACAAGTGCTAGTTGGGAGGCAACCCAATGTTAGGTAATTTCCTTAGGTTTTATTTTTTTTAGGTAAATAGTTATTAGTTAGTTTTTGGTTTTTATATTTAATCAATAAAAAAAAGAGGTACAAGTCCAGCCGCGCCCAGGCGTGGTGCACTTCACGCACAGGCGTGGCAGGGGGTTTAACATTCAAGTTTAGGGGTGTGATCCCATTTGCTCCCATTAGTTCCCAATATGTCACCCCAGACCTGGTACTTCGCAAAAATAATGTCCTGTTTTTCTAGGTAGTTTTAATTTTTATTTTGTAATGTTAGTTTAGATTAGTTTGCTTGAGGACAAGCCAACCTCTATGTTTGGGGGAGTGGACAAAATAAAATTTAATTTTTCAGATCTGAATTTTTCTCCCATTTTTGGTGTTGGTTTGTGTACTTGGGTATGAGTATGTAATTATTCTAGACTTAGGACTGTTTTTCTGATGATAGGTGCAAATACTTAGTTTAGGATTAGGCTCATTGATTTTGGATATTAATTGATTGAGCTGTAAATATTTTTGAGATCTGGTTATTTTGACAAATTTTTTGAGAATTTGTGATTAGTGAACTGACCTTTAGTCTGGTAAGTTATTTGAGCCTAAACACTGAAGGGGTATGATTTATTGAATTATTTTGATTTGAAACCCCTATTTCTTTCATGAGTGTGTTCACTTTGATTTTGTATTCTAGAACTTGACCAATGACCATTTTGAGATTGATAATTGCTTGCATGCATTAAGATGATTAAGACACCTAGGATTGTGTTTTTGTGGCTTTCAACTGCTTTGTATTGATAATATTTCCCTTAATTGCCCATTTTGAGCCTTATGAGATATTATGATTTTTCTTTGATACCTTGTATCTAGTGAAATATTTTTGTGAGTACCTTGAAAATTTTGAATGAGCAATTGAGAGGAATGATGAAAGAAAAAGTGAAAGTAATTGGTGAATGAAAGAAAAAAAGGAAATAATAAATGTAAAGGAAGAGAATAGAAGGAAAAAAATTGAAAAAGAAAGGAAGAATAAAATGTTCCTGATGTGAGTGTGAGTCTTTATTGTATTCATTGCTCATTCATGGTTTTTGAGGGAAACTTGCTTTTGTAAATATTTTTGCGAGTTAGCCTTTGTTTTATCCTGTTCACTCTCTAGCAAGTATAGTACTAGATCGCAAAGTAATATAGTCTAGGAAGACCAGATATAGTACCCACAAGGACTCAGAATTGTTTAATCTATTTCTACCCAAGGGAAAATCTAGAATAAAATTAATTAAAAATACAAAATTCAGAATTAAATAAATTAATTAAAAAGAAGAGTTAAATGCTGAAAATAAAATAAAAGAGAAGTTAAATGGAATAACTTGGTTAGGAACTCAGTTTCATTGTATGTTCAGACATTTATTATAAATCAATGTTTCTAATTCAAATCAAGAACATAATTCAGAAAATAATAATTCCTAGATTCCTCTTATGAAATTAATGTTTATTATCCAATTTATTAAATTCTAATTCCTTAGGAATTTAATCCCTTGGATAACCGTAATTAAGAGCAGTGTATTATCAAGTTATATAATAATCCAAAAGTATTCCTACAAGTTGAATCTGTAACAACCTATTTTAAAAATATGGATTTAAAAATTTCTTTTTAATTAAAATACTTATTATAATTTTTCCGGAAAATTGGACAGAGTTTCCTCTGTTTTATGGACATTCCCAAAAATTATATTTGACCTGTAACCTGTTCAAAACAGTTTCAACAACAACCAGACATCCAGATAAAATATACATATATAATTTAATTCTTCTCCCAATATCCGGGGATAAAATACTAAGATGAAAATACTTAGATTTTCGACGAACCAAATAAAGAGCCCGAGCCACCAAATATACAACTGAGATTAAAAATACATTTATTAATAAATTCTTAAAAATACATAGTATTCCATAATATGGCCCGGTACGATTCAACTCAAAATGAAAATAAATTACTCACACTTCCCGTGGGGAAGTGTGCTCCTGCTCGGCCCAAATAACAGCTATGCTCCTGACTTGTACCTGTGGTGGTTGTAAGGGTGAGAATTGCACAACTAGTAAAGCATAATACGAGTCAAGTCATACACATTTAGCAATTAGTCAAATAACACCATCATAATCGCACCCAATCACCTATTCACTACAAACACAATCGTCTCCAATTATTAGCACCTTCTGACACATGTCCGTACCTAATCTATTTCGCCACTTACCTATTTACACCAAAATCTCACTCTCTACACTTTACCCCAAGTCTCTAATTTTCTCTCCTATCCTCTCTATCCCTTTCTCTCGCACCTATTCTACTCATTTCTCTCACATCTCCTTTACTCCCCCTGCCTTCCTCTTATTTCTTTATATTTATTTATCTTTATTATTTTTCCTTTATGTTTTATGGTGTCGTGGGGCTCCCGCCATTGCGTTTCCCCGTCTGCCGAGAATACGTCTTACCGATGCGCCAGTTCACTGACTGGTCGTCTTACTCAACCTATGCGTACGGATCCCGCAGGCCGCACGTCTTCTAAGGTCCAGTACCCATCGACCCTGGTGTCGTGGGGCTCCTGCCACTGCGTATCCCCATCTGCCGAGGATACATCTTACCGATGTGTACGGATCCCACAGGCCGCACGTCTTACTCAACCCATGCGTACGGATCCCGCAGGCCTCACGTCTTCTAGGGTCCAGTACCCACTGACCCCTTCTCTTTTTCTTTTTTCCTGTTTCTTTTGTGGTGTCGTGGGGCTCCCGCCACTGCGTATCCCTGTCTGCCGAGAATACGTCTTACCGATGCGCCAGTCGCTGACTGGTCGTCTTACTCAACCCATGCGTACGGATCCCGCAGGCCGCACGTCTTCTAAGGTCTAGTACCCACTAACACGGGAATAGGTGATGCGAATACCTCCACTGCGTATCCCCAAGGCCGGGGACACGTCTTACTCAACCCATGCGTACGGTCCGCCTGTCATCGTCATGACACCAGTCGTACGTCTTCTAGGATTGGTATTCGCATACCCGAGTGTTTTCTTTATTCTCTTTTTATTTCTCTTTTATTTTATTTCTTTTCTTTTTACTTTATTCTGCCCTCATACCACACCTCATCCTCTCATTCTCAATTTTCCCTTTCTCACTCAACCTCATTTCCTTTCCCTTTTAATTTCACTCTCTTTCTCAATCATGAATTCCTCCCTAAACTTTCCTATATATTCTTTTCCCTTCCTATCTTAGCACCAACGTAGACCAAACTCACGTTACCTCTCTGAACACATCAAACATATAAAGTACAAACATAAATTAAACATTCAGTTAACAATTACAATTCTCATTTAATTATCATGCATTTAATCCTTAACATCAAATAGCACTTTACTCAGGTACTTATACATATATACATAAAATTAACATGTAATTCAAAGAATTCATCACTTAAGCATTTAACGCATTTCAAATAGCATTTATCTCATATAAGCATGTTATCTCATGAAAATAAATTCTAAATTCCCTAATCACACATAAGCAAATAACCTTAAGCCAGATCATACAATACTAGTATCTCACCCACCGAGACGACAAATAAACCCCTTACCTTGGGGTTCTACCATAACCTGTTTCGAGGCACGACGAGGAGATCATGTTTCTACCCACGACATTACGCGGTTCGTTGCTCGCATTTTAGCTGGTCCTAAAGTCCTTCATCGTCTGACTATTTTATTAAATCAAATAGAAATCAATTTAATGCACCAAAAGCGACTCAATTTAAAATCTCGGTATATACTTATCATATATCAAAGTAGAGTATTTTCGTAAGTTTTCCAAATCAATAAATCATTTAACTATAATTTACAAACCAAAATAACATAGGATTTCAAATTAAGATCATTGTCTTTTTCATAAAATAGTATAGCTTTTATTGAAAATACACTAACTTTCGAAACTAGCATAATCACCAAAAATTCATTAAGGTTGATTAGCTTTAGTTTTCAAGCCATAAAATCAAAAGTTGTTGTTTGACACTATTAAGTCTGAACTAAAAGGAAGTGTGCTCGATTCAAAAATAAGTCTAAATCGCCATTATACTCTTAAAACAATTACACTTCCCTTCAGTTTGAAATTAATGTTCAACGTCCTATCTCGAATTAACATTATGCCGGGTATATCAGATTCCTAATTAACTGACATATCGTTTAACCCAGGGACAACTCAACCAAGCTAAACGACAGCTCACTTACTTAGGAACCCAACACATTTAACAAAATATACTTTTAAAAACTCATTATTCGGCATATGTTTAGTTTGACGTTATTATAAATCAAGTAAGCAATTAAATTCATCTTCACTACAACATAATTAAAATCAATATAAACTATAGTGCAAGTTTAATTTCTAAAATAATTTAATATTAAATAATTATTACCAATAACATTAAAATTAGTATTAATATAAAAATTAAAACACAACATAGAGCAATTAGAAAAGTATTAAGGATTTACCCTCAAATATGATTTTGAAGGCCGGTTCGGTCGACCCGGTTCAAAGCACAAAGGAACGGCTGGCCCCGGTAACGATGACGACGATACCGGTGTCGATGACGATCCTTAGCAGCAGCAACACGCATCGGGGAGAGGAAAGAAGTGGTGGCGGCGTGACTGAATGGCTACAGCATCAAACAATGGCGGCAGCGTAGCCTCCATGACCGGTGGCAACAACGACCATCACTGGCAGGGAGAACGCGAACCGTGATCTCCTGGTCCATGGAGAGGCACGCGCGAACAGTCTGGAGGAAAAGGAAAAGGGCGGTTCTACACGGCAGCAAGCGGCGGCGATTCACCCTGGCCAAGAAGGGAGTCGCGATTAGCGACTGGAAAGAGGAAGAGAGAGACGCGGTGAGAGAGAGAACTCGAGGGAGGAGAGAGAGAGATTGGGACCGAGAGAGGAAGAGCGATGGTGATGGTGGCTGGGTGGGTGGTGGCCGGCGGTGCTCATGAGGGAGAAGAAGGAGTTGGGAGGGAGGCAGAGTATTAGGGCCGGCGGCCTTCAGCGAAGAAGAAGAAGAAGTGGGGGCGGGGAAAGAAAATGGCGAGAATGCCCTTAAAATGCGTATTTGGTGTTGCAGATCGCAGGATTTTCGCTTAAGCAAAATTGGGTCGCTTAAGCGAACTCAATTAGTGTTGATACTGGAGCAGTTTCGCTTAAGCCAAAAATTTTCGCTTAAGCCAAATGTATAGGTACTGCTACTTCATTTTTCTATTTTTCAGCTATTTTCTCCCCAACTTCAAATAGCCATAACTTCTTCGTTCACCGTCGGATCTTGCTCAAATTTGACGAACAACTTCCTAAAAATCATACCTTCATATCCAACGGTGGGAATTGTGTTTTGAGTCTTAAATATTTTATTTTGATTTTCTACCCTATGTTATGTTTTAGTACCAAATTATCTATTTTTCTGGCCTGTTCCTAACTTCAATTTAATGCTCCTTTCTTTTCTAACCTTATTATTATGATTGTTATCCTTTCCTAATGTTAAAATACTTCTTTTGAATAACTATTTGTAGTTTATTGTCATTATTTCCTTTATTCTAACTATTATTTACTTATTCGTCTTTGGGTTTAAAATTTGGGATGTTACAGAATCATTATACTGTTTAATAGCATGGCCTATTTCAAATCCTAATTTTCCAATTTCAGATTTAGAAATCCAAAACATAGATTAGCTACTTCTATGCATAACATTAAAAACCCAATTAAACACTTGATTTAAAACTGAATATAAATAAATTTTCAAATACAAATCCACCATGTTCCTAACACAAAAGGTTTAGTTACACATAATGAAAGAGAAGAAGAAAACAAATAACTATGATATTTATCCCTAAATTACCACAGATATATGCTTCAGATCTTCAATCTTCTTCGGATCCCTCCTTCGAATGCTCCCAAAAGTGTGTAAATCTCCTTTCTAAAATTATCTATTGAATACTAATGGCTCTCATGGTTGCTAACTGACTGCTAAACCTAATAATAATCCTCATATATTTAGATAAAGATCTAATCTTATCAAAATCCTTCAAAATTGCTCAGAATTAGGCTCAATTGGGCTTTCACGTGCACCGCGCGCCTGGGCGCAGGGACCAGCACGCCTGGGCGCGCTATACTGATCAACCCAGAATCACTGCTGCACGCGTGCCTGGGCGCGCCATCCACGCGCCTGGGCGTGCCAAGTGTTTTCCGACTCCGTTTCTCTCCGTTCTAGTGCCATTTTCAAGGTCTTCTTATGCTCTTCTCAGCTCCAATAATATTTTCTCCAAATAAAGCTCCGAAACACCTGAAACATACCCAAAACGGATCAAAACGTTTAGAGGATTCTATAAAACTAAAAATTCCTAAAACTAATACAAAATACCTATATTTACATGAGAAACAAGCCAAAACCATAGCAAAAGGAAGTGAAATTAAGCCCAAAAACATCATATATTAGACCCAAATCACTCCCCAAACTTAGTATTTTGCATGTCCCAGGTAAAAGTAAAATAAAAGTTCATAAACTCAAGACAACCCTCTAAATCAAAATGTACAACACTTAATCTAAGACTTCGACTCATCAACACAGCCACATATTTACACAAGCTATTCACATATCAAAACCTGGTTAAAGAAACAAAATCAATGAGAACTCAGAACTAGTGAACACTCTCAACCTCTCAGTGTATATCTCTCATATGTATCAAGGGTATAAATCAATTCACTCAAGTTCTTACAATAGTCAAATGTTACCATAAACTTGACCATAGACACAAATCTCCACTGAAATTATTAAAAACATGCACAAATCAAAAGGTCTTGAATTTTGGTTGTAATGAGGCCATGACTAAAAGTGTCAGGTGGGATAAAAGAAAGAAAAGATGAAACTAAGGGCTAAAATGCAAAACAAATTTCCCTCAAAAATCATGAATGAGCCATGAATGCAATAAAGACTCACACTCAAATCACAAGTATTTCAAACTTCTTCTTTTTCAATTTCACTCTACTACATCTTCCAAACTAATTTTCTTTTCTCTTATCATTCATCAATTTTCACTTTTTCTCAATTTTTTTATCTTTTCTTTTTCTTTTGGAAGAAGAGTAACTCAATCAACACTTTCACAATTTTCATACTTTTGAAATGTTCCTCTCTCAATTTCTCATTCAAAATTTCTAAGGTACTTACAAAATTATACAATCAATGCAGGGTACCAAAGAAAAATCATATTTATATCAGGCTCAAAATGGGCAACTAAGGGAAAACAAATCCAACAAAAATATCTGAAGGCTACAAAAACACCATCCTAAATGCCTTAATCATTTCCATACATGTAATCAATTATCAATTTCAAAAGGATCACCGGTCAAGTTCTAGAACACAAAACTAAAGAGAATACACTCATGAAAGAAATAGGGGTCTCAAATCAAAATATTTTAAATTATTCACATACCCCATCAAATAGGCTCAAAATCTCACTAAGCTAAAGCCAGTTCACTAATCTCAAGTTCTGAAAAACTTTGTCAAAATAACCAAATTTCAAAAATATTTACAGCTCAACAAATAAATAACATGAATCAATGAGTCTAATCCTAAACTAAGTATATACACCTATCATCAGAAAAATAATCCTAAATCTAGAATAATTACAAAACCTCTACCTAAGACACAAACCAACACCAAAAATGGGAGAAAAATTCAGATCTGAAAAAAAATTTTATTTTGTCCACTCCCCCAAACATAAAGGTTGGTTTGTCCTCAAGCAAACTAAACTAAACATACCTAACTAAAAAATAAAAAATTACATGGAATAAATTTGGAACACTTACTACCACATCTGAATAAAATACTCAGCACTAATAAAAGTGAGAAGACATTCCCCTAAACTTTTATATAAGTCATTCGAAACAAGTGCCAAAAATAGCACCTCTAATGAGGACATATCAACTCACACCTGTTACACTAAATATAACTAGATGCAAATAACAAATAATCCAAATAAATATCCAAGAAATAAAACTAAAAAAAATAAATCCTAGAAAGCAATTACATATTTTTGTTGTGACAACAGTACAGGAACTGATCTGATGGAAAAATGGTATAAAATTGATCAATTAATAAAAATCCCCAAAATTTTTGGTTTTCTCGCCCAGCGCACGCCCAAGCGTGCCAGACCTGTACACTGCTTCTTTTTTTTTTTAATAAAAACTAAATAAAATGAATTAAATTAAAAATTTACCTACACTAAAAACTAATTTTCTAAACTAAAATCAACTATTATAAGGAATTAAGAAACTTACCTTTGTAGCACAACTTTTTCTATTAATGCAACATGGAGAAAATCCCCAAATCTTATTTACCTGTGTCACATGAACAACTAAAAATAGTGCTATAAAGCACCTCATTAGTAGTTACTTATAGAAAGTTTCAACTCCTTATTCACTAACTAACTAACTAAAAAAATAAAAATAAAACCTACACTACTACATAATTACGAAGAATCCTCCAGGATCCCAAATTTTGAGGCTCAACTCCTATGTGATGTAGGAATAACAAGTTACTCCCATGTCCCATGGGAATGAGCATGGATGAAGTAAGGAAATTTTTGAAATAAATTCAATCCCACCAGGGTCAAAAGGTATATTCCTTACATCATGCATCAACTTAGAAAATTTGCCTTTTTCCCCATTCATGAACAATTGAAACAAAATTTTTAGGATCTTTATTCATCCCTTTGTACAACAATGACTTATGTTGATGTTCTGGAAAAACATCATGCAAACTCAAGGGTCGAACATAATTGAAAAATTTTGAATCATCCATACATGCAAGAGATTTAACACATTTGAGTTCAAAAAGTTCAGCACGCAATGATGAGTCAAATTTTTCTACTATTATTCTATCCCCATTTGTTTTGTTTTGTTTCACCTCTTCTACCTCATGATGCACCTTACTTTCTTTTTCTTCTTCAAAATTTTCAGAGAGATTAGTACTTAAGTCTTCCTTAACGGACAACTCTTGCACTATCTTTTCTATGAAATATTTCTTATAAAATTTTTCAATCTCAGTAATAGGATTATTTGCATCATTAGTAAGAGGATGCGAAGCCAAAACAAAATCAAAGAATTCTAACTCTTCACAAATCATCATTATACATTTCAATTAAATCCAAAAATAGATTTCACTCCAAAGTACTTCTTAGTGCCAAAACAAATTAAACTAATTCAAGTCCCCGGCAACGGCGCCAAAAACTTGTTCACTCTCTAGCAAGTATACTAGATCGCAAAGTAATATAGTCTAGGAAGACCAGATATCACACCCACAAGGACTCAGAATTGTTTAATCTATTTATACCTAAGGGAAAATCTAGAATAAAATCTATTAAAAATATAAAATTCAGAATTAAATAAATTAATTAAAAAAGGAGTTAAATGCTGAAAATAAAATAAAAGAGAAATTAAATGGAAGAATTTGGTTAGGAACTCAGTTTCATTGTATGTTCACTCATTTATTATAAATCAATGTTTCTCATTCAAATCAAGAACATAATTCAGAAAATAGTAATTCCTAGATTCTTCTTATGAAATTACTGTTTATTATCCAATTTCTTAAATCCTAATTCCTTAGAAATTTAATCCCTTGAATAACCGTAATTAAGAGCAGTGAATTATCAAGTTATATAATAATCCAAAAGTATTCCTACAAGTTGAATCATTATACTGTTTAATTGCATGGCCTATTTCAAATCCTAATTTTCCAATTTCAGATTTAGAAATCCAAAACATAGATTAGCTACTTCTATGCATAACATTAAAAACCCAATTAAACACTTGATTTAAAACTGAAAAACATTAATTCATATAAATAAATTTTCAAATACAAATCCACCATGTTCCTAACACAAAAGGTTTAGTTACACATAATGAAAGAGAAGAAGAAAACAAATAACTATGATATTTATCCCTAAATTACCACAGATATATGCTTCAGATCTTCAATCTTCTTCGGATCCCTCCTTCGAATGATCCTAAAAGTGTGTAAATCTCCTTTCTAAAACTATCTATTGAATACTAATGGCTCTCATGGCTGCTAATTGATTGCTAAACCTAATAATAATCCTAATATATATAGATAAAGATCTAATCTTATCAAAATCCTTCAAAACTGCTCAGAATTAGGCTCAATTGGGCTTTCACGTGCACCGCGCGCCTGGGCGCAGGGACCAGCACGCTTGGGCACGCTATACTGATCAACCCAGAATCACCGCTGCACGCGCGCCTGGGCGCGCCATCCACGCGCTTGGGCGTGCAAAATTTTTTCTGACTCCGTTTCTCTCCGTTCTTGTGCCATTTTCAAGGTCTTCTTATGCTTTTCTCATCTCCAATAATATTTTCTTCAAATAAAGCTCCGAAACACCTGAAACATACCCAAAACGAATCAAAACGTTCAAAGGATTCTATAAAACAAAAAATTCCTAAAACTAATACAAAATACCTATATTTACAAGAGAAACAAGCCAAAACCATAGCAAAAGCAAGTGAAATTAAGCCCAAAAACATCATATATTAGACCCAAATCATATCCCTTCTTTCTTCTATCCCACCTGACACTTTTATCCATGGCCTCATTACAACCCAATTAAAGACCTTTTGATTTGTGCATGTTTTAAATAATTTCAGTGGAGATTTAGGTCTATGGTCAAGCTTATGGTAACACATTGTCATTGCATGAACTTGAGTGAATTGTATATATATAACCCTTGATACACATGAGAGATATACACTGTGACTTGAGAGTGTTCACTAATCATTAGATCTTGTTGAGTTTGTTTCTCTAACCAGATTTTGATTGAATGAATTGCTTGTGATAAAAAGTGTCTGAGTCTATGTGTCTTAGTTCTAGATTAGGTGCGTACATTTGATTTAGAGGGTAGTCTTGAGTTCTAGAGTTTTTATTTTACTTTTGCCTGGGACATGCAAAATACTAAGTTTGGGGGAGTGATTTGGGTCTAATATATGATGTTTTGAGCATGACTTAGACTCCCTTTTACAATGTATTTGGCTTGTTTCTCTTGTAAATTTAGGATTTTTTGTATAGTTTTTAGGAAGTTAGGTAATTTAGAATCCTTTGAACATTTTGATTCATTTTGGGTTTGTTTCAGGTATTTTCGGAGCTTAAATGAAGAAAATAAATATGTAGCATGAAAGAGGATGAAAAGACCTTGAAAATGGCACAAAAACGGAGCGAAACGGAGCCGGAGCAAGTGACGCACGCCCAGGCGCACAGAGAATTGCACCATTTTACAGACCTGGCACACTCAGGCGTGAGGCCCTGGGCGCCCAGGCGTGCAAAATGCGAGAAAGTGACATTGTTCGCTGTTTTGACCATAACTTGAGCTACGCTTGTCCAAATGAGGCGATCTAGGTATCATTTAAAGCTAAGGAAAATACCTACAACTTTGAAAGAAATAGCCTTGCTCAAATTCGTCCATCTTTGGGGTCAAAATAAGTGCCAAAGTTTTTGTCAGACACAAATACGGGATTTTAGAAGGATTTTAATGATAAATTCTATTTGTAAATAAGATTCTTAGAGATTAGTTTATTCTAATAGGATCATATCATATTATATTCAGATTTAGGATTAGTTTTATTCGGATAAAAATCATATCACATTAGATTGAAAATCAGGTTAGTTTTTATCTATATAATAAGAGGATTATGATTCATTCAAACCAGAAAGGGAGATTACATAATTTTAGAGAGTTTTAGAAGAGGAGAAGATCAAGGATTGGAAGATCCAAGGCTTTTCCATGGTAATCATGTATTCTTTTATTGCTTTTGTTCTTATTTTCTCAATGTGTAACTAAAACCCTCGTGTTAGGAATTGGTGAATTTGTATGGATTAGTTTATTGATTTCATGAATTGATGTTTTTCCGTTTCTAAATCAAGTGTTTGATTGTATTTTCACTGTTATGCATAGAGGTAGCTAATCTATGTTTTGGATCTCTAATTCTTCAATTGGGAGATTAGGAATTAGAATAGGCCTTCAATCAAACAGTATAATTATTCAACTTGTAGGGATACTTTTGGGAAATTATATAACTTGTTATAAATTCCACTGTTCTTAATAATGGTTATTCAATGGTTTAATTACTTAAGGGATTAAGTGTTATCAAATTGAATAATAAACAGTATTTGCATAAGAGGGATCTAGTAATTGCTACCTTAGGAATTTGTTCTTGATTTAGGGAAAAATAGAGATTCATGATAAATAAACAACGCCTACAATGAAACCATGTTCCTAACATCTTTCTCAAATCGCTCAACACTTCTATTTAATTTCTGTTTTTAATTTATTTTCTGTTTTTATTTTATTTTAAATCAATCTTAATTAATTAGTTACAAACTTATAGATTTCGCTTTTAACTACTTTTTGGTAGAAACTAATTGAACAATTTGCAATCCCTGAGGGACGATATCTGGTCTTATTGACTATATTACTTGTCGATCCGGTATACTTGTCGGTAGTCCAACACCTATTGCAGCAGCAGAGAGGGGAATGGTGGTGCACATGGCGGCGATGGCAAGCACGATTGGTTCTGCAGGCTGGAGCTTCTTGACGGTGACGGCGTCTATGGTCAGCGGTGCAAGGCCGCCGAGGAAGAGGAGCAGCAGACTGCTGCAACGAAACAGGAAACGCCCCCAAGGAAACGGCAAGCTCGAATCCATGGCGAGGCTACCATCGTGGTCCGAGAACAGCAAAACCACCGTAACAGCAAAACTCCTTGGGCGTGGATTCAAAACCCAAAAGTAGCCAAGTTCCGATTCGTGGAGGCACATCAGCAGTGCAGGAGCAGTGCCGTACCGATGTCATCCTCCACGCACAAACAAGATCTGCCATCATCCTCAACGCGTAGATCCATCAGTCGCGGCAGCGGTGAAGACGGGAAGAGGGAGATAACAGCCACCACGACACTGCGACAGGAGGGTGGAGTTCGCATCATGGCCAGATGTGACAATGCGATCAGATGTGATCCACGGTGCAGATGCGATTGATCACTCTCTAGCAAGTATACTAGATCGGATAGTAATATAGTCAAGGAAGACCAGATATCGTTCCCACAGGACCAAGAATTATTTAATTTATTTCTATCTAGGAGTAATTAAAAGTAAAATCTATCAAATTCAGATTTAAATAAATTAATTAAGAGGATGTTTTGCTGCTGAAAATTAAATAAATACTATTAATCAATGGGTGAATGGTGGTTAGGAACTAGTTTCATTAATTATTTCATTTATTTATTATGAATCAATGTTTTCCATTTAAATCAAGAACTAATTCAGAAAATTAGTAATTCCTAGATTCCTCTAATGAAATTACTGTTTATTATTCAATTTGTTAAATCCTAATCCCTTAGAAATTTAATATATTGAATAACCATGATTAAGAACAGTGAATCATCAAAAGTTATATAAAAATCCAAAAGTATTCCTACAAGTTGAATCCTTATATTGTTTAATTGCGTGACCTATTTTAAATCCTAATTTTCCAATTCAGATCTAAAAATCCATAACATGAATTGATCAAGTTCATGCATAACAATAAAAACACAATTAAACACTTGATTTAAAAACTGAAAAACATTAATTCATATAAAGAAAATACATAATCAAATTCACATGTTCCTAACACAAGAGTGTTTAGTTACACATCATAGAGAAGAAGAGCAAATAAGAATTAAAGTAATTCATTCCTAAATTACCACTAATCCTTGATCTGAATCTTCAACCTTCAATGGATTCCTCCTCCGAATGCTCTCCAGAGAATGCAATCTCCCTCAATGATTTCTGATTATGACTCTCTAATCTCCTCCTAAACTAATCCTAAAAACATAAATAAGTAGATAAAATCCTAATCTTATCAAAATCCTTCAAAACTGATCAGAAATTGGCCCAATTGGGCTTTCTCGCACTTCGCGCGCCTGGGCGTGCAGACCAGCACGCCTGGGCGCGCTATGTCTGATAACCCACAAATCACCGCTGCACGCGCGCCTGGGCGCGCTAATCCCGCGCCTGGGCGTTCTGAGGAATTTTTGACTCTGTTTCTCTCCGTTCTTATGCCATTTTCAAGGTTTTATTATGCTCTTTTCAGCTCCAATAATATTTTCTCCAATTAAAGCTCTGAAACACCTGAAACATACCCAAAATGGATCAAAACGTTCAAAGGATTCTAATAAACTAAAAATTCCTAAAACTAATACAAAATACTTATATTTACAAGAGAAACAAGCTAAAACCCAAGCAAAAGGAAGTGAAATTAAGCCTTAAAACATCATATATTAGACCTTCATCATGTGACGACCCAACTTTCTATTCTAAATAAAAGATTTATATTCAAAAATACGACCATTTTTTTTTCATTTATTTTCCCTTTTATCATAAGTCAAGTCATCATCCATTTCAATTATAGCGGAAAACATTCAAAACATCATGAAGGAAAATATCAACTTTATATTTCTTCTTAAAGTCGCAAGTACATATCAAAAGTTAACAACATTAAACTTAACTTAAATACTCTAGGTCATTACATTATATTACATATATTACAACAAAACTTATAACAACCTAGAGCAATAGGTTCGAAACTCAAAACATAACATAAGTAAGAGAAACCTGATGAGTTGCACTATCCACATTCCACCACTCGGAACTCAACTCAGTCATCAGTTCCCCACTGACTTCTAGTTGATTTGTCCATGAAATCATCATCCGGCACCGGATCAGCATCCTCCACCGGATCCTCATCCTCTATAGGATCCTCCTCCTCCTCTTCCTTCTCATGTGCCGGATCAGATGGCACATAGACCGGAGTCCAAGATCGGGCTCTAGTGGAAGGACGAGAGGGAGCAGGAACCTCTAAAATAATTCTTTCTTCAGAGGGTGATGGATTTGGTGGGAGGGTGCGTCTCGGAAAACGTCTTGGTGGTGGTGGTGGTGTTCCATGGCAAATTACAAAATTTGGCGGAATGTGCATAATGTACATCATTGGGATTCTCGTACGACGCGGGCGCATTCGGGACCATGGGTTTGGGTGACGGAAAGTGACTTCCACGTCCCCTTCGTAAATAGCCCGATGATCCTCGAAATTTCACTCCCCATTAGGGAGCGGCCTCATCTCCACGCATATCATGTTCCTGGCCATGACCTACAACAAGGGATTAGGAGTGAGTCATAGCTAAATACAATAACAAATGAGCATAACAGAGGCTAAAAATAACAAGCACATGTAATCAGATAGCATCAAGAGAGTAAATGTATGCTCAAACTGGTTTAACCCATAGTTAACTTCATTAGTGACATGATGCATGCCTACTCCTCATTCATGCTTCACAGTTCGGCATCCTTTCGGGTATTCATTTCAAACCTATGTTTTCATCGAACTGGAGCGTATCCATATCCCATGCATCACATTTGATTAGGAATTAGCCTTCATAGCATTCTCATGCTACGGTATCCAAATCATCATAGCACCTTCAGGGCTATGGCATCACAGCACTTTCAAGGCCGTGGTATCCATCTTCTATCCTATGCTAGATTCCACAATCGAAATCGGAGCAACTCCATGCATGATAATTCCACATTAGAATTCCATTTTGTTTCTTTCATTATTTTCATCAGTATCTCATTTCATTAACTTTCAATTATATTATCTCTTCGCTGATGCTGGTGCTTTCAAAAAGGACCATCAAAGTCATAGCCATTTCATGATGGGTTTACTTACTTT
Source organism: Crotalaria pallida (assembly GCA_037953625.1). NCBI lineage: Eukaryota > Viridiplantae > Streptophyta > Magnoliopsida > Fabales > Fabaceae > Crotalaria > Crotalaria pallida. The sequence continues at coordinate 24,082,429 of CM075654.1, forward strand.
AAACTTTTTACTTCAGAAAAATCCATCAGCGGTCCAACCACTTTGCTATGGTTTTAGGAATAACGTATAATCATTTATTTTATAATCCGTCGGGGCACAGCCTCCTATTGGCGGATATTTATTGCAACGACCCCATTGTGACTCCCATAGAAAATATCAACCAAGTGAATAAAACTTTCACTGGGACGTTAGGGATAGTATCAACCAAATGGGTGTACGCACTTCCATTGGGGCTCCTGTAGGTAATTAATCGACCACTGAATAGAATTCCAGTAGGACACCTCTAGGATAGTTATCAACCAACGGGATTAGGTTTTAAGCATAAAGAGAAATATTTAGAATTTAGTAATTTAGGAGTTTAGACGAGTTAATCTTTAATGAAACTATAGAAAGTAAATGTTTTTCTAAAAAATTCTTTAAATTACTCGAGTAGTTCTTGACTACTCGAGTTGTTCATGTAAAAATACTCGAGTCTTTAAGAACCACTCGAGTGTTCTTCCAGTTTTCCAGAATACTCGAGTCTTCCTTAAGCTACTCGAGTCTTTTTGCTGCAACAACACCAGTTTTCTGCATTTTCAATACCAATTCGAATTTCTTGCTTTATGTCTCCATTCCTATGCAAAACAGCAACTTAGGCACATAAAATAAACATGTTAAAACACTTAAACACCACTGAAACAACATCAAATAACATCAAATCACAGTTGAATCAAAATATGCAAATATCCATTTTAAAATATGAAATTCATTTCCACTTGATTTTAATTTCGAAACACATTACAGTGACTTGATTAGGTTCATTTAGACTTGTTTGAGTCATAAGATTATGGGTCTTTGACCTCCAAGTCAGAATCTCAATTCAAGTTGCATCCCTCTTTGAACCTTTAATGGTTCCTACATTTCTAGCTTGAAATTACTCATTCTAGTATTTAGGTAACTCCTCCCTTACCTCAGAGAAGCTAAAGAAAGGTTTGATTGAACCAAAAAGAGATTGAATCAAAACTTGATTCTGGACCGGTGCAGAACTTGTTGCACTTGGCTGACTTTGGCCATCAATTTCACAACGAATAAGACATGAAAAAGAACGAAACAAGTTAGCTTTAGAAACTAGGAAATGGCAACTTTAAATGGAAACAAGTTTGGAATCGAAAGGGTTCCTGGATTTACCAAACGAATTCAAGGAAGATGAGTACTTGATCTGAAAGTTGCTCTGTTTTTCACAGCTTCAAGACCTCAACTTTGGTTGCCTATAACTCGATCTACACGAAGCTATTTGGAGTGATTTTGGGTTCTAATTCAAGATTGGAATTAGAACTTCAGTTTGTGTTTAGGTTTCGAAGGAAAAGGATGAGAATTGAGAGAGAATTAGAGGATCCAAGTGAGCTCCACAAAACAGAGAAATTTTGCCAACAATTCGGGTTTAAAGAGATTTGAGGGTGTTTGGGCTTCATTGATCACCTATATATAGTCTAGGATTACCCTTCCTCGAAGTAAGGTCCAGCTCTGTGCTTGGAACCTCAAGAAAACGCGTTTTGGTGCGAAGTTCAAATGAAAACCAACTTATACACTTAACTAAACTGCTCGAACTACTCGAGTCTTTTCCCCAGCACTCGAGTCCTTTTCAGCAATTTCAAAGAACACTCGAGTCTTCCCTGAAAGACTCGAGTCTTTCGACTAAAATTCAAATTCTTCAAGCAGTTAGTGATTATACTCGAGTCCTCCCCAAAACACTCGAGTATTTTAACCTAATTTCAGAAAATTCATTATTTTATTCAATATAATAACACTATTATTTTAAATACTTAATATTTATTTATTTATCCACAATACAGGGTCTTACACATCACACCCCCAAACTTAGCATTTTGCATGTCCCAAGCAAAAGTAAAATAAAAATTCATAAACACAAGATTACCTTCTAAATCAAAATGTACAATACTTAATCTAAGACTTCGACTCATCAACACAACCACATATTTACACAAGCTATTCACATCTCAAAACCTGGTTGAACAAAATCAATCAGAACTCAGAACTAGTGAACACTCTCAACCTCTCAATGTATATCTCTCATGTGTATCAAGGGTATAAATCAATTCGCTCAAGTTCATTCAATAGTTAAATGTTACCATAAGCTTGACCATAGACCCAAATCTCCACTGAAATTATTAAAAACATGCACAAATCAAAAGGTCTTTAATTTGGTTGTAACGAGGCCATGGCTAAAAGTGTTAGGGTGGGATAAAAGAAAGAAAGAATGAAGCTAAGGGCTAAAATGCAAAACCAATTTCCCTCTAAAAATTATGAATGAGCAATGAATACTATGAGAACTCACACTCAAATCACAACTATTTCAAACTTCTTCTTTTTCAATTTTACTCTACTACTTCTTCCAAACAAAATTCTTTTTTTCTTATCATTCATCAATTTTCACTTTTTCTCAATTTTCTTTTCTCTTCTCTTTTCTTTTGGAAGAAGAGTAACTCAATAAACACTTTCACAATTTTCATACTTTTGAAATGTTCCTCTCTCAATTGCTCATTCAAAATTCTTAAGGTACTCACAAAAATATACAATCAATGCAGGGTACCAAAGAAAAATCATATTTATATCAGGCTCAAAATGGGTAACTAAGGGAAAACAAATTCAACAAAAATCTCTGAAGGCTACAAAAACACCATCCTAAGTGCCTTAAATCATTTTCATGCATGTAATCAATTATCAATCTCAAAATGGTCACCGGTCAAGTTCTATAACACAAAACTAAAGTGAACACACTCATGAAAGAAATAGGGGTCTCAAATCAAATAATTCAATTTATTCATATACCCCATCAAATAGGCTCAAATCCGCACGCCCAGGCACACGGGTTTGCATCAGGCACGAGCCAGCAGTGGCTCTCACGCCCAGGCGCGCGCGACCAAAAGGAGATATTTTCAGCCACACGATTTTTGCTTCTTGGGGAAGCCATCAAATCACCACCATCCATTCTTTTCCTCCTGGGCAAGAAACGAAAATGCAACAACAAAAACAACATACAAGGCAAACACACAAAATCATCAAGTCCTCCATTTTTCTCTCATAGGAACTAAGAGCAAGTGTCATCATCATCATCAAAATCCTTCACAAACCAAGAACAACCATCACTAATCATCATCATCATCAACATCCCTATCATGTAATCAAGCTCAAGATCACTACCTCCTCTTCCTCCTCCCCACACGAATTGGCATCATCATCATCCCTAGGTTTTCAAGCTTTTCAAGCTATGGAGAAATTGATGTTCTCATGCCTCCTCCTAAAGAACAAGTGAAGCCTAGCTCTCTTCCTCCTTTCCAATCCCCACTTGATCAAGTTCTGTAAAATCAAGTCTCCGATTAAGGTGGATTAATTTTGATGATGACAATGTAATTAAATTATGGACTTAATTTGAAGAATGCAAGCCCAACAATAAAGAAGATCAAGTGCTTAGTTTAATTATTCATTCTCATTTATTCTTAATGTATTTTATTTTATTTATGAGAGTGGGTAGTTTAGGTTTTTATTCTCACATAAGGTCAAATGATATTCATGCATGAAAGGTTGAGATTACAATCAATTAGACTTGAGAAGAGAATTGAAAACAATGTTAGAAAAACTTAATTTTTCCAACATTGAGCAATTCACTCGAGTGATTCTCAATTCACTCGAGTGATTTATGAATTTTCAGTAATATAGCCGTTGGATAAAGTAAAAAGGCAACACTATCAGAGTTGACTAAAACACTCGAGTGTTTTCAAAAAGACTCGAGTGATTTAGGTCTGTCAGCAAATTTTTTAAACGTTAGAAGAGGACAAAAAGGAAGAATAACTTGGTTTTTGCTTCCCTTTTGTCCCCTCACTTATATTCTGAATAGTGGCCATTATCCAAGTAGAACAAGCTTACACTCTTTCATTGATTCTCTCTCTCTCAAGTGTTAAAATCATTTTCTCTCTCTAAACTCAACCAAGCATTCATCTTTATTATTTGTCTTAGTGAGTTAAGAGAGTGTGCTTCATTTGTAAGAGAACTATTTGTTGTAAAATTCTCAAACACTCAAACACTTTAGCTTGTTTAGAAAATCTTGGTGAGGTATCCAAGTACTTGGTGAGGTATCCAAGTTCTCAAGTCTTGGGAGGTTCTCAAGCACAAAGACTAAGAGGATTCTTAGCTTGGTGGGCTCTTGGAGGTTCCAAGGAGCTTAAGAAGAAGGGACTCTTCATCACCAAATCAAGTTGGGGTAGAAATTTCAAGAGTTTGGTACACTCTTGAAAAGGGTTAGGATTGAGTGAGGAATCTCAATTTATCCTTGTAATTTCTAACAATTTGATTACTAGTAGAAACTCCTAAGTTGATTAGGGGGACTGGATTAGCACTCTATATTGAGTGTGAACCAGGATAAAATTGGTGTTGTCTCTCTCTTTTATAGCTTTCTTAGTTTTCAAGTAAAACCAAACCCTAAGTTCTCTAGAAAGGGGCTTTTGTAATTCTAGTAGCAATTGGTTGCAATTAACTTGTTTTCAACTTGTTTTAACTTAGTTTAATTGCCCTCTTCTTTGGTTTATATCTGCCCTGGATTAGTCTTTAAGAAATTGAATCATTTTGCTAAATTTCTCTGAAACTGCTCCTTTCTGATCTGCATAAAACACTCGAGTGTTTTACAATTCACTCGAGTATTTCGTAGCATTTCACTCGAGTGTTCTTCATTTTCACGCGAGTGTTTTTCAGGTTTTCTGAAAAACACGCGAGTGTTTTTAAATTCACTCGAGTAAACTGCCCAGTTACAGAAAAACAAGCTTTTGATCAATTATCTTTTAATTGCACCGAAAATTAGTCACTGTTGCTTCCATATTACTATTCACCCCCCTCTAGTAATTGCTAAGCCCGCTTGTTGGTTTCCAACAAGTTCCACTTCATCTGTAACACCCTATTTAATACTTTACCCTTAATTAATTTTAGGACTTTAAAATTTTTCTTTGAATAACATAATAACTTCATTTGCATTAATAGTTTTCAGAGTGCCAGCCAAAAATGTATTTTTTTACTTAAAGCACCGAAGTGCACAACAGTGGATCTTAAAAAATTCTCTTTTACATAACCAAAATAAATAATACATCAGTGTTGTTCATCGTCCAGAGGACCGAGGACATGGACCAATGTCCAACTAAATAGACCTACTCTCTCTGTAAGGGAGAGTGAACCTACTCGGCCGGGGATTGTTCTTGCTCAGGCTCGGTACCTGAAAAATGATAAGGAGGTGAGCATTACACAAAACTTAAGTAAGCAGTTTCTAATATGACATACCGACCTACAAGTCAAACACAGTTAGGAAATTATACACATAATCATATACTAAGTCCAAACATGCATCATACACAATTATCATCATTTTGCTCGGCCCATACTTATTCTTTCCTCTTTTCCTTTTTATTCATCTTTTACTTGTCTTACACTTTTTTATGCTCGGCAGCGCACACCCGGTGTACGTCTTTCACCTTCTTTATTCTCGATTATGGAGTGTCCATCATTGTGCACACCCCCGTGTACGTGGTGCACGTCTTACAGCTGCACAGGAACACATCAATTGTGTCTTAAGCGATCAATGCACACGCCCAGCGTGCTTCTTCTATGGCCAGGAGCACGTCCAGCCCACTTCTTCACTGGAGTTGAGGACTGTCCATCACTGCGCGCACCCTTGCGTACGTGATGCGCTACTTACAGCTACGCATCTTGTGCGACTTACGCGATCAATTGCACACACCCAACATGCGTCTTCTATGACCATGAGCACGTCCTAACCGATTCAATTACTCGGAACCTTGTGTGAGTCATTACTGCGCACACCCCCACGTACGTGATGTGCGTCTTACAGCTGCACCGGACACATCAACTGTGTCTTACGCGATCAATGCACACGCCCAACGTGCGTCTTTTATGACCCGTCTCACACAACCATTATTATTTACTTATTCTTTTCCTTATATACATTCACTCTTGAATTCTCTCAGCTCATTTCCCTGTTTACCCTTTCACTCGTCTTCTTGTTATAATTTCTATTCTTTAGTTATTATTCCTCATTTAATCTGTTACTTAACATTTTACACCATTTCCCCCATCTCGGCCACCTATCGTCGGCTCACATGCTAATCAAACAGTAACAACATGAATAAACAGTTATCACCTTTTACACACATTTATACAGCAACTATGATTCAAACATACACATATTTTACTTTTTCTTTACTGGGTTCTTTTGATTAATCTTCGTTCTCCAATAATATTCTATATCCACTATCCTATGGTTCAATATCCTAACCTAACACCCATTCTTAGTACTCACTATGAGCACACTAGAAACCCAAGCCTAAGCTAAGATAACACTCACTCCTTACCTCAAAACCGTGAGAGATAAGGTAGTACTGTGAGTTTGAGCCTTGTTCTTCACGTTCGAACTCCTTTACCCGTAGTCCCTTGAACCCTTGGTATAGCCTTAACAGAGTCCTAGAAATGCCGAAGAAAACTTGAAGCTTAAGAGGAGATGGAAGGAAAGATCCTTGGTTCTTAGAAATGGTGGAGGCTTAGAGAAAGTAGAGAATGAAGGTGTAGTTTGTGAGTAAAGGTGGTGAGGATGATGTCTGAAACTGGAACCTTAGAGAAAGATGTAAAGTAAACGAAGAAGAGGAGTATTACGTAGGTTAATGTGTTAGCCTTGACCTTGCTTTTATTTCCAATTGAAAATAAATGTGTGGTCCTGGTGAGAAGCTTTTTTGGGAAGCTTTAGGAACATGTGGCTATGATTCATTGGCTTCTTGAGGAAGCCACCAATAGTGACTTGAAAAGGACAACAGCGATTTAACAGTGACAGACAACGATTGAAAGAGACATTTTGTATGTATGGCGAGGACAACGATGCGCAAGTTGCTTGTTCGAGCGTAAGCGCTTGGCTCTAACTTGACACGATAGGATCTCGGTACTCGGAATCTGTGGGAACACCCGCTCGGAATAAGACAGTAAGGTGAAATGCTCGGCGCGAGGAGCTGAGATATCTTGGCGTTGATGCACGTTTGGCTTAGTCTCTCGTTAATCAGCCAGTGGAAGGCCGAACCTATGGTCGGTTAATACAAGGTGACTCGATGTGGTCGGCTATACATGGCTAAGACAAATGCGTGTAATCGTCCATCGCGTATCGTCTCGATATGCTCGGCTAAGATGGTATTTGGTCGGAAGGAGGACTGGTCCATTATACTCGAACTATCTTACTCTTTGTTAAGGTTTCTCCTATTCTGACATGCTTCTCCCTTAATGAGCCTCAACTTATTTCTATGATTTCCATTATTTTCAATCAAAATTGTTCTAATTACATTGGATATTAAATTCAGGATGTGACAATCCTCTCACACTTGTGGATGAGAGACCTTCATCTTCTCCTCTAGATCCCAAGTTGCCTCTCCCACGTTGTTCCGATTCCAGATAACCTTGACCAAGGGAATTTCCTTGCCTATGAGTTGCTTCACTCGTCGATCCCCAATTCTGACCGGAAGAACTTCAAAAGTCAGATTGTCCTTCAAGGGTATCTCGTCAACTTCTACTACATGTGAGAGATCATGGATGTATTTCCTTAGTTGTGAAACATGAAACACATCATGGAGCTTGGACAAGTGTAGAGGTAGGGCAATTCTGTAGGCAACTGGTCCGACCCTTTCCAGGATATGGTATGGTCCAACGAACCTAGGGGTCAACTTCTTAGATTTGATTGTTCGGCCGATTCCAGTTGTAGGGGTTACCCTTAAAACACATGGTCACCCGCATTGAACTCCAAAGGTTTCCTTCATTTGTCGGCGTAACTCTTCTGTTGGTCTTGGGCCGCCTTCATTTTGTCTTGGATCATTCGGATCTTCTCTGTTATCAGGGCCGAGCAACAGATTCTCTCCTACTTGAGACCAGCACAAAGGTGTTCGACATTTCCGACCATAAAGCGCTTCGAAGGGAGCCATTCCAATGCTAGAGTGAAAGTTTTTATTGTATGTAAACTCGACCAGAGGCAGTAGCGTTTCCCAACTTCCAGTCTGTTCGAGCACACAAGTCCGTAACAGATCTTCCAAGGACTGAATGGTGCTCTCGGTTTGGCCATCGGGATAGGAAATGAGGATCTCCGTCGTACACAATACTGGTTGGCACTCCATGTAACCTGACTATATCTCTTATGTACAGTAGTGTTAATTTCTCCAGGCTATACTTCATGTTAATCGGAATAAAATGGGCACACTTGGTCAACCTATCAACCACAACCCAAATGGCTTCACATCCCGAATTAGTTCTCGGTAGACCAGAGATAAAGTCCATTGATATATTGTCCCACTTCCATTCAGGGATCTCCAAGGGCCTAAGCAACCCGTCGGGCTTCTGGTGCTCAATCTTGGCCTTTTGACAAACCAAACATCGAGACACATAGTCGGCTATATGTTTCTTTAATACAGGCCACCAAAACAATCTCTTCAAGTCCTAATACATCTTGGTGGTACCGGGATGAAGGCTCAATCTGGTTTTATGCGCTTCCTCTAGTACCATTCTCCGAACTTCGAAATCCATCGGAATGCACACTCGGCCTCTAAATCGGATAATACCGTCGGAGCCCTTTATGAAATCGGTATCCCCATCCTCAGACATTCGGCCTAGCTGTTTCTGCAGCTCTTCGTTGTCGGCTTGCCTCTCCTTAATGAGGTCGACAAACTCATTCGTAACCTGCAACATTTCCAAGACTATGCTCTTCTCTTTTACTTGCACACCTAGGTTGAGGTTACTAAATTCCTGCATTAGTTGCATTTCCTTAACCATCATGTTGCTCAGATGCAAGGTCTTTCGACTTAAAGCATCGGCCACAACGTTGGCTTTTCCGGGGTGATAGTGTAGGCTGAAATCGTAGTCCTTCAGAAATTCCACCCACCTACGATGCCTCATATTCAACTCCTTCTGATCGAAAAGGTAGCGGAGACTCTTGTGGTCGCTGAAGACTTCAAACTTTGTGCCATAAAGATAGTGTCTCCAGATTTTTAGGGCAAAAACCACGGCTGCCAATTCGAGATCATGAGTGGGGTAATTCTGCTCGTGTTGCCAAAGTTGTTTGGAAGCATAGGCCACAACTTTCCCTTGTTGCATCAACACACAGCCTAGTCCTTGCTTCGACGCATCGCAGTACACATCAAATGATTTGGTCGGCTCTGGTAATGTCAAAACCAGAGAGCTCGTCAACTTCTTCTTCAGCTCTCGGAAACTCTATTCACACTCCTCGGTCCACTGATACGACACGTCCTTCTTGGTTAACGTCGTCAATGGAAGGGCCAATTTAGAAAACCCTTCAATAAACCTCCGATAATACCCTACCAGTCCAAGGAAACTCCTGATCTCGGTCATCGTCTCGGGTCTGTTCCACTTTAGCACGGCTTCCACCTTAGAAGGGTCGATTGCAACACCCTGCTCGGAAATCACATGACCCAAAAAGTGAACTTCTTTAAGCCAGAAACTGCATTTCGAGAACTCTGCATAAAGTTGTTTGTCTTTGAGAACCTGTAGCACCATTCTCAAATGTTCCTCGTGTTCACTCAAACTTTTGGAATACATCAGGATGTCGATGAATACTATCACAAACGAATAAAAATATGGTCGGAAAATCCTATTCATGTAGTCCATGAAGATCGCAGGGGCATTAGTAAGACCAAAGGGCATGACGACATATTCAAAATGCCCATATCTCGTCCTGAATGCGGTCTTCTGAATGTCCTCTTCTCGGATACGAATTTGGTGGTATCTCGATCGGAGGTCTATCTTTGAAAACACTGATGCTCCCTTCAGTTGATCTAACAAGTCGTCAATGCGAGGGAAGGGATACTTGTTCTTCACCATCACCGCATTCAACTTCCTATAACCGGTGCACATCCTAAGACTATCGTCCTTCTCTTAACAAACAGAATCGGAGCTCCCCAAGGAGATACACTCAGCCTAATCAACTTCTTGGCCAACAGCTCCTCTAATTGCTTCTTCAGCTCTTCTAGTTCGGGAGGTGCCATTCGGTACGGTGCAATCGAAATCGGGCCTGTTCCTAGAATGAGGTCGATACTGAACTCTATCTCTCTCCTCGGAGGTAAACCGGACATTCCTTCCAAGAAAACTTGTGGAAAGTCGCCGACTACAGGAATTTGACTAAAGTCAGGCACATCAGTCGCTTCTAGGACAACTAAGGATGGATCACTGAAGACTACGGTTTTCTGGTGACAGTCGAGCAAGACATGGTGATGAGACATCCAGTCCATTGCCGAGTATAATGTCCAGTCTAGTCAATGGTAGGCAGATTAGGTTGACTTTAAACTCTCACCCTAACACTCTGATAGGGCAATCCAAGCACATTTGAGTGGTGATCACCGAGGAGTTTGTAGGGGTAGAGATTGACAGTTTATAAGGCATTTCTACTGGGGACAATTCTAGCTTTTTCATGCAGTTAATGGAAATAAAAGAATGTGTTGCACCACAGTCGAATAATACTGCACAAGGAAATATCATTTACATAGAAAGTACCTCAGATCAACTCGTCGACATTAGTCACTTCCTCGCCATCCATGGTGTATACCTTGCCCCTCTGAAGTGGTCGGCTCCCACCAACCTGCTGAGCTTTCGCGGCATTAACTTCCTTCTTCACAGTATCCTCAGTACAATGGGCCGCGAAGTGACCAGGCTTGCTAGACCGAAAACAGCGTCCCCTTTCTCTGTTCATATCCATACTCCAGCATTCTCCCCTTTGTTGCTTCCCACAATGCTGACAGATCACGTAAGGGCCAGGGACGACCACCATCTGACCACCGTGTTGAGAAAATGCCTAAGCATAGGTAGTTTTGATGATTACAAAGTGCAAGTCAAGGCAAAAGTTCACAACTAAACTTAAGGCTTAACAAAGTCAACAAAGGGGTTCTTATTGTAATGTAATGTATTATTTATTCTTTATTAAGTCCCCTAGTTGCATAATGGTTAGAGTCTAAGTTAGGAAAAACTAATCATAATCTAAAAGTTATGGTATGCATGCTAAGTATAATCATAAGTGGGTGCTTTTGAAAATTAAAAGAAAAATATGTGATTTTATAAATATAATAAAAATATTGAGAAAATAATTTGAAAATATTTTTATAATAAATTAAAGTGTTTTGGAAGTGAAGAAAATGTTTTGAATATAATACTATAAGTGTTAACAAGTAAAAATGTTGCTTTTGGAAATTTTGAACCAAAGTATCTGGATACATGTGAAAGTATTTGGATACCCCGTTAAAACAACAGTCAGAATTTTGAATTTAAACACGATGTATTCAAATATTTTTCAAAAGTATCCGGATACTGACAATTAAAACTGTCTAAAACTAGCCGTTTGTTGTCCAAACCTTTATATATACATATCCAAACGTTTTTAAACCAAAAGACAACATTCCAACACTTCTCTATCTGCTTTGAACTTTCTGAAAAAACATATTTTCCATAATCATTGAGTGTTCTTCATGATTAAACAACATTTTCAAACATAATTGAAGAACTATTCAAGTGTTAATCGAGTAATATGTCAGATTAGTCCCTGACTTTGTAAGCGTAGGTCAAGTTAGTCCCTGACTTTATCGAAATAGCAATTTAGTCCCTGAGATAGGAGAACGTCAATCAAGTTAGTCCCTGCCGTCATTATCGCAGGGATATATTTGCTTTAAAATGGGATAAAGATAGGGACGTATGTGAATTAAAATGAAATCTCAGGGACTAAATTGCTATTTTGATAAAGTCAGGGATAAACTTGACCGATGCTTACAAAGTCAGGGACTAATCTGACATATTACTCAGTGTTAATCTTAAACTTTCAAATACCTACTTTGATATACACTTGCATTCATTCTCATTGTTCTAATGACTGCTAACCTAATTCTAAAACGTAGAATATATACATAAAATACAAATCCTAATAAAATCCTCCAAAATTGCTCAAAAATTGGCCCAATTGGGCCTTCTTGAGTCATGCGCGCCTAGGCGTATGGGGTTGCACGCCTGGGCATGCACCATCTGATCACTCAAAGTTAGCGAAGCAAGCACGCCTGGGTGCACGATCCATGCACCTGGGCGTGTGAAATATTTTTCGACTCCGTTTCTCTCTGTTCCAGTGTCATTTTCAAGGTCTTTTCATGCTCTTCTCAGCTCCAATAATATTTTATCCAAATAAAGCTTCAAAAGCACCTGAAACATACCCAAAATGGATCAAAACGTTCAAAGGACTCTATAATACTAAAAATTCCTAAAACTAATACAAATTACCTATATTTACAAGAGAAACAAGCCAAAACCATCGCAAAAGGAAGTGCAATTAAGCCCAAAAACATCATATATTAGACCCAAATCACTCCCCCAAACTTAGCATTTTACATGTCCCAGACAAAAGTAAAATAAAAATTCTAAAACACAAGACTACCATCTAAATCAAAATGTACAACATCTAATCTAAGACTTCGACTCACCAATACAGCCACCTATTTACACAAACTATTCACATATTCAAAAATTGGTTAAAGAAACAAACCCATTCAGAACCTAAAACTAGTGAACACTCTCAATCTCTCAGTGTATATCTCTCATGTGTATAGGGTTATAACAATTCACTCAAGCTCATACAATAGCAAGATGTTACCATAAGCTTGACCATAGACCCAAATCTCCACTGAAATTATTGAAAACATGCACAAATCAAAAGGTCTTTAATTGGGTTGTAATGAGGCCATGGCTAAAAGTGTCAGGTAGGATAGAAGAAAGAAGGGATGAAACTAGGGGCTAAAATGCAAGAACAAATTTCCCTCTAAAAATTATAAATGAGCAATGAATACTATGAGAACTCACACTCAAATCACAACTAATTCACACTTCTGCTCTTTCAATTTTATCTCTACTACGTCTTCCAAACAAATTTTCTTTCTTCTTATTTTCAATTCAAATCAAATTCTCAATTTTTTCTTTTTTTTTTCTTTCTTTTGGAAGAGGAGTACATTCAACAACACTTTTACACAATTTTTCTCTTTTGAAATGTCCCTCCCTCAATTGCTCATCAAAAATTCTTAAGGTACTCATAAAAATATAATATAACCAGTGTAGGGTACCAAAGAAAAATCATATCACCTATAAGGTTCAAAATGGGCAACTAAGGGAAACATATCCAAACAAATAATCTGAAGGCCACAAAAGCACAATCCTAAGTGCCTTAATCATATTCATGCATGCAATCAATTATCAATCTCAAAATGGTCACCGGTCAAGTTCTAGAACACAATGCTAAGGAGAACACACTCATGAAAGAAATAGGGGTCTCAATCAAAATAATCAAATAAATCATACCCCATCATTAGGCTCAAAAATCTTACAGGCTACAGTCAGTTCACTAGTTACAAATTCTGAAAAAGTTTGTCAAAATAACCAGATTTCAAAAATATTTACAGCTCAACAAATTAGTAACATGATCAATGAGTCTAATCTTAAACCAAGTATATACACCTATTATCAGAAAAATAATCCTAAGTCTAGAATAATTGTAATACCTCTACCTAAGACACAAACCAATGTAACACCCTCACATTAATTAGTTAATTTATAGGTTTTAAACAAAATCAGAGTTTGAAAATTCTTTTTAAAACTTATTTTCTTATAAAAGGTTTTACGAAAATCCGGCAGAGTTTCCTCTGTTTTCCGGACTTCCCAAAAATTCTCTTCTTAAAACCTGTCAGTCCAAAAATATTTAAAAATATAAAGCATAACAGTGTAATAGCCAGATCAGAACCTAAAGCCCGATTAGTACAAGTTTCAGGACAAGCGACTATTTCATTTTATAATTTACAAAAAGTAATTGCCCACTCAAAATATTCAATATACATTCCACGTAGTGGAATGCAAATCCTGCTCGGCCATATTCCATGTAAGCTCCACTTCGATACCTGCAAAATATAGCAAGAAGGGTAGCATTACACAGAACTTAAAAAGATAGATTCTACAAGAGACATAGCAATAAACTAAGCCTACCCTATTATTGACGCCAGCTACTCATAATTTTTCATACCTTTAATTTCCATAAATCCTTCCCTTATTCTCACATTCTTTTAATCCTTAGTTTGCTATTCAATTTTCCTCATTCATTTATTTATTTACATTTCTAGTTTTCTGGTTAATTTTACATTCCCTTTTCTTTTCTTTTTCTTCTTCTCTTCCTTTTCTTTTTCTCTTTTTTTTATCTTTTCCATTTTTATTTTCCTTTTCCTTGATTCTTTTCCTTTTACTTGCGGTGTATGTATGTCTCCACCAAATCGAAGGCCTACATACATGCACCATCTACGATGTATGTCTCCACCAAATCGAAGGCCTGCATACATCGCTCTTCCATTACCATTTACATTATTTTATCCATTTTTATTTCCTTTTCCCTTTTACTTACGGTGTATGTATGTCTCCACCAAATCGAAGGCCTACATACAACGCCCTTCCGTTACCGTTTGCACTATTTTATCCATTTTTATTTCCTTTTCCTTTTTACTTACGGTGTATGTATGTCTCCACCAAATCGAAGGCCTACATACATACACCATCGACGATGTATGTCTCCACCAAATCGAAGGCCTACATACATCGCCCTTCCGTTACCGTTTGTACTATTGTATCCATTTTTATTTCCTTTTCCTTTCTACTTACGGTGTATGTATGTCTCCACCAAATCGAAGGCCTACATACATACACCATCGACGATGTATGTCTCCACCAAATCGAAGGCCTACATACATACACCATCGACGATGTATGTATCCACCAAATCGAAGGCCTACATACATCGCCCTTCCATTACCGTTTGCACTATTTTATCCATTTTTATTTCCTTTTCCTTTTTACTTACGGTGTATGTATGTCTCCACCAAATTGAAGGCCTACATACATACACCATCGACGATGTATGTCTCCACCAAATCGAAGGCCTACATACACTGCCCTTCCGTTACCGTTTACACTATTTTATCCATTTTTATTTCCTTTTTCCTTTTTATTTACGGTGTATGTATGTCTCCACCAAATCGAAGGCCTACATACATACACCATATTTATCCAGTATTAGTTATCCATATTATGTCATTAATTTTCCAACCAATTCCGTTTAACTTTTACCTAATCATTTCAAGCACAAGCATCATCACACATATATAACCAAATAGCCATAATTTCACATTCATAATTATCTCCTTGTTTCCCTTATCTCAGAAGACGTTTGGCTCTCCATGGGAGCCTTGCCCTCTCTCTTCACATGGTCAGGAAGTTGATTCGTGAACGAAAATGCATCTCAAGTACACCAATTAGTAGGTATGAGAGGGTTAATGTCGGATCCACAAAGACAAATGATTGATTTAACGTACCCTCTCTTTACTTTAATGTCTTTGTATTAATTTCTGTTACCGGTCCTCTTTTTCCTTTTACTTCTAATTCACAAATTTGTTTATATCCCCATATTCGACTCCGCACATAATCCTGTTTCCATATTCTAATCCCTTTTTTATCCCATTTAATCTTCACTTACTACTTTACTTTAGTGTCTTTCAGCTCATTAGTTCTACTCTCTTTACCTATTACGTTTATCCTTTTATTCCTTTACTCCTAAGTTTAGTTTGTTTATCCTTAAATTCTCCCTTGTGTTACAGTGCATACTTTTCTACATTTTCATTCAATATTAACCCATTTAATATCCTAAATATACTCACTTATTCTGGGCCTTTTCGTACACATACATATTCCATTCCCTAAGGTGTGATTTCCATTAATAATTCTAAATACTCCATTTATGTTAACGGGAACTAACCTAAGGTTCATTAACATATTACCCTATTCTTAGTCACCACTATGGCATCCTAGAATTTACTTCTCAAGTAGAGGTAATACGACTCATCTTACCTCGGGCTTCTCTTTCAAAAAGAACCTGGGTTATGGCTCGGTGTCGATGACGGCGTCGGTGTTGCTCCTCGTTAGTGAGAACGATCGCGGCTGGATCGAGGCCAAAGCTCCAAGCCTTGGAGTACCCAACACAAGCCCAGTGCGATCAAGGTCGATAACGACGCCGGTGAGATCCGGTGGAGAAAGAGAAAGCTCGTGGGAGAGAGAGAGAGAGCAAGCCTTATAGGAGAGAGAAACATCAAGGGAGGAGAGGGAAAGCTTGAACCATGAGGGAGATAGTGTTTATGTGTAGAATCTAAACCAAAATCAAGCTTAGATCCATGGTTGAGGCATTAAATTGAAGTTTGGGTGCTTGGGGTTTGGGTATGGTGTGTGGGTATGTGAAGAGAGGGAAAGAACCATGAGGAGAGGGAAAGAAGGAGGAAACCATGAAGAGTAAGATAGATCTTCATGGGGAGGAGGTTTGGAGAGGAGGATTGGGTGGTTATGGGTGTTTGGTGGTGGTTTGGTGTGAAGAAGAAGGAGAATGGGGCGTAGGAATGAAGGGGAAAGTGGCTGGTGCGTGTTTAAAAAGAACCTGGTGCGTGTTTTCTGCACCCTCGCGCTTGAGCGCGGTGGCTGGCGCTTGAGCGCGGCATCGCGCATCTGATGCGCGTGTTGGCTTTTCCGTCGCGCGCCTGGGCGCAGGTGTGGCGCGCTTGAGCGCAGATCTGCCTGATTTGGTGCATCTGATGCACCCTGGTGCGCCTGGGCGTGCACCGGTGCGCCTGGGCGTGCACAGGGGCACCTGGGCGTGCACCTGTGATCCCAGACTTCGATTCGCCATAACTTCTTTGTTAACCGTCGGATCGGGCCCAAATTTTTAGACAAGCTTCTTAATCCCTTAAACTTCGTATCCAACGGTGGAATTTAATTTCTTAGCATCCTATAATAAATTCCAAATTTTCTCGTACCGGCTGATTTCTAATACTTAAAACGCTGATTTAACCCCCGATTTCGCTTCGATAATTTTTCCCCTTGCTACCGATGTCTCTTACACAACCCCTATTACTCATAATTACTACTCACCTTGCTCCCAAAATTCTTTAAGCAATTAATCTACCCATTCCCTACACTTTAATCCTATTAATTCACTATTTATGCTTGGAATTAAATTATGGATGTTACAATTCTCCCCCACTTATTAGAATTTCGTCCCCGAAATTCTGTTCAATTCCTTCAAATGGAGAACCATCCCATTAGTAAGCTTCCCACCACGGTTTTCACTTCCCTTCGGTTTTACTTTCCGCTCCATATGTGGTTAGGGTCATGCCCATTTCGACGTCTGTCTTCTAGCACTACGTACTATCTCTATCTGCGTCGTATCGTCAGTTTTCTTATTATTAAAGTTCCATCTCCCATTCCTTGGATTGAAATCCTCCCCCACTTAGCATTGACATACTTGATTATATCCATGCTAGGGGTATGTTCATTCGTTGCCCAGAATAGAGTACACAGGTTCCCGGCCGGTATCCAAGGCTGAAAAGAGGACACGTGGGTGACTATCTATCGGTAGGCATAGAACCATGCCGGGTTTCTACGACTTGGTGAATTCTCACATATGCATCCGAGATGCTTGAAACTTGAAGAGAGTGAAGATGAAAAGAAGAAACATGAAGCACTCAAGAGTGAGTCTCATGGTTTTTATAAGACGACCCAGGATGTACTGGATACATGTCAAGCAAGAAGACAATGGAGGTTATTCCCCAAAGCGTGCATTTTCAGCAGAGAGTCGTCGAAGGATGCGTTTCCTATGGATCTGCGGCTGATTGAGGGGTCTCGGTCAAGGTCTAGTGGTTATTTCTCAATTCAGTGTTATTTTGGAGAAGGTTTTGTTTTATCTCTAGTTTAACTCTCATTCGATCCTTCGCGAAGCGTTTGGAATTATCTATTTAGTAGTCCTATGGCTTATGGTATGATTACTAGTTATTGTCGCTCGGGTAGGATCCGAAATGAGTCGCCAAGTCTCCCCCACTTATTATCAACATACCTGAGTAAGTCGAAGGCGGGGAGGAAACTAAGTTGATTCCAGGAATTGGTTAGCTGGGTTCTTAATTGGTTGACGAGGTGGTACATGGAATTAAGTTGACCGCTAATCGGCCTTATCGGTGTGGTTTCGAATTTTCTATGATATGGTGGCTCTTCATACCTACGCATACGGCTAAGTTCTCATAAAAGCTAGAGGGGTGGTTCGATCATTTAGTTGAATGTTCTCGGTGGAAATATAGAATAGGAGTGTCTTAAAGAAGGTTGGTTTGAGAATCTCTGTTTATGAGTCTTAGTAAAGATTCTATAGGATTAAAGTTCAATTGGGCTTTCGACAGGGATGTAATTCCTAGATGGTTTATTCGGATCTCAACTAGATGATTGCAATAATATAGCATGTCAATAAACGCGAAGACCGAGGTGGTCAGTCCCAATCTCACATTTATCAACAGTCCATCACTGGGTTATTTAATGATAGCATTATCTTTTAACAGGTGCAAGAGAAAGGATGACCAATCCTGACCTTACACTCTATTAGAGAACGACACTATCACAAGGTTTTTGGTTAGGTCTCTGATTACTATCTTATAACTAATAAGGTTTTTCCTACGTGTTCCATTAGATGGTATTCAAGATTGGATTGGAGATGGGTCTTTCTTAGGTTTCACCACGTCTAGAAATACAGGATTAGGAATTTAAAATTCCAAGAGAATTGATTTAGGGTGTTCTACACTGAAACTTAATAGAGATGCAGATTGAAAGTACCTAAAATGTTTATCTAAATTTTGAATCGTCTCGTACCTTTTGTTAGTTTGGCCCCGATCTCTTTAAGTAACTGTACCGCAGACCTCAAGGGTGTGGATCAGGGAACTGATATTGTCGGAATGTAAGGTTGAGACGTCCAGGACGAAGTCCTGTGTCATTGAGTAATCCCTCTGGAGCTGTGTCTGGTATGATTGCCGACACACCATGAAAGATGTGGCGAGACTTGCCACCGAATATTAATACATCACCCGACCCCAAGATAATTCTTTCAGCTCTCCTTGGATCTCTCTGGTCTCCATAGAGAAACTCAGTCGAGTCACCACTGCAGAATGATACTACTGGTATCCCTCTTTTCAGGCTTCCAACACTTTCGTCACGGTCCTGATGAAGACCAAGCTTTCCCTTTTCTTCATAGAAATTGACAATGCAGACATCAGGGGACATGGAAGGGAGTATTTTCTCCACCTCACTTACACCGCATTCCTTATCAATCAAAGATTGTGCTTCTTGCATCGCTCCCATAACCTGTTGAATGAAATACTCAGGAATATTGGGTGGTTCGTTTCCATCAATTACCCTTTTGTGTCCATATACTAGGGTTTGAGGATTCCAGTCTAAGCCGAGGCACATCATTTTCAGTCGGAGTCTGGCTCCACTTGTAAAGCCTGGTTGATAGAAACCTCCAGGACCTAAGCCCATCTCACGACAGTTCTTTACTACGCCCACCTGTTCTTCATGAGCCAAGTGTTGCTTCAGGAGAACCATTCCTGGTCTCAAAATTATACTCTTCTTCTCACCAACTTGTACTCCCACGGGTTGCCCCTTGTCTTCGATAGTCGTTCCAAGCTTACCCATTGCAGAATTTTGCCCTTCTTGAAAACAGATGTCATACGGCTTGGGTTTCAAAGAATCAGCTGCGGAATTGATCCTACGATCAGTAGCCAAACTGCTAGCAGGAGAAGGGAAGAGTTGATTCTCCATGTTGCTACAATGTGGCAACGAAGGGTTCTGTTAATGCAGACATGTACATAATTTAGTACATAGCTACATAGGGTTTTATAACTATAAACCTAAGTAACTACTATAGAACTTGACACTATCTATTGGTTATTCGCTTGCAGAGTAAACCACAGGAGTTATGAGTTCAAACTCCAAAGGCCGAGGAAAAACTGCTCTAATACCAAAATGTAACACCCTCACATTAATTAGTTAATTTATAGGTTTTAAACCAAATCAGAGTTTGAAAATTCTTTTTAAAACTTATTTTCTTATAAAAGGTTTTACGAAAATCCGGCAGAGTTTCCTCTGTTTTCCGGACTTCCCAAAAATTCTCTTCTTAAAACCTATCAGTCCAAAAATATTTAAAAATATAAAGCATAACAGTGTAATAGCCAGATCAGAACCTAAAGCCCGATTAGTACAAGTTTCAGGACAAGCGACTATTTCATTTTATAATTTACAAAAAGTAATTGCCCACTCAAAATATTCAATATACATTCCACGTAGTGGAATGCAAATCCTGCTCGGCCATATTCCATGTAAGCTCCACTTCGATACCTGCAAAATATAGCAAGAAGGGTAGCATTACACAGAACTTAAAAAGATAGATTCTACAAGAGACATAGCAATAAACTAAGCCTACCCTATTATTGACGCCAGCTACTCATAATTTTTCATACCTTTAATTTCCATAAATCCTTCCCTTATTCTCACATTCTTTTAATCCTTAGTTTGCTATTCAATTTTCCTCATTCATTTATTTATTTACATTTCTAGTTTTCTGGTTAATTTTACATTCCCTTTTCTTTTCTTTTTCTTCTTCTCTTCCTTTTCTTTTTCTCTTTTTTTTATCTTTTCCATTTTTATTTTCCTTTTCCTTGATTCTTTTCCTTTTACTTGCGGTGTATGTATGTCTCCACCAAATCGAAGGCCTACATACATGCACCATCTACGATGTATGTCTCCACCAAATCGAAGGGATACATACATCGCTCTTCCATTACCATTTACATTATTTTATCCATTTTTATTTCCTTTTCCCTTTTACTTACGGTGTATGTATGTCTCCACCAAATCGAAGGCCTACATACATACACCATCGACGATGTATGTCTCCACCAAATCGAAGGCCTACATACATCGCCCTTCCGTTACCGTTTGCACTATTTTATCCATTTTTATTTCCTTTTCCTTTTTACTTACGGTGTATGTATGTCTCCACCAAATCGAAGGCCTACATACATCGCCCTTCCGTTATCGTTTGTACTATTTTATCCATTTTTATTTCCTTTTCCTTTTTACTTACGGTGTATGTATGTCTCCACCAAATCGAAGGCCTACATACATACACCATCGACGATGTATGTCTCTACCAAATCGAAGGCCTACATACATCGCCCTTCCGTTACCGTTTGCACTATTTTATCCATTTTTATTTCCTTTTCCTTTTTACTTACGGTGTATGTATATCTCCACCAAATCAAAGGCCTACATACATACACCATCGACGATGTATGTCTCCACCAAATCGAAGGCCTACATACATCGCCCTTCTGTTACCGTTTACACTATTTTATCCATTTTTATTTCCTTTTTCCTTTTTACTTACGGTGTATGTATGTCTTCACCAAATCGAAGGCCTACATACATACACCATCGACGATGTATGTCTCCACCAAATCGAAGGCCTACATACATCGCCCTTCCGTTACCGTTTACACTATTTTATCCATTTTTATTTCCTTTTTCCTTTTTACTTACGGTGTATGTATGTCTCCACCAAATCGAAGGCCTACATACATACACCATATTTATCCAGTATTAGTTATCCATATTATATGTCATTAATTTGCCAACCAATTCCGTTTAACTTTTACCTAATCATTTCAAGCACAAGCATCATCACACATATATAACCAAATAGCCATAATTCCACATTCATAATTATCTCCTTGTTTCCCTTATCTCATATTTTTATTTAACTTCCCTAATAACGTACCCTCTCTTTAGTTTAGTGTCTTTGTATTAATTTCTGTTACCGGTCCTCTTTTTCCTTTTACTTCTAATTCACAAATTTGTTTATATCCCCATATTCGACTCCACACATAATCCTGTTTCCATATTCTAATCCCTCTTTTATCCCATTTAATCTTCACTTAGTACTTTACTTTAGGGTCTTTCAGCTCATTAGTTCTACTCTTTTTACCTATTACGTTTATCCTTTTATTCCTTTACTCCTAAGTTTAGTTTGTTTATCCTTAAATACTCCCTTGTGTTACAGTGCATACTTTTCTACATTTTCATTCAATATTAACCCATTTAATATCTTAAATATACTCACTTATTCCGGGTCTTGTCCTACACGTACATATTCCATTCCCTAAGGTGTGATTTCCATTAATAATTCTAAATACTCCATTTATGTTAGCGGGAACTACCCTAAGGTTCATTAACATATTACCCTATTCTTAGTCACCACTATGGCATCCTAGAATTTACTTCTCAAGTAGAGGTAATACGACCCTTCTTACCTCGGGCTTTTCTTTTAAAAAGAACCTGGGTTGTGGCTCGGTGTCGATGACGGCGTCGGTGTTGCTCCTCGTTAGTGAGAACGATCGCGGCTGGATCGAGGCCAAAGCTCCAAGCCTCGGAGTACCCAACACAAGACTGGTGCGATCACGGTCGATAAAGACGCCGGTGAGATCCGGTGGAGAAAGAGAAAGCTCGTAGGAGAGAGAGAGAGAGAGAGCAAGCCCTAGAGGAGAGAGAAGCATCAAGGGAGGAGAGGGAAAGCTTGAACCAAGAGAGAGATAGTGTTTATGTGTAGAATCTAAACCAAAATCAAGCTTAGATCCATGGTTGAGGCATTAAATCTAAGTTTGGGTGCTTGGGGTTTGGGTATGGTGTGTGGGAATGTGAAGAGAGGGAAAGAGCCATGAGGAGAGGGAAAGAAGGAGGAAACCATGAAGAGTAAGATGGATCTTCATGGGGAGGAGGTTTGGAGAGGAGGATTGGGTGGTTATGGGTGTTTGGTGTGAAGAAGAAGGAGAATGGGGTGTAGGAATGAAGGGGAAAGTGGCTGCTGCGTGTTTAAAAAGAACCTGGTATGTGTTTTCTGCACCCTCGGGCTTGAGCGCGGTGGCTGGCGCTTGAGCGCGGCATCGCGCATCTGATGCGCGTGTTGGCTTTTTCGTCGCGCGCCTGGGCGCCGGTGTGGCACGCTTGAGCGCAGATCTGCCTGAGTTGGTGCATCTGATGCACCCCGGTGCGCCTGGGCGTGCACCGGTGCGCCTGGACGTGCACCAGTGATCCCAGATTTTGATTCGCCATAACTTCTTTGTTAACCGTCGGATCGGGCCCAAATTTTTAGACAAGCTTCTTAATCCCTTAAAATTCATATCCAACGGTGGAATTTAATTTCTTAGCATTCTATAATAAATTCCAAATTTTCTCGTACCGGCTGATTTCTAATACTTAAAACGCCGATTTAACCCCCGATTTCGCTTCGATAATTTTGCCCCTTGCTACCGATGTCTCCTACACAACCCCTATTACTCATAATTACTACTCACCTTGCTCCCAAAATTCTTTAAGCAATTAATCTACCCATTCCCTACACTTTAATCCTATTAATTCACTATTTATGCTTGGAATTAAATTAGGGATGTTACAACCAACACCAAAAATTGGAGAACAATTCAAGTCTGAAAATTTTTTTATTTTGTCCACTCCCCCAAACTTAGAGGTTGGCAACAGCGCCAAAAACTTGTTGATGTGCCTACAAGTGGACTGGGTCAACGAGTAATATAGTCTGGAAGACCGAATATCGTCCCACAAGGAGTTGTGTTTTTAGTATATTTTCACCTTAATGTAATTAAAAATAAATCCTATAACTAAAAAGTTGATTTAAATTAAAATTCAGAATTAAAATCACTAATTAACTAAACTACTAAGTTGCTGAAATTAAATTAAATTTGAGAAACTATGGGAGAAAAGTGGTTAGGAACGTTGGTTTCATTGTAGGTTTCACTTATTCAATTATAATTCAGATTTTTCTTTAATTATCCTGTGACTTACGGCGACAACAACAAGGGAAAAATTCTAGGAGTTGGGAAGATTGGTAACGTATCTAACCTTGTCATAGAAAATGTCCTATACGTAGAGGGCTTAGAACACAATTTGCTTAGTATAAGCCAACTATGTGATATGGGAAATAATGTGACTTTTACTCCGGAATTATGCTTTATTAAGTCTAGTATAGATGATAGTGTTAAGTTTGTTGGTCGTCGCTCTAATAACACTTACTTAATTGATTTGGATGAGATAACTTCACTATTTTCAAAATGTTTTAAATCTTTTGATGATAAGATTCGTCTTTGGCATCGACGAATTGCACATATTAATGTGAATCAATTAAATAAACTTTTGCGAAAAGACTTAGTGATTGGTTTACCTAAACTAAACTTTAAGCTTGATAGCATTTGTGACTCATGTCAAAAATGCAAGCAAGTTAAAAGCTCTTTTAAACCTAAAAATGTGATAAGCACAACAAAGCCATTGGAGCTAATCCACATGGATTTGTTTGGCCCATCACAAGTTCGAAGTTTAGGTGGCAATTACTATGGATTTGTTTTAGTAGATGATTTTACTCGATTCACATGGACTTTATTTTTATCCGCAAAAAGTGAAGTTTACAAAAGTTTTAAAAAGTTTGCCAAACTCATCCAAAATCAACTAAGTTTGAAAATAGTGACTATTAGAAGTGACCACGGAGGTGAGTTTGAAAATACTAAGTTTGATGCGTTTTGTGATAAGTTCGGTATTGAACATCAATTCTCAGCCCCTAGAACTCCGGAGCAAAACGGAGTTGTAGAAAGGAAGAATAGGGTATTGGAGGAACTTGCACGTACAATGTTAAAAGAATCTAAAGTTCCTACATACTTTTGGGCCGATGCGGTAAACACCGCTTGTTATGTGATAAATAGGATTCTTATTCGTCCGCATTTAAATAAAACACCTTATGAACTTTTAAAAGGGCGAAAGCCAAACATCTCATATTTTCGTGTATTTGGGTGTAAGGTGTTTATCTTAAATAACGGAAAGAATCCGGTCGGCAAGTTTGATTCCAAAGTCGATGAAGGTATATTCATAGGTTATTCAACCCATAGTAAAGCATATCGTGTCTATAGCAAAAGAACATTAACCGTTGATGAATCCGTGCATGTTGTATTTGATGAATCTCTGAGAGGAGATCGTGTTGTTTCTTGTGATGATGATAATATAGGTACTCTTATGGATCATGAGAAGTCAACACCACAACAATTAGAGGAGACGCAAGTTGAACATGAAGAGGTGCAAACACATGATAAAGACTTAGCACAAGAGACATAACCTCAACTACCAATAGCTTGGAAGTCCAACAAAAATCATCCGGTTTCTAACATCTTAGGTGACATTGCTAAGGGGGTGGTAACCCGAAGCACTTTATATAATTTCTGTTATTATGTTGCCTTTGTATCTCAAATAGAACCTAAGAATGTCAAAGAGGCTCTTCAAGATGATCACTGGGTTATGGCCATGCAAGAAGAATTAAATCAATTTGAAAGGAATCAAGTTTGGGAGCTTGTGCCAAAACCTAATGATCGTCCTGAAATAGGGACTCGTTGGGTCTATAGGAATAAGTTAGATGAATCGGGTATTATTGTTAGAAATAAAGCTAGGTTGGTAGCACAAGGTTATAGTCAAGAAGAAGGAATTGATTACGATGAGACTTATGCCCCCGTAGCTAGATTAGAAGCTATTCGTATTCTTCTCGCTTTTGCATCTATCATGAATTTTAAATTGTACCAAATGGATGTCAAAAGTGCTTTTCTTAACGGATACATTCAAGAGGAAGTTTATGTCTCACAACCTCCTGGTTTTGAAAGTTTTGATCATCCGAACTACGTTTTTAAGTTGAAAAAGGCTTTGTACCGTCTTAAACAAGCTCCTAGAGCTTGGTACGATCGACTAAGCAATTTTTTATTGGAAAAAGGTTTTAAACGAGGTACTGTGGACACTACTCTCTTTATTGAACGTTCTGGTAAGGATATTCTTTGGGTTCAAATATACGTTGATGATATTATATTTGGTGCTACTAATGATAATTTGTGTAAGAAGTTTTCAGATTTAATGCAAAGCGAATTCGAGATGTCGATGATGGGAGAGCTTACATTCTTTCTTGGCCTTCAAATAAAGCAACTCAACGATGGCATTTATATACATCAAAGTAAATATTGTAGAGAGCTTCTCAAACGTTTTGGCATGGACTCGTGTAAATCCGCTTCTACTCCAATGAGCGTTGCATGCTACCTAGATCAAGATGAGGCTGGAAAAGCGGTAGAGGTAACAAAGTATCGTGGAATTATTGGTAGTTTGTTATACTTAACTGCATCTAGGCCTGATATCATGTTTAGTGTTTGTATGTGTGCACGTTTTCAAGCTAAACCGAAAGAGTCGCATCTAACTGCTGTCAAAAGAATAATGAAATACTTAAAAGGTACAACCAATACCGGTTTGTGGTACCCTAGGGATGCTTTTTTAAAACTTATAGGTTATTCGGACTCTGACTTTGCCGGTTGTAAAGTTGAGCGAAAAAGTACAAGTGGAACTTGTCATTTAATTGGTAGTTCGCTTGTATCGTTGTTTTCTAAAAAGCAAAATTGTGTTGCTTTATCGACCGCGGAGGCCGAATACATAGCGGCCGGTAGTTGTTGTGCTCAAATCCTTTGGATGAAGCAACAATTATCGGATTTTGGTTCCTATAAAGTGTGATAACACTTCGGCAATCAATTTGACTAAAAACCCGGTATTGCACTCAAGGACAAAGCACATTGAAATTAGGCATCATTTTTTGAGAGATCATGTTCAAAAAGGTGATTGTATTATTGAGTTTGTTCAAACTTCGGATCAATTAGCTGATATCTTTACAAAACCTTTACCAAGGGATACATTTTATAAAATTAGAAGAGAACTTGGTATTTTTGATGAATCAACTATTAGCTAATTGTATTTGATGCTTTTAGAAATCACCTTCAAGCCTATTTCAATATGATTTGTATTTTGAGTTGTTGTATTTTGATAAAGTGTTTCATAAATCTTTTGGTATGTAGTTGTGTGTGTATGTTTTTCTATGATATGATTACTTGCTTTATTTGAATGTGTGTTAATTGCTAAATGCTAAGTGTTTCTATGTGTTTGTGTGCATGAAAATGATTTTGCATGAAAATTTGAAATTTTAAGTTTTTCAGCAGTTTACTCGATTAACAGATGTTTTCACTCGAGTAATTTTTAAATCTCTTTCGGCTTACTCGAATAATTGCATCTGTCACTCGATTAATTTTTAAATCACTTTCGGCTTACTCGATTAACTGATACTGTCACTCGAGTAAAATATTTTCATCTTTCGGCTTACTCGATTAAACTTGATTTCACTCAATTAAGGAACAAAATACTCGAGTAACGTATCATTTCACTCGAGTAACGTGCGTCAGTATAAAACCTGAACTGCTGCATTTTGCATCATTTTTCCGAATTCTTCTCTCTCTTCATACGAGTTTCTCTCTTTTTCTCTCTAAAGTTCATCATCAATCCGTCCCAAATGGCCTAAAATCATCCATTATAAACAAAATCCTTCCACATATCAACCTTATAACACCATTTCTTCATCAAACATTCATAAATTTCACCCAAATCCTCACAAATCCGAAAATCCCCAAATTCACAAACCCTAACCCTAAAATCCCATATTCCGAATTTCATCACAACAATTCAGAAATTATGTCTTCTTCCTCTCACCAACCTCTAAGAAAGAAAGCTAAACAAGCTACTGGACGCAATAATCCTTGGTTTTCTCAAGCGGAAAGGGATTCACGTGGTCCAAAATTCGACCGTCGCACGTTTGGCATAACACGGTATGTGAAGTTTGATTGGTTGCGTAAGGAACAATTTCATTTTGTTGATGACTTAGAATTTCAGAATGTTAAGAGGTTTTTGGAGTTTAATACTCATTACTATCCTAGGCTAGTCAAACAATTTTATCAAAATTTCACTAAGTTGGATGGTGAGTATCAGACTATGGTTAGAGGAGTTCATTTTGTGATCAAACCTGCTGATTTGACTTTGATGTTTGGGTTAGAGGATAAAGGAACATATATTGGTGATGATGAGTGTGATGATTTAGCTGTGGATACTAGTAAGATTTATACTGATCTTTTGCGTCCTGGTGAAAGTTGGGATGGTAAAGCAACTAAAAATGTCTCACCTTTACATGCTGAGGATAGGATGCTTATGTACATTGTGACTTATTGTCTTGTTCCAAAGTGTAATCAAAATTATGCACAACTTCAAGATGATGATCTGAAATTGTTTCATGGAATTAAAAAGAGATATGAAATCAATTGGAACAAAACTTTTCTTGCTAGAATGCATGCTGCAGCTGGATCTCCTCCTACTCAGTATTTACCATATCCTATGCATGTGACTAAGATTATGAGGTATTATAGAGTTCCATTTGCTGATGATGAATCATATGAACGTGAAGTGAAAAACAATTGGTGTATCAATGATTCTCATATTAGCTACATGAAGATTGCTTGGCATAGGCCAACGCGTTCTTGGTTGTGGAAAACGCAAATCAAAGCTTTGGAGCAAGGTGCTCAAGCTTCTGGTTCTTTGCGTGGTGATCGGGCTGGTCCTTCTGCTCCTACTACTTCTGCTCATCCTCCTTCTACTGATCATATGGAAACGGATCGTGTTGAGGATTATATTGACTTAGAAAATTTGGACACTCCGTTTGATCCTCAAGCTGCACATGAGTCTTTGGTTCAGCACATAAATGAGCAATTTATAGCTATGGAGATGCGTCAAGATGTGAAGAATATTGCTATGGAGCAACGTCTGATGGATCATATTTCTGGACTCTTTTCCCATCACTTTCCACCTCTACCTCACCCTTAGTTCATGTGGTTGATGTTGTTCTTTGGACATTTTATTTTCTTTTATATGCATTTCACTGACTATTTTATGGTTATATTTTCTATGTTATGTTTCAGACTATGTTTATGTATTTACTGTTCATGGTTGATGACTATGTTGGATACATTGTGGTACTATGTTTTGTGGTGCTTTGTTTTGGATTGTTATATTTAAATTATGGCACTATTCTGGATTGTTATATGGTTAGAGACTATACTCTGATTTTGGATTTTATTCATTACGTCTTAACTATATTTTCATTCTTTATCATAGTTACTACACTTACCTTCCACTTTTGGCAAAGGATTTTTCTCAACAGTTATATATTTTTTTAATGATGCCAAAATGGGGAGAATATTTTGTTGATGTTGTTCTTGTAGGTTAAGTTTTATTTTATTTTTCCTAAGTGTCTAACATTTAGGGGGAGTATTTTAAAACTTAGTGCTTAATTGCAAAGGAGGTTTGTCATCATCAAAAACGGGGAGTTTGTAGGTTTCTATGTTTTGATGCTAACAACCTTTCTCCAAGCAACAACATTATCAACAAGGAAGCTATCTCATGAAGAATAGAATTAGGATTTAGTTTGATTCTAATGCAATGTAATATTTAATTTTATGCAATGCATATCATGAGAGTGGGTAGCTTTAGGTGATCTTAATGAAGCTTATAATAATGTTTGATTAAGAGTGAAGAAAACTTAATCTTGATTATAATAGCTCATATTAAAGTTATTGTGAAAATTCATTTGAAAAACTTTGTTTTTAGTCCATATCTGATCAGGTCACTCGAGTAATGAGTTTGCCTTTACTCGAGTAATGTGTGTTGTTATAGGTTAATCGAGTAATGAGTTATTCGTCACTCGAGTAACGTATTTCAACATGTGTTAATCGAGTAGTGTGTTACACTTCACTCGAGTAACTTGAACAGTGGCAGAAAAATTATAAAAGGACTTCATTTTTACATGAATAAGGTGACACACTCTTTTACAATTTTTCTATTGAGCAATACACTTTCATTTTTCAAGAGCTATTACACACTTCCTTTGAGAAATCAAGATTCAACAAATTTCTTCTATTCTTCACTCAAGATTAATCATTGTTCTAAGTTTTCTTTGAGATCAATATTTTTTAGTTCTTAATTGTGTTGAAGCTTTGCAACAAGAGGTTGCACATTTCAAGAGTTCAACAAAGGTGAAGAATTTCACAAGCAAGTCTTTGAAGGTTTATCAAAGCAAGATTGAAAAGGATTTGGTTGGAAGCATCTTCAACAAATCAACAAGAGAAGACGGAAATTCAATTGGGTTAGAATTTCAAAGTGTTTGGTACACACTTTGAAGAAGGGTTAAGATAGGATAGCTTTGTGAGAAAGTTGCATCTTAAACATTGTAATTCTAACAATTGAATTTGTCTAGTAGAAACTCTATCATTTTGATAAAGGGGACTGGATGTAGCTTTCAAGTGGGTGAAAGTGAACCAGGATAAAATCACCGTCTTCATTGTTTCTTTTCTTGTTTGCATTAATTCAAGAACAATTGAATTTTAGGTTAGAATTGGGGTTTTTCAATTCATTATCAATTGACCTAAAATTGGTTGGTAAATTTACTTGCAATTGTTCATAGCATTCATACATAGTTTGTTGAATCATCATAGTATTGCAATTCTAAAAGAATTCTCATCAAAACTCTTTTACTATTCAATTTTTACCCAGATTACTCGAGTGAATTGTGGATTACTCGATTAATCTGAAAGCTGTTTTGAACTTTACTCGAGTGAGACTTCTGATACTCGAGTGAAATAAAATTTTCTTGCGTAATACTCGATTAAAAAGGTATTTTACTCGAGTAACCTGACTTGTTTTTGAAAGAAAATTTATTTTCTTAAAATCATTCTCTACGGTGATCGAAATATTTGTACTAAGGCTCCAATATTCTATTCACCCCCCCTCTAGACTATTTTGAGCTGCTTGTTGGTTTCCAACATTAAAATGATACCAATATCGCCTTATTTGATAAGCGTAGCTCAAGTTATGGTCAAAATACCGAACAGCGTCACTTTCACGCGGTATGCGCGCCTGGGCGCCCTGGGCTACGCGCCTAGGGGTGCTAGGTCTGTTCTGGATGCATTTTTTCGCTCTCAACGCGCCTGGGCGTGGGGGGTTCCACGCCTGGGCGTGCTGGACTCATTCCGGCTCCATTTTGCTTCGTTCTTGCGCCATTTCAAGGTCTTTTCATCCCCTTTCATGCTCCATATTTATTTTCTTCATTTAAGCTCCGAAAGTACCAGAAACATACCCAAAACGACTCAAAACGTTCAAAGGATTTTAAATTACCTAACTTTCTAAAAACTATACTAAAATTCCTAAATTTACAAGAAAAACCAGCCAAATCCTTAGTAAAAGGAAGTGAAATTAAGCCTTAAAACATCATATATTAGACCTTCATCAATCATCACTATCATCAAGTCACAATGACAAATAATTCCACAGCTAATTAATAATAACAACATCATTATCATTACATTTCATAAGTCCTCATGACATAGCATCATCCCATCATATCATATCATCAATAATAGTTTAACTTGCTTCATAAAGAATTTCGATAAAACGTATTAATCTTTTCAATTCTCTTCTCTCAACTCAAAACATAGCCATCAATGATTTAGGGAGGGAAATCATTGAGGCAGGGGAAAAAAATAATCAGCACACACGATACATCTCCTCATCATTTATCCAACCACAGCCTAAGTCGGAAGCAGATGGGATGCGCAAGAATCCTAACCACACAAGCATCGATGGTCAAAGGGTACGTACCAGCTGGAACCACGCTCTGTTTGCCAGCAAAGAAAATAATAAGTGGACCACGCTCTGTTGGTCAGTAAATAAAAACATTGACCTCTAGCCTCGATTCAGATTCCCTCTCCACCATCTATGATTTGGTCAAGGGGGCGACAACACTTTCTCTAGTGGTGCATGCAGTCCTTGTTACGATCAACACCCGCACGATGACTTTGATCATTGTAACATTGTCCCGCCTAGAGAAGCGCTCAAGGCTTCTTGACGTTTCCGTCCTTGCCTTCCCCTATCACAATCCCCACTAGAAGCAGTGCAAGTCTCCGAGTATTCGGTAATCTTCCTCTCCACTACTTCTCTCTCAACGCAGAGTTAGGAAAGATTAAATCTTTTAAGGTCTCTTAACTCTTTTACAAAAAGATTTAGCTTTATTATTCTAAAATTGGTCCACCCGTTCTAAGCCGCGCTTCTAACAAGCCTCGACCTCTACAAAGAAAGCGAACAAACACCTCCCTACATACAGTGAAATCCACAAAGCTCGCAACCACGACACGTCATTCACGTGGCCAACTACTTAGAATCAAGCACGTCTGAAGACAGTGCAAATGGGGATATACATCACAAGATTATCTGTGCTACATTGCACCATCATTGTATACTAACTTTAGACAATACGATCAAGGCATTACTTTTTGTAGTGGATATGGAAAATGGGAAATGTTCCTGTTCATGGGACCTCAGGACCAGTGGTTGATGGCCCTGAAATCTATGTGAGAATAGGGGTTAATATATGACTGTAATGGAATATTTCTGAGTATTAAGTTGGAATACCTAGGGTCTCCCTTTGTCAACAAAGCGTGTGCTAGGTGACAACTTAGGAATGAGAGAACTTACCTGACCCTAAAGCATGATTATGCCTTTTATAGGGTGTGCAGGTGGATAGGGCCCAAAGGGCAAGGCCCTTTAGGGTTTACATGCTAACGTCAGGTTCATGGAATATCTGCAAAATATCTAGTATTTTCCCTGGATAAGGGTAACGCTTTACATTCTTGAACCTGGACAGATCAGCATGTCCCTTCTCTTGTCTAGCTCGTATTAAGGATGTAGGGTGTATGGCACGTGAAAATAATAAGTGGACCACACTTTGTTGGTCAGTAAATAAAAACGTTGACCTCTAGCCTCGATTCATATTCCCTCTCCACCATCTATGATTTGGTCAGGGGGGCGACAACACTTTCTCTAGTGGCGCATGCAGTTCTTATTACGATCAATGCCCGCACGATGACTTTGATCATTGTAACTTTTTCCACTTTGTCCCGCCTAGAGAAGCGCTCAAGGCTTTTTGACGTTTTCGTCCTTACCTTCCCCTATCACAATCCCCACTTGAAGCAGTGCAAGTCTCCGAGTATCCGGTAATCTTCCTCTCCACTAGTAGAGTCTTGCTAGTACGACTCCCCATAGGTCTTGGACTTCCAAAGTCTAGTTTAACTCTCCAAGGGGGTTGGAGATGGTTTCTAGGGTCAGCTTAATTCCCTCAAGAATTTAGCATGAAGGATTTGGAAAACGTACTGTTTAAATTGGCTTTCTTTCTTCTAAAGGTGCTACTTCTTGAGAAGTTCTATGTCGGGTTGGTTTTCTGTTTTACTTCGAAGATTTCAATGACATCTACCATTAACAAGTGCAAAGATGGAGGTGGTCAGTCCCAATCCCACATTTTTCCATAGCAACATCACTGTCGGGTTTGCTGTCTAAATTTATCCTTGTAATTTTTTATTTTGTAGTTTAGGTTTGTTTAGTTTAGTTTGTTTTAGGACAAGTGATTTGGGTCTAATACATATAGTTTTTGGACTTCATTTTATCCTCTTTTACTTTGATTTGGCTTGTTTTCATAGCAAATTTAGGATCTTTTTATTAGTTTTTAGGAATTTTAGTAGTTGTAGTTTCCCATGAACTTTTTGATCGTTTGTTCAGTGTTTCAGGTGATTTTGGAGCTCAAATGCGAAAAATAATTATGGAATTGGAAAGAGCATTCAAAGACCTTGAAATAGGAAAAAGAATGGAAAAAATCGGAGCCGGAACAGGTCCACGCGCGTGGACGGGTGCGCCTGGGGCGCGCAAATGAGGAACAACAACAGCAGCAGAGGCGCGCGCCTGGGGCGCGCTACCGCGTGCGCTTGGGGCACGCGTGCACCAGAAAAAGCCCAATTGGGCCAAAACTTCATAAATTGATTGGGATTCTACTTAGAGATATTTTGTAATTATAAATTAGTGATTTAGAATTAGGTTAGGCAGCCAACTAGAGGAGAAAACATAATTTAGATTTGAAGAGGGAGATTGCATTGATTTGGAGCAATTGAAGATTGAAGAATTTGGGGTAATTTGTCTATGAATTTCCCTATTATGTCTTTCATTCTTCTTATTTCTATGTGTAACTAAAACCCTCGTGTTAGGAACAAGGTGAATTTGTATGGCGTAGCTTATTTCAATTTATGATTTAGATTTTCACTGTTTTTAATTCATGCATTAATTGTGTTTTTATTGTATACATAAACCTGCGCAATTTATGTTTTGGATTTCTTAATTCACAACGAGAGTTGGGATTTTGAATAGGCCATGCAATTAATGGTATAATCAGTTCAAGTTATAGAGATATAATTGAATGATTATTGACTTAATAACTCCCTTGTGCTGAATTTGTTATTTTCTAATATTGTAATTTGTTGAGAGATCAAGGATTAAGTATTTAGAGAATAAGGGTAATGTTAGAGAGATCTAACTATTGTTATTTGAGAGGAATTGTCCCTGAATTAAAGGAAAATCTAATTCATAGTCAAATAAGTGGATCATACAATGAAACCAAGTTCCTAACCTTTTCTATTGCTTTCTATACATCTTATCTCCTCAATCTTTTTATTCTACTTTATTTTAAATTCTCCTTCTTCTTCTTAAATTCAATAACAAGTTGCATTAATAATTAGGAATTGGTGAAAAGTTATTAGAAACAATTTGCAATCCCCGAGTGGAACGATACTCACTTACTATCTGTATTACTTGTCGACCTAGTCCTCTTGCTAGACAATCAACAAGTTTTTGGCGCCGTTGCCGGGGAGTAGTCTTCTTTAGTTTATTTTTGGTACTTAGTGTAGTTATTAGTAAATTCTATTTTTCTTTTTATTTTTCTGTTTTTCATTGAAATGTATAATAATGCCTTTTGTAAAGTCAAAATTTTTTAATTTTGTTTTGAATTCACCTCCTCTTACTTATGATGCAAATACCTCGATTTTCGAGATTGAGAAATTGTACTTCAATGAATATAAGAAAGCTGTCATAGAGGAGTGGGTACAAGAGTTCTCCATTAAGGAAGACTTAAGTACTAACTGTTAGTTCCATGATGAACATGATGAATGTTTTGATAATGACAAAGTGTTTTTGAACAAGCTACAAGTGTTGATCAAGTTTCAAGCTCAACAAGCAACAACAAACATCAAATGAAGAAGAGAGAAAGCAAGCTCATGAAGACCTAAGTTTGAGTGTATTTGTATTTCTTTTATCTTTTGCCTCTCAAGCTTCATAGGTTTTTTATCTTGGGTAGATTATTATAGAGGGTAGTGAATCTCATTCATAAGTCATGATTAAATCATAATTTGAGTTTTCACTTAACCTAGAATCAATAGGTGGCTTAAAGGTTTTAAAGGAAAGGTTGGATTTTGAGAAAACAAGTTTTGAACATGTACAGTACCAACTTAATCGATTAAATGTTAACTTAATCGAGTACTACTCGAGTACACGACTTGCTTAATCGATTAAGTACTGCTGAACTGATTTTTAAAATACGTTTTTGACTTCTCAAAATCAGTTTTTAAGTGCTACAACTTTTGGGTATTCTATATAAACCTTTTCCTATTATTTGTGATCAGTAAGAATCATTTTCATACAAGTTTTACAAAGAATCAAGCCACTCTATTCTCTCTCATTTTCTAAAGATCAAAGTTCTCATATTTTCATATTCTTTGATCAAGAACCTTTGAATCTCTTATGGTGAATTGTCATAACTCTTGATTGAGATTCATAGGATTGTTTTGTGTATTCTATTGTGTTGTAATCTTTGCAAGAAGGCAAGCCACTACAACAAACAAGAAGTCTTGGTGTGTCGATTTTATCATCAAGCAAGTGCATTCTTATTGAAGAAGAAGAAGAAGTCTTGGTTGTGAATCAAGCAAGTGAAGCCTTGGTGTGTGGTTTATCATCAAGCAATTGAAGACTTGTTGTGTCGATTATCAACAAGGGGTAGAGGTTAGATTAGAGAGAAGATCAATAGGATTACAAGGCAAGGGTGTCGGTTATCTCTTGTAGGCTAGCAAGAAGGGAGTCTTGTGAGGCAATCACTTGTAATTTGAGAACTCTAATTCCTCATAGTGAAGAATCTCTCTTGGTTGAAGAGGGGACTGGATGTAGCTTTCAAGTGGATGAAAGTGAACCAGGATAAATCACTGTGTCGTATCTCTAAACCCTTACTCTTTATATTCAAGTCATTTGATTGCGTTCTTGGTTGAAAACCTAGAAAGATTGATTTTCATAATTGATTGAATTGAATCTTTGATTGTTCAAATTGATAAAGGGAAAATCATTTTCATAACTAGGTTAATCAATAAGAATATAGGTGTTAATCATTTCCGCTGAATCTCTGATCTTGCATGTGAATTGATTGATTTTCGTATTCGAATGAAAATTGATTTTTCTGTTTTCTGTCATATTTAATCGATTAAGTTCAAGCTTAATCGAGTACTACTCGAGTACACGACTTGCTTAATCGATTAAGTACTGTAGAATTTGTAAAAATCATTTGTTTTGATTGTTTCGATTTGTTTCGTTCGAAAATCTTTCAAGGTAGCTTCAACACCTATTCAACCCCCCCTTCTAGGTGTATTCCTAGGGTTCCTAAGTCTCTCCAACCACCAATTGCGATTTCCTCAATTGGTATCAGAGCTCGGTCGAAAGACACGAGCATAAGAGCTTTTTCGTAAAGATCCTTTAAGAAAATCGCAATGGGTTCTACGAATTCTTTTGGTGGTGAAGGTGCTTCAATAAGTCGTCCTCCATTATTTGCCGGAGAAGGCTATGCATATTGGAAAGTTAGAATGAAAATCTTTATCCAAGCCATAGATAGTGAAATTTGGAAAGTAGTTGAAAAAGGTCCTCATATCCCCTCTAGTTTAGTTGAAGGTGTAGAACAATTGATCCCCGAGGATAAGTGGAAGGATGATGATAGAAAGAAAGTACAATATGATTATAAAGCAAAGAATATCATTACCTCCGCTTTATCCTATGACGAGTTCTTTAGAGTTTCTCAATGTTCTAGTGCTAAAGAAATGTGGGACACTTTACAAGTGACTCATGAAGGAACTAGTGAGGTTAGGAGAGCTAGATTGAATGCTTTAATGCGTGATTATGAATTGTTTCATATGCTTCCAAATGAATCTATAAATGATATGCAAAAGCGTTTTACTCATATTATAAATCATTTACTTGCTCTTGGTAAAACTTTTCTTCAAGGTGAACTTTCTAACAAAGTGTTGAGATGTTTAGACAGGAATTGGCAACCAAAAGTAACGGCTATTGTTGAATCTAAAAATTTGGATGCTATGGATCTAGCAACACTTTTCGGAAAGCTTCAAGAACATGAAATGGAGCTTGGACGATTAAGTATCAATGAAGAGTCGGATAAAAACAAAGAAAGAAAGGGACTTGCTCTTAAAGTCAATAGATCATACAAAAAGAAAGATAGTTCCGATGATGATGATAGTGAAGATTCCGATTCCGATGTTGATGAAAAAGACATGAAACTTTTGTTAAAAGAGTTTGACAAGTTTCTAAGGAGAAAAGGAAGGTTGAACAAGGACAAAAGTAAAGAGAAGGATTCCCCACACTATAAAACCAAAAATTCAAAAGAAGGTGTAGTTTGCCATGAATGTGGAAAGCCCGGACATCTCAAGTATTCATGCTCTAGGTAT
Source organism: Crotalaria pallida (assembly GCA_037953625.1). Lineage (NCBI taxonomy): Eukaryota > Viridiplantae > Streptophyta > Magnoliopsida > Fabales > Fabaceae > Crotalaria > Crotalaria pallida. The sequence goes on from CM075654.1 coordinate 24,120,033, forward strand.
CTCAAGAAGAAGGAGAAAGACAAGAAAAATTCTAAATCTAAAAGAGCATACATAGTTTGGGATAGTGATGAAGATAACAAGAAAAGCACATCGAGTAGTTCATCGGATGATGAAGAAGCCGCTTGTCTCAACTTGATAACTCTAGTAGATGATGAAGAACAAAGTTCAAATGATGAATCAAGTTATCAAAGCGAGGATAGCAATGTAAGTGAATCTAAATCCGAAATTTCTTCTAAATATGAATTGTTACATAATGCTTATGAAGAAATGTATGAACAACTTGAAAAACTAGCTTTGAAAAACATTGAAAGAAAGAAGCTCATTTTGAAACATCAAAAAGAGATTTTAGATCTTCAAAAACAAGTTGATGAGCTTAATCTTGAAAATGAAACTCTTGATCTTATCTATGCTAGTTCTTCTTGTGATTGTGCTAGTAGATTGAATGTTGTGGTTGATTGTGAGAATTGCAAGTTGCTCAAGGATGAAAATGCTATTTTGAAAAATAAGCTTGCAAGTTTCACCACTTGTGATATTAGATTGCGCACATTGTTAAATTTTCAAAGAGAAAATTCAAACAAGTTTGGTTTGGGTTATACTAATGCTAAGAGTAAATCTCATAGAAATGTTGTTGATTTTTCTAAAGTTGATTTTTCAAATCCTCCAACATGTTTCTATTGTGGTACTCATGGACATACTTCAAATGTGTGTTATGTTAAAGTGCATGGTATACCTAAAGGAAATTTTGTTTGGATGAAAAAGGGTGAAAGTCCCTACACTAACAAAAATGGATCCAAAACCATTTGGATACCAAAAAGCAAAGCATGATTGTTTTGTAGGTTTGATTGAAGATGCAAATGAATGACACATGTTCTCAATTGGTCTCAACTATGAATGTCTATATTCACATCTTCAATTGGTATCACACTTGCATCTTAAGTGAATGTCCTACAAAGTGGTAATATTTGATATTGATATATTATCTTAATTGGTATCTTCTCAATTGATATTACTTTTCTAAATGTTTAGTTAATTCAATTTGTATCATTGAGAGATTATTAGTTGATTATCATGTTTTTGTGATTATTGATATTTCTTTACATTGATATCTTCTTTGTTAAGTGATATTATGATCTTTTTAGTTCTCAATTGGTATTATATTTTATTGTTATATTCTCTTACCAATTGATATCACATTTCAAAGTAAAGCTCTATTGTATTTGTTCAATTGGTATCAATGTTGTGAAGAAATGATCATTGATTTCTTACCTTGGCTTAGATGTTATATTTCAATTGGTATATATTACTTTTTGATAATGCCAAAGGGGGAGAAATATGATGTTTTGAATTAAATGAAATGTTTCTCAAAGGGGGAGAAATGGTATGTTTTCAAAACATGAGAGAAATATGATATTATATTTGGAGAAAGGTTGTTTTGTTGTTTTTATGTAGGTTGAGCTAAGTTGTTTAAGATAGGGGGAGAATCAAGCTTCTATCTCAATTGGATTCAAGTGTTATAGCATTGATTGAGAGGGAGAAAGAGTCTTCTCAAGTGATCAAATGTTTCAAGCATCAACAACTTCAAGTGATTTCAAAACATGGATTGTCATTTTCAAAAAGGGGGAGATTGTTAGTTCCATGATGAACATGATGAATGTTTTGATAATGACAAAGTGTTTTTGAACAAGCTACAAGTGTTGATCAAGTTTCAAGCTCAACAAGCAACAACAAACATCAAATGAAGAAGAGAGAAAGCAAGCTCATGAAGACCTAAGTTTGAGTGTATTTGTATTTCTTTTATCTTTTGCCTCTCAAGCTTCATAGGTTTTTTATCTTGGGTAGATTATTATAGAGGGTAGTGAATCTCATTCATAAGTCATGATTAAATCATAATTTGAGTTTTCACTTAACCTAGAATCAATAGGTGGCTTAAAGGTTTTAAAGGAAAGGTTGGATTTTGAGAAAACAAGTTTTGAACATGTACAGTACCAACTTAATCGATTAAATGTTAACTTAATCGAGTACTACTCGAGTACACGACTTGCTTAATCGATTAAGTACTGCTGAACTGATTTTTAAAATACGTTTTTGACTTCTCAAAATCAGTTTTTAAGTGCTACAACTTTTGGGTATTCTATATAAACCTTTTCCTATTATTTGTGATCAGTAAGAATCATTTTCATACAAGTTTTACAAAGAATCAAGCCACTCTATTCTCTCTCATTTTCTAAAGATCAAAGTTCTCATATTTTCATATTCTTTGATCAAGAACCTTTGAATCTCTTATGGTGAATTGTCATAACTCTTGATTGAGATTCATAGGATTGTTTTGTGTATTCTATTGTGTTGTAATCTTTGCAAGAAGGCAAGCCACTACAACAAACAAGAAGTCTTGGTGTGTCGATTTTATCATCAAGCAAGTGCATTCTTATTGAAGAAGAAGAAGAAGTCTTGGTTGTGAATCAAGCAAGTGAAGCCTTGGTGTGTGGTTTATCATCAAGCAATTGAAGACTTGTTGTGTCGATTATCAACAAGGGGTAGAGGTTAGATTAGAGAGACGATCAATAGGATTACAAGGCAAGGGTGTCGGTTATCTCTTGTAGGCTAGCAAGAAGGGAGTCTTGTGAGGCAATCACTTGTAATTTGAGAACTCTAATTCCTCATAGTGAAGAATCTCTCTTGGTTGAAGAGGGGACTGGATGTAGCTTTCAAGTGGATGAAAGTGAACCAGGATAAATCACTGTGTCGTATCTCTAAACCCTTACTCTTTATATTCAAGTCATTTGATTGCGTTCTTGGTTGAAAACCTAGAAAGATTGATTTTCATAATTGATTGAATTGAATCTTTGATTGTTCAAATTGATAAAGGGAAAATCATTTTCATAACTAGGTTAATCAATAAGAATATAGGTGTTAATCATTTCCGCTGAATCTCTGATCTTGCATGTGAATTGATTGATTTTCGTATTCGAATGAAAATTGATTTTTCTGTTTTCTGTCATATTTAATCGATTAAGTTCAAGCTTAATCGAGTACTACTCGAGTACACGACTTGCTTAATCGATTAAGTACTGTAGAATTTGTAAAAATCATTTGTTTTGATTGTTTCGATTTGTTTCGTTCGAAAATCTTTCAAGGTAGCTTCAACACCTATTCAACCCCCCCTTCTAGGTGTATTCCTAGGGTTCCTAAGTCTCTCCAACCACCAATTGCGATTTCCTCACTAACCTCCCTGAAAATGTTGAAGAAGAAAAAGTAATTGAGGTGCATCATGAGAAAGAAGAGGTGAAACAAAACAAAACAGATGAGGATAGAATAATAGTAGAAAAATTTGACTCATCCTTGCGTGCTGAAATTTCTGAACTTAAAAATTGTGTTAAATCCTTAGCATGTGTGGATGATTCAAATTTTTTCAATTATGTTCGACCCTTGAGTTTGTATGATGTTTTTCTAAAACATCAACATAAGGCATTGTTGTACACAGGGATAAATAAAGATCCTAAAAATTTTGTTTTCCTTGTTCATGAAATTTACACCTTCATGAATGGGGAAAAAGACAAACTTTCTATGATGATGCATGATGTAAGGAATGTACCTTTTGACCCTGGTGGGTTTAAATTTATTTTGAAAATTTCCTTATTTCATCATCCCTACTCATTCCCATGGGACATGGGGGTAACTTGTTATTCTTATATCACATGGGAATTGAGCCATAGAATTTGGGATCCTGGTGGATTCTTTGTAAATATGTAGCAATGTAGGTTTTATTTTAGTTTGTGAATAAGGAGTTGGAATTTTCTATAAGTAACTACTAATGAGGTGCTTTCTAGCACTACTTTTAGTTGTTCTTGTGACACAGGTAAATAAGTTTGGGGGAGTTCCTCCATGTGCATCAATAGAAAAAGCTGTGCTACAAAGGTAAGTTCCTAACTTTGTTTATTAGTTGATTAGTTTTTTTTATTTTAAAAAAAATGCAAGTACAGACCAGGCGCGCCTGGGGAGCATGGCCTGGCGCGCCTGGGGCGCGCGTCTACTGGTGCCATTTTGGCAGACGCGCCTGAGGGGAGAAACAAAATTCCCCTCACTTCTTTCATCCCCAATTCAATTTCCCTTAGAACCCTAACCCCAAATTCATCCCCAATTCATAAATTCCATCACATTCACCCTAATTTCATCAAATTAATCACTCACTCTTCCATTAATCATCATTCTCATCATCAATCTCTCCCCTTTTTCATCAAATATTTTCAAAAACCCCATTCCCCTCCATTCTCTTCTCAATTCGGATTTTTGAAAAAAGGCTAGGGAACACGAATTTTTCATTGTTTTAAGGTAAGAATCTCTTCTCTATCCTTCTCTGGTCTGATTTATTTGGATTTGGAAGGTTAGGATTGAGTTCTCTCTTTAAAATTTTGAAGGTTTTGTGCTGCCTGCCAGGTGTTCGATATATTGCCTTTTGCAATTTTTGAACTAAAACATGTTGAGAAGAGGAAAGAGGCCTATGGTGGACAGTAGTGGAGAGGTTGGGACGACTTTTGAGCATCCAAAAGTCGTCGAGTTTCATGATGGGAAGATGGTTAAGAGAAGGGTGCAACCGAAATTGGGCATGGTCCTTGATGAGACCGTTTCCGGTCAGCAGGTGATGGGTCTTAGTGGTGTGGAGGAGGTGATGGAGGTGATTAGAGTGAACAAATGGGAGTCGTGGGTTAGAGGTCCACCGGAGTATTTGAGTCAGAAATTGGTGTGGGAGTTCTATTTTCATGCTTGGTGGCGTGCACAATTAGAGAAGAAGGAGGAGTTGTTGCATGGGACGGTTGAGCACAAGAGGGTTGCTTATGTGAGGGGCAAGGAAGTGCCGTATGATGCTGCTACTAAAACACGTGTCTTACACCTTCCTAGCTACTCACCTCATATGGCCCCCGCCTTGTTCAACACGGATAGTTATGATGATGAGGGTATGTACTGTTTGGATATGCTCCAGAGACATTTGTTCTTGGCTGGAAAAACATGGAATTTAAATATTAATCAAAGGCCAAAACATGTGTCTCAGAGGAATATGCAGGGAGCTGCCCGGTTTTGGGTTAGGTTCATTATGCACAACTTGTACCCTCATTCCCATGATACTGAGATTTCCCCAGCCATATGTCGATTAGTGTATGCCCTGAAGTCCTGTGTTGTTGTTGATGCGGCGTCACTGATTTCTGATCAGCTGCACCGCTTTGCTATGAGTGATAAGGGATATGTGGGATTTTCTTGGGTAATACACCAGTTGTGTTCTGCTGTGGGGGTAGTGCCTAGGAGTGATGAGATGACTGAGATTAAGAGGGCCACCATGCTGATAAAAGCTGTCTGGGATAACTATGTTTTACTTGCTATTAAGACAGCTAGGGAGGATAGACACCCACCCATTATTCTTGACCCACAGCCACCAGTCCAGGATAGAGCAGGATCTTCTCGCCGACCGGCACAGTCGTCGGATGGTGTGGAGGACCTGAGGGTTATGATGCAGTCCATGATGAGGAGCAGGCACTGCAGGGGCGATATTTGCGGCAGCAGGCTGAGTTCCAGCGTGTACATTTACGCAGGGACGAGGTCCGCGATGATATTATGAGAGCCTGGAGTGCTGACCAGGTTTATGCTTTTGAGTTGCCCCCTTATTCGGACTATGAGCGGAGTCTGTTGGACTATCCGGTGGATGTGCCTGAGCCTGATGATAGAGGGATGGATGAGGAGTAGTTTGGGGTTGTTCTTATTTGATATATCTGATGTATTTTCCTCACCCCGCTCTGTACTTGTGATATTATAACTTGTTTTTCATTTTTTCTAGGATTTAACTTGTTTTTAATGCATGGATATTTATTTTGATTATTATCTTGTTGCATCTATATTGCTGAGTTTTATGCAGGCGTGAATGTTGTCTCCTACCATTAGTGGTGCTTTGTTGCACTAGTGCTAACTGTGACGACCCAACTTTTATTCCATAATTTAATATTCGTATTTAGAAAATACGACCATTTTTTTTTTTTTGAAACTAAAAGTCAGTCATCATCCATTATCAAATCTTGCGGAATTATAGTCAAACATCATGAAAGAAAATACTCATGTTATATTTCATCACTAAAGAAAAGTGCATTTCCATTACATTAAAACTATCAACATTAAACTTAACTTAAGTACTCTAGGTCATTACATTATATTACATATCTTACAACAAAATTTATAATAACCTAGAGCAACTGGTTCGAAACTCAAAACATAATATAGATAAGAGAAACCTGATGAGTCGCATTATCCACATTCCATCATCCCAACTCAACTCAATCGTCAGATCCCCACTGACTACCGGTTGAGTTGTCCATGAAATCATCATCAGCCACCGGATCGGCATCCTCCACCGGATCCTCATCCTCTATCGGATCCTCCTCTTCCTCCTCCTCTTCATGTGCCGGATCAGATGGCACATACACCGGAGTCCGAGATCGGGCTCTAGTGGAAGGACGAGAGGGAGCAGGAACCTCCAAAATAATTCTTTCCTCAGAGGGTGATGGACTTGGTGGGAGGGTGCGTCTCGGAAAACGTCTTGGCGGTGGTGGTGGTGTTCCATGTCGAAACACAAAATTTGGCGGAATGTGCATAATGTACATCATTGGGATTCTCGTCCTACGCGGACGCATTCGGGACCATGGGTTTGGGTGACGGAAAGTGACTTCCACGTCCCCTTCATAGATAGCCCGATGATCCTCAAAGTTCCACTCCCCATTTGGGAGCGGCCTCATCTCCACGCAAATCATGTTCCTGGCCATGACCTACAACAAGGGATTAGGAGTGAGTCATAGCTAAATACAATAACAAATGAGCATAACAGTGGCTAGAAATAACAAGCAAAAGTTCTCAAATAGCAATAATAAATGCATATGTATATGCTCAAGCTGTCTTTTATAATATCTCAATTAGCGTCGTGATGCATGCCTACTCCTCACTCATGCTACGCGGTTTGGCATCCGAGTATCTCAGGCTCGGGATATTCTCAATCCTATATTTCATCAAACCGGAGCGTATTCACAACCCAGGCGTCACGATTTAATTGGGAATTTGGCCATCATAACATTTTCATGTTACGGAATTCAAATCATCACAGCATCTTCGTGCTATGGCATCACAGCTATCTCAGGGCTGCGGAATACTTCTACCTATACCAGATTCCACAATCAAAATCGGAGCATCTCCATGCATGTCAATGTCACATAATTGTTCATTGTCTTTTCTCTTTTAATTCATATCTTTGAATATCATGCCTCCAATATAGAGACCCAAAATTCATAATCCTTCTTGCTTATAAACCATCTTTTCATTTTTGCATTAACTGGTGCTTGTGCTTTCCAAAAATTCCATCAGCGGCCCAGCCACTTTGTGATGGTTTTATACAATAGGAATTTAATTACGTTGTCATTAATTTGTGCAACGACCCCATCTAGGACTCCCAAAATATCAACCAAGTGGGTAAAAACTTCCACTGGGACGTGGGAATAAAATCAACCAAATGGGTGTACGCACCTCCATTGGGACATCCTGTCCGAATATGTCAACCACTGAATAAAATTCCAGTAGGACTCATCCAGGATAAAAATCAACCAATGGGATTAGGCTTTTTAGACATTAAGAGAAATAATTAAGATTTAATAATATAGGAGATTAGACGAGTTGATCTTTTATGAATTATAAAGGTTTTTCTGAAAATTTCATTGAATTACTCGAGTAGTTCTTCGTATACTCGAGTGTTCATGTAAAATTACTCGAGTCCTTAAGAAATACTCGAGTTCTCTTCCACTTTTCCAGAATACTCGAGTCTTTCTTCAATTACTCGAGTGTTTTTGCTGCAACAGCACCAGTTTCTGCATTTTACAATTCCAATTCGAGTTTTGAGCCTCATCTTTCCATTCCTATGCAAAACAGTAACTCTAACTCATCAAATAAACATGTTAGAACATGTAATCAATACTGAAACAACACCAAAAACAGTAAATCACAGAATCAACATAAACTTAGCACATAACCATTTCAACATGTGAATTTCATTTCCCTTTGTTTTTAACTTCGAAAATTGATCCTGTAGGCTTTACTAGGTCCATTTACACTTGTTTGGTTTATAAAATCTTGGGTTTATGACCTCCATGTCATATTTCCAATTCCAACTTCATCCCTTGATGAACCATGTATGGTTCCTACATTTCTAGCTTGAAATGACTCATTCTAGTATTTAGGTAACTCCTCCCTTACCTCAAAGAAGCTAAACAACAGATCAAACGACAAAGAAATCGGTTGGATCAAAAATCCAAATTCTGGGCTTTGTGAAAAAGGTTGCACAGGCTGACTTTGGCCACAATTTTCACCACGGATTTGGCATGAAAAAGAACGAAACAAGTTAGTTTAACAAACTAGGATATACCAACTTCAATCAGAAACAAGTTTGACACGAAAAGAATCCATGAATTTACCAAACAATTTCAATGAAGATGAATACTTGAGGCTGAATGTTACTCTGTTTTCTCAGTTTTGAACCTCAAACTTTGAAGGTCTAGAACGTGATCTTCAGAAGGCTATTTGAAGTGATTTCGAGTTCTAATTCAAGAATGGAATCAGAACTTCTGTTTGTGTTTAGGTTTCAAGGGGATTGGGTGAGGATTGAGAGAGAACGAAGGAATCAAAGTGAGCTTTGTAAAACAGAGGATTTTCTTGTCAAATTCGGGTTTTGGAGCATTAGAGGTGTTGAGTGCTTCAACCAGCACTAATTTATAGCCCAAGAATACTTCAAATCGAAGTAAGGTGCAGCTCTATGCTTGTCACTTCGAGAAACCGCGTTTTGGTGCGAAATTAATTAAAAAACCGACTTATACACTTAACCTGTCTGCTCGATTTACTCGAGTCTTTTTCTTAATACTCGAGTGTTTTTCTCAGAATTTCAAGAACACTCGAGTCCTTCATGCCTTACTCGAGTCTTTTGATTAAAAATTCAAATTTTCAAACAGCTGATGATTTTACTCGAGTTTCCCCTAACATACTCGAGTAAAATGACCTAATTTCAGAAAATTCACTATTCTATGCAACACATTATTAATTAATTAATTTGTTTAAAATGTAGGGTCTTACAACACCAGACTACTCACCCTACCCGGATGGTCAACCCAGGTCACTATAGCTTTTCCCCGCCTAGACAGACTCCTCTTAGGCTTCTTGACGAGTCACCGTCATTGCCTTCCCCTATCCTAATCAACAAGTGATTACCACGCAGGTAAACACCGTGTCTTCCTCTCCACTACTTCGGGTAAGGGTTTTAAGTCGTAAAGGTTATATTCAATTATCCTAATGTCGACCCATCCTAAGTCGCCTCCGTCATATAGCACCAACCATATGCGGGTTACTTCTTGTGGGACTCGACTACTATATTTGATGGGCTCCGACCCATCCTGAATCATTCTCAACACGCGGCCACAATCATATAGATACACTTTCAACATGTGGCTAACCGCCATTCAGATACACTTTCAACATGTGGCTAACCGCCATTCAGATACACTTTCAACATGTGGCTAACCGCCATTCAGATACACTTTCAACATGTGGCTAACCGCCATTCAGATACACTTTCAACATGTGGCTAACCGCCATTCAGATACACTTTCACATGTGGCTAACCGCCATTCAGATACACTTTCACATGTGGCTAACCGCCATTGAGATACACTTTCACATGTGGCTAACCGCCATTCAGATACACTTTCACATGTGGCTAACCGCCATTCAGATACACTTTCGACATCGTCGTCGTCACAGCATCAGCTCGTACCACGTACTCGGCGCATCAACATCATCCGGTTCCGTCACGCGTTCCACCCCTTGAAGTTTCGCTCTAGTCTTTGGGGGATTTCTTATAATTTTCTACATCTTTTCTATTCTTATTCTATAACGCGGGATGATGCAATATGCACATGCAATGATAATATAAGCAACATTATATCTCGACATACACAAGCATATCAGTCAATCAATACCATGTAATGGTAAAGGTCTGAGTCTTCGTATACCTCGATACAAGCAATCACACAATTTATCGGGTATACTACTAACTACGATAGACCTTTACTCCGACTTTGAGAGAGTACGGAGTGTCCTAATAGATCGCCTAAATACCACGGTGTCTTGGGGAAGCTTCTCTCTCACCTCAACTCCAGCAAATACCTCGTCCGAAATCGCTGCGGGTCCTCTCAACTGTCAGCTGCTCCAGGTTCTTGACTCATACGCACCTTATACTAGATAGGAGACACTAACGTTACTAGTCTATCTAAATGATCGTCATACTTAAAATCCAAAACGTGTTTTTCGAAAAACTCTTTTCACTTCTTGTCGGAAAATCGTAAATCGTCGAGATTTTCTCAAAACCAAAACCCAACTTTCACTATACTTTAAATACTTTGAAATCATTATAAGAAATCAATGAAATCATTTTAAATAAATGGATTGGTTGCTGGTCCGTCTTGGACAGCAGCTCGCTCGATCCCGAAAACATCGAAGAATGTCATTTTTGAAATCCAACTTTATCTTATATTAAATACTCATAAAAACTCAAATTCAAAGAACTTTGAAAACATTTTTAAATAAGAAATACAAGTTAGAAAAATTCTGGGCAGCATCATATGCTAAGTCCCAAGTTCACTTTCCGTTGTTCGAAACCAATTTAAATCCATAAACAAATTAAGCATCTTGAAAACAATTAAACAAACACTTTGATCAACAATTTTTCAAACTCAAATACTCAAAACAATTTATTTCCAAGTATAACATTATGCAACAAAATGAGGCAGCAACCAATAGGCCCAATACTTTTTCAAATAACCAAATTCTAATCAACATCGTAACTTATTAAATAATTCATATTCACGCATCCAATTCTTAGCAGTGGGATACTCATCCATCCCTAAACCATGTAACAACGCAGAATTGATGCAATTTTGCTCAGTGATTGATTGGGTTTCTTCGTCATCGGCTATCGCCACACCATGATGTATCAAAAGCTTTGTAACTAGCATAGGATAAGGCAAAGTAGCAGAACCAATAGACCCAGCAGCAATTAGCATCCGATCAAGTACAACCTTAGACCAGTTGATAGGAATATGCTCCCTCAACGCATAAAACAGTCGCACCTCATCATTAGATGCTTGAGCATAATTTTGACTTGATTTAGGCATCAAAATATATGAAATAACATAGAGTAACAGCCTGCTGTCCGGAGTCATATGTCCAGCATGCTTAGTCCCTTTTGTCCAAGAGAAACCTTCTCTCATAGTAGAGGCAAAAACATAGGCAACATCACATTCATTTAAAATCTCACTATTAGGATCATTGAAGAATGTCCCTTCCAAACTTAAACCAAACAATTCATTCAAGTCCTTTGAAGTAATCCTCAGCAATGTACCCTTAACTACCGACTTGTACTTGTTATCCTCAAATTTAAGATTTGCATAAAATTTACATACTAATCTAGGATAAATGTCACAATGAAAACCTAGAAATTTCTGCAATCCTTGCTCAACAAAAAGAGAAGAGCATGCAAACCTTTGATTCAAGAGCCATTTCACATTCATGAACCGAATGTGACCAAATTCCCTTCGCAAGAACCCGGCTTCCCGCTGCTTTCGCATTTCCGTGGAGTAGTATTGAGAGTCCAAATCCAAATTCACATGCTGCTTCTTGCGGTGGCCAGTGGAAGTTGATGGAGGGGCCATAGTGCTCTTAGGGTTTGAGGAATTGGGGGTTTTGGAAATTTAGAGAAATAATGTGAAATTGATGATGAAAGTGATGTATAATGAAGATATGATGAAGAATATGGAAGGAATTTGAAAGAAATCAAGTAGAAAGTGATGAAAGATGATGTGTTGAGAACGAAGAGAACTTCGTGTTTTTGAGAGAGAAAGTGAAGAACGAATGCTGAAAAACTGATTTTTATGTTTCTGTGCAGACATGATCTACTCGATTAAGTAATCTCTAAATCGAGTATTACTCGAGTAAACTGCCACTTAATTGAGTAAGACATGTGTAAAAATGACACTTAATCGATTAACCTGCAACTTAATCGAGTATTCCAGAAAGATTAATTTTTTATACTCAATTAAGGCACAACTTAATCGATTAAAGTCTGATAAAATGCAGTTTTCAAAACAATTTTTAATGCATAGCTCATGGAAATCAAATGCACAAACCATATGCACATTTTAAGTGAGACACAAACACATTTAGCACATTGTCAATTAAGAAAATAAGCAACCAAGCACAACACCGAAGCATATACCAACAAAATCACAAAAGAAAACACACATAACCAAAGTTAATAGAATCATGATTTTTAATTTTCAAAACCAAAACAACTCTAAATAAATCACTTAGAGATAGGCATGGACTATGAGATTGGTTTGAAAAAAAAAATGTCAAACACAACTAACCAATGGTTGATTCATCCAAAATTCCTAGCTCCCTTCTAATATGATAAAAGGTATCTCTAGGAAGAGGTTTTGTAAAAATATCGGCAAGTTGATTTGAAGTTGAAACAAACTCAATCACACAATCACCTTTTTGAATATGATCTCTAATAAAATGATGCCTTATTTCTATGTGTTTTGTTCGAGAATGAAGTACCGGATTTTTAGTTAGGTTAATAGCGGAGGTGTTATCACAACGAATAGGTATTTTTGATAAACAAACACCAAAATCAAGCAATTGTTGTTTCATCCATAAAACTTGGGCACAACAACTACCCGCCGCTATGTATTCGGCTTCCGCGGTCGACAAAGCAACGCAATTTTGCTTTTTGGAAAACCAAGAGACAAGTGAGTTACCTATCAAGTGACAAGTACCACTTGTACTTTTTCTATCAACTTTGCAACCGGCGAAATCTGAGTCCGAATACCCTACTAGATTTAAAAAAGCATCTCGTGGATACCACAAGCCGGTATTCATTGTTCCTTTTAAATACTTCATGATTCGTTTAACCGAAGTTAGATGCGATTCTTTAGGATTAGATTGATAACGTGCACACATACAAACGCCAAACATAATGTCAGGACGCGACGCAGTCAAGTATAAAAGACTACCAATCATTCCTCTATACTTGGTTACCTCTATTGGTTTGCCGCTTTTGTCCTTGTCCATATGACACGTGTTGCTCATCGGTGTTGACGCGTGCTTACATAAATCCATCCCGAAACGCTTCAAAAGCTCCTTGCAATACTTTGTTTGATGGATATAGATTCCGGCATCCATTTGCTTAATTTGAAGGCCAAGAAAGAATGTCAACTCGCCCATCATCGACATCTCGAATTCGCTTTGCATCAAATCTGAAAACTTCTTGCAAAGCTTATAGTTAGTAGCACCAAATATTATATCATCTACATAGATCTGAACCAAGAGGATGTCATTTCCGGATTTTTCAATGAAAAGGGTATTATCAACCGCGCCTCTTTTAAATCCTTTATTTAATAGAAATGTACTCAAACGGTCATACCAAGCTCTAGGAGCTTGCTTAAGACCATAAAGAGCCTTCGTTAATTTGAAAACATAGTTAGGAAATTCATGATTTTCAAAACCCGACGGTTGAGATACATACACCTCGTCTTGAATAAAACCGTTAAGAAAAGCACTCTTAACATCCATTTGGTATAACTTGAAATTCATAATAGATGCATATGCTAACAAAAGTCGAATAGCTTCTAAACGAGCTACAGGGGCATAAGTCTTGTCATAATCGATTCCCTCTTCTTGACTAAAACCTTGAGCAACTAACCTAGCTTTATTTCTCACAATAAAACCCATCTCATCTAACTTATTGCGATAAACCCACCTAGTTCCTATTATGGGCCTATCGTCGGGTCTAGGGACAAGTTCCCAAACCCTATTTCTTTCAAATTGATTAAGCTCTTCTTGCATGGCCATGACCCAATGTTCGTCTTGTATGGCCTCATTTATATTTTTGGGTTCTATTTGAGACACAAAAGCTACAAAGTGACAAATATTACGAAGTGAGCTTTGGGTTACCACGCCCTTAGCTACATCACCTATCACATTCGTCAAAGGATGGTTTTGGTTAGTTTTCCATGCCGGTGGAAGTCCCTCATGTGCTTGTTCATATCCATCTCCATGAATTGGAATGTCCATCTCCTTTTCTTTCTCATTTTCATCACGTGGCACTTCTTCATAAATGTCAATACCTGAAATATCAAGAGTACCCTTCTCTCCTTCCGGAGATTCATCAAATACAACATTTATTGATTCCTCGATAGTTAAAGTTCGTTTATTAAACACTCTAAATGCTTTACTATGACTCGAATAACCTAGAAATATCCCATCATCCGCTTTTGGATCGAATTTTCCCAAAGCATGTTTTCCATTATTCAAAATAAAACATTTACATCCAAAAACATGAAAATAAGATATATTAGGTTTTCGGCCTTTGAAAAGCTCATAGGGGGTTTTCTTAAGAGAGGGCCTAATCATAATTCTATTCAACACATGGCAAGCGGTGTTCACCGCATCGGCCCAAAAGTATTTAGGAACTTTACTATCACTCAACATAGTCCTTGCTAATTCTTCTAACACTCTATTCTTCCGCTCAACAACTCCGTTTTGTTGAGGAGTTCTAGGAGCAGAAAATTGATGTTCAACACCAAACTTTTCACAAAAATTATCAAATGCATGATTTTCAAATTCTCCACCATGATCGGTACGAATAGCAACTATACTATGATTGACTTTGTTTTGAACTTGTTTGGCAAAAGTTTTAAAACGAGAAAAAGTTTGATCTTTTGTTGGCAAAAACAAAGTCCATGTAAAACGTGAGTAGTCATCCACAATTACAAGTCCATAGTAATTACCGCCAAAGCTCATTGTTTGTGAAGGACCAAATAAATCCATATGTATGAGTTCTAGCACCCTTGAAGAAGAAATCACTTTCTTTGATGGAAAAGTTGTTTTAGTTTGTTTGCATTTCTTGCGAGGGGCACAAACTCCATCTATTTTAAAATTGAGCTTTGGAAGGCCAATTACCAAGTCCTTGGATAAAATTTTATTTAATTGACCCAAGTGGATATGAGCTACTCTTCTATGCCATAGCCAAACATCATTATCTTTATTTAGAAAACATTTTGAAAACAAAGATGTAATATCATTCAAGTCAATCAAGTAAGTGTTATTCACCTGATTCCCAACAAACTTAATGGATTGATCACTGTCACTTCTAATAATGCAATGGTTAGAGGTAAAACTAACACTATTTCCAATATCACACAATTGACTAATGCTAAGTAAATTATGTTCTAAACCTTCAACAAACAAAACATTGTCAATTATAACATTGGATGAGTTTCCGATTTTACCTATACCAAGTATTTTTCCACGATTGTTATCACCATATGTGACGTGACCTTTATCTCTTGGTGAAAATTCGATGAAATGTCTCTTGTCTCCCGTCATGTGCCTTGAACAACCGTTGTCCAAATACCAACGATCATCTCTCGTTCGAAGGCACACCTACAAAAACAAATTATATGGAAGACTTAGGTACCCAAACAATTTTGGGTCCTTGGGGGTTAATATCCGGTTTCTCTCCCTTAACAATCCAAATAAATTCCTTATTGGGTATACCAAACTTTTTGATTTTGCAAATGTTTGAAGTATGACCAAAGATACCACAATAGAAACAAGTAGGTTTTTAGAAAAATTAACCTTTGAAAAACTTCCAACTTGTCTATAGGATTTCTTCTTTGGTTTAGTATATCCCAAACCGGTTCTATTTGTATTGTCTCTTTGTCTAGAGAGCAAATCATTCAAATCTCATTTTCCTTTTGTAAAGGTAGCAAGTTTTTCTTTCAAATCATGTAATTCATTTTCATAAGTCTTGCATCTTTCACAATCGGAAATCACAGCATTAGAAACACAATGATCACATGATGCATTAGAGTAAATGAGCTCTAAAGTCTCATTTTGAAGTACAAGCTCATCAATATGTTTTTGCATTTCCAAGATCTTTTCATTGTACTTCAAAATGGCTTTCTTAGCCTCTATGTTGATTTTAGCTAATTTTTTAAGTTCGGCATGCATATCAACATAGGCATTATAAAGTGCATCATATGAAGGGGAAGAGCAAGATTCACTATCCGAATCCATATCAGAGTTAATTTTAGAATGTACCTCCTTTGAGCTTGAAAGCTCAAGAGACGTGTCACTAGTGGAAGCTTCAATGTCATCATTAGCCATTAAACACAAGTTAGCCGATTCTTCCTCATCCGAAGCACTTGAATTAGTCTCATCTTCGGGTTCATCCCAAACAATGTAGGCTTTCTTAGCCTTGTGATTGTTGGACCTCTTCTTATCACTATCGGACTTTTTAGGCTTTTGAGGACAATGATATTTGATGTGGCCCACTTTCCCACATGTATGACATATTATCTTGTCTCTAGGGGTTTTTGACCTTTGTGGAGTTTCCTTGCTTTCCTTTGAATTGAATCTCCTTGTGTTTCCTTTCTTCTTGAAGAATTTTCTGAATTTCTTCACAACGAATGCAAGTGACTCGTCATCTAAGTCAGAATCCGTGTCATCATCCAAGGAAGAATCATTTAGAGTATCAACACTTCTTGATGATGCTTTCAATGCAATACCCTTTTTCTTCCTATCGGATTCCTCATTTGAAGTTAAGCGACCGAGCTCCATCTCATGCTCTTGCAACTTACCAAACAATGTAGCGAGATCCATAGTATCCAAGTTCTTTGATTCAATAATCGCCGTGACCTTGGGTTGCCAATTTCTATCCAAACACCTCAAAACTTTGTTAGTGAGTTCTCCCGGTAAGAAAGCCTTACCAAGAGCAAGCAAGTGGTTAATAATATGAGTAAATCTCTTTTGCAAATCAATAATACTTTCATTAGGCAACATTTGAAATAACTCATATTCACGCATCAAGACATTTAATCTAGCTCTCCTAACTTCACTAGTTCCCTCGTGAGTCACTTGTAAAGTGTCCCACATTTCCTTTGCACTAGAGCATTGGGATATCCTAAAGAACTCATCATATGACAAAGCAGACGCAATGATATTCTTAGCCTTGTAATCTAATTGGATCTTTTTCTTATCATCATCCGTCCAATTATCCTCAGGGGTTAATTGTGCAGCACCTTCAACTATGGTGGAGGGAATGTGTGGACCCTTTTCGATAGCTTTCCAAATCTCGTTATCAATAGCTTGGATAAAAATTTTCATTCTTACTTTCCAGTAAGCATATCCCTCACCGCTAAATAGTGGGGGACGGTTTATTGCAGCACCTTCTCCTCCAAAAGGATTTAGAGAACCCATGGTTTCCAATGGATCTTTTCGAAAAAGTTTTTAAACTCGGTTTATTCGACCGAGCTCTGATACCACTTGTTGGAAACCAACAAGCGGGAAAAATAACCTTCTAGAGGGGGGGGGTGAATAGAAGAGTTAAGCTACGATATCCGATTTTTGCAAAGTAATCAAAAACAGTTCAAATTTGCCCAATTTGCACTAACTTACTCGATTATCCTGCAATTTAATCGAGTACACCTGAATGATTGTTTTTACTTAATCGAGTACTACTCGATTAAACTTTGTAGAACACAGAAAATTCAGATTTCAATTCTAAACAATTCTTCACCGAAATTCAATGAATCAAGAATTAAAACGCAGAGAATCAATTACCAATCAATTAACACATATGAAAAGATTAGATAATTGAAAAACCCAATTCTAATCCTAAATTGCTTTTAATTTCTTGATTGATTTTAAAAACGAAAATATGAAAAAGCTCAAAACGAAGAACACAGTGATTTTAGCCTGGTTCACTCATAAACGATGAGCTACATCCAGTCCACCCCTTCTGACTTGGGTGATTTGCTACACTATGAACAAAAGAATCAGTTTACAAGAATAGTTAAGATCCTCTCCTCTCACGATCCTAACCCTTTATTGTATGAGGTACCACTTCATACAATTCTACCCCAATTCTTGTGAGTCGATCCTCTTTGTTCCTTCGTTGATTGAATCCTTCGTGTTCAATCCTTTGAGCTTCGAGCAATTCCAATCCAATTGCTAAGAGTAATGCTCCAACCCTTCTTCAATTTTCTTCAATAGAAAACTTGTCTTGTTGAATCTTGAGGTGTGTAACCTTGTTGTTACAAATTGATCCAACCACAAAAGAATGTTCACAAACTATGAATCTTCAATATGGATTGAAAAGAATGAATTGTATTTTCAAATTGAGATTCACATGAACATTGATAGAGATGATGTAAGAAAGAATATTTGCTCAAGAATGTTGAAAGAATGTGTGAAAAATGATGTATGAAAATCAAGGTTCGTAACCTTTGAAAAATAGAAAATGAAAGTCTTTTAAAGTTCAGTTATAACAGTACTTAATCGATTAAACGAAGCCTTAATCGAGTACTACTCGATTAACCTGTTTACTTAATCGATTAAACACTGCTAAAAACCTTTTCTATTAATTTTCATTTTTCACCAATTTATTTAGAAAAAGTCTTGAGCCATTTTTCTCTATCAATGCAATCTCAATTCTAAACAAAATTAATTCTTTAGTTCCAATTGAGATTACTATCCTAATTCTACCACTCACTCTCATATAAAATAATAAAAAACAATTATAATACATATACAAGAATGAATAATAGAATTGTCCTTTGTGACTTGTTGTTGTAGGTAATTCCACATCATGTTGTCTTCATCAAAACACTCAATTGAATGCTAATGCCTTGCCTTGCCTTGCATCTTCAAGTAAGTCCATGCCGTCGACGATTAATTCGCTCGGATCGCTTACTCTCTCTACTTTCCCTTTTTCTGTGGGCATTCGGGAATGATGTCCACAGATGGCAGATCGAGTCATTTGAAGTGTAGAGGTTTCGAATAGTGGAACGGTGTTTTTGGACGATTTTCGTCTTTGGGAGGTGAAGCAAAGCGGTTGGCTTTGGGAAGGACCGACGCGTGATCCGAGCTGATCGTTAGTGGGAGTTTGACCTATATGAGGCACCAGCAGTGGAGAGCAGCAACAACAAGAAGTTTTATGTCCGTCTTAGGTCTCGATAGTTAGATTGAGTCTGTCTGCTCTGATAGGACTGATGTAATCATTAAATTTGGCATAGACCTTTTATGGTTCAACATTTTTATTGTATCATATGTCATGACCTTATGGGTCGTGACCTTTTTATAAAACAGTTGATTTTGATAAATGTAATTGTTCAATCATAATAATAAATTGTTATACTTTTTCAATTGGATTCAATTGTCTAATTTTTCTAAAGGTAGTCAAATGTTTCCCAAACGAACCTTTTGAGGAAATGACATTTTAAGAAAATGAGTTTTTGAAAGTGTGTAGGTAATATCTCAGTTTGGAAACGAATTTAAGTGTAAGTAAATTAAATTAACAAATTACTTTCAAAAGCTAAAATCAATCCAGTAATGAAAACTCTTTTGATAAATAATTCTGAAATGAATGTTGTTTAAAAAATATAGCGCGAATTTTTGACTAAAATTCTATGTCCAAATTGGAGTGTTACTTACAAGGTGATAAATAAATAGAAAGGAGAGAACATTGTACGGTACTTTTTAGAAGATTTTTTTTTCTAATTATAAATCAATTTACATTTTTTTATATACCATTTATTTTTTTTTCTTATTAAATACTTTGACTATTTGTATTTTTTTTTCTCATTAAGAAGCTAAGTGTGATTTTTTTGAAAAAATTAAAAGGATAAAATTATAATATTATAATACTCCCTCCAATCTTATATATAAGATCCTTTTGGGGAAATTCATATTTATCAAGAAAGTGAATTAATGTTGTTAGTGATATTGTAATTGTAAATATTTAATATATTTTTTCAAAACTATACCCTTATAATCGTTATTGAGATTTTAAAAAGTATTGACTTATTAAAAGTGTTTTTGGAAAGAAGTAATTAAATGCTATTGAAAATTAAGATAAGGTCTTACAAATAGGACTAAATTTATAATCCTAAAAGGATTTTACATATAAGACAAGAGTATCTTATGATAAAATTAAGAAAACTAACTATATTTGTTGGTTTAATTAAGTATGCTTGGTAACATGAACGGATGTAATATTGTATTAAAAAGGCTTAATTGCATTTTTGGTTTATAAATTTGGCAATCTTAGTCTCCTTCTTTTAATTTGGTTAAATTTAGTTCTTCAATTTCCAATTCGTGACTAATATCGTTCTTTTGTTAAAATCCAAGATAACGGTACTGTCAAGATTAACATCAAGACACGTGTCAGCACCTAATTGTCCTACATGAAATTTCTTTTAATTAATTTAATTATAAAAATTAAAATTTAACAAAAAATAAGGCTTAATTGCACTTATGATCCTCCAATTTCATCAAATTGACGAATTTAGTCTCTTACTACTTTTGGCTAATTTAGTTCCCCAATTTTCAATTCGTGACCAATTTCATCCTTCCATTCAAATGACCACTGACAGTACACACATGGCTAATGCCATGACATGTGTCAGCCTCTAATTGCTCATCGCTGAAATTGGCTCTTGATCTTCTTCTTATAAAATGATGGTTGCATCCTCCAATTTACATACACTACCCTCGAAATCATTTTGTTTAAAAAATTTAACACAATGACACCATTGTTTTAAACTACCATAAAGTGAAGCAATGAAACTTTACCAACATTTCAAATTAATTCCTAATTTGACATCTAAAACGCAAAATGAATGTATATAAACGAACAAGTATGATTGTAAAAAACATCGTTGAACTTTATTTTTCATCCCCTCCTAAGTAGAGTTAAGATTTTCGTGAAAATTGTTTTACCGAAATCAACGTTGTAGAGTAAATAGATAGAGTTTTTAATTATTTTAAATATATATTTTTTTAATTTTTGAATATTTTTCAATTTTATTTATATGTTTTTGAATTAAATTAATTCATTTAAATTTCAATGAGGACTAACAAATGGTCGACATGTATTGCAATATTAGTCACATATATTGTCAGTTGACATTTATATGAAAAGACAAAATTGATCACAAATTAAAAATTGGGAGAGTAAATTGGTCTGAAAGTAATAGGATGCGAACTAAATTTACAAAATTAATATAATTAGGAGATAAAAATGTAATTAAGCATTTTTTTCATCAAATTTTAAATTAAATTAATTAAAAGAAATTTCAAAGTAATAATACAACCATATGCTGACGTATATCCTGGAGTTAAATATGTCATAACCATTAATTTGAATTTCAACGAAATGATGGAATTAGTCACAAATTAAAGAAATTAAATTTGCCAAATTAATAAAATTACATGAAGTGAAGTACCACTTTAGTCTTTTATTTTTTATGAGACATTTTAGTCTCTCAAAATATGAAAATTCATTTTTAGTTCTTAAAGATTATTTTATGGGACACTTAAATTCTTCAAGTATTTTTTATTGAACAATTGAGTCCGCAGTTGAGGCAATTAACAAATAGACATAGAAAGATTTAAGTTTTCTGTAAAAAAAAAATCTAAAAAAATTAAAAATAAATTTCTATTGATTGAGAGACTAAAGTGTACCGTATACCCAGATTAAAAGTACACATCCCCACCCGTATCAATTATCATACCCCAAACAGAAGTGTCATCTTCACCTATAAGCTCTACTCACCGTTTGCATACCTCTAGGGTCTGTTATTGAAGGTTCAGTGTCCCTTCCGTGCAAGATAAATTAGTATTGTTGGCATACCTCTACACCCGAATACCCAGAACGGACAAAGCTTTCGACCGACGAGTGAGTAATTTTGCATTAGATGGCACATTCAGACTCAGATAATAGGGTTTCTAAACAGAGTAAACCCTCACCACCGACTTCGACCTCCTCCTCCACTTCTTCTTCCTATCACAACATTTCCAATACACCGGTAATTCATCACAATCCCCACGCTCTCTGTTTCATTCTTCAAGTTTTAAGTCAATTTAACACTTTAGCGTAGCTGATGATCGAGAAACGAATTTTACCTCTAACGAGATTTGCCAAAGAGATAAGTTAGGGTTTCATTATATTTTACCTCTAATGAATTTTAACTTGGTCTATGATATATTTGCATTGTACTAATTTAGTCCCTGAAAATTTATAAATTTACATTTTAACCTCAAGATTTTTGTATTTACCAATTTGTTTCCGCAAGATTTTCGGAGGTATCAATTTGGTCCTTAGAACATGAAAATCTTGAGGGACCAAGTTGGTACATTAAGGACTAAATGTGAATTTATAAATTTTCAGGGACTGAGGTGATATAGTGCAAATATGTTTGGGACCAAGTTGGTACTCCGCCTTTTTTTTTTCCTTTTATGTTATGAGTGATTATATGTATTTCAGGTAACACATAATATGGATTGGATATCTCACCTGCCACAATCCATCCTTCATGACATTTTGTCGAGGCTTCCTGAGGAAGATGCCGCTAGGACCAGCCTTTTGTCTAAGGCTTGGCATGACACATGGTCTACTTTTCCCTTGCTGGTTTTTAATGAATCCAGATTTGAAATGGCCGAGGTACCTGATGGCGCAGACATGCAGCTGCGAAAGGCGATGTTTCTGTTGAACAGATACAAATTCTGTAATTGGGTGGGAAACATATTGTTGAGTTTCCAATGCAAACAGTTGCCTATAAATAAATTTAAGCTTGTTTTCAAGTCCTTGCCGCCTCCGGATCTGTTGCCGACTGTTAATCATTGGATAAAGTTCGTATGTGATTCTGGTGTCGAGGAGCTAGAACTTCGGGTTTCTGATTATGTGCAACAAATTGAGACTGGTGTTAAGTTGGCATATCATGAATTTGCTTGGTTGCCTCTTTGCGTCCTCGAGGCCAACTCCCTCATCAAACTGGAGTTGTCTTGGTATTTTAGAGTTGATCGCACATTCTTGAATAGTCCTATTAAGTTTGCCTCTTTGCAAGTGTTATCTTTGAGCCATATCTATTTTGGAGATGGACAAATGATCCACTATCTAATTTATAGTTGTCCTTTGATTGAAAATTTGGAATTGAATCGTTGTTACGGGGTGAAATCTGTAAGCATACGCGGCTTACCTAAGCTTAAGAAAGTCTACATCGTAGGAGTAGAAGAGGTTGATGTTGATGCACCAGGTCTTGAGGATCTTTGCTTTTCAGGTTTCCAGACTTTTATTTGTTGTAAGATAAACATGGATAGATGCAGAAATCTACGGGAGTTATCTTTATCAGATGTGAATTCCATTATTATCACTGACCAATGGCTTGTTGAACTTTTTCAAAAATTTCCTCTCCTTGACACGTTGGTATTGGAGGGTTTCTCTATGTCTGATTTTATACATATCTCTAGTAATCAGCTAAAAGTCCTGAAATTATGTAACTGCCAAGACTTAGACGAGATTGAGATTGTTGCACCAAATTTATTTAAGTGTACATATCATTGTGATGGTTCCATAATCCCTTCAATATCGATTCTGGATTGCTCAATTCAGTTCGTTTTAGAGGTTGTTTTCTTTGTTGATTTTCTTCTGGACTTGGACTATTTAAGAACTTTTCTGCAAGTCATTCCTAAGCACATTCCAGTTTCTCTATTCCTTGGTTTCGGTGATGATTCAACTGTAAGTTCATCTTGGCAAGCAGTGTGTCTTCTATGGTTTGCATTTACATGTGCTGGTAATAAACTTTTTTATTCTACAGGTTGAATTTGACCCATTTTTGTTGGAAAGGTGCCATAGGGCTTCACCAAGCATCAAACACTTGACCTTATGTGCAGTTTCAGACGCAAAAGAGTGGTGCTTACTTCTTGTCTCTAGGGTATTCTGGAGCTGTCGTCCTTCTGTTGTCTCCTTCAATTTGGGTGTCAATAAAACATTAGTGAAGGTGCGTCACTGTATTCTAACATCTTTCTTTTGTTTCAATAATGCATAACTGTGCTTTCACCATGGAGGAATGCTTTAAAGTTTTGTATGATAAAAGTATAGTGGCTTCTTTTAGTTAGGTGTTCACCTGAGATCCTAACTATTTTCTTCAATTGTCTAATCCTACAGATCTTTTGTGAGAAGCTAATGGGTCGAAAAGAGAATGACTGTTGCAGTTATAGTGAAGCTAAATGTTGGTGGCATTTCTTGGAGGGTGTTAAAGTCTCAAGTTCTTTCATGGAACATAATGTTGATGATGATATAAAAACACTCTTGGAAGCATTTCCAATTCTATCATCAGAAGAAGAGGAGGAGATTAGCCTCTTTAAGGTGGGGCATATTAAGTTTATGTTAGAGTGGCAATCAAATTGTAAGAGTAATACCAGATGATCAAATATTTCTGCAGTGTTTTTCCTTTATTGTTCATTGAGAAGTTATGAAACTTTGCCATATTGAACATTTGTACTGCTTATGTTTGCTGTTATAGAGTTATTAATGTCTTATCCAGTTACATTTCTCTCCTATGTAACTGAAGAAACACTATGCAGGATTTGATAACTTAAACTGTGGGAAATTATCCCCCCACCCCCACCCCACTCACACAATTTTTTACCATGCCACCCCACTTTGATTTTTTATTAAAAAAAAAAAAAAAACACTTCCTTCCAATTTGTTTTACATTATCTGCATCGTTGTGTTAAATTTTTTTTCTTAACATAATTTGTTTTTTTGCGTACCGCAGTAGTCGTGAACCTCACGACCAATGTAAAAACTTGGATCATGAGTTAACTTCACGACAATCTTTGTTTAAAAATTGCATGTGATGTTCCTTATCACCATTTCTCAAAAGGGGTCGATTAGCATGCTTTAATCTGTCACAACCCATGCATCCAACTTCTGGATTTTAAATACAGAAAAACAATTTAAAATTCGAAGGCTTGCAAGTTTTTTTTTTTGGTAAATAAAAATTGCATTACCAACGAACAAATAAATACACATCACGGCGATAATCTAGCCTCTAGTCACCTTCTAGGAAGGGTTCTAAAGGCTAAAAAAATCCCAAAAGAATGAATCTACATGAAAATGGGCTCTAAACTAAAGCCCTTATTCTATCAAAAAAGAAAATTATTCGGCCCATTAGTCTTGGCCCAATTACTACCATAAACAAGCTTTGTAGCTAACTCATTTTGCAGAAGACCAAATGCTTGTTGAGGGAGAAGCTTCTGCTGTCTGAAGACCCGCCGGTTCCTCTCCGTCCAGATACCATAAACACATGTAGCCACCACCGCTGTAACCATTTGTCTTCTCCACTTATGCTTGAAACCATACTGTAACCATCTCAACCAATTAGGCATCTTGAAATGAACAGCTTCCACCCCAATCCAATTCCCAGCTAGTTCAATCAGCCTCCTACTCCAATCACATTCGAAAAACAAATGTTTACACGATTCCTCAGCTCCATCGCAGAGCTCACACAAAGGCGAGACCTGAATGAAAGGGAGGTTATCTTTTGTCCTCAATCTCTCATGTACCAGAAGCCAGAAGATGAATTTGTGCTTTGCTATGCTTAGGGGGTTCCAGATGACTCGATGATACGAAAATGATGGCTGAGCTCCAATCAGGTATTGATAACCTTCTTTTATAGTGTAATCTTGCTGATTAGCTATCAAATGTGTGAATTTGGGCATGAGTTTGTCTCTTACTTTCAATAGCTGTTTCCAGTGCCAATTGCTAGAATCCATCTTTAAGTAAATTGCATGAATCCATCTGGGCCATAGAGAAATCTTGTATGCCATGATTTGCCACACTTGATTTCCTAGGGCTGCCACGTTCCAAGTATAAATATTTTGGAAACCAAGCCCCCCATTTTTCTTCTCTCTGCAAACTATGTTCCATGCTACTTGGGCCTTAGCTCCTCCTTGGCTTCCTTTTCCAATTTCTGCAAATGGATGTTCAAATGGTCTGTCTGAAGTAAGTCCTGAATTGTATCAAGTTTCTCCCTTGCCTGACTTTCTTTAGAATCAATGTCTCTGAATTTCCTCTGGTTCAAATCCTTCAACCCTGGCTTTAAGTGCTCCAAATTCCTCATTATTCTATACATAGCATAACCCCCCCTTATGCCAATACTGGTTAACAACATCAATAAACTCACTATCAAGAGTGAGATGATTGAGGAATTTAAAACTTTGCCCCTTGCAGCTCTCATTATTAGGCCACTGAATGACCATAGGACTATGATCAGAAATGCCACAGTTCCCAAATTCTGTCTGAACCTCAGACCACTCTCTGCACCAATTGTAGTTCACAAGAACTCTGTCTAGCTTGCTTAAGATTCTATCACCTCCTTGTTTGTTATTCCAAGTATAAAAGCTGCCACAGTACTTCATATCTTCAAGCTGGCAATGATGAACAAATTCTCTGAAATCCTGAATCTGATGTGGCTCAAGAGGAAGACCACCAAGTTTCTCCTGAGCATTCAGGCTACAATTAAAATCACCCATCAACACCCATTTATCTTGCATACTGTCACCTATATCCTTCAAGTCATTTCACATCTCAATTCTTCTATCATTTTCATTGTGAGCATACACAAAAGTAGCATAGAACATGCTGTTATCTGGGTTATGACTCACCCTGCAGTGCACTAGTTGGCTGGTATGCCTGATCACTTCCACCTTAAACATGTCTTTCTTCCCAACCACCCAGACTCTTCCAATAGGGTGATCTTCCAGATTAATAAAACTCCCCCAATCAACAAACATTTTGTTCTTCACCATATCATATGAGTTAGCTCTAAGCTTGTTTTCTAGCAAAGCCATAAGACCAATAGTATATTTATTTATCAACCTCTTAACCTCTTTTTGTTTCAAGGGTTGGTTAAGACCCCTTGTGTTCCAAGCACCTATATTATCCATTTAATTGGAGGGTTGATTCCCCCTTGTGTAACTTTACCTGGGCTTTTCTTCTGGTTATTACTGGTGTCCAAGGCCCTTCCTTTTGCTCATTCAGGGTCTGCTCTACTTCATTGGCTAGATTTTCACCCTTCTCCATCTGTGAGTCCTTAACAATGGAAACAGATTCTTCCTCACACTGAGCCTGCATGATCTCCTTTACTGCTTGAGAGGCAGATTCAACATTTTCAAGTGGCACACTATCCTCTTGAATGCAATTTTTAAGTTTTAGGGCATCATCCACCTTTTCTATATCCTCCCTTGTTGGCTTTCTTTTTTCAACCCAAACCTTCTTTGTTTGTTTTCTGCATGATTTGCTATCATGACCATACATGGAGCATGAGGCACATAGAACAGGTTTCCACTCATAATCTATCTTCTGTGCTATGACATTTTCCTTCTCATCTTAAAAAAAAACCTCCTCTGGTAGAATATTAGGGTTAACCTCTACAAGAACCCTAGCAAAGTTGATTCGGTTCCTCTCCTTAGTAAAATTGTCAACCATAATTGGGGTTCCTACAAGACTAGCAATTTTGCTTAAAGCTGGAACTCCCCAATATTTCAAATTTAGGTTTGGCATCTGGATCCATACTGGAACAGAGTCATGAAGGATTTTAGAGACAGGTTTCCCTGTCCAAGGTGCTATAATGAGAGGTTTCTTATCAAAGTGATAGATCCCAACCTCTAAAACAGAATTTCTAGCCTCCAATGTATTGAACCTTACAATCATGGTTCCATCACCATTCATTAGAACCTTGTCTATTCCATGGTGTCCCCAAATTTTCCTGATGTATCCATTGAACACCGCATAAGGAGGCCTGGCTCCTAGGATATAACAAACAATTGCTTGCTGCCAGTAGGCTTCCTCACTTTCTACATCTTCTGCCACAATTTTGCCCACTGCAACCCCTTCTTTGATCACTGGTTTAACAAAGCTTAGTTTATCTCCTGCATTGCGAAGTTTAGTTATGTCAAAAGAGTCCCATACAGAGGCTCTCTTTGGGGACACCTCTTTTTCCAAGGGTTCTGGTTGAGAAACCCTGACTTCCTCTTCAACAGTTACCGTCGCTTTTCCTTTAATTCTTGATCGAAAGGCTTGCAAGTTTATCTAACAATTCTATGCACATAATCTTTTTTTTAATGGTTAGGTGCACATCATAGTCTTATAGTTTTAATTTTTAATGCTAATGGAACTTCTATATTTCATTTTTGACTTAATTATGTCACAGGTCCCTGAAGTTTGGGGTACTTTTGCCAGATACCCTTATACTTTTTTTTTTCAATGTCTGACTTCCTGAAGTTATTTTTTGGTTTGTCATATACCTCTACTATCAATTCTGGCCAATTTTGATGATACGTAACATCATAATCCTAGTCAAACGCAAAAGGATGGTCACGTGGTGCCGCGTGATGTCACACGGGCGAAGAGAACCCGTTGCTTCAATTATTATTATTTTTTTTTATTTAACTAAAATATAAAAATATTAAGTTCTTTAGTTTTTTAAATTTTTTAAAAACAGGATCTTCGCCCACGGGGTACCAGGTGTTTAACCTCCTGCGTTTGAGCAAATTTCGATGTTACATGTCAGCAAAATTGGTAATAGGGGTATATGACAAATCCAGAAGTAACTTCGGGGAGTCAGACATTAAAAAAAAATAAGGGTATTTGACAAAAGTAACCAAAACATCAGGGACTTGTGACATAATTAAGCCTTTCATTTTTAGTGTTGAATGCTTTTGAGTTATGTATGAGATGGACTCACTTTCATTTTTATTCTTTAGGTCTTTGCAAATCCACCACTGCGCACAATTACATGTGCGTCTTACCGCTTCACACGTCTACACGTGAGCCTTACGCAACCAATGCACCCAGCGGGGCGTACTTACTTGGCTTTGTACCCGCAAAACCGTAATTTGGGTATTACGGACCCACCACTACACACAACTACATGTGCATCTTACCGCTGCACACGTCTACACGTGAGCCTAACGCAACCAATGCACCCAGC
Organism: Crotalaria pallida; assembly: GCA_037953625.1. Classification (NCBI taxonomy): domain Eukaryota; kingdom Viridiplantae; phylum Streptophyta; class Magnoliopsida; order Fabales; family Fabaceae; genus Crotalaria; species Crotalaria pallida. The sequence continues at coordinate 24,149,000 of CM075654.1, forward strand.
GGGGCGTACTTACTTGGCTTGGCGCCCTTAGACCATGTCTGCATATCTTAAGAGGGTACTGCGAACCCACCATTGCGCACAACTACATGTGCTTCTTACCGCTACACACGCCATTAAATCGTGCGGCTTACGCAACCAATGCACCAAGCGGGCGTGCTTACTTGGCCTGACATTCGCATACCAAATTCTTTAGTCTTTTATCACATTCTCATTCTTTTCTTTATTCATATTATTCAACCGTAATTCTTCTCTTTCATTTAATACGTTAATATACTTTCTTCTTTTGTTCTATTCTTTCAATTGGGGGGATTCTTAACTAACACCCATAATAACCAGCTATGTTCTACTCAATTATCAAATGAGGCATCCAAACACACATACATATTTCCATAGATAATATCTAATATCATCTTCTAATAACCATAACAGGCATATAAAACATAAATATCAAGGGAGGGTTTTCTATTCTTTAGCGTAAGTCTTATTCTTTGTTATTACCGATTATCTTAAGGTTCATTAACATACAATATCACTCAGTCATAATCATCACTATAAACTATCTAAAAATACATACTCTAAGCTAAGGTAACACCCCCTCTTACCTCAACCACGTAGAGAAAGAAGAAAGTACCAAACCCTAACTGAAACCCTTGCTCTTAAAGCTTTTAAATTGAAACCGTTTGAGCCAAGTGTGGTGATGACGGAGAGCGACTAGGAGACGAGCCGGAAAGTAACGAGGAGCAATAATAAGAAGGTGTAAATGGGTCTTCCTCCTTTTCTTGAGATGGAGTGATAAAATTGTTGGGATTCTGGCAAGTATACTAGATCGTACAAGTAATCAAGTGTAAGTGGGATGTCGTTCCCAACGAGGACTAAAATTCACTAAAATAATTCTCACCTAATTGTATTTATTAAGCGAAATTCAAATTAAGATTAAATTGATTTGAGAATTTTTAACTAAATTAAATTGTAAAAACAAAAACACAAATAAAAAATGGTTGTGAAAAGATTTCGGGAAAGCTTGGGAACTTGTTTCATTGTAGGTTCCAAAAGTAATTGCTAACGAATCAACGAATTTCCTAAGTATCGAACCAATTTTGCAAAGGTAAAAGCAGCCTAATTCTTTAGGTCAACCTTGTTTCTTAGTGATCTAATCTCTCTTAATTCCTTAAGTAGAGCCTTAAATCCTAATCTTACCAATTAACGTTCAATCAAAATTATTAAATTGTTATCCAATTCATAGACATATTCCTATCCCTATGCAATTGAATTGTTTGATTAAAGGTCTAAATCCTAATTTAATATTCCTATTCAATTAGAATTACCAAATCATAAACGGATCTAAATTCATGATAACAATAAAAACTTAATCAAACACGATACTTAATGGAAAAACATTAATTCATTAAACAATAACTATGATGGTTCCATACAAATCCACATGTTCCAAATATGAAGTTTAGTTACACATGATTAAGGAGGAAGAAGAAAAACAATAATTATGGTATTTATTCATAAATTACCACAGAAAACTGCTTCAGATCTTCAATCTTCTCTGGATTCCTCCTTCGAATGCTCTCACAAGTGTGTAATCTCCCTTCTCCAAAGCTCTCTACTGACTGCCTAACCTAATTCTCAAACCTATATTAAATACAAAAACCTAAAAACTAAGCAAATCCCTCAAAATTTGATCAGAAACTAGACCAATTGGGCCTCCTCACTGATCGCACATCTGGGCGCCCCAGGCCTCACGCCCAAGAGCGCCAGGCTATCTGATGCGTCATGTCTGTTCTCTGCTCATGGTGCACACGCCTGAGCGTGCCAGCTTGGGCGCCTGCGCGTGCAACACCTGCTCTGACTCCGTTCCACTCCGTTCTTGTGCCATTTTCATTTTCGTTCTCTTTTCAGCTCCATAATTATTTTCATCAATTTAGCTCCAAAAAGTACTTGAAACATACCCAAAACGGATCAAAACGTTCAAGGAATAAAATTTCCTAAACTAATTAAAAACTAAACTAAATCTACCTAAAATACCTAAGAAACTAGCCAAAACCAAAGAAAAAAGGAGTCAAATTAAGCTCAAAAACATCATATATTAGACCCAAATCACTCCCCCAAATCTAGCATTTTGCATGTCCCAGGCAAAAGTAAAATAAAAAAATTCAGAAACTCAAAACTATCCCCTAAATCAAAGTGTTCAACACCTAATCTAAGACTTCGACTCATCAATACAACCACATATTTACACAAGCTACTCACATATTCAAAAACTGGTTAAAGAAACAAACCCAATCAGAACCCAAAACTAGTGAACACTCTCAACCTCTTAGTGTATGTCTCACATGTGTATCAAGGGTTATAACAATTCACTCAAGTTCATACAATAGCAAAGTCTTACCATAAGCTTGACCATAGACCCAAATCTCCACTGAAATTATTGAATACATGCATAAATCAAAAGGTCTTTAATTGGGTTGTAATGGGGCCACGGCTAAAAGTGTCATGTAGGATAAAAGAAAAAAGGATATAACTAAGAGCTAAAATGCAAAAACAAATGAGAAGTAGTCTACAAACCCCACACTTTAGACCCATTGTTAATCCCCAAACCCCGTTTTTTCGATGGGGTTCTCTCGGATTTTTTTCCGATACCCCCGAGTCGGAAAAATGCATTTTTCAACTTTAAAACCCCATTTTTAATGAACGAGCAATGAATACTATGAGGGCTTACACTCAAATCACAACTATTTCACTTCTTTTCTTTTCAACTTTTACTCTACTACCTCTTCCAAATAAATTTTTTTTCTTCTCATTTTCAATTCAAAACAAACTCTCAATTTTTTTTAGTTTTCAATTTTGTTTTCTTTTTCTCTTTTGGAAGAGGAGTAAGCTCAACAATACTTTTCCCAATTTTTTTCCTTTGAAATGTCCCTCTCAATTACTCATCCAAAATTCCTAATGTACTCACAAAAATTATACAACCAATGCAGGGTACCTAAGAAAAATCATATCACATCAGGCTCAAAATGGGCAACTAAGGGAAACATATCCAAACAACTCATATGAAGGCCACAAAAACACAATCCTAAGTGCTTTAATCATATTCATGCATGCAAACAATTATCAATCTCAAAATGGTCACCGGTCAAGTTCTAGAACACAAAGCTAAAGTGAACACACTCATGAAAGAAATAGGGGTTTCAAAATCAGAATAATCAATAAAATCACGCACCCCTTCATTAGGCTCAAAAACTCACTAGGCTACAGTCAGTTCACTAGTCCCAAATTCTAAAAAAGTTTGTCAAAATAACCAGATTTCAAAAATATTTACAGGTCAAACAAATTAGTAACATGAATCAATGAGTTAATCCTAAACTAAGTATTTACACCTATCATCAGAAAAACAGCCCTAATCCGAGAATAATTACACACTTTGCCAAAGACACAAACCAACACCAAAAATGAGAAAACAATTCAAGTCTGAAAATTTTTTATTTTGTCCACTCCCCCAAACTTAGAGGTTGGCTTGTCCTCAAGCAAACTAAACTAAACAAACCTAAACTACAAAATAAAAAATTACAAGGATAAATTTAGAACACTTCCCTATCACATCCACATCAAATGCTCATCACTAACAAAAATGAGAAGATGCTCCCCCAAACTTAATCCCTGCAGGTCATTAGAAATTAGTGCAAAATAGCACATCTCATGGGGAAGACATCAACTCACACCTGCTGCACACAAAATAAATACACAGATGCAAATAACAAGTGAACCAAATAAAATCCATGCAATAAAACTAAAAACAAATCCTAAAAAGCAAATACATGTTTTTGGTGTGGCACAAGTACAGGTAAAGAAAATGGAGGAAATGGGGAGTTTGCTCCCCTGGGCGTGCATATCTGCGCCCAGCGCGCGCTTATGAGTGCGGGACCGTGCACCCAGGTGCGCGGTACCTGTACCAGTGCCCTTTTTTTTAACAGAAAAAAATCCTACTCTAAAAAAAAACAATAAGTAAAATAAAATAAAATACGAAAGGAGTAGTTACCACTGGGTTGCCTCCCAGAAAGCGCTTGCTTAACGTCCCGAGCCTGACGGATGACACTTTCTCAAGAACTAAGGGTCTTTGAGTTCCACTGTGGATGAGCTCTTATCAATCACTTCACCGTGGTACATCATAAGCCGCTGTCCATTCACTTTAAACACATTTCCATTTGAAGGATTCTTAATTCATAACAATATATGGACCTGACCATCTAGATTTAAGCTTTCCAGGGAAAAGCTTAAGTCTAGAGTTATACATCAAAACATTTTGTCCAATATGAAAATTCTTATTGACTATTTTCTTGTCATGCCACCTTTTCGTTGTTTCTTTAAAAATTCGAGAAGTGTTATATGCCTACTCTCTAAACTCAGTGAGTTATTGAGCTGCAATAACCGCTTCTCTCCAGCTTGTTGCATATCATAGTTTAAAAATCGAGTTGCCCAATATGCCTTATGAACTAATTCAACAGGCAAGTGACCACTTTTCCCATAAACCACTTGAAAAGGTGACATTCCAATTGGGGCTTTGAAAGCTGTCCTATATGCCCAAAGAGCATCATCTAATTTCTTAGACCAATCCTTCCTAGAACTATTCACAGTTTTTTCAAGGATTCTCTTAAGTGAACTATTAGACACTTCAACCTGACCACTAGTCTGGGGATGGTATGGGGTTGCAATTTTGTGATGCACCCCATATTTGGTTAAGACTTTTTCCATCACTTTATTACAAAAGTGACTCCCACCATCACTAATGAGCACTCGTGGCACTCCAAACCTGCAGAAAATATTCTTTCTCAAAAATTCTATCACTTGCAGAGTCATTGGTGGAAGTGGGAATTGCCTCTACCCACTTAGAAACATAATCTACCCCACAAGAATGTATTTATTGTTGCATGATGGTGGAAAGGGGCCTACAAAATCTATCTCCCAAACATCAAAAACCTCCACCTCCAAAATACTATGGAGGGGCATCTCATCCTCCCTAGAAATATTACCCATTCTTTGGCATTTGTCACATTTCATCACAAAGTCCCTAGCATCCTTAAAAAGAGTTGGCCAATAAAAGCCACATTGCCAAATTTTTGATGTTGTTTTCTCATTGCTATAATGACCTGCATATGGTGAAGCATGACAATGCCAAAGGATGTCTGGGATTTCTTCTTCAGCAACACACCTCCTAATAACTTCATCTGCACTTTTCCTAAACAGAAAAGGCTCATCCCAAAAATAAAATTTGGTGTCATGTAAAAACTTTTTCTTTTGTTGCCAAGTTAAATCTTTGGGAATGATCTTTGCTACTAAGTAATTTGCCAAATCAGCATACCATGGCATAGCAGATGCAGCTAGGAGTTGTTCATCAAGGAACTCATCAACTATTGGAACCTGGTTGTCTCTATCACTAGTCTCAAGGGGAATCTTAGATAAATGATCAGCTATTACATTCTCAACCCCCTTTTTATCTTTGATTTCCAAATCGAACTCTTGCAAAAGCAAGATCCACCTTATGAGTCTTGGCTTAGCATCTTGCTTAACTAAAAGGTGCCTACGTGCAGCATGATCTGTGTAAACAATGACTTTCGAGCCTATAAAATAGGCACGAAATTTATCCATGGCAAAAATTACTGCAAAGATTTCCTTTTCAGTAGTAGTGCAATGCACCTAAGCACTATTCAGAACACAACTAGCATAATAGATTGTATGAAATACTTTATCAACTCTTGTCCTAGAACGGCTCCTATAGCATGGTCACTTGCATCACACATTAGTTCAAAAGGCTTATCCCAATCGGGTGCGACCACTATAGGAGCTGTTACTAGTCTTTTCTTCAAAGTTTCAAAAGCATTCATACACTCTTCATCAAATTTGAACTCCACATCCTTCTCCATCAAATTGCAAAGGGGCTTAGCTATTTTTGAAAAATCTTTGATGAATCTCCGGTAGAAACTGGCATGACCCAAAAAACTTCTAATCCCCTTTACATTTGTTGGAGGAGGTAGATTTTCAATTACATCAATCTTTGCTTTATCTACCTCAATTCCTTTTTCAGAAATCTTATGACCCAGAACTATCCCCTCTGTAACACCCTGATTTGGCAACTTGAAGTCCATACCCATTTAAGTGAAAATTAGGGCCATTTTTTTTAAAAAAAAAACAGGGATTACACGCCCGTGAGAACATTTTCAATTTGTAACCGAGTTATAAAAACATTACGTTCTCAGAGGAATGTCACCCTTCAAGTTCCAAACCGAGATGTCACGGAACATCGCACTTTGAAACTCGTTTTCAAAACATCATTTAAATAAGATAGCCCATTTGATTCGCTTTTAAAACATCAGCATCATAACTTTGTTTGGGGATTACAGCGTATTAGAGCTATGTATCTAATAACTTGTAGTGAAGTACAATACTCAGGAGGGAGTTACCTATGTTCTAGTCATCGAACTCTTCAAGTACTGATCGCAGGATACTAATCCATTACTCGTTCTTCTCCTCTATCTTCGCTGAATCTCTACTGTCGAGTTACCCGGTGTGTTATGAGTCTCCCTCTCCACGCGAGCAGCCCCTTTCAGCTAACTCTACTCTTCTACGCTGGACCCTTAGGAAGAATACTACATAAGCCGCCACGATGTTACTATCTCCTCTTATCGATGGTGCTCCTATCTCCCTGATCAACTGGCATCTTGCAATGTTGTCCATCTAGGGTCCGCACAATTTACATAACAGAACCATAGGAGAAAGAGAGAGAGTGAGCTACCCAAAACGGCAATGTCGACTATGTGGGATTACATCAGGTAAATATTAAGACAAAATAAAATAAATATAAATAAATCCAGCCATAACATAAAGGAAATTAAGACCACAAACCAATCATAAGCGTAATTAATCAACCAAGGTAAAGCTTTCAGGAATCTTTCCAATTTTATTTTCATCGCCATGAGACTTCTCATCTCTTCCTCATTCCCAGACTCATCAGGTACTTCACACGTTCCACTTTCAAAACTTTATCTATTATTCGAGGCATATCTATTAATAGTATCTTTATCATCATAACACTTATCTCTAAATATCTGGGTTATTTAAGTCTTATCAATTCGGTTAGCATCAATGATGAGGGGGAGGCATCATTGTGCTCACACTCGTCTACATCTCCTCGGTACACCACCCATCCTAGTCGGAAGCAAATAGGAGTACAGGACCTTTACCGTGCGGGCACGACAGCTGTCACACACAAATGGCCCCAGGCCAGGAGGTCTCAGCCTCAATAACATAATCATCATAATCACGGCACACTGCCTCGCAGTGGCAAACAAATGCCCCACTCCAGTCCCTCTCACTGTTCTCGATTTGAAATCTAGGGGGCGACAGTATGTTTCTAGTAGGCCTGCAGAACTTTACCACGACATTGGACCCAGTCCCCACCACGTTAGTGCGCCACATGTGGGATTCGTTCCGCCTAAAAACATACTCTAGACTTCTTGACGTATCACCGTCATCGTCCTCCCCTAATGCAATCTCGTCCTAAGTATCCGCAGATACCTATCGTTTCTTCCTCTCCACTACTTCGGACGACACTCATGCCTCACCGCTTTATCAATGTCTTTTAGAATCTTTTAAAAGAGTTTTAATTACGGCTTATTCCTAATGATCGGTTCATCCTTGGTGCATCCCTTCAATGAAACCCGATCGCTAATCGTTCGCATCTAATCCCCCTAAAAACTCATATACGATCACTCGAATCATTACAACCCCATCATATCATCTTTCTTTCTCTCATAGCAACAACATTGCTCTCATCAGCCATTAGCTAATCAACATTATCATCGTTGTTCAAGTCGATTGTTACTCAGCACGCCATCCTTGTCCTTGTTGCCAATTGTGACTTAGCCGCATCACTGGTGTCCTTCCTCGCTAGTTCGGATTCAGCAGCATCAACAACTCCTCTCATTCTTTCCAATTTCAATCATCTTCTTTATTTCTCTTATAAATCATTCTCATCATAGCTCATCTCTTTTCCATATTCATTCTCATCATTCACGAATAATCCATTATTCTTTTCTTTTCATTCTTAGTTCGTCACTTACATAATTTAATTATAAAAGCACAATCAAATAACTCTCAACAATATCGCATCTACTTAACAATTAATCCAATCATAAGATAGCCAGACAATTCAACACGAATAATCAAGAAACATAACATCATTTTTAATAACCCAATCTCAGTCATTCGGGTGGATAGCTAAAGCAATCAAACAAGCGCTATCACATACACCACTACGCTAAATGAGATTGGATGTCCAATCTTTGAGATGATTGGACGTCCTAATATGTTACCTAATCACCACGGCGTCTTAAGGGTAAGCCCCTCTCTCACCTCAATGATGAGCGTCCTAAAGCTCTCCAGGGTTCCCGATTATTATCCTCGTCTCCTTTTCCTCTTGCGTCCGTCGCTCGAACTAAGACATTTTTCCCGTGCGTTAGAAACGTTTTCGATATGTCCTTTTAATCTACTTTTTTAAAACAATTTCTTATTATTGTTATCATTTTTGAAAATTCGTTGTTAATCGTTCAAAGCTCTTAGATCCAACTCTAATCCATAATTAAAACGGTTTGAGAAAATTTTGAAAACGATTCAAAAAATGTTCTTTTATTCAAATAAACTCTTAATTCAAAATATTCATGTCATGAAAACATAGTTCTTAAAATACTCTTAAAAACATCAAAAATCAAGGATAAAACTCTAGGGTCACATTAACCAGTTCATAAAAATCCAAGACACTTATGATTCACATATCACAAAACACTCTTAGACTAAAGGAAATAACTAATTAAATTACAACACCAACATACGAATTTGCTCATACACAAGAAGATAATTCAAATTTAATTTCTTTTAATTCACTATGGCAAAACCGTATTGCCTATAATTAGCATTTTCTAATTACTAATTATTTCTAAATCTTAAAATCATAGAATTAGCATCATGAAAATCAATTTAGTTAATTTCACTTATTTTTTGTTCCTAATCCGAAAAGAATAGAAAGAATGAACATAGTATTGTGTCAAACATAACATAGAACATAATCAATCTCCTAGGTCATTTGGAAAGAAAATTATTTTAAATACTTGAACATGCATTAACCGAATTATTTAAGTACAATCTTGCAAACATACAACACATAATCAAAGACATCAAACAAGGGAATTATTTGGTTACTTTCAAGACTGGAACCGTGAGCATCATAGGGAAACTTAGCAACTTCAATTTTATTTTCTTTTAAATTGATTATTTCATACATGCACCTTTATGCTTCTAAATTAAACTAATCTTAGTCTTCATACATCCTAAATGATGAGGAGACACATTTTCCTAATTTTCTACCTCAAGACCGAATAACATCACACATTAGTTAAGAATTTTAGTTCACTTTTTGACATAACAAGGATAGTTAGTCAAAGAAAATCATGTAGATCACACATCATCATTTAGTCACACCAACATGCATGAACCATTATGAGGTTTTCTTTAGACCTTTTTATTAGAACTCAAACTCCTAAATAAAAACATGGTTTACAACTAGATCTTTAAAAGAATAACATGCATGAGCTCAAGATCACCAAATCTATTCCGAGTGCATACATGCACCCAATACTCAAGCACCACACACTTTTAACACTCATGGCCGAATGGCCTTCATGTCAATACAATCATGAATAAAACAAATATTTCAATTAAATCATGTGCATAAAAAGGGAAATTCATTTTAAAGACCCTTATCCTAATTGTTTCCCCTAGACCGTAACATACATATAGGAAAAGCTTAATTTCTTTACTTAAAAATTGACATGCAAACCTTAATGTTCCAACTTGTAAGACAATAACCATGGTTGGAAATAGGTTCATACAAAGATCAACCAAAATCATTACAAGGTCAACATGCAAGGCTAAAAATTCCTAATTTCTTCTCAAATCATTTTAGATCATGAAATCGTTGATCAAACACTTATATAGGTACACATAGCTCACAGATTTAATTCAAGAAATCAACATGCAAGACTTGAAATTCTTACTTTAGTACAAATTGCACCTAGATCATGAAATTGTTTATCAAACCTTCACATATAAGCACATAGATCACGGTGGGAGTAAAAGAGATTTACATGCAAGACTTAAAATCTTCACTTAGTTGCAAATCAAACTTAGATCATAATTTATTTACCAAAACCATTCATAGAAACCACATAGATCACGGTTTTAAAGAAAAGATCCAACATGCATGAAGTTTCAATTTTAGTTTTTATAAAAATCTCAAGTAACAATTTTAGATCTTTTAAGAGTTTGTTTTAGAAAAGCTTCAAGATCAACTAGAAAGAGTTACAACCGAGGCATAGAGTCCATGAGTTCACATATTACAATCAATCTAGGAAAACCCATAGTTAAGACTAAAACACACTTGCACTCATGAGGTTAAACAAGCAAAAGAAAGAAAAGAAGAGTTACAAATTTAAAAGAAAATCTAACTACTATGGTTTTCTTCTTGATCTTCATGTAACCTACCAAGGAAGTTGGTTCTCTAACTCCTAAGGTGCTTGATCCTCAAAGAAACTCAAGGTCTTGATCTACTCTCCTCCTTCTTCTTCCTTGTTTCCTACGGCCACACCTCTTCCTCCTCTTTCTTTCTTTTCTTTTCTAAGGGTTTGATGTTCCCTTAGAAAGTGTTTAGGCGTGTAAGTGAACGGAAATGGGAATGAATTGTGAGGAATGAACTAAGGTAAGATAGATTTAAGGCCACCGAATGTGCCCCTTTTGCCCTTAAGTTAAGGTTCGGCTAAGGCATCAAAGGAAAGGGTAAATTTGGGTTTCTAAGAATTTGCATGGCAAGGTTTAGATCAAAAGGAACAAAGGTTGCTTAGGCTAGGGCTAGGCTTCATCATGCATGACCACTTTCACTCCTTTCTTTTCTACCCTAAAGTCAAAGCTCCTCCTTGCACACTCACTCACCCATCATCGTGCCATCTTCACAAGCTCACACCATAGCACACACATGTCCACTCTTCATGCATTTTTCATTTTCATTTCCTAATCCTATTTAGTCACGATGCTATGGCCATTGCTTCCTATGATCATGCAATATTTTAAGAGTCATGCATACTCCTATATGCTCAAAACCGTAACACATTAACACACACATGCACACATGTTTATTTTCAAGCAATATTTGCATATAAGCCAAACACATATCACAATAAGCACACATCACAAATTAATTCTAAGTTATGGCAATTGATTCAATCTCTTACAAGAACACACCATTATCCTAGAAAAACCTAAATTATTTCAAAATGAAACAATCATCTTCATGAAGCACATAATTAGCCATCTTGCAAATCAAGCTTCTCGTACAATTAGGAAATTTCCAAAAGATAATTTATATAAGGTCATTCGCTTAATAGAAAAGAAATCATAATTTCATAAAAATTCATCTTCCAAAATTTTCAGAAATACAGTTTGTAAATTATTCAGAAAGTTCTAAAGAATTACATTTTCAAGGTTCATCCATACAAGTTCTTTTCATAGAGAAATCATTTTCGAATAAAACCATAAATAATCCTTTTAGAAAAATCCTTTTGAAAACAAAACTCAAGATTCATTTTAACGATTCCGTTTACGCACGTACGGGAAAAATGCGGGGTGTTACACCCTCCCTAACCATGAATTGGCATTTCTCCCAGTTAAGGACAAGATTAGTTTCTTGGCATCTTTGCAACACTTTTTCCAATTTACTAAGACATGAATCGAATGATGACCCATAGACCGAAAAATCATCCATGAATACCTATGGAGTTTTCAATCATATCAGAGAATATAGCAAGCATGCACCTTTAAAAAAAGTGGTTGGTGCATTGCAAAGTCCAAAAGGCATTCTCCGGTATGCAAAAACTCCAAAGGGGCATGTGAATGCAGTTTTTTCTTGATCATTAGGGTCAACACAAATTTGATTATAGCCAGAATATCCATCAAGAAAACAGTAATATGCATGTCCAGCTAATCTTTCTAACATTTGATCCATGTAAGGCAAAGGGAAGTGGTCCTTTCGGGTGGCATTATTCAATCTCTTGTAGTCTATACAAACTCTCCACCCAGAAACAGTGCGGGTGGGTATCAATTCATTTTTTTTTCATTTTTAATCACTGTTAAGCCACCCTTCTTAGGGACCACTTGCACTGGGCTTACTCAAGTGTTGTCGGAGATGGGGTAAATGATTCTTGCATCTAATAGTTTTACCACCTCCTTTCTCACTACCTCTTGGAGAGTAGGATTAAGTCTCCTTTGAGGCTGAATGACCGGCTTAAAATTCTCCTCCAGAAGAATCTTATGCATGCAAAAACTGGGGTTAATCCTCGTGAGGTCATCCACACACCATCCTATCGTAGATTTATATTTCCTTAACACCCTCATTAATTTTTCAGTTTCTAATTTAGTTAAGGCATTATTAATTATGACAAGATAGTAATCAGAGTCATCTAGAAAGGCATACCTGAGATTGGTTGGAAGAGTTTTGAGCTCAGGTTTTGTTCTGGCCTCCTTTTCATGCCTTCTCAGATCCTTGACCTGAGAGCTTGTGTATTCTGAAGTTGCATCCAGCTGAGATGCCACTTTGTCAATGTCTGGCTCTCCACACTCTCCTTGCACCAATGCTGCTTCTATTTGGTCCCTATAACAAGTCTTCTCAAAGGTAGATGTGACTAAGGCATCAATCACATCCACCATAAAGCAATGCTCCTGTTCATTAGGCCTTCTCATGGACTCATACACATTGAAAGAGACTTCCTCTTCATGAACGCGAAGCTTGAGCTCGCCTTGTTGCACATCAATGAGGGCTCGCCCAGTTGCCAAGAATGGCCTACCCAGGAGAAGTTGAATGACAACATCCTCCTCCATATCCATGATCACAAAGTCAGCGGGGAAGATGAACTTGTCCACCTTGACAAGAACATCCTCCACCTTCCCATAAGGTCTTTTAATGGAGCGATCCGCCAACTGTAGACACATCGTGGTTGGTTTCACCTCCGCAATACCCAATCTCTTGAAGATAGAGAGAGGCATAAGGTTGATGCTGGCCCCCAAGTCACATAAGGCCTTTCCAATGTCAAATCCACCAATGTTGCATGGAATTGTGAAACTTCTTGGATCCTTCAGTTTTTGAGGAAGCTTCTTTTGCAATATGGCACTGCACTCTTCAGTTAGCATGACTGTCTCATCATCTTGCATCTTCCTTTTGTTGCTCAAAAGCTCTTTCATAAACTTCGCATGGGTGGGCATTTGCTCAAGAGCCTCCGCAAATGGAGTATTGATTTGGAGTCTCCTGAACACCTCCATGAACTTAGCAAACTACTTCTTGGTCTCTTCCTTCTTCAACCTCTAAGGGAAAGGAACCTTGAGGGTACTCTGTGGCTGTTTTTATTTTTCCTGGGGTGCAATTGTATTCTGGTTTTGTTGCACTTCAGGAATAGGCTCCTCAAGTTTCTGTTCCTTCTCCTCTTCTACCTCAATTACCACATCATCACTCTTCTTCTATGGCTCCTCAAGAGACCTGCCACTTCGAAGAGTAATGACCTTGTAATGCTCCTTGGGGGTTAGGAACTGTATCACTCGGGAAAGATCCAGGTTGCCGCTCTGAAAGTTGCTTGGAAATTTGGCCCATCTGAATCTCAAGGTTACGAATGCTAGCACCCTGATTCTTCAAACTTGCTCTGGTCTCCTCTGCAAGATTATTTGTTGTTTGAGCAAGCTTCTCAATTGCTGCTTCCCATTGTGCCAGTCATTTTTCTTGTGGTGGCTGAAGTGCAGGACTGCGCCAGGAGAAGGTAGGATGATTTTTATACCCCGGATTGTAAGTGTTTGAGTAGGGATTATTCCTCTGACCTCCTCCTATGAAATTAGCCTGTGCATTACCTGAACTATTACCAACCTCAAATGAACAATCTCCATTCTAATGGTTACCCTTGCAGAAGTCACAGGAGAGCACTACCCCAGAAGCATCAGAAGCACCCATTTGGACCTGGCTTAATTTTTGGGTTAATGCAGCTATTTGCTGCTGCATCTCCTTATTCTGTGCGAACAAGGCTTTCACATTTTCAGGCTCCAAATCACTCTTCTTCATTATACGCTTCCTACCAGTGGCACGACTGCTGTTGTGAGCCATCTTTTCAAACAATTGTCTGGCCTCTTTTGGTGTCTTGCTTTCCAAAGAACCTTGTGATGCACAGTCAACCATATGCTGATTGGAGGAACTCAACCCATCATAAAACAATCGTATTTGCATCCAATCAGGTACAGAACGATTGGGGCACCTCTTGAGCATTTGCTTGAACCTTTCCCATGCCTCACGTAAGGATTTGCCATCCTGTTGAGCAAAGGACTTGATTGCTTGTCTAAGCTAAGCTTGTCTGGTAGGTGGGAAGTACTGATCAATGAACTTCACGGCCAGATCATCCCATGATGTGATGCTCCCTTGTGGTTGAGTACAGAGCCACTGATTGGCTTTCCCCCTTAATGACAAAGGGAAAAGTCTCAGCCTGATTGCCTCATCACTAGCACCATGAATTCTGAAGAAATCCAAGTAGCTCAAGAAGCTTGCAATGTGATCATTCGGGTCCTCCTCTGGGCTACCACTGAACTGATTCTGCTGTAACAAGTTTAAGTATGCTCCCTTGATGTCGAAATTTGGTGTGTCGACAGCAGGTCGCACTATGCAGGTGCCACATACGTTTCGATTGATTAAGGCGTAATCAGCCAAGGTACGCCTATCAGGTGCAGGCTCGCGTTCGCGCTACGTTTCACGCTCACGCTCTTCAGCCATTGCTCTTGCTTGCCTCTTTTTCTCTCGCTGTGCTTGTTTCCTTAGCTTCTTTGCTGCCAACTCGATCTCGAGATCCAATTGAAGACTGTTGTAATCACCTGCAGAGCGCAAGTGCATATACCAATCTAGACAAAGAGGGGTTAAAAGCAACTGTTGAATATGAATAGAGACAATTAAGAATAAAAAGGCTAAAGTAAAATTCCACTAAGTAACTACTAAAAAGTACCGAAAAATTATTAAAATATAATTTTAGTCCCCGGCAACGGCGCCAAAAACTTGTTGGGATTCTGGCAAGTATACCAGATCGTACAAGTAATAAAGTGTAAGTGGGATGTCGTTCCCAACGAGGACTAAAATAATTCTCACCTAAGTGTAGTTATTAAGCGAAATTCAAATTAAGATTAAATTGATTTGAGAATTCTTCACTAAATTAAATTGTGAAAACAAAAACACAAATAAAAAGTGGTTGTGAAAAGATTTGGGGAAAGCTTGGGAATTTGTTTCATTGTAGGTTCCAAAAGTAATTGCTAACGAATCAATGAATTTCCTAAGTATCGAACCAATTTCGCAAAGGTAAAAGCAGCCTAATTCTTTAGGTCAACCTTGTTTCTTAGTGATCTAATCTCCCTTAATTCCTTAAGTAGAGCCTTAAATCCTAATCTTACCAATTAACGTTCAATCAAAATTATTAAATGGTTATCCAATTCATAAACATATTCTTATCCCTATGCAATTAAATTGTTTGATTAAAGGTCTAAATCCTAATTCAATATTCCTATTCAATTAGAATTACCAAATCATAAACGGATCTAAATTCATGATAACAATAAAAACTTAATCAAACACGATACTTAATGGAAAAACATTAATTCATTAAACAATAACTATGATGGTTCCATACAAATCCACATGTTCCCAATATGGAATTTAGTTACACATGATTAAGGAGGAAGAAGTAAAACAATAACTATGGTATTCATTCATAAATTATCACAGAAAATAGCTTCAGATCTTCAATCTTCTATGGATTCCTCCTTCGAATGCTCTCACAAGTGTGTAATCTCCCTTCTCCAAAGCTCTCTACTGACTGCCTAACCTAATTCTCAAACCTATATAAAATACAAAAACCTAAAAACCAAGCAAATCCCTCAAAATCTGATCAGAAACTAGCCCAATTTCCTCGCTGCTCGCGCGCCTGGGTGCCCCAGGCCTCATGCCCGGGCGCGCCAGGCTATCTCATGCATCCTGTTTTCGTTGCGTGTGAGCCTGGGCGCGCCAGCGCTGTTGCTGCTCGCTTCTTGTGGTGCACACGCTTGGGCGTGCCAGCTTGGGCGCCTGGGCGTGCAGCACCTGCTCTGACCCCGTTCCGCTCTGTTCTTGTGCCATTTTCAAGGTCTTTTCGTCCTCTTTTTAGCTCCATAATTATTTTCATCAATTTAGCTCCAAAAAGTACCTGAAACATACGCAAAACGTTCAAGGCGTAAAATTTCCTAAACTAATTAAAAACTTAACTAAATCTACCTATAATACCTAAGAAACAAGCCAAAACCAAAGCAAAAGGGAGTCAAATTAATCTCAAAAACATCATATATTAGACCCAAATAAAAAATCGAGAGAGAGAGCCATAAAACAGAAGAGATGATAGTGGTTAAAGATGATGATGATGATTCGCGCAATAGGAAGAAGGAAAAGAAGGAAACTTGCTCAAACTTACCTAGAACTTGCTTGAGATGATGGAATCAAGAAGTAATGATGGTGCTTTGTTGCTCTTGAACCCTAAGCCATGGTTATGGTTTTAGAGAGAGAGAGAAAGCTTGTGTGTTAATGGTCATAGTGCAGGTAGAGATGATGGAGATGATGTGGGAAGGCTTGGGTGATGGATCAAAACCCTCGGAGATGAGCTCTGGAGCTTTGGCTTCAATAGGGAGCATGTGGGTCTTTGCTTAATAGGGAAGAATGAAGCAAATGGTGTGCTCCATACGCTTTTTATTTTTCTCTGTAGACTCGTGCTACTCAAGTAGTCCATGCACTACTCGAGTAGTTCATGTATTTTCACTTTTCAGGCTTTCTGTTGGCACGGGCTACTTGATTAGTGGATGCACTACTCGAGTAGTCCTTAAATTTTCATTTTTCTTGGCACTTCAAAATGCCATAACTTCTTCGTTACCCGTCGGATCTCGTTCAAATTTGAAATCAAGCTTCTCTACAGACTAAACTTCATATCCAACAGTGGAATTTAAGTTTTGAGTTGTAAATCTTCTATTTTTAATTTCCTAATATAACGTATTTAAAACACCGCAAAAGCCATTTCTAACGCTCATCTTCCCCTCTTTCAACCTCTTATTCTTTGCTAAGGCTATCTAACGACTTCATAGCACTAAAATTTACCCTTATCCACCACCTTGGTTACTCTTAACCATAATTATCATTTTTCTAATCCCTTTATTATTCTTCTGGGAATTAAAATTCAGGATGTTACACGAGTCACGTCGAAAATGGCACAACCTGCAAAGTTAAACGGTAAGACCAAACTCGTAATTTTATATTGCTAAGACAAGGCAGTTATGATTACCTGTCGACCCCAGCAGGCAGAGGAAAAACCTCCCGGATCAGCTCGATGGTGGCAACCTCTTTCCCCTTCTTCACCCTGGTCCTCTTAGTAGCAGGAGAGGATCCAACTTCTAGGGAAAGATCGGCGGCGGGCTCCTCCCGAACTCTCTCACTATGAGTATGCTCCGAGGACGATTGTGAAGCCGCAGGAGAAGCGACCTGCATAGGCGCCAAGCCAGAAGCTCTGGCCTGCCTCCTCTTCTTGACCAGAATTGCAGCTCGCGCACCTCTTTCTATATTCTCGGCTTGAACTTGAGCAATGATCTTATCTGAATCAAGAAACAGATACTGTTAAAAAAAATGGCATACCCAGTTCACCCCTCACTTCCTCCTCGAGAAGTCTAACTGATCGAGGTCGTACCCGATACAAATAAAAAACAGTTTAAATATAGTACTAGGAAGTGACTCCTAAGTCGTCTTTCACAGAATATCTTATCAAGAAAAAGATCAAACACATAGTATGCATAGAAAACAAGGTGGTTTTGTATTGAATATTGAATATTGAATAATTGAAATCAAAACAGAATTAATTCAAAAACGAAGTTAACGGTAACGAGAAGCGGATAAACTCCTTTGGCTCACGTTCACAACTCTATCATCGATCATAAAAGATCAATTTCTTCCCTCTTCACTGTCCAACTCGTGAGATCTAAATACTAAGCAAAAATTCAGTTCTCACACCCAAACCCTAACCTCTAATTAAGGCATTAAGCATTAAAATCCAAAGCATGGAGTTTTTACGAGTTTGCATAAATGAAGCATTCATACACATGGATTATCTCTATAGAATGGAACTAAGCTAACCATAACATATCAGTAAGCATGAAAATAGTGAATAAAAACGAAATAGCCTTAAGAATAAAACCTCAAGAGTATGTGATACATTACCAATGGGATTTAACCTAAGAGTTTAGCCTTCCATGATGAAAACTACCAAAAAAGTGAAGAAAAGGAAGAGAGAGAAACCCTAGCAGCCACCGCAAGCTTGGATAGCAAAACTAAGCCTTCTCTTAGAGAGATATTGGAAAAAACGTGAATGATAGATTGTGGCTGCTAGGTTACACGAGTTTTGGCTTTTAAATCTCAAAACGGGCCTAAATCATGGGCCAAATCCTAAGGAAAACTAATCTCTAAATTAAATCTAAACATATCCTATAGATAAAATCTAAATCTTAAAATTTATAAACTAAATCTCAAATAATCCTAAAGATAGATTACAATCTTCACTTCCAAAATGCCTAAAAAGCCCTTGTGCCAAATATGACTTGAAAATAATAATAGATTAAATTAGGCTAAATAATCCAAATTAATTAAAATCCGGAATGGTAGTCTAATAAAGTCTAAAATACTAAATCATTCGAAACAATGTCAAGTAGGCACCAAAAATCATCAATGAGAGCAAAATAAGGCTATGAATAATGGGAAATATAATGCTCATAAAACACGCCTACACTTATCCTTTTGCACTCATGGGCAAAACAAAGAAATAGGACTAAGAAGACTAATATGCACCAAAGTGAATCATGTAAGGAAAAATACCAAATAATAAGAAAATGCAAAACCTAAGGGATTACATACTTCAAAATGAATTCTAGGAAATGCAAAGAAAAGGGAAAAATCGAGCACACGAAGAGAATAAGGACCAAATAATCAAGGCATCCATGAACATCATCCAATTCTTTCAAATATGCAAAGAAAACCAATGACATCAAAAGGGTAGTCACATAGATGATAGAAACTCACAAGGATCACTCAAAAGTGTTTACACTCAAGTGTTTAGAGTTAATAAGTGTTTACACTCAAGGCACATCATGAAAAACAAACACAACCATAAGCTTGACAAGCCTCTAACATCAACAATCAACACACATGCACATGCACATTAAGATCAAAAGGTCTTTTCAGGGTTATAATGGGGTTAATGACAAGGTGGAGGATAAGTAAAAAGTAAGCAAAATCCACCCCACAATGAAATGATGAACATAACACCAACTTCTAATTCCAATCCTCTTTGCCTCAATCAACCTTTTATTCCTTTTTTTCTCTTCTTTTTTTCCTTTTCTTATCTCTTTTTTTTCTTTCTTTCTATTTCTTTTTTTTTTGCATTGGAGAACATCATGAACGAAAGAAAAGAAGAAACAACATAAATGGCATAATGAGATAAAACCATAATTACAACACTAACCATAGAGGAAAAACCAAGAACTCACAAGAGATGAAGAACAAAGCACCCTCACTTACTTAATACCCATTCCCAAAACAATTCTAAAGCTCCAAAATTCCCTAAGGTTAGGACAATCATGGTTTTTTAGTCATAGGCTTGTAATGAGCTAAAGAACAAAGAAAGGGGATTATAAGGCTCAAAGGGGCTATCAAAAGGATAAATTCATTCAAAGTAGGCTCATATGGCTAGTGGCTTATTCAAGAAAAACAATGCCTAAATCACTTCAAAATGTGCATGGGAATATCAAGTATCAACAAGAGTCAAGAAAGTTCTAGAGTGCAAGTAATCCAGAGTGCAATCACACATGAAAGAAAATTAGGTGGCATATATAGCAATCCACCCACAATTAAGGCTCAAATCCTCACAAAAGAGACAATTCTATCACAATGTTACCACCTCTTAATTATCAAAAGCAACTTTGCACTCAGAAATGCATGAATTCAGACACAAGATACCAAGACTCTACTAAAATGAAGCAAAATCTTGCAAGAAAATGCCCAAAACTAAGCAAAACCTAAAAAATCAAAGCACAAATATGCAACCTAAACTACTTTCCCCCTCCACACATAAATCACACATTGTCCTCAATGGAACACAAACAGCAGAATCAGACAAATATTGACAAGTGTAATAAAAGTAGTAAAGAAGGAGAAAAGAAGACTCCCTAAGTCATGGTGGGTCAAAGGTGGTTCGAACAAAGAGGCTTCCTCCATAGGTGCATCATCCAAGGTAAGAGTGGTGAGGAAATGCTTGAGTCAGTGGCCATTGACTTTGAAGCTCTTGTCCGTGGACTCACTCTTGATCTCCATAGAGCCATAAGGAAACACCTGGGTAACTACAAACGGTCCAATCCACTTAGAGCGGAGCTTTCCACTCATGAGTCCAAGCCTAGAGTTATAGAGCAACACTTTCTGACCAACCAAGAACTCCTTTCTAGAAATTGACCTATCATGGAGCTTCTTGGTCTTCTCTTTGTAGAACTTGGAGTTCTCATAGGCCTCTAAACACATCTCATCTTGCTCACTCAACTGCAGCTTCCTCTCTTGACCCGCTTGATCAAGAGCTAAGTTACATTGCTTCACAGCCCAGTATGCACGGTGCTCTATCTCCACAGGCAAGTGGCATGCCTTACCAAAAAAGAACCCGATAAGGTGACATCCCTATGGGTGCCTTGTAAGCGGTCCGATGGGCCCACAGAGCATCCTCCAATCGTGTGCTCTAATCCTTTCTATTAGGATTCACTATCTTCTCCAAAATCTGCTTGATCTCTCTGTTTGAAATCTCAGCTTGCCCATTGGTCTGGGGGTGATAGGGTGTAGAAACTTTGTGCACAACCCCATACTTCTTGAGCAAAGCTTGCATGGATTTATTACAAAAGTGTGTGCCCTGATCACTGACTATGGCTCTAGGTATGCCAAACCTGCAAAGTATGTTAGACTTGACAAAATCTACAACAACCTGAGCATCATTAGTCCTGGTGGCCTTAGCTTTCGCCCATTTGGATACATAATCCACAACAAGTAATATGTAATAAAAACCAAAAGAAATAGGA
Source organism: Crotalaria pallida (assembly GCA_037953625.1). Lineage (NCBI taxonomy): Eukaryota > Viridiplantae > Streptophyta > Magnoliopsida > Fabales > Fabaceae > Crotalaria > Crotalaria pallida. Next base: position 24,170,291 of record CM075654.1, read on the forward strand.
AAAGGGCCCATGAAATCTATACCCCAGACATCAAACACCTCACAAAACAACATAGGTTGTTGCGGCATTTGTTGTCTCCACGATTAAATGCTTTAATGCACGAATATGAACTTTTTCGCATGCTTCCAAATGAATCTATTAATGACATGCAAAAATGTTTTACCCATATCATAAATCACTTAATTGCACTTGGTAAAACATTTATTGATGGTTAAATCACTAACAAAGTTCTGAGATGCCTTAATAGGAAATGGAAACCTAAGGTAACGACAATCATGAAATCCAAGGACATGGACACAATGGAGCTAGCTACCTTATTTGGCAAACTACAAGAACATGAAATGGAGCTATCTCGATTGGTCATGCATGAAGAGTCGGATGAAAAGAAGAAGAGTATCTCACTCAAAGCAACCACTAAAAAGTTAAGGGAGCTGGATGAGAACTCTACAAATGACGACTCCGACCATGAGCTAGATGAAGAAGAACTTGGAATGTTCGTAAAGAAATTTAACAAATTCTTCAAAAACAAACGAGGTGCCTTCAAATCAAAAGACAAAAACTTCAGAGATGTCTCTCAAAGAAACAAAAGCTTCAAAGACAAAGAAGCAGTCAAATGTCATGAATGTGGTGGAATTGGCCACATCAGAATGGAATGCCCTACTTTCCTGAAGAAGAACGACAAGAAGCCTCAAGAAGCTAAAGGCAAGAGAGCTTACATAGTATGGGATTCACCGGAAAGGGAAGATGAATCATCCTCAAGCAGTTCAGAGGATGATGAAGTGGCCAATCTTTGTTTAATGACTAAGTGCGACAATGAAGCTTCATCAAGTGGAAAAACCGAAATCATTAACAGTGATGATGAGGTAACATCTAGTTCTTCTTGTTCCGATTCAAATTCTATTTCCTATGATGATATTTGTAATAAGCATACACTGAAATTTTAAATGAATTTAAAAAGCTAGTGAAAATTAATAAGGAAAGGCGGAATCAAATTTTGAAGTATCAACAAACAATTGTTGAAATGGAAAATTCTTTAAATGAGTTGAACTTCAAAATGATTCCCTAGAACTTATTAAGTCTAAAAATGAATGTGATTGTGCAAATCAAAAAGTCACTATTCCCGATTGTGATAAATGTATTAAGCTTGAACAAGAAATTATTCAATTGAAAAACAAGCTTGATACATTTTCAAATAGTGACAAGAACCTAAATCGTTTACTTGCTTCTCAAAGAAATAATGCAAATAAAGCCGGTTTAGGGTATGTTCATGTATACAAACACAAACATAAAGTAGTTGGTTCATTTTTTAAAATAGATTTCACTAAGAAACCAACTTGCTTTTACTATGGTAAACATGGACACACAAACAACATGTGCCATATTAAAAATTACGAAATACCCAAAGGCACTTATGTTTGGATTGTTAAGGGAGAAAGTCCCAATGCTAACCCGAAGGGACCCAAGACCATTTGGGTGCCCAAAATGAACAAGTAATCTTGTGCTGCAAGTGTGTCTTCGAACAGGAGAAGACCATTGGTACCTAGACAGCGGATGTTCGAGGCACATGACGGGAGATAAGCGGCACTTCATTGAACTTACGCCTAAGGAAAAAGGATTTATCACCTATGGAGATAACAACAAAGGTAAAATACTTGGAATAGGTAAAATAGGTAATTCTTCAAACTTGGTTATCGAAAATGTGTTATATGTTCAAGGATTAGAACACAATCTCTTGAGCATAAGCCAATTATGTGATATTGGTAACCATGTTTCATTTACCTCTAATCATTGCTATATAAAAAGTAACAAAGATGAATCTATCAAATTTGTTGGAAAAAGGTCTAACAATACTTATTTGGTTGATTTAAATGAAATCACTTCTTTGGTATCTACATGTTTAGTTAGCAACGAAAATGATACTTGGTTATGGCATTGTAGGACCGCTCATATTAATGTAAATCAATTGAAGAAACTTCAATCTAAGGACTTAGTAGTTGGTTTACCAAAGCTGAATTTTTCTATTGAAGGTGTTTGCACTCCATGTAAAAAGTGCAAGCAAACTAAAAATACTTTTGAACCTAAGAAAGTTGTGTCCACAACAAGACCATTAGAAATGCTTCATATAGACTTGTTTGGACCTTCTCAAGTAAAAAGCTTTGGTGGCAACTATTATGCCCTAGTGATTGTTGACGACTTCTCTAGATTTACTTGGACTTTATTTTTAACCTCAAAGAGCGAGACCTACAAAAATTTCAAACGCCATGTGAAACTTGTCCAAAACCAAGTAAAGCAAAAAGTTATTGTTATACGAACCGATCATGGTGGTGAATTTGAAAACCATAAATTTGATAAATTGTGTGCTAAGTTTGGTATTGAGCATCAATTTTCTACTCCAAAAACTCCTAAACAAAACGGAGTTATGGAACGGAAAAATCGAGTACTTAAGGATTTAGCTAGAACTATGTTAAATGATTCTCAAGTACCTAAATATTTTTGGGCTGATGCAGTCAATACGGCTAGCTAAGTTTTAAATCGTATTTTAATTAGGCCCATTTTAAAGAAAACTCCTTATGAGCTTTATAAAGGTAAAAAACCAAACATATCCCATCTTCATGCTTTTGGATGCAAAGTATTTGTTTTAAATAATGGAAAAGATAATCTTGGAAAATTTGATTCAAAAGCCGATGAAGGGATATTTTTGGGTTATGCTACACATAGTAAAGCTTATCGGATTTACAACAAAAGAACTTTAACTATTGAGGAATCTGTACATGTGGTTTTTAATGAGTCTTTGAAAGAAGATACTGTTTTGTCTGAAGATAGTACAGGAGATTTTGAGTTTTTGGGCAAGAAGTATAATGACAAAGAAAACCCAACCGCCGAAAAGCAAGAAGTTGAAGAAGGACTTCCACCAGCTTGGAAAACAGTCAAGGCTCATCCCATTGAAAATATCATAGGTGATATAACACTGGGAGTAGTAACTCGAAAATCTATTCAAAATTTCTGTCATTTTATCTCTTTTGTTTCTCAAATTGAACCCGATTCTATCAAAAAGGCGATTGAGGATGAACATTGGCTCTTTGCTATGCAAGAGGAACTAAATCAATTCGTCAGAAATGACGTTTGGGAATTAGTTCCTAAGCCTAATGATCATCCTATAATCGGGACAAAATGGATTTACAGAAATAAACTTGATGAATCATGGGCAGTTATAAGAAACAAAGCAAAACTTGTTGCTTAATGTTACAACCAAGAGGAAGGTATCGACTTTGACGAAACCTATGCTCCGGTTGCACGTCTTGAAGCAATCTGAATGCTACTTGCTTTTGCTTCTATCATGAAATTCACTTTATTTCAAATGGATGTTAAAAGTAATTTCTTAAAGGGCTTTATCAATGAAGAAGTATATGTTAAACAACCCCCTGGCTTTGAAGATTATGAATTTCCAAATCATGTTTAAAAACTGAAAAAGGCTCTATATGGTTTGAAACAAGCTCCTAGAGCTTGGTAAGAACGGTTGAGCACATTTATAAAGATCAATGAAAATAGTTATATTTCTTAAATTTTAAAAAATACTTTAACATTGCAATTTTATATCTTAATTTATATTAAAAATTTCACAAATATATTATTTCACATTAATGAATAAAAAACAAATATGATTAAACAAAACCAATAAATGTTGCGTTCCGGTATTGAGGGAACACCACGATGTATTTGATGGGTTGTTGTAGCTGGCGAGGATGACCCCGATCCTACGTATCCCAAGTGAGAAGGGAATCAAGCCACACGTAGTTCTTAAGAGTAGGGTTGAAAAAACATACCTTAGCCCCTATAGCATGGTGGTTCTTATAGGGGATTACCTGTTCAGGTGTGTTCCTGGGCTTTCTGGTAAGGCCCGTGAAGTAGAAGTGTTCAATTAGGACTAGTAAAGGTTGCTGATAAGATCACCTTTATTAATCCTGTATATGATAGACTTTGATCCTATCCCGTAATCTTACCAAGCTGTCAGGAATATAGGAGTGGTTTTTAGGATTGTTAGGACCGTGACGGGTTTCGATAAGGGTGACAACCCTGCGCTCGGCCCTGATCCTGTAAGCCTGTATCCCACTGTTCCCTGGTCGGTGTGATGTATGCCAAACGAATAAAGGTCAGCACTCCTTAGCTTAGTATAAAACTGGTCGGACCGTGATTGCATAGGTCGGATCGATATTTAGTCCACCACATAAGCCCCCCAAGCTCGGTGAGGTGATTTGAGCCTTGCCGAGTTGAAGGATTGGCCAAGCAGATGAGATGAGTGACTGGAATCTGAATGACTGGAAGAGGAGTCTGAGTAGTTTCTGATCGACGTTCGGTCAGTTAAGATGGGGTAGGTCGGACCGAGGACCGGTCCACGACATAAGCCTCCTAGCTCGGGGAGAGTCGAAAAGACTCTATGCCGAGTTTAGAGCCTTTTTGTGTTGGTTGATCAGACATCCTTTTCCTAGGGTTGGTGATAATATAGAACTGTTCGTAGCCGAGAACTTTCACAACTATGGTAGTTATTCATTGTGACTTAGAGCTGTCTGGGAATATAGGGAAGAAAGGACTGTTGGGGACTGTAACCGTCGAGATAAGGATGACGATCCTGTATTCGGTTGTAGCCCCGTAGCCCCGGATCCGTATATCTCCCAAGCTCGGTTGGTATATTGACGACAAGGTAAGGGTTGGTGTCTTTGGTTCTCTTGGCCAGTCTTGGCATTGTCGGTTTGAAGCACCTTCGGTCGATCTGAGGACAGGTTCACCATTTTAAACCCCTGAGTTCAGTAAGGCGTTTAAGGCCTGTGTCAAGTTCTGTAATAACCTGTGTCTCAGTACGAGCGTTTGGGTCGAATTGACAGGTGATGGAGCTTAGTTGTTAAAAATTGGTTGTGTACTGTCTTTTCACTAGTGCTGAAGTGACGTTTTGCGTTCTTCTTAGTTACTCAATGTGTCTATTCCAATCTTGAGAACTGATATGTGACCTTGAGAAGAGGCCAAGTGTATGATAGGCTGACGCCTGCATGAGTGCCGACTCGTTATGGTCGAATGGTAACTGGTCCGGGGGTGTGAGTCGAAACGAGGTCAGCCCATGACCCTAAACATCCCTGCTGGCCGATTAAGACAGTGGAAGGTAGTATCGAGGTACGGTTCACAACATAAGCCCCCCAACTCGGGAAGGCACGTGAAGCCTGTGCCGAGTTGTAGAGTTGGACGAGAGATAATACAGCCGAGGAGTGTTATCCGTGTATTTTCTCGAGGGACCTTGAGCAGTTTCCTCTTGGTAGAGATGATGTCGATCACGCATTACAATTTTGTTTCAAATTACTCGGTTAATCATATCGAGCAATTTAGCTGCTGTTTCCTGGGGAAGAATCTGGAACTTCATATATCATGACCTCTATCAGAGTGGAAGACCGTATTTGCACTAAGATCCTTGTTAAAACCAAGGTTTTCTTCTTCTATGCGGAGGTGGTGACACGGCTCGGTGTCAGGATGCCATTTTTTAGATTTTGACATGGACTTGTTAAGATCCTAAATATTGCTCCCTCGCAACTCTACCCGAATGTATGGGCTTTTGTCCGAGCCTTTCAAATGTTGTGCTCGGCCAAAGATTGGGCTCGTACCTGATGAACCTCGGTTCCCTTCTTGAACAATCGCAGTTACACCATCGGCGAGCGACGACATATATTACTGATTTTATCAAGCTGAGCAAAGCCGAGAAGGATACGTGTAACAACATAATACTCTGGGTGAATTTTTTGTTGACCGAGGTACTCCAAAAGGACAGAAAGAGGAAGGCCACTATTAGTGGTGCTGTTTCCGACTCTTCGAGCCTAATTCCTGTTCTATCGCTGCTGGTGGTTTCCAATCCTCCGTCTCAAACCGAGGCGACATAGTTATTATAAATGACATGGTTCAAACTGTTGTTCCAGAGTTCATTCTTCCTCCTTTCTTCAAATGAATAAGGCAAGATAATGATACCTGAGTAGTTTGATACCGAGCGAGATTATTTCGGTGGAATGCCGAGGCTTCTCAGATCAGCTCTGTGTAGTATAGGACGTTAGATGAAAATTCCCCAACTTCATTCGATCGAAGGGAGACTAGAAAAGATTTTTTGAGCTGACTGCGCCCGAATGGAAGACCCATGCATAAGTTCTGACTAAGCAATTTTTTCGTGGTGCCAGTTTGATGTGTCACTTGGCACAATGCTCGGACGATCTGTTTGCGGGGTTGAATTCCAAGCAGAAGGAGACTCGGATTTCTCTGCTGCTAATGAAGCAAGCTTGAATGACGAGCTGAATCGAATCTAATCACAATTTGAAAATCTGAGATCTGAACATGCTGATGTCGTCAAGGATTGGGATGTGTTGGGAGGGTCCAAGGCGACGATTGACGATGAAAAGAAAGGGCTTGAAGAGTCCTTGAAAACTGTTCGTTAGTCCATTGATAAGCATAAGAAGGTAGAAGCATGAGAGGGAGGTTGCTCGAAATCTCTATCACTGGGAGAAAGGTATGGATGGACAATTCTGCCGATCTAAATATCTGCGGTGAAGCAGATGTTATTTTAAGTTCTGCCGATCTATAGGTGAGGGGGGGGGGAACCCTTTCCATGAAGTGGTGCAGGGAAAGCTTGTTGACCTAACAAGCAAACGGTCAATCTGGATGCTGAGGATTTGCCGAATCTGCACATTGAAGAGGATCCTCCTTTAATGACTATAAGATAGAACTTTTTGAGGTATAAGTAATTTTGTGTATGCAAGTAATTCTGCTCTTTCTAACTCGTCGTTGTTCGAGTGTATTTACTTGCTGTCCAGCGGCACGAGTGCCCCCTCTCTTGTCTAGACCATATCAAAGATGTTGGGAGCGGGACTCGTGACCCGTGCGGAGTCCCAAGGTCGGATAAACGCCTACCCAAACCGTTAGGCTACTTGGTGTGCTCCTAATGGAGGCCGGGTGTACAGTCGATCAGTAATCAAGTTAGGAGTCCGACTTATTATTTGGATGAGGAATGTTCAAGGTCGGATGTACTAGTATAGTTCCGTCCTGTGCGAATATTAAATACTTCCCGATATGTCGAACAAATGTTCGTCAAGAAATCGTCCTGCAGGGACAAGGATGTTCCCGATCTGTAAAAGATCGGGTGAAACAAGGTGCATCTGACCAGTAAAAGTTCGGTGCAGCAGGATGTTTCCGATCTATTCATGGTCGGGTTAATAGAAAGTGCTTCCAACCTGTGAAAGGTCGGGTGCAGCAAGATGTCACAAATTAATGTTGTCGATACAACGATCTCAAATGTATTCCTCGGTCATGCGATGTATTCAACCGGTGGCCAAGTCAATACGTTTTTAAGTAATCCTTTTGCTCGCTTATTTTTGCTCGTTTGTTATACAAGCGTTTTATGTTTACTTGTTGTGGAACAAGTGTTTTTAATTGTTCGTGATTAATGGACTTAAAACTGTGAGTTAGAACTCGGATAGCCAACTTTAGCCAAAGTGGTATCCTCGGACCGCGATGCAAGGAGAGTGATGCTCCTGGGATCGGGCGTTCTTATTAGTACGATGTTTTAAGCTCATGAAGAGAGCTGTTACTCGATCTTGCTCGGTGGCTAGCCGATCAAGATGAGTCGTACGTATTTTCACAGTGTAATAACATAGATTTTGGAGAAAATCTGTAAAATGATTTATATGTGTGGATTTTCATTGCTTCGTAATTGATTTCACACATGTAGTGAATTAACATATGTCCTCGATGAGGAAGGTAAATCAACTAGCGCATGGGACGTGGTAGTTCTGTCCCCTACTCGATAATGCCTGAAAAGGCTTGTATCGAGTCATAAGATAAGTGAAACGCTCGGGACAAAAGCGGGCGAAGAAAGGCTGGAGTATTCAGATCAACTTTGTGCCCGCCTCCTTCACTTGAAAGAGGTGATCGGGAAAGGTCGTTGAGGCTTGTGTCGATTGTATGATAATTGTGAGACACTAACTACTGATGTTTGAGGCTTCCTCGAACTCGATCTAGGTCCGAAAGAATTCCTAAATATATTGGTCGGCGGCAATGATTGTCAACGCATGGTGAGCATGAAAACTTCCTTGTTACAGTTCTTCCCAGATGACTCCAAGGATTTAGAGTATGTTGCTACTCCCGAGCAGCGGACGATGTAGCAGAGTGTGGCTACTCGAGAGGGAGTCCTCAAACCTCAGCTGGCTGAGATGTGCTCAATGTTGGAGAACAATGTTGTGGAGCTAGAGAAATAAGCTGATGTTGAAGCCGAGAAATTAAGCCGAGAGGGCGAAAAGTGAGATCATCTTCAACAAAGTCGAGAAAACAGTCTGAGAAAATTCCTTGTGGATAGGAAAAAAGTAGCGCTGATTCTTTCGTCAATGCTATTAATCAACTATAATTGCTGAACCCCTCGTAAATCGAAACAATTGGGGCAGATCCATGTTATGAGGTCGTCAAAGGCAAGGTGATAGATTATTCGAAGCTGAAGTAGACTCATACTCCCTTGTATAACAAATTTTAACCCGATAAATCCTGAAGAGGCTTGTGCGGAGTTCGGAAGTCTTGTGTTACGTAACAAAGTGTTTAGGTCGGCGACTTATGAATCCGAGGGGAGATGGACGAAATTAGTCAAGCTCGTACGGACGCCGACTAATGAAACAGAGGGGAGATGACCGAAGTGAGGTTCCTCGCCATCGCGAAAATAATTCTGGGAAGGAGGAACGAAACAAAGTGTTTGTTGTGCTTGCAGAACATGCTGTCTGTTGAGAGACTCTCGAAGTGGCTTGCTTTTGGAGTTCTTTGAGCAGCTTGTGTGATCATACTTGTACCTTCTTTTTCTTTCATGGTGCTCAAAAACGATTCTATGAGTGGTTCTACCTAAAGATCGAGGCCACCATAAACCATGGTGGTCCATGCTTGGCCAACGAGAGGAGTTGAGTGCCAAACTAATTTTGTGATGGCGTACGAAGAAGGGTCGACATGATGTTTCACTTGCTAGGAAGGATGTCGATCGAGCAATAATGTATTGTGAGCCGTCGGGAAGGACGAGCGAGCAAATGTGACGATCTGCATGCGCTGGCCCGATTAGATCGGATTCAAACTTGTTTAGGAAATTTTTGGATTTAGATTTGTGTGGAAAAACACTATGACGAGTTTTTGTGAGTTGTGAGAGAGGGTCTTCATTGTGTGGTTCCTCGGATCTGATGGATCCAAATTAGATTATTGGGTGTTGGCATTGATGGATCTGATGGATCCAAATTAGAAAATGGACCTCGGCGCTCGGATCCGTGGAGGCACCGACTCGGTGTGAGACAATTAGGTCAAGATGCTCGGTGAGAGGTCGGTGTAGCCCCTCAAAGGTCAGTCCGAGATAGAGGAGGCCGTAAGTACGATCATCTGAGTGCCGACTCGTTGTGGTCGATTGGTTACTGGGAAGGACTGTAAGGCGAAGCGAGGTCGGCCTGTGACCCTGATGTTGTGGCAGAAGGTGCGAGAATGCTAGAGGCTTCAGTTGTGTTACTTGAAACAGGAATCCGAGTGATGACGTTGAGGCCATGACCAGTGATAAATGGAAATAGTCACAGTAAGCATGTTTAACAGAGGAGACAATGATGTCATCGTGAGATTTTGCTGAAATCATGTTGAAGATGATGTAATATTAGACGCCCAGAGTGACACGCTGTAATATTAGATGCCAAGAATGACTAAGTTTGTCTGACATCGATTGATTTGAGGATATCGTTGGCGATTGGAAGCTGACAAAAGAGGTCACAACCAGTCGGTTACTTCCTGGTGATTTGCTCGACCTTCGTCGTTGTGTTAATGGATGATGATGAGATCACGGTGTGATGACAACATGGACTCCTGGGACATGCTTGACAGTGTTGAGAATCATTTCGACATTACTTGGTTCTAAGCTTCTAAGTCTAGTTTAGTATTTCAGAATTGATGATCGCAACGTATCTCGGTATGTTGATTGTCATTATCTCAACTTTCAAACTATCGAGAGCCGTCGAGCATCCATCTGCTCAGGATGGATACCAGTGTAATACTTAGAGAATGTATGTGGAAGCGTTGTGCGATAAGTGCTATGTGAGAATGATGGTAGGATTCTTTCGATCCTTCATTCGAAACTCCGAGAGTGCCTTTATCCCATGTATCCTCAAGCTGTATGGGAATATAGGAGTGAAGGTTGGACTGTTGGGACCGTAAATGATTTAAATAGGGATGAGGATCCTATGCTCGGTCGTGATCCGGTAAGTCTCAATCCACTCGTGTCCCTAGCTCGGTAAGACATGGTTCCGTTCAAATTCGTGGTCGGTGGTCGTTGGTTCAATCCTTAACTGGTTGGCCTGGAGCAATATCGGTTGGACTGAAGTCTGGTTCACTACATTTAATCCCAGATCGAGCGTGTTGGGAGCACATCACCAGATTGTCGAGATTTCTCGGTCTTCCTCAATAAGAACATCCCTCGTTAGGATTTAACGACTACCGATTCCCCTTTTCGGTCCTCGCCCGTTTTTGGAGAGGAGCCACATGAGACAAAATGTTATTACCATAGCCCGGTGTTCAACCACAAGCGTAGGAGGTTGGTCGGAAACCAGTGGAAGAGTGGCGACAATCGTCTAACAACTTTGAAGGGAGAAGGCTATTCTCTGGTTCCTGATGCTTCGAATTCATGGTTACGAAAAAAGGGGGGTTGCCTGATGAGGGCCCGCCGCTCTTGGCACATGCATCATGAATTGTGAATCTAACATGAGCCCTTTTCGTTCAGGACACGAGCTCGAAGATTAATCGTGAAGCTTTGGTGAAGTTTTGGCACGTGGGTCCTTGCCACCTCATCTTCGCCGTCGTCAGCTGGATTCCGAACATGTCGACGTGTTCCCAGTAATTGGAAAACCGTTTCCCATTGATGAGGATCTCGAAATGGGCTGTTTAGAGAAATGGGTTATCCCACTTGTACCTCGCATGTGTATACGAAATTAATAATTAGCGATCGTCGTTAGATTGACTGTTTATGATGATTAAATAGCAATAATGACAATTATTGGTTGAGTTGATATATAATATCAGTATAGAAGTTGTATGATTTAACAATATCACACGTAATAAACACAATAATGAGAATTATTAGGGATTTAAATACTCGTAAGTCGTACAAGATTGTCAATAAAAAGATGCAAAAAAACATATCATGCGTAGGTTTCTAATAAGTGCCGCCCAATCATAAAAGGTTTCTAATAAGAAATGCATGATGCCTAATATATCATGCGCAATAATTGATAACATTCGCAAACATGTCAGAGCATGTGATGGCATCAAATTAAAAGAAAACATTGATTCATGAAAGATGACAATGCGTAATTGCCGCAAATTTAAAATGCTCAATAAGAACATTATTATCCTATAATGACGGGAAAGAAATATCTAAGGATATTCAGCAGCAAAGAAGCTTGCGCTAGATATCAACATGTATGAAAAGTCATAAAGAGGGATATCTAAGGATATTCAGCAGCAAAGAAGCTTGCGCTAGATATCAACATGTATGAAAAGTCATAAATACAAAATAAATAACAAGTAATGAAATTAAAGGGGTACAGAAAAAGCATTAGAAGCACTTGTCAAAAGTATTGCGTCAGGTAATTTAATATTAGCATGTGAGCGAAATAATTACGTAAAATGCTAAGTAAATAGGAAAGTAATACAGGAACGAGAATTCCTTCCCTGATTTAGTGTGGCGAGGAATGTCGGGTTGAAGACTGTTAGATTGAAGTCTCCTGTCAATCCTTTCCAAGCGGGTTTCGTTGAGCGGTTGACCCAGAATGAGAGACTCTAGTAGGGAACTTGGTGCAAGGTTTACACAGTCGTCTTATAAATCCGAGGAGAGAGGTATAGTGCGTGGTTCCTGACATTTCGGATGTATGAGATACCAAAAAGGGGATGCTGTCGAAGGTTCACGCACATTCGGCACATGTATCCAGAGCATGGAACCGAGCACATGGTTCTCTATACTCGGAGACGAGCTTAAAGAGGGTAAACTCGGCACGGAGGTTCTCGTTGTTGTCACCATGTTTTGAATAGAATGACATAACTGTATCATGGTGCTCGGAAAATAATTAGTCCATTGATTAAAATAAAATGACTACTTCCCAGGATTTGAGGAAGGCGTCCATCTTATTTTGCTGATGGGTGGCTCCTTATTTGATGGTGGAATATTATTTAGGCTTGTATCAGTGAGGCCCGAATTCTTTTTGTGCATGGGCCTGTATTAGTTAAGCCCATATGTTGTTTGCTTTTTATTTTTTATTTTTTTAATAATTTGGGCCTAGGGCCCATTAGGTCTTCTTGCTTGTGCTGTTGTGCAGGGGAGAATGGTTGGTTGTGTTCAAGGGTGGTAAAGACAGAAGAGCGACACGCTTGCTGTTTTCACGATGGTGACAGCGCCGGTGGTCGTCGGTGCCGAGCCGCCAAGGGAGAGGAGCAGGAAATCACTGCGACGAAGCTGGAACAGGACGGTGGCCCTTTAATCATTGACGGTGGTCCACGAACAGTAAAACGAGATACCTGGGCACGGCGCGGCGGCGTGGGCGCGTCTCGGTTCTGGGCAAAGGACGATGCACCATGACGGAGACAAAGGCAGGAGCAACGAACGCAGTAGCCAAGGTCGTGGTTCATGGCCTCTGAATTGATCGAAGGAGCCACACAGCGAGAAGAAGAAAGTCACCATGCTCGCGGTCGTGACTGGTCTTGCGAGTACAGAATAATGAAAATCGTCTTGTTTCCTTTCACGATTAAGCGAAGCAAACCCAGTAGATCGAAATCGCCTTGTTTCGAACCCAGGCCCTGCTGCCATGGAAATCGGTCGCTGCTGCCTATGTCACGAAGGAGATCGCTGCTGCTGTTTGGCGAGTTTCATCCACGTTCGAATTCGGTTGTTGTTCATCTGAATTTTGAATCTTCTGTTCCTTCTTGATAGACTGGATCTGTTGATTTTTCCTTGATAGCGGTTTATTATGGCTATTTGCCAAAATCGAATTTTTTGTTGATGGCAGCATCATAATATTTTAATTACGGATCGGTGCTGCAACTGGTGTGTGTGGATCAAATCGCGATCGAGATCGCGGCACACCACTGTCCTTTGGTGCGGTGAACGTGGAAGCCACTGTCCTTTGGGCTGATGATGGCGGTAGGGATGAGGACGCCTTGGTGGATGACCGCAGCGATGATGGCGGCGGGGATGGGGCAGCGATGACTGTTTTTTTTTTTTGAACCAGTGGAAGACCAGAAACAAGGATTGTTGCCTATGGTAGCAAATTATGATAGAACCTGGTTTTTTAATTGTGGATGGGGATAAAAATTTACTGTTCCCACATACGGCGCCAATGTTGCGTTCCGGTATTGAGGGAACACCACGATGTATTTGATGGGTTGTTGTAGCTGGCGAGGGTGACCCCGGTCCTACGTATCCCAAGTGAGAAGGGAATCAAGCCGCATGGTGGTTCTTATAGGGGATTACCTGTTCAGGTGTGTTCCTGGGCTTTCTGGTAAGGCCCGTGAAGTAGAAGTGTTCAATTAGGACTAGTAAAGGTTGCTGATAAGATCACCTTTATTAATCCTGTATATGATAGACTTTGATCCTATCCCGTAATCTTACCAAGCTGTCAGGAATATAGGAGTGGTTTTTAGGATTGTTAGGACCGTGACGGGTTTCGATAAGGGTGACAACCCTGCGCTCGGCCCTGATCCTGTAAGTCTGTATCCCACTGTTCTCTGGCTCGGTGTGATGTATGCCGAACAAATAAAGGTCAGCACTCCTTAGCTTAGTATAAAACTGGTCGGACCGTGGTTGCATAGGTCGGATCGATATTTAGTCCACCACAATAAGTGTCTTGTAAAAAATACAAAGTAACTTATAAATAGAACAAAAAAATTCATCTAAAAAACAATTTATAAAAAAAACCGAAGGAAGTATTTATTTCTAAATTTCAAGCTTTGTTGAATTGATTGTTATTTTTTCCATAATAGAATGAAAGTATACAACTATTAAAAAAATGTTGTTTATTTTTTGCTAATTAATCAACATTAAAATAGATAATTTTAGAATCAGTTTAAATGACAATATAAGATTGCATTGTGGAACAATGTTTGCCAAAGTTAGAACCTTGGGTTATAAAGTAGATTTCGAAAATTAAGTAATGATATTATTAAGACATATAATTATATTATTGCATAATGATTTATTTCACCTCCTTTTAACTTTTTGTCCAAGTTTTTTTTACTAATTATGGTTTTGAAACACCTCTTTATTCTCAAACTTCTCTACTAATAGAATTGTTGAAGCGGTTGAAGCCTATGTGATTTATTTATGGTTGATTGTATTTTTGCAAATTTATAGAGTTTTAAGCATTAACAATATTTTGGAAAAGTCCCTACATTAAGAGAAATTTTATTGTTAAAATTTTATTTATTTACAAGTTTTTTATAGTTTAAGGGCCCCAAAAAAATTTTACCCCGGGCCTATAACATGTCAGGACCGGGCCTGTGTGCAACTTGGTCTTTTTCATAGAAAGTCCCAGTTTCTAAGTCCTTGCCTTAGAGGAATACGATTGAATTCAATGACCTTTTGACTGGAGGCTATCATGTTGTAATAGCAAGTTGATGCATGCTTGCACAAACTTTGGACTGGTTCCACTTTTTTTATCATCGTTCTTTCTCTTTCTTCTGTTTTTTTTATAAGCAAAGAAATTTTATTAGAAACTAGGCCGAGCACAAGCTATACTCAAGCCCAAAGAACGAAAACAACATTTAGTTTAGAAACCCAAATACAGAAAACATAATGCATAAAAAAAAAGCCAAAACCATTACAACCAGACAATTATGCGGTTCAATTCCAAGGCAACTCCAAGACCAGCCGTAACTCCCTCTGTAATAATAGAAACCAGTACTACAACAATGGTAATTAGTGTCACTCATTGATTTAATTTCCTCTATTCTTAATTGTTCTTAGCTTTCTACTCATATAATGATTGATGAAGAACTTAATATCCACTAGTATCTTTAGAATTCAGATAGTTCTCCAAAATATACTACACTTATAGACAAACACAACCTAAACGATACAATATAGGATATTAACATATTTTTTAAAAAAAATAATATATTTAGGTGCTCTTTGAAGAAAAAAAAAGTTACACCACAAATCATGGTAGATTAGTTTACAAGCTAAACAGTGCAAAGAATATACATATGAATACTTACCATACAAATATTCTCTTTCTTAGGCATTTTATCAAACACATAACATCCTATTGAATGGAATCAATATCAAACT
The DNA here is from genome assembly GCA_037953625.1 of Crotalaria pallida. Classification (NCBI taxonomy): domain Eukaryota; kingdom Viridiplantae; phylum Streptophyta; class Magnoliopsida; order Fabales; family Fabaceae; genus Crotalaria; species Crotalaria pallida. Next base: position 24,185,646 of record CM075654.1, read on the forward strand.
AAAATAAGTGACAAAGGTTGCAATCCAGAGACAAGGAGCATCAAACTGAGAATATCCACAGAAAACATAAAGGAAAAAAAAGGGAGAATAGAGATAACATATGAAAAACAAAGAAAAAAAGGAAAACAGAAAAAAAAATTGACTTACCCAATTCAGAGACAACGGTGCTATTGGGTTTCTCAAGTTATTTTATGGGATGAATGGTTGAAACAATACAGAGGGCAAGTTTCAACTAGCGGTGAGGCACCCCATTCGCCATTCGTGGTTTCTATGGTTGCTACGCCATTTCCGCGGCGGGAGACGAAGGCGGTGATGTGATGGGAGGGCGCGATGAGGTGGTGTGATGACAGGGAGAGATGGAGGTGGTGTTTGGGAGAGACGCGACGGTGGTAGAGAGAAGGAGGATGGAAGGAGAAATGAGAGAGAAGGATGGATCGATACTTGGGGAGGGGAAAAACTTATTTTTATTTTATTTATTTTTTAATTTATTAAGAATAGTTAAATACCCTTTAAAAATAAGCTATTTAAGTTAAGAGGTGAGAGGTAATTTTGTCCAAATATTTAGGTAGACATTGCTAAAGTCCTTCAACTAAAATTAGGGTTGGAGGAAGTTTGCCAATTTTTTTAAGGGAAAGAAAACAATGTCATCTAGGGATGAGCAAAACCTGACCCGTCTCGTTCTAATGACTTCGGGTCGCGTCTGATCCGTCACGATTGTCATGAAAGGGATAAACAGGGGCAAACAAGGATAAAAAGAGACAAACCCGATACAAGAAGTGACGGGTTCGGGTATACCCCTGGGTAACCCGATTCATCCTTTTATGCATATCAAGGTTATGTTGTTCTTCACTCATATGCTTTTGTCTAAAATTTTATGTCATAATAGTTGAAATGCTCACAACTTCAAACATGAAATATCCTATATATTTCTTTATTTTATAATGTGAGTGTTTTGTTTGAGATGTTTATATTAGTGATATATTAAAATTCTATTGATGTGTATATGCTAAATCATAGTGTGATAAGTACTTGCTAACGAAGTATTCATCTTTATCTTTTTTAATAACAAAGTTTCTAAATGTTCACTTTTTAAGTTACGTACAATACGTAAATCATGATGAGTAAGTATAATGACGAGACAGTCTAATAAACTATCATTATGCAATCATATGAAATTTAAATTTTAGAAATCGCTTTAACTATATGACAAATAATAGAAATTTTGTGAGGAATTACTTATTGCATCATATCAATTTTTTATAAATTTTATACTTATATTTTTGTTACGGGCCAACGAAACCCGGCCCAATTTAGACTCGTCCCTACTCTATCCCTTCCTAAAGTATTGATTCAGGTTCAAAAATTGATCCGATCACCCATGTCATCACCACCGCTTCTAAACTTTACAATTAAGAATATTGAGTACGCCTTCCGTTCACTTCGCAACCCACACCCAAAATGGGTGAAATTGAGGCATTTTTTTTATGGGAGATGTTATTTGCACCCTTGTCATTGTTCCATACACCCAACTTTTATAATTTTTTACACCAAGTTTCCAATATTATCCTGATCATTACTACTAACACCCATACATCTATTATTTACACCCATCACTAATATTTACACCCCTAATCCTAAAAACCTATATATATAATACTCACACCTTATATATTACTACTTACACCCAACTTCTTTTTCTTCTCCATACAGATCCTCTTCTTCATAAAAACCTTGTTCACTACTTTTCTCACTCAAAACCTTGCATACCTTTTTAATCATTGAAAACATTATCGTGAATTTTGTTGATGTGTTGTTTTTAATCAAAGGTAATTTCTTCTTTTCATGTCCCAATCAATTCGTGAAAGATGCAGAAACAAATCGGATGCCCATCCATCCATAGATCGGATGATCAATCCGTAATATATACACGGATGAAGAATCCGTCAATGACGACAAATAAGGGATCTGAATAAATAGCAAAGGATGAGCTATCCGTACACGAGACGGATGATCCATCCATCAAAGTGACGGACGAGCTATCCGTTAGGGCTCCGATGAAGAAGAAGAGAGGAAGGAAGGGATGAATAAGAAGAGAAGGCAACGATGAGGAAGAGAGGCAGCGAAAAATAAGAAGAAGAAGAGGCAGTGATTCAAGGTTTAGTGGTTTGAATGAAAAGAAGGTTTAATGTTTGAATGAAAAGTGGGTGTGGAAGGGAAATGGAAAGTTTAATAGTATTGGGTGTAATTAAAATGAAAAGAAGGTTTAGTTTTTTTAGAAGGAGGATAATATTGGAAACTTGGTGTAAAAAGTTATAAAAGTTGGGTGTATGGAGTAATGACAAGGGTGCAAATAACATCTCCCTTTTTTTATTAGGGTTTTTCTATGTGAATTGAATACCTAAACAGAGAGAGAGAAAGAGACGCATGAAATTGTACCCCATTGTCACTCTTGTTTTGCATCGCTAACCTGCGACCTCATCCATTTCTTCAGCAGATTACCGCTTCCTCAATTCACCAGTACAACTCGTATCCTTCCTTAATTGCCAATAGATAAGAAAGGATTTTACATTTTAATGAAACAACAATAAAAAGTTGCATATGTGGAAAAATTAGAAGAATAAAATTGGCTTTGTTATCTGATTCATGAAACCATTGTTAGGAACACAATAAAACTGCATCATTTGTTATTTTCTATGATTTATGATTTTTGAAAGGTTAAATTAACCTTCCATATGTTGTGTACATAGTGTTAACAAATCATTCTAGTATGGAATTTTTTTAACCTTCCATATGTTGTGTACATAGTTTCAATTTTTCAGGGAACACAGTAACATGGACCGGATATCGTATCTGCCACAGTCCATTCTTCATGACATTATGTCAAGGCTGCCTGAGAAAGATGCTGATAGGATCAGTGTTTTATCCAAGTCTTGGTTTGAAACATGCTCCACTTTTCCTTTCTTGGTTTTTGATGAATCCAGATATGAAACTACAAAGATACCTGACGACGCGAGCATTGAGCTGAAAGCGCATGCCTTTTGTTGGACAAATACAAATTCTGCTTGGCGGTGTTGTGCTCATTGTTAAATTTTGATTCCGAAGGGTTGGGTATAAGAAAATTTAAGCTTGTTTTCAAGCGCTACACTCCTCGAAAAGTGTTGTCTCATATTAATCGTTGGATGGAGTTGGTGTGTTATTCCGGTGCTTTCTGAAGAAGATTTTGATGGTTCGTCGATCGTGTTATCTGAAAAAGAAGAGTAGTTCTTTTTTCTTTTTATTTCTTTATAATTTCAGTGAAGATGTTGACCCTTTTGTAATTTAATCCGTATGCTAAGACTTTGATTACTCTTTATGTTTGCAAGTTATTATGCCTTTTTGTCTTCATGGTTCCAGTGTGGATGATGTTTATCTTTTTTCTTCGTTATGAATTGTTATTGAGATTTCGGATCTCCGACCTTTGGCCAAAGGGGGATCCTCGGTCCTCGACTGTAAAAGCTGTTAAGCTTTTTGGTTGGGCATCTCTTTAAGTACTTGTTATTTTTAGTTTATAAGTCCCTGTTGGAAGGACATGTATAAACAACCCGGTTCGACTCGATGGCGAGCCGAGAGGAAAGGGTTAGTACGTTAACAGAATAAAATTTGAAACTGAGATGCTGTAAAAAAGAGTTCTTCATTGAGTTCCTTCAACTGTCTACAAGTAGAAAATGTCAAACACAGAAAGCATTGAAACGACTAAAACATAAAGATGCTAAAATAAATGACAACAAAGTAGATAAAAGTGAAACAACGAAATTTTAAAACCAAGGTTGAAGTTCTGCAGAGGTGATTGTGGGATTCCAAGTATTTTCAGCTGTAGTAGGACTTGAGTTTTGTGGCATTCCAAGTGTTGTTTAACTGTTGCTTTGTCAATGTCTCCAGCCTGTATGCTCCAGATCCTGTTTTTGAGGTGATTTTGTAGGGTCCTTCCCAGTTTCTGGCCAGCTTTCCTTCTTTGGCATTTCTCAAACCAATGTCAGCTCGCCTAAGGACTAGGTCTCCCACTGGGAAACTTCTTGGAACCACCCCTTTATTATACTCCCGGGCCTGTCTTTTGTAACACCCCAAATTTTTAATCTCTGATTAATGATAATTAAATTATAAAGTTTATTTATAATCAGTTACTTTTATTTTAATCCTTGATTAAAAAGTTATTTATTATACATGTGTTTGACAAAAGAAAATATGTAGAAAAGACTAGATAGTTTTTAATATGTGAAAATAAGGTTTTTTACATACTAGTCCTTGTTTTAGGACTTAAAAATAATAATAGAAAAGATTTTGGAGGGAAAAGAAATAAAAATATTCATTTTTCAAATTTTAGCTGAAAGACTCGAGTCTTTCCTAAAAGACTCGAGTATTTTGCACAGTGTTGCACTAGTTAGTGCGTTTGCTGAGTCACCCACTCGAATACCTCACGAGTTGACACGTTAACAACTCAGCAGGAAAGACTCGAGTATTTTGCACAGTGTTGCACTAGTTAGTGCGTTTGGTGAGTCACCCACTCGAATACCTCACGAGTTGACACGTTAACAACTCAGCAACACGTCCTATGACTCGTGGCGCCTCACATGAGCCCTTCCTCATTTGTTATTGACCCTTAGGGAAGAAGAATTGAGCAATTCTTCAACTCTTATGCATTAAAATCAAGTTTGAAGCTCAGTTAGGGTTCTAAACTTGTTCTCTTCGATTCTTCTTCAACTCTGAGAGTTAGGCAACAAGTTATACACCGTTTCGAAGATCACATCCAGAGCTTTGAAAAGCACAAAAATTCGTGAGCTAAGGTTGAGTGTGTGAGGAGTAGTGAGCTCTGCAAGTTGGAGCTTCAAATCTACCAAAAACCAGAACTCTGATTCAGACCCGTCAACTTCGTGACTTCGATTCTCTATCATCCTTAAGAGTTAGGTCAAGAGTGATATACCATTGGAAATCTCTTTCAACGAGCTTCGATTCAATACCAAATTTGTTAGATTTGAGTCCCTGGTCGAAAAGTTATGGGCCTGCGAAGTGAGGTGCTGAAATCTGCCAAAACCAGATTTCAAATTCGGAGAGCTGACTTTGAGCTTCAATTTTGGTAAGCTCAAGCTTTCTCTTGGTCTGTAACTTGTTGGATTTTAAAGTTAGTGTTGCATAGATGAGTTATTAACCATTCTCCCCAATTTGTATGTCCGTTTCGTGTTTCAATTTCTCTGGTTTATGCACTCTGTCAAAATGGTTCTATCTTGAGGAGGAGCTATGGTGCATGGTGTTCTTGTGCAAATCTCTGCTCAAGTTTTGTTCAATCACGACCCTAAGGTATGGGGGAAGCTTACCATTTGCTAGAATGAGAATAAAATGTATTAGAAAGTAAGATGAGCCACCATGAGGCTTAAGGGCATAGCTTTGAATTAGAGAAATGGCATGGAGGCCAATCTTAGACATGCTACATGTTTGAGCAAGTTTCTTTAGCTGCATGTGAACTTAATCAATGCTGAAATCATGCCAAATATGAGTATAATTGATTTTGGTAACTCAAGTTGCATAAAGTATGGTTTTTATGCATAATTGGTGACTGGTTTTGATTATCTGAGATTTGATATGATTTCTATGTTAATACATGTTTAATTTGTGTATGTAAAGCTTTGTTGATCATTGGTTTAAGTTAGAATTGATTAGAATTGAAAATGGTATGTTAAAACCAAGTTGTAGTGCATTTGCTGTCATAAATACTCGAGTATTTGGTAAAATACTCGAGTATTCCCTGATGCAAGTTTTCCTAGATGAGCGTAAAATACTCTAGTATTTTGTGAAATACTCAAGTATTCTGAGTTGTAAAATACTCTAGTATTTTGTGAAATACTCGAGTATTCTGGGCTGTAAAATACTCTAGTATTTTGTGAAATACTCAAGTATTCTGGGCTGAAAAATACTCAAGTATTTTGTGAAATACTCGAGTATTCTGGGCAGTTTGGCACACAGTTTCATGAAATTGATGAACTACACGAGTATTGAAGCTACCACTCGAGTCTTTTTACTATAATGTTGAAAAATACCACTTTTAATCTAATCACTCTTATTTAAACCTAATGACACTTAAAGGGGAATGATTTGATACTTCGTTTGATAAATTTTGTCATCATGTTAAGCATGGAAGTTGAAATGCTTCATTGATATAATTATCGCATGTTGCACATAATGAGATTAATGGATAGTCGTAAATGGAGAATTGTGTGCATTCATACATGAAGATAAGACGATCAGATATCAATTGTCATGTTCGCAGAACATGAAGGGGGTACTCTGGAAGTACCAAATGTACACGATAAGTTTGATGACACATTCTAGGAATGTGGGCAATATTCAAGGAATGTTGTTGATTTTGTTCTGGGAACGTGGACGTACATTCGGATTGGAATGTATGATACCAAGCTTGACTATTAATATTATTCGTTCTGGGAACGTGAAATAGTACTCTAGGAGTACAAAAGGTTGTATGGCAAGCTTGATAACACATTGTGGGAATGTGGGAAACCTTCGAAGAATGCTGTTGAGATTGATGAGAATGCGTTTTGAAAACATGCACGTACAATCCGAATGGGACTTTTTTTTATAAGCCAAACTTGTCGTTACATTGGTAAATTTTATTGCATGTAGCACATATTGAGTTTAAAGAATAACCTTAAATGGAATGTTGGTGTGCATTTATGCATCGTGATGTGGCGGTAGCATATAATTTGGTCATGTTCGAGGAACATGAGTAGGGTACTCTGGGAGTACCAATTTGGTTACGACTTGCCTGTAGTCACATTTTGGTAATGTGGCCAGCATTGGTTGCTGCGAACATTGGATATTCGTCTTGGTGACGAGGTGATTATTGTAGTCACATTTTGGTAATGTGGCCAGCATTGGTTGCGGCGAACGTTGGATATTCGTCTTGGTGACGAGATGTGCACATCGATATTGGTATTATGGACCACGTTCCAGGCATAGTCGTGTGGCTTGCTCGATGACACATTTTGGTAATGTGGGCAGCATAGGCGATGCTATTACGTCTTGGTGACGCAACGTACACTTTGGTAGTGTCGTTTGGGTTATGGTCCGAGCAGGTTCACTATACGTCCGAGGCACGTATACGGGTTGTTTGGATGAACATGCATGAGAGCATTAGTTGGAGAACCTTAGGACTGGAAAGGTTGTGTGCAAGCATCATGACATTTCATTAATGAATTTGGCTTGCTCATAAGTTGTGTATGTCACTTGACTGTTTGGTACATGTGTATATGCATTTCGATCATGATGAATTACTTACTTGTGCATGATAGAATTTAGTTCTCATTTGATTATGCAAATGAGTATAGCTTACCTCCCTGCCCTTATTAGGTGTTGGCCAGGTACCTAGATCTTCTAAAGATCAGTGACCATGGGATAGAGACTCCTTGTACAACTCTTGAAGATCCGGCCAAAAGGATGATTGGATGAAGGACCATTGACTAGCTCTGAACGTCTCCAACTTTTGATAAAACCCGTATCTTTATGATTTGAGAGATGTATCAGAGTAAAACTTAGATTTCATAATTTGATTATAATTGTGGTACTCATAAAGTTTTTACACCTGATTTTAAGATCAATGACATACTTCATGATTTATAAACTCCAAAAGTATAAATGAACTACGTTAATATATTCCGCTGACTCTGATTTTATAAGATGAGTTCGGTATGAAGGAAGTATTTTAAAATTGATTTCCTGAGATAACCTTGTATTTAAGTTATTCCCGAAAACTATTTTGTACTACTACAGTTATCTCAAAAGATATTTTGAAATGTTTAGTAAATGATCATTCCTTCAACCGAATTCAATTCCAACTACATGTCTTATACTTGAAGTACCACCTTTAAAGAAATTTTTATATTCGGATTTTTCCTAACTTATCCGAAATAACTTCAATTCTTTTATAAAACGATGGTCATTACACTTTTATTGTATCAGAGCAATGGTCCTGACTCTTGGTCCTTGGGTATGTGGTCCAATACATTGTGTTAGATCCGGTGAGAAGGTTTTGATAATGACAAAGGTTGACAAAGGTTTTGAACAAGCTACAAATGGTTTAATCAAGCTCAAGTTTTGAAGAAGATCAACAAACAAACAACACTCAACATTGATGAAGAGAGAACAAGCTTATGAAGACTTAGTTTGTGTTTTATTGTAATATCTTTAGCCTCTCAAGTCTTTTATTTTGATGAGTTTGGGTAGAGTCTTTAGAGGGTAGTGAATCTCTATCAAGGTCATGATTATATCATAATTTGAGTATTCACTTAACCTAAAATCAATAGGTGGCTTAAAGGTTTGAAAGGAAAGGTTTAATTTTGAGAAAACAAGTTTTTAATTGACTTTAGCAGTGGCTAATCGATTAATGTGTTAGGGTTAATCGATTAACACAACTGTTATAGTGGTTAATCGATTAAGCCATGTGTTAATCGATTAATAGCTGTAAAATTGGTTTTTAAAATACGTTTTTCACTTCTCAAAACTAGTTTTTAAGTTTCCTATCTTTTGGGTATTTCATATAAATCTTTTCCTAACCTTTGTGAATCATCATTACAAACTTAGAACATTTTCATATCAATTTTACAAAGATCAAAGCCACACTATTCTCTCTCACTTTTATAGATCAAAGCTTTAACTTTTACATTTTTTGATCATAAATCTTTGAATCTCTCATGTTGATATTTTCATAGCTATTGAAAGAGATTCATATGATTGTTATTGTTTTCATTTGAGTTGTAATCATTGCAAAGAAGGCAAGCTATCTACAACAAAGGAAGCCTTGGTGGTTGTTCATCAAGCAAAATTATCTTGGAAGTCTTGTTGTGTTAACAAGCAATTGGAAGTCTTGGTGTGAGGCATCATCAAGCAAGTGGAAGTCTTTGAAGCATCTCAAAGCAATTGGAAGACTTGTTGTGGGGATATCGGCGAGCAAGAGAAGAGGTTAGATTAGATTCAATAGGATTGCAAGGCAAGGGTGTGGTATCTCTTGTAGGCTATCAAGAAGGGAGTCTTGAGAGGCATTTACTTGTAATTTGAGAACTCTAATTCCTCATAGTAAAGAATCTCTCTTCGTTGAAGAGGGGACTGGATGTAGCTTTCAAGTGGATGAAAGTGAACCAGGATAAATCACTGTGTCGTATCTCTAAACTCTTAACTCATTACATTCAAGTCATTTCAATATTGTTCTTGGTTGAAAACCTAGAAAAGATTGATTTTCATAATTGATTGAATTGAATCTTAATTGTGCAAATTGATTTGGGGAAAATCATTTTCATAACCTAGGTAATCAATAAGAATATTGGTGTTAATCAATTCCGCTTAATCTCTGATCTTACGTGTTAATTGATTGATTTTCGTATTCAATTGAAAAGTGATTTTTCAGTTTTAACAGTGATTAATCGATTAACTGGAGCTGTTAATCGATTAACCAAAATCAAGCTTTCGTAAATAATCGATTAACTGAAGTATTAATCGATTAATCTTTTGAAGCCTATCGGTATTAATCGATTAATGAAAGGCTTAATCGATTAAGAAGCTTAATTTTTGTAAAAATCATTTTGTTTTAATCGATTCGATTTGTTTCTTTCAAAAATCTTTCAAGGTTTCTCTAACACCTATTCAACCCCCCCTTCTAGGTGTTCTCCTAGTGTCTCCTAGTTATTTCACCCACCGATTGTGGTCCTTACACGCTGGTCATCAAGATTTGTGGAGATTTCCGGAGAAGAATGCTCCTACATACTTCTAACTCGAGTAAAAGTTCTATCCTTTGGCCTTTGGTTTGTGGTCTAGTGTTTATCCGATAGTGTTTTATGTAGCCCAAGTCGAAGTATGATAGTGATATACTTCTTTTAGGTCTGTTCCAACCTTAAGTTCATAGTGTTGATCCATTTTGACACCAAGGAATCAACGAAGGGTGATTCCAAAGAATCTAAAAGATAGCTAATATCCTCTAGGGAGGGTAATTTTTCTCAATAATATGAAAGCTATCAAATCCTCAGATTTGGTGCTAGGTAGTTTTTCCCCTAGTAATTTGCTTTGCAGAGTTTGTAACTCTGAAATTGAATTAATCATTTGTGAGGACGTGCAACGATTGCAATTCCTTGTGTTTGATCCACTCTGCTACCTCAAGGTCGAACTCTTGCAAGTTTTCCTATAGTTGTTTCTTTCGTATGTCTGAGCTATCCTATTAAGTTATCTCTTCGGAGTAGACTTAGTCTACTCACCTTTTTCACAATTAAATGTAATCTTGGACTTGGATTGGATGTTCAAGGACCAAGTGATGATTAATTGTGATAGAAAGGCAAGAATCCGAAATCCAAGATGTACGTGTGTTGTTTTCATCATAGTGGAGTAAAGGAAAAAGGGAATTGAAGAGATCTTTGTTACGAAAAATCTTCCGGATATTCTCCATTGAAGTATTGGGTTCGTCAGCGAAGCGTGAAGATCAAGTATAGTATCGAATTGGTTCTAGAAGTTGATCTCATCTCTATTGTTTCTCATAGGATGATACTACCGGAAATGGCCGGATGGAAGAAATAAAGGCATTATGGCAACAACAGTCGGTCAGGTCAAGTGGGCTTCTAGGAGGAATTTCAACAGTGTTCGATAAGAACAAGAGTGGAAGTATGGTGCTTATACAATGTTGGAATAAGAGTACCATCAAGGACGAACATTCATTACCAAGAAAAGAGGATCGAGTATGGAATAAGTTGCGAAGCCTCGACATTTCCTAAGAATGACCTAAGGCTGAGGTATCATCAAAACGGAAACTGGAATAAAGACATTCCCAAGATGGTATTTCAGTTCCAATACGGACACTACGAGTAAGTAGTGATGCCGTTTGGATTGACTTATACTATCTTAATGAGCTACATGAACGGAATTTCTAGATCTCATCTGAATTTGTTTGTGCAAGTACTTATTGATAATATCAAAGTGTCTTTAAGAGTCTACGAAATATCTTGAGATCATGTTAAGCCCTCTAAGTACAAGTTGTGGTTGAAGTAGTGAAGTTTGGGACATGAGATCTCTAAAGAAGAAGTAGTTGTGGATTTATCATAGGGTGATGCAATCTTGAAAGGGGAAACAACATAAGTCACTCGTAAAGTTCAAAGTCTATTAGGACTAATTGGATACAATTGTAAGTTCACAAGTGAGCATTTTAAAGTCAAATATCTTCAACCAAGATAACCGGAAGGATTAGCCTTTCATATGGAATAAGAAGTGAAATGAGAATTTTCAGTAATTGAAGGGAAGGCTAACATCCTCTCTTGTGTTATTCCTACTCGATTCATGCAAAAGTATTGATATATATTTTCATGTATCGAGGCAAGGATTTGGAAGAAGATAACCTTAAGAGAGGAAAGTAGGTGTGTACACCTCAAAGTGATGGAATACACACAAGGTAAATTCTTGTTGCATGATTTGGAGCTTGCAACGAGTATGCCCACTCTAAAGATCTGGAGGCACCATCTTTATGAAGCTATATTTCGGAAGTTTAGTGATTATAAGGATCTGAAGTAATTGTCGATAAGAAGGAGTTGAGCTAGAAGCAACACCAATAAATGGAGCTTGAAGGATAATGATTTTGGGCTCCATCACCGACCTGGTAAGGTGAAAGGGGATGGCAAACATTCATTCGAAGAAAGATTCTTGCGATTTCTAAGGTAACTAAAGAAGCTATTATAAGTTAAAGAATTTAGAAATTTGGGTTGGATGATAGCAAAAGGTTATTCATGCGAACTCCATGGGAATTAAAGAAGTTGTTTTAATTAAGCAAGAAATCTAGTGGATTTGAGCTGGATGATGTAAGTAAACCGACTAGAAGTAAGAAGGGGAAAGTTGCAAATCACAAGAGAATTCTTGATTTGAACCTGTGAATTGCAACAAAGAGCTGAAGAGTGAAGGAAAATAAGAGATGGACTTTTGGAAAAAGAGAAACCTAATTTCTGATCACTCTCTAGCAAGTATACTAGATCGGATAGTAATATATATAGTCGGTTAAGACCAGATATCGTTCCCACAAGGACCAAGAATTATTTAATCTACTTCTACCTAAGAGTAATTCTAAATAAAATATATTAAATTCAGATTTAAATAATTAAATTAAGAGATGGTTTTATTGCTGGAAAATAAATAAAAACAATGAATCAATGGATGGAAAGATGGTTAGGAACTTGTTTCATTAATTATTTCATTTATTTATTATGAATCAATGTTTTCCATTTAAATCAAGAATTAATTCATAAAATTATTAATTCCTAGATTCCTCTAAGAAATTACTGTTTATTATTCAATTTGTTAAATCCTAATTCCTTAGAAATCTAATCTATTGAATAACCATGATTAAGAACAGTGAATTATCAAAAGTCATATAAAAATTCAAAAGTATTCCTACAAGTTGAATCCTTATATTGTTTAATTGCATGACCTATTTTAAATCCTAATTTTCCAATTCAGATCTAAAAATCCATAACATGAGTTGATCAAGTTCATGCATAACAATAAAAACACAATTAAACACTTGATTTAAAAACTGAAAAACATTAATTCAAATAAATAAACTACATAATTAAATCCACATGTTCCTAACACAAGAGGGTTTAGTTACACATAATGGAGAAGAAGAACAAATAAGAATTAAAGTAATTCATTCCTAAATTACCACTAATCCTTGCTTTGAATTTTCAGCCTTCAATGGACTCCTCCTCCGAATGCTCTCCAGAGAATGTAATCTCCCTCAATACTTTCTGATTATTCCTCTCTAATCTCTGATCCTAAACTAATCCTAAAAACATAAATAAGAAGATAAAATCCTAATCTCATTAAAATCCTTCAAAACTGATCAGAAATTGGCAAAATTGGGCTTTCTCGGACCTCGCGCGCCTGGGCGTGCTAACCAGCACGCCTGGGCGCGCTGTATCTGTAGCCAAAATATTAACGCCGCACGCACGCCGGGGCGCGCAGATCCCGCGCCTGGGCGCGCTAGGTAATTTCCGACTCCGTTTCTCTCCGTTCTTGTGCCATTTTCAAGGTCTTCTTATGCTCTTTCCAACTCCAATAATATCTTCTCCAATCAAGGCTCCGAATTACCTGAAACATACCCAAAACGGATCAAAACATTTAAAGGATTCTAGTAAACTACAAATTCCTAAAACTAATACAAAATACCTATATTTACAAGAGAAACAAGCTAAAATTCAAGCAAAAGGAAGTGAAATTAAGTCTTAAAACATCATATATTAGACCGTCATCAATTTCCATGAGGGAACGAACGGAATTCTTTGTCTCAAGACATGAGACTATGTTCCGAATGATCCAGGATTTGGAGGGTAATTTTGGAATTAAGTGCACACGGAGGGATGAGCAAAAAGGTTTTACATGTTATCGATGAAATGAAGACATGGTGGAACCATGTAAGGCAGATGTTGGAAGCATAAAATTGATACATCACCTGGGAGTTGCTCAAGGAAACAGGTTAAATTGTTGGAAAAAAAAAGGAAGTGTGAACCTCGGAGAAGGCATTGTTAAGTTCGGAAGATTGAGGAAGTACTCAACTAGAAGAAGAGGAAAAGTGGATAGGTGAACTAGTTATGGGAAAATGACCAGAATTTCATGCATAAGGAGTTAAGGAAACCTCAACTGCATGAAAATAACTGAAAAATCGATGGAAAGGAATCACTTGTCCACCTAAATGTGGAAAGTGTAAGGTATCTAACTATGGATCAAGACACGATGTACCCTAAGGGATAGTGAGTTCCATCTGCAAGAAACTGAAGTTTCATTCACCAGAACTATTATTCAAAGGATAAAGGCAGGTAGGAGTGATCTGCAAGAAAAATCAACCTCGGAAAGGTGTTCATTCTTTTTGAATGCGAGTTAGATCCGGGAATAGGTAGCCTGAGTTTGTCTTCTCCCCTTATCCGAATTAACGTAGTCAAATGTCTTTCGATTGCATTAATTAGATCGTTTGATAATCTGGAAAACCTAAGCAAGTCTTGGCTTAAATTTCTGTGATCAAAACCCTTATCACAGTTGGACGTGATAAATCCCTTGGACACTACAGAATGGAAAGTTCGGTTAAGGCTAGAGAGATTAACAACCACCGGGATAGGACAAGCATTTGTCTCCCCAACGAAAACCTCTCTAGAACTTGACTATCTGACTAAGTCTGATAGTGACGATAATGTTCCCTATCTTTGAGTTCATCTAACTTAAGGATATATCGTATAATCTTTCTTGAGAAAGATTATATCTGAAAGGGATGATCTTATTGCTAAAAGTTTAAATATTAGGACTGATTACCCTAATGTTTATAACTGTTAAGAAATAAGGTCATACGAATATTTCCTTACTAGTGCTCGAGTGATCAGAGTGCGCAACGGAAAAAGTTTTTCATCGAAAATTTATTGCAAAATGTTTTAATGTACGATTATGTTTTTGAAACATGATTTTAAGAAAAAAATTTCCTCGGAAAAGTTATTGAGAAATGTTTTAATTTAAGAAATGTATTTGAAACATCTTATCTGGAAAAGTTTAGTCAGAAGATTTCATTTGAATTAATTGTGAAATAATTTTCGAGGAAGTTTAAGAAATCCTTTTATGTGAGAAAGGATTTTTATATGCTTTGGAACACAAGAGTTTTATTCAAGAAGTTTTATTTTAAATATTTTATGAAATATTTTGAGATAGGGAGTTTGGAAAAGTATAAGAAATTCTTTTTAAGTGGGGGAGGATTCTCCCTAATGATATTTTGAAGAATAATAATAACAGAACCGTCTTTTATGTAATTTTGAAAATATGATATTTTGGAGAATGAATTTCGGGGACGAAATTCCTTTTAAGTGGGGGAGTAGTGTAACACCCCAAATTTTTAATCTCTGATTAATGATAATTTAATTATAAAGTTTATTTATAATCAGTTACTTTTATTTTAATCCTGGATTAAAAAGTTATTTATTATACATGTGTTTGACAAAAGAAAATATGTAGAAAAGACTAGATAGTTTTTAATATGTGAAAATAAGGTTTTTACATACTAGTCCTTGTTTTAGGACTTAAAAATAATAATAGAAAAGATTTTGGTGGGAAAAGAAATAAAAATATTCATTTTTCAAATTTTAGCTAAAAGACTCGAGTCTTTCCTAAAAGACTCGAGTATTTTGCACAGTGTTGCACGAGTTAGTGCGTTTGGTGAGTCACCCACTCGAATACCTCACGAGTTGACACGTTAGCAACTCAGCAACATGTCCTATGACTCGTGGCGCCTCGCATGAGCCCTTCCCCATTCATTATTGACCCTTAGGGAAGAAGAATTGAGCAATTCTTCAACTCTTATGCATTAAAATCAAGTTTGAAGCTCAGTTAGGGTTCTAAACTTGTTCTCTTCGATTCTTCTTCAACTATGAGAGTTAGGCAACAAGTTATACACCGTTTTCGAAGCTCACATACAGAGCTTTGAAAAGCACCAAAATTCGTGAGCTAAGGTTGAGTGTGTGAGGAGTAGTGAGCTCTGCAAGTTGGAGCTTCAAATCTGCCAAAAACCAGAACTCTAATTCAGACCCGTCAACTTCGTGACTTCGATTCGCTCTCATCCTTGAGATTTAGGTCATGAGTGATATACCATAGGAAATCTCTTTCAACGAGCTTCGATTCGATACCAAATTTGTTAGATTTGAGCCCCTGGTCGAAAAGTTATGGGCCTGCGAAGTGAGGTGCTGAAATCTGCCAAAACCAGATTTCAGATTCGGAGAGCTGACTTTGAGCTTCAATTTTGGTAAGCTCAAGCTTTCTCTTGGTTTGAAACTTGTTGGATTTTAAATTTAGTGTTGCATAGATGAGTTATTAACCATTTTCCCAAATTTGTATGTCCATTTCATGTTTCAATTTCTCTGGTTTATGCACTCTGTCAAAATGGTTCTATCATGAGGAGGAGCTATGGTGCATGGTGTTCTTGTGCAAATCTCTACTCAAGTTTTGTTCAATCACGACCCTAAGGTATGGAGGAAGCATACCATTTGCTAGAATGAGAATAAAATGTATTAGAAAGTAGGATGAGCCACCATGAGGCTTAAGGGCATAGCTTTGAATTAGAGAAATAGCATGGAGGCCAATCTTAGACATGCTACATGTTTGAGCAAGTTTCTTTAGCTGCATGTGAACTTAATAAATGCTGAAATCATGCCAAATATGAGTATAATTGATTTTGGTAACTCAAGTTGCAAAAGGTATGGTTTTTATGCATAATTGGTGATTGGTTTTGATTATCTGAGATTTGATATGATTTCTATGTTGAGACATGTTTAATTTGTGTATGTAAAGCTATGTTGATCATTGGTTTAAGTTAGAATTGATTAGAATTGAAAATGGTATGTTAAAACCAAGTTGTAGTGCATCTGCTGTCATAAATACTCGAGTATTTGGTAAAATACTCGAGTATTCTCTGATGCAAATTTTCCCAGATGAGCGTAAAATACTCTAGTATTTTGCGAAATACTCAAGTATTCTGAGTTGTAAAATACTCTAGTATTTTGTGAAATACTCGAGTATTCTGGGCTGTAAAATACTCTAGTATTTTGTGAAATACTCAAGTATTCTGGGCTGCAAAATACTCAAGTATTTTGTGAAATACTCGAGTATTCTGGGCAGTTTGGCACACAGTTTGATGAAATTGATGAAATACACGAGTATTGAAGCTACCACTCGAGTCTTTTTACTATAATGTTCAAAAATACCACTTTTAATCTAATCACTCTTATTTAAACCTAATGACACTTAAAGGGGAATGATGTGATACTTCGTTTGATAAATTTTGTCATCATGTTAAGCATGGAAGTTGAAATGCTTCATTGATATAATTATCGCATGTTGCTGTTAGATCCAGTGAGAAGGTTTTGATAATGACAAAGGTTTACAAAGGTTTTGAACAAGTTACAAATGGTTAGATCAAGCTTAAAGTTTGAAGAAGTTCAACAAACAATCAACACTCAACAAATGATGAAGAGAGAGCAAGCTCATGAAGACTTAGTTTATGTTTTATTGTAATATCTTTAGCCTCTCAAGTCTTTTTATTTTGATGAGTTTGGGTAGAGTATATAGAGGGTAGTGAATCTCTATCAAAGTCATGATTATATCATAATTTGAGTATTCACTTAACCTAAAATCAATAGGTGGCTTAAAGGTTTGAAAGAAAAGGTTTAGTTTTGAGAAAACAAGTTTTTAATTGAATTTAGCAGTGACTAATCGATTAATGTGTTAGGGTTAATCGATTAACACACATGTTACAGTGGTTAATCGATTAAGCCATGTGTTAATCGATTAACACGTGCAGAATCAGTTTTTAAAATAAGCTTTTCAAGGCAAAATCAATTTCTATTGTTTTCCAACTTTTGGGTATTCTATATAAACCTTTTCCTAATCATTGTGAATATCTAGAATCATTTTTCATACACATTTTACTAAGATCAAGCCACTCTATTCTCTCTCACTTTCATAAATCAAAGCTTTAACTTTTACATTCTTTGATCAAGAATCTTTGAATCTCTTATGTTGATATTTTCATAGCTATTGAAAGAGATTCATAGGATTGTTATTTTGTTTTTCATTTGAGTTGTAATCATCGCAAAGAAGGCAAGCTATCTACAACAAAGGAAGTCTTGGTTGTGAATCAAGCAAACAAGCATTTGGAAGTCTTGTTGTGATAACAAGCAAGTGGAAGTCTTGGTGTGTGGTATCATCAAGCAAGTGGAAGTCTTGTTGAGGGGAATTGGCAAGCAAGGTTAGAGGTTAGATTAGAGCATCAATAGGATTGCAAGGCAAGGGTGTGGTATCTCTTGTAGGCTATCAAGAAGGGAGTCTTGAGAGGCATTTACTTGTAATTTGAGAACTCTAATTCCTCATAGTGAAGAATCTATCTTGGTTGAAGAGGGGACTGGATGTAGCTTTCAAGTGGATGAAAGTGAACCAGGATAAATCACTGTGTCGTATCTCTAAACTCTTAACTCTTTACATTCAAGTCATTTCATTTGTTCTTGGTTGAAAACCTAGAGAAAGATTGATTTTCATAATTGATTGAATTGAATCTTAATTGTGAAAATTGATTTGGGGAAAATCATTTTCATAACCTAGGTAATCAATAAGAATGTTGGTGTTAATCAATTCCGCTTTATCTCTGATCTTATGTGTTAATTGATTGATTTTCGTATGTGATTGAAAAGTGATTTTTCAGATACTGTTCAGATTAATCGATTAAGTTGATTGTTAATCGATTAATTTTTAAGTTGCTTTCGGCATTAATCGATTAGTACCTTAGTTAATCGATTAGTTTGAAAGTAAGCTTCGGCATTAATCGATTAGTACCTAAGTTAATCGATTAACCAGTACATTTTTGTAAAAATCATTTTGTTTTAATTGTTTCGATTTATTTCTTTCGAAAATCTTTCAAGGTTTCTCTAACACCTATTCAACCCACCCTTCTAGGTGTTCTCCTAGTGTCTCCTAGTTATTTCATCCACCATTGTAGTTGTTACAATTGGTATCAGAGCTCGCTCGAAAGACACGAGCATAGAGCTTTTTCGTTAAGATCCTTGAGGAAACTACAATGGGTTCTACGAATCCCTTTGGTGGTGAAGGTGCTTCAATTAGCCGCCCTCCTATGTTTGGTGGAGAGGGTTATGCTTATTGGAAAGTTAGGATGAGAATCTTTATAGAAGCCATAGACATGAACATTTGGGAAGCCATTGAGAATGGTCCTCATATTCCCTCATCTCTAGTAGAAGGTGTATCTAAACTAACCCCCAAAGATAAGTGGACCGATGATGATAAAAAGAAAATTCAATATGATTTAAAAGCTAAGAATATCATCACCTCCGCTCTATCTTATGATGAGTTCTTTAGAGTCTCCCTATGTCTTAATGCCAAAGAAATGTGGGACACCTTGCAAGTCACACATGAAGGCACTAGTGAAGTTAGGCGTGCTAGATTAAATTCTTTGATGCATGAATATGAATTGTTTCGTATGTTGCCTAATGAATCTATTGTGAGAACCTAAAATCGGTGGGTGAAACAACTAGGATACACTAGGAGAACACCTAGAAGGGGGGGTTGAATAGGTGTTAGAGAAACCTTGAAAGATTTTCGCAAGAAACAAATCAAAACGATTAAAACAAATTATTTTCACAAAAATTCTTTAGCCTTAATCGATTAATGACATGAACTAATCAATTAATGCCTCTGTTAATGAATTAATCACTTTTCAATCAAATACGAAAATCAATAAATTAACAAGTATAACCAGAGATTCGGCGGAAACAATTAACACCTATATTCTTATTGATTACCTAGGTTATGAAAATGATTTTCCCTTTATCAATTTGAACAATAAAGATTCAATTCAATCAATTATGAAAAATCACTTTTTCTAGGTTTTCAATCAAGAACACAATTAATGAAATGTAAAGAGTAGAGAGTTTAGAGATACGACACAGTGATTTATCCTGGTTCACTTTCATCCACTTGAAAGCTACTCCAGTCCCCTCTTCAACCAAGAGAGATTCTTCACTATGAGGAATTAGAGTTTCTCAAATACAAGTAAATGCCTCACAAGACTCCCTTCTTGCTAGCCTAAAAGAGATACCACACCCTTGCCTTGTAACCCTATTGATATCTAATCTAACCTCTTCTCTTGCTTGCCGATACCCCACAACAAGACTTCCAATGCTTTGAGATTCTTCAAATACTTCCACTTGCTTGCTTCACAACAAGGCTTCCAAGTGCTTGATGAAATGTCACACCAAGGCTTCCAATATAACTTTGCTTGATTCACAACCAAGACTTCCTTTGTTGTAGATAGCTTGCCTCTTGCAAAGATTACAACTCAAATGAAAACAAAAATAACAATCCTATGAATCTCTTTCAAAAGCTATGAAAAGATCAACATGAGAGATTCAAGGTTCTTGATCAAAGAATGTAAAAGTTAAAGCTTTGATCTTGAGAAAGTGAGAGAGAATAGAGTGGCTTTGATTATTTGTAAAATGAATATCAAAATGATAGGTAATTGTAACAATGATTCACAAAGGTTAGGAATAGGTTTATATAGAATACCCAAAAGTTAGGAATGGTTAGAAGTGCTTTTGAGAAGTGAAAAACTCATTTAAAAACAGTAACAGCTCGTGTTACTCGAGTAACAAAGTTACTACTCGAGTAACAAGTGTAATAAGTGTTCACTACTCGAGTAATCTGAGTTACTACTCGAGTATTTACGCAAGGCTTCAAAATTCTAATCGAGTAATCAGCCCCTTAATCGAGTATTTGCGCAAGACTGCAAAATTCTACTCGAGTAAACAAGTGGCTAATCGAGTAGTCAGTTCAAAAAACACTTAACAACTTGTTTTCTCAAAATCTAAACCTTTTCTTTCAAACCTTTAAGCCACCTATTGATTTTAGGCAAAGTGAATACTCAAAATATGATATAATCATGCAATCAAAAGAGATTCACTACCCTCTAATAAACTCTACCCAAACTCATAAACTAAAAGACTTGTGAGGCTAAAGATAAAACAATAAAACAAACTACCAAACTAAGTCTTCATGAGTTGGCTCTCTCTTTATCACTTGATGTTTGTTGTTGCTTGTTGAGCTTGAACTTGATGAACACATTTAAGCTTGTTCATAACCTTTTGGCATTTATCAAAACATTCTTCATGGATCTTACAATCTCCCCCTTTTTGAAAATGACAAACATGTTTTGAAATTATGAAGTTCATTGAAGTTGTTGATGCTTGAACCATTTGATCACTTGGTGAGACTCTTGCTCCCCCTCAATAAATGCTTTTGACATTTTAAATCCAATTGAGTTAAGCTTGATTCTCCACATTCTCCAACAACTTTGCTCAACCTACATAAAAACAACAAAAAACAACCTTTCTCCAAACATACCATTTCATTTCTCCAAAATGGTCAAAACTTAATATTTCTCCCCTTTTTCAAAACAGCATATTTCTCCCCATTTGGCATTATCAAAAAGAAATATATACCAATTGAAATATAAGATCTAAGCCAAAAATAGAGAGATTAATAAGATATAACAACCAAAGCATGATAAGCATCTAATAATCACTCAATGATACCAATTGAAACAATTGTATACCAATAACATGATACTAATTGTAAAACAATTGTAAGAATTTGATACCAATAGAATTTTCTCAATAGTATAAACAATATCACATTATAAGAAATAATATCAATTGAGAGAACTATGAGCAATATCCAACAATATCAAATTGAAGACCAATTGTATAATATCGAATGTTACCAATTTGTAGGATTTTCTCCTTAATAGCAATTGAAGAAGCAAATGAATGAATAACACATGAAAGTCCTTTTGCTCTTCAATCATACCTACAAAAACAATCATGCTTTGCTTTTTGGTATCCAAATGGTTTTGGATCCATTTTTGTTAGTGTAGGGACTCTCACCCTTTTTCACCCAAACAAACTTTCCTTTAGGTATACCATGCACTTTAATATAACATACATTTGAAGTATGTCCATGAGTACCACAATAGAAACATGTTGGTGCATTTCAAAAATCAACTTTAGAAAAATCAACAACATTTCTATTAGATTTACTCTTAGCATTAGTATAATCCAAACCAAACTTGTTTAAATTTTCTCTTTGAAAATTTAACAATGTGCGCAATCTAATATCACCATTTGTGAAACTTGCAAGCTTATTTTTCAAAATAGCATTTTCATCTTTAAGCAACTTGCAATTCTCACAATCAACCACAATATTCAATCTACTAGCATAATCACAAGAAGAACTAGCATATATAAGATCAAGAGTTTCATTTTCAAGATTAAGCTCATCAACTTGTTTTTGAAGTTCTAAAATCTGTTGTTGATGTTTCAAAATGAGCTTCTTCCTTTCAATGTTTTTCAAAGCTAGTTTCTTAAATTGTTCATGCATTTCTTCATAAGCATTATACAACAATTCATACTTAGAAGAAATTTCGGATTTAGTAAGACTTACATCGCTTTCGTCGCTTTGTTCACTTGATTCATTATTTGAACTTTCCTCTTCATTTACTAGAGCTATCAAATTGAGACAAGCGACATCTTCATCATCCGAAGAACTATTCAATGTGCTTTTCTTGTCATCTTCATCATCACTATTCCAAACTATGTATGCCCTTTTAGTTTTCTTTTCTTTCTCCTTCTTCTTGAGATACTTAGAGCATGAGTACTTGAGATGATCGGGCTTTCCACATTCATGGCAAACTATACCTTCTTTTGAAGTCTTTGTCTTGTAGTGTGGGGAATTCTTCTCTTTACTTTTGTCTTTGTTCAACCTTCCTTTTCTCCTTAGAATCTTATTGAACTTTCTTAGTAGAAGCTTCATCTCCTCTTCATCCATGTCCGAATCGGAATCTTCATTATCATCATCATCGGAACTCTCTTCCTTTTTATATGACCTTTGAGCTTTAAGAGCGATTCCTTTTCTTTCTTTGTTCTTGTCCGATTCTTCATGCATATGTAAGCGTCCAAGCTCCATTTCATGTTCTTGAAGTTTTCCGAAAAGTGTTGCTAAGTCCATGGTGTCCAAGTCCTTTGATTCAACAATTGCGGTAACCTTAGGTTGTCATTCCCTACTTAGACAT
Source organism: Crotalaria pallida (assembly GCA_037953625.1). Lineage (NCBI taxonomy): Eukaryota > Viridiplantae > Streptophyta > Magnoliopsida > Fabales > Fabaceae > Crotalaria > Crotalaria pallida. The sequence continues at coordinate 24,208,369 of CM075654.1, forward strand.
CTTAAAACTTTGTTAACAAGTTCACAATTCAAGAAAGTTTTACCAAGAGCAATGAGATGATTAACAATATGAGTAAAACGCTTTTGCATAAAACATATAGATTCATTAGGCAACATACGAAACAATTCATATTCATGCATCATAGAATTTAATCTAGCACGCCTAACTTCACTAGTGCCTTCATGTGTGACTTGCAAGGTGTCCCACATTTCTTTGGCATTACGACATTGGGAGACTCTAAAGAACTCATCATAAGATAGAGCGGAGGTGATGATATTCTTTGCTTTTAAATCATATTGAATTTTTCTTTTATCATCATCGGTCCACTTATCTTTGGGAGTTAGGGTAAGCACACCTTCTACATCTTTTGAGGGAATATAAGGACCATTTTCAATGGCTTCCCAAATGTTCACATCTATAGCTTCTATAAAGATTCTCATCCTAATTTTCCAATAACCATAACCCTCTCCACCAAACATAGGAGGGCGATTTATTGAAGCACCTTCACCACCAAAAGGATTCGTAGAACCCATTGTAGTTTCCTCAAGGATCTTTACGAAAAAGCTCTATGCTCGTGTCTTTCGACCGAGCTCTGATACCAATTGTGAGAACCTATAATCGGTGGGTGAAACAACTAGGAAACACTAGGAGAACACCTAGAAGGGGGGGTTGAATAGGTGTTAGAGAAACCTTGAAAGATTTTCACAAGAAACAAATCAAAACGATTAAAACAAATGATTTTCACAAAAATTCTTTAGCCTTAATCGATTAATGACATGAACTAATCAATTAATGCCTCTGTTAATGAATTAATCACTTTTCAATCAAATACAAAAATCAATAAATTAACAAGTATAACCAGAGATTCAGCGGAAACAATTAACACCTATATTCTTATTGACTACCTAGGTTATGAAAATGATTTTCCCTTTATCAATTTGAACAATAAAGATTCAATTCAATCAATTATGAAAAATCACTTTTTCTAGGTTTTCAATCAAGAACACAATTAATGAAATGTAAAGAGTAGAGAGTTTAGAGATACGACGCAGTGATTTATCCTTGTTCACTTTCATCCACTTGAAAGCTACTCCAGTCCCCTCTTCAACCAAGAGAGATTCTTCACTATGAGGAATTAGAGTTTCTCAAATTACAAGTAAATGCCTCACAAGACTCCCTTCTTGCTAGCCTACAAGAGATACCACACCCTTGCCTTGTAACCCTATTGATATCTAATCTAACCTCTTCTCTTGCTTGCCGATACCCCACAACAAGACTTCCAATGCTTTGAGATTCTTCAAAGACTTCCACTTGCTTGCTTCACAACAAGGCTTCCAAGTGCTTGATGAAATGTCACACCAAGGCTTCCAATATAACTTTGCTTGATTCACAACCAAGACTTCCTTTGTTGTAGATAGCTTGCCTCTTGCAAAGATTACAACTCAAATGAAAACAAAAATAACAATCCTATGAATCTCTTTCAAAAGCTATGAAAAGATCAACATGAGAGATTCAAGGTTCTTGATCAAAGAATGTAAAAGTTAAAGCTTTGATCTTGAGAAAGTGAGAGAGAATAGAGTGGCTTTGATTCTTTGTAAAATGAATATCAAAATGATAGGTAATTGTAATAATGATTCACAAAGGTTAGGAATAGGTTTATATAGAATACCCAAAAGTTAGGAATGGTTAGAAGTGCTTTTGAGAAGTGAAAAACTCATTTAAAACCAGTAACAGCTCGTGTTACTCGAGTAACAAAGTAACTACTCGAGTAACAAGTGTAATAAGTGTTCACTACTAGAGTAATCTGAGTTACTACTCGAGTATTTACGCAAGGCTTCAAAATTCTAATCGAGTAATCAGCCCCTTAATCGAGTATTTGCGCAAGACTTCAAAATTCTACTCGAGTAAACAAGTGGCTAATCGAGTAGTCAGTTCAAAAAACACTTAAAAACTTGTTTTCTCAAAATCTAAACCTTTTCTTTCAAACCTTTAAGCCACCTATTGATTTTAGGCAAAGTGAATACTCAAAATATGATATAATCATGCAATCAAAAGAGATTCACTACCCTCTAATAAACTCTACCCAAACTCATAAACTAAAAGACTTGTGAGGCTAAAGATAAAACAATAAAACATAAACTACCAAACTAAGTCTTCATGAGTTGGCTCTCTCTTTATCACTTGATGTTTGTTGTTGCTTGTTGAGCTTGAACTTGATGAACACATTTAAGCTTGTTCAAAACCTTTTGGCATTTATCAAAACATTCTTCATGGATCTTACATCTATATGTATTATGCAAAAACGTTTTACACATATTGTTAATCATCTCATTGCTCTTGGAAAAACTTTCATGAATTGTGAACTTGTTAGCAAAGTTTTAAGATGTCTAAGTAGGGAATGGCAACCTAAGGTTACCGCAATTGTTGAATCAAAGGACTTGGACAACATGGACTTAGCAACACTTTTCGGAAAGCTTCAAGAACATGAAATGGAGCTTGAACGTTTGCATTTGCATGAAGAATCGGACAAGAACAAAGAAAGAAAAGGAATCTCTCTTAAAGCTCAAAGGTCATATAAAAAAGAAGAGAGTTCCGATAGTGATGATAATGAAGATTCCGATTCAGACATTGATGAAGAAGAGATGAAACTTCTACTAAGAAAATTTAATAAGCTTCTAAGGAGAAAAGGAAGGTTGAACAAAGACAAAAGTAAAGAGAAGAATTCCCCACACTACAAGACCAAGACAACAAAAGAAGGAGTAGTTTGCCATGAATGTGGAAAGCCCGGTCATCTCAAGTATGCATGTTCTAAGTATCTCAAGAAGAAGGAGAAAGAGAAGAAAAATGCAAAACACAAAAGGGCATACATAGTTTGGAATAGTGATGATGAAGAAGACAGGAAAAGCACATCAAATAGTTCTTCGGATGATGAAGAAGCCGCTTGTCTCAACTTGATAGCTCTAGTAGATGAAGAGGAAAGTTCAAATGATGAATCAAGTGAACAAAGCGACGAAAGTGATGTAAGTGAAACTAAATCCGAAATTTCTTCTAAATATGAAATTTTATATAATGCTTATAAAGAAATGCATGAACATCTTAAGAAACTAGCTTTGAAAAACATTGAAAGGAAGAAGCTCATTTTGAAACATCAACAAGAGATTTTAGAACTTCAAAAACAAGTTGATGAGCTTAATCTTCAAAATGAAACATTTGATCTCATATATGCTAGTTCTTCTTGTGATTGTGCTAGTAGATTGAATATTGTGGTTGATTGTGAGAATTGCAAGTTACTTAAAGATGAAAATGCTATTTTGAAAAATAAGCTTGCAAGTTTCACAAATGGTGATATTAAATTTTGCACATTGTTAAATTTTCAAAGAGAAAATTCAAACAAGTTTGGTTTGGGTTATACTAATGCTAAGAGTAAGTCTCATAGAAATATTGTTTATTTTTCTAAAGTTGATTTTTCAAATGCACCAACATGTTTCTATTGTGGCACTCATGGACATACTTAAAATGTGTGTTATATTAAAGTGCATGGTATACCTAAAGGAAATTTTGTTTAGGTTAAGAAGGGTGAGAGTCCCTTAACTAACAAAAATGGATCCAAAACCATTTGGATACCAAAAGGCAAAGCATGATTGTTTTGTAGGTGTGATTGAAGAGCAAAAGGCTTAAAAGTGTTATTCTTTCATTTGCTTCTTCAATTCTTAAACGAAGTCCTACATATTGGTACAATTGATATTGTTGGATTTTCACAATTGGTACTGTTTTTACAATTGGTATTACTTCTTTATAATCTCAATTGGTATCATTATGTGATCATTAGATGTTTATCATGCTATTGTGATTATTGTGATATTTCTTTACAATTGATATCTTACTTTGTTAAGTGATATGATGATTTTCTAGTTACAATTGGTATTATGTTTCCTTGTTATATTTCTCTCCAATTGGTATCACATTTCAAAGTATAGATCTTTAGTTTTACATTTGATATCATTGATTACTTGATTAATTAAATACATTTGGTATCAATGTTGTGAAGAAATGATCATTGACTATCTCTTATTTTGGCTTAGAATTTTATATTTCAATTGGTATATATTACTTTTTGATAATGCCAAAAGGGGGAGAAGAGGTTGTTTTGTTTGTTTTTATATAGGTTGAGCAAAATTGTTGAAGATAGGGGGAGAATCAAGCTTATCTCAATTTGATTTCAAATGTCAAAAACATTTATTGAGGGGGAGCAAGAATCTCACCAAGTGCTAAAATGGTTCAAGTATCAACAACTTCAAAGAACTTCAAACAATTTCAAAACATGGTTTGTCATTTTCAAAAAGGGGGAGATTGTTAGATCCAGTGAGAAGGTTTTGATAATGACAAAGGTTTACAAAGGTTTTGAACAAGCTACAAATGGTTTGATCAAGCTTAAAGTTTGAAGAAGTTCAACAAACAATCAACACTCAACAAATGATGAAGAGAGAGCAAGCTCATGAAGACTTAGTTTATGTTTTATTGTAATATCTTTAGCCTCTCAAGTCTTTTTATTTTGATGAGTTTGGGTAGAGTATATAGAGGGTAGTGAATCTCTATCAAGGTCATGATTATATCATAATTCGAGTATTCACTTAACCTAAAATCAATAGGTGGCTTAAAGGTTTGAAAGAAAAGGTTTAGTTTTGAGAAAACAAGTTTTTAATTGAATTTAGCAGTGACTAATCGATTAATGTGTTAGGGTTAATCGATTAACACACATGTTACAGTGGTTAATCGATTAAGCCATGTGTTAATCGATTAACACGTGCAGAATCAGTTTTTAAAATAAGCTTTTCAAGGCAAAATCAATTTCTATTGTTTTCCAACTTTTGGGTATTCTATATAAACCTTTTCCTAATCATTGTGAATATCTAGAATCATTTTTCATACACATTTTACTAAGATCAAGCCACTCTATTCTCTCTCACTTTCATAAATCAAAGCTTTAACTTTTACATTCTTTGATCAAGAATCTTTGAATCTCTTATGTTGATATTTTCATAGCTATTGAAAGAGATTCATAGGATTGTTATTTTGTTTTTCATTTGAGTTGTAATCATTGCAAAGAAGGCAAGCTATCTACAACAAAGGAAGTCTTGGTTGTGAATCAAGCAAACAAGCATTTGGAAGTCTTGTTGTGATAACAAGCAAGTGAAAGTCTTGGTGTGTGGTATCATCAAGCAAGTGGAAGTCTTGTTGAGGGGAATTGGCAAGCAAGGTTAGATGTTAGATTAGAGCATCAATAGGATTGCAAGGCAAGGGTGTGGTATCTCTTGTAGGCTATCAAGAAGGGAGTCTTGAGAGGCATTTACTTGTAATTTGAGAACTCTAATTCCTCATAGTGAAGAATCTATCTTGGTTGAAGAGGGGACTGGATGTAGCTTTCAAGTGGATGAAAGTGAACCAGGATAAATCACTGTGTCGTATCTCTAAACTCAAACTCTTTACATTCAAGTCATTTCATTTGTTCTTGGTTGAAAACCTAGAGAAAGATTGATTTTCATAATTGATTGAATTGAATCTTAATTGTGAAAATTGATTTGGGGAAAATAATTTTCATAACCTAGGTAATCAATAAGAATGTTGGTGTTAATCAATTCTGCTTTATCTCTGATCTTATGTGTTAATTGATTGATTTTCGTATTTGATTGAAAAGTGATTTTTCAGATACTGTTCAGATTAATCGATTAAGTTGATTGTTAATCGATTAATTTTTAAGTTGCTTTCGGCATTAATCGATTAGTACCTTAGTTAATCGATTAGTTTGAAAGTAAGCTTCGGCATTAATCGATTAGTACCTAAGTTAATCGATTAACCAGTACATTTTTGTAAAAATCATTTTGTTTTAATTGTTTCGATTTGTTTCTTTCGAAAATCTTTCAAGGTTTCTCTAACACCTATTCAACCCCCCCCCCTTCTAGGTGTTCTCCTAGTGTCTCCTAGTTATTTCACCCACCATTGTAGTTGTTACAGTTGCACATAATGAGATTAATGGATAGTCTTAAATGGAGAATTGTGTGCATTCATACATGATGATAAGACGATCGGATATCAATTGTCATGTTCGCGGAACATGAAGGGGGTACTCTGGAAGTACCAAATGTACACGATAAGTTTGATGACACATTCTAGGAATGTGGGCAATATTCAAGGAATGTTGTTGATTTCGTTCTGGGAACGTGGACGTACATTCGGATTGGAATGTATGATACCAAGCTTGACTATTAATATTATTTGTTCTGGGAACGTGAAATAGTATTATAGGAGTACAAAAGGTTGTATGGCAAGCTTGATAACTGTCGCGGCCGGGGTTCCGGGGTCGCCCTCGGGGCCTCGCCTACGAGTGGGGGTCGACTGACCCAATATGGAGTCGCCACCACATTTTATTCCAAAAACGCGGAAAAAAGAATTATTAATTAAAACGTATAAAGATTGGTCTCGAACTAGATAGATTCCGAGTTCGGGAGTCGGTTACGAGCCAGGGAAGGTATTAGCACCCCGTTCGTCCATTCGAAAATGTTACCATTAATTGATTTTAATTAAAAGACCTAAATAACTGGTTTGCCAAAAAGGATGATTGGATGAAGGACCACTGACTAGCTCTGAACGTCTCCAACTTTTAATAAAAACCGTATCTTTATGATATGAGAGATGTATCAGAGTAAAACTTAGATTTCATAATTTGATTATAATTGTGGTACTCATAAAGTTTTTACACCTGATTTTAAGATCAATGACATACTTCATGATTTATAAACTCCAAAAGTATAAATGAACTACTTTAATATATTCCGCTGATTCTGATTTTATAAGATGAGTTCGGTACGAAGGAAGTATTTTAAAATTGATTTCCTGAGATAACCTTGTATTTAAGTTATTCCCGAAAACTATTTTGTACTACTAGAGTTATCTCAAAAGATATTTTGAAATGTTTAGTAAATGATCATTCCTTCAACCGAATTCAATTCCAACTACATGTCTTATACTTGAAGTACCACCTTTAAAGAAATTTTTATATTTGGATTTTTCCTAACTTATCTGAAATAACTTCAATTCTTTTATAAAACGATGGTCGTTGCATCTTTCTTTCGCCTTCTTCTCTCTGGCCGCCGCGAGAGCTTGGATCTCATTACTGAAAGTTAGTTCTTCCTTAATCAATTCATCATTTACTTCAACTGGGCGCTCCGACACTCAGAATGTGGGAATTCGAGTTTTGATTGGTAACACAGCTTCACAACCGTAGGTGAGACAGAACGGGGTTTCTCCTGTGGAGGTATGTACGGTCGTGCAAATTGACCATAGCACCTCAGGAAGAATGTCAGCCCATGATCCTTCCGCTTCTAGTAGCCTTTTCTTTATTCCATCAATGACAATCTTGTTCACCGCTTCTGCTTGCCCGTTTGTCTGCGGATGCTCGATAGACGAGAAATGGTGGGCAATATGGAAGTGGTCCACAAATTCTTGGAAGACCTTGGTAGTGAACTGCGTGCCATTATCGGTTACCAAAATATGCGGGATGCCGAAACGAGCAATGACATGCCTGAGAAAAAAACTTTTGAATTTTGGCTGAAGAGATTGTTGCCAAAGCCTCGGCTTCGACCCATTTAGTGAAATAATCCACTACGACCACTACAAACTTTAACTGTCTAGGAGCCGTTTTGAACTTCCCAATGATATCCATGCCCCATTGGTAAAAGGGTCATGGGGCAATCATCGAGTGAAGCTCAGTTGGTGGTCGCTGGAAGACCATTCCGTGGAGCTGACAGGATTTGCATCTCTTAACATGATATGAAGCATCATTTTGAAGTGTGGGCCAGTAATAGCCTGCTCGAAGGACCTTGCGGGCTAAGGCTTTTCCTCCTACATGATGGCTTGAGATTCCTTCATGAACCTCGGCCAAGACGAGATCTGCCTCCGCTGAGTTCAGACATTTCAGCATGGGGGAGTCTATCCCCCTGTTGTACAGGGTTATCACCAATGATGGAATAATGGGCTGCTTGTTTGACTATCTTTTTAGCTTCCAAAGGATCTGCCAGCAAGACTTGGTGCCTGAGACATTGTTTAATAGGGTCCATCCAGTGGGTAGCCAGGGAAACCGCTGGGACCACGCTCGGCTGATGAATGGTTTCCTGTACTAAGCTTTTGTTGTTCTCGAGGCCCTTGGTGCTGGCAAGTTTGGAGAGGATGTCTGCCCGTCCATTGGAGGCTCTTGGAATATGAGTGAGAGAAATGTGAAAAAAGATCAGAGAGAGATTTGACCTGTTCCAGGTACTTCTGAAGAATTGGCTCCTTGGCCTGAAATTCTCCATTGACCTGGGACACTACTAACTGTGAATCACTGAATATTTGAATTTTCGAGGCCCCCATCTGATGGGCCATACACAAACCAGCTAATACCGCTTCGCACTCTGCCTGATTGTTGGAGGTGGGGAACTCGAACTTCAGGGAGTATTCGACGCTGAGTCCTTCGGTGCTTTCCAGAATTATACCGGCCCCAGCCCCTTTGCTGTGGCTGGAGTCGTCCAAGTAAATCTTCCAAAGCTGTGGTTTGTTGGAGTGATGAGGGTCTGAGAGTTCTGAGACAAAATCTGCTAGAATTTGAGATTTGAGAGTTTTTCTTGGTTCAAAGGTTATGTCGAACTCCAAAAGCTCAACTGACCAAGAAACCATTCTCCCAGCCAAATCAGGTCGGTGGAGCACCTGCCTTATTGGTTGGGTTGTCCTGACTATGATGGGATGGCTCTGGAAATACTGCCTGAGTCTTCTAGCAGTAACCACCAGAGTAAAAGCAAGTTTTTCTATCTTCGAGTACCTCGTTTCAGGTCCCTGCAGGGCTTTACTCACAAAGTACACAGGTTTCTCGGTCCCTGAGTCTTCTCTGACCAAGGCCGAGCTTACGGATGATTCACCAATTGACAAATATAAAAACAGAATCTCCCCCTCCCGAGGGCTGGTGAGGACGGGAGGGGATGACAGATATTCCTTCAGTTCGACAAATGCTTGTTCACAAGGTTCGTTCCAATGAAAGTTTTTGTTCCTCCTAAGCAGTTGATACCACGGGAAGGTCTTCTTGGCCGCCTGCGGGAGGAATCTAGAAAGAGCCGTCATCCGACCTGTCAGTCTTTGGACTTCCTTCACATTGGATGGACTGTGCATTCTCAGAATGGCTTGGCATTTTTCCGGGTTAGCCTCGATGCCTCTCTCCGTAAGCATGAAACCCAAGAAAGCCCCGGCAAGTACTCCAAAAGTGCATTTGTTGGGGTTAAGTCGCATATTGTGCTTTCTAATTCTGGCCAAGACAGCAGCCAGATCATGAGGGTGGTCTTCTTTCTTTTTTCTTTTGGTTATCATGTCATCTATATATACCTCAAGGGTGGCACCAATCAGTCCAGAGAAGACCTTGTTCATCATTCGCTGGTATGTTGCACCAGTGTTTTTCAGTCCGAAGGGCATCACTATGTAGCAGTACGTGGCCCTCTCGGTGATGAAGGTCGTTTTCTCCTGATCAGGAGGGTACATTGGAATCTGATTATACCCTAAATATGCGTCCATAAAGGAAAGGAGTTGATAACCAGATGAATTGTCCACCAACTTGTCAATAACAGGGAGAGGATACTGATCTTTTGGACAAGCCTTGTTTAGGTCGGTGTAGTCGACGCACATGCGCCACTTCCCGTTTGACTTCTTGACCAGCACAGTATTTGAAAGCCACTCAGAGTAGTTAACCTCTCTAATAAATCCGGGTGAGAGGAGCTCGACCACCTTTTCTTCAATTACTGCAGCCTTCTCAGTTCCCACTCTTCTCTTCTTTTGAGCGACCGGCTTGGCGGTCGGATTGACACTAAGATGATGGCATATAAAATTTGGATCAATCCCCGGCATGTCTGCCGAGGTCCAGGCAAAAAGATCTTTGTTCCTTTTCAAAAGCTCGAGCATTTCTGCTCTTGTGTTCTCGGAGATGTTGGTGCCCAGTCTTACTTTTCTGCTTGGGGTTTCCTCATCCAACACTATGAATTCCCACTCTCCTTAGGGGGTCGACCTTGTTTCATCCTGATCGAACCTAACATCCAGGTCCGTTAGAAGCACGTTTCCTTTGTTTAGGTTCAGTTTGGGTTGAATTTCCTCTGGGCTCTTGAGTTTCACCAAACTAGCGTTATAACATAGCCTGGCTTTTTCTTGCTCGGCTCTGATTGAGACAACACTTCCATCAGAGCCCTCGAATTTCATGGTCAAATGTACGGTTGAAACAACTGCACCAAAGGCTTGTAAACATGTTCTGCCGAGTATAGCATTGTATGCCGACGGGCAGTCAACAACCAAAAACTTGATGATTTCAGTTCTCGTAGAGGGTTGGTTCCCTAGTGTTACAGGGAGTTGAATATGTCCTTTGGGGACGATTGTGTCCCCTGTGAAACTAATCAGTTTCCCCTCGAAAGGGGTCAAATCCGAAGTTTTCAATTTCAGTGCTTCAAAGAGATTCAAAAACATGATATCAGCATAACTGCCTTGGTCGACAAATATTCTTGCGACCTCATAATTGCCTACCAAGGCAGTTATCACCATCGGGTCGTTATGTCCCGGGATGATTCCTTCTAAATCTTCATCAATGAAACAGATTGGAACACTTTTTGATGTTCTCTTGCGGATCGGATGGTCCTGGATAGCGAGTTCTTGATTGATATACTTTTTCCTATCTGATATGTTTTCGCCTCCCCCTGCAAATCCCCCGGCAATGGTGTTGCTGAAATTTTCCATCTCTTATAAGCTGCTCAATAACGTCTTTTAGCCATGTGCACTCGTCTGTGGTATGGCCGTATCCCCCATGATACGAGCAAAACTTCGAACGATCCTGGCGCTGGCTTCTTTTCAGAGGAGGAGGTCTCTCGACCATTCTTAGGTCGGTCTGCATGATTTCCTGTAAGATCTGACTTCTCGGGACTGTGAGGGGGGTGTATTCGTCAAACTTGGACCTAGGGATGATAAACCTTCTGTCTCCCCTGGGTCCTCTCCCCCGCTCGTATCTCCTATCATCTCTCCTGTCATCTCTCCTCGGCCTTCCTTGAGAAGAGGGCTCCCCTCTTTCACCTTTTTCTCTTTGTCTCTGCCACTTGCTGAATTCTTCCAAATTGATAAACTTGGTAGAACGGTGTCTCAGTTCCGTCATGTCCCTTGGTGGCTTCCCCACCAGCGAGTTCTTGAAGTCACCGTTACGAAGTCCCTGGATAAAAAGAAAAACTGCGAAACTCGGCTAGAGGTTTGGTACAGAACTTGCCTCCGAGTGGAATCGAGCGAGATACTCTCCTAATGGTTCTTCTGGAAGTTGCATTACTCCTACTAGTGCATGGTCTGATTTTGGTTGTATGCAGCTAGCACTATACCTGTTGAGGAAAACCTTTTTAATTTCTGCCCAGGAGTTAATGGAATTTCTGGGAAGGGCCGAGTACCACCTCAGCACAGGTGGTTGGAGAGTCATCGAAAAGGCTCGGCACTTCATCAAATCTCATCCATCATAAAAATTCATGGCACCTTCGAAAGATAAGATGTGCTCCAGGGGGTCGGTTAACCCGTTATACTTTGCAACGCTAGTGGGGCCAAGGAAAGCAGAGGGTGTTTCGTAGGCCATGATACGTGGGGTGAAGGGGTGGCCTGGGTGAGTACTGCTTTCTGTTTCATAGGTGGTTGCTAAGGTCGGGTTTATGGGTGGTGGAGGGGGTAAGGTGATTGGACCTTGCAGATCATGAACTGGTACGGTTATTGGGGCTGTTTCCATTGCCCGTGCAGCAATCGTGTGCATGTGGATCTGCTGAAGGTCGGCTATAGTCTTCCCTTGTTGTTCCAACATTTGAGCTTGTTGCTTAATTATCTCTTCAAGTTGGGTCTCTCTTCGGCCCTGGGAGTGTCCCCTTTCTTCTCCGGAAACACGGACATCAATGGATCGTCCAGATCCGTGGTTCTGTACACGGATGGCGGTATTGGGGTTTGCTTGTCTGGAATGAACAGTGTAGGGACCACTGTGTGTTTGGGTTGGTATGGTGTGGTGGCTGCGGGTTGGAATCTCCAGTCGAACTGATGGTATGCTGTGGGGGGGAGGGTGAGGCAAGTTTCTTCCTTCTAGATCTCTTCCGTTGTCAGCACTACCTTCTACTAGTCTACGACAGTTTCTTCCGGCCTGGTGGTTTGCACCACGAGAGTTGTTTCCAGTGTTTCCACGTGTGTTTACCATTTTGGGTGGGAATGACAGTTTATCGTTCCCCACAGACGGTGCCAATGTAGTGTCTAAGATATACCCCTGGCTCAAGGATATGGAAAGATCTGAGAGCTAGAGAGTGATATGATATTACTGTGTGATTCTTTGGTATTCTAGGTATCCAGTTGGGATAGCTAGGGTTTCCCTAATCACGGTGTGTGCGATTGTGCAATTAGGGAGTGAGAGAACGTACCTGAGCCCCTTGCTGGAGACAGCTATTTATAGGGATGACATTGTACCTTATGGGCCTGTACGGAGGTCCCAGCAAGGCAGCTGACGTGTCCCATTTAGGATAAGGGATGAGTCATTCATCCTTATCCTGTATTGGGGGGTCTTATCCCTGTGGCAAGTTAGATTCACGTGCCCCTAGCTCGGACTCTTAAGGGGTGGAGCCCATGTGGTCGGTCCAAGGTCGCTAGGGTGGGTCCTTGAACAAGTGCTCGGCCTGGATAGGCGTAGTCTGACTAATAGATTATTCTGGTCGGCTGAGTATTGTAAGGGTAAGACCGAAGGTCGGTCCACCACATTATGCAATCATATGAAATTTAAATTTTAGAAATCGTTTTAGCTATAAGACAAATAATAGAAATTTTGTGAGAAATTACTAGAGCCGGCAATTTGGCCCGGCCCGGCCCGAATAAGCCTGCTTTATATCCAGGTTTATACACTAAAATTTGAGCCCGAAATATATCCGGGCCTTTTTAGCCCGGTCCGCAAAAACCCGAGCCCGAACCGGGTTTGAACCGGGCTAGCCCGGCCCGGCAGTCCGGTTATTATTTATTTATTTATTTTTTTAAAAAAACTACATTTGTTGTGCAGCACAAATGCACAATGGTTGAAAAAAAAGGGAATTAGTCTACAAACCCCCTTTTATCCCCCAAACCCCACTTTTATAATTATTACCAAAACTACCCTCATTTCAAATTCCCCATTATACTCCTTCCTTATTTCATTTCCCAAATCCCACACTAACTGTTCAACTCCCTCCACTCCCTCATTCACGTTGGTTTCCTTTCTTCTTTCTCCTTTCCTTTCTTCTTCCTCACATTCCATACCAGAGTTGTTTTTTTTTTTTTATGATGAACCAAAATTTTATTAAAAATAGAGGACAAGAAGTCCACTTATAAATACATGAGGAGAAGAATGGAAGAAGAAGCATATGACAGTGGCCAGAAAATGCGACACCATTGAATAGAGAGGATGGCGTGGCCGTCGAGCTTGGAACCTTGAAGGTGGATGGCATGGTGCTGCTGTGCCGCCGTGAAGAAGAAGAAGACTCAAAGAGGAAGAGGTGCCACTGCTATCGCCGCTGTTGTGCCGTCGCTAGGAAGAAGAGTCAAAGTGGAGAAGGACCAGTCTCCACTCTCCAGTCTCCATATTAGGTTTGCTTAAGGCACATCAGTCGCTCTTTTCCTTTTTTTTTTATTGTTTTAAAGGCTAAAGGGTATAATAGACATTGCACCATTAAAATGGGGTTTGGGGGATAAAATGGGGGTTTGTAGACTAACTCCCAAAAAAAATATATACATTAATGGCACATTTAGGGCCAAGGCCCACCAGGTAGCAATAACATACTATTGCCTTGCTTTTACATACTTCTCCGTACCATACCAAAATATCTATCTAAAATGGTCAACAAATGGTTGCTTGTTTGTAACTTTGGTTGCTTGTTAGTGCCGTAGTAAGTAAAACAGATGGTGACTTGTTTGTAACTTTTACGGTGGAATAAAAAGAAACAAAAGAGAAACGGAGAACTAAGGAACGTGGACCATGTGCATGGCATCACTTAGCAGATTTTTTTTTTTTTAATTTTTGTTTGTAACTTTGTTTGTCACCTCTAATATAATTGCTGAAAAATAGGTTGTTTAATATTTTTTATTTTATTTAATTTTATTTTTTTTTGAAATTTCTGTATAAAATTATTATGTTTTATTAAAATTAAAAAAAAGAAAAAAGTTGCCGGGCGGCCCGTTACCCGCATAGGGCGGGTTTAGGCATGAATTTAGAGGCCCGAATTTTAGCCGGACTTTTTTAGCCCGGCCCGGTCATGGCCCGAGCCCGAAGCGGGCCGACCCGAACCCGACCGGGTAGCCCGAATTGCCAGCTCTAGAAATTACCTATTGCATCATATCAATTTTTTATAAATTTTATACTTATATTTTTGTTACGGGCCAACGAAACCCGGCCCAATTTAGACTCGTTCCTGCTCTATCCCTTCCTAATTAAGTATTGGTTCAGGTTCAAAAATTCATCCGACCACCCATGTCATCACCACCGCTTCTAAACTTTACAATTAAGAATATTGAGTACGCCTTCCGTTCACTTGGCAACCCATACCCAAAATGGGTGAAATTGAGGGATTTTTTTAATAGGGTTTTTCTATGTGAATTGAATTCCTAAACAGAGAGAGAAAGAGACGCATGAAATTGTACCCCATTGTCACTCTTGTTTGCATCTCTAACCTGCGACCTCATCCATTTCTTCAGCAGATTACCGCTTCCTCAATTCACCGGTACAACTCGTATCCTTCCTTAATCGCCAATATAGATAAGAAAGGATTTTACATTTTAATGAAACAACAATAAAAAGTTGCATATGTGGGAAAATTGGAAGAATAAAATTGGCTTTGTTATCTGATTCATGAAACCATTGTTAGGAACACAATAAAATTGCATCATTTGTTATTTTCTCTGATTTATGATTTTTGAAATGTTAAATTAACCTTCCATATGTTGTGTACATAGTGTTAACAAATCATTCTGGTATGGAATTTTTTTAACCTTCCATATGTTGTGTACATAGTTTCAATTTTTCAGGGAACACAGTAATATGGACCGGATATCGTATCTGCCGCAGTCCATTCTTCATGACATTATGTCAAGGCTGCCTGAGAAAGATGCTGATAGGATCAGTGTTTTATCCAAGTCTTGGTATGACACATGGTCCACTTTTCCTTTCTTGGTTTTTGATGAATCCAGATATGAAACTACAAAGATACCTGAGGACGCGAGCGTTGAGCTGAAAGCGCATGCGCTTTTGTTGGACAAATACAAATTCTGCTTGGCGGTGTTGTGCTCATTGTTAAATTTTGAATCCGAAGGGTTGGGTATAAGAAAATTTAAGCTTGTTTTCAAGCGCTACACTCCTCGAAAAGTGTTGTCTCATATTAATCGTTGGATGGAGTTAGTGTGTTATTCCGGTGTGGAGGTGTTACAACTTGATAAAGGTGTCGAGGAGCCACAACATGATAATCCTAGTTCCTCTTACTCGATTGAAGAATTCTCTTGCTTGCCTCCATGTGTCCTCGAGGCCAAATCACTAATCAAACTAGAGTTATCTTGGAATTTCAGAGTTGACCAAGCATTCTTGAATCATCCTATTAAGTTTTGCTCTTTGCAACTGTTATCCTTGAAACATGTGTATCTGGGAGATGGACAAGTAATCCAAAATCTCATTTCTAGTTGTCCACTGATTGAAAACATAGAACTTGTTTTCTGTTATGGGTTGAAATCTGTAAGTATACATAGCCTACCTAAGCTCATGAGAGTTTTTATTGTAGGAATAGAGGAGGTTGATGTTGACGCACCAAGTCTTGAGTTCCTTTTCTACGATGTTTCTGGTTTCAAGACTATCATCCCTGGTAAAATCGACATGGATAAGTGCAAAAACTTACGGGAGTTATGTTTAGTACAGATGACGTCCATTATTATCACTGACCAATGGTTTCTAGAACTTTTTCGAACATTTCCTCTCCTTGAGATGTTGACATTGGAGGCTTTCTATATGTTTGATATGATATATATTTCAAGTGTTCAGCTAAAAGTCTTGGATTTGTGTAATTGCTACGATTCAGACGATATTGAGATTGATGCTCCAAATTTAAAGAAGTTTAAATATCATGATGATAATTCCGTATTCCCTATCATATCTATTTTGAATAGCTCAAGTCAGTTCGTTTTAGAAGTTGAAATCTATGCTGATTTTCTGCTGGACTTAGTAAAGTTAAGGGATTTTCTTGAAAATGTAGAACCCAAGCAAATTCCAATTTCCCTATTCATTGGTTTCGATGATGAATCAACTGTATGTTCACTTTAGCAAGCTGTATGTTTTTAACATTTTACATAGATGTGTTTGTTATTAATTCTTTGATTTTTTAGGTTGAGTTTGATCCATTTGAGTTGCAACTGGTGTCTCCACCAAGCATCAAACATTTGCACCTATGTGCAGCTTCAGACAAAGAAGAGTGTTGCTTACTTTTTGTCACTAGTGTTTTCTGGAGCTGTCGTCCTTCTATCGTCTCCCTTAATGTAGATTCCAGCAAAACCTTGGTGAAGGTTTGTCATTGTCTTTTCAGATTGTTTTTCTTTCGATAATGCATAATAGTAGTGCTTCTTAACAAGGGGAAATTTTTACTCTTTTTTTTTTTATAGGAGTATAATGACTTTTCTTTTAAAGGTGTTTCACAGAGTTTCTAATTATCTTTGTCAATTATCTAAAATGACAGATCTTTTGTGAGAAGTTAATAGGGCGAAAAGATGACTCTTGTTGCAGTTCTAGCGAAATCAAATGTTGGTGGCATTTCTTGAAGGATCTTAAAGTCTCAAGTTCTTTCAGGAAATGTAATGCTGCAGATGATTTTAAGTCTCTCTTAGAGGCATTTCCAACTCTTTCATTAGAGGAAGAGGACAAGATTAGCCGTTTTAGCGAGGGGGATATTCAGTTTACGTTTGAGTGGCAATTATAATCTTTAGAGTAAGGATAGGTGATCGAATATTTCTGCAAATTTTTCTTTCTTATTCTATCAGAAGTTATGAAAGGATCGGATATTTACAATGTTGCTTTTGTTTATTTATTGTGATAGCAGTTCATAATGTTATACTAATATTCAGTAGCATTATTGCTTAGTGCACTAACATTGTAATTGAAGAGATATTGTTCAGGCTGGCTTTGATATTTCTCAATAAAAATTTTGGTAGAATCCACACCAAAAGGAATCGTATCTCTAAAACAACCCAAATACAATTTTTAAATTTTGAATTTAAAGAGCTTGTAGAACAAAATTTAAAACTTCTAGGCTTGCAAGTTTATTTAAAGCATCTGCAGCAAGTGAAACTTAGGTGCTTCTTAATGTTCTAGGATAGACTCATCTCTGTTTGAAGTCGCGCTTGTTTTATTTTTAAGCTCAAGTTCAATTTGTTTAACTTGCGAACTAATTGTGCTAGTTATCAGAAACTACATCGTATAGAGTCGCTCCCAGAAATATCTAGGAAATTGCTTTTTCGCCCCCATGTTATATTTTTTGGCCTCCATTTCATATTTCCGTGGACCAAAATACCTTTAAGGTTTTTAAAGTTTCCGGTAATACTCAATTGGAATCATTCCGGTTTACTTGAACCGGAATAAATTTAGCCCCATTCTGGTTTTGATTGAGCCAGTTACGCATAAAAAGCTATTCGGAATAATTCCGATAAGTAGAATCGGAAGAAATTCGGTTATCCAAAACCGAAATTAGTTCGGTTAAGTAATACGGGAATCTGTCCGGTTAAGCCAAATCGGAATAAATTTAGACCCCATTCCGGTTTTGATTGAGCCAAATGAGCATACAGAACTGTCGGAATCATTCCGACCAGGCCAAACCGGAAGAGGTTTGGTTCAACAAAACCGGAAGAGGTTCGGTTCAACAAAACCGGAATCTTTCCGGTTAAACAAAACCGGAATAATTTTAGACCCCTTCCGGTTTTGTGTGAGCCATTCGAGCTATCTATTGTTGTTGGAATGTTTCCGAATTTACCAAACTGGAAGGAGTTCGGTTCTTCCGAACCAAAAAAATTTCGGTTCGACTAAATCGGAACGATTAAAAATTTAGAGGGTGTTTTTGTCCACGCAAATTACAAATGGGGGCCAAAAAGTCGGAAGTGGGGGCCGAAAAGCAATTTCCAATATCTAAGGGTACTGATTATTTATTCTCGTTTAGTTGGGCCTGTACATTAGTTTGGTTCGAAACTATTGACCGACTTATTGGGAAGGATAAATAGGGTGCACTTCGTATGTCTTTACTAAAGAACTAATGAAGATGGATACCTAACGCTTACATAATGTTCCTAATCTTGTCATACTTTGAAAAAGAAGTACTGCAAGAATGCGTAATTTCATAGTCTAGTAGTACACCCTAAAGGAATGCGACACCTAAACATGTACCTTTGATCAGCTCATCAGCATCTGTCACTTCATCGCCATCAAGTGTATACACCTTGCCCCTCTGAAGTGGTTGGTTGCTACCAGCTTTCTGCACCTTAGCCCCATTCACCTCTTCTTTACTGCACTCCTGGGACAGTTTGCTGCAATATGACCAGTCTGACCACACTAGAAACAGAGTATTTCTCTCCTGTTCGGATTCAGATTCCAGCAAGTTCCTCGATGCTGCCTTCCATAGTGTGGACAAGTCGGAATAGGACCATGTATTGGGCCTGCTCCCCCTTGAGCAGCTGCTCTTGACTGAGCATAAGGACCTGATCGCTGCACCAAACTCTTGTCCCTAGTAGGACCACCAGATCTCTGAGCTGCTCTGTTTCGATCATTAGCTAACTTCTGTTTGAAGCCCTTCTCATAAGTACTCGCCATGTTTACCAACTGAGAAATATTATCAATGTTGTGATATTCACAAGAGAGACGAACATCATCCCGAAGACCAGCTTCAAACTTAATGCACTTGGTGTGCTCGTCTGCATCTCTGTAACTGCCCGAGTAGCGGATCAGATCCACAATTTCTTTTAAATATTACTTTTATTCTTCAAAAATAAAGTATTTCAATTAGTAAAATAATTTCCTTTAAATATTTTCTTAGTTAATTTCAAACCTTCATTTATTTACTTACTAATAATTTTACATTATAATTATCGTAAGCACAATTAATTATAATTCTTAATCGGGGATTTAAATTTTGGGGCGTTACACGGTGCACATCAGGGAAATATTATCATCATGTTGCTACCATATCCATAGCACTCAGTCTTTCCAATTGCACTTTCTGTACAAGTCCATTTCACTTTTATTATTTCTAAAAATTCAATAGTCTTTTCATCACGCACTTTTAACATCATTTCGCTATTCCCATCAGCGGCATTAATTTACTTCAACAATCAAAGTCATGGCAAATATTTCATATAACATGATTGCTCTCAATTTCAGATAAAATTTCAACATGCATATAGTAGCAGATCATAATATTTTATCATCATAAATAAATAGCATCATGTCATAATATTATAACCAAAAAGGGATGTCTTAGTCCCGCGTATAAGTGGCCAAACATACACAATCAATTGCCACTATACGAACGACTCTTAGACCCCACGTTCCGGCTTTTGAGATAGCTAGGAACATCTCAACATCTTACCTACACACCACTGTGTCTTAGGAAAACTGCTCTCTCACCTCGATAGTCGATAAATTCCCAAAAAGCCTTTACCGATGCGATCCTTCGACACGCGCCCACTGCTGACACCTTCTAAATCCTCAAAATAGACATCACATATTAATAATATAATCTGACCTAATATTCATCCTAAATTAAAATCACTCTTTGAATCTGAAATTGAAATCCTCTCGGGTAACAATCAAAACATAAATCCTTGTTTCCAAAATCGTTCCAAAACTCTTTAACATTTTAAATTCCTCAAATCACTATAGAACAACTAAAAAAATCATTTTAAATAAGTAGATTAGTGGCTGGTCAGCCTTGGACAGCAGCTCACCTGAACCCGAAAACATCGAAAAATTCCAATTACACGATCTAACTTTTACTACAACTTAAAACACTTAAAACTCATGCCTTTAAATACTTGTAAACATTTTATCAATTGAAAATATTTCAATTAAAATTCTGGACAGCCACCACATGGTCTCATAAAATCACTTTTCAAATACCCGAAAACACCGTAAAACCGTACGTTAACTCACAAGACTTTTAGATAAAAATAAATACTTAAAAACAATTTATTTTTCAAACCACACATTTTAAATAATGCTTGGACAGCCATGTAATAGTTCCAATATCCATAAATGAATTAAAATCAAATGATTCAAAACTAATTTATTTTCAAAAGCAATCACCAAATCAAATACTTAGCACATAACTCTTTAAAACAAGAACAAACACATCACCTAAATCTTATGCATTTATATACACAACTCATTTCCCGTCACTTTCTTAGTCATGCAAATAATTTTATTCAAGTAACATATAGCATAGGAAATTAATCACACCACTTCCATAAACTTACTTTACCTGAAACAAATTTTCTTCTAATTTAAGCAACTCAATTATAATGTCTTAGATTATTTTCAAACACATCATACTAGCCATCATACTACTCAAATTAGATAGATTCTTAGAGCCACATATTTATTTAAGCAAAAACCGAAACATAGAAACAAACAATTAGGGCACAAGTATTCTAAACTTTTTAAACCTATTTACACTACTTAGCATGCAATTCTCCTTAATAAAACATAAACCAACTTTCCACCTTTATCTAATCACATTCAAATAAAAATCCAGCCAAGTCCACAAAATTTTCGCATGGCATCTCATTCATCAAAAACATCGAACACGTACTAGACCGAATACTCGGAATTCAAAGAAATAAAATTTCAAAACTAAACCAAATCAACTCATTTCAGTCCCAAACTTTGCAATACAATTCAACATATCTTAAAATACTTCATCCAGAACACAAGTTTTTATTCAATTCTGCTTTGAAAATCAAATCTGGACTGTAGAAATCTGAGACAAACATGCATTTATTTAATATAGTATACTAACTTCAATTGACACGAAATTTGGTACAGAACATCTAAATATACCTGAGATCATCCCATAAAAATTTCAGATTATTTAGAGTTGTCTAAGTTACACTTTTTCAATTAAATTTCCCTCTAACTCTAAAAATTTTTGAACTAGGTTTGCTCACTGTTTTAGGTTAAATAAAATACCAAATCCACTATAAACAACTTCAAATTTTACAAAGAGTCTCCTTACACATGTAAGGTATACCATAAAAATTTCAAGTCCATTAGAATAGCATAAGTTCAAAAATTCAGTTTGTGTTTAACCCGAAAACTCTGCTTTTCCGAAATCTTTTTCTCAAAAACAATTATTGAAAAATTAGTAAATCAATCCCAAAAATTATACCAAAATTCAGGGGCATTCAAATTAGTCCCTTCAAAATAGTGATAAAACCTTAAGCTTCTTTAAACATGTACAAGCATTTTTTTTAATGCAAACCTTTTTCAAGTAAGACCCTTAAGATTACAAAATCAACATCAAACCAAGACATAACTCAATAGAATTCCTAAACAATTCCTAATCAATTTAGAGTCACTAGAGCATACTCAAATAACATTTAGTATGTATCAAATAAACTTATTCCCTAAGAACCTTGCAAAACCGAATGGTGCACTAAAACAAACCAAGAATCAATTTGCTTTATAACACTCCCTAAGGCATTCAAATACATATTTTTCAACTAATACTTCAACATACAATTACTTGACTAACTTTAAATTAATCATACGACACATTCAACTCAAAACATTTTCATTTTCATATTTACCTACTTAAACACATAGGAACCGAATTGAACAAAGGAAAGTAAATCAAACATCACATGCCTCAACACTTAAATCAACTCCATTTCTTCAAAGTATCAACGTACATAGTCATTTGCTAGAAACAAAAATCATTTGTGTTCATACACATACATGACCGAATCTAGCAAAGAAAATAAGCCAAGAATTACAAGTCTAAAACACCTAAGTCAACTTAACTCTTCCAAAATACCTATACCCAAATTTTATTTTCATAAACAAAAAATCATTTGATTACTCTTTCATGCTTGGTCGAATACTCATAAGAAAATAGTCTAGATTTTTAAATCAATCAACACATGCTTTTCTCCTTAATCAAACTGTATAGAATTCCAAACAAAATTCATTCCATCATTCGGTTTCTCATGAAAACCGAAAATACATCAAGTAAACATCAAGGTTTAACAATCAATTACATGAATCTAATAACAAAAGTCATTTTCATTATTTCTTAGCCTAAACGGTGACATACATGAAGAAAAAGAAAGATTTTTGCTACCATAACACTTTTAATTCATGATCAACATAAAGCAACTCATTTTTCATCATTCTTTACATAAATCAAGTTATTGAAATAGAACCAAAATTATTTAAACATCAACAACAACAAAACCGTGTGGCCCTTGAAATATCCAAACCAAGACAAAATTCTTTTTAACAATCATTTTCACATACGACCGAAAAATAGGTTAGGAAAATAACAAAGATTAACATATTCTTAATATGCATCAAACAAAATTTCATTTTCCTTAAACTTTAGCCTTAAACCGAAACATGCAAGGGAAAAGATTGGAGCTTTTTGCAAAACAAACACAAAAACAACATCATACACATCATAACCAATATTAATCCACTCTTAATCTTTTGTTTCCTAATCATTTAGCTAAAACAAAAATCGTTTGTTCAAGGACAAGAGCCAAAATCGTATGGCTCTGAGGAGGACAAAACAAAAATTCATTTATTCATGCATTTTTATATTAGAAAATGAAAATACACCAAACATACATCAAAGATCAACAATCAATTTCATGCATTCAAGAACAAAATCATTTTTCCCTTTTTAAGCCCTTGGTCGTGACATGCAAAAGAAATTTTTGCAAATTAATAGCAAATGACTCATGAACATCACATACCAACTCATTATCAAACACAAAAGCTTAAATCAAAGATAAAAAATTATTTTAAAGAAAAAGGGCCAAAACCGTGAGCATCCCTGTAACATCATACTTTTTATAAAACATTTATGGGGAAAAATAATACTTAATTTAATATTTGACACTTAGTTTGAAATTAGGACCTGAAAGTTTCTTTTTAAACTTGAGGTGTATTGAAGTTTTCAAAAACATAGTTAATTATTTTTCTAGAAAATCGGACAGAGTCTACTCTCTTTTTCCGACTTTCCCAAAATTTAGTTTTTATCTGTTACCTGTCCAGACATCCAGAATAATTCTAATTATAAAAATTAACTCCATTTCCGGTGATAGGGAACAAAATACTAACAGGAAAAATACTTAGATTTTCAAGAGGCTAAATAAAGAACCCGGGCCACCAATATACAACTGAGATTTAAAATACAGTAAATCATAAATTCTTAAAAATACTTAATAAAAATAGACGTGGCCCGATTAAACTCTAACTAAGAGAAAATAACTCACACTTCCCGTGGGGAAGTGTGCTCCTGCTCGGCCCGAAATCAACTATGCTCCTGACCTGTATCTATACCTGTAGTGGATGTAAGGGTGAGAATTGCACTAACTGGTAAAACATAGAACATAACCCAAGTCAAGCACATTTAGCAAATAATTCAAATATTACGAATATAAACACACCCAATCGCCTATTCAATACAAACACAACCATCTCCAATTCTTTGTACCTTCCAACCAATATTCACACATACTCTATTTAATCACTATCCTATTCACATTGTCGTCCTACGCCCATGCTTCATCCAACTTTAATCCTTTCCTTTATCTACTTTCCTATCCTCTTTCCTTTTCTTTCCTTTCCTATTCTACCTATTCTATTCATTTTCCTCGCACTTCCTTTACTACCCCTGTCTTCCTCTTATTTCTTTACATTTCACTTGATCTTTTATTACTTTCCTTTATCTTTTGTGGTGTCGTGGGGCTCCCGCCAGTGCGTTCCCCGTCTGTCGAGGATACGTCTTACCGATGCGTACGTCCCGCAGTCCGCACGACTTACTCAACCCATGTGTACGGTCCCGCAGGCCGCACGTCTTCTAAGGTCCAGTACCCACTGACACCGTTCTCTATCATAGGCTACAGGGTCACCACAACTCACCTGAGCAAGTCGTCACCACTGGTCGCAGAGTCACCACAACCCATCTGCACCAGGACACAGGGTCCCCGCAACCCACCTGTGTCAGCCACAGGGTCACCACAACCCACCTGTGACGGTGTGTTCTACTTGGCTGCAGGGTCACCACAACCCACCTGCGCCAGCCACAAGGTCCCCACAACCGACCTGTGACATTTCCTATCTTTCCTTCTTTACCTTTTTAATTCAATTACATTTTAATGGTTCATTTTATTCTAATTCTCTCACCTTACTCTCTTTAATTTATTTCATTTCTTTCCTTCCAAATCACTATATTTCTAAAAATAGAAATCTCACTAAATTTCCTAAATTCTCACTTCTTTACTAATATTAATACCAACTCTAAACCAAACTCACATCCTCATCAATTCGTGCATCAACATTCACATATCAACATTTAAAACATAATTATTAACATTTAAACATTTAATCAACAATTAGCATTTAACATTTTTCAGTTAGCAATTAACTCATACAAGCATGCCAAGTCATGAAAATAAATTCTAAGTTCCCTAGTCACACATAATCAGATAATCTCAGGCATGACTACACAGTACCAGTTACACAACCACCGTGCGGCTATAAACCCCTTACCTTAAAATAATTAAAAGAGACTAAACCTTAGGAGAGCTTAGGACCCTAATGTAGGAGAGGTGTCGGTGTCCACTAATCCATGAAGCAGAGCAAGCTTGATGAGTTCCCTTTTTCCTCTTGTGTGGGTCGAATCCCCTTAGGGTGTGGGAGACCTCAACTTACTCTTGTAAAATTGGGGCAAGAAACAATAACAATAATAATAAGAAGTGATGGTAATACCAATACCCAAATCAAAGGAGGAATTGAAAGGAAAGAGAGAGGCTTGATCAACTTACCCCAAAGACTTGAAGGAGAGGAAATAGAGAAGTGAGAGTTGATGATGATGATGTAGCTTATTGGAAGAGAAGAAGGAATGCTTGATGGTCTTGGAGCTTCAAGCTTCACCTAGGGCCTTCAATGGAGGTTGGGGGGAAGGAGTTGGAGCCCTATCTCCATGGAAGAGGAAGAAGATGAGAGAGAGAGAGAGGAGGGTTCGAATGGTGTGAGGGAGGGAGTGTTTGGGGCTTAAAATGGGGTTTTGGGGTGGGAAATACCGAAATTTCCCTTAAAAACGCGTGTTTGGTGTTGCAGATCGCAGGATTTTCGCTTAAGCGAAATCTGGTCGCTTAAGCGAACTCAATTGGTGTTGTTACTGGAGCAGTTTCGCTTAAGCCAAAAATTTTCGCTTAAGCGAAATATTTTCGCTTAAGCCAAATATTTTCGCTTAAGCCAAATGCACAGGTACTGCTACTTCATTTTTCTATTTTTCAGCTATTTTCTTCCCAACTTCAAATAGCCATAACTTATTCGTTCACCGTCGGATCTTGCTCAAATTTGACGAGCAACTTCCTAAAAATCATATCATCATATCCAACGGTGGGAATTGTGTTTTGAGTCCTAAATCTTTTATTTTAATTTTTTATCCTATTTATTTCGTTTAACACTGAATCACTCGTTTGCCTCGTCCGTTCTTAACTTAATTTACTACTTCTTCCTTTCCTAAACCATTATTATTATTATTAATCTTTTCTAATGCTTGAACGCTTCTTTTAATACCTATTTATGGTTTTATTATTATTATTTTAATTATCCCAAATTATTATTAATTCAATTATACTTGGGTTTAAAATTCGGGATGTTACATTTCTCCCCCACTTATTGAAATTTCGTCTTCGAAATTCCAGTTGTCCCTTAACTTGGAGGAGCATCCCATGACATAGTTCCCGACTATGTCTTTTTAATTCCTTCGGTTCCATTCTCTCATTGGAGGGATTCCTAAGGCGGGTTCTTCGGCATAGTTACTCGTCTCCGGTAGGGTTTGTCTCAGTCAATCGGAGTCTTGTGGAGTGCACAGAGCTTCAAGAGACTGAGGTCATCCCTTTAACTTAATGTCTAACCGTATTACTTACTTCCTTAGATTAGGATTCAGTAACCGCACAAGACTCTTAAGGACTAAGGTTGTCGTTTGCCGTGCTGCGACATTTTGTCTTGGAGTGAAGTTTCACGTTTCTGCTTCATTCTCAAACAACTTGCCTTTGTTAATTGTCAACCATCATCCGCCCTGTCGTCCTACTATGGCAATGCAGCTCCCACGACCACTCGCCAATTTCGTCTTCAGATATTTCATTTCGATTTCTCCGTTCGTACTCACTCTTTGGAATTCTTGAGTTCGCCTACCCGGTCGGTTGTGATTCTCTTAATCGCAATACTTTGTCAATCCCGAGTACTCGGTTCCATAACGTGAAAAGGACCTATTAAGGAGTCGGTTGACAAGGTTTGTAGTTTACTACCACTTCTATAGGCCAATGCATACTTACAATTTCTGGTTCCTATCACAATTTCTATGAGCTAAGAGTCACATTGAAAGTGACGATTTCAATCGTGTTGCCGCATTCTACTCTAGGATTGTTCCGACTTCAGTTATTCTACGGCTTTCGTCAATTATGGGTATGTTCGGAGGTTAATTCTACCTTAAGGTCAAGGCAATGGTCCAAATTCCCCGATTAACTATCTTTCGTTCGACTCTCTTTCTCTTTCATTGTCGTCGTTCGAGTGGAACTTAGGTTGAATCGTTAGATTCTCCCCCACTTAGTATCTACATACCAAAGTGGCTTAATGTCAAGGAGGAGGTTGGGTTGTTGCTAAGATCAGCCTGTCCCGGCTTGTGCTTGAGTGGCGGAATTGGAAATGAAATCAATTTGATTAGGGGTGGTGTCATTGGATTTATGTTAAGTTTTCTAAGGTATGGAACTTTCACGTGCTTACATTACTCCGAGCTCTTGTACTAAATGGAAAGTGGATCGGCATTTCTACTGAGCCGAGTTAGGTGAGTATGTGACGATATTATCAAGAGTTGATTTGTCTAATTAATGGTTGTTTAGGAATTCTAACAGGTTCCTAATGAGCGGAAATTTGATTTGGTCTTACGGGGTTGGAATTTCCTATGTTAGTTGTTCTAATTTAATTGGAAATTGCAATGACATCGTCTTTTAGTAAACGCAAAGACTGGGGTAGCTAGTCCCAATCTCACCTCTACTAAGAGCAGTATCACTGTCGGGTCTCTTGATAATATTATCCCCTAACAGATGTAAGAGTCAGAGTGATCAGTTCTAACCTTACTCTCTATTAGTGACAATATCATCAATGCGATTAGTGGGTCTCTAACTAGAATACTAACGCTCGTCTTTTCTTTCTAAACTGAATTGAACAAGTTTGTCTTATATATATAAAAAAAAATATTAAATCTAAGTAGGAACTTGATACACTCTAAGTGAAAAATTACCTTGAGCCAATTCCCTCGCCCTGCCTACTGTGCGGTATTGGGACATTCCGCAGTATGGTGCCCGGGTTGCCCGCACTGGTAACAGAGGCCTTCCTTTCTACGCTGTTCAAGCATCCAACAAGTGCGAGTATGAAATCCTCCGCAATGTGGACATGGAGGTCTCAATCTGGGGGCCCTCACGTTTGGAGCCGTCTCTTTTGGTATAGTCACTCTAGTATTGACATCATAAAATGGGTCTGCTTCCTGTGCTAGTCCCTTGCCCCTGCTAGAGCCTTCAGACGGTTGCTTACCCCTGCTTCGCTTTTCCACTTGCTCCCGTTTCAAACTCTTTTCATATGTGCTAGCCATATTCACCAACCTAGCCAAATTGTCTATGTTCTGGTACTCCAAGGCTAGCCTGATCTCAGTGCGGAGTCCTGATTCGAACTTGACACACTTAGTCCTTCCATCCGCATCCCGGTAGCCTCCAGAATATCGAATGAGATCTTCAAAGCATGCAGCATATTCTCCTACACTCATGTTTCCCTGTGTTAAATTCAGAAATTCCAGCTCCTTTTCTCGGCGTACATCTTCCGGAAAATACTTTTCAAGGAATTCCCTCTTGAACATGTCCCATGTAATCGGCTGGTTGACCATTTCCATGTTCCTCCTTTCATGCTCCCACCAATACTCCGCTTCTCCAGTGAACATGTATGTTGCCAAAGGGACTTGCTGCTCGGCAGGTGGTGTCATTGTACGGAAGATCTTTTCCATTTCTTGAAGCCACCTCTAAGCTTCGTTGGGATTGCAGCCTCCTTCAAACTTAGGCGGTCAATTCTTTCTAAACCGCGCCAGCCAATCAATACCGGCTGGGGCCACTTGTGCCTGGGCATGCTGATTCATTGCTGCCGCCGCCGCTGCAGCTGCATTTGCGGCAGCCGTAACGACCTCCGCTTGATTCTGGTTTTGTTGGGCTAAGTTTTCCAGAATCTCCGCGATCCTGTCTCCGTCATTGCGCCACCAAGCCATGATATCCAATTCTGAAGGAAAGGATAAGTTAATGCATCTATATATATATATATATATATATATATATATATATATATATATATCCTATGTAGCTAGTAGGGAACTTGACACGAACTATTGGTCACTCGCTTGGTTAGTAAACCAGTGAAGATGTGGATTCACACTCCAAGGCCGAGAAGAAACTGCTCTGATACCAAAATGTAACATCCTTCTTTTTATAAAACATTTATGTGGAAAAATAATACTTAATTTAATATTTGACACTTAGTTTGAAATTAGGACCTGAAAGTTTCTTTTTAAACTTGAGGTGTATTGAAGTTTTCAAAAACATAGTTAATTATTTTTCTAGAAAATCGGACAGAGTCTCCTCTGTTTTTCCGACTTTCCCAAAATTTAGTTTTTATCTGTTACCTGTCCAGACATCCAGAATAATTCTAATTATAAAAATTAACTCCCTTTCAGATGATATGGAACAAAGTACTAACAGGAAAAATACTTAGATTTTCAAGAGGCTAAATAAAGAACCCGGGCCACCAATATACAACTGAGATTTAAAATATAGTAAATCATAAATTCTTAAAAATACTTAATAAAAATAGACGTGGCCCGATTAAACTCTAACTAAGAGAAAATAACTCACACTTCCCGTGGGGAAGTGTGCTCCTGCTCGGCCCGAAATCAACTATGCTCCTGACCTGTAGCTGTACCTGTAGTGGATGTAAGGGTGAGAATTGCACTAACTGGTAAAACATAGAACATAACCCAAGTCAAGCACATTTAGCAAATAATTCAAATATTACGAATATAAACACACCCAATCGCCTATTCACTACAAACACAACCATCTCCAATTTTTTGTACCTTCCAACCAATATTCACACTTACTCTATTTAATCACTATCCTATTCACATTGTCGTCCTACGCCCATGCTTCATCCAACTTTAATCCTTTCCTTTATCTACTTTCCTATCCTCTTTCCTTTTCTCTCCTTTCCTATTCTACCTATTCTATTCATTTTCCTCGCACTTCCTTTACTCCCCCTGTCTTCCTCTTATTTCTTTACATTTCACTTGATCTTTTATTACTTTCCTTTATCTTTTGTGGTGTCGTGGGGCTCCCGCCACTGCGTTCCCCGTTTGTCGAGGATACGTCTTACCGATGCGTACGTCCCGCAGTCCGCACGACTTACTCAACCCATGTGTACGGTCCCGCAGGCCGCACGTCTTCTAAGGTCCAGTACCCACTGACACCGTTCTCTATCATAGGCTACAGGTTCACCACAACCCACCTGAGCAAGTCGTCACCACTGGTCG
Source organism: Crotalaria pallida (assembly GCA_037953625.1). Taxonomy (NCBI): domain Eukaryota; kingdom Viridiplantae; phylum Streptophyta; class Magnoliopsida; order Fabales; family Fabaceae; genus Crotalaria; species Crotalaria pallida. The sequence continues at coordinate 24,238,320 of CM075654.1, forward strand.
CAGAGTCACCACAACCCATCTGCACCAGGACACAGGGTCCCCGCAACCCACCTGTGTCAGCCACAGGGTCACCACAACCCACCTGTGACGGTGTGTTCTACTTGGCTGCAGGGTCACCACAACCCACCTGCGCCAGCCACAGAGTCCCCACAACCGACCTGTGACATTTCCTATCTTTCCTTCTTTACCTTTTTAATTCAATTACATTTTAATGGTTCATTTTATTCTAATTCTCTCACCTTACTCTCTTTAATTTATTTCATTTCTTTCCTTCCAAATCACTATATTTCTAAAAATAGAAATCTCACTAAATTTCCTAAATTCTCACTTCTTTACTAATATTAATACCAACTCTAAACCAAACTCACATCCTCATCAATTCGTGCATCAACATTCACATATCAACATTTAAAACATAATTATTAACATTTAAACATTTAATCAACAATTAGCATTTAACATTTTTCAGTTAGCAATTAACTCATATAAGCATGCCAAGTAATGAAAATAAATTCTAAGTTCCCTAATCACACATAATCAGATAATCTCAGGCATGACTACACAGTACCAGTTACACAACCACCGTGCGGCTATAAACCCCTTACCTTAAAATAATTAAAAGAGACTAAACCTTAGGAGAGCTTAGGACCCTAATGTAGGAGAGGTGTCGGTGTCCACTAATCCATGAAGCAGAGCAAGCTTGATGAGTTCCCTTTTTCCTCTTGTGTGGGTCGAATCCCCTTAGGGTGTGGGAGACCTCAACTTACTCTTGTAAAATTGGGGCAAGAAACAATAACAATAATAATAATAAGTGATGGTAATACCAATACCCAAATCAAAGGAGGAAATGAAAGGATTGAAAGGAAAGAGAGAGGCTTGATCAACTTACCCCAAAGACTTGAAGGAGAGGAAATAGAGAAGTGAGAGTTGATGATGATGATGTAGCTTATTGGAAGAGAAGAAGGAATGCTTGATGGTCTTGGAGCTTCAAGTTTCACCTAGGGCCTTCAATGGAGGTTGGGGGGAAGGAGTTGGAGCCCTATCTCCATGGAAGAGAAAGAAGATGAGAGAGAGAGAGAGAGGAGGGTTCGAATGGTGTGAGGGAGGGAGTGTTTGGGGCTTAAAATGGGGTTTTGGGGTGGGAAATACCGAAATTGCCCTTAAAAACGCGTGTTTGGTGTTGCAGATCGCAGGATTTTCGCTTAAGCGAAATCTGGTCGCTTAAGCGAACTCAATTGGTGTTGTTACTGGAGCAGTTTTGCTTAAGCCAAAAATTTTCGCTTAAGCCAAATGCATAGGTACTGCTACTTCATTTTTCTATTTTTCAGCTATTTTCTTCCCAACTTCAAATAGCCATAACTTCTTCGTTCACCGTCGGATCTTGCTCAAATTTGACGAGAAACTTCCTAAAAATCATACCATCATATCCAACGGTGGGAATTGTGTTTTGAGTCCTAAATCATTTATTTTAATTTTTTATCCTATTTATTTCGTTTAACACTGAATCACTCGTTTGCCTCGTCCGTTCCTAACTTAATTTACTACTTCTTCCATTCCTAAACCATTATTATTATTATTAATCTTTTCTAATGCTTGAACGCTTCTTTTAATACCTATTTATGGTTTTATTATTATTATTTTAATTATCCCAAATTATTATTAATTCAATTATACTTGGGTTTAAAATTCGGGATGTTACATTCCCATTCATAGTGCATGTCCATTTTTTTTGTTTTCGAACTCAAATACACACATGATAAGACTTAGAAAACAAGGAGAAATTAAGAAAATACACATGCAAAAGCTTTTGAATCATCAATACAAAATCCTTCATAAATCCCAAAATAAAAACCGAAAACAATAAGAGATGAAAAAGGAAAACAAGATCAAATATTAATACCTAAGATGGAGGTGCAAGGTGGATGAAGAAAATCAAGGTTTCCTCCTCTTCTTCTCTCCCTCTCTCGGCCACCTTCTCCTTCTCCCCTTATCTTCTTTTTTTTTGTAACAAATGAGAGTGTAAGGGTGTGGGAAAGAGGGTGTAAGGGGGGTATTTATAAGGCTTAGGTGGGGTGGGGTTTAATTATAAAATTTGGGGTTTAAGGAAAAAATTAAAAGCTTCCCCTAGAAGCTCATGCTCCCTCACGATTTTCTTAGTATAAAATAGGGTAGAGACTTTGCAAATTTATTTTATTGAGTATTAATTTTGTGAGACATAGGTAGGTTGTAGGTAGAATAATTAGGGAGACAAGAATTTAAGCACATTTGCATGCATTGGCCGAAAATTTCATACTTGTATAGGGTTCTTAATTGCATGTTTCCTATAGGGAACATATAGGGTGGTTATACTTTAATTAGGGTAGGTTGTATTTAATTGGGTTGCCCTAGGGTCTTGTGCACTAATAAATGGGTGTCTCACAAATTCAAAATTCAAATGCACAAAATATACTCAAAACCGTGCACCAAACTTAGAAAATAGAAAATAATATTTTTCCAATACAGTACCTGATACTTAAAAATCATAATTAATTTTTCTTACGTAATAAAACATTATAATTTCCCACACAAATATAAAAATTTTGTGGGCTGCCAAAATAAATTCCAAACAATACAAAAATAAATTCTTCATTTCATTACGATCGTTTTGATTAAAATTCGTCAGATTCCAATTTACCGGTCAAAAGTTATGAATTTCCAAAGTTAAATAAATCAAAGGAATTAGTAAATAATCATTCCTCCAAAACACAAATTAATAAAACACAAGAATCAAATATTTAATCAATTTAAAACAATTCCCTCATTTCCACATGTCATTATGAACCAATAATAATTTTTCTCCATTTGAAAAGAATCATCCAATCAGAAATCTCCGAAAATCAATTTATTAAAATAGGGAAAATTGCGGGTATTACACAAACCTATGATTGAAAGCAGACATCTCAAAAGTGGAATGGAATGACAATTTGCCTAGATAACCAAAAGCCCACATAGTCAACTGACATATGGATGAAATCCGAAAGAATGGAAGCCATTGAGAACCTAAAGACCCTTTGGATATCTATAGACCCCGCTTCGTTCTAAGTGGGGGAGAAGTCAATATTGTAATAATGACGTTTTCCAAATATATGTTTTTATCAAAATTTTCTTTTTAGCAAAATTTGGATGGCGATACGATAGACATTCCTTTCTTTAAGTTCATCTAACTTAAGGATAAGCATATAATCTTTTACTCGTAAAAGATTATATTAGGCAAGAATGATTTTATTACTAATAGTATAAATATTAGGACTGATTATCCTGATTTTTATAACTATTAAGAAATAAAATCCCATTGATTCCCCTATTATTTGTGCAAAGTTAATCAAAAGTGCGCAGCGAAAAATGTTCTTTTGAAATGTTTTGTTTAAAACTTAATTATATTTTCCTAACGAAAGAATTTTGAGGAAAGTTTAACAAAATTCTTAAGTGGGGGAAAGACCCTAATTATCTCCAGAAATCAAATTCTTATTTTTACCAAATGTTTTAGAAAATCAATTTGATTAGAAAATGAATTTCGGGGTCGAAATTCCTAAAAGTGGGGGAGAGTTGTAACACCCACTGGAATTATCCTCAAAATCATAAATGAAATATATTAAGCAGATATGAAGTAAATATGAAATAGATATTAAGTAGGTATTAAGTTGATACTAAGTGAATTTCAAGCAAATACTATGTGAATTTTGTGTAAATAATTATCAAAGTGGATTTTAGTGAAAACATCACCCAAAGATCGTGCCATACCTCATTCGTTAACCGTTGGATCATGCTCAAATTTGGAGACAAGCTTCCCAACCCTCTTATCTTCAAATCCAACGGTGGGATTTTTATTGGAGGCCAAAAAGCTTATGTAATCGATTACCAAAGCAAGTAATCGATTACCCGATCAAAATTTCAAAGTTTGCCAAATTTAAGTCTGGTAATTGATTACCACGACTCTGATGAGCCAGCAATAGGTCGGTTTGAGCACGAATGGCAGAGATTAACCCATTTTTCTACCACAAATTCTTGTAAATATCTCCCTTGCACTTTTGTATGTTGAAAGGGGCGTTTGGAAAGGGTTAATTTAAGTGTTTGAGTGTTGGAACCCCTCCATATTCATCAACAAACATAGAATTTATCTGAAAACACATGTTTTCTGGTGTGAACTTGGTTGCTTTCGTTCACCCAGTTTTGAACCTCAAATCCTTACAAATCATGTACCAAATTAAAGCTTGTTCAATCCTTTTCAATTTGGTACCAAGTTTGTCTGATTTAATGGAGTGTGGAAGGAGTTATACTCCTGCAAAGTGAGCTACTCGAAACTGGAAAACTAGAATCTCAGATTTGGGAAGCTCTGTTATTTGAGTTCATGTGCTAAGCTCAGGACACCTCAAGCTCTCAAACTTGTTCTAATCTATAGCTAGCATATCCTAGTTTATGTTTTGACCAATTTTCCCAATTGTTTATGTCAATTTCTTGGTCAAAGACTTTGATAAAGTAAGCTCATCGATTTTGTTTTCGGTTGGGCTGCAAGCCGTGGTGGCTTTCCTTCTCATTCAAATTCGATCCTTCCAACCCCGAAACCATTCAACCACTTCAAATAGGTATGAGAGATCTTATTCATATCGCTAGGATAATTATTGAAGTATGTTTTGATAATTATTGAATTGAATTATAAGTTGGAAACCATGACAAGGTTGCTTGGTTTGGAGACCAAGACAACCCATGGTTCTTTATAAAACCTGGACTTAAGCATGTTTAAAGTGATGAATATGAGCTAATGAAATGCTAAAACTTGACTATTTTGCAATGAAATTGAATTTGATATGTCAAGTTGTAATTTATGCATAATATGCAATCTTTGCCAATTGATTGAGGTGTTGATGATTATGTGATGAAATGAATATGCTAACATGTGTATTATGTGATGTTGAGTTGCTGTTGAATGTTGATTTTGGTTAAAATTAAGTGTGTCAAAGATTGGTATGTCAAAATCTCATTTTTGTTTTGTTTTCTGCATAAGTAATCGATTACCATGCTGTTCTGAAACAAGGAAGTTGAATTTTCAGAAACACCAATTATCAATTTCGAAAGCACTTAACCTTAACCAAACTTGTTTATTTACCTTGGAAACTATAGGTATGAATATTTGAATGTTTTAGAGTGATTAAAAGAATGATTATGGAATGATTATAGAATTGGAATATTAATTAAAAAAGAAACGATAAAGTAATTGCATTCACATGAGGAGTCGCGGATGGTGACATAGGATATCGGGAAAGATACGACCATTCTAAGAATTGGAGAGAGAATTCCTATAATGTGTGAGAGAATGTGCAGAGGTCAAGTTTGACGGTGATTCATCGGTAACCGTGGGGATTATTATGGGTAAAATAGTCCTATGATCGGGGGGGTTCTGCAGACTTTTCTCGGGATAGTTTTGCTTAATCATAATATATCCTATCGGCCTCTAGGTGCATATCATGACTGCGGAGGGTGGACCTTTGGCAATGATCTAACCCTAGAGAGAGAGAGAGAGCGGGGGGGGGGGGGGGGGGTACGCATAGATGAGTTGTGTGATCTGTCGTGGTTGAAAGATGTTTACTCCCAGTTGCTTTTCTTGATTTAGTGATGAAATTTCCGACGAAGGGTTGAGAAGAATCTATATTGGATTCAAGTGTGGAGATTGAGATTAGGATACATGCATCATGCCATAGAAAGATAAGATAATATAATGAAGGATTGAGCATGTGAAATGCATTACAATGATGATGCGTGTATGTTTGTGTATGATTATTCAATTAATTATCTGCTTACACGATATGACAAGTGATTTACTCCCATCTAGCCTTTTTGTGGTAGGTATAAGTAGTTGATGAAGTCAGTCCACCGGTCAAGCCAAAGACTCAAGCGGAAAAAGGAAGAGATACATTACTGGATTTGATCGATTATAACACCGAAATGATGTAATTTAAAAGAAAATTTATCCGCTAATCTTGAATAAAGGGAACTTTTACTCTTCCGCTGCAACAATTTCTAATAAATTATTTTATTCCCTTTATAAAAGATGAGGGTGTTACAAACTACTCCTGTAACATCTGCCTTTTGACTTACTTCTTCTACAAGTCCCTAATCAAGAAATTGTTTTAACCTAATTGATTGATAGAGTTTTGATTTCATGGTGGATTTTTACACTTTGAAATTTAATTCACTTGTGTTATGATTTTATGTGTTTGATTTTCTAAGGTTTTCAAAGAATCATATTGCTGGAGGTTTTAATTGAGATTTTATCTTCTTAAATTAATTCATATGGTTTTATGGTTTTGAAATGGAAAATTATTTCTACTCTAAGTTTCAAAAATCAAAGTCCAATTATCTTGATCTAGAATCATCTCTAAAAACCCTAATTAGTATCCTTGATCTTTGATTAAACCTTAATCGAGTTCTTAATCCTTGATTAAGTGCTTAATCACTCTCTTAAACCCTAAATCCTCAAAGTTAGTGAGCTAATCTAGAATTAGTTTTCCCTAAACTTATGATAGTATGGATTAAGTTTTTGATTAGTACCTTAATCCTTGATTAAGCCCTAATCTCTAAGGATTAGTGGACTAAACCTAAATTAGTTTTCCTAATCCTACCTTAATCATGATTAGACCCTAATTAGTACCTTAAACCTAAATTAGCTAACCTAATCTATCCCTAAACCTCCTAAGGCCGAATGCACCTTCCATGTGCATTACTTGGTCTCCAAGATTTATTTACTTGGTCTCCAAGTTGCTTTGCTTCATGGTTAAGCATATGACATCACCTAGATGACCTAAGCATGACCTAAGGGAAGAAAAGAAAAGGGAAATAAAAAAGAAAAGGGAGAGAACCGTGGGGAGGGGTAAACCAAAATCCCAAGCCCACAAATCATGTATACAAACACCATCACACACACTTCATTTGGTTTCCATTTCTTCATTTCCTTCATTTCTCATTCCAAACCAAACATCAACACTCACACACACTTCATTCGGCTCTTCTTCATTTCCATTCATTCCAAGCCTTAAACACTTTACACTAAGAGCAAAATCAAGCTCTTAGTGAGAGAGAGAGAGAGAAAGAGAGAGAGGTAGAGAGAGAGAGAAGAGGCCGAAACCTTAAGGAGAAGAGTGAGTGAACCGTGAGGAGAGAGAAGAGAAAACCAAAATACAACCCAAGATTTGGACTTGATTTTGAAGTTTTTAATTAAGTAAGCATTTTATTTCATGATCTTAAAAGTTTTAAACCTCTTTTCTTTGATTCATTTCCGTTTTTCACGAGTTCTTTCTAAAGCTTTGATTTGGTTTGAAAAATGTTAATGCATGTTGGTTTTTATGTTAGATCTAGAGTTTTTACTCACATGCATGTTGATTCCTAATCTTGATCTTGAAGTTTTTGTTAAGAAAGTGTTTCTCTTTTAAGATCTTGTGAACTCATCCATTTTCCTTTGATTTCTTAAAAGTGTTTTTGAAAAGAATTTGATTCTTGAGTTTTCATAAAGGATTTTTCAAAGATCTAGTGTTTTTGATTTCATGCATGTCAAGATCTATGTTTGAACTATGATATACTTGATGCTTGAGTTTTAATGTAAAGATCTTTGAAATGATTGAACTTTTCTTGATGATTTTCCTTATGTTGGCCACGGTTTTGATGTTGTTAAGGTTAAAAGCTTGATTTTCTTTTGCTTGGTTTCATGCATGTTAAGATCTTGAAATTTAGTGATGTTTTAGATGAATAAATATTTGTGTGATGTTGTGATTTTCTTGTGATAGTCACGGTTTGTATGTGTGAATGAAAAAGATTAAGATTTTCTTAAGTCTAATTGATGAATATGTGATTTCCATGAACTTTAAGTTGATTTGTATGTTATATGTGAAATAAAAATTGTTTTGAGACTTGTGTATGCTCACGGTTTTATGTAGGAAATATATGTTAGGATTATGTTTCTACTTGTTTGATAAATTATGTGAAATTGTTGTTAATTTAGAGTTGTTTTGGAAGTCTTGAATTCTTGAAAATGTTTTTGAGAAAACCTAGTTAAGGTCACGGTTTGGACCTTAGCTTTTGAGTTAAATTTTCTTGCATGTATGTGTGTTGATACCATGAAAATATGTGTTGAGTTGTGAAGTTATTCTTTGAGGAAATAATTTTTGAAAGACAAATGATGCATACGGTTTTGATGTGATTAAGTGTAAGTTAAATGAAAATTTGTCTAAATGTTTATGTGAAACATGATTCGGTTTGTATATGCTTAAGAGTTTGATTTCTTTATTTGATTGAGTTATATGTATGAATAAGTATGTGAGCATGTTTATGTTTGACTTGATTTGATAACTTGTGATTATATGATGCTTGAAATGAATGAATGTTTGTTTAAGATTCTTAAGTAAAGTAAGAATGATTTTTGGGATGCATGAAAGTGTTTAAATGGTTTAATTTGTGTAAGTATCATTCTGTCCACATTTGGTTTTAAGTGTTTGAACTTGAGAAAGTGTTTATTAAAGTGATTATTGAATTGTTTTCAAGATGCTTGGTTTATCTATGTGTTTAAATTGGTTTTGAACAATGGGAAAATGAATTTAAAGCTTAGAATATGATGCTATCCAGAATTTTCTAAGTTGTATTTCTTATTTAAAAGTGTTTTCAAAGTGTTTTAAAGTTTATTTTTTATGAGTATTTAACATAAGATAAAATTGGTTTGAAAAGTGCAATTTTTCGGTGTTTCCGAAATTGAATTCATTGTTGTCCAAGAGAGACCAGCAAAGAAACTCTTCACTTAAATTGATTTATTTGATTGTTTTCTCATGATTTTAAATTATAAGAGTTAGTGTTTGATTTTGGGCAAGTTTGAGCAAAAGAATTGATGTTTTGGTTTTACATAAAGATAAAGTTTGGATTTCTGTTCCTAAGTTATTTTGAAAATAATTTCAAGGGTAATATTGAATAAAGTTTTAATATCCCTGTGTCTATCTTGTGGGACTTGAAAGAAGTTGGAGTCGTGCAGACTAGGAAGGAAGCAAATCGTTCGGAACTGGTGGAACCGGTAACTACGAACCCACGTGAGAGAGAAGTTATCCTAAGACACTTTGGTGTCTAGTGAGTCTACTAGGACACTCCGTACTCTCTCAAAGTCAGAGTAAAGGTCTACCGTAGCTAGTAGTATACCCGATAAATTGTGTGCCTTGTTTGTATCGCGGTATACGAAGACTCAGACCTATACCATCACATGGTATTGATTGATTGATATATTTGTTTATGTTGAGATATATTGTTATTGCATGAGCATAATGCATCATTCCGCGATATAAGATAAGAATAGCAAAGACATTAGAAAACTATAAGTAATCCCCCAAAGAACAGTGCGAAACTCTAGGGGATGGAACACACGATGGAATCGGATGATGCTGATGCGCCCGAGTACGTGGAGCGTGACGATGATATGACGATGACGACAAGGCCTTTGGACGCGGACGCAATGACTGCTGAATTCTACAAAGATAGTTTCCATATGGTTGTAGCCATATGTCGAGATAGTTTCCATATGGTCGTAGCCATATGTTGAGATAGTTTCCATATGGTCGTAGCCATATGTGGAGATAGTTTCCATATGGTCGTAGCCATATGATGAGAGTGAGTTAAGATAGGTCGGAGCCTATCTATCAAGGATTGATCGATATCCTGCATATAGTCGGAGCTATATGCCGAAGTTGATTTTGGATGGGTCGGAGCCCGTTAGAATAGTTATGATACCCCGCATATGGTCAGAGCCATATGCCGAGAGTGATTCAGGATGGGTCGGAGCCCGTCAGACATAGTGGTCGAGTCCCACAGAAGCATTCCGCATATGGTCGGAGCTGTATGACGGAGATGACTTAGGATGGGTCGACGTTAGAATGAGCGAGTATAACCTCACGACTTTAAAACCCTAACCCGAATTAGTGGAGAGGAAGATACACCTGAATTACCCTTGTGGTGTTCAGCTGGATGATTGAGATAGGGGATGACAATGACGGTGATTCGTCAAGAAGCCTTGAGAAGTCTGTCTAGGTGGGAAAAACCATAGGGGCCCTAGCTGAACCGGTCGGAGCTGGTCACTCAGTGGTGTGGACGAAGTACCACATGATCACTAGACAGAGGACTGACACCCCCTTGACCAAATCTTGTTCAGTGAGAGGGATGCTCGAACACGGCCGGATGTGCTTATTTCCCGGGACATTTTATATATTCATTTGTTTTGCCATCCAGTAAAAGCCGATGTGGTTAGAGATCCTGTACTCTTGATCGCTTCCGAACTAGGTGGATGGATTCCGAGGAGATGTAGACCCGAAAACCTAAAACCATAAAGCCCGAATTCCCGATATTATGGACTCGAGAAACGTGGACAAAGAGACCTCGACTTTGCGAGATGAACTGATTAAGAGATTCCCTTAAGAGAAAGATAAAATGTTAGACAATGCGACGATTGCATTGCATCCTCATGCATCATACATAATTATCTCTTTGTATTGTTTGTTATGTTCTGGTATTCGTCACTAGTGTATATCCAAGAAGTTGATGGGAGTAATTCCATTCGGATAACTTACTCTCTCAACTTCTTGTGCACATGTGACTGTGAACCTCTGGTTCTAAAAGATGGCGGAGCTGGTACTGCTTCTCCTGGAAGGGACACTTACTGATCGTGATGCGCTGACGAGAGGACTACTGCTGGATGACGGATGCTGATTTTGGGAACTTATATTCCGGATCGATAAGGGGACGCTGCTTAGTAGTTTATAATTAGGTTCCAATGGACCCTTGCTGATATGTATATCAAGTGTACCACTGTGCTTTTGAAATGCTTTTGCTAAGGTAAATGTTTATGTATGAATGGCGCCGATGAACTATGGCGACTGCTTTTGAAAGGACCTTTAGGATCTATTTTCAAACTGTTTCCTAAGGACTGTCTTAATCAGACAGATAAACTATTTTAAGCAGATCAAATATGTTTTCTACGCGTAAAATATTTATTTAATGAAGTCCCCAATCTCAAATTGTTTTTAGAAAATTCAGTAAACATTTTTGAGAGAAAGGATCTAAAAGTAATACCTTGTTTTGGGAAACTTGATTGATGAGTTTTCTACTTGTAAAAAAAAAAATTCACCCTATTTTTCATAAAAGAATTAATTAGTATTTGTAAGTGTTTATTTCGAGTTTTCCAAATCGGGGTGTTACAACTCCATCCATCCTTTATTATTTTCTTTTAGAAATTTTTTTCCTGTTTATTTGTCTCATCTAGTGTAACACCCCAAATTTCGTCTTCCGAATAAATATGTTAGTAAAATGGTTTTATAAATAAATAATAATTTCATGTTTGATTTGGATATATATATATATATATATATATATATATATTCATTATAAGTATTATGTGAAAATATTTTATGATGAGGTTTTTCTATAAAATATTAAATTTTGCAATTAAGTCCTTGGGAAGGACCTAAAAGAAATAATGGAAGGTCTTTTGGGGTTAAAATTAATTAAACAAAGTTTTTAGTGAAAACTGGCCAAAATACTCGAGTATTTGGCTAAATACTCGAGTATTCTGGAGCAGACAGCCACAGTTAGTGCGCTGTAGCTGTCTTGCCATGGGGGGAGCTCGGAATTTGCCACGAAATCCGCCTGAAACCTTGGTGTTGACACGCAAACAACCTCCAGACGTTCTAGGACTCGTCTCCTCATGCATGGAACCTCCAAACTTCTTCCACAAGGGAGAAGAGTTGATTTATTAAGCCAAAAACATAAACTCAAGGACAGAAACGAGTTTTAGGGTTCTTGAATTCCAATTCTCAATTCGTCTTCGTTTCTGAATCTCATAGAACAAACCATACACCGTTTCGAAGCTCACATCCAGAGCTTTGAAAAGCACCAAAAATCGTGAGTTAAGGTGGAGTGGGTGAGGAGTAATGAACTCTGCAAGATAGAGATTCAAATCTGCCAAAAACCAGAATGTTGTGCAGACCCGTCACCTTCTTTCCTTCGATTCTCTCTCCTCCTTGAGAGTTACCTCACGTGTGATATACCATTGGAAATCTCTTTCAACGAGCTTCGATTTGATACCAAGTTTGTTAAATTTGAGTCCCTGGTCAAAAAGTTGTGGGCCTGCAAAGTTAGGGGTTGAAATCTGCCAAACTAGATTTTCAGATTCAGAGAGCCGACTTTGAGCTTCGATTGTGGTAAGCTCAAGCCTTCTCTTGGTCTGAAATTTATTGGTTTTCAAAGTTCATGTTATAGAGAACATAGTCTAACCAATTTCCCCAATTTTTATGCATGATTCGAATGTCGATTGATGTGGTTTTGAACCTCTGCTGAATCTGTTATGCAAGTTCGGGTGGGAAGTGGTTAGAGCATTTGGTTGCTGTTCTCTGCGGAGTTTTTGTTCAAGAACGACCCTAAGGTATGGGGGAAGCTTACCATTTTCTAGAATGAGAGTAAATTGCATTAGAAAGTAGGAGGAGTCACCATGAGACTCTAAGGGCATAGATTGAAATAGGAATATGGCTTGGAGGCCAATCTGAGGCATGCTACATGCTAAGGCAAGTTTATTTGGTTGCATGTGAGCTTAATCAATGCTGAAATTATGCCAAAAATGAATAGAATTGAAATTGGTACTTGAAGTTGCATAATATGTGATTTTCATGCATAATTGATGAATGATTATGATTTTCTGTGAATTGATACGATCTCTGTGTTGAGACATGTTTAATTTGTGTATGTAAAGCTTTGTTGATCATTGGTTTAAGTTGGAATTGATTAGAATTGAAAATGGTATGTTAAAACCAAGTTGTAATGCATCTGCTGTCAAAAATACTCGAGTATTTGGTAAAACACTCGAGTATTTTCTGATGCAAGCTTCCCAGAAGATCACGAAATACTCTAGTATTCTGGGCTGCAAAATACTCTAGTATTCTGTGAAATACTCTAGTATTTTGGGCTGAAAAATACTCTAGTATTTTGTGAAACACTCAAGTATTCTGGGCAGTCTGATACACAATTTCATGAAATTGAAGAACTGCTCGAGTATTGAAGCTACTACTCGAGTCTTTTACTAAAATGTTGAGAAAACACCATTTTTAATCTAACCACTTCCATTTAAACCTAATGACACTTAAAGGAAATAATGTGATACTTCCTTAAATAAATCTCATCATTCTAAGCATGAAAATTGATATATCTCATTGATGAATTCATTACATATGGTATATAATGAGATTAATGAATAATCTTAAGGGAATACTTGCATGCATTCATGCACAATGAACGGTGATGAGTTATCGTTGTGTCATGTTCATGGAACATGAGGAGGGCCTCTGGGAGTGCCAAATGTTACTACTTGCTCGATGACACATTGAGGTTGACAATGTGGGCAGTATGTGGTATACTGTTGGTTTGATGGTTCAACGGTGTGTTGCACACAAGTGGTAAGGTTTACGTTTTGGCGACGTGACGTTCATCAGACATGGTGACGTTGTTTATCACCTCTGTTGTGTTACACAAGTGATAAGGTTTACGTCCTTAGGCGACGTGACGTTCATCAGATGTGGTGACGTTTTTTATCACACCCGTTGTTTGTTGAGAAGGGTGTGGTGCACACAAGTGATAAGGTTTACGTCCTTAGGCGACGTGACGTTCATCAGACATGGTGACGTTATTTATCACCTCTGTTGTGTATCACAAGTGATAAGGTTTACGTCCTTAGGCGACGTGACGTTCATCAGATGTGGTGACGTTTTTTATCACACCCAGTGCATATTGAAAAGTGATAGGTTTACGTCCTTGGGCGACGTGACGTTCACCAGATAGTGTGACGTTTTTATCACTTCCAAGCAAGTACGCCATACGTTTGAAAACGTATTATTTGTATTCTGGGAATACAATGGTGTTATGGAAGGACGTTCATCTGAGTGATTAGTTGAAGAATCTCAGGAATCGAGAGATGGGAAGCATGCATCATTCCACCTATTTGGAAAGAGAAATAAATGAAATGGCGAGTGCTCATGGTTATGCATTTCTATCATGATGGGTGCTTACTTTTGGGTGTTAGGACTTTATTCTTATTTGATAATGCGAATGTATAAGCTTACCCCTGCCCTTAATAGGTTTTGACAAGGTACCTAGACCACCTAGAGACTAAAGGAATTGGACGACCCTTAAGTTCATGAAGTACTAAGTCATCATGGGATAGAGACTCTTTTGTACAACTCTGAGGACTCAACCAGATGAACGAATGGATGAAGAACTAGTGACTAGCTCTGGAACGTCTCTATGTTTGATAATGGAAGCAATGTATATATTTTTAGAGATGTATCCAAGAGAAAACCTAGATTTTCATACTTTAATATAATTGTGGTACACATCGAATTTATATATATATGATTTTATGAGTCAATGAACTATTTTAATATATTCCGCTCACTCTGATTCTATCCGTTCGGCACGAAGGAAGTATTGTTAAAGTTGATTTCCTGGGATGACCTAATAACTAAATTATTTTTTAAAGCTATTTTGTACTACAAAGGTTATCTCAAAAGGATTCTAAAATGTTCAGCAAATAATTACTCCTTCTACCGAATTTAGTTCCAATACATGGTTTAAATTTGAGTACCACATTCAAGGAAAAATTTTCATACTTAGACTTTTCCAACACGTTTCAATAATTTATGAAATTCTTTTTAAGAAACGAGGGATGTTACATTTTATGGTATCAGAGCAATGGTCCTGACTCTTGGTCCTTGGGTGTGTGGTTCAATACGCTGGTCCTCAAGAATTGTAGAGTCTCTTGTGAACTATGCTCTTACATACTTCTAATTGGAGTAAAAGGTTCTATCCCTTGACCCTGGGTATGTGACTAAGTACCTGTCTAGAGTGTTTGAAGTATCCTAAGTTGAGGTATGATAGTGATGTACTTCTTTTAGGACAATTCCAACCTTAAGCTCATAGTGCTGACCCATTATGGCATCAAGGAATCAACAAGGGGTGATTCCAAAGGATCTAAAGGCGAGCTAATATCCTCTAGGGAGGGTATTTTCCTCTAGTATGAAAACTAACAAACCCCGAAGTTAGTATCAGGAGGTTATTTTCCCTAGTGGTTTTCTTTACAGAGTTGTAACTCTGAAGTTAATTAACCCTTGGTGAGGACGAGAATCGATTGCGTTTTCTTGTGTTTGATCTACCCTGCTACCTCAAGATCGAACTCCTACAAGTTTTCTTGTAGTTGCTTCTCACGTATGTTTGAGCTATTCTATTGAGCTATCTCTTCAGAGTAAACTTGGTCTACTCATTTTTCACAATTAGGTGTGATCTTGAACTTGGATTAGATACCCAAGAATCAAGTGATAACTAATTCTGATAGAGAGGCGAGAATCCGAAACCCAAGACGTTTGAGTGTTGTTCTCAAAGTGGGGTAAAGGAAGAGGGGAATTAAAGAGATCATGGTTACGAAGAATCTCCCGGATATTCTCTCGTGAAGTGTCGGGTTCGTTAGAGCAAAAGTCAGATCCTGTAATAGCTAAAGTAATTCTAGAAAGGTAGTTATCAGCATCAAGCCAAGTATCCACAGGATGAGATTTATATTAGTATTCTACTTTGATCAAGTAATGGATACGAGTTGGATGTACCGTTTGAAGCTACAGCTTTAGTATAAGTTGTGTGATGAGTGTTTCTTAAGTCCACCATATATGACCACATGTCCATAGTGCAGGTCTAATATGACGACAAGAAACCGAAATCATACTAATGCGATGCTGGAGAGGATCACAACTGTGTTGGAATCAATGCAGCAATGGCAACAGCAACAACATCAACAATCACCACAACCAGTTAATCCGCCACATCAATGTAATGTCGGTAATGTTGAGGCTAAGAGTTTGGCGGATTTTCGAAGTTGTAATCCACCTAAGTTTGAAGGAGGATTTAAGCCAGAGGAGGCTAACAAGTGGATTCATACTATGGATAAGATTTTTAGAACATTAGACTGCACGGAAGCTCAAAAGGTGGCATATGCAGTTTATATGTTAGAAGGAGAGGCTGATAATTGGTGGAATCACACGGTTCAGCTTTTACACTATGAGGGAAAGGACGTCAATTGGGAGATGTTTATGGAAACGTTTCTCAATAAATATTTCCCAGAAGATTTGAGAAGGAAGAAGGAAGTTGAATTCCTACAATTAAAACAAGGAGATATGAGTGTGGGCGAATACGCAGCTAAGTTTGAGGAATTGATGAAGTACTCTCCATACTATCAAAACAATCCGGATGAGAGAAGCAAATGCATCAAATTTGAAGGTGGCCTGAGACCTGAACTGAAATCTGTTTTCAGTTATCAGAAGATCCAAAGTTTTCCTACGTTGGTTGACATGTGTCAGATGTATGAGGATGACAAGAAGGCTGAAGTAGCAGCTGATCAGGCAAAGAGTAACCAGCCGAGTCATGGACCACAAAGAAAGAAAGGATTTAATCATCGGAAAACGGATCCATATTTCAACCAGAAACGAGGCATAGGTAGAGTTGAAGACAGGAATCAGGTTAAGTCTCACAGCAATGCCCCTTACTGTGAGAAGTGCAAACATCATCATTTTGGAAGAATCTGCTGGGCAACAAGTATTTGCTTCAACTGTGGGAAACAGGGTCATATTGCACGTTACTGCAGAGAATCTGTGAAGGGTAATCACGCCGGAATTGCTAGCAAACCAAAGACTCAAAGGAAAAGTGTTTACCCTGAATAGAGTAGAAGTTAATCAATCACCTGATCTTGTGCAAGGTAACCATTTACTTCAAAACCAACTTTGCATGATTGTGTTCGATTCAGGAGTTACCCATTCTTTTGTTTATTGTAAATGTGTGAATAGGTTGAAGTCGGATTCATCTAGTTGTTTTAGAATTAGAGACTCTATGAAATTCCCTAAATTAGTATCGAAGTATTCGATCACGACACTAAGTTAAAATAGATCCATTATCCTTTATCACATTTGGATGTGATTTCTAGGAAAGTTAGCATTTCCTCTTGTGTTACTTCCACTCGATTCATGCCAAAGTATTGGAGCATACTTTCATGTGTCGAGACCCAGACTTTGAAGGAGGAAGTTTTATGAAAAGAAGGCGGATGTGTATACATCAAGGTGATTAAATACACACAAGGTGATACAATTGACTCATGACTCGAGTTTTACAATGACCATGGTTGTTTGAGGATTTGAGGCCTTTCCTCGTGTCACTATGGTTTAAGTGTTAATGACCCTGTAAAGTCGAAATAGTTGAGCAATCAAGAGGAGTTAAACAGGGGGCAATGCCGAGGGACAGAATTTTAAAGGCTCATGATTGGAGACTCTATCGTCGTCATGACAAAGCAAAGGAGGTAACAATTACAATTGGGCCGAAGGGCAGTTCATGTGAGCTCTATGGGGATTAAGGAAGTGATTTTAAGAAATCTAATAGTTTCAAGATTGATGATACAAGTAGATCGACGAGAAGTAAGAAGGGAAGGTTGCAAATCACAATAGAATTCCTAATTCGAATTCGTGAATTGCAACAAAGAACTGAATAGCTAAGGACAAATAAGAGATTGATTTCGAAAGGGAAGAAACCTAGGTTCCATAGGGGACGTTTTAGGGACAATAATTTGGAGTACGGATGATTTGGAAATTGAAGGTTAATTATGGAATTAAGCTAAATGGATGAGTAAAGGTTATACACTAATATGCTAAGTGGTGAAGCTAAAACATAGTGGAACTATGTAAATCTGATATTGGAAGCAAAGGAATGGCATGTCACTTGAGAATTATTCAAGGATGAAATCTTTGAAAAATTAGAGAAAGGAGATTGGATTATTGTAAATAAGGTAAGGTAATATGAATCTCGGGGAAAACATTACTAAGTTCAAAAGATTGGGGAAGTATGTTTCATTGCAATTTGATGGAAGGTTCGAACATGCGGAGTCCGGAATGAATAATGTCTGAATTCCAAACCAGATATCAACTATTGAGGAATAAGCGAACTAACTTTGGGAACCAGAATTTCATGCATAAGGGGTTAGAGAAATCTCAATTGCATGAAGGTAAATGAAAAGCAAATGGAAAGAAATCATTTGTCAATTTTAAGGTGGGAAGGTGAGGCGCATCACCATGGGCTGAGTGGTGATATCTGAAAAAGATATTCGTTTTCAGTCGCAAGAAAATTAAGTCTTATTCACCAGATTAATTGAAGAAGAAATGCAAGACGGGAATGGTCAATCAGCAAATCATGAGGGAAGAGTTTTCCATCCTGCTAGGATGCGAGTTAGATTCGGATATAGGTAATATGAATTTATCCATCCTCTGATCTGAATTAACGTGATCAACGATTTCGATTGCGTCAATTAAATCGTTCTGTGATCTAAAAATCTGAGCAAGTCTTTAACTTGGATTTCTGTGATCAAAACCTTTATCACAGTTGGATGTGATAAATGTCTTTGGACACTACAGAGAAAGAAAGATCAGTTAAGACTAGAGAGATTAACACCCACCGGGATAGGACAAGTATTTGTCTCCCCAACGGAAGTTTCTCTAGGACTTGGCTATCTGACTGAGTCTGATAGTGACAATAATGCTCTTTATCTTTAAGTTCATCTAACTTAAAGGTAAATCGTATAGTCTTTCTTGAGAAAAATTATATCTGAGAGGGATGATTCCATTACTTATAGTTTAAATATTAGGACTGATCACCCTAATGTTTACAACTATTAAGAAGTGAAGTCATACGAATATTTCCCTACTCGTGCTCGAGTGATCAGAGTGCGCAACGGGACGGGGTTTCTCCTCAAAAAGATTTTTGAAATGTTTTAATTGAGAAGTATATATATACATATATATAAATATTTTAAGGATATTATTCGAAAAAAAAAGGTTTAGTCAAAAGATTTCATTTGAAGGAATTACAAGATAATTTTGAGGAAGTTTAAGAAAAACCCTTTTATGAGAAACAAGGATCTGTATATGTTTTGGAATGCAAAAGTTTTAATTGAGAAAAGTTCAATTGAAATATTTTGTGGAACGTTTTGAGTCAGAGAATTTGAAAAAGTATAAGAAAATTCCTTTTAAGTGGGGGAGAGTTCTCCCTAATTATGTTTTGAAAAATAATAACATCAAAACAATTTGTTATGAAAATGTGGAATTTTAAAAGAATGAATTTCGGAGACGAAATTCCTTTTAAGTGGGGGAGTAGTGTAACACCCCAAATTTCGTCTTCCGAATAAATATGTTAGTAAAATGGTTTTATAAATAAATAATAATTTCATGTTTGATTTGGATATATATATATTCATTATAAGTATTATGTGAAAATATTTTATGATGACGTTTTTCTATAAAATATTAAATTTTGCAATTAAGTTCTTGGGAAGGACCTAAAAGAAATAATGGAAGGTCTTTTGGGGTTAAAATTAATTAAACAAAGTTTTTAGTGAAAACTGGCCAAAATACTCGAGTATTTGGCTAAATACTCGAGTATCCTGGAGCAGACAGCCACAGTTAGTGCGCTGTAGCTGTCTTGCCATGGGGGGAGCTCGGAATTTGCCACGAAATCCGCCTGAAACCTTGGTGTTGACACGCAAACAACCTCCAGACGTTCTAGGACTCGTGTCCTCATGCATGGAACCTCCAAACTTCTTCCACAAGGGAGAAGAGTTGATTTATTAAGCCAAAAACATAAACTCAAGGACAGAAACGAGTTTTAGGGTTCTTGAATTCCAATTCACAATTGGTCTTCGTTTCTGAATCTCATAGAACAAACCATACACCGTTTTGAAGCTCACATCCAGAGCTTTGAAAAGCACCAAAAATCGTGAGTTAAGGTGGAGTGGGTGAGGAGTAATGAACTCTGCAAGATAGAGATTTAAATCTGCCAAAAACCAGAATGTTGTGCAGACCCGTCACCTTCTTTCCTTCGATTCTCTCTCCTCCTTAAGAGTTACCTCACGTGTGATATACCATTGGAAAGCTCTTTCAACGAGCGTCGATTTGATACCAAGTTTGTAAAATTTGAGTCCCTGGTCAAAACGTTGTGGGCCTGCAAAGTTAGGGGTTGAAATCTGCCAAACTAGATTTTCAGATTCAGAGAGCCGACTTTGAGCTTCGATTGTGGTAAGCTCAAGCCTTCTCTTGGTTTGAAATTTATTGGTTTTCAAAGTTCATGTTATATAGAACATAGTCTAACCAATTTCCCCAATTTTTATGCATGACTTGAATGTCGATTGATGTGGTTTTGAACCTCTGCTGAATCTGTTATGCAAGTTCGGGTGGGAAGTGGTTAGAGCATTTGGTTGCTGTTCTCTGCGGAGTTTTTGTTCAAGAACGACCCTAAGGTATGGGGGAAGCTTACCATTTGCTAGAATGAGAGTAAATTGCATTAGAAAGTAGGAGGAGTCACCATGAGACTCTAAGGGCATAGATTGAAATAGGAATATGGCTTGGAGGCCAATCTGAGGCATGCTACATGCTAAGGCAAGTTTATTTGGTTGCATGTGAGCTTAATCAATGCTGAAATTATGCCAAAAATGAATAGAATTGAAATTGGTACTTGAAGTTGCATAATATGTGATTTTCATGCATAATTGATGAATGATTATGATTTTCTGTGAATTGATACGATCTCTGTGTTGAGACATGTTTAATTTGTGTATGTAAAGCTTTGTTGATCATTGGTTTAAGTTGGAATTGATTAGAATTGAAAATGGTATGTTAAAACCAAGTTGTAATGCATCTGCTGTCAAAAATACTTGAGTATTTGGTAAAACACTCGAGTATTTGGTAAAAACTCGAGTATTTGGTAAAACACTCAAGTATTTTCTGATGCAAGCTTCCCAGAAGATCACGAAATACTCTAGTATTTTGTAAAATACTCTAGTATTCTGTGAAATACTCTAGTATTTTGGGCTGAAAAATACTCTAGTATTTTGTGAAACACTCAAGTATTCTGGGCAGTCTGATACACAATTTCATGAAATTGAAGAACTGCTCAAGTATTGAAGCTACTACTCGAGTCTTTTACTAAAATGTTGAGAAAACACCATTTTTAATCTAACCACTTCCATTTAAACCTAATGACACTTAAAGGAAATAATGTGATACTTCCTTAAATAAATCTCATCATTCTAAGCATGAAAATTGATATATCTCATTGATGAATTCATTACATATGGTATATAATGAGATTAATGAATAATCTTAAGGGAATACTTGCATGCATTCATGCACAATGAACGGTGATGAGTTATCGTTGTGTCATGTTCATGGAACATGAGGAGGGCCTCTGGGAGTGCCAAATGTTACTACTTGCTCAATGACACATTGAGGTGGACAATGTGGGCAGTATGTGGTATACTGTTGGTTTGATGGTTCAACGGTGTGTTGCACACAAGTGGTAAGGTTTACGTTTTGGCGACGTGACGTTCATCAGACATGGTGACGTTGTTTATCACTTCTGTTGTGTTACACAAGTGATAAGGTTTACGTCCTTAGGCGACGTGACATTCATCAGATGTGGTGACGTTTTTTATCACACCCGTTGTTTGTTGAGAAGGGTGTGGTGCACACAAGTGATAAGGTTTACGTCCTTAGGCGACGTGACGTTCATCAGACATGGTGACGTTATTTATCACCTCTGTTGTGTATCACAAGTGATAAGGTTTACGTCCTTAGGCGACGTGACGTTCATCAGATGTGGTGACGTTTTTTATCACACCCAGTGCATATTGAAAAGTGATAGGTTTACGTCCTTGGGCGACGTGACGTTCACCAGATAGTGTGACGTTTTTATCACTTCCGAGCAAGTACGCCATACGTTTGAAAACGTATTATTTGTATTCTGGGAATACAATAGTGTTATGGAAGGACGTTCATCTGAGTGATTAGTTGAAGAATCTCAGGAATCGAGAGATGGGAAGCATGCATCATTCCACCTATTTGGAAAGAGAAATAAATGAAATGGCGAGTGCTCATGGTTATGCATTTCTATCATGATGGGTGCTTACTTTTGGGTGTTAGGACTTTATTCTTATTTGATAATGCGAATGTATAAGCTTACCCATGCCCTTAATAGGTTTTGACAAGGTACCTAGACCACCTAGAGACTAAAGGAATTGGACGACCCTTAAGTTCATGAAGTACTAAGTCATCATGGGATAGAGACTCTTTTGTACAACTCTGAGGACTCAACCAGATGAACGAATGGATGAAGAACTAGTGACCAGCTCTGGAACGTCTCTATGTTTGATAATGGAAGCAATGTATATATTTTGAGAGATGTATCCTAGAGAAAACCTAGATTTTCATACTTTAATATAATTGTGGTACACATCGAATTTATATATATATGATTTTATGAGTCAATGAACTATTTTAATATATTCCGCTCACTCTGATTCTATCCGTTCGGCACGAAGGAAGTATTGTTAAAGTTGATTTCCTGGGATGACCTAATAACTAAATTATTTTTGAAAGCTATTTTGTACTACAAAGGTTATCTCAAAAGGATTCTAAAATGTTCAGCAATAATTACTCCTTCTACCGAATTTAGTTCCAATACATGGTTTAAATTTGAGTACCACATTCAAGGAAAAATTTTCATACTCAGACTTTTCCAACACGTTTCAATAATTTATGAAATTCTTTTTAAGAAACGAGGGATGTTACATCTAGCGGTTTAAGAGTCTAATAAATATTATTTTTCATATTTACTTTTATTTAAAAATGTATTGATTTATGTATGTATAGAAGAAAAAATAATAATTACATAAGGATAAAATTATGTTAAAAAAACATAATTAATTTACTGAAAATCAAAGTAATCATTACATTTGAGAATATTTTATAATTTCTCAGGCTTTGAGCAAACTAACTTTGTTTTACTCCAGTGGTAAACATAATCGAGATTGATCCATGATTTTGGAGACATCGATCAATTTAATCTTTGAGATTTTTGAAATTTTACGTAAGTTATACTAGTCCTTAAAATTAATGATTGTCAGTCGTCCTTAACGCAGATTAACGGTCTTTTTGGCAAAAAAAAATCGTTGAGTATCGGTCTAATTAATCCCTTAAATTGTTGAAACCGATCAAATTAGTTCCTGACTTTATGAACCATTAACGTTAGGAACTAATGTAACTAACTTATTCCTATCACAAAGACTAATTTAAACTTTCAATGATAATATCATATACTCCCTCCGGCTTGAAATATATGCAACAAAAAACATATTTCATATGGTTTAAAATATAAGCAAAAGTAACTACTTTTCTTAAATTTTATTTCATTCTCAATGCAACTTTATTAAAATACACCTAGACAGGATATGCACGAGTTTTAAGAAATGATTAAATGATGTAAGGATTTGTTGTATTTTGACTATAATGCCCCTATATAATCATTATTAAAGAGAGAGAGAGAGAGAGAGAAATGTATTGGAAGTGAGAAAGAGAGTGTAATAAATAGGGGTGTGTTTGGAAAAATAGCATTAATTATGTATTAGATTTATAAAATAACAAGACTTTTGAAACATAGTTCAAATGCTAAAAAAAACACTACATATGAAAGGTGGGAGTACAAAATGAGAGACTAATATCACATATTACTCGAATATATCTTTTTTTGGTGTACACCAACCACTACCAGAATCTGGTTTATCCAGAATCCGACTCATCCAGTCCGACCCAACTGAGCTCGCACTAAGCGATCTCCCAACGGTAGCTGCTCCATACCCAAGGTTCGAACTCGAGATCAGTTGGTTAAGGCACAAGTGAGCTACCACTTGACCAACCCCATGTTGGTCTCATACTCCATATCTAACAGGGTGTTGTTTTAATTAGATATTTGATAAAAAATAATTATTACATAGAAAAGAATGATATGTTAGAAAAAATAATCAATTTATAAAAAATCAAAATAATTATTACATTTTTCAAAAAGAAATTTTTTATAATATTAAATAAAAACAACCAACAAATAAAAAAGGAAAGAAGTTGTTATGGACCACATAAACGGAACCGGTATGCCGGATTCAGATACCGGTATGAGGCCTTAAGAGGCCCATTAAAGCTGATACCGAATACCAGTATGAGGCCCTAAGAGGCCCAATGAAGTCAGATTCGGATACCGGTATGAGGCCCTAAGAGGCCCTATGAAGCCGGATTCTGATACCGGTATGAGGCCTTAAGAGGCCCAATAAAGCTGATACCGAATACCGGTATGAGGCCCTAACAGGCCCTATGAAACCAGATTCTGATACCGGTATGAGGCCTTAAGAGGCCCAATAAAGCTGATACCGGATACCGGTATGATGCCCTAAGAGGCCCTATGAAACCGGATTATGATACTGGTATGAGGCCTTAAGAGGCCCAATAAAGCTGATATCAGATACCGGTATGACGCTCTAAGAGGCCCTATGAAGCCGGATTCAGATACCGGTATGATGCCTTAAGAGGCCCAATAAAGCTGATACCGGATACCGGTATGAGGCCCTAAGAGGCCCTATGAAGCCGGATTCGGATACCGGTATGAGACCTTAAGAGGCCCAATAAAGCTGATACCGGACACCGGTATGGGTTGTGGATATCTAACGTCATACTACGTACCGTTATACCGGTAGGAATCCGTCAAGTCAGACACGTGTGTTAGGAAATCTGAGGAATTTCGTTATCCTCACAAGCATAGGATTCTACCTGACTTAATACCCGCAATTACACTTGGGCCATTTAGAAGGAACCTCACCTGCCTCATGAAGGCAGCAATCAACACCATTTATGCTGGTATGCTTATATAATACCTGGTAAGGCAAGCAGGTATGATCTATCTCATCTCACACAAACACACACACCACCCCAAAGTAGAACGACCAGAGTGTGGGTATCTTGGCGTCCAAGGTGCCCACTTCAAGTCTGATATCAAGAGTGAGATTGCCGAATTCTTAGCCGAATAGACTAAGATCAGTAATTCCACGACAGAACATTGGCGACCACAGTGGGAGCGAGAAACCTATTCCCACCACCTTTTGAAGAAGTCCATGGCAAACCAGTCACAAGGAGATCGCACTGAACCCAGTGACCACAGCGTGGTAGAACAGAGAAAAAACCCAAGTGGAGAACAAGCACCTTCCCGTCAGAAGGACCTCAGGGAACGGTTGAGCGAAGGGAGAAGACGGGTAGAATATGAGAGTTCGAGACAAGAGGGGCCTTCACATCATGAATAGGAGAAATCGTGACAGAGGCCCCCCACTAGAGGAGGAAGCCCTTCGCATTCCCGTCATGAGACTAAAGGGTCATATGTTGGATGCTCGCAGAGAAAGGCAAGCCTTGAGACAGAATTAGCCCGTCTGCGTAGGCAATTAGATGAGCAAGACAAGTTGCTGAAAGAATTAAGGAAAGGAACATCCCAATCAGGTATCGGCAAAGTGAATGAGGCGGAGTTAGTTGGAGAACCTGAAGAAAAGGACCACCCATTTTTCGAAAGCATAATGGCTTTCCCCATGCTTGAAAATCTTAAAGCTCCAGCCAATGTAGATCCGTATTTTTGGAACTCAGATCCACATGAACATATTGACAGTTTTCTGGTTGCAATGTCGTGTCAAGGGGCTAAGGATGCATACAAGTGTCGCACCTTCCCCCTAACTATGAAAAAAGCGTCTTTGCGTTGGTATTCCAAATTGGAGCCGGATTCAGTATTAGGATGGAAGGATTCGGCTGCCAAGTTCCTGGGTCATTTCACGACAAGTAAGGCGCAGCCAAAGTCCGAACATCACTTATCTCAAATTAAGCAAGAAAAAGGGGAGTCATTGAGAGATTTCCTCACTCGTTTAATACAGAGTACCTTTCAATTAGTGACATAGAGGCCTCAGTAGCCCTGTATCTCTTGATGCACGCTTTAAGACCAGGGGATTTCACAGACCACTTGGTGATGCACAAAATCAAAACCATGGATGAAGTCATGGAAAGAGCTGAAAAATATATCAACTTGGAGGAATATCAGAAAGCACAGGATAATTTTGCTGCTGAAGCTTCTGGGAAAAAGAAAGATGCCTTTTTCAACAAGGGATCCGGGAAAGGTCAACGAGAAGGAGACAAGAATAACAGACATGATTTGGGGGCTAAAAAGCCCGAAGGTAAATATGACCATTATACTCCTTTAAACGCTTCTAGATCACAAATCCTTCGTGAGATTATGAATGTAGAATTGATGGAAGTGGACCGACCACCCCCGTTAAGGAGACCTCTGACAAAGGAAAATCAACATAAAAGGTGTAGTTGGCATGGCAGCTATGGACACACTGATGATGAATGTGTTCAACTCAAGGATGCTGTGGAAACCCTGGTAAGAAGAGGAAGATTGAACCGTTACACTCGATCCTTCAGAGGAGGTCCCAGTGAGCGTACCCCCATAAGAAGGACAAGAGTTCAGTCAAGAGGAGAACAAGGAGTCCGCCTAGGAGGAGATCCCGAACGCCCCCAAGGAGGAGCAGAACTCCTAGACGTGCTCCAACCAGAAATTCTCTAGTAAAAAGGGAAGACGCTGGTAAAGTTAACAATGAAGATCTCGAATTAATTAGCACTATTACTGGCGGTTTAACAGTAGAAGGAGAATCCATAACATCTCAGAAAAAACAATTGAATTTAGCAACAATGGCGGTTTCTGTATCAAACAGGCAGAAGGAGGCACACCCTCTGATCACGTTTACTGAAGCCGACTTAGAGGGAGTTATTCCTCATCACAACGAGCCGTTAGTGGTAACAGGAATTATTGACAGGTTCCGTGTTTGCCGCATGATGGTGGACCAAGGTAGCTCATCAGATATCATGTTCACTAAATTGTTCGATCGCCTGAAGTTGAAGCTAGGAGATCTGCATCCATGCCAGAAGGAACTAATTGGGTTCACCGATGATACTATCAGACCCAGAGGTTACATTGATATCAGGCTGACATTAGGCACACCTCCTCACTGTCAGACCGAAAAAGTACGCTTCCTGGTGGTGGACTGCCCCTCTACTTACAATGCGATCTTAGGTCGGCCCACTTTGAAGGCATTCCAAGCAGTTGCTTCTCCCTTGCACATGGCCATGAAGTTCCCCGGTGAGAAAGGATCAATTGTTACAGTACGTGCAGGCCAGATGCAGGCCAAAACTTGCTACATAGCCAGTCTGAAAGCGACGAAAGAGAATGCCAAGAAGCAGGTACAAGCAAAACAGGTCAAGGGATCCGCCTCGTCTTCTAGGGTCATGATGGTAGACTTAGACATGAGGGAGAATATCAAAGAGAAGCGGCCCAAGCCTGAAGGGGAATTATAAAAAATCCAGATTAGAGATACATCGGAACAGTGGACTCAAGTTGGAAAGGACTTACCAAGTGAAGAAAGGATTAGGTTGGTTGCATTGTTAAAGGAGAATAAGGATTTATTCGCTTGGACAGCGGCTGATATGCCAGGAATAGATCCAGAATTTATTTGTCATCGTCTATCAGTTGATCCAAAGTTCAAGCCGGTATCACAAAGGAGAAGGAAGATGGGTGATGAACGACAGAAGGTGATCGCTGCGAATGTGGAGGAGCTCCGACAAGCTGGTTTCATCAGGGAAGTTCCTTACACTACGTGGCTCTCTAATGTAGTTCTGGTCAAAAAATCTAATGGTAAATGGCGTATGTGCGTGGACTATACGGATTTAAACAAAGTGTGTCCCAAAGACACCTACCCTCTTCCCAACATAGACAAGCTGGTTGATAATTCTGCTGGTTACCAGCTACTTTCATTCATGGACGCTTATTCCGGTTACAATCAAATTCCCATGTTCAGTGATGATCAAGAAAAAACCGCTTTTATGTTTGATAGAGCAGCATACTGTTACACAGTAATGCCGTTTGGTTTGAAAAATGCAGGTGCAACATACCAGAGGATGATGGATAAAGTCTTTGGGGAGCTGATTGGTCCAACTTTGGAGGTTTATGTCGATGATATGGTTGTCAAGTCAATAGAGCAAAAGAGCCACAAGCAGGATTTAGAGGTTGTCCTCAGTAAGGTACGTCAGCATAATATGCGTTTAAATCCACTGAAGTGTGCCTTTGGTGTCACAGCAGGAAAATTCCTAGGTTTTATGCTTACTAGCAGAGGAATAGAGGCTAACCCTGAAAAGTGTGATGCAATCACGTAGATGAGGAGCCCGAATTCCGTGAAGGAAGTTCAGCAGCTGACCAGACGCATAGCGGCATTAACAAGATTTTTGTCAAAGTCTGCTTACAAATCTCTTCCACTGTTCCAATTGCTTAAAAAGGACCAGGAGTTCAGATGGACGGATGAACGTGAAGCAGCCTTTCAAGAATTCAAGTGTTACCGCTCCAATCCTCCGATCTTGAGCAAGCCTGAGCCAGGTGAGACACTGTATTTGTATCTGGCGGTTAATGATGAAGCAGTGAGTGCTGCCTTGGTTAGGGATTTGGATGAGGGATAGAGGCCGGTGTATTTTGTCAGCAAAGTGTTGCAAGAAGCAGAAAAAAGGTATCAGAAAATTGAAAAAAATGGCGTTTGCGCTAGTGGTCACGGTGAGGCGTTTGAGGCAATATTTCCAATGCCATCCAGTCGTAGTCAGAACGGACCAGCCCATTCGGCAGGTATTACAAAAACCCAACTTAGCAGGTCGTATGATCGCTTGGTTAGTGGAATTGTCCGAATATGGGATCAACTACGAATCAAGAACAGCTATCAAGTCTCAGATTTTGGCAGACTTCATTGTGGAATTGGCACCAAAGAGGGATTCTGAAGTCTGGACCCTATTCGTTGATGGTTCATCCAATCAGACAGGTGAAGGAGCTGGCATAATATTGGAAAATGCTCAAGGGATTTCCATTGAATACTCATTAAGCCTGTCTTGCTGGTATGACAATGGCCAAGGATCTTGGAGCGCACTCAATCCTACTGTACAGTGATTCGCAGCTAGTGACTTCCCAAATTAGAGGAGACTTCCAAGCCAAGGAGGCTTTGCTTCAAAAGTATCTCACCAAATGCAAGAACTTGGCAGAAATGTTTGACAGCCTAGATTTTCAACACATTCCGAGAGATCAGAAATCAAGAGCTGATGTCTTGTCCAAGTTGGCTAGCACCAAGAAACTAGGGAATCACAGGTTTGTGATTCAACAAACTATCTCTCACCTCAGTGCAACATTGCCAGTGGAGGATGAAGATTCATGGGCTTCTCCTATTCTGGCATTTCTACTTCATGGAATCCTTCTAGGTGAAGATGACGTGACAAGAAAGGTAAGAAGAATGGCTCCTCACTTTGTCATACAGGATGGGTTGCTCTATCGAAGAGGGTTCTCATCACCCCTACTCCGATGTCTGACTGAGGGGGAAGCTGAATTGGCCCTGAAAGAGGTGCATGAAGGGAGATGCAGTCACCATTTGGGAGGAAGAAGTCTGGCAAGGAAGATATTGAGAGCTGGATTCTACTGGCCCAGTATTCAGTTGGATACCATGAATCATGTGAAGAAATGTGGTCGTTGTAAGAAACATGCTGATATTCAATTGGCGCCACCAGAGGAACTCCATTCCATATCAGCTCCATGACCTTTCTTTCAGTGGGGGATGGACCTGTTAGGACTGTTCCCACAGGCAGTTGGACAAGTTACCCATCTAGTGGTGGCAGTTGATTATTTCACCAAGTGGATCGAAGCTAAAGCAGTCGCTGTTACTACTTCTACGCAGATCCTGAAATTCTTTAGTAATCAAGTGATATCGCGATTCGGAGTTCCCGCTGTATTGATCACCGACAATGGCACCCAATTTACCAGCAGAGCTTTCAAGGAGTTTCTCCAAAAATTAGGGATAAAACAATGTTTGTCTTCTGTGGAACACCCGCAAACTAACGGGCAAGCCGAGGCAGCCAACAGGTGTATCCTAAGAGGTTTGAAAAGAAAGCTGGAAGATAGCAAAGGTAAATGGGTAGATTGCATAAATACTGTCCTTTGGTCCTACAGAACCACTCCACACTCAACTACTGGAGAGACTCCATTTAAGCTTACATATGGAGTGAAGCCATGATTCCACTAGAAGTAGGATCAGCTAATATGAGGTCGAGGTATTTTTTATCCAGAAGCTAATGTACGACTCATCAGAGAAAATTTGGACCTCCTGCAAGAATCCAGGGAGATGGCGACTGTTCGCATGGCCACAATCCGGCAGCAGTCAGCAAAGCAATATAATTTAAGGGTGATTTCCAGGGCCTTCAAAGAAGGTGACTTGGTGTTAAGAAGGGCCGACGTACACGGTAATGAGCCGGCGCATGGGAAGTTGACGGCCAATTGGGAAGTGCCGTATCGAGTCCGATCCAAAACTGGAAAGGCATACTTTTTGGAAACACTTACTGGCAGAGGCATCAAGAATCCGTGGAATGCAGCTAAGCTTCGCCTCTATTATAGTTGAATTATGTTCTTTGTTTAAGCTTTCTTAGAGTTGTTTGTTTTCCAAGAAGGTCTTGCAGACCATTGTTATGTTTCTAGTTTATTTCTGCTTTAAAAAGAGGATCACCCATAGACCTCTATTTGGTTTAAGTTATGACTGTACTTGGTTTTCTGTTTTATTAAAGAGAATTGTGAAAATTCCATAAGTTACAGGATTGAGTATAGTACCCCTATGATATGGTCAACTCAAACTGATTTCCTTCATTAGAAGACCCACAAATTAGGAATCCGATATCAGGAGTCCGGTATCAGGAATCCGGTATCAGGAATTTCACTAAAAAAATCCTATCAAGAATTCGGTATCCGATATCCGATATTGTGAAACCGGTATCAGGAATCCTATACTTGATAATAAAGTTTGTTTCCTCAAAAACAAAAGTCGGGTATTCGGAATTCGGTATCCGGTATAAACAATTCGGTACCAAGAATTATACACTTGATAATAAAGTTTGTCTTCTTAAAAACAAAGAGGTGTCTTAGGCTGATGTCATGAATTCAGATAATAATACCATGAAGCTGGTAAAACTCAAGTGAAAATCCTAGTATCCAATACTTGATACACCGCTTGTCTGACTAGCCACCAGATAAGAAGAGAAATGGGTAAGGAGATGTTCTTATGCTGAAATGAACACCGCCCATGTACTTACAATGATCCCTGTTAGTTTCAGAAAACTAATAAGTTAAATGGAAAGCCATTCGCTGGCTAGAATAGGACTTCCATGGATCAATAAAGAAGATGGATACACAAAGGAAAAATAAAATAGACACTAAGCCAAATTCATTAATTGGAAAAATCAGAATACAAGTGCAACTAAGGAAAGACAGAAATTCAAAATACAAGTGCAACTAAGGAAATACGGAAATTCAAAACACAAGTGCAAATTAAGAAAAAGCCAGTGATAGAAAGACTTAAAATAAACAAGCTAAAACTAGAAAACTAAGCAGCAACACCATCATCTTCATGTTCCTCCTCATTTTCAGTGTCTTCATCATCTTCGATGGCCAAAGGGTCAGGGCAGTTCTCATCATCTAAAGTTGACAAGCACTCTGGTTCCATCTTAAAGGTAGCTGTAAAGAGCTCCATCTTCAACCTTGTTCAAAAAGTGCATACCCTTGGCAGAAAAATCATTGTTAAAGAACTTTGCTTGTTCCACCGCATTCACAAAAGAGGATTGGATAGACCCAATCCACTTCTCCTTGTACATATCCCTTTGTTTTTCAGCTTCGTTGAGGGCATCTCTCAGTGTGTTCAAGGCAGCATCGTTGGCATCATTCACCTCTTTCAGTTTATCATTCATCCTCTTTGCGAAGTCTTCCTCAGGTTGGGAAAGGGCTTGTTTGGTCCTCCTTAATTCGGATGCCTGGGAAGCAAGCTGTTCAGCCATCTCAGCCTCTTTCTTGACATAAGTAGCCAAGTCGATAGCCTCTTGTCCAACAAACAGGACCTTTTCAGCATTTTCCTCTAAGAACTGGAGTGTGGAGGCAGCGCGAAGTTGATGTTTCTTCAATGACTTCATCAAGTTCACAAATTCCCGGTGTGTCATTCCTTGGAAACGGTGAGAGTCAGTATCAGTCAGCAGCATGCGGAAAAAGTTTTCACTCAGGTTTTCCTCCCACACAGAGGAAGTGAAACCGGAAGATCCCTGTCCAGCATCAAAATGAGACCCAGTTGGAGAGCCGGATTGAAGAGGTTCTTGATTTTTTCTCTTCCTGGCAGCAGTTTCAGGACTGTCAAGGACTACGGCAGCAAGAGGGGGACGGTTAGCACCTGTCTTGCTTCGTTTAGGAGGCTTCCTTGGAGCATTCCCAATGGCGGCAGCGAGGGCAGCAAGGTCTTGAGGGCTAGCCATTTTTTCTGCATAAAAACAATACAAAAGCATTAATAATTCCAAACCCAACGAAAGCAAGTAAATGATATGCATCAGGTATCCTACCGAATACCGAACGTAGGGAAATCGGTTTAGCATCCACTATCGTCCTGGTATTAATTTATCCAAAACGTTAATACCAAGCAAAGAAAAATGCTATGGTCGACCGCTCAGTGTCAGTAAGAATGTTATTGGGGGTAAGGAAAGAACGGGCTAGAATCATTGAATTTTTGTCGGACCAAAAGAGAGGGAAGTGTGGATTTCCTCCATAGTCAAAGAAGAAAGGCCAAGAATGTGGGCTCCTACTATCTTGAAGAATTTGTTCCTGAATCCTTTCCATGTCTCCGAATAGGTTTCAAAAACTTTCCAGTTAAGGCGAGACTTCAGTGTAACCCAGGACCATTTCCCTTTGACTTTACTTGAGGCAAACGGTCCGAAGAAGGTGAAAAATACTGGGAGTGTACAAGCTAGATTGAAATGTTGGCAGAAAAGTTGAAACGCCCTCAAATAACACCAGCCATTAGGATGGAGTTGTGATGGAGCAAGTTCCATATGCCTAAGATGTAACATCCTACTTTTTATACTTTAATAAATTACTTTTAAATAACATTTTCTTAAGGAAAAGTTCGGGGTTTACAAAAATTTTGATAGAGTTTCCTTTATAAATCGGACTCTTCCCTGAATAAAAATAAACCTGTCAGTCCAGAACAGTTTTCAATCCAATAAAAATATAACTTTTCAGTTCAAAATATACAAAACTATGAAATACTTTCAATTGTGAAAATGAGAAGATAAAATTATACATTAATAAAATACACTTAAATAAAACATCATTTTCAATAAAATAACATTTACAAAATCTAATTATTACAATATTGAACCTATGAATGGTTGCACTATACATGGGAGCACAAGGTCACCAATACCAATATACTCTCCAACTAGAGCATAACTTTCTCGGCCTTGACATTCGATGTGCCTGTCTCCTTGGTGTACCTAATATGTCCACTGTAAGGGTGAGTACTTTGAAATCTAGATCAAAGAAAATGTTTAAAAAAACAGTAATAAACCATAAATAGGTATATTCATGCACAAACAATATCAATTAACAATTAAAACATTCTAACCTTATTCAATATATAACTATGCATACTTAGAGTATAGTAATTTAATATAATACTATAATGTGAAATCATATGGTTATGCTCTGCTAACGTCACACTTAGATGATTTAATTTTCGAATCCGATCACTACTACAAAATAGATAATTGAAGGGGGTATTTTGAGGGCGGTTCCTTAACGGAACTGCCCTCTTTAGTTTAAAAGTTATAAGAGAAGGGTTATTTTCCTTAACCAGCCTTAAAAATCTAACTTTTAAAGGCAGTTGCATACCGGAACCACCTTCGTTTTGTCTATTTAAAAAATATTAAAATCAAATAAAAATTCAGAACAGTATTGAAGAGGGTTCCGTTGTTGAACCGCCTACTTAAACCTTAAATTAAAAAAAAAGAAACACCAAACTTAAACACAAAACACACTCAACACTCTCACTCACCAAACACAAAACACAACACACCGTCGCCCTCTCACTCTCACCGCCGTCTCCCTTGCTCTCTCACCCACCGTCGCCCTCTCACCCACCGTCGCCCGTCGCCCTTGCACCCATCGTCGCCCTCTCACCCACCATCGTCCACCGTGGCTTGCCGTTCTACGCTCACCTCATTCTAAGTAAGCATGCATGTCATATTTCTCTCATTCTCTGTTTAAGTTTTCGTTTTTTTTTTCGATTCTCCCCTTCTTTTGATTCTGGTAATAGAGTAGAGGTTTAGGGTTTTTGGTTTTGCCCTCATTTTGAATTTGGGTTTAGAGGAGAGGTTTAGGGTTTTTGATTTTCCCCCTTTTGATTCTGGATTTAGAGGAGAGGTTTAGGGTTTTTGATTTTTCCCTACTTTCCACTGATTTGGGGTTTTCACACTGATTTTGTGCATGTTTCTATTTAGGGATTTTTATTTTGGGTAATTCTCTAAGACCAATGCTTATGTCTTGTTTATGTGTTTTGGTTAATTTTTCTACAGGTTTGTAGATTTGTAAGTACTCCAGAAGTACTAGAGAGATTTGTGACAATAGAAAAGGAGATTGTGCAAATTGAAAATTCAATTCAGTCAAGTGAGAAGAACAATTTAGTGGCAGAGGGAGAAGGTATAGATGGCATATCTTAATGGCATTGGTGCCTTACCTTTCTGGTGATTGTATGTACCCCAAGATACTGCTATGAACAAAAGTGACATGTTATTTATGACTTTATCTATGGCTAATTGCCTAATTCGGTTGGAAAAGTACCAAATTACTAGGAATCTAGGATGTTTGGAATCAGTTTTCGATAGTTGTTAACATTTTATTGTCATTTCTTTTTTCTGGATATGTGGCCTAACTAAATGACAGTTGAACTAAAGATTCATAAAAGCATGCTAATTTTGCAATTGATATCACAAAATTGTTCCATGAGTATAAAATTTGCGAACAGTGTCTCCAGAGGTAAGTAGGCTATGTTGGTTGAAAAATTGCAAACTTTGTAATATTTGTAAAAAAAATTTAAAAAAATATAAGCATACGACTCCAACTTAAAACTTTTGTTATGTTTGGTACATTATATGAAGGGATTTAATAGGACATGTGTCATATGCAGATGAACGTTTCAAAAAATCAAGTTCCTCCTCCAAGGTATGTAAATATAACTCTTGCTAATGTATTCCTTGGTTTTGGGCCTTTTAGCCAGATGTTGACCCTCTTGTCAACTGGTGCATTTTAGCTGAAAAATGAATTGGCTGGAACCAATCAAGATGGATATGAAGAAAATTCCAGGTATTGTATTTTTCGCATTCCTTACATTGTCTTGCATGACATATTTTTATTCTTCAGGAAGTATGAATGATATTGTGCATTGATTTTTTTGTCTGTGTTTACTGAATAGGGTTCGTCTTCAACGTGTTCTAGATAATCGTAAAGCTATGCTTTGCAAAGAGCAAGCAATGGCCTATGCTTGTGCTCTAGTTGCAGGATTTTACCCAAAATCTGTGGATGATCTTATATGTTTTGCTGATGCTTTTGGAGCTTCACGTTTAAGGTATGCAAGAATACCAGTAAATGAAATTGATTTATCAAGACTGTCGACTTCAAATGAAAAAGAAATAAAACCTTTTATCCACAAGAGTCCCTGATACGAAATTATTGTATGAAAGATTAAAGATTTCAATATAACTGAAATGATCTTTCTTTTAATACCTTAAAACTTACAGTATTTTGCTATGTGATATATATTCCTTTTTCGTGTAGGGAAGCATGCATCAACTTCTTAGAACTATGCAAACAAATCAGTGAATGTGAGAGTATAAAAGCATGAAAATCAATTTGTTGTTAAGTTCTTGAATTACTTTTTTTCTTTTTTATATCTAAATCTTTTGATACATAGTCTGAACAGAATTTCTTATTGGAGATTTTGAGCCTCTTTTGTTTGCAATATAATCTTGAGAGCTTGAAATTTAGTATTTTTGGTTGAAGTTTCCATAATTTGTCACTGAGCTAGATGATGATTGGTGACCATTTCCTTCAGATTCTAGATACTGAGGGATCTCATACCTCATTGTGATCAAAAGAGGGACACAACATCATTTTTATTAGAGGTATATTGAAATATAATGTGAGAAATAATTATATTTTTCTTTCTTTAACTTGGTTGAGAATATATCTTTGAACCTTTTTATTTATCTTGTTTCTTTGCAGGTTATTGAGTATGTTCAGTACTTACAGGAGAAGGTACAAAAGTATGAAGGCTCATATCCAGGGTGGAATCCTGAGCCCTCGAAATTGATGCCATGGGTAAGTTAGAAAAGTCATAATGTTTTTGGATCTTATACTTCTTGGAGACAAGCTTTAGAGGGACATGGTTTTCGGATATTAACTTAGCAATAAAATTAGAGAGAAAAATTTTTCTGCTAGTTATTATTGGCATTACTAAACAGTTATTACATTGCAGAAAATCAGACAAGGAAAAAGAAATACTGAATTCAAGCATTGCTAACCATAACTATTCTGGTTTGGTGTCTTTGGGTGTTTTAAAGTCTTCGATTTAGTATATTTAACTTTAGTGTATATTTGTGTTTAATATGCAGATCCTGGCCTGGAACTGGTTTGGTGTCTATGCTGTCCTGGAACTGGTTGTATTTCTCTTGTTTATGCTGTCCTGGAATTGGTTATTTCTCTTGTTTTAAAGTCTTTAGGTGTTTCTTGTCTTCCATGTACAGCTTCACTAATTAATGTACTTGTCATGCATGCGTTTTATAGGTCCCTAAACAAACAAATGGAATGGACTGTGGATACTATGTGATGCGATTTATGAAGGAAATTGTTCAGTTCCACTCTAGCGATATCAAGATTCCTCCAACTGTTAGTTTGTGATTTATTTGTTAAATATTTACAAAGAATAATAATATTTGATCATTAATTCAATACTTTTTTTTCCATTTTACAGTACTTCCCTGACTGCAATCATAAATCATACAGTCGTGAAATGCTTGATGAAGTGAAAGAAGCATTGGCTTCTTATTTGCTTGAAGAACTCTATGCATGTGGCCTACAGTACTAAAGGGTTTTGTGAAAGATCAGTTTTTGTTTTGCTATGCTAGTGATTTTGTGATGCAAACCTTCATCATACTCGTATTGTCAGCTAGTACCTTAATGTTTGTATTTTGTCCACTACTCCAGAACTCTAAAGTTTATTGTCTACTCAAGTACTCTAAAGTAGTCCACTACTCATGCTCTAAAATCCAGTACTCTAATGCTGGTATTTTGTTCAATCTAGTACTCTAATGCTGGTATTTTTTCAATCCAGGATTACATGCAACACTTTAATTATATAATGAAGTCATTTTGTTGGATTTAATATGTTTGGTATATGGTTTTTTAGAACGATTATGTATGCCATTGCAATTATTTAATTTATGTCATTGCAAAATAATGCAAACAGGGAAATTAAAAATTTGGACATTAGTTCTATAATTAAAAAATCCAAAAATAAATTAGACTATTAAAAAAAGAAAAAAAAAAGGGTGGATTTTCAGAAACAATTTGGTTAGAAATAAAAGTAAAGAAGGAGGTTATTTAAGATAAACAAGGGCGGTTCCGAATTGTAAATAGAGGACGGTTCCGAACTGTAAAAAGAGGGAGGTTCCGAACTGTCCTCTTTGAAAGAAAAAGAGGGCGGTTCCGAACCACCCTTATTAAGATAGTACTTTTAACGGCAATTGATTTAAGGGGGGTTCGGAACCGACTTCTTTATTGTTAAATAACCTCCTTCAGAAGACTTTTTTGTTGTAGTGGATATTAAACATTTCATTTCATTTAATAACTTTGACACTTGGATCGGATTCAACGAATTAAAACATCTATACAATGCATTCACACTTTCCCTTTACTTTCACACTTTTAACAATAACAATTAACACTTTACACTTTTACAATTGGGTACATTGTGCTTCACATTCTCCCCGAAAGAGGGTTCTCACACAATGTACCTTCAACACTTTTCCCTTTTCAATAACAATATACAACCCTCACATACACCCTCCACTCTGGGGAAAAACCGACCAGGAGTAAGTATTTCTCAACCTATAGTTGGGTGCTTCACCTCCACTTAGGAAGGTCCCTCGCTCACTCGCTTGCAAAGCACTTCACCCCTCTAGGGTTCGTCATGCAATTTGGATTGATTTGCCCAAATTGGCTTTAGCAGAAATCACCCTAGACTGGCCAAAACGAGCCAAAGTAATAGAATTATTGTGGTTTGCGTAGAACCAACCCCCAACACGGGAAGCAAACCTGTGTCCTTTGTAGGATCAAAGTCCTCCACAATAATTCCAATATTTTACTTTTGCCCTCATCTATCGTAAAACGACGTGTGTTTTTCCCCTACTCCTAACGTCCACCTTTACTCCATGCATGATCCAATATTCTAAGTATTTCTCAATTGAATTTAAAACCCTCTTTGTTCTTTAGAAAATGTCATTAGTTTGGTTTAAACCCAATCGAGAAAGACTTGGCCCTATTAATGCATAACTATATGAATGTCATTTTACAATTCATATGCATACACTTATATAATGATAATAATAATAATCATGAAACAATAACAATTTCCAGATAATCAAAACGAACATACATAATTAACATATCAATTAAGCTTAGGGTTTTCTAACTAAACTCTACCCTCTAAACCATAAACATAACCAAACACTAAATACACCCATTTATAACTCTATGACTATAATTAAACCCATTCTCTAATGCTAAACCCAAAGTACACCCCTTACCTCTTGAAGAGGAAAGGAGAAGATGAGGAATTGACGGAGCACCAACACCAACTCTCACCCAAACTCCTAGGTTCTTCCTCTCTTGATTCTTATGTCTCCCCAAGCTCCTTGGACCAATTTGAGACTCCACTCCATCAATTGCACAATTTGGGGTTTAGGGTTAATTTGGGGTTTTTGTGAGGAAGAGAGGAAATTGAGAATTGAGAGAGGGAAATGCATGAGGGAGTATTAGGGAGATGATTTGCGGTGTCAATTTGTGGATTCTTTGGTGGTGGCTTTGAGAAATCAAAAGCCCTAGGGGAGGAGAAGAAGGAGAAGTCGTGTGCGAGGAGAGAGGAAACTTTGTGAAAATGAGTTCAATCAACGTGTTCTTTGGCTGATATAGCAGTGGTTAATCGATTAACCACTTTGGTTAATCGATTAACACTTGACAGTTACAAAGGATTAATCAATTAGTCTTGAGCTTAATCGATTAGTGCCTGAATGTGGCTAAAAATCTAATCGATTAAGACACCCATTAATCGAGTAGTGGCTGAATGTTGCATAAAATCTAATCGATTAATGCTTCAGTTAATCGATTAACTCAATGAAAATTGACTTTCTTTCATACTTCTAAGAGTTCTAAGTTCTCACCATCCATCCTAACTCACTCTAAACCAAAACCCACATCCTAAACACATTCTAATCTATCTTTAACCCATCACCTTCCACACTTAGCCAAATGTTTACCCTAACACACACTAATTCGAATACCAACTAACGCTTTCTAACCGAAATCAAAGCTTAAGAATACTACGACGCTTATCAAAATCCTACTCACTCATGCACCTAACCACTTAGTAAATTTGGGGATGTTACATAAGAACCCTGCATTCGAAGTCGATGAAGGGGATACGAACTCCACAAGTTTCAGAAAGAACCACATACATGAAGAAGAAATTCTCAAGAGGGCTTCCTACAGAGCAAATTCGGTTTTGAGAAGAGGGAGCCTCTAAGACATAAAAGTTTGGGGTAAGCCTCGGTGTTACAAGGTCAGATTTTTTTATGGTATTCCTGTAGTATTTGGACATCTACAAATATGGAGGGTCTGCCTAAGGCATCAAAATCTACACTCTCATATCCAGTAATATCGGAAGGAAGGATGAATTCCTCAGGGTTTGTTTCAGACCTGTTTTTCCCCATGATGGATTCCTGGGAGGAAGTGTGGAAAGAAAATTTAGGAGGAATGTTGGTAACTTCACTAAACATGTCCCTGATGATCCATTTCTTCACTAGTTCGTCTAAAGCTTCCTTTTCATGTTTGTAAAAAGAGTTTTGAAGGCCACTAGGTTGGCTAGAAGAATTCCCAAGGTCAGTAGAAAAGGGCTTTGACGAAATGGAAGAAGAAGAGCATGAGAGCTTGTCAGAAGGAAATGAGTTCATGATAAAAGGAAAAAGCAAAGGGTAATAAGTTGTATACCTAAGGAAGATACTGGAAGAAGGAAGAATACAAAAAGAGAGGATCAAATTTGTTTAGTAGTGCAGAAGATGTGCAAGTGGATTTTTCACTGAAAGGCTTTCCTTTATTTATAGGAGGAATTCGGTTTTCAGAGGGAGCATGAGGAGAGGAGTTTGTAATAAATGAATGTTATCTCAAAGGTCATACTGGTTGATAGTCAAAAGTCATGTCAGTTGGGAAGTGATAAGTCATGATGGTTGCAGTGAAAAGCCATGATGGTTGCAGTAGAGAGTCACCCCTTCTCATCTTCCCAAAGAAACTGAAGATCAGTTACTGCACCCCTTCAGAAACCAAACTGGGAAATTCGAACTCGTGGTTGGCTTGGGTACGGTAAAGGTGGGAGCTTGGATTCCAATAAATTTCTAGAAGCAGGTGATTCCCTGGGGAACAGGGACATGACAAGAAGATGGCCATGGGGAAGTCTGATTTGTGTCAGATTAGGGATGGACCTATGAGTAAGAATCTCTATCTTGAAGACTGAGTCCTTGGGAGCTGTGAAGTCTTGGAAAGGTATAAAATTCAAATTTTATAATTCAAATTTTAGATATACAAATCCAGAGTCCCGAGATTAGGATACTGGAATGACCAACTCGGGAAACGGAAGCAAGAACAGCTATAGGGATGACTGACTTGCATCAGACTGGAGATGTCAGGCTAATGGTTGACTGGAAGTAGGGATTCTTTTCCTCAAAGACTGAGCCCTTGAAACTTTTGAATTGGGGAGCAAGTGATGATCAGTTAAAACCTGCATTTCGAAGTCGGTAATTCGGTATGATCAATGCATCTGGATTGAATTGATGAAGTCACTTGAAACTCATGGCTCATATTCATAAACCATGACTTGAGGGGCTACTGTTATGGACCACATAAACGGAACCGGTATGCCGGATTCAGATACCGGTATGAGGCCTTAAAAGGCCCAATAAAGCTGATACCAGATACCGGTATGAGGCCCTATGAAGTCGGATTCGGATACCGGTATGAGGCCCTATGAAGCCGGATTCGGATACCGGTATGAGGCCTTAAGAGGCCCAATAAAGCTGATACCGGATACCGGTATGAGGCCCTAAGAGGCCCTATGAAGTCGGATTCGGATACCGGTATGAGACCTTAAGAGGCCCAACAAAGCTGATACCGGACACCGGTATGGGTTGTAGATATCTAACGTCATACTACGTACCGTTATACCGACAGGAATCCGTCAAGTCAGACACGTGTGTTAGGGAATCTGAGGAATTCCGTTATCCTCACAAGCATAGGATTCTACCTGACTTAATACCCGCCATTACACTTGGGACGTTTAGAAGGAACCTCACCTGCCTCATGAAGGCATCAATCAACACCATTTATGCTGGTATGCTTATATAATACCTGGTAAGGCAAGCAGGTATGATCTATCTCATCTCACACAAACACACACACCACCCCAAAGTAGAACGACCAGAGTATGGGTATCTTGGCGTCCAAGGTTCCCACTTTAAGTCTGATATCAAGAGTGAGATTGCCGAATTTCTTAGCCGAATAGACTAAGATCAGTAATTCCACGACAGAACATTGGCGACCACAGTGGGAGCGAGAAACCTATTCCCACCACGTTTTGAAGAAGTCCATGGCAAACTAGTCACAAGGAGAACGCATTGAACCCAGTCACCACAGCGTGGTGGAACTGAGAAAAAACCCAAGTGGAGAACAAGCACCTTCCCGTCAAAAGGACATCAGGGAACGGTTGAGCGAAGGGAGAAGACGGGCAGAATATGAGCGTTCGAGACAAGAGGGGCCTTCACATCATGAACAGGAGAAGTCGCGACAGAGGCCGCCCACTAGAGGAGGAAGCCCTTCGCATTCCAGTCATGAGACTAAAGGGTCATCTGGTGGATGCTTGTAGAGAAAGGCAAGCCTTGAGACAGAATTAGCTCGTCTGCGTAGGCGATTAGATGAGCAGGACAAGTTGCTGAAAGAATTAAGGAAAGGAACATCCCAATAAGGTATCGGCAAAGTGAATGAGGCGGAGTTAGTTGGAGAACCTGAAGAAAAGGACTACCCATTTTCCGAAAGCATAATGGCTTTTGTTGGTTTTGGCCTCAAAATCTCGAGAGGGGGGAGGGTGAATCGAGTTTTATTAATGTATTGTGAAATCCTTTACAAATTAAAAAATTGTTTTGAGATGGAGAGATTAAGCATTTGAAACGGATCGCGAAAACGATAGATAAAATAAATTGAGTAGCGCGGAAACGTAAATAATTGAAATATGCGGAAATATAAAGAGATAGGGATAGAAAAGCTTGCACCGATGAATTTTATACTGGTTCAGCCTTCCCATCGAAAGGCCTAGTACAGTCCCCAAGCGACCCGCCTGAGAGTTCTTATAATCAGCAATAGAGCCGCACCCTATTACACCCAAGAGCACCCCGCACACTACTAGGAACCTCCGTTCGCTAGGGGCCTCAAATCACACGGCAGGGTTCCTCGCCCTACGACGTATCAAACGTCCACTAAGGGATTCTCTCCCTAACCACTAAGGTTCAAATACAATGGATGTGAGTGATTACAATAGCAAAGTGTGTTCTCAACAACAGAGATACAACAATAAGCTCTTATGATAATGAAGTACTTTTTCTCTAAGAGTTACTCAGCCAATAAGGTTTATGTTCTTCCAAAAGTATGAACGTGAAAACCAGAAGATTAGAGAAGAAGAAGAGAAAAACGAGTGTGATCATAAAAAATGAGTGAAAGGATTAACTTCTGAATGTTGGAGTGAATTTCTTTTTAAAATAGAAAAACATTTTAGAATCAAAAAGATTTAGAATAAGTAAAACAAAATCAAAACAAAATAAAATAAGATTTGAAATAAGTTTTATACTACACCAAAAAGGAGTTTTAAAAGCACACATTTTAAAGCATTTGTATCTGAAATGCTGTAAAATATTGGGAGAGATAATTAGATTGCATTTTTAAAAGCATTTGCTTAAGCAAATGCTGTAAAAAGCATTAAAAAAATTGCATTACTTAAATTTAAAGCGCTCCTTTGAAGAAATGTTTTTGAATGTCATTAGCAAAATTTTAATTTACAACACTCCCAGCACTTGACACGCTTTAATTTTGTTTTTATGTTCTGAAGTGCTTTTCCTTTAAAGAAGTCTCTTCTCCGTCTTCACTCACTTCCCTCTCATGCGGCTAGGGTTTTCTTTTCTTCCTCTGAATAGCGCTACCGCTGTCGCCGCCGTGCCGTCGTGCTGGTGCCGCCGCTACTGTGCTGGCTTCGCTACTGCCGTGATTGCGCCTCCCATCTCTGCTCGCATTGCTGCTGCTTGTGTCGCCGCTGCTCGTGCTGCTCGCGTTTGCTGGGATTCGGGTTCAGTGATAGAAACCACCGGCCGAAC
Organism: Crotalaria pallida; assembly: GCA_037953625.1. Taxonomy (NCBI): domain Eukaryota; kingdom Viridiplantae; phylum Streptophyta; class Magnoliopsida; order Fabales; family Fabaceae; genus Crotalaria; species Crotalaria pallida. The sequence goes on from CM075654.1 coordinate 24,281,969, forward strand.
CCACCACCACCTCTCTTCTCCTCTGTACCAATAGAAACCCACGACCCACGAACTCGCAACCTCCGTCTCCAAGGATGAAGTCGCAACCTCCGTCCCTTTCCTCCTCTCCCCTCCTCTTTTACTTTCTTCTTCCGCCGTCCCTCCGCCGCCGCACCCCAACTACCTCAGCCCCAGCTTTCGCCCTCCGCCTCCCCCACCCGACACCCTACCTCGGAAGATTGGGAAATCCACTCACCGCCCCGGTGCAAGGGTTTATTCCTATGTCAACGTTCCTGAGGAGTATTGGGACTATGAGAACCTCACCATTCAGTGGAGGTATCTCCTTCTTAACCCTTCAATTTTAAATTTCTGTTAATTTTGTCCTTTATTTTGTTCAAAGTAGCATTTATTCCATGAGCTTTGTCTCTAATTTTTCAGCTCGAACATATTTCTTTTTCACATTGTGATTGTCCAAATACAGGACTATCAGCCAAGTTACTTATCATAAAACAATAGCAGCCAAGTTGTGTCCAATTGGTGGGGTCGCTAACTTGGATCAACTGAGGCTATTGAACTCTATCAAAAACCTAATTTTATTTTAAGTAAAAACCATGGACAAAATCTTATTTTCTTAGTGTTTGTCCAAATGTTTGAAGCTTTAGTATTGAAAAAGAGGCCAAAAAGTTATATCTTATTTTAAGTAATGTTTTAATTATATCTTATTTTCTTTATACATTTGCGACAGAGGACAACGATAAACAACTATTAGCTTTTACTTTCCTTTATGCATTTGCAAAGTTTTTTTTACCATCTTCTATTAATGGTTTGATGGACTAGTCTTTGGTTATTAATTCTATGGGAAATTTGGCTCAGCAGGAACAAAGCAATTTTTGAAAATGAGAGGGTTTGTGTCTCTAGTATGGTAGAAAGAATTAGGATTCATCTCTGCTATCTGTTTAAGGCAAAATGTGCAGGTACGAACTATTCTTATGGAAACTGGGTTCTGAACCCCTGGGAATGTTTCAATGAAAATTAAGTAGAAGGAGTTGTTCTTAGTTCTCCAACAAGGTCTTCTTTTCGTTGTAATACTTTCTTTTTATGTACTGCCCGTGAACTTCTATGTTCACTTCTTAATTTCTAATAAAATTTTCCTTTGCTTACCAAAAAAAAATATTTGGTTTTTTGGTTGGGTTGTGCTGTAATTGTTTGTATGTTTGTTAGCTAGGTTGATGTGGAAATTTGACTTTTACACAAAGCTAATCTTACATCGAACCTTTAGTCCATCTTTTATGTTTTCAAAATAAGACAATCAAAAGTAGTGAAGAAAAATCAAAATTTGTTAGAGGGTAAGTTACTATCCTGCTATATGTTAATAACTATGCGTTACTGTCTTGTTGTTATTTTGCCAAATGTTAGCCACTTATGTTATGTATTTATGCATTTTAGCCGTGGTGAGTATGCAATTGACCAAGTTTAGTTGGGGCTCATAGGAAGATCAAGAAAGAATGGAGCCAGATCAGTATATCATCAGCCAACTGTTATTTGACCATGTTTTGTTTGATGTTCGTAAGGCACCTGATCTTTGGAGGAAATGGTAACTTTTCTTCCTTCCAACTCCCTTGTCTTTTCCTTTTCTTTTTAACCACCCTGTTTCTTTTTTATTGGTTAAGACTTATTTTGTCATTTTGCAGGAACTCAGGGATGGGACTAGGGCTTCACAGCCTTCAAGTTCTAATAGCATTGCGAGGTACTTCTTGACTGTTTTCTATATGTTTTTAAGGGCTTGCCATTGTTAGGCTTGTGCTAGTGTTTCCTAATGACATTTGGTTATTGTATTTAATTTTTATCTTTTTACAGTAGAATACCAATGACTAGATAGCTTAAGCCTACATTTGTTATTAATTGTGTTACCATCTTACCAATCAAAATGAATACTCATAATTTGAATTCATAATATTTGGCAAGTGCAATTAGATTCAGTTACAAAAGGCTTGAGGTGACTTGACTTGCTTTATCTTTTTTTTTTAGGATTAATAATACAATTAAAAGTTTAAAACTTTTGTGCTTCCAGATTAAGTTTGCTTTAAAAGTGTAAAACATTGGTATGTCATTTGTTAGTACCTCTGTGAGTCCTCCTTGAGGCTTGTAGCATGCCCATAGGTAACCTCCTATTCTCTTAAACTTTTCTTCTCCAAAGTGAATGGATATATAGTGATATTTATTTGAAACTTGTTTTTGCACTTTTCTGACTACTTGATTTTTAAGGTTTATATTTTCTTCCCTCAGATCACTAATATTTATAGAACAACTTGTCTGAACTGATTTGTAATGTTAGCAATCTTCAGCAATCTCTGACCTTGAGTTCTTTGATTTTATTTTTCTTTAGTTTTGAAGAGCGTCTGGCTGCACAAAGGAGAGAGAGAAATGGCTACAACTGAACTTGGATCCAAAAAGCCATTAACCAAGGAGGAAAAAATAATGAAGAAGAAAGAATGTTTGGCTGCTATTGGTAATGCACCTAGTCTAATATTGCATCTGTCGTTAGGTTTAGAACTATAGGCTATTTGGATGTATGCATATAGCAATTATAGTTGATTAAACTGGTGAAGATGGAAATAGGTTAGTTCTAGGCAAGAATATATTGTTTGGGCTATTGGCTAAAAATATTAGCATGTTAGTGTGATAACATCATGCAGCCCATAGGCTTCTTACGTACTTGTAATTGTAATCCTTTAAACATGAGAAGATTTATTATCCATTGCAGCAGATCAGCCGTTCCGTTTTTCTGCTACATTCACATTTGTTGTTAGAGCCTTCTCAGGTAAATATTATTAAGTTAAAGGTGTTACTTGGCATGTTCTATGCATGTGATATTTTTTAAATCCTTTTTAAATATCAAAGTTCGAAATTATAGGTTTGCATATCTAACACAACTAGCCTTCCTGGCCTTGTAGTTATGCTCAGGAGTTGCTAAAATTCTGTGAGGCAGGAGTTGAAGTTGTCCTAAAGGCATTAGCAAACTTGTTCTACTTTGCTTGAATTCAGTTCAAGTATTGTGATTTTCTTTCTCATATCCTTCTTGTAAATGTACAGGACTTCAGAAAGAGGTGGGACAGACAATCTCAAGCATTTTACAACTTATTTAGACAGGCTGATGGGGTTGAAAAGCTTGCTGAAATTATACAAAGATTGGTTTGTATTGGATTTTTATCGATATGAATTGAGTTGTTTATTTGATTTGTAGCTTCTGTTTGTTCTGGATTTCTGGTATTTTTTAATCACAACTTTGCCATACTCTGTTTTCCCACAGGAGCAAGGTGATCTAAAGCTCCGAGTTCGGACTTTGGAATCTGAGAGAGCTTTCCAACTTGTTGCCACTGTCCGGAAGACAATAGGGAATGTAAGTGAAACTGGCCTATAACTTGGTGGAATTGTATGTTTACTTGTATGGCTGATAGGAACTGTTGATAGGAACTGGAAGAATATAGAAGTAGAAATGATCTATTAAAAATAACTAATTTAAAAACTGAATTACAATGAATCTCTAGGTATTCTAAAGACCTAGAAGTCTAGAACTCTCCCTAATACTAACCAATAAACGAATCACTTTCTTAAACTCCTCAAAACGATTTACAAAATAAAATAAAGATTTGATTCTTAAAACTAAAATGGAAATAATTCAAATTTAAAATCATTTTCGAATTTTATAAAATAAATTAGAATCTTTTATATAAAAACAAATCAGGAAATAATCAAAATGATCCTGACACGTTTTTCAATAAAACTTGAAGTAATCGATTACTTTCTGAAGGTAATCGATTATTCCTTCAAAAATAGAAATTCTTAAATTCATTTGAAAAACAAGTAATCGATTAGACCAACAATGATTAATCGATTACATCACTTCTGTTCAATATGTGATGCAACTCATTTGATCGATTACACTTAAACAATTAATCAATTACTGAGCCTCTGTTATGCATATGATGCAACATCATGTAATCGATTACTACAGAGCTTGTAATCGATTACTAAGCCTCTGAAAAATATATGATGCAACAATTATAATCGATTACTTGAGCCACGTAATAGATTACTCCCATAAGAAAGTAATTGATTAACAAGATTCATTTAATCGATTACAACCTCTCTGATTTTTCTATGATGCAACAAAGTTAATCGATTATCTTGAGCAGCTAATCGATTACTCTCTCTTGCATACATAAAAATATACAGAGTTTTGTAACATCAGGTATTTTCACAAAGATTAAGATAGAAAACACTTTTTCATGAAAAACACATTTTTCTTCTTCTCTCTTTTAAAATGAAAAACTTATTGGCTTTTGTAACCTCATAAAGAATAAAAACTCCATTACCTTACAATTGATCTAAGGAAAAGGTTTCTAATCAATGCCTTGCTTGATTTGTGACACCCTCAAGACAAGTCAAGCAATTAATACAATAATTGTACTATTTGTAACACCCTATAATTAATTACCCTTAAACCCCTCATATTAAAAATACGGACTTAAAAATTCAATTTTTTTCTCATTAAAATCAACCGTCAAACGGACGGAGTTTTGTTTGTTTTTCGGACTAATCCAACATTTAACCTGTGATAGACAATTTTAATTAAACAACCAATAGCCAGCAGGGCTTCAGATAATATTTCTAAATCAAAACCAGGCCCAACGGCTCCAAAACATCAGAGTGCATAATTAATCAGAGTAATAGCGGAAATACTAAGTTTGAGTATTAAAACCAAAAGTTATAACTTTAGCAAAACAAAACCATCCTAAGCCTCATTCGAAATATGCATATTAAATCTACATCAAAATAATATAAGAGGCTTAGGTCCCTATTCTAAATCCCATAATAACCCTACTTTCCCTGTAAGGGAAAGTACTCCTGCTCGGCCGGGGGCTGTGCCAGCTCAATCGTCGTACCTGAAAATTGTAAGGGAGTGAGCATTGCACATGAAATAGAAAGCAGTTTCTAACTAGACATAACAACCCACTAGGTCAAACACAATTAACAATTAAAGCATATATTCACATACTGCACACCATACTCATTTCATTATTTCCATATTCATTATTTACTCTACATTTCCATTTTCATTATTCATTTCAACATCCCTTTCCTTTTTCTTTTCATTTCATTCTTTAAGATGCATCACATACCATTGTACTTCACCTCCACACTGGAAGGTACCTCATACTTTTCCTTATTTAAATTAGGTGTCCCTCAGGTCAGAGGTCAACACAATTTAACATTTTATTCTTAAAAATACATTTCGCGCCATTGTACTTCACCTCCACACCGGAAGGTACCTCATACAATGTGGCCTAGGGATACTTCACCTCCATACCGGAAGGTACCTCATATCGTTGTACTTCACCTCCACACCGGAAGGTACCTCATATCGTTGTACTTCACCTCCACACCGGAAGGTACCTCATACAAGTTGGCCTGCAGGTACTTCACCTCCACACCGGAAGGTACCTCATACCATCGTACTTCACCTCCACACCGGAAGGTACCACATACAATGTGGCCTAGGGATACTTCACCTCCACACCGGAAGGTACCTCATATCGTTGTACTTCACCTCCACACCGGAAGGTACCTCATACAAGTTGGCCTGCAGGTACTTCACCTCCACACCGGAAGGTACCTCATACATTTGGCCTATGGGTACTTCACCTTCACACCGGAAGGTACCTCATACCATTGTACTTCACCTTCACACCGGAAGGTACCTCATACAATTTGGCCGGTGGGTACTTCACCTCCACACCGGAAGGTACCTCATACAACCACCTAGATTATACTTAAACATTATTCTCATTATAAACAATTCATTCATAACACATTTAACCACCATCAACCACAATCAACACATAATCATCTATGTAATTTCTTATTCATTTCCTTTCTCAGTTATCACACTCATACCAAATAGTGTTCTCTTTTACGGCCCATCATTTAGATTTGCCCTTCATTTTAATTTCACCTATATCATCCTTTACTTTTGTTTACACATAATCATTTTCCTTCCGCTTCCTATATTCACAAGTTCAATTTATAAGCCACGACCTTTGTTCACAATTGATAATACTTAACATTTTTACTTATTTCACAATTTCATACAAATATGCACATTCATCACATTTAATCATTTCCATTCCCTTTCTTCCTATATCAATTTATTCCACAACACATACATACATTTGCTACAGTAATTAATTATCATTTAATTCACCACTTTACAAATAAAGTCATTAATCATAGAAATCATTTATGTCAAATTCACTATCACATTACCCAATTCCTCATGTATTTCAATATAATCATTAACCAAATTTCATTTATCAAATAATTGATTCTTATATCATTGGGTTTCCTTTTCCTAGTCATAACATACAATCATCATGCATATTTAATTAATTAGAATTTCATATTCAATATCCTAGGGATTTATAATCTAATTTTCTCCCCTAACAAATAACCCTAACAAGTATTATATACTAACTAGAACCTACTCCCTAGAACAAGGCAAAGCTCACTATATCCACTCCCTTACCTCAAACTCTTAGAGATAGGAAGATTTTGATTGGCTCTAAACTTGAGCTTTTCCACCAAAAGCTTATAATCAACAAGAGAGTGGGAGAACCTAAAACAAGAGTCACAAGGAGAAAAGGTTGTCATTTATGACATGGTTCATATCAAGACTCAAGAAAATTAGAGTTTCATAGCTTAGAAGTTGAAAACCACCATGGTTTGTAGAGAGAGAAAAGAGAAAACGAATTTTTAAGAGAGAAAAAGGAAAACCCACAACTTAATACTTACTTGGGATGGATAATAACACTCCTTGACGATGGAATGAGTGCCACTCACTTGATTTTTGATCAAATGGAAGTGAGAGAAACTTGAACCCTAGAACAGAGAGAAAGCACGAATTTTAGAGAGGGAAGGAAGAAATCAAAGCTTAAACATTTACCTTGAGATGAGAAAGAAGAAATTACAATGATAGGGATGCAAGGATCACTTGTTCTTGGTTGATTTTGAGGAAAGAAAATGGAACCTTATGGAGGAGGGGAGGAAGTCGTGTATGAGAGAGGAGGGAGAGAAGAGGATGGGTGAATGTGAAAGAGAGAGAGTGAAAATGAAGGTTTTGTTTTTGGTTTTGGAATGAAAATGAGTGGATGAGAATTAAAAGCCAAAAAGGGGATTCTATTTGAGTGGAGGAGAGTGCATCACGTGCACTCTCATTCCCCTTTTTTTTTGTACAGACCCTAAAATAATCGATTATCTTGACCTGATAATCGATTATTCCTTCAATGCAACATTTTTAAGGCTTCCCACCAGAGGCCTTATAATCGATTAAAGCCCTGAAAATAATCGATTATAACTCAGAATAATCGATTACTTCATATGAGGTAATCGATTAGAATTGCTGCAACTTTTTATTGGTTTCATCAGGGGCCTTGTAATCGATTACTGACCATTCAATAATCGATTATTGAGTGGAAAAGTTATAAGTTGATGATTTTCTAACTCCAATTCATTTCCTTAAGTCCCCATACTCCTTTAGGCTTGGTTTGAGACTTGAAACCTTTCCCAATTCTTGGAAATTCATCCTAAATAGTTGGCATAATCTCTTATTATGTTGGAATCAAAATTAGGGATGTTACAATTCTCCCCCACTTATTAGAATTTCGCCCCCGAAATTCCGTTGAGTTCCGTAATTGGAGAACCATCCCCTTGGTAAAGCTTCTGACTACGTTTTTCACCTCCCTTCAGTCTTTATTCCCCGCTCCGGGTAAGGTTAGGGTCACGCCTGTTTAAATGCTTATCCTCGAATACAATGTATCATCTCTACCTCGATAGGACCGTCAGTTTTCTTATTATTAAAGTTCCATCTCCCATTCCTTGGATTGAAATCCTCCCCCACTTGGCATTGACATACTTGTTTATATCCATGCTAGGGGAGGGGTATGCTCAGTCGTTGCTTAGGATAGAGTACACAAGTTCCCGACCGGTATTCAAAACTGAAAAGAGAGCACGTGGGTGACTACCTATCCGTAGGCATAGAACTATGCCAGGTTTCTGCGACTTGGCGAATTCCCACATACACATCTAAGATGCTTGAAACTCGAAGAGAGTGAAGATGAAAAGAAGAAACATGAAGCACTCCAGAGTGAATCTCATGGTTTTTGCAGGACGACCCAGGATGTACTGGGTACATGTCAAGCAAGAATACAACGGAGGTTATCCCCAAAGTGTTCATTTTCAGCAGAGAGTCGTCGAAGAATGCGTTTACTATGGATCTGCGGCTGATTGATTGGTCTCGGTCAAGGTCTAATTGTCTTTTCTCAATTCGGGGTTATTTTGGGGAAGGTCTTGCTTTTTGCCTAGTTTCACTCTTATTCGATTCTCCGCGAATCGTTTGGGCTTATCTGTTTAGTAGTCCTATGGCTTATGGTATGACTACTAGTTATTGTCGCTCGGATAGGATCCGAATTGAGTCACCGAGTCTCCCCCCACTTAGTATCAACATATCTGAGTAAGTCGAGGGCAGGGAGGAAGTTGGGTTGATTCCAAGAATTGATTAGTTAGATTCTTAATTGATTGGTGAGGTGGTTCGATCATTTAGTTGGATGGAAATATAGAATAAGAGCGTCTTAAATGGGGTTAGTTTGCGAGTTTCTGTTTATAAGTCTTAATAAAGATCCTATAGGATTAAAGTTCAATAGAACTTTCGATAGAGACAGAATTTCTAGATGGTTTATTCGGATCTCAACTAGATGATTGCAATAATATAGCATGTTAATAAAGGCGAAGACCGAGGTGGTCAGTCCCAATCTCACATTCATCAACTGTACATCACTGCGTTGTTGAATAATAGCATTATCTTTTAACAGATGCAAGAGAAAGGATGACCAATCCTGACCTTACACTCTATTAGAGGACGACACTATCACCAGGTGTTTGGTTAGGTCTCTCGTTACGGTCGTATAACTAAGTAAGGCTTTTCCTACGTGTTCCTTTAGAGGGTACTCATAATTGAATTGAAGATGAGTCTTTCTTAGGTCTCACATCTTCTAGAAATACAGGATTAGGCATTTAAAATTTCCGGAGAATTGATTCAGGATATTCTACGCTGAAACTTAATGAAGATGCAGATTGAAAGTACCTAAAATGTTTATCTAAGTTCTTGAATCATTTTTCGTACCTTTTGTTGGTTTGGCCCTGATTTCCTTAAGTAGCTGTACCGCAGACCTCAAGGGTGTGGACCAGGAAACTGATATTGTCGAAAGGTAAGGTTGAGACATCCAGGACGAAGTCCTGTGTCATTGAGTAATCCCTCTGGGGCTGTGTCTGGTATGATTGCCGGCACACCATGAAAGGTGTGACGAGAATCGCCACCGAATATTAATACATCACCCGATTCCAAGATAATTCTTTCTGCTCTCCTTGGATCTCTCTGGTCTCCATAGAGAAACTTAGCTGAGTCACCAATGCAGAATGATACTACCGGTATCCGTCTTTGCAAGCTACCAACACTTTCGTCGCGGTCCTGATGAAGACCAAGCTTTCCATTTTCTTCATAGAAATTGACAATGCAGACATCAGGGGACATGGAGGGGAGTATGTCCTCCACCTCACTTACACCGCATTCCTTCTCAATCAAAGATTGTGCTTCTTGCATCACCCCCATAACCAGCTGAATGAATTGATCAGGAATATTGGGTGGTTCGCTCCCATCCATTACTCTTTTGGGTCCATATACTCGGGTCTGAGGATTCCAGTCTAAGCCCAGGCACATCATTTTTAGTCGGAGTCTGGCTCCACTGGTAAAGCCTGGTTGATAAAAACCTCCAAGGCCTAAGCCCATCTCCCGACAGTTCTTTACTACGCCCACCTGTTCTTCATGAGTCAAGTGTTGCTTCAGGAGAACCATTCCCGGTCTCAAAACTATACTCTTCTTCTCGTCAACTTGTACCCCCACGTGTTGCTCCTTGTCTTCAATAGTCGATCTAAGCTTATCCATTGCAGAAGTTTGCCCTTCTTGAAAACAGATGTCATACGGCATGGGTTTCAAAGAATCAGCTGAGGAATTGATCTTACGACCAGTAGCCGAGCTACTAGCAAGAGATTGGAGAAGCTGATTTTTCATGTTGCTACCGTGTGGCAACAAAGGATTCTGTTGATGCGGACACATACATAATTTAGTACATATCTATATAGGGTTTTATAACTATAAACCTAAGTAACTACTATAGAACTTGACACTATTTCCTGGTCACTCTCTTGGTGAGTAACCATTGGAGATGTGAATCCACACTCCAAAGGGCGAGGGAAACTGCTCTGATACCATAATGTAACACCCTATAATTAATTACCCTTAAACCCCTCATATTAAAAATACGGACTTAAAAATTCAATTTTTTTCTCATTAAAATCAACCGTCAAACGGACTGAGTTTTGTTTGTTTTTCGGACTAATCCAACATTTAACCTGTGATAGACAATTTTAATTAAACAACCAAAAGCCAGCAGGGCTTCAGATAATATTTCTAAATCATAACCAGGCCCAACGGCTCCAAAACATCAGAGTGCATAATTAATCAGAGTAATAGTGGAAATACTAAGTTTGAGTATTAAAACCAAAAGTTATAACTTTAGCAAAACAAAACCATCCTAAGCCTCATTCGAAATATGCATATTAAATCTACATCAAAATAATATAAGAGGCTAAGGTCCCTATTCTAAATCCCATAATAACCCTACTTTCCCTATAAGGGAAAGTACTCCTGCTCGGCCGGGGGCTGTTCCAGCTCAATCGCCGTACCTGAAAATTGTAAGGGAGTGAGCATTGCACATGAAATAGAAAGCAGATTCTAACTAGACATAACAACCCACTAGGTCAAACACAATTAACAATTAAAGCATATATTCACATACTGCACACCATACTCATTTCATTATTTCCATATTCATTATTTACTCTATATTTCCATTTTCATTATTCATTTCAACATCCCTTTCCTTTTTCTTTTCATTTCATTCTTTAAGATGCATCACATACCATTGTACTTCACCTCCACACTGGAAGGTACCTCATACTTTTCCTTATTTAAATTAGGTGTCCCTCAGGTCAGAGGTCAACACAATTTAACATTTTATTCTTAAAAATACATTTCGCGCCATTGTACTTCACCTCCACACCGGAAGGTACCTCATACAATGTGGCCTAGGGATACTTCACCTCCACACCGGAAGGTACCTCATATCGTTGTACTTCACCTCCACACCGGAAGGTACCTTATACAAGTTGGCCTACAGGTACTTCACCTCCACACCGGAAGGTACCTCATACCATCGTACTTCACCTCCACACCAGAAGGTACCTCATACAATGTGGCCTAGGGATACTTCACCTCCACACCGGAAGGTGCCTCATATCGTTGTACTTCACCTCCACACCGGAAGGTACCTCATACAAGTTGGCCTGCAGGTACTTCACCTCCACACCGGAAGGTACCTTATACCATCGTACTTCACCTCCACACCGGAAGGTACCTCATACAATTTGGCCGGTGGGTACTTCACCTCCACACCGGAAGGTACCTCATACAACCACCTAGATTATACTTAAACATTATTCTCATTATAAACAATTCATTCATAACACATTTAACCACCATCAACCACAATCAACACATAATCATCTATGTAATTTCTTATTCATTTCCTTTCTCAGTTATCACACTCATACCAAATAGTGTTCTCTTTTACGGCCCATCATTTAGATTTGCCCTTCATTTTAATTTCACCTATATCATCTTTTACTTTTGTTTACACATAATCATTTTCCTTCCGCTTCCTATATTCACAAGTTCAATTTATAAGCCACGACCTTTGTTCACAATTGATAATACTTAACATTTTTACTTATTTCACAATTTCATACAAATATGCACATTCATCACATTTAATCATTTCCATTCCCTTTCTTCCTATATCAATTTATTCCACAACACATACATACATTTGCTACAGTAATTAATTATCATTTAATTCACCACTTTACAAATAAAGTCATTAATCATAGAAATCATTTATGTCAAATTCACTATCACATTACCCAATTCCTCATGTATTTCAATATAATCATTAACCAAATTTCATTTATCAAATAATTGATTCTTATATCATTGGGTTTCCTTTTCCTAGTCATAACATACAATCATCATGCATATTTAATTAATTAGAATTTCATATTCAATATCCTAGGGATTTATAATCTAATTTTCTCCCCTAACACATAACCCTAACAAGTATTATATACTAACTAGAACCTACTCCCTAGAACAAGGCAAAGCTCACTATATCCACTCCCTTACCTCAAACTCTTAGAGATAGGAAGATTTTGATTGGCTCTAAACTTGAGATTTTCCACCAAAAGCTTATAATCAACAAGAGAGTGGGAGAACCTAAAACAATAGTCACAAGGAGAAAAGGTTGTCATTTATGACATGGTTCATATCAAGACTCAAGAAAATTAGAGTTTCATAGCTTAGAAGTTGAAAACCACCATGGTTTGTAGAGAGAGAAAAGAGAAAACGATTTTTTAAGAGAGAAAAAGGAAAACCCACGACTTAATACTTACTTGGGATGGATAATAACACTCCTTGATGATGGAATGAGTGCCACTCACTTGATTTTTGATCAAATGGAAGTGAGAGAAACTTGAACCCTAGAAGAGAGAGAAAGCACGAATTTTAGAGAGGGAAGGAAGAAATCAAAGCTTAAACATTTACCTTGAGATGAGAAAGAAGAAATTACAATGATAGGGATGCAAGGATCACTTGTTCTTGGTTGATTTTGAGGAAAGAAAATGGAACCTTATGGAGGAGGGGAGGAAGTCGTGTATGAGAGAGGAGGGAGAGAAGAGGATGAGTGAATGTGAAAGAGAGAGAGTGAAAATGAAGGTTTTGTTTTTGGTTTTGGAATGAAAATGAGTGGATGAGAATTAAAAGCCAAAAAGAGGATTCTATTTGAGTGGAGGAGAGTGCATCACGTGCACTCTCATTCCCCTTTTTTTTGTACAGACCCTAAAATAATCGATTATCTTGACCTGATAATCGATTATTCCTTCAATGCAACATTTTTAAGACTTCCCACCAGAGGCCTTATAATCGATTAAAGCCCTGAAAATAATCGATTATAGCTCAGAATAATCGATTACTTCATATGAGGTAATCGATTAGAATTGCTGCAACTTTTTATTGGTTTCATCAGGGGCCTTGTAATCGATTACTGACCATTCAATAATCGATTGTTGAGTGGAAAATTTATAAGTTGATGATTTTCTAACTCCAATTCATTTCCTTAAGTCCCCATACTCCTTTAGGCTTGGTTTGAGACTTGAAACCTTTCCCAAATCTTGGAAATTCATCCTAAATAGTTGGCATAATCTCTTATTATGCTGGAATCAAAATTAGGGATGTTACACTATTACTTGTAATAGTTATGTACTTGTTTGTATTTAGAAAATATGGAAAATATAATTCCTCTTCTAAAGCGGGTGCACAAACCAAAACGTGAAATTCTTGGAGAAGAAAATCTATATCATTTTAAACAATTATGTTGAATTCGGCATTCTCTAAAACCTTTTAACAAGCTGGATAGCATCCATATTTTGAAATCATATTTATATGATAGAAAGTAAGTGATGCCATCTTTTTTCTCGTTTTATAAAACCGATACCATTTAATTCTTTTGTAGCCGAACTCTTTTAATTAGGTTAAATCAGAGTAAGCGGAAATAATAGGACTATGCACAGTGGTAATATAAACATAAGATTTATATATATATATATATATATATATAAGTGATGAAATACATAGTCCATGGTCGTGTCTCCAAGAACCAGTACAAGTCCATAAACAAAGATCTATGTCAGAAGTAAACCATGACTCTGGAGTCCTCATAAGTATAACCACAGTATATACATCTCAAAATATAAACCCCAGAACTGGTCACATAGATCAGGTAGCAGTAGTCGTAGTAGTAGTAGAAATATCCAGGTAGCAGCAGTAGTCATCATCCAACATCACAGTAGCAGCATCATCTCCTCCACGGCATCCATCACATCGGGTTCTCCAATCCTCATCATCTACCATATGCACATACCTAGGGATAATCATCTCTCCACTGAATCCCGATAGATTGCACGACAGGCTCGCCTCCGCTCTCATCCTCCGCAAGGTCTTCCTCGATCTCATCCGATGGAGTATGTACCCTACCACTGGGTACGGGGTCAGGTGTTGATGAGACCCTACTGGGACTCCTCGGATAAAATAGTGGAGTTTCCTCGCGGACAACTCTAAAAGGGTGTGAGCGGGTAGGTCGAAAGGGAAAACTGTGATATGAGCAAGCTGGTCGTGTGGGAGGTAATCCATGGTAAGTGTAAAAGAGTGGTATGTGCATAGTGTACATAATGGGGATCCTAAGTCTACGAGGATGAAACCGGATCAGCGGGTTGGGATGGTAGAAGGTCACCTCTACTGCCCCCTCAAATACCGCTCGGTGATCCTCGTAGATCCATATGCCACTAAAAAGTGGCCGGATCTCGATGCAAGCGATGTGACGTGACATCACCTACAAGGGCATAGGGGTAAGCAATTCTACACACATAATCAACAGACTATAAATATGTACAATATGAATATGTAGATATGCAACAATGAACAACAATCACATTTAGCACTAAGCAGTTATTGAATGCAAATAGGATGCCCATACTTGTTTCATTTATCACACTTGACTTAAATGAGTGGCATGATGCATGAATTTAGCTCTCAAGCCTATCTCCATCATTCTATGTCACTCTCTGACGTCCATCCCTGACAACCCAGCACTCACCAGTGCGTTGTATTCCTAGGTATACAACATTTCGTACATTCACCAAGAATGTACACGACAAGCTTGGAATCCATGCCACCCGAGCATAGTTATAACGTGCCACCCGAGCATCGTCCCGTCATCCAAACGGTATAACCATATCGGCATCCACTAAGCCGACCACGTCATCAACGTGTCATCAAGCAAGCGTATTGGCACTCCCAGAGGCCCTCCACATGTTTACCAAAAACATGATATACGACCTACCATCCAAACTCCAAAATGAATGCATCATATTTACGCTTAAAGGAAATTGATTATTATATCACATGCCACCTAGGCACCTTCCGTCATCCAAACGAACCGTCATCCAAACGGTGTACTTGTATTAATCAATTTCTTTTAAGTTCAGATCCCTTGGATTATGGTTATGAAATCTTTAACCAATTTAGTCAGAATTGAACATGGTGTTTCTCACGGTTTGAGTAAATTACTCGAGTATAATTCAGCATACTCGAGTGTTCTTCAACTTTTCCAGATTACTCGAGTGTTCTTCAGGATACTCGAGTGTTCATGACCTTCTGGGAATTTGGGTTTCAAATTCATTAAAATACTCGAGTAGTTCAGGGGTACTCGAGTGTTCTTCATGATTCCCAGAATACTCGAGTCATCCCTGCATTACTCGAGTGGTGTGCCTTAACATGTCCCCAGGTCTCACTCGATACTCGAGTATTAGACACAATACTCGAGTGTTCTTGCTCAAATCACATTGTTTTACAAACGTTTTACTCGAGTACCCTGTCCAATACTCGAGTGTTTCTCAGCAGAATAGACTGAAATCTTAACTTTAACACACCATTTTCAGTTCTACTCATTCCTAGTCCAATCCAAGGATCAACAGTGTTCATATACCATATATTGAACATGTTACAACACTCATTTCATATCAAATTACAGGTTTGACAGAGAATCAATCCTTAATGCATAAAATACACAATTTGGCAACTTAACACCCCCAATTGCAAAATAAGCAACATACTCATGGAATAATGTTCATTTAAGCTTGCATGCATGATTTAGAACTTGCTCAACACAATTATAGAGCATGAATTGGTCTCCAAACCAAAGTTCCTATTCAATCTAAGCCCTTAGAGCCTCTTGGTGCCTCTCTAATGAAATTAATGGAATTTAAACTCTATCTAGTGTACAAAATTACTTCCCCTTACCTCTCAGACGTGTATCAAGAGAGAACTCCAAAGAAAAAACCCTCCAACACCAGAAACCACTTTGAGCATCATATGCATGACAGTTTGAGTGCACCACCAAGATTGAATTGGTTCACACATGAAACAGGGATACAAATTGGGGATTTTAGTTTTTCTAGACTCTATGCAACATAAACTAACTAGAGAAATCGAATTTGGAACTCAGAGACTCGTGAGCTTACCAGAAATTGAAATCAAAGTAAGCTCCAGACTAGGACTTGACCAAGAACAGCTTCACTTCCAAGCCTTGATTCTTCCACCACACTCACTCAAACCTCACGATTTTAGTGTTTATACAAAGCTCGTGATGTGAGCTTTGTATTAGTGTATAGTTTGTAGCTCAATTCGACTCAGAGAAGAAGAATCGATGGAGACGATTTAAGAACCCTAACTCACAAACTCAACAACAATTTGGCAAAATGGGTTGCTTAATCCGTCAACCATGGCTTAAATACTTGGCCAAAACCTTCATGCAGCTCGACACGAAGGCATTGAAGTGTTGAGGAAGACGATTTCGTGTCAACACACGAGAATCGTTGGTGGTGACTCACCAAACGCACTAACTCGTGCAACTCTGTCCAGAATACTCGAGTATTCCAGAAAATACTCGAGTAGTTTGCCCAGTTTTTGAAAAATAATTATTTTATTTACTTTCCCTCCAAAATCTTTCCTATATTTGCTTCTAGGTCCCAACCCAGGGACTAATATGCAAAAATACCTATTTCATGCATAAATATATTTATTAAAATAAATTCTAATAATATAAACACAGGTTTTAATCAAAGATTAAAAATAGAAATAATTAATTATAATAAACTTTATAATTAATATTTCATTAATCCAGGATTAAAATTTTGGGGTGTTACACTACTTCACCACTTAAAAGGAATTTCGTCCCCGAAATTCACTCTTCAAAATTACACTTTCTCAAATTTAAATAAAGACTATCTTATTGTTTCTCAAAATATCTTTTAGGGAAAATTCTGCCCCACTTAAAAGAATTTTCTTATGTTCCTTTAAATTTCCCGTCTCAAAATGTTTTACTAAACATTTAAAAATAATACTTTTCTCGAATAATACCTTTGTGTTTGAAAGCATGTCGCAATTTTTCCACAAAAAGAGTTTTCTTAAATTTCCTCGAAAATTATTTCATAATCAGTTCAAAGGAAAACCTTAGGCTAAACCTTTACGGATAACATACATATTTTAAAAAAAAACATTTCTGCATAAACTTTTTGAGGGAAAACTTTTCTGAAAAACACATTTCAACTACATATCTTAAATTTAAAACATTTTGCAATACATGTTTCAATGAAAAACTTTTCCCGCTGTGCACTCTGATCACTCACGCACGATCAACGAATCATTTATATGACTTTATTCCTTAATAGTTACAAGCATTAGGGTGATCAGTCCTAATATTCAAACCATTAATAATAAAATCATTCCTTTCAGATATAACTTTTCGTAAGAAAAGTCATACGACCTATCTTTAAGTTAGATGAACTTAAAGATGGGTACTTGTCACCATCAGATATAGCTAGATAGCCAAGTGCTAGAGTTATTTTCGTTGGGGAGACCAATACTTGTCCTATCCCGGTGGTTATTAATCTCTCTAGTCTTGACTGATCTTTCTCTTTCTGTAGTGCCTGAAGATATTTATCACATCCAACTGTGATAAGGGTTTTGATCACCGAGATTCAAACCAAAGATCTATTCGGGTTTTTCAAATTACGACACGATTTAACTAACGCAATCGGAGACATTGATTACATTAATTCCAATCAGAGAAAAGATAAACTCGGATTACTTATACATAGATCTTATTTGCATCCTAACAGGTTGAACACCCATCCAAACTTAACTCGCTTGACGTCCATTCCCTTCTTTACTCTTAACCTTTGCTGAATTTGGCGAACTAAAACCTCAATCTCTTATAGCTGCAACCGAATGTCCTCATAGGTATATCACTACTTAGTCCAGAGTGATACACCTCATACTTTACACATAGAATTGGGCAAATTCTTTACTTCTTATTAGCATACTCGATAATCCCCACGATCGAGGTTTCGTTAAATTGTCATTCTCCCATAATTAATTCACTTAACTACCTTTCCTCTTTTCTAATTGAATACTTCCTTTGCCCATTCCCCTCTTATACCAGGTTTGGACATTCGTTCCACGAACTTCTTGTATCCTTCCATCGTTTTTATAAATTACATATACATTTTCCAATATCATGAAATTCCCTATTCGCTGATAATTGATAGATGGCTTAAGGTTCGGACATAATCCATTCTAAACTTCACATATATGAATCTCCCATCAAGGCTGTTATGAACATACTTCCTCAATCTTTTGAACTTGGTAAGGCCTCTTCTGCGACTAATACTTTCTCGTTTTATGTTTAGTAATCCAACCCCTTATATCCTCCTCATGCTTCTTGAGAATTCACCTCAGTTTCCCAAGACTCCTTTTCAAATGTTACTCAAGCTACGAATCAGTCCTTTATTTCAATATTTGTCCTATACGGTTCCCACAAATTCTTCGCTACACCACTTAACATAAAAGTAGCATAACCCTCTATTCATCCATCTCTTATTTCTCTCCAACTTCCTTACTTAGAATAGCCCTTTTAAAGTTCACACGATCCGCTCTTCAACTCAATGTTTGTCATTACCTTTAACTTTACTAGATAAGTAATGGAGCTTGAAATCAAAACTTTTAAACCCAATCATTGATGATAACTCCAATTCAATTTCTTCTTCTAATCGAATTAATTCCTTCATATTCCTTTGGTCTCTGAATTCCCAAGACAAAGAGCCCTAGAGACAAAACCTCCGGATCTTTTAGAGTGAACATAATTGTTGCAAGCTCCAAATCATACAACAAGAGCTCACCCTGAGTGTATTCGATCACTATAATGCATACACCCCCACCTTTCTTCCTTAAGACTACCCTCTTTCGAGTCCTTGCCTCGATACATGAGATAATTCTTTAATACTTTCGCATGGATCGAGTAAGAGCAACGTAGGAGAGGTTGTTAGCCTTCCCCTTCAATTACTGAAAATCCTTGTTGCATTCTGATTTCATATGAAAGGCTAATCTTTTCGGGTTACCTTGGTTACAGGTACTTGACTTAAGGGAGTATACTGATGGTCCTATACTAGCACTTAATCAGCCCACTCCCAAAATCGCGTCTCAATACGATAAAGGTAGACAGATCAAATCGTTTCTAAAGACTCATCCTAACACTTCCATACAACCGATAAGGCTTGCCTTAGAAACAACTACAGGAACGCTCGTAGGGGTTTCTACAAAAGCATAGAATACTTCAGATACAGTCAAGGTCAAACGATTCACACATTCATAATAAACAAATGAGTGTGTAGCACCAAAACCAGACAACGCATTACAGAGCTGACCATTTAGCAAGTAATTACCTTGCACAAGATCGGAGGATTGGCTTGCTTCCACACCTCTAAGTGTGAAAACCCTTCCTTGAACCACGGGCTTGTCAGTTGTCCCTCTTGAATTGGTTTTGGCCGGTTCCTTGCAATCCTTCGCAAAGTGTCCCGGCTTCCCACAATTGAAGCAGTTGTTTGTTCCCCAACAAAAACGGCCATGATGACGACGCTTGCACTTGTCGCAGAAGGGAGCCTCGCTTCGGAAATTACCTCCATCACTACTTCCAACTTTTCCTTTGCCTTTCCCTCGGCGATCATACGGACCCTTGCCTCGATTATTGGAACCTTTGTGCCTCTGAGGTCCATAATTCTGACTATCTTTTCCCTCTGATGCTTGCAATTTTTCTGCCTTCTTGTCATCCTCGTACATCCTACACATGTCCACCAATGTAGGAAAACTTTGGATCCTTTGATAACTGAAAATAGACTTCAATTTGGGCCTTAATCCTCCTTCAAACTTGAACACTTGCTTCTTTCATCCGGATTGTTCTGATAATAAGGAGAGTACTTCATCAATTCCTCGAACTTGGCTGCGTACTCACCCACACTCATGTCTCCTTGCTTCAGCTGCAAGAACTCTACTTCCTTCTTTCTCCTCAGATCCTCAGGGAAGTATTTATTGAGGAACTTCTCCATAAATACATCCCAATTAACGTCCCTTCCTTCACAATGCAGGAGCTGGACCATATGGTTCCACCAGTTCTCAACCTCATCTTCCAGCATGTAGACTGCATACGTCACCTTCTGAGCTTCCGTACAATCCAACGTTCTAAAGATTTTATCCATAGTATGAATCCACTTATTAGCCTCCTCAGGTTTAAATCCTCCTTCAAACTTAGGCGGATTACAACTCCTGAAATCAGCCAAACTCCTCGCCTCGGTACTACCCATATTACACTGATGAGGCGGATTAAACGATTACGATGGTTGCTGAGATTGCCGTTGTTGCATAGCCTCCAGCACCGCAGTAATTCTCTCTAACATCGTGTTAGTGTGATTTCGGTTCCTAGTTGCCATACTAGACCTGCGCTATGGACTTATGGTCACATATGTTGAACTAAAGAAACATTCATCACACCACCTATACTAAGGCTATCACCAGATCCTCAAACAAAACATTCAATTGTATCTAGTGTTCCAAACAAGCAAGATACTAGCATTCAAAACAATAAATATGCCCCGTGGATACCTGCTTGATGTTGCTGACTACCTTTCTGGACTACTTCAACTACTACAGGATCTGACTTTTGCTCTGATACCACTAAGTGTGACACCCTCAAGATAAGTCAAGCAATTAATACAATAATTGTACTATTACTTGTAATAGTTATGGACTTGTTTGTATTTAGAAAATATGGAAAATATAATTCCTCTTCTAAAGCGGGTGCACAAACCAAAACGTGAAATTCTTGGAGAAGAAAATCTATATCATTTTAAACAATTGTGTTGAATTCGGCATTCTCTAAAACCTTTTAACAAGCTGGATAGCATCCATATTTTGAAATCATATTTATATGATAGAAAGTAAGTGATGCCATCTTTTTTCTCGTTTTATAAAACTGATACCATTTAATTCTTTTGTAGCAGAACTCTTTTAATTAGGTTAAATCAGAGTAAGCGGAAATAATAGGACTATGCACAGTAGTAATATAAACATAAGATTTATATATATATATATATATATATAAGTCATGAAATACATAGTCCAAGGTCGTGTCTCCAAGAACCAGTACAAGTCCATAAACAAAGATCTATGTCAGAAGTAAACCATGACTCTGGAGTCCTCATAAGTATAACCACAGTATGTACATCTCAAAATATAAACCCCAGAACTGGTCACATAGATCAGATAGCAGTAGTCGTAGTAGTAGTAGAAATATCCAGGTAGCAGCAGTAGTCATCATCCAACATCACAGTAGTAGCATCATCTCCTCCACGGCATCCATCACATCGGGTTCTCCAATCCTCATCATCTACCATATGCACATACCTAGGGATAATCATCTCTCCACTGACTCCCGATAGATTGCACGACAGGCTTGCCTCCGCTCTCATCCTCCGCAAGGTCTTCCTCGATCTCATCCGATGGAGTATGTACCCTACCACTGGGTACGGGGTCAGGTGTTGATGAGACCCTACTGGGACTCCTCGGATAAAATAGTGGAGTTTCCTCGCGGACAACTCTAAAAGGGTGTGAGCGGGTAGGTCGAAAGGGAAAACTGTGATATGAGCAAGCTGGTCGTGTGGGAGGTAATCCATGGTAAGTGTAAAAGAGTGGTATGTGCATAGTGTACATAATGGGGATCCTAAGTCTACGAGGATGAAACCGGATCAGCGGGTTGGGATGGTAGAAGGTCACCTCTACTGCCCCCTCAAACACCGCTCGGTGATCCTCGTAGATCCATATGCCACTAAAAAGTGGCCGGATCTTGATGCAAGCGATGTGACGTGACATCACCTACAAGGGCATAGGGGTAAGCAATTCTACACACATAATCAACAGAGTATAAATATGTACAATATGAATATGTAGATATGCAACAATGAAAAACAATCACATTTAGCACTTAGCAGTTATTAAATGCAAATACGATGCTCATACTTGTTTCATTTATCACACTTGACTTAAATGAGTGGCATGATGCATGAATTTAGCTCTCAAGCCTATCTCCATCATTCTATGTCACTCTCTGACGTCCATCCCTAACAACCCAGCACTCACCAGTGCATTGTATTCCTAGGTATACAACATTTCGTACATTCACCAAGAATGTACACGACAAGCTTAGAATCCATGCCACCCGAGCATAGTTATAACGTGCCACCCGAGCATCGTCCCATCATCCAAACGGTCCGTCAACCAAACGGTATAACCATATCGGCATCCACTAAGCCGACCACATCATCAACGTGTCATCAAGCAAGCGTATTGGCACTCCCAGAGGCCCTCCACATGTTTACCAAAAACATGATATACGACCTACCATCCAAACTCCAAAATGAATGCATCATATTTACGCTTAAAGGAAATTGATTATTATATCACATGCCACCTAGGCACCTTCCGTCATCCAAACGAACCGTCATCCAAACGGTGTACTTGTATTAATCAATTTCTTTTAAGTTCAGATCCCTTGGATTATGGTTATGAAATCTTTAACCAATTTAGTCAGAATTGAACATGGTGTTTCTCACGGTTTGAGTAAATTACTCGAGTATAATTCAGCATACTCTAGTGTTCTTCAACTTTTCCAGATTACTCGAGTGTTCTTCAGGATACTCGAGTGTTCATGACCTTCTGGGAATTTGGGTTTCAAATTCATTAAAATACTCGAGTAGTTCAGGGGTACTCGAGTGTTCTTCATGATTCCCAGAATACTCGAGTCATCCCTGCATTACTCGAGTGGTGTGCCTTAACATGTCCCCAGATCTCACTCGATACTCGAGTATTAGACACAATACTCGAGTGTTCTTGCTCAAATCACATTGTTTTACAAACGTTTTACTCGAGTACCCTGTCCAATACTCGAGTGTTTCTCAGCAGAATAGACTGAAATCTTAACTTTAACACACCATTTTCAGTTCTACTCATTCCTAGTCCAATCCAAGGATCAACAGTGTTCATATACCATATATTGAACATGTTACAACACTCATTTCATATCAAATTACAGGTTTGACAGAGAATCAATCCTTAATGCATAAAATACACAATTTGGCAACTTAACACCCCCAATTGCAAAATAAGCAACATACTCATGGAATAATGTTCATTTAAGCTTGCATGCATGATTTAGAACTTGCTCAACACAATTATAGAGCATGAATTGGTCTCCAAACCAAAGTTCCTATTCAATCTAAGCCCTTAGAGCCTCTTGGTGGCTCTCTAATGAAATTAATGGAATTTAAACTCTATCTAGTGTACAAAATTACTTCCCCTTACCTCTCAGACGTGTATCAAGAGAGAACTCCAAAGAAAAAGCCCTCCAACACCAGAAACCACTTTGAGCATCATATGCATGACAGTTTGAGTGCACCACCAAGATTGAATTGGTTCACACATGAAACAGGGATACAAATTGGGGATTTTAGTTTTTCTAGACTCTATGCAACATAAACTAACTAGAGAAATCGAATTTGGAACTCAAAGACTCGTGAGCTTACCAGAAATTGAAATCAAAGTAAGCTCCAGACTAGGACTTGACCAAGAACAGCTTCACTTCCAAGCCTTGATTCTTCCACCACACTCACTCAAACCTCACTATTTTAGTGTTTATACAAAGCTCGTGATGTGAGCTTTGTATTAGTGTATAGTTTGTAGCTCAATTCGACTCAGAGAAGAAGAAACGATGGAGACGATTTAAGAACCCTAACTCACAAACTCAACAACAATTTGGCAAAATGGGTTGCTTAATCCGTCAACCACGGCTTAAATACTTGGCCAAAACCTTCATGCAGCTCGACACGAAGGCATTGAAGTGTTGAGGAAGACGATTTCGTGTCAACACACGAGAATCATTGGTGGTGACTCACCAAACGCACTAACTCGTGCAACTCTATCCAGAATACTCGAGTATTCCAGAAAATACTCGAGTAGTTTGCCCAGTTTTTGAAAAATAATTATTTTATTTACTTTCCCTCCAAAATCTTTCCTATATTTGCTTCTAGGTCCCAACCCAGGGACTAATATGAAAAAATACCTATTTCATGCATAAATATATTAATTAAAATAAATTCTAATAATATAAACACAAGTTTTAATCAAAGATTAAAAATAGAAATAATTAATTATAATAAACTTTATAACTAATATTTCATTAATCCAGGATTAAAATTTTGGGGTGTTACATGATTCTTCAATCTTGAACATGGATGACACTTGTGAGCTTGAACTTGAGTCGGTTCGTTATCATCAAAACATCATCTTGAATCAAACTTGAAGTCCATAAGAGAGTTTGAAGCATGTCTTCCACACTAGCTTGACTTCCAACAGCTTTCCCCATGCCTGAAAATCTTAAAGCTCCAGCCAATGTAGATCCGTATTTTGGGAACTCAGATCCATAGGAACATATTGACAGTTTTCTGGTTGCAATGTCGTGTCAAGGGGCTAAGGATGCATACAAGTGTCGCACCTTCCCCCTAACTCTGAAAAAAGCGGCTTTGCGTTGGTATTCCAAATTGGAGCCGGATTCAGTAACAAGATGGAAGGATTTGGCTGCCAAGTTCCTGGGTCATTTCACGACAAGTAAGGCGCAGCCAAAGTTCGAACATCACTTATCTCAAATTAAGCAGGAAAAAGGGGAGTCATTGAGAAATTTCCTCACACGTTTGAATACAGAGTACCTTTCAATTAGTGACATAGAGGCCTTAGTAGCCCTGCATCTCTTAATGCACGCTTTAAGACCAGGGGATTTCACAGACCACTTGGTGATGCATAAAATCAAAACCATGGATGAAGTCATGGAAAGAGCTGAAAAATATATCAACTTGGAGGAATATCAGAAAGCATAGGATAATTTTGCTGCTGAAGCTTCTAGGAAAAAGAAAGATGCCTTTTTTCAACAAGGGATCCGGGAAAGGTCAGCGAGAAGGAGAGGGAAATAACAGACATGATTCGGGGGCTAAAAAGCCCGAAGATAAATATGACCATTATACTCCTTTAAACGCTTCTAGATCGCAAATCCTTCGTGAGATTATGAATGCAGAATTGATGAAAGTGGATTGACCACCATTAAGGAGACCTCCGACAAAGGAAAATCAACATAAAAGGTGTAGTTGGCATGGCAACTATGGACACACTGATGATGAATGTGTTCAACTCAAGGATGCTGTGGAAACCCTGGTAAGAAGAGGAAGATTGAACCGTTACACTCGATCCTTCAGAGGAGGTCCTATTGGAAAACTACACTCGGTAGGTGAAATAACTAGGAACACTAGGATAACACCTAGAAGGGGGGGTTGAATAGGTGTTATAGAAACTTTGAAAGATTTTCGCAAGAAACAAATCTAAACGATTAAAACCAATGAAAATCAATCAATTAACAAATATTATATGAGAGATTAAGCGGAAACAATCAACACCAATATTCTTATTGATTCACCTAGGTTATGAAAATGATTTTCCCTTTATCAATTTTTCACAATAAAGATTCAATTCAATCAAATATAGAAAAATCACTTTTTCTAGGTTTTCAATCAAGAACACAATTAATAACAAGAATTGTAAAGAGTAGAGAGTTTAGAGATACGACACAGTGATTTATCCTGGTTCACTTTCATCCACTTGAAAGCTACTCCAGTCCCCTCTTCAACCAAGAGAGATTCTTCACTATGAGGAATTAGAGTTTCTCAAATTACAAGTAAATGCCTCACAAGACTTCCTTCTTGCTAGCCTACAAGAGATACCACACCCTTGCCTTGTAACCCTATTGATATCTAATCTAACCTCTACTTGCTTGTTGATAACCCCACAACAAGTCTTCTTTGCTTGCTTCACTCACAAGACTTCCAAGTACTTTGAGATTCTTCAAAGTGCCTTCCAAATGCTTGATGAAATGCTTCTTCAAGACTTTCAACTAAACTTGCTTGATTCACAAAATCAAGGCTTCCTTTGTTGTAGAATGTTTGCCTCTTGCAATGATTACAACTAAATAGAAAACAAAAACAATCCTATGAATCTCTTTCAAAAGCTATGAAATATCAACATGAGAGATTCAAGGTTCTTGATCAAAGAATATAAAAATGAGAGCTTTGATCTTGAGAGAGTGAGAGAGAATAGTGTGGCTTTGATTCTTTGTAAAATTGTGTATCAAAATGATTCTAGTTGATAGAAATGATTAGGAAAAGGTTTATATAGAATACCCAAAAGTTGGAGCACTTAGAATGGCTTTTGAGAAGTGAAAAACGTATTTAAAAAACCATATCTGATCAAGTTACTCGAGTGAAAAAGGTTTTACTCGAGTAAAAGTTCAGATAATCGATTATCAAAAGTTTGTTAATAGATTATCAGTTCAAAATACACTGTTAATCAATTATCAAAATCTGTTAATCGATTATTAACATTAAAAATCACTTAAAACTTGCTTTCTCAAAAACTAAACCTTTTCTTTCAAACCTTTAAGCCACCTATTGATTTTAGGCAAAGTGAATACTCAAAATATGATATAATCATGCAATCAAAAGAGATTCACTACCCTCTAATAAATTCTACCCAAACTCATAAACTAAAAGACTTGTGAGGCAAAAGATAAAACAATAAAACATAAACTACCAAACTAAGTCTTCATGAATTGGTTCTCTCTTCATAAATTGATGTTTGTTGTTGCTTGTTGAGCTTGAACTTGATCAACACACTTGTAACTTGTTCAAAACCTTTTGGCATTTATCAAAACATTCTTCATGGATCTTACAGGTCCTAGTGAGTGTACCCCCATAAGAAGGGTCAGGAGTCCAGTCAGGAGGAGAACAAGGAGTCCGCCTAGGAGGAGATCCCGAACGCCCCCAAGGAGGAGCAGAACTCCTAGACGTGCTCCAACCAGGAATTCTCCAGTAAAAAGGGAAGACACTGGTAAAGTTAACAATGTGAGGTATGCGTTAAGTCAGTGCCAGTGACACAACGCGTCACAACCACATTGTAACACATAGCGCATGTCAGGAATTTTTTTTCCCTGTTTTTTACTATAACTTTCACATTTTCATAAATAATTTTGTTTATTGCCATCAGGGATGGGCATGGTACCCACGGCCCCGGGTAGTGCATACCCATGTCCATACCCATGGTATTTGCGGATATTTGTGCGGGTAACGGGTACTCTCGGGTACCCACTGATTTTAAGCTTTTATTATATAATTATATATTTTGTAATAATCATGATTGAGAGACCTACATAAAGAGATCTACTCATAAGCCTACATATTAGGATCTTGACATTTGTTATTTAAGTTCATTTATTTAATTTTTTTTAACTTGAAAATAACAAGTGACGTAATCTTATGTATAGGTTTGTAGGCTTAAATCATTTTTCTAATCATTATACATAAAAATAATTATAAGATGAATAAATACATACATATGATACATGTTTATCATTATAATTTTATCTTTAAAATTCAATATGAAATATAAATAAAAGAAAATTTATATGTTCTCAAAGTAATAAAAAAATATTAATATACATATAATATTTATTAGTAAAATATTATTTTATATACGCGGGTACCCGCGGGGCGGGTATCATAATACCCATCTCTACTTGCAAGAGAATGGTGCGGGTACCCACAACGGGTACCCGCGAGCATAGGTATTTTGCCCATCTATCTTACAAATAATTTTAGTTATTTTTTCGCTAATCTTGAAAATAAAGGGAACTTTTATTCTTTCGCTGCAACAATTTCTAATAAATTATTTTATTCCCTTCATAAAAGATGAGGGTGTTACAAACTACTCTCTCCGTCCTTTATTATTTGTTTTTTTAGAAATTTTTTTTCCTGTTTATTTGTCTCATCTAGCGGTTTAAGAGTGTAATAAATGTTATTTTTCATATTTACTCTTATTTAAAAATGTATTGATTTATGTATGTATAGAAGAAAAAATAATATTTACATTAAAAAAAACATAATTAATTTACTGAAAATCAAAGTAATCATTACATTTGAGAATTTTTTATAATTTATCTTGCTTTGAGCAAATTAACTTTCTTTTACTCCAGTGGTAAACATAATTGATGTGACACCCTCATTTTATGTTTTGAAAATAGTTAATATTTCCAATTGATTGAAATACTTGTTATCAAAAGTCGGGACTGAAATTTTTTTCCCTTTTTCAGTGTTTACTTGCTTATTTATAAATCCTGTTTTCATCGACAAATAAATTGAATTCGGCGTAATGTTATTTTAATTACGAAAAGGCTCTCGAGACAATGTCTTTTAAACATAGTAAAGCATCTTCGTAGTCCTTATTAAAATATATTATTTGTCTCTCGAGTTTGATCGAATGTATAAAATATCAACTTATTGTCGAATCCTTTTTGAATCAAAATCAGAGTATGCGGAAGTAAAAATAATACTTATGGGGCACTGCTGAGGTAAGTAAAACATAATATATATATATATATATATATATATATATATCATAACATAAAACCCCATCAGTATCATCAGTGGCAAGTAGTGAAAGTCGAGATAGCAAGTTTAGTGAAATATATACAGACCAGCTGCATAAAATATACCTCACTCTAAGACCTCTCAAAATATATACAATATATCACATAATCCAAAAGTAGAAGTCCCAGAGCAGGTCATCCATGTCCTTAGCAGCTCCTCAGATCCTCCACAGCTCTATCCCTAGGATCTAGGATCCAAAACATCCATGCTATGCAGGCTCCTATGAACCAGCAGGTCCACCTCTAGCAGAAACAGTCGGCTCGACATGCACCTCCTCCTCGTCCTCATCCTCCACAGGGTCCTCCTCGACCTCGCCTGACTGTGTAGAGACCCCACCACTGGGTCTAGGATCTGCAGAAGCAGTCCTCTCGAAATCAGTCGGACCAGGAGAAGGAGTCTCCTCAGTGACAACTCTGTGGGAGGAAGGATGAGAACGAGTGGCAGCTCTGGAAAACTATGAAATCGACGCACAGGTCGAGCCGGGGGTGGTCCTCTATATGTATAAAAGGGTGGAACATGCATAGTATAGACTAAAGGGATCCAAAATCGACGAGGTCGCACTCGCACCAAAGGGTTAGGGTGGTAGAGAGTGATCTCCACATCCCCCTCAAAATTAGCACAGTGCTCCTCGTACGTCCATATACCACTAGGGCTAGGTATCTGGCCATCACCTAAACAGGGCATAGGGAGTAAGTATACACATATACATAATTGATAAGGACTAAAATTACAAACACAAGTATGTCATGGACAGATAACTATGCAAGTACATATGAGCACACCAATTTTCAACATTATAGCTCTTATAATGCAAGTGGCATGATGTATGATTTTCTATCCACAATTGAGGCCTCTAAAAGTCCATCTTGGACGTCCATCCAATACACCCTTGTGTTCCCGGAACACTGACATTTGTTCCCAGAACGTAATGCCAAACCATACTTGGATAATTCACTCCCGGAGTGTGCAACACGTTCCCAGAACGCATAAAAAAAACAGGTCCCGGACACTGGCCACATTTCCAGAATGTGTCATCAAGTAGGTTACAATTTGGTACTCCCGGAGTACCCTCCTCATATTCCCAGAATATGATAAACGTTCCTACCAACCAAACTTCCATTCTATATGGATGCACAATCATCAAGGTTGGTTTTATCTTTAATTTAATTACTGTGATTTAGAAAGATTTCAATTTCTCTTTTGAATGATTAATTTGAGGCATAATCCTTGGCACAAAAATTCTCTCTTGAATTATCTCAAAAACATTTCATTAGGCTTAGATTGGGAAAACATAACCAATGGTACTCAACAACTTAACTTTTTATTTTTCAAATTCAGGTACTAACCGGTTACAGTTTCAGGCTAACCGGTTAGAATTATAGACCTGAACTGTTTACCATTGAAATTCAGAAAACCCTTTTTCTTGAATTCTCTACCCAATCCATAAACAAGTTTTAACATTGTTTTACACCTCAAAACCACTGTGTTTATCATTCAAAAGTCTAAATCACATTCTATTTCCAAATGAGCATAATTTCCTCTTGAAATTATCTCATTAAATTAAGGTATTAACCCTTACCCTTCAATCTGAACCAGGACAGTATCATCAACTCATTTTCAGATTGTTTCTAATGAAATTAAAGTTTAGATTTGAGTAGAATTAATAAGACCACAAGACTGATTTGATAAACTTATTTTCTTTTGAAATTTTACAGTGTCTAACCGGTTACAAATATCGAGTAACCGGTTAGATTATGCAGTCAGTCCACTTAAACAAGAGGTTTAACAAAAATCATTCTTCTCATTTCTCAAATCTAACCAAATTTCAACATTTATCAGGGTTCATATACCTTAAGCAAATATGTTTCACCACAGAAACTTATTCAATTTGCATGCATTAAGTTTCTTGTATCAAATTGCATAAAAATCAATATAAACACAATTCAACACCACAAAACTTAAAATAAACATTTAGATCCAGATTCAGGTATCAATATCAATTGCATGCATTAACATAAAGTTGCTCAAAACAGAATTGAGCTAAAATTTGACCTCCAAGCCTTTGTGCTTCATACACATAATGCCCTTTTGAGTCTTTGTTGACTCAAGTCCTAATTCACTTGATTTTTGTCCAAATCTAGTATAAGGTAAGCTTCTCCCATAACATAGGATAGTGTTTGATGAGTGATGTCACTGAGATTGAAGAGAATTCCCAGATTCCACCAAAATCCCTAGTTCTGCCCTTTACCCACGATTTCAGCAACAGGGTCCAAAAACCACCAAATTTGACATAGTAATTGGCCAAAGAAATTGGGGAAAACAATTAGAACTTGATCTGGGTAACATGCACTAGGAAATAAAAGTGATTTGAAGCTTAAACGTTATCTGTGCTTACCAGAATCAAAGCTCGAACTCAGCTTCCAGAACCAAGAGAAGACAGAGTTTAGTTTCCACCTCCAACTTCTAAGGTTGATTCCTCCTCACACAAGAACACTCAGCTCACAAGTTGTATATCAATGAAAAGCCCTTGATTCAAGCTTTTCAAAAGTGTATCTCTCACTCTCTAACTCTCAAGGAAGGAGACGAATTACTCTGGACGAATCAGAAACCCTAACAGCCCTTCTTCAACCCAAAAATGCAGAAATCAACCTCATCACCTCAGAAATTCAGCATTTTATAGGGCAATTTGTGTGCCATGCAAGGCGACACGCGTATTCCACTGCATTAGAGCTGTACTCGTGGCGATTAAACGAATTAACCAAGTGATTACTCATCAAAATCCACTAACCCAGTTTCTGGGTTCATCGTCTAACCGGTTACAGGGCATTACTAACCGTTAGATCAGTACAAAATTTAAAAATTAATATTTTTAAATCTTTCCCTCCAAGAACTCTTTCAATATTACATTTAGACCCTAAACCAAGGACTAAAATGCAATATCCTTATTTTTTGCATTTATTTGCCATATATAAAAATATCTCAACTTATTTTTATATTTCAGGCTATTTAAATACAAAACATAAACTTGGAAATTCATATAAATTAATAATAAAACTTTTATTATTAATTTCCTTATTATCCGGGAGACGAAAATTAGGGGTGTTACAATTGAGATTGATCCATGATTTTGGAAACATCGATCAATTTAATCTTTGATATTTTTGAAATTTTACGTAAGTTATACTAGTCCCTAAAATTAATGATTGTCAGTCGTCCTTAACGTAGATTAACGATCTTTTTGGCAAAAAAAAAAAAACATTGAGTATCAGTCAAATTAATCCCTTAAATTGTTGAAACCGATCAAATTAGTTTCTGACTTTATGAACCATTAACGTCAGGAACTAATATAACTAACTTATTCCTATCACAAACTTATTCCTATCACAAAGACTAATTTAAAACTTTCAATGATAATATCATATACTCCCTCCAGCTTGAAATATAAGCAACAAAAAACAAATTTCATATGGTTTTTTTTTGTTTGCACCCTGGTATCCGGCCCACTGGGCCGACTAATCCAGTTCGAAGGGGGTCCCAGGGTTATGGTTTTATTCCTCTCCCAACGTTGTTGCGGGGGATCGAACCGTGGTTCGCTCTACCAAGTGCAGCCCCTGGCACCACTGCACCAACAGCTCGTTGGTAATTTCATATGGTTTAAAATATAATCAAAAGTAACTAATTTTCTTAAATTTTATTTCATTCGCAATGCAACTTTCTTAAAATATACCTAGAGAGGTTATGCACGAGTTTTAAGAAATGGTTAAATGATGTAAGGATTTGTTGTATTTTGACTATAATGCCCCTATATAATCGTTATTAAAGAGAGAGAGAAATGTATTGGAAGTGAGAAAGAGGGTGTAATAAATAAGGGTATGTTTGGAAAAATAGCATTAATTATGTATTGGGTTTATAAAATAACAAGACTTTTGAAGCATAGTTCAAATGCTAAAACAACTCTACATATGAAAGGTGGAGTACAAAATGAGAGACTAATATCACATATTACTCAAACATATCTTTTTTTGGTGTACACCTACCAGTACCCAAATCTGATTTACTCAGAATCCGACTCATCCGATCCGTCCCAACTGAGCTCGCACTAAGCGGTAGGGATCTCCCAACGGGAGTTGCTCCATACCCAAGCCTCGAACTCGAGACCAGTTAGTTAAGGGACAAGTGAGCTACCACTTGACCAACTCTACATTTGTGTCATACTCCATATCTAATACGGTATTGTTTTAGTTAGATATTTGATAAAAAAATAATGATTACATAGAAAAGAATGATATGTTAGAAAAATAATCAATTTATAAAAAATCAAAATAATTAATACATTTTTCAAAAAGAATTTTTTATATAATATTAAATAAAAAGACCAATAAATAAAAAAAGAAAGAAGTATTTTATAATTTCTCACATTCCGAGCAATTTAACTTTTTTTTTACTCCAATAGCAAATATAATTTTTTTTAGAAAATAGATGATACATTGACAATATAAAAGACTTTTTTATATCATGAGTGCATCATTCATTTTCATGAACGATAATTTTTAAATAAAAATAATACAAATGAATGATAGATAACAAGTTTATCATATAAAAGATTTTATATGGTCGAGTCAAACCCATTAATCTTTTTCTTTATGCTATGGTCGGTTGCAAGTTCAAATATTGATAAGGCCATTTTTATGCTAATAATATTACTCCGTAGCTCATTTGGCTGAGCACCATTTAATGCTGTCATTGAATCAAAGCCACGTATCATAATGTGAGGTACTACGCGTTAAGTGAGTGCCATTGACATAACGCGTCACAACCACATTCTACTCACTTTCCCTGAATATAAAGTCACTTGAAATCATATAAAGTCATTCAAAGGATTTCAAGTTCATCATGAAAATAAAATAATTTAGTGAATTGTATTTGAAATATAAATTTTGATATGTAATTTCAAAATTACCCTTATTAATATTAATGAGAATCTAAAAAGTATTAAATATATAAGATATTTATGGAAGAAAATAATTAATGATCATTGAAAATTGATATAAAGCTTTATAAACAAAGATAAAATAAAAGTGAGGACTTTATATACAGGGACAGAGGAAGTAACACATAGCACATGTCAGGAATTTTTTCCCTTGTTTTTTACTATAACTTTCCCATTTTCATAAATAATTTTGTTGATTGCCATGTATCTTACAAATAATTTTAAAGTCATTTTTTAAAAAATTGTTTTTAAAACTACCCACTAGATAAAGTAAAAAATCAATTTTTATTCTTCCGGTGTGCATGCTTGTATTGTATCCAGGCCAAACGGCCAAAACTGGAGCTGAAACAGTGAGTTATTTTCGAGAGCCGCAAAAATGACCTAAACAGAGAAGACGCACATGGAATTCGATCCCTTCCTCCTTCTTGTGTTGGTTGCGATCCAAACCACTTTTTCAACTTTCCCACTGGTAATCTCAATTTATATACTCTAATTTTCTTTGAGAAAATCCATATCACAGGTTTTCACTTTATTTAACTAACAAATCTGATCCTCGTGTTATTTTCAGCGATATGAGTTAGGATTTTGTTCGGTTTTAATGAAAGAACAATAGTAACAAATTAGAGACGGACACAAAAACTACATCATTTTCTATTCCCAAATTAGGGTTGTATAAATTTTGTCAATGAACTTCTAAATTTTACTTATATAGCTGTTGTGCGTGTTTAGAGTTAACAAATCATTTTGGTGTGAAAATTTGAATTTTTTTTTGCTATTGGCAGCTACAAATTTGAGGGAGCACATAATATGGACAGGATATCTTATCTGCCACAATCAATCCTTCATGATATTTTGTCAAGGCTGCATGATAAAGATGCTGCTGTGACCAGTGTCTTGTCCAAGACTTGGTATGACACATGGTCTACTTTCCCCTTCTTGGTTTTTTATGAACCAAGATTTGAAAAGACCATGATACCTAGTGGTGTAGACATTCAGCAAAAAGAGGCAGTATCTTTATTAAACAAATACAATTTCTGCTTTAGGGTCTATTGGAAATTATCAAGTTTTCTACAAAAAGGATTGGCTATAAGAACGTTTAAGCTCATTTTCGAGTCCTTGCCTCCTCCGGCTCTGTTTGTTTTTAATGATTGGATGAAGTTGGTATGTAATTCTGGTGTTGAAGAGCTACGACTTGACAATGGTCTTGAGCATCCAAAATCCTTTGACTCGTATGATGAATTCGCTTCCTTGCCTCTCTGTGTCCTTGAGGCCAAATCACTGATCAAACTACAGTTGACTTGGCATTTTAGAGTTGACCAAGCATTCCTGAATCATCCTATTCAGTTTTCCTCTTTGCAAGCGCTATCCTTGGAACATGTCTATTTGGGAGATGGGCAAGTAATCCAGAAGCTCATTTATAGTTGTCCTTTAATTGAAAAATTGGAATTGGCTTGGTGTTATGGGGTTAAATCTGTAAGCATACATGACTTGCTTAAGCTTAAGGTAGTTTTCATCAAAGGAATAGAGGAGATTGATGTTGATGCACCAAGTCTTGAGAATCTTCACTTTAGAGGTTTAGAGACTTTCAAAGCTCGTGAGAAGATCAAAATGCACAACTGCAGAAATTTACGGGAGTTATATTTAGCAGATACGAGTTCCATTATTATCACAGACCAATGGCTTCTTGAACTTTTCCAAAAATGCCCTCTCCTCGAGAAGTTGATAATAGTGAGTTTTGATATGACTGGTTTGACAGCTATTTCTAGTATTCAGCTAAAAGTCTTGAGTTTGTGTAATTGCTACAACTGTGATTACCTTGAGATTGATGCTCCTAATTTATATAAATTTGAATATCATGATGATTGTTGCATAATGCCTTTAAAGATTCTCAATAGCTCAAGTCAGCTGGTTTTAGATGTTGGTTTGTGTTTTGATTATGCATATCTGCACTTGGAATTTTTAAGGGATTTTCTTAAAGAAGTAAAACGGCAGCCCATTCCTGTTTACCTATTCCTTGAATTAGCTGGATACGCAGGTGTAAGTTCTCCTTAGCAGGCTGTGTCTTTTATTTGGTTTACTTCTTTAAACTTTTACAAAACATGTTTTGGTTATTAATTTTTTGTTTTTGTAGTTTGAAGACGACCCACGTAGTGTGGTTCCACCAAGCATCATACACTTGACCTTATGTGTAACTTCAGATGACGAAGACACCTGCTTGTGTTTTGTCACTAACTTATTGTGGTGCTGTCGTCCTTCTTTTATCTCCCTTCGTTTGAATTCCAAAAACACTTTTGTGAAGGTTTGTCATTGTCTTTTGAGATATTTTTTTGTTTTGTTTAAGTGTTTAATGTTTTGTTTGACAGAAGTATAGTTGGTTTTCTTAAATTGGTGTTCGCTTTTGTTCCTAAGTCCTAACTATCTTTGTCAATTGTCTAAAACGATAGATATTTTGTGAGAAGCTGATAAGTCGAAAAGAGGGTGACTGCTGTAGCAATTCTAGTCAAATCATATGTTGGTGGCTTGAGAAGCCGATAAGTCGAAAAGAGGGTGACTGCTGTAGCAATTCTAGTCAAATCAAATGTTGGTGGCATTTCTTAAAGGATGTTACAGTATCGCATAAGGCAGAAGGTGATTTGAAGAGTTTGTTAGAAGCATTTCCTACTCTTTCATCAGAGGAAGAGGAAGAAATCAACCAAGCAATGCTTGCTGATGTCAATTTTATGTTAGAGTGGCATTCTTAATCTTTTGAGTATGAATAGATGATCAAACATTTGTGCATTTTTTTCTTTCTTGTTCGGTCAAAAGTTACAAGATGACTTGATGTTGTACATTTGTACTTCTTTTTTTATTTCTTTTGTTATTATAATTATTAGTATTGTATTGAGTAACATTCCGCAGGGTGCTTAAACCATTGCAACTGAAGAGATATTGTGCAGGCTTTGTTACCATTTAATAGAAATTTTGGTAGAACCCATCCCAAAAAAAAAAATCAAAGACCTGCAACAATCTATGGATACAATTTGTACATTTGGAAAATGTGCAGCGACATTTTCAAATTTCAATGCTTGCAAGTTCTCTTGTAATTGTATGAACGTAATTTCAATGCTTGCAATTTGTAGATTTGTATGCATCTTTGCTTCTTTCATTGGATTGACTTTTTCAATGGGCTTCTCCTCTCCCTTGTTTGTCCATAACATTTGCTTCAAACTAGAAGGACATACCTCTTTCTTTTCTTCTAGATTTTTCGTATCCTTTGATATTTTACCTTCAAGCACTGAGTTGTTGAGAGCCACAACTAATATGTTCTATCTCTCAAGCAACAAGTTGAGTAGTAGAAGTGCCTGCAACTAGTCATCAATTTACATATCCACTTTCCACAAGTGATTGACAAGCCTCTTGAATTTGTTCAAATGCTCCATCATGCTCTGACCATTCTTGTAGTTGAGCTTCACCAACCTTCTGATGAAAGTAGCCTTATTCCTAGGTGTTTTCTTTTAAATCAAAGATTCAAGCTTTGACCACAAATCATAAGCATTGATGTAACGTAGACACATGTTCGAACAAACTCTTATCAATATACTTTCGAATCATTGCAATTGCTTTTCGATTCAAAAGGTTTCATTCTTTGTCAGTCTTACCTGTAAGCTTGTCCTAGCAAGAGATAGGTTGATGCATAACCTTTCAGTATAAGTGATCCTACATCATGGGTTTTCAATAAGAGTAATTATCTATAGTCAACTTAAACATTTCTCCATTATATGAGACAACAACACTAGTGGTTCCATCCATCTTGAGTCACATAGACAATGCTCCTTGGATAAACTTGAAAGCTTTGATATCATTGTTGGAAAAACCGTAACTAATTTTTCTCCTTTGTGTAACCTAAAATAGGCTAAACAATGCAGAAGCAATATATATACAGATAAATATATTATTAGGAAATAGAAAGAGTAGAAGTAAAATATATAACACTAGGAATTTTAACGTGGAAAAACCTCCTCCAAAATTAGAGACGTAGAAAACCACGGGCATAAGCCAGAAAAAATCTCCATTATGAAAATTATGAAAAGTAGGAATACAATATGTCTCTCTCTGTGTAGGAGGAATGCTCTCAATCTCATGCTAAAAGGATGGAGTAAAATATCTCTAGTATCGTTTTAGGATTTCTTTTAGTGTCTTGCTACCAATTCTCTATCTTCACACTATCTTGTAAAACTCAACTTTCTAAGACTTTATCCGCAGGGTGCTTAAACCATTGCAACTGAAGAGATATTGTGCAGGCTTTGTTACCATTTAATAGAAATTTAGGTAGAACCCATCCAAAAAAATCAAAAACCTGCAACAACCCATATATACAACATGTAGATTTGGAAAATGTGCAGCGACATTTTCAAAGTGGGTTTTTATTTTGCCATCCCAAGGTCTATGGATGCCACCCCATATGTATAAAATATATCTATTATGTTTTTTTTAAAAAAACAACTTTTAATATGGGTCGTAAGAGGTACTTATGACCTGAAGGTCGTAGCACTTCTTTACGACATTTTAAAAAACTAAGTTTTAACACGGGTCATAAACAGATGTTACGACCTAAGTTTTTTCACAAATCGTAAATAAGTGTTACGACTATAAAGTCGTAATAGTCACATACGACTTTATCATCATAAGACTGAACTATAATATATTCCTAGACCAACCATTAATTTCTATTGTTGACCGAGCACAGATGAATGATCAACTTAACCTTCACAAATTACATCTGTACAAGTACAATCAACATCCCAGCAACTCGATCCTTCTTATCATACGCATTCAAAATTGATTTCCTCTTTGGATCTAAATAAATTAACCGAAGTGATCCATTCATGCATGGTATTATAGTATTACTATTAAGGTTCGAAGAAGTTAGCTTTTAAGCCTGTGACAACCAGAGTCCTTACAGCTGCAGCAACCAAAAGAGCACCAAGAAGCATTCCTAAACAACCGAGTGCCAAGTTAAAGCACCAGACTGCACCCTTTGCGCGAGGTTTCTTGATTGCCAACCACATGAAACAAGGGTATGCGTACGTGACAGGCACAAGGGTCATCCCTCCAAGCAAAGCTGATAGGCTTGGCAAAAATGGGAAAGTGACCGCAATAAAAAAGTCAAGCCTCCAAAGAATATACGGAAGCTTGTTCTCACCAATCTTGGGCATCTTTGATTCTTGATGCTTGTGTATCTTAGTTCTAGGTTGTCAAAAACAGGCATGGCATATACTTGGTAGCTGCTCAAACAATGTATTATTATTACTAAAATATACATTGCACCCATTGTGAATTTTGTGACTGTATATTCGTAACACTGTTTACAATATGTGAAAAAACTTAGGTCGTAACACCTGTTTACGACTCGTGTTAAAACTTAGTTTTTTAAAATGTCGTAAGGGAGTGCTACGACCTTCAGGTCATAATAAGTACCTCTTACAACCCGTATTAAAAGTTGTTCTTTTTTAAAAAGATATAATAGGCATATTTTATACATATAAGGATCTTGGGGTGACAAAATAAAAACCCTTCGAATTTGAATGCTTGCAAGTTTCTCTTGTAATTGTATTCACGTAATCTATACTGTAGTTTCGACTGAATTCTTTTACTGATGGAAGTTTCAACCTATGGTCAAAATGTTATTATCTTGGTTCTTTTATATCTCGATCTTCAATAAGTTTAGTGTTAACATTTGATGTGGTGCCAAGTTTTATGGCGCCGAATGTGACGCCAAAGGTTGTGACCATTGATTTGAGAGAATAAATTGATCAATGGTTGTTATTTCCTTCTATCTTACTCAATCCGTTCCTATTTATCTGTCATATTTCAAACAAAACACGTCCATTAAGAAATCCAATCATTACTCAAATTTTCAATACATTAATTATGTTTTTTCCTACTATACCCTTTCTCTCTCTATAATCATTAATTTTTCTCCACTACTTACATAAACCAAGACATATTAAATAGGGACAAACATGGAAAATAACATTTATTACACTCTTGAAATTCTCAATACGACAGATAAAAAGAAACAAAAAATCTCTTCAAAAAACGACAGATAAAAAAGAACGGAGGGAGTATTTATAAGACCTTTTGATGTTTTTATTTTGGTCTTATTTATAAGACCTTTTTTTTTCAATTTTCAATAACATTTAATTACTTCTTTCCACAAACACCCCTATAAAGTCAACACTTTTTAGAGTTCCAATAATAATTATAGGTGTAATTTTGAAAAAGTATATCAAATTTTCACATTTCTAATGCCACTAACAAATTTATCCACTTTTCTTGGTGAGAGTGAAAAATCCCAAAAGGGTCTTATAAACCCGAGGGAGTATTAAGCAACTTGTCACCTTGTATACAGGTCACCGTATTTTGATACAAATTGCATAAAAAAAATCTATTTAAATGTGAAAATTTAACATTTGCAGTGGAGTCCATGTAGTTTTTAAATATATCGGTAGAATTTTTGTAATTACCACTACACTCTTAATTTAATTTTGATAATGATAATTTAAGAGATAAGAAGATAAGAAGCTGATATTAATTAATAAATATGCATATGTTTTCATTTATTCTCAAAAGTGAAAAAAAAAACACTTATACAATTCAGTAATTATAACAGAATAATGTTTAAGGAGATAAAATTATCTTCTCAATCCACTAATTTTTTTGACACGTGTCATATTTTTTCATTTGTTTAAATAATTGGGATAATGAAATATAAATATTAAAAGTAATATTTTTCACTAGGAAGAGATTGGAACTGGGAATGGAGGAAACATGAAATAACGGGAGTGGAAGCTGGTCTGTATAATGAGGGATGAAGAATGGGTAAAAGTTAATGAGAATTTTTTTTGGTTTGCACCCTGGTATCCGGTCCAGTGGGTCGACTAATCCAGTTCGAGGGGGGTCCCGGGGTTAAGGTTTTATTCCTCTCCCAACGTTGTTGCGGGGGATCGAACCGTGGTTCGTCCTACCAAGTGCAGCCCCTGGCACCACTGCACCAACAGTTCGTTGGTAAAAGTTAATGAGAATTTGGGTCTGTATAATTCTTGTTTTGATTTCATTAAGTGTTGGGTGAAATGAATTTGAGTTTGTTAGTTACTGATGGATAGTTCATATTTGGTTTGTTGGAACAAAAGATAGTGAAATTTATGTATGGATTAGCATATGATTGAAAGAATGACATTGAAGAATATTGGATTATTGATTATTGGCTATGGATGGGATGACCCTGGTTTGAACGACGATAGTTGAACGCTGGCCAAGGATGAATTCTAGTTCATGGATAACAACATGCTTTTTCCTAATTATTAAAAAAAGAAAATGGAAAATGATATATATGGCACATATCAAAAGTCAGTGGATTGAGATGATAACTTTAACTTCGTTCTGTGATTAAAAATAAAAATTATTCATATTTGCATTATTATTTAATTTGACATATATCCTCAAAACTACTCAGTTTAATATTATATGAAATATAAAAATGTTAAGTAAATAAAAGTATTTGTAAAAATTAAAAAAGTAATTAATTATCATTAAAATTGGTATAAGATCTCATAAATATGGACAAAATAAAAATATCAAAAGAGTTAAATATTTAAGAACCGATAAGTATAATACTAAAAAAATATTGTAATCATTTCAATTTCAAATATAAGAAAAAAAACACATTTCATTAGTGACTCTCTCTCTCTCACACACACATATATATATAAGGATTCTTTTTCGAGGCACCATATTTGTCGGAGAAATTTTCGAGACACCACGTTTGTCCCGTGAAGCTTTCCTCGCACACCAGAGAATTTGTAGGTAGATAATCATTATCTCTAATTAAAATTACAATTTAATCATTATATGTTTGTAGGTAAATAACATTATCTCTAAACCAAAATTACAATTTTAAATTAAATTAATTATTTAAATTTATATAATCATTATCCTCAATTTGTTGAACAAATCATTATCCTCAACAAAAATATTTAAAAAATATTAAAAAAATCACTATATATATATAAAATAGGCTCTCCCATTCAATTTTTAAAGTTCTATCTAATTCTAAGAATTCTCTTCTCCAAATTCTTTCTTTTATTTTTATTTTTTCCCTCATTCCTCTACTTAAAGCTCTTAATTTTGATTTTTGAGTGTTCGATGAATTACTTATTAGATGATGCATATTTTGTTATACTTTTAATTGACTTTTGTTTATTCCTCTACTTAGAGCTCTTAATTTTGATTTTTGAGTGTTTGATGAATTACTTATTAGGTTATACATATTTTGTTATACTTTTAATTGACTTTTGCTTAATGCTAATTTCAGGAAGAATGACATCAATGAGTTACTTCAAACAAGAGCATGACCTTGGTAAGTTGTTTTGTTTTTGTAGGGTCTGCCGACCAGACACGGATTCAAGCCTTATCAAAGGGATTCTCTAAGGGCACGTACCTCGGTACACCTAACATGAACGTCCCTCGCTCGGACTCATGGACTCCAAGTATAACCAAAGGACCAGGCTCGGACTTGATGGAACCGAGCCTCTTCCTCGGTCCTCAACCCATCAGGCTCGGGACCCTAGGCCGAGATACACCGTCGGCTTGTGGATAGACTCAGTCCTATCAAGGATTCTTATCTCTTCCGCA
This sequence comes from Crotalaria pallida, assembly GCA_037953625.1. Classification (NCBI taxonomy): domain Eukaryota; kingdom Viridiplantae; phylum Streptophyta; class Magnoliopsida; order Fabales; family Fabaceae; genus Crotalaria; species Crotalaria pallida. The sequence goes on from CM075654.1 coordinate 24,324,420, forward strand.
AATCTCTCCTAGATTCTCGCTAACAGCCTAGACATGAGATCTTCAGCTGATCCTAACCAGACTCTTAGAACATAAACTTCCGGTATTATCTCAACAGAGTCCTGGTTCAGCACGACTCTGGTATAGGGCCCAAACGGCCCATATCAGCTCCCTAAAAACCCTATAAATAACTCATAACAGCTAGGGTTTCAGGTACGTACTCTCATCCCTAAATTGACACTCTGCACACACTTGTTGACTGGGGAAACCCTGCTTTTCCCAACTAGAACTGCAGAAACACCATAAGTCATACATAAAACACTTGATCTTCTCTTGAGCTCCTGGTTGCCATAATCTTGAGCGCTTAGAGGGTTAAGGACATAGTGTTCAAGGACACTACATTGGCGCCGTCTGTGGGGAGGAATAACCAGCATTCCCACGTCTACCATATTCATGGCAAACGATAACAACAATCAAGAACAAGGAGATCTCCGCCGTCACCTCCGTGGGAGGCCGCCTGGGGTCGGAGCAAATGTTAGGGACAGAATCGCCCCTGGAGGAGCCCCGCGCCCTCGGGGGAGGCCGCCTAAGGCTGGAACAAACCTCAGGGACAGAATTGCCCCTGGAGGAGCAGCTGAAGGTGACCAGACTAACGACCCTCCTGTGAATCAGGCACAAGTCACGGTTCCGCCGGTGGGTCAGGCGCAAGCCACTGTTCCCCCTGTCATTGAAGGCGGCGGAGGACGATCCAACCCCCACACTATTCCAGATGTCCATGTTTCAGAATGGCACGATACTGCTGACTCTAGACCACATCAATCTCGGAAGGCCCCTGCAGGGTCACGAACTGGTGAGGATCGGCGAGTTGAGCGTTCCGCTCATCGCGATTACTCTAGAGCCGAGCGATCCGACAGGGAAATACCACACTTGACTAGAGGTCGATTTGGAACGCTTCAAGGCGGTGAACGTTCCGAGTCTCAGGGTAGATCATATATGAATTCCTCTTCGGCTAGAAGGAGAGAAGAAGCAATCATGGATATCCTAAGAACCCAAACTTCTTTGATTGAAAAACAAAACGAGGCTATTGCTGCTCTTCAGCAGCAGAGCATGGCAAGACTGGCCGAGCCAAGCCCTCGCGTGGCTCTCGGCAACCCAGTTAATCTTCCCCCACCTCCACCCCTCAATCCGAACGTGATTCCTGAACATGCCGCAGCCGAAGTCCACCCAGGACATCCTTTCACAGCTGACATAATGGCATTTCAAACCCCCCAAACATATATGGGCCATCAGAACGTCTCTCGGTACAATGGGACAACTGATCCAATGGACCACATAGCCTCTTATGAGTCTTCCATGATGTTTTATGGGGGAGGAGATTTCATGAAGTGCCGAGCTTTCTTGATGACTCTAGGTTCAGCACCTTTGAGGTGGTTCAGTTCTCTACCCGCCAACTCAATCAGTTCTTGGGCTCAGCTTAAAAGGGCATTCCTAAACCGATACACAGCCAGTATGTCACAACCGAAGTCAGATCATTCACTAGCTGGAGTCGCACAGAGACCTGGCGAGTCTTTACGCGACTATCTAGCTCGGTATCAGCAGGAAGCTAGTGACATATCAGGTCTGCAGATAGGAGTATCCGTTCTCTTACTCACACAAGGGTTGCGAGATGGAGACTTCAAGGATTGCTTGATTGGGGAACCACCGAAAGATATGGCCGAACTTAGAGAAAGGTCTAGGAAATTCGTTAATCTGGAGGAATTCCACAGGATAAGTACTGCGGCAAGGGGCAAAGAAGATAATCAAGAATCACATCCCCGTCAGAACGATCCTCGTCAAAGGGATCGCTTCCGAGACACTAGGGGGAGGAAGGACAAACGGGAAAGAGGAGAAAGAGAAAAACTGTCTCCAAAAGGCAAGTACGATGAATACACCCAACTAACAGCCCCGAGGAGTCAAATCCTTCGTGAGACTATGCATACTGAGATGCGTAACATCACTCGGCCGCCGGCTTTGAGGAAAGCAGCTCAAAAGGATAGGACAAAGTATTGTGATCACCACGGTGGGTGGGAACATACCACTGACCAATGCATCCAGTTGAAGGACTTGATCGAAGAGATGGTAAGGGATGGTAAGCTTCAACATTATATTGGCGAAGCACTGTGCAAACGTTCAAGGAGGAAAAGTCCCTCACCACCCAAAATCGAAAAAAAACGGAATCGAAGCCCTTCACCACCTGCAGGGGGAACATCTATCCAACTATCCGAGCAGGATAAGGCTCGGGATTCTTTCCTCATTGGTACCATTGCTGGAGGATTTGCGGGTGGAGGAGAAAAGAAGTGTGATCGAAAGAAGTATGTCGGACAAGTCCTCTCGGTCGCCGGCCGACCCATCCAGAAGTCCAGGAAGAAAAACATTGTCATCAGCTTTAGTGATGAAGATTTTGAGGGCATCATACAAGACCATAATGACCCAATGGTAGTTACGGTCAGGCTCGGCAACTACGAAGTAAGAAGAATTCTCGTGGATCAGGGAAGTTCGGCAGACATAATGTTTCTAGATTTGTTTGAGAAGTTGAAGCTGAGAAAATCTGATCTCACCCCATTCGAGGGAAGTTTGATTGGCTTCACGGGACATTCAATTGTGCCCCTAGGCCACATCCACCTCCCGGTGACCATGGGCGAACAACCCTCTGCTCGGACTGAAATGGTAAAGTGGCTAGTTGTCCAAGCCCCGTCGGCCTACAACGCCATTCTCGGCCGTACTGCACTTCAATCCTTTGGCGCTGTTGTATCGACTGTCCACTTGGCCATGAAGTTCCCAGGGTCTGACGATAAGGTAGTAACAGTGAGGTCCGAACAGGATCTGGCTCGGAAATGCTATGAAATCAGCCTGGGAAAGCTGAAGCTTGATGACGAGAAGATCATGCAGGAACAACTGAACAAGGGGAGTGTCAACTTAGCAGATCTTGACGTAAGAGAGGAGGATGAAACTAGGCCCACCCCACAAGGGGACTTCAAAAAGATAATTTTAGGCCCCGACCCATCTCGTTGCGTCAAAATTGGTGTTGGCCTCTCTGAGGAACTGGAAAGAGAACTCACTGAATTGCTGGTGGAAAACAAAGACTTGTTTGCTTGGACCTCGGCAGACATGCCAGGAATCGATCCGAACTTCATTTGCCACAAGTTGAGCGTGTATCCTGGCGCCAAGCCAGTTTGTTAGAAGAAAAGAAGGGTCGGAATTGAAAAGGCACAGGCAATAGATGAAAAGGTAGCCGAGCTACTGGAAGCAGGATTTATCAGGGAGGCAATGTACACTGACTGGTTGGCCAATCCCGTACTAGTTAAGAAATCCAATGGTAAATGGAGAATGTGCGTGGATTACACAGACTTGAACAAAGTTTGCCCTAAGGATCAGTACCCCCTCCCTTGTATTGATAAACTTGTGGATAGCTCGGCGGGTTATCAGAGGTTATCCTTCATGGATGCCTATTCGGGGTACAATCAAATTCCGATGTATCCCCCGGATCAGGTGAAGACTTCATTTATCATTGAAAATGCCACATATTGTTACAATGTGATGCCGTTCGGATTGAAGAACGCTGGGGCAACTTACCAGCGGATGATGAACAAGGTGTTTGGTCCCTTGATTGGACCGAAAATGGAGGTTTACATAGACGATATGATTGTGAAGAGCTTGTATGAAGCAGATCATGCTAAGGATTTGAAGATAATCTTGGAAAGGATCCAACAATTTGATATGCGGTTGAACCCGGAGAAATGTACATTTGGTGTTCCAGCAGGGTCCTTCCTCGGATTCATGCTTACCGAGCACGGAATCGAGGCGAATCCGGAAAAATGTCGAGCCATCCTTGAGATGAAGAGTCCCTCAGATATCAAGGGCGTTCAACAGCTGACAGGTCGGGTGGCGGCTCTTTCTAGATTTTTATCTCAGTCTGCAAGGAAGGCCCTCCCCTGGTACAAACTGCTGAGGAAAGAGAAGGGAAAGACATTTGAATGGGACGAGGTATGCGAAAAGGCCTTTACTGACCTTAAGCAGTACTTGGCCTCTCCCCCGATCTTGTCTAGTCCGGTAAAAGGAGAAGTTTTGCTCCTTTACCTATCAGTGGGGGATTCGGTAATCAGTTCGGTTCTGTTCCGAGAGGAATCTGGCAAAGAGTTTCCCATCTATTTCGTCAGCCGAGCTCTTCAGGGACCGGAGTTGAGATATCAAAAAGTGGAGAAATTGGCTTTTTGTTTGGTGATCACAGCCAGACGATTACGTCAATACTTCCAGAGCCACCATATCACGGTCAGAACGGCTCATCCGATCCGTCAAATTCTTCAGAAACCTGATTTGGCAGGAAGAATGGTGACATGGGCCATCGAACTTTCCGAGTTTGAAATCACTTTCGAGCCGAGAAAGGCGATGAAGTCTCAAGCTTTAGCCGATTTTCTCACCGAGTTTACTGAGCCATTGACGAGCTCAAACTTGGATTGGAATATACGTGGATGGGTCAAGTAACAAACTCGGGGCTGGTGCAGGAATAATTTTGGAAAATTCCGAGGGGGTCACCCTCGAATATTCTTTGAAGTTTGGATTTTCAACATCAAACAATCAGGCGGAGTATGAAGCTGTGTTGGTCGGGCTAAGAATGGCAAAAGAAGTTGGGGCCTGTGAAGTGAAGATCTTCAGCGATTCCCAATTGGTGGTTTCACATGTCAAAGGCGATTACCAGGCCAAGGAACCTATTCTTCAAAAATACTTGGAAAAGGTGAAGTTCTTATCTTCGGAATTTGCGAAGGTCGAATTCTGCCACATCCCGAGGGAGAGTAATAGCCGAGCGGATATTCTCTCCAAGCTCGCTTCGACAAAGAGTCCCGAAAACAACAAAACGTTGATCCAAGAAATGGTGCATGGACCTAGCATTGTCCTCCCTATTTCGGTGGATCCAAGCTGGATTGCTCCGATCACGGGTTACTTGGAACAAGGGATTTTGCCAACTGATCCAATAGAGACCAAGAAACTCGTCAGAAAAGCATCGCAGTTTGCCCTTGTTAGTGGAATCCTGTTTCACCGAGGGGTCAGCGGCCCAATGCTCAGATGTTTGGACCCTGCCGAAGCAAAACAGACGCTGGAGGAGGTTCACGGGGGGATTGGAAGTCATCATGTCGGGGGGAAGTCACTGGCTAAAAAGGTTCTAAGGGCAGGATACTACTGGCCGACCCTTCAACAAGACGCAATCAGCCATGTGAAGAGATGTGAGAAATGTCAGTTCCACAGTGATGTATACCAGAAACCCGCCGAGGAACTCCATTCACTTTCATCTCCCTATCCCTTCTATCAGTGGGGAATGGATTTGATTAGACCGTTCCCTACCGCACCAGGACAGATCAAGTGGGTGATAGTGGCCATCGATTATTTCACAAAGTGGGTTGAAGCTGAGCCGCTTGCTACCATTTCATCAGCAAAGGTTCAGAAGTTCTTCGAGAGACAGGTCGTGGCTCGATTCGAAGTTCCGCAAGTGGTAGTAACGGACAATGGAACTCAATTTGCGGCAAAGGCATTCAAGGATTTGGTCAACGCTCTGAGCATTAAGCACTACTTTTCCTTAGTCGAGCATCCCCAGACTAATGGGCAAGTAGAATCCGTAAACCGATCCATCATCCAGGGGATCAAGAGAAGACTCGAAGGTGCGAAGGGGAATTGGCTGGAAAACTTGTATGAGGTGCTTTGGTCGTATCGCACTACCATACAAACTTCAACAGGAGAAACACCTTATCGGCTCACTTATGGGTGTGACGCAGTCATCCCCATTGAAACAATCATCCCTTCATTCCGAGTTATGCAACAGCCGAATCCCCTCAACAACACTTTATTGTGTGAGGATCTTGTTTTATCTGAAGAAGTCAGGGATTTAGCCGCCGAACGAGAAAAGCATGCCAAGACGATGCAAGCGAAAGGATATAATCGTACGGTTGTACCCAGAGAGTTCGAGGTAGGTGACCTTGTCTTGAGAAGAGCTGATATTGGTCTCAAAAATGCAAAGGACGGAAAACTGGCCCAAAGCTGGGAAGGACCATACCGAGTAGCCTCCATGACTGGAACAGGATCCTACAAGCTCGAAACTCTCTCGGGAGCCCTCATCAACAACACCTGGAACGTGGCAAAGCTCAGAGCATACTATAGTTAGAATTTTTCTTTCATTTCAATTTCATAGTTTCAATTGTTTTTATTGTTAGAATTGTTTATTTCTTTTTAATGATGGTGTACGCTCGGTGGAACTCCGAGCCCATTGTATTTACTGCTTCTAATCAATAAAAGGACTGTTATTGAATTCATTGTATTACGTACTTTTCCTCATACTCGATTAGCCACCGTTTATGACGCGAACGATTATAAACAGCTCGGATAAGAGCTTATAACTCGTCAAGTACTTTATTGAGACTCCCAATTCAAACATGGTTTCCTAAAATCATTTCTTACGTCGCGGATAGAGGAACCCACCTTGGCTAAAGTGCTGGAGTTCCGAGGTCTTAACACTTGAATTCTTAACGAAAAGTATAAAAAGAAGCATAACATGACTACAAATTTTATAAATATTCCAAGTGTTCCAAACAAGGTAATGCAGCAAAAGTTTAAACCCATCTACTGGGGCAATTAAAAAAAGGAAGCAAAATGATCAAACTATTCTAAATCGGACAACACAATGCTGTCAGCATTGAATGTGTCTTCTTCTTCTTCACCTTCGGCATCCTCGGCTCCGTCCCCCTCGGAATCCTTGGCCAAATGGTCAGGCAGGTCGGCGTTGTTCAGATCTATGGGAGCCCCACTCGGGCTGACAATTCGACCATCTTTCACAGCAAAATTAGGGTCAGCACCCTTGGTCACGAGCCCAGGATTCAGAATGCGGAGTTGCTCGGCAGTGTTGTAGAAAGAATCTTCAATTGCATGGTCCCAATTGTACAGATTCTCCTTGGCTGCCTTCTTATGTTTGAGAGCTTTCGCTCTCATCTTCTCCAAGGAAGCTCGAAGCCCGAGTATCTCATCCTTAGCATACTCGTGCTGCTCCTGTGCCAAGGCAGCAACTTGCTCGGCTTTCCGAGCTTTCTCTGTAGCTACCTGAAGAGCAGCAGCGTCCTCCTCAGCCTTTTTCTAGATCCCCTGAAGTGCTTCCTCGGCCCGAGCTTTTTCCCCCTCAGAATCTTGTGCTGCCTTTTGAAGTTGTTCATTTTCAGCAGCAAGCGTTTGGATTTTCTTGTTAAGACCTTGGACCTGAAGTTCCAGATAATCCTCCTGCTCGTCTGCCTCACTTCTCCTTTTCTTTTCCTCGGCTGCCAGTCCAGCATGAGCGTCATCACCATGATGACCGAGGTGATGAAGAATGCTCGCACCCCTTAAAAAACTCTTCACCAGGGATTTACAATTGTTTTCCCAGGTCCCAGGGGTTCAGGCCTCAATCACTTCAGCATCCTCGGGAGGGAAGACAGAGGCAATAAAGGAATCAGACATCTTCTTACCCCACACCGTCTTGGCAGCGGCATCTTCTTTACCCTCGGGAATCTCTATCCCTTTCTTGGACTTGCTTAAATTAAACCAGTCCCCAGCAAGACCTTTCCCTTTATCCAGCCGAGGCCTCTTGAGGGGGGGCTCGGGTGTGCATTAAGGAGCTGTTTGAGCCTCCACTTCGACGTTCACAACGTCAATGATGCGATCTCCCTTGACCACTTGTTCAACACCTGTGACCTTAACGGTCGGAGGGGCTGTGAGGATGGTGGCCGGGCTGTTAGAAGAGGTCGGCTGAGAAGACTGACCCATGCTTGGCGAGCCAGATGCACTTTCTTTGATTGCAGCTAGTTGTGATACTCTAGCTGCCCGAGCTTCACTCTTCTTGGCCTTAGTTGCTTTCTTTCCCATTGTTTCTGCCAAAAGAACAGGTTAGTACGAGCAAAAAAAAAAAAGTAATACTCAGCTCGGCCTTCACTTCGTCTCGTGTTCCTTTTAATAAGATTTTTTTGGTATCAATGGGACCGTTCGCTTGAAGGTATTCCCAAACAAAATCACACAATCGCATTTCGGCTTTTGACAAATCCAACTTGTAGTCAAATTGATACAAGGAGGGCCCCCGGTTATAGATGTTTGTCGTCCAACCTAGTGGAAACCGAGGCACGACCTTAACCATCCCATCCTCTTTAATTTGTTCCATAAACCAACTCACTCCAGCCCCGGTATACTCGTATTTGAAGAAAAGAGGTTTGAAATGAGGAAACCGCAATTGGTGGTTGAAACAACTAAGGAACCCTAGGAGAACACCTAGAAGGGGGGGTTGAATAGGTGTAAAAGAAACCTTGAAAGATTTTCTTACGAAACAATCAAAACAAATGATTTTTGCAAATTATACAGCCTTTAATCGATTAATCTGAATCATAATCGATTAAGCCTGAAAGTCCAAATTCACTTAATCGATTATGAATATGCTTAATCGATTAAATCTATCAGAAACTGAAAAATCACTTTTCAATCGCATACGAAAATCAATCAATCAACACGTATAATCAGAGATTCAGCGGAAACAATTAACACCTATATTCTTATTGATTATCCTAGGTTATGAAAATGATTTTCCCCAACTTAATTTGAACAATAAAGATTCAATTCAATCAATTATGAAAATCAATCTTTCTCTAGGTTTTCAACCAAGAACACAATGAATAACAAGAATGTAAAGAGTTAAGGGTTTAGAGATACGACACAGTGATTTATCCTGGTTCACTTTCATCCGCTTGAAAGCTACATCCAGTCCCCTCTTCAACCAAGAGAGATTCTTCACTATGAGGAATTAGAGTTCTCAAATTACAAGTAAGTGCCTCACAAGACTCCCTTCTTGCTAGCCTACAAGAGATACTCCACACCCTTGCCTTGTAATCCTATTGATCTTCTCTCTAATCTAACCTCTACCCCTTGTTGATAATCGACACAACAAGTCTTCTTTGCTTGATGATAATCCACACACCAAGGCTTCACTTTGCTTGATTCACAACCAAGACTTTCTTCTTCTTCAATTGCTTGAATGAACTTGCTTGATGATAAACGACACACCAAGTCTTCTTTGTTGTAGTTGGCTTGCCTTCTTGCAAAGATTACAACTCAATGAATACACATGACACTCCTATGAATCTCATTCAATAGCTATGACAAATCAATATGAGAGATTCAAGAGTTCTTGATCAAAGAATATGAAAATAGAAAAGCTTTGATCTTTGAAATTGAGAGAGAATAGAATGGCTTGATTCTTGTAAAATTTATTATGAAAGTGTTCTAATTAATCACAAAGGTTAGGAAAAGGTTTATATAGAATACCCAAAAGTTGTAGCACTTGAAAACTGATTTTGAGAAGTGAAAATCGTATTTTAAAAAACCAGATCTGCAATATTTAATCGATTAAATCCCTTCTTAATCGATTAGTAATCGATTAACAATGTTCTTAATCGATTAGACACTGATGAAACTTGATTAAAACTTGTTTTCTCAAAACCAAACCTTTCCTTTAAAACCTTTAAGCCACCTATTGATTCTAGGTTAAGTGAAAACTCAAATTATGATTTAATCATGACTATGATAGAGATTCACTACCCTCTAAATAATCTACCCAAATAAAAGACCTAAGAAGCTTGAGAGGCAAAAGATAAAACAATTACAATTACACTCAAACTAAGTCTTCATGAGCTTGCTTTCTCTCTTCTTCATTTGATGTTTGTTGTTGCTTGTTGAACTTGAAACTTGATCAACATTCGTAGCTTGTTCAAAACACTTTGTCATTATCAAAACATTCATCATGGAACTTACATGAAAGACTTCCAAGAATCAGTCACCTTCGCAAAAAGGGCATGCCCCCTCCGAGCCTTTAGGGATACCTAAAGCCCCTTAGAGTCACCAAACTTGTTTACTTGGGGGGCATATAACCAAAAGAATGATCTTATAGTCGCCACTTTACCCTCAGCGTTGCAAAACTTCTGGAAGGCTCGGAGGAACGCCCAACCACTTGGATGTAGTTGGCTCGGAGCTATACCCAGATGAGCGAGGACTTCAACCTCGAAAGTGGAAAAAGGGCATGCGGATACCGACTCTGGTCGCTATCTCTTCATAGAAATAAAAATATTGTCTATTCTCTGGTACTTGGAGGCATATTCGATCGTCAACTCCCAAAGGTCTCAATACAAATTCCGAAGCGTTTCCATCAGCGTTCGGAGGTGTCAGGATTGGTCGGAGATGGTTAAGACTATCTTCTGTCAACAATGAGGGTCTCGTCCCTAGCACCTCCCGATCAAAAACGACGTCGTACTGTGCGTGATTGAGCGGCAAAGGGTACTCTTCAGGATTGGTAGCACACCTGCGTTCCACCATATCTCGGGAAAAAGCAAAAGGCTCGGCGTTAGGATTTTTTACAGCACATGTCTTTATTCTAAAATTAAGGCCGAGCCCTGGACTTTTTCCCCCTTCCCTTTGAGGACTTCCTAAAGGTTTTTCCTCGGTGCGACGTTCGGGACTAGTCCTGACTTGAGCTCGACGCTCGGCAAACCTATAGGCCAATAACCATATGCTATCTTCCGTAGTGTTAGAAGGATACTCTATGGTCAATGGTCCTATCTTGGACGACTTGTTAGATCCATTGTCACGAGGGGGGATAGGAGTTGGAGGACTGATTTCATCGTTGTCAGAACTGAGTTCTACAGGATTCTCAGGATTCCCTGAGTGACTAGAACTCCCAGAACTCCCAGAAAAACCAGAATCGCTATCACTAAAAGGTTCCTCTCCTATTCTCCTACAAAGTTCGTGATAAATCCTCTTCCAATCCCTCCAGTCACTCATGATTCAGAAAACAAAAAAGCCAAAACACTATCTACCCAGAACAAAAAACCCCAAAATCCCTGCAAAACCCAAAAATGCGAAACCCTTTCAACAAATAGAAAAAAAAGAGCAGAACCAGAAAATGAGTGGTTGAAAAAGAGGAAGGAGTTACCTGCTTTCAATTGTTGGGAAGATTGATTCTGGTAGAAGATTGCGGGCTCTGAAGCGTGGATAGTGGAAAGGAGATTGAGAGAAAGTAGGAGATTCTGGGTGGAAAGGAATTTGAGAGAGAGAAATAGAGATTGAGGTCTGGGACGTTTCTGAGGATAAGAAATGAATGAGTAGTGAGAAGAGGATCAGGAGATTCGAACTATTGAAGGAAACCTTTCAGTTTCCCTCTTTAAGTTCGAGTGGGCCGGAAGCCCACTAATCCACCCAACCACTCGCACAATGAGACGTGGCGGTTGCTAAGGACCCTTTTTCAAATTTCAAAATTTGAAATGATTTGGCACAATTTACAAGGAAACGCGCCGTATCTAGAGAATCCAAAACGTCACCTCGAACAGTTGGCATAATTACAGCTGTCACGAGACATCCGAAAAGGTCAACCCTAAACACTTGCTACCTCGTCACAGACTTCTCAAAGTCTTACGAGCTGGGGGGCTTGTAGAGTCTGCCGACCAGACACGGATTCAAGCCTTGTCAAAGGGATTCTCTAAGGGCACGTACCTCGGTACACCTAACATGAACGTCCCTCGCTCGGACTCATGGACTCCAAGTATAACCAAAGGACCAAGCTCGGACTTGATGGAACCGAGCCTCTTCCTCGGTCCTCAACCCATCAGGCTCGGGACCCTAGGCCGAGATACACCGTCGGCTTGTGGATAGACTCAGTCCTATCAAGGATTCTTATCCCTTCCGCAAATCTCTCCTAGATTCTCGCTAACAGCCTAGACATGAGATCTTCAGCTGATCCTAACCAGATTCTTAGAGCATAAACTTCCGGTATTATCTCAACAGAGTCCTGGTTCAGCACGACTCTGGTATAGGGCCCAAACGGCCCATATCAGCTCCCTAAAAACCCTATAAATAGCTCATAACAGCTAGGGTTTCAGGTACGTACTCTCATCCCTAAGTTGACACTCTGCACACACTTGTTGACTGGGGAAACCCTGCTTTTCCCAACTGGAACTGCAGAAACACCATAAGTCATACATAAAACACTTGATCTTCTCTTGAGCTCCTGGTTGCCATAATCTTGAGCGCTTAGAGGTTTAAGGACATAGTGTTCAAGGACACTACAGTTTTGTTTTTTTTTTTTTTTTTTTTTGAAATTTTGGTAAGTTGTTATACATACTTACTTTGATTATTCTTTGTTGAAAGAATATGCAAATAATTGATCATTTTCTCTTTTCAAAGAAGAGAATGGCTAAGGCTTCTAGGATTAAGAAGAAATATCCTGATCTTATTCTGGTGAAAAATAATTTTTGTGAGTCTTTTGCCTATTTGAAGAAACAATGTTTTTCAAAATATTTAAATAATAATAATAATAATAAATGTGATAATTATATTAAAAAATAATAATGGTAAAAAGATATTAATTTATCCATCAAATAAATATAAGAAATATCTTATAATATTATCCAATAAAAAAATCAAAATCTATAATTTTGGTTTAATTATATAAAATTTTTCATATTAGATGTGATAATTATATTTAAAATATGCTAAATTATCATATCTTATGCAATAGAAAATATTTTGATTTATCTTTAAATTTACTCATAATACCATCAAACAAAAAAATATAAAAAAGTTTAATTTTCATTTCACTCTAATAATTAATCATAATATCATGATAAAACATGTTAATTCATCGATCAACTAAATAAGGAATAGTACATTAATTTAATACTCATCTATACATAGACAAATATAATATTAAATATATAAAAAAGAAGAGCCAACATTATATTCATAATAAAGTGCAATGTGTTAACCAAGATAGTCAAAAATAACAATTTCAATGTCTTCATGTTCTATGAAATAGTGGATATTCCAATTTATCCTTAAATTTTTTCATAATAGCATTAAACAAAAAAGATCAAAATATTTAATTCTGATTTGTTTTTAATTATCATGATAAAGTTGATAATCATATAAAAATATTAATTTATCTATTAAATAAATAAGGAGTATCTAATTCTGATTTACTTTTGATTCATCATAATAAAGTTAATAATCATGTAAAAAAATGTTAATTTATCTATTGAATAAATAAGGAAAATCTCAGATAAAAAATGTTACTTTTTATTTATATAAGGAAGTACAAAAGTTTTCAACAAGCTCATTTTTTATTGTTGTGTAATAATAATCTTTACTTTAAAATATTTAAATATTAATAATTCGTGCATTGCACATGTTAAAAATAAAAAAGGTTAATTTTGATTCCACTCTAATTAATAAAACATGTTAATTATCGATCAACTAAATAAGGAATACATTAATTTAATATTGATCTATGCATAAATAAATATAATATTAAAAAATAAATTGTCATTATCTTCCAATGAATTCATGTCCAATGAAATAAGGGATATTATGATTTATCATTAATTATTCTCATAATACCATCAAACAAACAAAATCAAAAAAATAATAATAATTTTTTATTTATCATAATAAAGTATATTGAATAATCTTTTTTTTATAATTATTTTTGTTATTGTTTAATAATAATCTTTACTTTATAATGAAAATAATAATAATCTTTAATTTAAAATATTTAATATAAAAAATTTAATATCAACAACTCGTGCATTGCACGGGGTAAGAGCTACTACTTATATAAAAAAAATCTATTTTCGAGGCATCACGTTTTTCCGCTTAAGGAATACTCGCACCACGTTTGTCCGCTTAAGGATTACTCGAATCAGAGTGTTTGTAATTAAATAACATTATCTCTAATCAAAATTATAATTTGAAATTAAATAAATTATCTGTCCAAAATTATAATTTGAAATTAAATAAATTATCTATATTTTAAATCATTATCCTCATTTTGTTAAAAGAAAAAATAATCATTATCCTCAAAAAGATAAACCCAAAGAGACGAGGTTTAAGTTCATGATAAACCCAAAAATCTAACAAAAGTTTATTTATCTATAATTCTTTTTAGTTATCACATATTTCAAACCATAAATATGATGATTTCTCAAGTATACACATACTCATGGCTTCCATAATCATGAACGCCACCTCGCTCCTTCATCATTCTCCTTTATTTTTTATTGTTCATCAACCACTTCCTCTTCCAATGTGTCTGCCCTCCTCGCAAAAACTCAAAAGAGCTCTTCTCTTTGCTTTGTGTTAATGAGAAGGAGTCAATTGAAGACCTAAAAGAGGAGGAACTGTGACCAGATCAACATCAATACAGAATTGTAACGCAAGGAAAGCCGCAGTTGCAAGTTGCAAAATAATTGTATATAATAGCATTTGCTTATAATTAATTTTGTTTATTGTAATAAATTTTGATTATAGAGGAGTTTTCCACGATTGTATATAATAAGATTTGCTTATATACTTGATCTCTTTGATGCTTTATAGTTGCGACATTCTTCTTTTCCTATTAACAGGTTTTGCATAAGATCTTGACCTGGATTAGGTGTTCTTAATTATTATTTCTAGATTTGCATATTTTCTGATTGAGACACTGTTTAGTGGCATGTATTTGTAGATGAATGTTTATTTATTATGGAATGCCCTTTTTTTAGTGGGTCTTTTATTTTTTTTAGCTTTTTTTAATGAAAAAAAGATCATTCTTTAAATGGGAAAAAAATACGAGGTACGAATGAGATAGATATACTTTTTCGGATTTGGGAGCTGATAAAAAATAATAATTTTTTTCCTCTTAAAAAAAATATTTTTCAATACCCTTATAAATGAATAAATAAAATCTATCAATGTATATAACAAGTATTGTCCTTGGGGATATGTAAATAAAAATTATAAAATATAAACTATTTATTTAAACTATAAGTAGTATAGTAGAACTTTTATTCCTACACGTCAACCCAAAAGCTAAACTTAAAGAAAAAAACACAAAGTTAAATGCATTTCAAAAAGTAAAAAAAAAATCAAAATGATTAGAAGATTAGGCTAAAGAAGATTTTTTTTAGGATCAAATCTTATGATTAACTTGAGATAAGATAAACGAAGAACAAATCAAAATATTTAAATATGAATATTAATAAATGTGATAATTATTATATTAAAAAAAGATAATTGTAAAAAAAATATTAATTTACCGATCAAATAAATATAAGAAATACTTATATTATTTATTATTTTGAGCTCCTTTTTTGAGCTTTACTTGAGACAATTTTTCCTAACACACTATTTATAACAAACAAAACAATATTTTATCAATATTGAAATTGAGAGTATCCCAATATTTTTTTAAAGGTAAAACAAATTAAAAAATTAAATTTTTTTTCAAACATTATAAATAATAAGGATATATGATTAAATATAATGATTATAGTTTTATATAAAGATATTTCAAAAAATTATTTCAAGATAATTCAGATAATTAGGAAAAAGATTTTTTAGAATCAAATTTTATGATTAACTTGAGATAAGATAAACGATGAAAAAAATCAAAATATTTAAATATGAGTAATACTAATAAATGTGATAATCATATTTATAAAAAAAATGGTAATTGTAAAAAAAATATTAATCTATCCATCAAATAAATATAAGATATATCTTATAATATCACGAAATAAAAAAAAAATCAGAATGTATAATTTTGGTTTAATTATGACTTTTCATATGAAAGGATTTATTATATTCAAAAGATGCTAAATTATCATATCATTTGATATATGAAATATGTTGATTTATCCTTTAATATACTCATAATACCATCAAACAAAAATATATATAGAAAAGTTTAATTTTGATTTCACTTTAATTAATCATAAAAAACGAAATAATGATATTTAAAAACGTTTTAATTCATCATCAGCTAAATAACATCATTTTAAATATTTAATACTTATCTATACATAAACAAATATAATATTAAATATAAAAAATTCAATATCGTCTTCATGTCCTATGAAATAATGGATATTCTATCATAAAAAAATAGTGGATATTCTAATTTATCCTTCAATTTGCTCATAATATCATCAAACAAAAAAAATCAGAATATTTAATTCTGATTTATTTAAATCCATCATAATAAACTTGATAATCATATAACAAATGTTAATTTATCCGTTAATTAAATAAGTAAAGACAAAAATTCCTTAACAAGTTCATTTAAATTAATTTTTTTTTAAAGTATAGGGTTTGATTTGAGTCTCAGTCTTTTTGTATGGTTATTTTTTTATTGTTGTTCAATAATAGTTTTTACTTAAAAATATTTAATACTCCCTCCGTCCCTAATTATAAGGTCCTCTTAACACTTTTATTTTGTCCCTATTTATAAGGCCATTTGCCAATTTTCAATGAGCATTAATTATTTTTTTCCACAAACACCCCTATTTATTTAACACTTTTTAGATTCCCAATAATATTAATAGGGGTAATTTTGAAAATACATATCAAAAGTTCACATTTCCAATACAATTAACTAAATTATTCCACTTTCTTAATGGACCTGAAATCTCCCAAGAGGGCCTTATAATTAGGGACGGAGGTAGTATAAAAAATGTAAATATCAATAATCTGTGTATTGCACGGGGTAAGAGCTAATATATATATATATATATATATATAATTTTGTATTCCCAATAAATCATTCCTAAAATACCTATACAAAATTGTTATAATATTTAATTTTTACTTTATTCCCAATGCAAGCTTTTTTAAAATAATCAATTTTGATATGAATTTAAAATAAAGTAAATACATTTAATTAAATTTTTTAATTAATGTGAAATTAGTTTTTTCTTATATTTAAAACCGAAAGATATAAATATTAAAAGTTTGTAAATAAAGTTAGATTGCTCGGTTAAAAGTGACATCTTAACACGGTAACATGCGTTGGGTTTATATACTCAATTAGAACTAATGGAATTAATTTATTTTTTGGACCATTTTAACTTCATGTAGTGGGTCTAATATCGGACTCACTCATGGTGCTGTATGTATACGGCACGTGCCGTGTGATGCCGTATACATACGACACCACATTAAAAGCCTCCAAGTTTAGTAACGAGTATAATGACTAAAGTGTAAAATGTTATTTTCTCGGCTTTTGATATCTCTTCAACTTGTTTAGTAATAGCATAATGACCCTTTATTTCCGTGGGAAAGAAGAACCCATGATTGGCTTTTCAAGAGATTTCCAATTGAACAATTTTTGAGGAAATCTTCAAATTTCTTTTGTTCTACAATGTTAGACGCAAACATTTACCATGGTCCATTGTGCTAAGTAATGTACATGACTGTATAAAGTTGGAACTGCGTAACATTTGTCTTGTGTGTATCGTTTTTTGGATTTTCATGATATTTTTATCAAAGAACATGGTCTATTTGATCCCCTAAAGATACACCTGACATCAGTTTAGTCCCCAAAAGATTTTGAGAATCAATTTAGTCTTCCAAAAATTAGAATGACATCCTGTTAGTCCCACCGTCCATAAATCAGTTAGTCAACCTTTTTAATGTCACGTGTCACATTCTCATTAGTTATTTCCGGTGAACATATTTAGACACGAACTACAGGATTATTCCCTCGTAAAATCTCAACCGTTGCTTATATCTGACGGTCCAAATTTAAAAATGAAAAATAAAATAATAAAACTATATTTAATATTATTAAAAAAATAATAAAAAATTGGAAAAATATTTAAAAAATTCAGAAAGTTTTTATAAAATCTTTCTTTTTTTAAATATTTATAAAATAATAAAAAATTATGAAAATAAAAAAGTCAGAAAAATTTTAAAAAACATAAAAATATATTTTTTAAAAATTCTGAAAGTTCATCAATATATTTTTAAAAAATCGGTAAAATATTTTATAAAAAAAGTCTGAAAATTTATTTTTCTTTTTAAAAATTTTATAAACTGAATCTGCTTCTAAAAATTTTAAAATAGTTAAATGGTTTTAAAAAACTTTTCTTATTTTTTAATTATTTTTCTGAATTGTTTATAATATTTTACAGATTTTTTAATAATTTTTAGAAATATTTTATTATTTTTACGAATTTTTTATTAATTTTTAGATTATAAAAAAACGAAAAAAATAAAATTTTCAGATTTTTTAAAAATATTTACGTTGTATTTTTTAAAAATATATTTATGTATTTTTTATTATTTTCAAAAATTTTTAAAAAATATATTTGCATGTTTTTTAAAATTTTTCTGACTTTTTTATTTTCATTATTTTTTTTATTTTATAAATATTTAAAAAAAAGGAAAGACACTTTTTAATAATTTTTTAAAATATTTTACATATTTTTACAAAATTTAATGAATTTTTTATTAATTTTTTGAAATATAAAAAAATTCAGTATTTTTTTAAAAAATATTTACAGATTCTTATATAATTTTTCTGAATTTTTTAATATTTTTTTAATAATATTAAATATAGTTTTATTATTTTATTTTTCATTTTTAAATTTGGACCGTCAGATATAAGCAACGGTTGAGATTTTATGAGGAAATAATTTTGTGGTTCGTGTCTAAATATGTTCATCGGAAATAACGAATGAGAATGTGACACGTGGCACTAAAAAGGTTGACTAACGGATTTATGGACGGTGGGACTAATGGAATGCCATTATGATCTTTGGGGGACTAAATTGATTCCCAAAATCTTTCGGGGACTAAACTGATGTCAGGTGTATCTTTGGAGGACCAAATACACTATTTTCTCTATATACTACGGTGATTGGTGATATTTTTTATTTAGTTAACAAATATTTAATGGCACATCATTGATAAGTTAAGGGGAGGCTGGCATGTGAAAAATGGCATAATTTCAAATGAGACAACACTTACAAAACTAATAAAAGGATTTAATTCATTTTATTTATTGATTATTAATAGTGTGCACAAGACTTTATGTAGTAAAATACTAAACCCTCGAAATAGGGGTGGGAGGTTCATAGGAGCCGGTGGCTCGATTCACTTAAAGCTTATATTTACTCGATTTGTTTAAAAAAAATAAGACTTAAGTTTTTTTTTTAATATAAAAAAAGCTTATATATTTAAATATCAAGGACTCAAGCTTTACAAAAAGTTTGTTAGGTTAATCAACCCGTCTTTATATATTATATTTTATTATAGGTTTAAATTAGAAGTAATATTTTAATATTTAAAAATGGTTTTGTTTGGTTTTTAATAATTTAAGGCATGATGCCTATGAAATTTACAGATGGATCTCTTTGACTGGTTTTTTAATTTGAGGTTTTTTAATTTATTTTGTTATCATATAATTTGAGGGTATAAAACATTTTTATGTTTGTATTTAAAGGTGAATGTTTTATTGAATAACATTTTTTTTAGTAGGCTTCTAGGCTAGATCATGCCTTGAAATAACCCGAGGCAAGACTTAAAATTTGGTCTACGATGGACAATAGGCTAGGTTTAGGCATTGAGTTTGGAACACAAGCCATACATGTTTTTGTCATGGCCTGGTTCTACTTGGACTATTTACATCCCTACCAAGAAGTTGTGAAGCAAGTGTGCTTAGCAATTATCTTGATTAAGACAAAAGACAAAGAACAACAACGACAATGACAAGACTCAAAAGCAACATTTTTATGGGACTTGTTCTTTATTGTGTATTTACAATTCCTAGGTCCTTAAAGTGTTTGCTTGGGTAGAGTCTAGGTTGGGTAGTGAATCTTAAACAATTAATTATAAATAATCATGAATTGATTCATTACATAACTAATCTTTTGAGAATGATGCATATGATTTTATAAATACTTTGAAACAAGTGCATGCATCATTGTGGAAGTGTGTTTGTACAAATAACAATTTCAAAATCATTGTGAAGCAAATCTATAATCCAGAAGGAGAGGCCTGGACGTAGCTCTCAGTGATTGAGAGTGACCTGGATATATCGTCGTGTCAATCTTCTGTCCATTCTCTCACTTTAAGCTTTCAATTGATTGCTTGAATATTGTTTTTAAATTGTGTGAATTTTTTTAAATCTTTGATTCTATGTTTTAATGATTCAATACTATCTTGAAAATCCAAATTATTGATTAATTAATTCGTTGGAGCTGAACGGTAACAAAGAAACGACTTTCTTGAAAGAATAGCTCTTAGGTAGTTGGTTCTTTAATCGGTTAACTAGTTATGTAACCAGTTATTTGTAGTGTATTTTTCACTCTAATAACCAGTTACAACCAATTAAGTAACTAGTTAAATTGTCTCTAATGTTAACATTTTTGTGCGGAATAGAAAACGATAAAAAGTAACCACCATACCTATTCACCGCCCCCTCTAGGTGTGGTAGGAGTCATTTTATTCTAACAAGTGGTATTAGAGACCGGTCGAATAGGCTTGATGTAACATCCCTAATTTAATTTACAAGCCTAATTAGTGATTTAATATGTTTATAGTTTAGAGAATGGGTAGAATAATCATTTAAAGAATTTTGGGAGCAAGGCGACTAGTAATTATAAGTGCTAGGGGTTGTATAAGAGCCATTTGTAGCAACGGGCAAAATTATCTAAGCGAAATCGGGGGTTAAATCCACGTTTTAGATGTTAGAAATCAACCGAAAAGAGAAAATTAGGAATAAAATATCCATAGCTTTAAACCCAATTTCCACCGCTGGATGTGAAATTTAGGATTTTAGGAAGCTTGTCTCAAAATTTGAGCAAGATCCGACGGTTAACGAAAAAGTTACGGCGAATCGAAAGTTGGAAGTTCTGATCCACGCCCAGGCGCACCAGCCTGCGCCCAGGCACGCACCACTATTCATTGGTGCTGAGCCAGGTAGTTTTGCGCTCAGGCGCGCCCTCCCGTGCGCCCAGGCGCGACCAAGACGCACCAGCTAACGCGCCACTCCCCACCAGTCCCGCACCAGAATCCAGCGCCAGCCACACGCACCAGCATCAGCCAACGTCGCGCGCCCAGGCGCGCCATGATCACGCCCAGGCGCGCACTAGTTTTAAAACTGGTGCAGGCAGCAGCAGCCCCAAATCGCACCACCCTCCTTCTTTTCCTCTCTCATGCGATTCCCAACCCCAAAACCCTAGCTTCCTCTACAACGAAAATCCACCCAAAAACATACTAAATCATCATCAATTAGTTGATTCCCATCACATATAAACACTTGAATCATCATGAATTTCACCCCTTTCCTCTTAGAAAACATGGATTCATAAATTGGGGGTTCTAGGGTTCCAAGACCCATTTTCCTTTCTCTTCATCTCCAAGCTTAGAGTAAGTTGATCTAAGTTTTTCTCCTCTTCTCATTCATGCTATACAAATTACTCACCCTCATTTCTAACTATTGGTGTCTCAATTACTTCATGGGCCACTTTCTCTCTCCTCCATAGCTTGGAGCTCTCCCTCTCTACACTTAAGGCTTGAGATTCAACACCACCTATTTGGAAGGTAAGAGGGGTTTGCGTTACCTTTCCTAAGGATATAGATTCTAGGTTGTTGTAATGATGACTAGGGGTAGATAATTAATTAAGAGAATAAGCCTTGGGATATTTAAAGTGCATGAAATGAACCTTAGGGGTAACTAGTATGTTAATGGTTAATTTTATATTAATTGAATGTTTTATGTTAAATTCTCTTTTGTTAATATTAAAGTAGGAAGTGAAGAACCCTAGGGAGTTGACTTAATTTATAGTACTTTGAGACATACCTGAGTATGTCGACTGTTTTGTTTATTATCCGTTGATTGTTACTTGTTATTGATGTATGTTCATGTCGTGTTTGGTTTTGTGACTCGTAAAGCAAATGATGGGCTAAGTGTTAACGTAGGCAAGCCATATAGAAAGGGATAAGTAAGGAGGAAAGGATGGAAAACTATGAGTGAGTAATTGAAGAATGGACTAAGGAAAAATAGCTTGGAAAAGGGGAAATGATGTTTATTATTAAATGAGTCATATACTAGAGGATAGCGATTGAGTGATAAGGAGCCTTAACGAATGTTGTGTTTGATTTAATTTGTTAAGTGTCAATGTGACCATAATAGTTATTTGATGATATGTGTTATTGAGATGATGTTTGTGTTTGAATATTCATGTGATTTGGTGATGTTTATGATTTAAACGCTTACTTGAGAAGTGATTGATATATGATGTTATTTAAAAACCAAGGCAAAGAATGGTAATTAAGTATGAATTAATTGATAATGGAAAGTGCAGATGAATTGAGTATCGGTGCATTGGTAGACTAGGTGCCCCTGCCGGGTGTACCAAATTCCCAAGGGCCAAGTGCTCACCAGGCTAAATTCCCATTAGGTCCAAATGCCCTGTTAGGCATCAATGCACCAAGACTCAATTCACTGCCGGACTAAAAGATGTAAAATGTGTTGGAAATATGGAAAAGAGAATGGAATCAAATAATTGGAATGTACAGTGATACATGGAAATTATTTGGTAGCATAGCTTGACAGGGTGAAGCCTTTTGGGTGAGAAAGTCCTGGTTGAGCGAGAGACCCTTGGGTGTGCCAAATGCCTGGCAGGAGCATCAAATTCCTAGTGATGCAAACCGGTGGTAACCGGGAGTGTGATACCCGGACGCAGTAAGACGTTATCGCGCTTGTAGGTGCGAACGCAGTAGGACGTGACCAGGGGAGAATGTAAATGAAACATACCCGGACGCAGTAAGACGTTATCGCACATGAGGTGCGAACGCAGTAGGTCGTGACCAGGGGAAAGATGAATGAGAAATGTGAATTTAATGAATGAAAAGAGAATAAAAAGGTTTTATGAAAATAATGATATATGAACGTGAATTGGTCAATTCATGAGTTTGGAATTTGGAATATGAACAAGGTAGCGCAAGTGGAATTGAAAAGTAATTTAAGGTTGAATGTAGAGTTACTAAGAAGGTAGGATGAACATAGGACTTATTTTAGTGGAAATGAGCTTGTATGTAATTACCGGAAAAAGAATATTAAGTTAACAGATAATTTCTATTGTGATAGGGCCTAGTTTGTCAGCTATGCTTCTTAGAAGCTATTTTCCTTAGTACTGTGTAATGCTATCCTTCTTGCTATGTTTTTACAGGTACCGAAGGAGCATACACGTGTCTGGCCGAGCAGGAGTACATTCCACCACGTGGAATGTATATAGTTATTTAGAGACCACTTTCTGGTCATGGGTTCTTTTGGGAAGTGTTATTGTATTTTTATCTATTTTGTTATTTAGAAAAACTAAGAGTTTGAGAAATTATTTGTATTTCCTTGGAAATAATGTAATGAGTGGACTAAACAATATTTCGGGCCCAAACAATATTTCGGGCCCTGCTGGCCTCTGATGAATTTGAATATGTTGATGTTTATCAGGTTACAGGAAAAAACCAGAATTTTGGGAAAGTCCTAAAAACAAACGAAACTCCCTCCGTTTGACGGGAGATTTTTATAAGTTAAAATTTTTTTTAAATTCTCTATTTTACTAAGGGTAAGTATGGGAAAATAATTTAGGTGTTACACTTGAGCTTAACAGCTTTATTCATGCGATCCAAGGTAATAAACATTGGGCTCTACAAATCCATTTGGTCGTGAAGAATCTTCCATTTATTGTAAGACCTGGGCTGACGAGAGAGGGGAGTGATCGCCGATGCAAGAGGCACTGACAAGGAGCGGCTCCTGGCAGAACCGACACATCGGAATGAGATGGTGATCCTGAGACTATGTAGGAATGAGACTACATAGTACAGGAAGGCTTAAATGAATTGATTGGTACTACCCATAAAAACAAGATGCATCTTATTTTCAGTAGCTCATCACTTAAGAACTTCATAGTTAAGCGTACTTGACTTGGAGTAATTCTGCAATGGGTGACCTCCTGGGAAGTTTTCCTGGGAAGTGTGTGAGTGAGGACAAAGCATGCTGTGAGACCCGCAATTCTTCCCAATTTAATTAAATTATAATAATTGTAGTTTTGCTTTATTTTATTTGGTAGTATTTATTTTAAGGATAATTTAATGGAATTTGTTAGTAAAAAGTTGGTTTTGGTTATATAATTATATATATGTGGCGTTAATACATATATATATGCATATAATTATAAATTTCTAATTAATAAAAGAGAAAATTATTTTTGGGATAGAAATAATTAGTAAGTATATTTTTATCTTAGAAAAATAATTTTTGGAGTGATTTTTATTAATGTTGGAAAAAAATGTGAATTTTCAAGTTATAGTGTTTTTAACTTCAAAAATTCATATCTTTTAAACCGTACGTCGAAAAATTACAAACGATATATCAAAACGATCGTATCGAAATATAGATTATGAAAATGTAAAGCTTTGATTTTTATTTTAGAGTTTTCGAAAGTTTATCACTGCTACAATATTAAACGAATTTTTGAGTTTTAAGTATGAATGTATGGTTTTAATGCATTAAATAACCTTTTGACTCAAGTATATTTTATCTTGAAAATGAAAATACATTTCTGATGTTGTATATTGTACTACCATTCAAATAAAGAGTATTTTCGTATTTTTCTTATTTTAAATTATTTGAAAGCTTAGGAAGTGTATTTTTGAAGGAAATGATTTAAGGACTTCAAAAATTCATAACTTTCAAACCGTAAGTCCAAAAATTATAAACTTTATATGAAAATGATCGTATTGAAATGTAGTATTTGAATATGTAAAAAATAAAATTTTAATGTTGACATTTACGAAAAAAAAGTACTGTACAGTAGGAAGAAAATCGAATTTTGGTATTTTTAATTAAGAAAAATTATTTTGGGGCATAAAATAATTTAATGGACTATAAAATATTTTTATTGGTATATTTAAATATTTATCTTAGTGATGTTTGGCTGCACAGTCCATATCTAACTATTTTCCTAATTATTTTCTAATTTATTTAACATAATAGTTTAATGTGATTGGTTAATAGTGTAGGCACCTCCACAAAGAACCAATGAAAAATTTTCTCTCCTATTTTAATATATATGTGCCGTCCAAAATAGGGTAGAAAGAGGGGAAGAATAGTTCTGAAGTTTGTGAGAATAAACCATGGATTAAAAAGAATTTAGGAATCAACAAAGTTCCATTTAATGCAAAGTGTGTTCCAAGGAGCATGAATTAATTTTGCTGACTCATGGTGAGTAAGGGGGGCCGAATTTGCCTCTGAAAAATGGAGGGGAAATACATCTTCAACACCTATAAATAGATGGCCTTAGTTCCCACATTTTTCATACACAATCCTTGATAGTTTTACAAGAAAAAAAATAAAATCCTAAGAGAAATAGAGTGAGAGAGGGGCGAACTTGCTTAGGAATGAGGGAGGATTTTGCTTTGCTTCTTGAAGTCTTCTTTAAGCTTAAGGAGTAGAGGTAACCCAAAATCACTTATTTATTTAATCTCTTTTTAAGTTGTTTTGTTGTTATTATTGAATAAAAACTTCTAAATTCTTCTATAATTAAGTTCTAAATTTTCCTTTTCATTTTAAAGTTATCCTTCCCTTTATTATAAAAAGTGTCAAAATCCTGATCTCTCATTCATCCATTTTGAAATGGTGCACTCTCATTAAAAGTTGGCCTTTCCAACTCAAAGAGGGCATCCACTTGTCCCCTTTTTAAATTCAAATTACCAATTACATAGGTAGCTTTTCACCCTTAGATGGGTAGTTTCTAAAATTGATTATAATTGTGTCTGTGTAACTATTTCAATTTTAAAATATAAAAATCAAATTCTCTAATAACAGTTACAAGTTACACTTGGGTGGGTATAGAACAAGTTTGAATTGGAATAATCAGCATATAACGCTTCCATTTTCCAAATGAGTACCACCAATTTGAGTATCTCTCTTGCTAGCAAAACTTCTTTCACAACAAACTAAAAAAAAAAGAAGCAAATTAAAGAAATCAATCTCATCCCGTGGAACTAAACTCTTTCTTCCTCCTCATTCTTTAATGCCTTAATGAATTTTCAATTGAGATTGAGAAGAACCACCGGATCAGAGTTAAGTTGTATGTAATTATTTTCTTCTATACCTGATTTATTTATTATTTTTTTTATATATCTTTGCATATTTACTGTTAAAATGGATTATCACTTTTGTGTTTTTAATATTATTTTGTTTATTACCTGATATAGGGAACAAAAACCCCTTAGCACTATTGTGATGCCCATATATTACATTTAGAGTTGATTCCTATTTATTCTTTCTACTTTATTCTTACGGTTTTCATAATCAGTTTTTTCATATATACGGTATTCTTCCTTCCTTTCTCCTATCTATTTGATTCTTATGGTTTCCAGAGTCAGTTTCTTATTCATATATTCTTATTCATCTTCATGATTATGTTGTACAACTTTAAAATTATTCTATTGTGATCAAGTTTTACATTCTCACCGAAGCATGAATTTTTGAATTTTCCCTTTCCTCCAAGTATCAAAATGTTGCCTTCAATGTATTAAAATTTGAATCTTCAATCCTTAATTTTTTTAAAAAATTATCTTGCTATAAGGTACATTGCCAGTAAGAATTAAATTTTCTAAAATGTATTCTTATACAAGTAATAGTTATTGTTAATGTATACCATAATCAAAATGATAGGTATCTATTCCTGTCCTGTTATGCAATGACTTAGTTGTTTAGGTAAATATATGTATATAAAATTTAAAAAAATGCTATATTTATGTTATTTCATCAATACTCAAAACCTATTAGTATCACTTTAGATTTTTTTTGAAATTTCACCATTGAGAATTTATGTCAATTAACTTCTTATAATTTACATGTCCTGCTATAAGGTACATCGCCCGTAAGAATTAAATTTTCTAAAATGTATTCTCATACAAGTAATAGTTATTGTTAATGTATACCATAATCAAAATGATAGGTATCTATTC
The DNA here is from genome assembly GCA_037953625.1 of Crotalaria pallida. Taxonomy (NCBI): domain Eukaryota; kingdom Viridiplantae; phylum Streptophyta; class Magnoliopsida; order Fabales; family Fabaceae; genus Crotalaria; species Crotalaria pallida. The sequence continues at coordinate 24,351,276 of CM075654.1, forward strand.
CTGTTATGCAATGACTTAGTTGTTTACGTAAATATATGTATATAAAATTTAAAAAAAATGCTATATTTATGTTATTTCATCAATACTCAAAACCTATTAGTATCACTTTAGATTTTTTTTGAAATTTCACCATTGAGAATTTACGTCAATTAACTTCTTATAATTTACATGTTTAATGTTCAAGTTGCAGTTTTTTAGTTAACTTATGTGCTTTACATAACATATTTATTAAACAACTACGTTACAATTATAACACAAATTTTAAGTAATACAAATTATTAACGCATATGCAAAATTAAAACATGAATGTGATCTACATTTAAAATTGTGATGTGGCTTATGTATGCATTTACAATAAACAAATCCAAATTGACCTTAAATTCATTTTGAGCATGGAAACATGTACTGTTTTACAATTTACAACACAATTGGAAAGTAAAATCTATTATTTCTTACAACTATTAATCATACCTGATACCTATAAATTGTCCGATGTTAATTACAATGTATACATAAACATACTCAATATATTAAAAACACGACAATAGAAATAGGTGCGGACAGGCACGAGAGTGAAAAATATCAACAAGACATAAAAAAAAAGAAATAAAAAGATTTATTTGATGAAGATGTCTCAAACCAATATTCAACAACAAAGTCGAAGAAGAAGGGGAAAGAGTTAATACACACTCTTACATACTATAACATTCGGTTTTATTTTTCGTAATGTTACTTATTAAGGATTTTGAATAATTTTCCTTGAATTGGATTTGAGTATTTATTTCGATTCTGAAAATGTCTTTTCAATTTTATTTAGAATTGACTTATAAGTATCTCATATTAGGACAAGTTTCTTTAGGTTTTTTCATTTTTCTTCTATTATTATAACTACACTAATAAAATAAAACTAATTTGATATGACAAATTTAATACACAATCATTACTAATTAACTATTAAAGAAAAACAAGTATCACCAATTTCGGTGATAACGACAACATACTAAATGAAAAATATCAAGACAACTTAAAAAAAAGATTAAATTTATGTAGATTTTTCAAACCAATAGTCAAGTAAAAAGTTTAGACCCGTACAAACCCGTGCATTGCACGGGCTAAAAACTAGTTGTTGAATATGTGATATTGTTCTTGAGTCATATGAATTAAGGATGAGAAAAGGGAAACAAAAAGGGTGTTTAAAGGGATTTATCTCCCCTTTTCTTTAATTCTTAAGATGGCTAAAAGTTTTGATGAGTTTGAATAATTTAATTTCTGGGTTTATTTTATTTCTTAGATCATATGAATTATAGAAAATTTTGTAGGAACAAATAAGTTTTTATTCTTTGTCTTTTAATTGTTTTGTTTCTTTGTATTAAGGAATAATAATCAATAAGTAAATAATAACGGAAAAAAAAATTAATTTCTAGTATATATGTATATATATTAGCCGTAGTATATATTAGAAGAATTGAGGATTGATTTGTGTATTTTTGATATTTGAATTGCATTGTTGTTTAATAAAATAAAAGGGAATGGAAATAAATAAAAGAATTAAAATGGATTTTTATTTTATTTTCTTTTATTCTGGACCGTGTGAAAATATAATTATATTGTATGGTAATTGTTGTTATTTCATGTGTATTTGAGTTATAGTTAAATCTCTAAAAAGAATGAAAACAAATAAGTATTTTCCTTAAAGCAAAAATGAAATTAAAATGATTTGTGAAGAAGGGAACTAAAAAATAATTTTTGAGAAATAAAATAATTCTGGAAAATTTTTGGTGTTCTTAAAGTGTATGAAATTGTATTTTATAGAAATTTTGTTTAATGATTATTGTTTGATTATATGCTATTCCTTTCTGTTTGGATTTAAGTTAAATAAGAACAATGAATTAGGATAATAAACAAAAATGAAATTTTCTGGAAATATAAAAAAATATAAGTAGGCCGTGAGGCCTATGGTCCTTTTTAAAATAATTTTTTTTGTAATTTGTTTGTTATTTGATGTGTAGTTAAATTATGGTTTATTGTTTAAAAGAAATAGAACCAAATGGTAGTTGTTATAATCTTATAAGAGCATGTATTTTTGAATAATTTTATGATTATATGGTTGATGTGTTTGAAGATATTAATTGCTGGAAAATGTAAATTCTTTCTTAAAGAAATCTATTATGTATTGGTTTAACAATTTATAACTATTGTTTGAATATATAAAGTGATGTAATTATATTATATAGATGTTTTAGGAATTAAAAATGTTTTTCCTATTTTTATTTATATATATATGCTGGTCGAAATTGTCTTAGGAAAAGAAATAAAAGTTAATTGAATTTTTCTAATTTATTGATAATTGTTTTTAGTATGTCTATGGAATGAATTACATATTTTTATGGAAAAGGTTAATTCTGGAAATTTAATTTTAATGCTGGAAATTAATTATATTTTTATTATTCTGGAAAAATTTATTTTAGGATCCCAAATGATTATTTTTAAGAGTGCTAGTGGTACTTTGTTTGTATGTGCAAATATAATGTAGAAACCAATATAAATGAGTATTTTTGATCGATTAATTGATTTTATAGAAAATATTAAGTTGCTGTCCAGAATTTATAAATAATGAAAAAGTAATGTTTTATTAGAAATAATAGTATTTTAAAGTCTTTGGCATGATTAGGAATTGTGTATAATTGTTTTGGATTGTTTTACTTGAACTTCATGAACTAATGCAACTTTTACAGTGGCTGTACAGTAGATGCAATTATTTTATTTAGCTTAATGTTAGTCATTTTATTGAAGTAGAAGTTGTAATGAGAATTTAGGAAAAAACGGCATGTGTTTTCGACTTTCTGTTTATGAGAAAATGAATTTTAAAGAATACTTACGTATGCTGTCCAAAAATCTAAAATGTGTGGCATCAATGGTAGAAATTGTTTTTAAATAAATTAATATGTAAATTTCATGCTAAGATTTTTAGTGTAAGTGTTAAGAAGTAAAAATGAATTATAAAAGTAACTTTGTGAATGTATGCCTTAATGTTCTAGTTGTTTACTAAATTGTTGTCTTACTGGTGCTTGTATGATAATTGTGGAATGTTTTGTAAAAGTGATTTTGAGTTTGTATTACAATGCTATCCAAAATTTTAGTTTAAGTTACATGAAATTATATTTTAGAATGATTGTTGATGTGTTTGTTGGAAACCAACAAGCGGCCTAACAATTTAGTAGGGGGGGGTGAATAGTAAATTGAAGTAACGATACTAATTTTTCGAATGTAATTGATAAAAACAAATTACGCGCTTACTGTTTTAAAACAAAAAAAAAAAAAATTCTGTTCAAAAATGAATGAACTACTCGATTAGTTGATGGACTACTCGAGTAGTGCGTGTCAATTCAGACAGATAACAGAGTTTTCAAAAGCTGGGTTTTGCTAACACAAAGCCAAGAACAGAAGCGGATGATTTGCAATCTTAAGGTTCTGAAGAAAGATTAAATAACAGAAATTAACGAAAGCAATAAAAGATAGATAGACACAGGGAATTATTATACTGGTTCACTCTCTACCCACTGAGAGCTACGTCCAGTCCCCCCTAAACCTTAGGGAGTGTCTACTAATAATCAATTAAATTGGTTACAATAGGAGATACAAGTGAACCTCACTCTATCACACCTATCCCTTTCAAGAGTGTACCAAACTCTTGAAATCTACCCCAATTTCAATTGATTCTCTGTTGAAGAACCTCTTCAACCTTCCACAAAGAGAGCTTCTTGAAACCTTCAAGAACACCTTCTCCCTTTAGCAATAGAGCCTCTTGAAACCTTCAAGTGCTCATTCCTTTCTTCAATGGAGTAATCAGATCACAGCGAAGCGGCTCCAAACAATCTCAATTGACAATGAGTAGGAAAACTAGAATACTAGAAAGAGATTGATTCTTAGAAAGGGATTGGATCAAAGGTTCTTTTTGGGTGCAAGGTTTGAAAACATTTTTGCTCAAGATGATCCGTATGGCTCTTGTTGAAGAAGTAATCCTTATAATGTGTTTTCAAATTGCTAGAATCAGGGAGGAGCCTGAGAAAACTAATTAGGAAAGATTCTCCCTTGATTGCCTCTTCAACAGCCATATTAGAATTAAAATACTGACAGATCTGATACGTACTACTCGAGTAGTTGAAGCACTACTCGAGTAGTGAGAAAATTTGTGGACTTACTGTTTCTCAAACTACTCGATTAGTGAAGTAACTAATCGATTAGTTGAGAACTAATCGATTAGTCAACAGACTACTCGAGTAGTTGAGGAGACAGTAAGTAGACTAATTTTCATCAATGCAGACTACTCGAGTAGTGCACCAAACTACTCGAGTAGTTACTGCTACTTTCTTAACAAATAATGTCAAAAATGATTTTCCAAAAGACCTAGTCCCTTTCTAAGCTTTTTCAACTATTTAGCTTAACTAGTATTCATGCTAACTAACTCATAATCACTTGAGTAAAAACCTAAGTCTACCACCCACACTCAACATAAATATAAAATATTACAAGGGAGCGGGAAATGGAAAACTTCTAAATGGTTGTTGTTGCTTTGACTTCATCAAGGACAACTTGTTGATTTATTTGTCTTCATCAAAACCTTTTTGATTCTACAATCTCCCCCTTTTTGATGATGACAAATCCTTGATAATATCAACCTTGTTGTTTTGCATAAACTCCCCCTGACTTTATGCAACAACATAATAAACCTGCACAACATAAACAACAACACCATTTCTCCCTCTTTTGGCATGATAAAAAAGGAGCCTAAATTAAGAGCAACATGCCAAAGGAAGAACATAATAACACTTGTTGGATTATGAGCAATGATAGCACTTGTTGATTTATAGCCCGAAAAGAAAACTTTTCTCCCCCTAAAACAAATATACTTATAAAGAGGCAATTTAAAAAAAACATTTAAGCACATAGCCCTTCAAAAGTACTTGAAAAAGTTAAGTTTTGCTTGAGGGTACCCAAATTGTTTTGGGCTTATCGGGATTTTCATCTTTCACAATCCAAACATAATAACCGTTAGGCACACCATGAGATTTAATTCTACAAATATTTGAGGTGTGTCCATGAATGCCACAATAAAAGCAAGTTGGCTTTTTAGAATAATTAACATTTGAAGAAGAACCAACTTTTCTAAAATTCTTTTTATTGGCATTCATGTATCCTAAGCTGGTTTTATTTGTATTGTTCCTTTGATTTTCAAGAAGTTGATTTACTCTTTGATCACTTCTTGATAAAGTTGCAATAGTGTTTTTCAAATTTGTAATTTCATGTTCATGACTTTTGCAACTTTCACAAGGAGGGATTTCTTGAATTTTCAAAGAATCAATACTATGTTGAAGTGCTTCATTTTTACTATTTAGCTCATCAATGCATTTTTCTAAATTCAAGACTTGCTCTTTATATTTCAAAATAGCTCTTTTTCCTTTGTCATTTAATTTAGCAAGTTTCTTGAATTCTTTATGCATTTCAACATAAGCATTATATAATTCTTCATATTCATGAGACTCAGATTCGGAATCGGAATTTACCTCGGTTCCTTGCTTACTTGAAGTGAAACTTGATGATGCGCCTTCATCAAATCTACTCACCAAGCAAAGATTGGCTTCTTCCTCATCACTTGATGTGCTTGAGCTTGTCTCTTTGTTTTCATCCGGTGCATCCCACACTATGTAGGCTCTTTTGCCCTTTTTCTTTTCATCTTTATGTCTCTTGAGATACTCAGGACAATGAGGTCTTATGTGACCTCTCTTACCACATTCATGACATTTAATTTTATCTTTTGAAGAACAATTTTTATGGTAGGAGTCCTTAGGTTCCTTTATTCTTTTTAAATCATTTTTATTTTTAAAACATTTACGGAACCTCTTTGCTAGTTTTTGAAAACTTTCATAATCTAAACTAGATTCGGAGTCATTACTAGAGCTAGAGGAATCATCACATACCTTAGTTGATTTTGTGGTGGTCTTTAGTGCGATTCCCTTATTTTTCTTATCCAACTCCTCATGCAAAGTTAGACGTCCTAGCTCCATCTCATGCTCTTGAAGCTTTCCAAAGAGGGTTGCAAGGTCCAAGGTGTCTAAATCTTTTGACTCCATGATAGCTGTGACCTTGGGTTGCCATTCCCTGCTTAAGCATCTCAATACTTTGTTAATAACTTCAGAATTAAGAAATGTTTTACCAAGCGCAATGAGATGATTTATGATATGAGTAAATCGCTTTTGCATGTCATTAACTGACTCATTAGGGAGCATGCGAAATAACTCATATTCATGCATTAATGTATTTAATCTAGTCCTTCTAACCTCGCTAGTCCCTTCATGAGTAAGTTGTAGAACGTCCCACATTTGTTTCGCATTTTTACAATGTGAAACTCTGAAGAACTCATCATAAGACAAGGCGGACGTGATGATGTTTTTAGCTTTCAAATCATAGGAAACTTTCTTTTTGTCATCATCATTCCAACTTGCCTTAGGAATTTCTACAATTTCCTCATTTATTTTTCTTCTAGGTATATAGGGACCATTTTCAATTGCATCCCAAACATCAATATCAATCGCTTCAATAAATATTTTCATCCTGGCTTTCCAATAAGCATATCCTTCACCATTAAATAGTGGAGGACGGTTTACTGAAGAACCTTCCCCTCCAAAAGGATTGTTAGAGCCCATGGTTTCCTTAAGGATCTTTTCGAAAAAGTTTTTACACTCGATCTTTCAACCGAGCTCTGATACCACTTGTTGGAAACCAACAAGCGGCCTAACAATTTAGTAGAGGGGGGGTGAATAGTAAATTGAAGTAACGATACTAATTTTTCGAATGTAATTGATAAAAACAAATTGCGCGCTTACTGTTTTAAAACAAAAAAAATTTTCTGTTCAAAAATGAATGAACTACTCGATTAGTTGATGGACTACTCGAGTAGTGCGTGTCAATTCAGACAGATAACAGAGTTTTCAAAAGCTGGGTTTTGCTAACACAAAGCCAAGAACAGAAGCGGATGATTTGCAATCTTAAGGTTTTGAAGAAAGATTAAATAACAGAAATTAACGAAAGCAATAAAAGATAGACACAGGGAATTATTATACTGGTTCACTCTCTACCCACTGAGAGCTACGTCCAATCCCCCCTAAACCTTAGGGAGTGTCTACTAATAATCAATTAAATTGGTTACAATAGGAGATACAAGTGAACCTCACTCTATCACACCTATCCCTTTCAAGAGTGTACCAAACTCTTGAAATCTACCCCAATTTCAATTGATTCTCTGTTGAAGAACCTCTTCAACCTTCCACAAAGAGAGCTTCTTGAAACCTTCAAGAACACCTTCTCCCTTTAGCAATAGAGCCTCTTGAAACCTTCAAGTGCTCCTTCCTTTCTTCAATGGAGTAATCAGATCACAGCGAAGCGGCACCAAACAATCTCAATTGACAATGAGTAGGAAAACTAGAATACTAGAAAGAGATTGATTCTTAGAAAGGGATTGATTCAAAGGTTCTTTTTGGGTGCAAGGTTTGAAAACGTTTTTGCTCAAGATGATCCGTATGGCTCTTGTTGAAGAAGTAATCCTTATAATGTGTTTTCAAATCGCCAGAATCAGGGAGGAGCCTGAGAAAACTAATTAGGAAAGATTCTCCCTTGATTGCCTCTTCAGCAGCCATATTAGAATTAAAATACTGACAGATCTGATACGTACTACTCGAGTAGTTGAAGCACTACTCGAGTAGTGAGAAAATTTGTGGACTTACTGTTTCTCAAACTACTCGATTAGTGAAGTAACTAATCGATTAGTTGAGAACTAATCGATTAGTCAACAGACTACTCGAGTAGTTGAGGAGACAGTAAGTAGACTAATTTTCATCAATGCAGACTACTCGAGTAGTGCACCAAACTACTCGAGTAGTTACTGCTACTTTCTTAACAAATAATGTCAAAAATGATTTTCCAAAAGACCTAGTCCCTTTCTAAGCTTTTTCAACTATTTAGCTTAACTAGTATTCATGCTAACTAACTCATAATCACTTGAGTAAAAACCTAAGTCTACCACCCACACTCAACATAAATATAAAATATTACAAGGGAGCGGAAAATGGAAAACTTCTAAATGGTTGTTGATGCTTTGACTTCATCAAGGACAACTTGTTGATTTATTTGTCTTCATCAAAACCTTTTTGATTCTACAGTGTTAGGTGTTTTTGGTAAATGTTAAAATTGATTTTTAAAGAAGGTGTTTCTGGGCTGTCCACATAATTAAAAAGGTTGCATCAAGTTTAAGTTATTTGTTTTAAGTGGCTTATGTTAATCCTTGAGTGGTAGTTGTTATTGATTTTTGAGTTAATGAAAAGTATGAAATAATCTCTGTTAATTTAATAATTAGTTCTAAAAATTTCCATTAACGTTTTAAAGGTTTTGATTTTGTAAAGTATGATTTATTTTAAGTATTGGAAGTTTTGGTTCAAGTCTTTTGGATTCCTAAAAGTGATGAAGGAAATTGTTGTTAAGGATATGTGTCTTGTGGTTTGCTTAATTGTAATTGAGTAGTTATTTATGAAATTATTTTGTAAATATTATTTGGTAAAGGCTTTCGTTCGGATTTGGGTGACGTGACTTCAAAGCAAGAGGACACTAATTTTGTAGCTTCAACTCAAGGTGAGAGAGAAGCCTTCTTAAGACATAGTGGCATTTAGTGTAATATTAGGACATTCCGTATCATCTCAAAGGTCGGAACTAGGGATCTATCGGGTGAATAGTAGAACGGCAATTGTGTGTGTATGTCCCGCCGTTCATACGAAAACACGATCCCTCGAATATAATTGTATGTGTTGTATATCTTGTTTTATTATGATGTTGGATCTATCATAATATTAAATTATTAATGATAACATGTCTGGCGAATATGATATATCAACTTATTATTGGAAAATAATTGATTCATAAGATGTCATGGTGGATAATTTTTGGGAATTGATTAAAGGCTTTATGTTTAAGGAATTAATATGGAACCTTTACAGAGGTTTATGAAAGTTATAATACTACCCCCGGATCGCATTGTCATGATTACATGCTTGATCTTTAAGTGTTGAATTCCCTGTGACCTGGAAGTGTCCATGAGAAGCTAATCCCTTAGAGGTCGAGGCCCGTTAGAAGCAAGGTTTAGAATGGGTCGACCACAACTAGGAATGTTAAACTTTGTAAAAACTCTCCGATAACTTAAAAGACATAGGAACCCTTTATTTTAAACCTTGCGTTGAGAGTGAAGTAGTGGAGAGGAAAGACACCCTGCTTATCTACGGATACTCAGGTATGCTTGGAGATAGGAGTTCTTCAAGTGATGATTGCAATAGGGGAGGGCAAGGACGATGAAACTTCAAGAAGCCTCGAGTACTTCTCTAGGCGGGACGGGACTACAATGACAAGGTTCACGCAGGAGTCTAGGCTTTCGTCGTAGCGAGGACTGCAGGCCAACTGGAGATAGTGTTGTCGCCCCCTTGAGCAAATCATAGATGGTGAGAGGGAACCTGAACGGGGCTAGAAGTTCGGTAAGGGTTGGGTTTTTTGGAAACTTTTATGAAATGAATCTTGTTGACCGCCGGTGTTGGTCACATGAATTTTTATATCTTACTGACCACTGGCGATGGTATAGCCTTTTCGTTTACCGACTTCGATGCCAGTGTGGCTAGGGTTCCTGTGCGTCCCATTTGCTTTCCGAACTAGGATATGGTTGGACTTGCGGAGGAGATGTAACGTGTGTGATATCCATACCTTGCACCTCGGTAATGGTACCCCCCTTTTTGATTTACCGATGGTATGAAACTTAGAGACTAAAGATAATTTAACGGCTATGGTTTTAAGAGGTATAACCTTCTTGGGAAAAGATTTTATGGTAACAAATGCAATATGGTAATGGTAATAATGATGTACATGTTCGTGTGGTCTTAATATTCCCCTATGGTAAGCCCACGCCGTCGACGATAATATCGTTCAGAAGTGCTTACTCTCTCTATTTCCCTTTCCTGTGGACATTGGGAAACAATGTCTACAGATGGCAGATCAAGGAGTGGTAGCTTAAGACAGGAAGAGGATCATGAGATGACGCACGTACAAGGAGAAAGCAGAAGCGACAATCGAGGAATCTTCTAGACACTTGTGATAGGAGATAGCAATGAAGACTTGTAGTATAAGATATGATAGTCTTTGCTTTGTATCCTATCTTAAGGTGATTAGGACATGATTAATCTGTCCCGAATGTAACCCCAGTTGTAATATGGATTATTTTAAATGGAATAAAAGAAGTTCTTTTTGATTATGTATGAAGTTAATTTAAATAATTAAATATTTTCCGCAAATTAACCATCGAATAATTTTGGCATCACGAAAAGGAGCTTTTTGGAAAAGTGTTAGTGACATCTCTTTTTGGAAAGGAATTTTATATTGTGAGTTTATGAACCAAATATTGAAAACCAAATGAATCAAATTGTTTTATGAAAACCTTTTTGTAAAGAATTAAAATGAAATGGTTTGGTAATGTTTATAAAAAAAAATGGCGCAAATTTTTAGTGAAAATTCTATTTCCAAATCGGGGTGTTACACATGCTGAGAAGACCAGTATTGGTATGTGGGGACAGTCAACATCCATTTTCCTGCCAGGGATGTTACATATGGTATCAGGGCGGCTCCTCTCCTAGTACGGTGTGGTTCGAGGATGAACCAAGCGGAAGCTGGTGGGCATGTAAAACCCGGGCTGACGAGGGCGAGGAGTGATCGCCGGTGCAAGAGGCACGGATAAGGAGCGGCTCCTAGAAGGCTTCTAAGGGAGGGGTACATGAATGAACCGACACACCGAAATGAGAGGATGATCTTGAGACTGTGTAGGAATGAGACTACATAATACAGGAAGGCTTAAATGAATTGATTGGTACTACCCATAAAAACAAGATGCATCTTCTTTTCAGTAGCCCATCACTTAATAACTCCATAGTTAAGTGTGCTTAACTTAGAGTAATTCTGGGATAGGTGACATCTTGGAAAGTTTTCTCGAGAAGTGTGCGAGTGAGGAGAAAGCATGCTGAGAAGACCCGTGTTGGTATGTAGGGACATTTGCGATCCATTTGCCTGTCAAGGATGTTACATTTATCACCCCCGGATTTTCAGTGGTGAAGGCTATGTCTATTGGAAAGTTAGGATGAAAATCTTTATTGAGGTTATAAATACAGATATTTGGGAAGTCGTAAAAACAAAGGACCATTAATTCCACAACATTTGGTGGAAGGTGAACCTAAAGAAAAGCCAAAGAGTTTGTGGACGAATGATGAAAAAAAAGAAATTTCAACATAATTTAAAAGTGAAAAACATCATCACATCAACACTCTCTTATGATGAATTCTTTAGTCTCTCAATGCAAAAGTACCGAGAAAATGTGGGATACTTTGCAAGAATCCATGAAGGCACAAGTGAAGTCAAGCGTGTTAGGTTGAATGCTATAAAACATGAGTATAAATTGTTTCGTATGATGCCCAATGAATCTATTAATGATATGTAAAAACGATTTACTCATATTGTTAACCATCTTATTGCTTTAGACAAAGTTTTTGCAAATGGTGAACTTAGTAACAAAGTTTTAACGAGACGAGTGTGGAGTAATGGAGAGGAAAAATACCTTGAGTACCTGCAAGTACTCATATGTGGATTGTGATAGGGGAGGGCAAAGACGGTGAACGTCAAGAAGCCTTGAGTGCTTCTCTAGGCGAGACGAGACTACAATGACTAGGTCTTTATGGCTGAGCGTGGTCGTAGCATGGACTGCATCGCGAACTAGAAAAATGTTGGAATGCAAGTGGGCTAACAAACACCTAAGGGGGGGTGAATAAGTGTGAAGGTTGCTTTTGACAAATTTTTAATTTCCTTAAATAATCAGACTCATTTGTAACACATTATGTAGTTACTGTTTACACTTTATCTGGTTGGTTATCTGGTTCAGACAGGTGGTTATTTTGATAACAACAAGTTTATATGGATAAACGAACCTAACAAGTTGAAGAGAATTGGTTAAAAAAGTTTCTTTTAGTGATATCAAAGAGATGGTTGTCCTTAGTGGCCTTAAGCATAGATTATATGCTTTCATTGTGTGAAATCTGTTTGTGTTTGGATTGTGTTCATTCCATTGCTTATGGATGAACTCAATGAGCAAACATATAAACATTCCTTCTATGTGAAAATATTTCTTGTTTATGTTTGTATGGCTCAGGTGCTACGCACTCATTGTACCTTGTGATGTTGTGAGTGGATTGAGTTTAAGTAGCATTGATGTGTTACCCAGCGATCCAAATGTTTCTACCCTTCCTAATGACCCAATTATTGTATCCCTTTTGTGTCTGAAATGACCCTTGCAATTTGTAACACCCTCACAATTAAGTAACTTAAATGCTACTAATTAGGTTAGATTAAATTGGGACTTGAAAATTTCTTAATAAAATCCGACAGAGTTTCCTCTGTTTATCGGACTTTCCAAAAATATCTTCTTCATTTAAACCTGTCAGACCATATTATAATAAAACATATGCTTAGATTTAAATTACAACCAGTTTAACACTAATGCCCTGATACAAAATAATACAAGCTATAGGGCTACAATCAGTGAATTGTTTGGAATTCCAAAATAGATTTAATTACAACCAATTCACTACACTTCTCTCATAACTAAAACTTACACTCCACGAAGTCCTGCTCGGTCTGCGATAGTGTAAGCTCCTTTCCTGTACCTGTATAAAAAAGCAAGAAGGGTAGCACTACACAGAACTTAGGAAAATAGTGTCTAAATAAGCATAGAAATAAACTAAGCACAACCACATTCACAATTCATAAACATACATTCTACTATCTTATTTTCCATTAGCTTCCTTATTCTTTTCAATTTTTCTTTATCATGTACGTTTTCCCAGTTGTGGGATACCTGGTACATTACTTTTTATTTCTGCTTTACAAACTACTTTCTAACTGATGTAATTATGTGACACTCATGGGATTTTATCAGATGATGTTTATCAAATGAAAAAGTAAGTATTTTGGTGTGTGATGTGGTGGATGTCAGTAACATCTCGATTTTGTGATTGGTGAACGACAATGATATTCTTTTTGTATATAAATGAATAACATTATCTTTGTGTAAATAAATAAATAATAACAAGAAACGTTTTGTAATAAATAAATACAATGAACTAAGGTATGATGTACATAAACGTTTTCAAAAAAAAAAAATCACTCTCATTTTTACTAAGTTTTAAAATACAAATAAATTGAACATTTTGATAAACAAAATCGGGGTGTTACACCCCGCTTTTTCATTTCATTTTCTACTTTCAAAATTTTATATACGAAATAATGAAAACAATAAAAAGTTGTTTTCATTATTTCCTGTAAAAATATTTGAAAGCAAGAAACATAATGAAAACTCGAGATCATATTCATAATTAATAAAGTTATAAACTAAACATGAGGTAATAATCATAATTATCAATGATTTTTCAATATGAAAACAGAAAATGTTTTCCCAAAACCATATAAACCCTAAATCTCCTACTCTTTTTATATACGGACTACTCTTTGTGGTTTGGAATATAGGAAAAAAAATCAAATACCTTTTTATTACGAAAGTTGATTATGTTCATTTAGTTTTTTTTTTTATATTTATGTAATAAACAATAAGAATCATTACCTAAATTTCTCATATTGGGAATGGAAATTTTAAAGAAATGAGTTAACTGCACTAGAGTAGGGGCAATAGGGTCACCTGCACTAGGCCCAAAATTTTAGGGGGCCCAACAATTTTTTTTTTGCTACACACATTGTTGAGTATACTCTTTTCGTTTCAGAAAAAAAAATTATTTGCCTGTGTTGAGTTAAAACAAATTGTGAAAAAGAAATTGATATGGTGAAAAAGGAAATTATAATAAACAAGAGTATATTTGAGAAAAATAATATAGTCATTTAGAAATGCATTTCTTCTCCGACTCATAAATTTTCATAATAGTTTTGCTCTAGATTATTAAGGTTGTTGAGTTTGACCTCAATCATAAATCTATTGATTTTTTTTTATGAATGAGGAGTTAATCAATATTGCTTAATTCTAGATTCGTTATGTTAGTGCAGAGACATCACCCAGCATGGGTCCTTGTCCTTCAAAGTTTATGTTTGATTTCTCTTACCTTCCATTATTAGAGATTGATATTCTCAGTTCTCGCATTAATTCTTGGCTTATTTATGGTTTTGTTACGATATTTTATTAATCCGAAGCAAGTGCAAAGTAACTATATATCAATCAATTCAAGAAATGTTGCGGACAAAGTAACTATATTAAGCCCTTTTTGTGGCATGTATAGCAGACGAAATATGATATTTATAGTTACTTGTCAGATTGTGTGAATGACACTAATTTAACTTGGAAACATGTACCCTGTATTTCAACAAAAAAAAATTACTTGATCTTCTTGCAATGCCGCGCATCTCAAATTCAGTTTTAATACTTCATCAACATTCATTCTGCATCAAATCACCGATTGGGTTATGTCTGTGGTTATCTCACCTGATCTGCACTCATCATTCTGTAAAAATTAAGTTGGACATGCTTTTTATCGCAGTTAAAAACCAGCTTTGTTCTTATAAAATGGTGATTTGTTATATCAATTAACTGTTTGCAGTACAATCTTACTTGAAGTACATAGCTAAATAGAAATGAGTGTTAAAGAATTAAGGCTTATTTATGGTTTTGGTCCCTAAAAATTCAGTGTGTTTTGGTTTTAGTCTCTAAAAGTTATTTTGACCGGGAGTAGTCCTTAATTTTTCAAATATTTTGGTTTTGATCCACCTATTATTTTTAAGCAGAAAGTAGTCGTGAATTAAGTTATTCACATAATCGAACAGAAAAATAACCTCCAGCTCCCACTCTCACATTGTGTTCTGTCTTGAAACAGTTTGAGTCATCAATGGGTCAGGTCTCACATAGCCTAAGATGACCAAATGGACCCTGAGATCCTCTCAAGGTTGTGGAGCTTTAATGCTAGGCGCAAACCCTGTGCAGCTGCAATTGCAAATGTTCAACGCACTACAACATTCATGGGAACCGAAAACCTGAAAGCCTTGATATGATCCTACAACCTTAAAAGAGAGGAAATTGAAAATCTTGGGCTAC
This sequence comes from Crotalaria pallida, assembly GCA_037953625.1. Classification (NCBI taxonomy): domain Eukaryota; kingdom Viridiplantae; phylum Streptophyta; class Magnoliopsida; order Fabales; family Fabaceae; genus Crotalaria; species Crotalaria pallida. The sequence continues at coordinate 24,366,493 of CM075654.1, forward strand.
ATTTCAAGAAGATGCAAGTACTCAACCATCATAACCACATATTTCTATATGGTTTTGCTCTACAGTTATAAAAGAAATCATATTTCTATTTTTCTATACAGGCACAGCCTCACATGATACTATAAAACTAACTTTACCTAATAGCTTAAGCTTTCGGGAGACACGCAGTTCATGATATATTATCAAAGACTTTATCACTAAGTAGTTTGGAATTTCATCCTAGTTGTCCCTATTCTTTTAATAAAAAGTTAAATTTCAGCAAATAGAAAATAGGTGGACCTGTGAATTATGCTCAGGTAGTCCTACATAGAGAGCGAGTAAGATTTATAAACTATTCACATGCCTTCACTCTTGGATACTGACAGATGTGCAAATGGAGACAATGCGGCTCTGTCTGAATTTGGGGAGGTGCTGAAAAAGCCATGAATTTAACTTGTTTGACAACAACCCTGATGGAACAGTTGACCTACAAGAGATACTATGTGGCTTCACCAGCCTAAAAAATTTTAAAGGAGATGACGCTCTCCATTTGTGCTTCCAGGTTGTTTTTTGGACCTTATATGGTCACATTTGCACGAACAAGAATGCACCTATTCCAGTAGTACATATCTTTGATGAAAGGCTATAACTAACACCAAATATTATGAGTGTATGACAAATATTTGGTCGTTAATGGAGAAGAACAAGCTAGAATAACAATCATATATAAAGTTTTAACCTCAATATACACCATGAATACAAATAAACTGAAATTTAGATTTAGGGTGCAGAGATCACCTGACACTGAAGAAGTAGAGTATTAGGATTAGGATTTTGTGAGTGGAAAAGAGAAACAACCCTCATTCCCTACATTCATCAAACATCCTTGTGGTCTCATCGAGGGAAATCACAAATTCACAATACACGTAAGATATGAGTAGATGTCTCTCGTCGTGTTTACAATATGGCTACCCCTTATAGAAAATAGCATTGTTGTATGAACAACAAATCTGGATAATTTTTTCAACAACTTTACATTTTAAAATACAAATTACTTGTACTTTGCATTAAAAAATCCAAAATTGTCCAAAAGTTGTCAAGAATTGTTCACATATATTTTGGCATTGAAAACTCTTGCACAAGGCTAACCATCACCTCACTCCAAGATAGGTCTCATATATTGAAGCAAAAGAAAATGAACAGAATTGATGAAGAATATAAATAAGCATAAGCATTAATTAGTTCTAGAGAGTGGAGGAAAGAAACAATACACCTATTGAATCAATAATTCCAAAAGCTTTATATTAAGCATTAAACCATGACTCCATGAGATATGACAACTGAATTTAAAAATAGTAATGCACTTGTTCAAATTGACATAATTAACTAGATAACATCTCAAATTCTTTTTGACAAACCGTGATGAGGATGTATTCGTTGATGTCCATGATCACAACAATTCAAACTAATACAGTATCATGCTTTCTCCTATTTAGCTTGCATCTTGTTAACGGGGCATCTCTCTATCAAGTAAAACCAAACTTTGTGTGTATTCCCAAGCAGAGAGTTTATAACGTAACATCCCTAGATTCATAACCTCCTGGCTCTTGGTGTCAAAGGAAAACAGGGAGACGCTTCTTGGTTTGGCCTTTTGCTCTAGCACTAGAACTTTAGTGCTCGTCCTCAGTCCAATTACTTTTTTTATTACTCGTCCTCCTAATTTAAGAGAGGGAATCTTAGTCCATGACTCAGCCACACCATATTCTCTCATCATCCAAATGCTACACCCATCAAACCGTTGATTCTCGCAGTCGGAGTAGCGTAACACAGAGAGGCAACCTTCAATCACAGTAATATGCAGGTTGCAAAGCCATGATAATGCCAACGCAGGTGGAAACGCCATCTCCTTAAACTTCTCTTCCTCCACATCGAACATCAGTAAACTTAAACGGTGAGAGTCAAAGGAACAATATTCCATAAACCAATGCACATTCCCATTGAAAAAACACGGTGTTGCTGAGAACTCCGGCACCCCTAATTTTTGTTCTAGGGGAAGGGAACCATGAAGGACCTTCCAGGCACCGTTATTGAGGGAATATAACTGCACCTTACCGGGATAAAACATGCTTATAACTTTGAAGTCGTTATTCTTAGAATCAAACCCAAACCCTAGAGCATCGGGTGAAGCGGAGGGGATTTGAAGGGTGATGTGTCTGCGAATGGAAGGATTCCATAGGATGACAGCGTCGGTATCTTGTTCGCAGAGACAAACGAGGCCGTGGAGGGATTGGACAAAGCGGAGTGAATAACGACGAGGAGGTTGAGTGATTGTGGAAATGGGAGTGCGAGGGATGTTGCAAATGGTCCATTGAGGAGAATTACGAATGCGGGTAAGAAGGAGAGGATCGTTGGAGAGGGAGCGTTGGAGGTGGGAGGAGATGAAAGAGGGGGAAGTGATGAGAGAGTGCCATGCTTTGCAAACGGAACTCAGCCGAACAAGTGCTGTGGGTGGCAGACGAAGGAGGATTTGCTCCAACACCGCCTCGGGTATATAGTCTGACATTGCTGCAATGCTGCTGCTGCTGCTGCTCGATGAGGGAGAAATTAAGAATTATTAGGGGTTTTGAGGTTTTGTCGAAGGGAAGGGTTTTAATTTATTCACCGCCTACTTAATCATTTGACCCCCTTTTTTCCAAAATCCAAAATTGCTCTTTTTTTTTTTTGAATTTGTCACTCAAGCTGGGGCCAGCGAGCAACATAAAAACAAAAAAAAAAATACCGGTAGGTCAAAGAGTTGTGTAAATAATCACACTCGATGACCCTGGAGCGAGCCCAATGCTTTTATACATCAGAGTAGTTCATTCAGGGGTTTACACAGCTCGCTGACCCCCCAGCGTGCAATATTTTTTTTTGTTTTTATGTTGTTCGTTGGCCCCCAGTGTGAGTGAAAAATATGTGTGCTCGCTGGACCCTTAGCGAGCTTTTTTTTTTTTTTTGCTTTCTTCGAATGCTCACTTACACCCTCACGACAGTGTAAATATTATGCACCTCGCTGACCCCAACAAGCCAACCATAAACCTAGCAAAAAATAGAAACACAGAAACAGAAGCCATATTGTGTAATGGGGCTATTGTGGATGAAGATAAACACAACCAGAATTATAGGCTATTGCAAAAACGAACCAGAATTATAAAACCAGAATTATTTAGATTTTTTCCTCAGTATTACAAACCTCATTTAAACGATTTTTCACTAGCTCTCTCGGGGGTTAGCTAGCTTGTAATTTTACAAAGCTCGCTGACCCTCAGCTAGCTAGCTCTCTAGGGGGTCAGCTAGCTTGTAATTTTTACAAGCTAGCTGACCCCCGAGAGAGCTAGCTTTAAAAATAGGACTTTTCACTAGCTCTTTCGGGGGTCAGCTAGCTTGTAATTTTTACAAGCTAGTTGACCCCCAAGAGAGCTAGCTGACCCCCGAGAGAGCTAGCTGACCCCCGAGCGAGCTAGCATATGGAAAAACAAGCAAACATCACAAAAAATGTGTACTCGCCAACGAACATCACACAAATTGCACGCTCGCTGGGGGCCAACGAGCAGTCAAACATATATCATAACTTAGTGCATCACTATGCACATATAACAACATCAGTATATTAACATCAAAGATAGCAGCACTATTAATAGGTTGTGTATTTGTTAAGATTTCCCAAAAATATCCCTTACCCAAAAGGACGATCTTGAGTCCATCCCAAAAATAACATTTTCATTTTTTTTAAACAAATATCCAAAAGCCATATCATCTCTATCAACAAGACCCAGGACAAGACACATGTCCTAACTAATAAAACTTACTCTCCCTGTAAGGGAGAGTACTCCTGTTCGGCCTGGGTATGTGCTAGCTCGGGCTCAATACCTGTAAAAATAGTAAGGAAGGAGTGAGCATTACACATAATATAGGAAGGCAGTTTCTAATATGTAATAATGACATACTAAACCAAACACATATAGTCAATTAATGCACATAATCAAATACTCACTCACATTATACATCATTTATACAATTATAACTCCTAAGTTAGCTCTTTCCTTTTCTTACACTTTCTCTCACTTATATCATTTTCTAGTGCCTTTCTCTATTATATTCCTACACTTTTCTCCTCTTAGGAAGAGCACACCTCGTGTACGTCTTACACCATTCTTCTTTTAGGAAGTGTACACCCTGTTTACGTCTTACACCTTTCTTCTCTTAGGAAGCATACACCCCATGTACGTCATGCATACACCTCGTGTACGTCTTACACCTTTCTTTAGAGTTAGGGAGTGTCCATCATAGCATACCTCATCCCATAATGCACGACTTAAAGAAGCGTATCGCGTGCGACTTACACAATCATGGCATACGGCACCCCGCACGTCTTACATATGCGCATCACAAGCGGCTTACACAATCATGGCATCCGGCACCCCACACGTCTTACATGACCAGGAGCACATCCTAACCGATTCCGTTCTTAGGAATCTTGTGTGAGTCGTTACTGCGTACATCATCCCATGATGCACGTCTTACAGCTGCACATGAACACATCAAATGTGTCTTACATGATCACGGCATACGGCACCTCGCATGTCTTACATGATCAGGCTCACACAAGCATGTTTCCTAACTTCTCTATCTCCCTCTCATCTGATGTCACTCATACCCTCCTTTCTTGACTATTTACCACTTAATTCTTATTCTCAACTTATTCTATTTTCCTAGCATATTGTGCCATCACGTAAGTTCCTATTCTATAGTCATGCTTACATGCTCACAATAGTTCAAACATATATATCAGATGTCACATATACACAAAATACCACAATCCACATAATATCACAAATAACATAATAACCTGATTTTCCTAGCTCTTCTACTCTAAATATTAAATATATCAACTACCCTAATGTGTGATATCCTAAGCTAACACATAATCTTAATACCCATTATATACACATTACAAACTACTCCCTAGACTAAGGTAACACTCACTCCTTACCTCAAGAGTGTCAAGAGAGGTAAGGGAACCTTGAACCTTGAATTTCCTTTGTGCCCTAGCTCCGTAAAGCTTCCACTGAGGAACTGCCGACTTGCTTCGGTGAGGAGGGTTCGACCCGTGTGAAGATATGGGGGTGGTATTGGTGCTCTTTGTTCTTGGCCAAGGAGATGGGGTGATATTCTTGTTTTAATTGGTGATGATGATGAATATTATGGAGCTCTTGAGTTCCTAAGCCTTCAGAGAAAATGGTTTCATAAAGGAGAAGAAATGAGAATGACTACGGAATAAATGAGTGTTGGTTGTGTTGGCCTTTGTTTTTGTTTTATTTTACTTTGGAAATAAACATGTGGTCCTTGTGAGAAGCTTCCCTTGGAAGCTTGGCAAATATGTGGTTATAAATTAATGGCTTTCTGAGGAAGCCACAAACGAGTGGTTGAGAGGAAACCAAAGTTTGACGCTCACTCCAGGGCATGGAGAATAGGGTGCCTGGGCGCGGATAACACTATGAGAGCCATTTGTTTTGGCGCTGGTGTTCGACCCTAGCTCGGTGTATTACGAATCTGACTAGATCGTGGTCGGTGCTCGTAAACTGAGTGCTAACTGATTCGCCTACGATCGAATCGATCGGACTGGAGTCATGGGGTCTGTGTTAGGACCGCGGTGCTCGGATCCCTTGAAGCACCTTTTCAGAATGAGACAGGTAAACAAAATGCTCGGCGCGTGAAGACCGAGATATCTTGTCGTCGGTGAAAGATCAGTTTAGTCTCACCAACGAGATGCTAGGCACGTGGAGGCTGAGATGCCTTGGCGTCGATGCGAGGTCGGTTCTCATGAGCTCGGTACTAGCTGTTCGGTTCTCATGAACTCATGACTACATGTTCGGTTCTCATGAGCTCGGTGAGATAGATGAGCTCGGTGATACAGATGAGCTCGGTGAGATAGATGAGCTCGGTGCTAATTGGTCAGTCCAGACTTCCTTTAAATTCGAGAAGACTGGATTATTGACGAGGGGTGTTAGTCGGAATGAGGTCGGTTTACAACTCTGAACCTCGCTTTTGGTCGGCTAAGATGGAATTTGGTAGGACCGAGGTCCGAACCACTACACTTAAACCTGCTTGTTATTTGCTAAGGATTAACTGCCTCACATAATGATTGTAATCGATTAACACCCCACTGTAATCGATTACACCAAAAGATCTTTATGTACGGATGGTTTCTAACTCTATGGCATACTTCTCAACTCCTACATACACTTTGGTCATGAATATTTCACTACATCCCAGCTTACTCTTCTGATTTTCATTAGCTTAACCTAGACTTTTCCTAATTAAGCTTGGAATTAGAAATCGGGATGTTACAATTCTCCCCCACTTACTGGAATTTCGTCCCCGAAATTTCATTCAGTTTCATAAATGGAGAACCATCCCATTGACAAGGCTTTCGACTATGGTTTTACGTCCCATTGGTTTCATTCTTGCACTTGGGATACTCCTAAGCCCATACCCCTTGACGTTTTTGAGTTTAGGTTAGAACACTTTACATCTTGTTCTCGCACGAATTTCCTTCTTGTTTCCGTTTGTTACTCGGACAAGGTGTTAGTTGGGTTACTAAGTTCTCCCCCACTTGGCATCAGCATAACTGGTTATTCCAATGCTAGGAGGTAGAAAATTGAATGTATCGGTTTTCGCTCGTCTTTCGAATAGTTTTCACATGAACAACTAAAAATAGTGCTCAAGCACCTCATTAGTGGTTACATATACAAAGCTCCAACTCTTTAGTCAATCTATTAACTAAAAAAATCTAAACCTACACTACTAAAAAACTAAAGAGAATCCACCAGGATCCCAAATCCTATAGGTTAACTCCCATGTGATGCAACAATAACTGTAACATCCTGATTTTTATTAACCTAATAAGTATATTTAGGAATATCTTATTTACATGTGAAAAATGATTTACAACTATTTTTTTTCCTAGTATATCCATTTATAAACATATATAATGGTGTTGAGCTAAAAAATTATATATGTATAAGTGTTTGTATATATTTTCCTATTGTATGTATGCATTTATATATATATATATATATAGGTAGGTATATTTGTGATTATATTCTTGTGTATGTATATATGTATAAGTATTTGCTGTTATTTTCCAAGTATATGTGTAAGTAGTATAAGTATTTTCTTATGTATATGTTTATATTTGTGTATGTGTGTATATTTATGTAGATGCATTTGTAGTGCAAGGTTTGGGTAGGGAAGTGTTTTAGAGTCGGTGGTTATAGTCGAAGGATAATTGGTTTAGGTTTTAGATTGGGGTGGTTGCGATTGAGTGAGTAGGATTCGTGTAGGTTCGTGTATTGAGGTTGTCCAGTGTCCAAGGGAGCGTTTTAGTGTCTTGACCTTGAGGGAATACTTAGGTAGAGAACCCTAAGATTGAGCCTTAAGTGTAAGTGTGTGCCTTAGTGTAACATCCCGTTATTTCTAATACTTTTAGTAAAATAATTAAATGATTTAATATGATGTTTTCAAGATTTGTGTCTCGGAATAAAATTATGATTTCGTCATTATATTTGAAATATGTTTTCTAGTCAAAATAAGTATAAATTTGTTATCATACGTTTTCCAAAAATAAAGTAGTACTTTTATTTAGTTTAATTAACATTTTGATAGGGAGCTCAAGTGGCAAGCCTTAGAGGCATTTTTATAAATAGTTTCTTTAGAAAAATATGTTTAACTTAATATTTTGAGTTTCCCTATAAATTTTCATAGTGTTCGGAGGCTGTTTTATTTTTAGCTTCTGGACTGGTTTAATATATTACCAGTTTAAGTTATATATGATAATCTTCTACTTCAAAATTTTAAATATTATATATATTCAAGTTTAATATCAAGATTTAGAAAATATATTTACTTTTGAATTTCGATAATTTTTCTTACGCAATAACTATCCGGAAGGACCGGTAACTTTATTATTTTTCAATCAATTTTGATTAATTAAAAGTACAGCATCATTCTATTTAAAAGTATCTTATTTTTAGGATCGTCAAACATTTAGTTATAATCCAAAATACATGCACACGTTTGAGAGCATATTATTAATATATATAAAATTTCTTATAAACTACCCATCAGACCCGTCCCCAAACCAAACATGAAAAGGAACAAAAGCAATAGCAAAGAGAGAGCATTAGCGAGAGAGAAAGAAAGAGGGCGAGAGAGAGAGGAGGAAACAATGGGTTTCATATCTTCCCAGTCCAATAATTCAAGATCTAACCATTCAATCTCAAATCCTTCTTAGGTAACTAATATCCTCAACTTCCTCTATCCATCTACCTAATTTATTCGACGATCCGTCAATATTTTTATTATCTCTATATTTTCAAATAAAGAGATGTTTTAGGGAAAAGTAATATATTTTGTGGTATAATAATATATATTTATTATTTCGACAAAAATTAAGTTATTTGATATATATTTTTAATGTTATAATTAGTTTTAACATATGTCCCTATTTAGATCCAACACGTTATTGTGGATCCCGACCCTGGAGTAAGTCACAGTTATAAAGTGGCTCTGCCGTTATTGTTAGGATTTCCAGAGGAGTCTCTTTTCCACACTTTAAGTTAGGGATGGTTAGAGTTTATAATATGATTTGAGTTTAATAGTAAAATTAGAATATGGGTACCAAAATAATAGTTGATAAAATTGTAATAGGAGTGCTTAGAGTATTATTAATAATGTTTTTCTGTTAATTGTAATGTTTATGATAAATTCCTTTGTTGTATGTTAATAAAGTAGGAAGTGAAGAACCCTAGGAAGTTGATTTATATTATTGCACACTGAGACATACCTGAGTATGTCGACTGATTGTTATTGATAATTGTTGTCGAACTAATTGTTATAAAAAGGACTATGTGGTTTGTAAATGAATGAATTCGAATATAATGTTTAAAAAGGATAAAGAGAAAGAAAAGTGGAAATGATTATTGGTTATAGAATTGGAATTTGATAATGGAAATTGAACTCAAGTGCGAAAGTGGATTTTGTAGTGAATTGAATCTGATATATTTTGTTATTCCATCCTTCGATTTGATTATTATTCTTAAGTTTTTATTATGAACTGTTTACTGTCCTTTTAATTCAATGTGTTATGAAAAGGTCTCACCCTTAGTGGACAACATTTTAGGTACATGTTCAAGGAGCTTGGAGATCAGAGTGTGCAGCGGAACAAGTCGGAAGAAAAGAAACTGATTTTTGTACATGTGTTCTATATTGTAATTGGGTGCCCCACATTTTGTAATTAAATGTTTTGTAAAAGTAAATGTTTAAAGTTATCCGCTTTATTTTCAAACTCTGATTTATGTATTTTATTTAATGAAACCACTCTTAAAGTTCCCTGTTTATTCCAAAACTTTTATTCCTATATAATTTTTTTTAAAATATGAAAATCAGGGTGTTACAATATGGTATCAGAGCAGTTCTTCCTTTCGACCTGAGGGAAAGTAATCCCGATTCCGCTGCAGACACTCTAATCTCAAGTTTCTTGAATAAAGGTGAGACTTATAGAATTTTGTGAAAATGTTAGTGTCAATTGTTTGTTGTGCATGTTTGATGTTATTGTTAGGCATAACTAGGAATGAATGGCATGTTGGTTGCTAATGCTTTGTGAATAAGTGTGTGCATAATTGGAATGTGTTTGTTGCATCATATGACCTCATGTTTTAAGTTAGAAAACCCTCCCAATGAATCGATATAAATAAAGAATGGATGATTAATACCCCTAAAACGAACTAGAAACACGTGCATTCATGGAGAAAGGTGGACCTTAGGTATTTTGGGAAAGATTATCGAATCCAGGTTCTATGAACTGAAGAACCCTCCTGTGGGGAGAATGTGAAGGTTCATAAAACTAGTGGTTTTGAATAGATAGTGATTTGATTGTGTTTATGAAACAATCACAGGAGTTACTATAGAGGACTTTGATCACCCTAGTAGTAAACTAGTATGAGGAACCCTCCTTCGGGGAGCACGAGAAGTACTAGTTGAATTGGTGATTGGTCCAGTGCACACTATAGTAAATCTATCGGTCACTTACCTATTTCGTGACTACGGAGGATGGTTCCTCCCCAAGCATGAAGAACACTCCTACAGGGAGACAGAGAAGTGCAAAGGGACCTACATTGCATGAAGAACCCTCCTGCGGGGAGACCGTGAAGTGCAATGTAGGAAGGAATAGGGACATTCACTCCTAGTTTGTTTTTCCCAAAGTGTAGATGGGATGCGAGGAAAAAGTGGAAATTGTTAAAAGTGGTACATTGCATGAAGAACCCTCCTGCGGGGAGACCGTGAAGTGCAATGTACATAAAGTGGAAAAGTTAAAATTGATAAAAAAAAATGGACATTGTGTGAGGAACCCTCCTGCGGGGAGAATGTGAAGCACAATGTCAATAAAGTTTTAAAGTTAAAAAGTGGGCATTGTATGAAGAACACTCCTTCAGGGAGAACGTGAAGTACAATGTCAATAAAGTTAAAATTGTTAAAAAGTGGTGCATTGTGCGAAGAACCCTCCTGCGGGGAGAATGTGAAGCACAATGCACAAGAGGGAGAAGTGAGATTGCATTACATTCCATTGCATTGCATTGTATCAAAAGCAAAAGTGTTTCAAAATGAAACGTTACTGCATTGCATTCGCATTGCATTGCATTTGCACCATACTTAGAATATTGATTTGTGCATCATCAACACTAGCTGATGATTTATGATGATAATTATGTGTATGAATAGTCACTAAAGAAGTAAGTGTATAGGTAGAGATTTTAATGTTAAGAGAAAAAGGATCGGGCTTGAGTTTGCAAAGGGGAAATCTGAAAAGTGATAAAAGAAAAGAATTTAGAAAATTTTGAATATTGTAAGTGTTCCTCATTGCAAACGACAAACCTAAGTAGTATTAGGTGTGTGGTTGAGCGTTCAAGTGTTTTAAATAGTAGGATAATGTAAAGCTAAAGTTTTATGCAAAGAAAATCCGAATAATGCCAAGGCGATTGAACCCGTAGTACGGGAACTCATTGGATTGTGAGGGCTACTACCACCGATTTAATGAAGTGTGGGAATTGGCCGATCCGACATTACATTTACCGGGAGGTGAAGTCGTTGAAATCTAGGAGTTCGTGCACTACCATGAATTAGTAAACAATTTTCTATGTATAAATCCCTAACGCCTAATTATTTGTTGTTCTTCTTTGCTTGACTCTGTGTAATTGTGTATGTTTTGGATGTATGTTTGTGGAATGGAGTGGTATCAAAGTGATTGGATGGCGATTAGAAATGGAACCGTTCTACTTGAATGAATCAAGACTTCGATCCTAATCTAACCAAGTGACTAAGTTCACGTCGATTAGATTAGTATCAAAGAAGAACGAAAAATAATGTTTAAATTAAATTAACGGTCGATTCCATTGCTAATCTTAATTCAAGTAGTTGTGACAGCAAGAGTTAAGTAGAATCGAGAACTAATTGATCGGATTCAAACCGCCGAACTATTCCAATTGGAAATTTAAAAGAATAAAAGACACTTTTTACCTAAGATGGGAAGCGGTTCGAATTCAATCAAGAGTTCCTCGAAATGTGTTTGGATGTGGATTGATTTAGTGTTAAAGTGAGCGAACAAAGATTGGGGGTGGAACCACGAAAATCAAATAAGTTATCTTTGCGATTCTAGTTTAGCTGAGTAACTTAGTTGGCATCGGTTAGATTAGAATCCAAGAAAACCATAACAACTTTTACATTGAACCTGTGGTTGGTTCCACTACTAAATTGAGCCCGATAACTTTAACACTAAACAAAGGTCAAGTGTGGAGTCCTATCAGTTGAACTTAAACCCCGAATAGTAATATTTGAATTTATGAATGACAAAGAATTTTTTTTAAGTAGAACGAGGAATTTAAGTTCAATTGGGAGGTTGGTATAAGTGTATGTTTACGTATGTAGGTTGATTTTTTCATGTTAATGGTGGTGTTGCATGGTTGTTGATATGTGTGGTTGAATGAATTATTTGACGCTTTTGTAAAACAATTCTAAACCATTTTCAAAACTACTTATGTCTTAAATTTTAATCCCCCTCTTTTTCTAAAAGGCTCTCCGATATAAGTGGAAACCCTATTTTAAGATTTAAGATGATCAATATATATATGTGAATGTCTATATATATATATATATATATACATATGAAATGTTTTCCTTGAACCGTTTTAAAAAGAGTTTCAAACTAAGTTTTGAAAACATGAATAATAGCGTATATGTGAATATTGTCATGATATGCTTATGTGTATGTACATGTACGTATTTTCATGACATGCTTGTGTTTGTATATAAATATATTCATATACATATGTGTAAAGTTTTGTTTTCCTTGCCTTATTTTCATAAAGTATTTCTCTGAAACTCTGCAATTTTAATTTCCCCATAAGGTCCACAGGAGAACCATAGCGCCAACGAAAACTGACCAATTTAGTAAACTGCGAAACCAAAGGAGTATCAAGACCTATCGTTTGGAAACCGAATAAAGCAAAGTGTTCTAGGGCTATGTCACATAAGGATTAGAGTTGTGTTTTACTGCCCCGAGAGTATGCTAGGTTAGCATGGACCAGTGAGTACCTTAAGGGAGATAGTGAACCAAAATCTAAGTTCTAAGTCGAATAAATGACTAACCTATAAGTAACACCTCCTAATGCTCTCCAATTTTCTCCAAGATTTAAGAGAGACCAAATAGTTAGTAGATTCCCAAACCTGTATCGCCGGAGTGAATCGGTGAGTAAGAGTGTCAACGCCTACCCAAACTAAAGAACCGAACCAAAGCAGCATAGAATTGTAAATCTTACCTTTATAGTTGTAGGGCACCAAGACTAGAATGTATCTTAAGGATAGAACCAACCATGGCATAAGAATTATCAGAGAACTTTTGATTGATTTTTATGCAAGTTCTGGGAAAAGAAACCATTAGTTGAAAAAATAGATAATGAGGAAACCACCTTAACTCGTTAGAACCCAACAACTTTTGGAAGTCCTCGAAGATTAGAAAAGTTCAGCACCTACTAAGTAAAACCAAAGATCAGAACCAATCGAATAAAACCACCTTATCCCAACTAAGACATTGGGTCTGAGTTTATAAGGATAACCCAAGCCCAAGTGGGGGAGCTCACTGGGAGCAGAGTCTAAGATTGTGGAGATTTGGAGAAAACTGTTGTTTTTGTTATTGTGATTTTACTATGGGAAACTAAATGATTTTTGAATATATGATGTATTTTGTTAACTTTAAAAAGGTTTTAATTGTGACACCCTTGTTTTATATATTGAAAATAATAAATATTTCCAAATATAGAATACTTGCTATCAAAATTTGGTATAGAAAATTTTTCCTTTTTAATTTATACTTGCTCAATTAGAAACTCCTTTAACCTTGACGAATAAATTGAATTCGGCTTAATAGTACTTTAACTACAAAAATCTCTCGAGACAATGCCTTTTTAATATAACAAAACATATCTGTAGCGTTGATTAAAAACATATTAATTGCCTCGTGAGTTTAATCGGATTTGTAGAATATAAACTTATTTGCCGAATCCTTTTTAACCAAAATCAGAGTATGCGGAAGTAAAAATAATACTTGTGGGGCACTGCTGAGGTAAAAACACCATGTGTATATATATATCATAACAAAAAAAACCCCACCAGTATCACAGTAGCAAGTAACAAAGTCGAGATAGCAAGTTTTTGGTAAAACATATACATAACCAGCTGCTCAAAAATAAACCTCACTCTAAGACCTCTCAAAATATGTACAATATATAACAAGATCAAAATAGAAGTCCCAGAGCAGGTCATCCATGTCCTCAGCAGCTCCTCTGATCCTCTGCAGCTCTATCCCTAGACCTAGGATCCAAAACATCTATGCTATGTAGGCTCCTAGGAACCAGCAGGTCCACCTCTAGCAGAAACAGTAGGCTCGACAGGCACCTCCTCCTCGTCCTCATCCTCCACGGGATCCTCCTCGTCCTCGCCCGACTGTGCCGAGACCCCACCACTGGGCCTAGGATCTACAGAAACAGTCCTCTGAAAATCAGTCAGACCAGGAGAAGGAGTCTCCTCAGTAACAACTCTATGGGAAGAAGGATGAGTACAAGTGGCAGCTCTAAAACGAAAACTATGAAATCGACGCACTAGTCAAGCTGGGGGTGGTCCTCTATATGTGTAAAAGGGTGGAACATGCATAGTATAGACTAAAGGGATCCGAAACTTACGAGGTCGCACCCGAACCAGAGGGTTAGGGTGGTAGAGAGTAATCTCCACCTCCCCCTCAAAGGTGGCTCGGTGCTCCTTGTACGTCCATATACCACTAGGGATAGGGCGTATCTCGATGCAGGCTAGGTATCTGGCCATCACCTAAACAGGGCATAGGGAGTAAGTATACACATAGACATAATCAATAAAGACTAAAATTTCAAACACAAGTATATCATGGACAGATAATAATGCAAGTACATATGAGCACACCAATTTTCCACATTATATCTCTTATAATGCAAGTGGCATGATGCATGATTTCTATCCACAACTGAGGCCTCCAATACCAGTCCATCTTGGACGTCCATCCAATACATCACTGTGTTCCCAGAACACTAACATACGTTCCCGGAACGTATGCTAAACCATACTTGGAAAAAAAATAAACATCACTCCCTGAGTGTGCATCACGTTCCCGGAACGTATAAAAACCATGTCCCAGACACTGGCCACATTCCCAGAATGTGTCATCAAGTAGGTTACACAAATTTGGTACTCCCGGAGTACCCTCCTCATATTCCCAGAATATGATAATCGTTTCTTACCAACCTATTTTTCATTCTCTATGCATGAATGCACAATTACTGAGGTTGGTTTTTATCTTTAATTTACTTATTGTGATTTAGAAATATCTCAATTTCTCTTTTGAATGATTAATTTGAGGTATAATCTTTGGCATAAAAATTCATCCATGAATTAATTTAAAAACATGCCATTAGACTTGGATTGGGAAAACTTAACAATGGTATCAAACTTTTCACTTAAAAGACTTAACTTTTATTTTTCAGTTTCAGGTACTAACCGGTTACAGTCTCAGGCTAACCGGTTAGAATTACAGACCTGAACTTACTAACCATTGCAATTCATAAAACCTTTTTCTTGAATTCTCTACCCAATCCATACAAAGAGTCTTAGCTTTGTTATATACCTCAAATCCCACTGATTTCATCATTCAAAAGTATAAATCACAATCCAATTCCAGTTTAGCATAATTTCCTCTAGAAATTATCTTGTAACATTAAGGCATTGACTCATCAATTACAATCTGAAACAAACAGTATTTATTAACATGTTTTCAGATTGATTTCAAGTGAAATTAGAGAATAGACTTGAGTGAAAATGGTAAGAATACAGGGCCAATTTCAGAAATTCATTTTCTTTGAAAACTGACAGTATCTAACCGGTTACAGGATTCGAATAACCGGTTAGATTATGCAGAGTGTACACTGAAAAGTGAGGTTTTGCATACCATTCTTTTCAATACTCAAATCTAACCAATTTCAACAATCAATAGAGTTCACATACCTTAATATAAATATGTTTAACCACAGAAAACATATTCCTTTGCATGCATCCCATTTAGAGTATCAAATTGCATATAAACCAACATAAACACAACTTGATATCACAAAACTCACAATAAACAATTAGATTATGATTCAGTCATCAAAATCACTTGCATGCAGGTTATCAAACTTGCTCAAAAAGAATTGAGCCACAGAAATGACCTCCAAGCCTTTTAACCTATTCACATAATGCCCTTTTTGAGTCTTTGTTGACTCAAATCCTAAGACACATGATTTTAGTCTCAATCTAGTATAAGGTAAGCTTCTCCCATACCTTAGATTAATGTTTGATGAGTAAATACACTGAGATTGAAGAGAAATCCACAGATTCCACAAGAACCCTTAGTTCTGCCCTTAACCACGATTTTCAGCAACAGGGTCTAAACACCAGGGATTTTGACATAGAGATTGACCAAACAAATTAGGGAAAATGATTAAGACTTGCTCTAGGTAACATGCACTAAAGAATCGAAGTGATTTGAGGCTTAAAGGTTGCTTGTACTTACCACAATCAAAGCTTAGACCTAGCTTCCAGAAACCAGGACAACTCTGAACCACTTTTCAAGCCTCCACTTCATAACTTGATTTCTTCTTCCACACTCACTTTTAGCTTACAAACTTTATATCAACACGAAGCTCTGGATGTAAGCTTCGTGTTCGTGTATCACTCAAAATCTATCTCTCGGAAATGAAGAAGAATTGCAGAGACGAACTTAAGAACCCTAAACAGAGCCTCCAACACTAAACTCAGAGAATCAACCCCAAATACTTCAACAATTCATCCTTTTATAGAGGGATTTCGTTGCCATGCATAACGATGCGTGTTTCCCACTAATCCTGGACTGATTTCGTGGCGAATTCGTGGATTAATCAAGTGATTACTCATCAAAACGCACTAACCCAGTTTCTGGGTTCATCGTGTAACCGGTTACAGGGCATTACTAACCGGTTAGATCAGTGTAAAATTTAAAAATTAATACTTTTAAAGTCTTTCCCTCCAAGAACCTTTCTAATATTACATTTAGGTCCTAATCCAAGGACGAAAATGAAATATCCATATGTTTGTATATATTTGCCATATAAAAATACCTTCACCTATTTTTATATTTCAAGGCTAATTAAATACAAAACATAAACTTGGAAAATTTATATAAATTAATAATAAAACTTTATTTATTATTAATTTCCTTATTATCTGGGAGACGAAAATTAGGGGTGTTACATTAATCAAAACAATTTTGGTAAAACCTCCCTCCATTCTTTTCAAATGTTTTTCAAAAAGTGAATTTCGGGGACGAAATTCTTATAAGTGGGGGAGAATCGTAACATCCTGATTTTTTTTAACCTAATAAGTATATTTAGGAATATCTTATTTACATGTGAAAAATGATTTACAACTATTTTTTTTCTAGTATATCCATTTATAAACATATATAATGGTGTTGAGCTAAAAATTATATATGTATAAGTGTTTGTATATATTTTTTCTATTGTTTGTATGCATTTATATATATATATATATATATATATATATATAGGTAGGTATATTTGTGATTATATTCTTGTGTATGTATATATGTATAAGTATTTTCTTATGTATATGTTTATATTTGTGTATGTGTGTATATTTATGTAGATGCGTTTGTAGTGCAAGGTTTGGGTAAGGAAGTGTTTTAGAGTCGGTGGTTATAATCGAAGGATAATTTGTTTAGGTTTTAGATTGGGGTGGTTGCGATTGAGTGAGTAGGATTCGTGTAGGTTCGTGTATTGAGGTTGTCCAGAGTCCAAGGGAGCGTTTTAGTGTCTTGACCTTGAGGGAATACTTAGATAGAGAACCCTAAGATTGAGCCTTAAGTGTAAGTGTGGGCCTTAGTGTAACATCCCGTTATTTCTAATACTTTTAGTAAAATAATTAAATGATTTAATATGATGTTTTCAAGATTTGAGTCTCGGAATAAAATTATGATTTCATCATTATATTTGAAATATGTTTTCTAGTCAAAATAAGTATAAATTTGTTATCATACGTTTTCCAAAAATAAAGTAGTACTTTTATTTAGTTTAATTAACATTTTGACAGAGAGCTCAAGTGACAAGCCTTAGAGGCATTTTTATAAATAGTTTCTTCATAAAAATATGTTTAACTTAATATTTTGAGCGTCCCTATAAATTTTCATACTGTTCAGAAGCTGTTTTATTTTTAGCTTCTGGACTGATTTAATATATTATCAGTTTAAGTTATATATAATAATCTTCTACTTCAAAATTTTAAATATTATATATATTCAAGTTTAATATCAAGATTTAGAAAATATATTTACTTTTGAATTTCGATAATTTTTCTTACGCAATAATTATCCGGAAGGATCGGTAACTTTATTATTTTTCAATCAGTTTTGATTAATTAAAAGTACAATATCATTCTATTTAAATGTATCTTATTTTTTAGATCGTCAAACCTTTAGTTATAATCCAAAATACCTACACACATTTGACCCACAAATCAAATGAGAGCATATTATTAATATATATAAAATTTCTTATAAACTACCCATCAGTCCCGTCCCCAAACCAAACAGGAAAAGAAACAAAAGCAATAATAGCAAAGGGAGAGCATTAGCGAGAGAGAAAGAAAGAGGGCGAGAGACAGAGAGGAGGAAACATTGGGTTTCATATCTTCCCGATCCAATAATTCAAGATCCAACCGTTCAATCTCAAATTCTTCTTAGGTAACTAATATCCTCAACTTCCTCTATCCATCTACCTAATTTATTCGACGATCCGTCAATATTTTTATTATCCCTATATTTTCAAATAAAGAGATGTTTTAGGAAAAAGTAATATATTTTGTGGTATAATAATATATATTTATTATTTTGACAAAAATGAAGTTATTTTATATATATATTTTTAATGTTATAATTAGTTTTAACATATGTCCCTATTTAGATTCAACACGTTATTGTGGATCCTGACCCTGGAGTAAGTCGCGGTTATAAAGTGGCTCTGCCGTTGTTGCTAGGATTTCCAGGTAAGGGGAGTCTCTTTTCCACACTTTAAGTTAGGGATGGTTAGAGTTTATAATATGATTTGAGTTTAATAGTAAAATTAGAGTATGGGTACCAAAATAATAGTTGATAAAATTGTAATAGGAGTGCTTAGAGTATTATTAATAATGTTTTTCTGTTAATTGTAATGTTTATGATAAATTCCTTTGTTGTATGTTAATAAAGTAGGAAGTGAAGAACCCTAGGAAGCTGATTTATATTATTGCACACTGAGACATACCTGAGTATGCAGGTATGTCGACTGATTGTTATTGATAATTGTTGTCGAACTAATTGTTATAAAAAGGACTATGTGGTTTGTAAATGAATTAATTGGAATATAATGTTTAAAAAGAATAAAAAGAAAGAAAAGTGGAAATGGTTATTGATTATAGAATTGGAATTTGAAAATGGAAATTGAACTCAAGTGCGAAAGTGGATTTTGTAGTGAATTGAATCTGATATATTTTGTTATTCCATCCTTCGATTTGATTATTATTCTTAAGTTTTTTATTATGAACTATTTACTGTCCTTTTAGTTCACTGTGTTATGAAAAAGTCTCACCCTTAGTGGACAACATTTTATGTACATGTTCAAGGAGCTTGGAGATCAGAGTGCGCAGCGGAACAAGTCGGAAGAAAAGAAACTGATTTTTGTACATGTGTTCTATATTGTAATTGGGTGCCCCACATTTTGTAATTAAATGTTTTGTAAAAGTAAATGTTTAAAGTTATCCGCTTTATTTTCAAACCCTGATTTATGTATTTTGTTTAATGAAACCACTCTTAAAGTTCCTTGTTTATTCCAAAACTTTTATTCCTATATAATTTTTTTTTAAAATATGAAAATCGGGGTGTTACAATAACAAGTTATTCCCACATCCCATGGGACAAACCCTGGATGATGGTGGAGTAAGGAAATTTTAAAAATAAGCTCAATCTCACCAGGGTCGAAAGGTATATTCCTTACACCATGCATCATCCCAGAAAAATTATTTCTTTTCCCATTCATGAAAGTGTTAATTCCATGAATTAGGAAAACTACATTTTCAGGTTTCCTATTGTTCAACAATGATTTAGATTGATTTTGATAATTTTCGTGAAAGTACAGAGGTTGAATATAGTGGAAAAATTTTGAGTCATCCAAGCATGTAATAGATTTAACCAAATTTTTTTAGTGCAAGAAATTCATCATGCAAGGGTGGATCAAATTTTTCTACTGCATTCAAACCTTCTGTTGTTTTATTTTGGTCCACTTTCTCAAACTTATTATGCACATTCTCATTTACTTGCTCCTCCATAAGGGTTTCATCATTGGTCACATCCATCACCACCACTTTTTACTCTCTTTGAAGAGAGTCAAAATTGTTGGTGATGTTTGTAACTCTTCATTTAACTGCTTTGAAATGTGTTCAACTTTAATTTCAAGGTTCTTTAAACTAACACTTTGGATTTGAAAATTGTTTCTAGATTGTTCAACAAAATCCTTAGTGATTTGATCATTTTTCTCTAAAGCTATTTCCCATGGAGCTTTCTCCACAGGAATTGGTTCCATATGAAACAGTTTTTCAACTGAAGTTTGTAATTTTTCTAAAGCTATTTCTTGTGGGGCCTTCCTATCACTTCTGTTTTGTGCATGATAGTATGAAGAAAAGGGATCCAAAACAAATCTATTGCAATCTAAATCATTATTAAAATAATAGTTATACATGAAAAGGTACAAGTTACACAAGTAATTACAAAAAGGTACCGAAAAAATTAGAATCGAATTTCAATCCCCGGCAACGGTGCCAAAAACTTGTTGGATTACCGACAAGTATACCGGGTCGACAAGTAATATAGTCAGTAAGACCAGTTATCGTTCTCATGAGGATTGCAAATTGTTTCTAATTTCTTTCACCTAATTGCAATTACTATGTGAAACTTGTATTGGTTTTGAGTTTAAGAACAAAATGCAGAAAAGGTAGAATGAGACAAAACAGAAAATAAAAGGGTTTAGAAACAATAATGAAAAAGGCTAGGAACGTGGTTTCATTGTAGGATCAGGTTATTAATTATGAAAATCTGTTTTCCAATAAATCAACAACTCCATAAACAATAAAAGCTAGATCCCTCATGGCTATTACATTTCTTACTAAACTTTACCCCTTACTCCCTTAAGTGAGTTTTAGTTTATGAAAGTTATACAATTACCCAAAAGTATTCCTACGAGTTGAATAATATTTTTTGGTTGAAAAGCCTAATCTAAATCCTAATTTTCAAATTAAGGTTCAGATTACCACAGCAAAACATAAAGTGGTCAATTCTATGAATTGTAATTAAAACGCAACCAAACAATTGATTTAAAAGTAAAAACATTAATTCATGAATAAATAGTCAAATTAAGATCCATACAAATCCACCATATTCCTAACAAGAGGTTTAGTTACACATATTGTAAGAAGAAATACAAGGAATGAGAAAAACTCATAATCATAGACAATAATGAATTTACCCCCAAGAGATCTTCAATCATCATGTGGATTCCTCCAGCAATATTGATCTTCAATCCATGTGCCTTGCCTCCTTGCTCTCAATTGCAAAACTAGTCTCTCTTCTCTAATCCTAATTCTGTTCTAATCTCTTAATTGCCTCTGAAAAGTCTACAAAACCTAATGAAAAAACCTATATTTAAAGTCTAAAACTAATCCTAATTGAATTGGAGCAAAACTGATCAGAAAGTGGCCCAATTGAGCCTGAACAACGTGCGCACGCCTGGGCGTACAGGTTTGGTCTGGTGCTGATCCACGGGGGCTGCGTGCCTGGGCGCCCCAGCCTGGGCACCCGGGCGTGCCAGCCCTGCTCAGACTCGGTTTCGCTCCATTCTTGCGCCATTTTCAAGGTCTTTTCGCCCTCTTTCCAGCTCCATATTTATTTTCTTAAATTAAGCTCCGAAAGTACCTGAAACATACACAAAACCGATCAAAACGTTCAAAAGATTCTAAACTAATAACAATTCCTAAAACTATAAAAAAAAATCCTCAATTTACAAGAGAAACAAGCCAAATCCTTAGTAAAAGGAAGTCTAATTCATGCTCAAAATATCATATATTGGACCCAAATCATTTTCCAACATATTTTGTATTTCAAATTGACTAACGACATGCTTGAACAGTTTAGGATATAAAAAAACCAACAATATACAAAGTTAATATTCTTAGAATACGAGGGTAAATTGTACAATGTTGATAGGAATGAAATTTCTAAATGTAGACCTTGGCATGCCAATCATAAACTAAATTGTAGTCCATGTAAAGGAAATAACTGCTATGCCAGAATATCATTAGATTAAATCATTCTCATAGTGTAGTATGTGGATTGCTGGTAATCGGTGCAAGAAGAACAAAAATACTAAAAATTAGTCTAGAGAATTATCATAAAGTACATGAAAGATGAAACCATATCATTGAGATATGGAAATAGAAATTAAAAATAAAAAACCATAAAGATACATTGGAGTTGTAACCAAGAGTACAAGAGTAACACATAATGCCTCATGGCAACAGATAACAATGTTCCATTGATAAACCACACAGCAAATGTATCTATTCATAGTTTTATTTTATATGGCATAGTAAGAGATGAAGTTCACTGTATCAATTGACAAAATACCATATGCATATTGCCTTAAATTACCAAGAATAATACACTAACAGAAACAGATACATGCTGCTTTGAATTTTCATCGGATTTCTTCTTGCTAGATCTAACAACTTATGGCACATCATCAACAAACCCCAAAGAACAATTCTGTAAGCATCAATTTAACCAAAGATTACCATGTCTATTCGTTCTTATGAGTATACTAAAATATAACGCTTTTAAATTTTAAATAAGGAATGATTCGGTAAATTAAGTCCTAATGGTATCTTCCTTAGATATTTTACCAAGCATATTTGCTGACTCATTTGAATGGCATGTCATAGAAGCATAAAACACAGTACTTACAAAGCATGAGAAATCCAAGCAGAAAAGGGACATAAAAAATCTGTTGTTTCCCAACTAATTTGATATTAGTTAACTATTTCCATCAACAATTTCAAACTCGGTATACTGTTGATTAATGTCACTAGATTAAAAACAAAGTTAATAGAGAACCTGCATTCTAGATGGCTTAGTTATTATACATTACATGAGCAACTGAGGAGTTAGTTACAATATGTGTCTTTCCAATTGGGTACAGATTGTGAGAATGTGAGAAGTGAGAGAAGAGAGAGAATCGAATAGAGTGAGAGAGAGAGAGAGAAAAAAAAACTGAAAATTCTGTTATGAAAGTGAGTTGGTTACATGAGAGACCATCCTTACTATTTATAGTAGGAGCCAATACATAATTTAACTTATGACAACTGTCTGTGAACTAATGCCTACACTAAAACTACCATACATCATCACTATCTAACATTTCCCGCTAAAACCAAACTAATCTGATACAACACACTCTGATACAACACACTCTGATAGTCTCCCTTAGAAACAAAGATTCAACTACTGTTCTGGCTTTCTGTTATGTTTTGTACTTCTGTCCTGTTCTAGTGTTCTTGCTTTATGTTTAAGTCCTGTTCTGTTTATAGCCGTAGGAGTAGTGATTTTTTTTTTTTAAAATGTTTTTACAAGAATATAGCACGGGGAGTGGGAGTTCCCCATCTTTGAATAGTTGTAGATTTTCAACTACTAAGGTTTACGGTAATTCTCCTCTGTGGGCTTATATGACAGTGTTGCAAGATAAAAAAAAATGGGAGGAGGAAATACAGTTTGGCGTTGCAACTATTGTAATCAAGAATTTAAGAGTTCTTATTTTAGAATGAGGGCTCACTTGTTAATAGACAAGGGAAAGAAATAGATATTTGTTTACAAGTACTGAATGATCATGTTTTGGAAATGAAACAACTTGAATTAATTGCTAATGGAAAAGCAAAACCTATTCAAGTTCTTTTACTTTCTGGAACCACAAGAATGAATCCACCTATCGATGGGAGCAAAAGAAGAAAAGCAAGTGGGTCATTAGAGAAGGCTTTTAACCACGAAACAATAAATCATCTCCATTGTGAAAGGCTATTTTATTATGCTGGGTTGCATGCCATTCAATGTTCTTATGAATCCTCATTTTGTGAATGTATTCTCATATGCGCTAACACTTAACTCCCTGGTTTTCTTCCACCAAGTTATAATGCCATAAGAGCCACACTATTGCAAAAAAAGAATGCCAACATACAAAATTTGCTCCAATCTATCAAGGACACATGGTCAAAAAGAGGTGTGGACATTGTTAGCGATGGTTGGACAGATGTGCAAAGGAGACCCTTGGTTAACTTCATGGCAATCTCACATTCGGATCACATGTTCTTGAGATCTACTGATTATCCTAGTAAGGTTAAGAACGCTGCTTCCATTGACAATGAAATTTTGGCAGCCATAAATGATGTTGGACCGCGAGATGTCCAAGTCATAACTGACAATGCTCCTGTTTGCAATGGAATTATTGAATCCAAGTATCCTCACATCTTTGAACATCATGTGTTGTGCACACATTGAACCTTGCTTTGAAGAATATTTGTGCACCCAAAAATTCAGCTAGCAATGATGCTGTGTGTGAAGAATGTAGTAAGCTACTCGAAGTCTCTGGTAGTGTCTTTTCATAAAGAATTTCGTTGTGAATCATGCTACGAGGTTAGCCATGTTCAATAGATTTTCTAAGTTGAAGCTATTGGTTGTTGATAAAACTAGATTTATATCAACCATCGTCATGTTTATAAGGTTGAAAAAGATTAACCATAGTCTTTAATCTATGGTGATTAGAAACGAATGAAATGATTACAAAGATGATAATGATGTTGGTAAGGCTACCACATTGGAAAAACAAAGATGATGCATGGTAGGATAAGATTGAATATATTTTAAATTTTACAAAACCTATATATGACATGTTGCATTCTTGTGATATTTACAAGCCAAATCTTCAAATAGTCTATGAGAAATGGGATTCAATGATTGAGAACGTGAAAATATAAATTTTTTAGGAGGACAAGCAATTGACTACACAGTCATCCTTTTGGCCTTTTGGGAGGTGTAAATGAGATCCTGATTTCAAGATAGACTAAATCAAACACACCATTATATATTTATAATTATATGACAAAATATAGCAATATAGTGGTGTGTTTGATTTAGTCCATTTTGAAATCAGGATTTCGCGCACCATCCCAAAAGGATGAGTGTGCGGTCAATTATTTGCCCTCCTTCTGAAAAAAATTGTTGCTTTCACGTTTTCAATCATTGAATCCATTTCTCATAGACTAGATAAAGTTTTGACTTGTCAGTATCACAAGAACGCAACGTGTCATAAATAGGCTTTGTAAAATTTTGAATATACTCAACCTTATCGCACCATGCATCATCTAGAATTCTTTTCTTCATCGTGTTAGCCTTAACATTAATGTCATCATCATCTCATCATCTTCGTAAGCATTCCATTCCTCACTAATCACCCTAGATTGAAGACTATGCTTAATCTTTCTCAACCTTCTAAACATGGTAATGGTTGGTTCATGCAAATCTAGTTTCAACAATAGTCAATCGCTTTGACTTTGAAAACTTATTGAACATGACTAGCTTCATAGCATGATTCAAAATGAAATTATTTATGAAAGAGGCACTATCATAAACTTCTAGGATCCGACTACATTCTTCATACACATCATTCCATTTGTGCACGATACATGATGTCCAAAAGATGCGAGGATACTCATTCAATAACTCCATCGGTAACCTTGCAAACATGAGTATTGTCTGTTATGACTTGGACAACATCTCGCGGTCCAACAACATTTATGGATACCAAAATTTTATTAGCAATGAAAGCGACATTCTTGACCTCACCAGAACAATAGTAGAGACCTCAAGAACATGGGTTCCAAATTTGAGATTACCATGAAGTTAACCAAGGGTCTCCTTTGCTAATCTGTACAACCATTGTTAGCAATGCTCACGCCTCTTTATGACCAGTTGTTCTTGATAGATTGGAGCAAATTTAGTATGTTGGCTTTCTCTATTTTCAATGGTGTGGTTGACATTATAACTTAGTAGAGCGGAAGGGAGCGATGTGTTAGCAACATATGCGAATGCATTCACAAAATGAGGATTGATAGCAGCATTAAATGACAGCCAAGCAAAATAAAATAGGTTGACTATTTCACGACGTAGATGATCTCTTACCTCATTGTTAAAAACCTTCTCTAATGGTCCACTCGTCTTATTCTTCTATTTTGCATTGATGGATTCATGCTTGTGGTTCTAGAAGGCAAAGGAATTTGCACAGGTTTGTTTTTTCATTAGCAATTAATTCAAGATGTCTCATCTTCACGATATGATCATTCAATACTTGTGAACAAATAACTAATCCTTTTCCCTTGTCTCTTAGCAAGTGAGCCCTCACTCTAAAATAAAAACTCTTAAACTCCTTATTGCAATAGTTGCAACACCAAACTGTATTCCTCCTCCCATTTTTTTTATCTTACAACATTGTCACATAAGCCCACAAAGGAGAATTACCTACCCTCAACCTTAGTAGTTGAAAATCTAAAACTATTCAAAATGGGGAACTCCCAATCTCAGTCTGGGTGCTAGATTATTGTGTGAAAACATTTGTAGCAAAAAATAAGAATCACTACTCCTAAGGCTATTAAACAGAACAGGTTATGAACAGAACCGGATAACAAAAAAAACTGAAACAGAAAGCCAAAACATTAGAACAAAACAGAAATACAGAACAGAACATAAAAAGAACCGTGGTGGGTGTTGTGTCGTGGTGGCATGGCTGGGTCGTGGGCGACGTGGTGGCAGGGTCGTGGTGGCATACGGCGTGACTATGAGTGGCGTGACCACTGAGCCGTCAAGAAGAGAAGGGAAGAAGAAGGACTGAAGAAGCGAAGCTATTGTTTTTTGAGGGATTTGGGAAAAACATATCACAAATTTTTTTTCCCAAAATTTCGGGCCCCAAAATAGTGTTGGACCGTACTCCAAAAGTACCCAAATCAGCCCAAAATGTATCCAATCACAAATTTTTTTTGTTTTGATGGTTGGGTATGTACCTAATTTGTACCTGGCGTGGGTACGAGCCCTAAATTTGAGTACCCGAGCAACATACTACACTAACAAAAGCATGATCCAATAGGCTATAGGAAGAAAGCCTTGAGCTAACATAGTCTCATTTTAACAATATGCCTATGTTTCCTTTCTACTCCATTTGATGATGAGTGTGAGGACAGATTAGTCTATGAGTGATGCCATTAGAAGTGACAAAATTTGTAAATGGCCTAAACTCAACATACCAATCTGTTTGAACATATTTAAAGTTGGTAAAAAACTGAGTTTGAACAGGGGTGAGAAAATGTTTAAAAGATTGCATTGCTTCGAATTTTTGTTTTAACAAAAACAACCATGTATACATAGTACAAGAGTTAACTATGGTAATATCTGAAACCAGTGGAGGAAATGACTGGTGCAGGACACCATAGGTCTATATATACCAACTCAAAAGGATGCTAATACATTGTGAGAAAGGGTATAGAAGGTAGCTTATGTGACTTAGCAATAGCACATGCTGGACATAAATGAGAAACACAAACCAGGATCAATAACATAAACTATACCATCAATTGTCAAGGAAGTTTCTGCTATGTTTGTTGATACCCCAATCTTCCTAATCAAAATTTGGTTATCCATAAGAGCTTGCAAGAACTCCTATCTCTGGTGCCAAACGGGGAGCGATTTTCTCTTCTCCAGAATCTCATAGTACCTCTGCGAATAACGCCTTCCGTTCCATGGATTATTATCAACACCGTTCGATTTGAAAGTCTTAACGGTAGTGTCGTCCACATCGAACACCTTCCTCTTTCTTGCGGTAGCAATACAGCGAATATCAAAATTGGAGTCAAAGACGATACGGAACAAATCCAAAGTTACCAAAACTATATTGGAACCGACAATTTGTGTGGTGATTCTTCGTTTGGGTAGTCGGTGTCACGGTGTGTTTATATATAGGGTACTAGTTTTAAACGCACGGGGAAGTTGTTAATTAATTATCAAATAGATATTTTCATCTATTTTTTAAACGGTTTTTTTCTCTTCTCATCTTTTAACATTTATGATATTTTATTAATTATCATAATGCTCACATAATGGTTAATCATCGTGTTTTTCAATTGAATCAGTATCAACTTATTTATAAATATAAAAGTATGAGAAAAAAAATATCGTGGGCAAGTTATTCGTGTTAAACTTATCTATACTAATTTATTTGTAAATATAAAAAAAATGTCAAACTATTGTTATTCTTGTTAAAGTTATCCGTGTTAAACTTATCTATACTAAACTTATCTATACTAATTTATTCGTGTTAAACTTATCTATACTAATTTATTGGCAAGTTATTGGAATGGTTATCAAACTTAAAAATGAAATATCGTTAAAAATAAAAACAGTTTAAACAATCGTTAAATGAATAGCATAAATCAAAAGATTTTACAATAAAAACAATTGGTAATGGTCAAAACCATCACTAAAATAGCGTATCAAAAAAGAAAACTGAATTTCAAAAGTTAAAATTTTTAGTGTTGTATAGCCATTGCGTTTTTGAAATGGTTACTAATAAACTCAAATCTGAAATTATGTTAAAAGTATAAACAATTAAAATCGAAGCTAATGCTTAAATGGGGAGGTTTAATTTGAAAACAGTTAGCGACGGTTAAAACTGCCGTTGAAAATCAACATTTTAATATGGAAACCATCCGTAATGATTCAAGTCGTCACTAAATCAGCATTTCCGCAAAGAAAATTGAATTTCAAAGGTTAGAATTTGGAGTGGCTTATAACCATTGCATTTTTGAAATGGTCACTAATAAGCTCAAATCGAAAATTATGTTAAATTAGCAACAGTTAGAACCGTGGCTAAAACGAACCGCTTAAACTATTTATTTGAAAACAGTTTGAGCCAATTAACATTCTAAAATAGTGTTTTAGAAATAATATTTTAACTTCAAAATTTCAAATTCTGCCAAGTGGATAAAGATGGAACGTGGAGGCTCCTTTGATATATCTTTTTATACTAAAAAGAAGGATATACTTTTATTTTTGAGAAATATCTTTTACTTCTTAGAAACGCTAAAAAAAAGGTATGACTTAGATAACATCAGTCCTCATCCATTCCAATTTATCTGTCATTTTAGAAATTTTACATGGATTAAAAAAGTCATTTAATACTTCAATTTTCAAGAAAAGAATAAGACAATTTTATTATATTAACCTCACACTACATTAATTATCACACATTTCACATATTTCAAAACATTTAAAAACAAGGTTAAAGTTGGAAAAAATTGTTTAATGCACAATCAAATTCCTAAAACAACAAATAATTTGGAATAAGTTAAAAATATTAGAACGAAAGATATCAATCTATATCTAGATTATACATAAACGCTTGAATACTAATTAGAAGGAAAAAAATCACTGATTCCTTAAACAATAAAAAAAGAATACCAGTTAGTGAACTTAAATTAATTCAATTTTATAGATTTTTT
Source organism: Crotalaria pallida (assembly GCA_037953625.1). Taxonomy (NCBI): domain Eukaryota; kingdom Viridiplantae; phylum Streptophyta; class Magnoliopsida; order Fabales; family Fabaceae; genus Crotalaria; species Crotalaria pallida. The sequence continues at coordinate 24,395,857 of CM075654.1, forward strand.
TATTAAATCTAAATTAGAGAATTTTAATTTTTTTTTCTTATTTTAAACTACAAAATGTTGGATTATTTTATGTGGAAATTAGCATTAATCAATTATTTGATAATACATTTTAGAATTATTAAGTATATCAATTATGGAAATTATTATTTTAATAATGTATAGCACTTGATAATTAGTGGGTGTTGTAATGGATTTTCTTTTATATGGATAACCTGGCCCGTTTTGGGTTGGATTGTTCATTTGATATGCCTGGTAAGAGGTCACTTCTCTCACCTGATAAGGCCAGAGTCTATTCCTATTATATAGACTCTTGGAATGCTTTTACTCAGTTCTTAGAGCAGAGAGAAAAACTTCCAAAATCCTTTCACCATTGTCTATTAGAATGTGTTCCACCCAAATCGAGCGGACTTCCCTTATCTAGGACAATGGTCCTTGTGATGGATGTTTAGTTTGACAAGTTAATATTCTCAGTCCTATGTACCTGATCGAATTACGTTATAGGGAACAAGACTACGCAGTTCTATCAGACACGTTGAGATAGTGCATCAAGGGTTGAGAGTGAGACTGATTAGGGTTACCCTTAAGAGTAGCAAGCGTTATACCCCTTACTCTTGGGGAGGTCTGTATGGTTTGAACTCTCCTTCGATAGTTAGGCCTACTGCGATGGGTAGCAAACTTCAAGGGTTGATGACCCTGCAGGGTTGGGTTGATTACAACTGTCACCTGCTTTTTATAGGGAAACAAGAGTACTTCTAGGATTAGAGTGATGGAGATGTTCTCTATCAAGGATGGAACGATGTATCTCTGTAGCTATGCAATGCGTATAGGGTAAAGTATTCGCACTATATGTGTATTGAATGTTTCTCTGTGTATTAAGGGTCAGAGAGTATATTGGATACTTCTGTACATGTGATTGAAACATGTGTTTCACTTTTGTTTGGGCTGGATGGGAAGGTACTGAGCATGATGCTCGTATTTTTGACCATGCTCTCACAATTGATATACATTTTCACTAAAATTTGGTGTTACAATTTAATGTTTTTTCAGGTAAATACTATTTGGTGGATGTTGGCTATCCAACACCAAATGGATATATTAGTCCTTACAAATTTGAACTTTATCATCATCCTAATTTTAAGCATTTAACTAGATTTGCAAATCAGAATGAAGTTTTTCAATTTTCATCACTCAATTTTAAGGACTACAATAGTAAGGACTTCTAGCGTATGGAAGAATAGATTTAAAATCGTACATTATATGCCTAAATTCAAATTTGAAACACTGGTGCAAATAGTCATTGCAACAATTGCTATATATAGCTTTATTAGAAGGAATGCTTAGAAGGATGGTGATTTTATTAGGATACTTAGATTGGTTTGGATCCAGCTCCCATTTTAGATATACTTTCATCAATAGAGATGGATCATGTTCAAGATTCAATTCAAGATAAAATTATATAGAGCAAGCAAAATTATTAGAACTCTACTTATATTTTAAAAAATGTATTGCATTAAATATTCAAACTTTTTACTTTTTATTTGTAATTTTTATCGAAATATTTTGTTATACGTTAATTTTTATTTAGAAAGCTAATGATGTCTAACAAAAAAATAAAGAACGAAAATAGATAAGAAAATAACTAATACCCATTTTGGTAATTTTCTTTCTCAAAAAGCAATTTTGGTCAAAAGTATCCAAACAACATTTTTTATTAAAAATACTTTACTAATCCAAATATCCAAACATAAATCATTACTTCAAACTCACTTTTACTAAAATCAATCTTACAAAACCACATTCAATCAAATTAAGTTTGCAAACGCTCATCTAAATATACTTATGGTGTGTTTGTTGAGCGTTTCGGCACAACAGTAAACGTGCGTTTGGGCCACAGCTGCTAGTCAGTAGCTTTCACGTTTGCTGCATGCTGCCGCAAACCAAACACTTCCTTAGTTTAAAACCTACGGATCTATTTAACCTTAACCTTGAGGTTCGAGGATACGAGGCTAAAAGAAATTTTTTTGAAAAGTCAAGTCTACAACCGCTAAGTATTAAAATTTTATTTTACATTTTACAAAGCAAAGATACCTTGCTTGGCATCTAGTCATACTCAATCATGATATATCTAGCAAGATTTTGAGTTCATGGTCGTGAGAATTTGATGTCTAGCAATGTAATGCCCCAATTTAGTTTACTATAATCATGATTTTGATCACTTTCCTAGTAGTGTTAAGAAATTTGATGCTCATAAATGAAAGGTCTGAGGGGTTTAGAAGTGCTTCCGATAACCCTCAAAGCCTTTCCCTTTATTTAGTTAAAGTCGAGAGAATTGTGTCTCCAACTCTCCTTTCCTTCCCCTCCCCATCAAAAGTAACTCCCAAACAGTCCCTAAAGAGGTAAGAATGATATGCTCCTAAAGACACCAATCATGGACTTAAACATCGTAAAATATGTAGGCAAATTGTGCAACTATTTTTTAAACTAAGAAAACAAAAAGGTATACGCCTTTTGAAATGAGAATGTTAACACAGCATCAATGAGAAAACCGAGTAACACATTAAGAACAATTGCATGGTACAAAGGGTAAAAATATCCAACCATATCAATGAGAAAACCAGCAAAATTTGGTGGTTTAACAGTAGGATGAGTCGGGCTGCAGAGACAATCCAGTTAATCCCCCATATCAATGCAACCTAAAATTATTTCTTCCTTGGAGATTTTACATAAAATTGATCGGGAGCAGTAAGAAAATTAGCCTTTGAAACATTGTCAAATTAAATTCCAGCAGAAAAATAATCAATGAAAAAATTGATGCACTGCAGGTTTCCACTGCTCCATCCCACAAGACATATATATCTTGGCAAAATGGAAAGAAAAAAAAAAGAAAGAACTACATTTTATCTTTATCCTAGTGGCAGACATTGAACATCCTTTAGTATCTGTTGTAGGAGAGCTACAATCACATTTTCGTCGTCATTCGCAAGCCAAACACAATTTGAAGCATTGACTAGTGCACCCTCTCTTTTTAGAAGATACAGAAAATGGGGGAAAGAATATTAGGGGTTGGAAAGGTAAAAAAGAGAAGCTGCTCATCCAGAAACAAAACAAGGTCTTGCCTAACCAGGAATTTCGAAAGACAGTCACTTCTGGATCTTTTTTTAAAAAGTAGAGCTAAAGATTTAGAAGGGCACTTGTAGTGTGAGAGTTAATGCAGCCTCAAACTTAATGAATGGTGAGGGAAAAGAAGCCTTCTCCATAGCAACCCAAAAAAAACAGGTTAATGATACATGTCCCCAATAATCTTTTCTTAAGCATAGTACATGTATAAGCTATTTGCAGCAGCACATGCAATTGAATTTTCACTTGGGTGCCATGCCAAGTGCAGCAACTTCGTTGTGAAATCGAAAGAATTCCCATTTGCATCAACACTAGTGCTTTCAGCTCCTGTTCAAGATAACCAAATATTGGAAGTCTTGACATACTAAGAATAACATGAATATGAAAACTCACTCAAAGTTAGACAAGGTGGATATATAGAAAACTGACCACGTCTTACAACTCGTGTTATACTGTTTCCCAGTGATCTAGTAGGCCTTGAAGGGGTTGGAACTTGTCGTCTGGGGAAATGAAAAGGGAGATGTAAGTGCTAGAAGTGCTAGTGCTACAATGGCTAACTAAAACCACATTTGACATCAGAGCTTCCCATATAAAATTACCTCATTGGATTTTTACTGGCTTCCAATGTCGTAGCCTCGGAACTTCCCGGGGCACAACCAAACACACGGAATAGATTGCTGGTACCAAATGAAACAAAATAATAAGATGTGGAAACAATGAGAAAAGAACCACAGATTGATTAAGTTTGAATAACAAACCTGTAAGAACCAGTTGCAATACGCAATCCATCGCCACTCAGACAACACTCAAACTTATCAAAAATTGAATCGTTTTCATATAAATCACAAAGCTGGCACATTAAAAAAAAAAATATCAATTAAAAAAATCTGCTATCATGACTCAAGCAGCAGAAATTCATGGTTTAACACTATCTAAATAGAGGAATCTAACCTTTGGTCTTAAATGCTCATGAACCTGGAACGTTGCAACTGGGCCAGAATCCATATTGATGTCCCATAACTGACAAGTAAAGAAGGTGAGGTGAGACTCAAGTGATTTAGAGCATAACAGCTGAAGTTATCCAAAAAAAAAAAGTAAAAAATGAACTGATATGGCATGCTCTGCCACCCACAATTAAGTGTCCAAGAAACAACACATAAATAAAATAATTATTTAAATAGTGAGATTCAAAAACGTGAAACAACAATCAATAGATTCCATTAAATACCAAATTTTTAATAAATCTTTCTGTCCATAAAAAACCAAATTTTCAATAAATCCAATTGAAGTTGGGATCCCTTGGATGTTTCAACCTAACCAAGAATCATATTACTTATGACAAATGCCAGTGTCTCCCAGAATTCGATTCAATAAATTTAAAGCATCCCCATCCCCATCCCCATCCAAAATACTTAGAAAAGCAATAAACGCAAAAGCATGGATTTCAGAATTATAAAGCTTCCAAACCTTCAAAGTCATGTAATCACGACTAAGTATATATCTTCCATCCTTCCCAAACTTAATATCAGAAATAGATGCAATGATCTCTGTGAAAAATGATCTGGACCCAGGGGCCTCCTGTTCCTCAAATCTATACAGAAGGTAATTGTGAGTGATTCTATCAGGCATAAGAAAATAGATACCTGTATATGTATAATAGATTTTAAAAAAATTGCATGTGTCCCAGTCAAGAAGGAAACAAATCTTCTTTCCTTAAATTTTGCCAATCATGTCAACAATATTATTTATGAATTTGTATGCCATCAGGGAAACAAATGAGAATTACATAACTAAAAGATGAGCTTACATTTTGGCATGAGAATCACATAATGCTGACTGCCGCAAGTCAACAAGGCGAATTGAACCCTTCGAACTGCTATATGCCAAAGTATTACAATGTGTAGGGTGAAATTCTGCTGACGTTATAACCTCTGCAATAGTAATATCAAGGGTGAAGGCCCAATCAACACTATAAAAAAAAAAAGAATATTATAAATAAGAAAACAATGAAAAAAAAAGTTCAATTTTGAAAAACCCAATCAATAAATAAACTAATTTTTTAAACATTCTTGCAAATCATTTCCACTTTAGAAATCATACTGAGCTAGATTGCTGGGCTTTTTGGGGTTTTCTACACTTATCAAAAAGGCTTTAAATGGTTGTCTAAGATTCCATATGAACAGGTTGATATAAATGCCTAAATTCTACAACATTGACTGTTGTGGGATTTTACATGGAAAACCAACTCAAACTGCCCACACTGCTCATACCAACAATTCTTGTATACGGAAACCTCAGTCCTAGAACCTTTTGAACCATCACAAGTTGACTTTGAGGAGTTTCTAAACCGGTTCGAAAGTATACATATATTTCTCTGACTTTACTTGCTGATATCAGTAATTCCCCTGCCTACGTAACTCTATCACCTCTCGGGTCATGGGCCATGGGTTCTTGTTTCTAGTGCCTTTGACCATACATCTGGTAACAAACAGTTGTTTACTGCCATCTCTTTTTCATCACGTCTTCCAGCAGTTACCCTCACTTTTTGTTGATTTTGTCCATTTTGACCCTGAATGTCCTTTTAACCCATTGTCTATTAATAAACTAACTCGTACCTTGGATTGTTCTATCCTATAGTTTACCGAAGACTCTGCTCATATACAGAACTTAGACATGAGTCATCAAGCCTCTATGGATATTGGTGCCTATTCTGCTTTAGAGAGTCCAATCCTTATCCATTATATATTATGGAACCCTACCATATCCATACTTCAAAAGCTGGGGCCAACTTTGTCCACGTATTTTTCGGAAAGTGAATCGTGTCAAAATGGAAAATGCATTTGTAGTTTATTTCCCAATTGTAAGGTCCTTGCCGGGTTTTATAAACATAGGGATATTGTTATGACTGTTCAAGTTGTAACTTGTACCTAGCTGTTTCAAATGAAAAATAGATAAGTGTTATTTTCCATCTTTTAAGAATTTTGTACGGATACGCAAACTCAATTCATACTTTAGTGAGTGATAAAGCTTGTGAATACTTTTGCACGCTATTTCTATCTTTCATTAGCTCGTGGCATTGTTCTCTTGTAATGGGGTGGCTGAATGAAATAAACATCTGCTTCAAACAGCATGTACTCTCATGCCAAGGCACCACTTTACTCTGGGGTAGACATTCTTACAGCTTGCTACGCTATCAATTGTATGCTTTTTTACATCCTTAGACATTAAATGCAGCACTCTAATATCTTTTATAACCAGCCTCTTCACCATGTTCCTCTTAAAAATTTTCATCCACTTTCTCTGTCCATGATCTTAGTACAAGTTAGGTCCCTGATCATTTAAATGTGTCTTTCTTGGCCATTCTCAGTTGCACAAAGGGTATGTATAGGCACTTTTTCTCTTTTAACTATGATATGTTATTTTGGGGGATTTTACAATTTTTTAGTCCAATTCATATTTTGGTTCAACATATAAAGACCAGACTATCTCAGAGGTACTCTATCTCCCTTCTCCTGCCATTTCTCTTGAATCAAGTAATAGTTGAACCACCAACTCATCTACTTTCCCGACTTTTGTTGACCTATCCTCGTCATCCACTGTATGTGCAGCCTCATGCATCATGCCTCCTTCATATTCCTGGTACTGCTGAAGAGGTTCCTGATGACTATTGTAATAATCATACACCCTTTCCAGGTGGGTCTAAAATCACCAGTGATTTTGAACTTTTAATTGCTAATTTCTTAACGCGAAGGTATCCATTCTACCAGTAAATGTTTTCCTATCTATACTAGTTTGAGCTATAATCCCTTGTCTGTCTTCCACTATGCTTCTGTATCTTCTTTGACCACTATCAGTTCCCAAGAATACAGGGTGAGGCATGAGGAAAATAGAGTACCTCAGATAGCCTGGACTTTACTTGATGTTGAACCAAGAATTTACTGTTGGCTATAGATGGGTTTACACTATTAAGGTTGGTCCAGAGGATCAAATTTATCACCTTAAAGTTTGCCTAGTTATAAAAGACTAAACTCAGTTTTGACCTTGATTATGTCACCGTGGCTTCCCTATGACATTGGACTCTTCATCAAATTGGTATCAAGAATAACTTTCTTCTTTGTGAGTTTGTTGCTCGGGGGAGACTGGTGAACTAGTATGTAGCAGGCAGAGGTCTCTTTATAGATGAAAACAATCATGAGGTGCTTAGTTTAGTTGTTTTAACACCATTTTGCAGATCATTCAGTCTATTATTGCCACATCTCTTGGGACACATATTTAATTGCATAAGTTGAGGACACAGTCATTGCAAGAAGTGATTCTCTTGGAATGCAACTTAAAAAATTGCAACACTTCCAAACAAAAGACTTGGGATTTGAGAAAAGTTTGATACCTATCAGGAATTAAGGTGGCTCAACCTAAGTATGGTATTGGAATTTCTCAATGGAAATATGCATTAGATATGCCTGAGAAACCAGTATGCTAAATGCTGCTTATCTCAAAAAAAAAAAAAAAAAAAAAAAAAGTATGCCAAAAGCTTGACCTATTGATACACCAATGATAACCAATGTAAAGCTTATACAAGGGTTAAACTGAAGTTCTTGTAATTCTTCATCCACAGCAGAAACATGATGGAGAAGGGTGGTTACAATTGACGCTGAATATACAGGATTTAGGGTAAAACTGAAGTCACTCTTTTTTACCATAGTGGATCAGCTAATAGGAAATGAGCCTTTTTTAACCTAAAATTCAAAAGCCCATTGGTTTTTATAGGAAAAAAACAAACAAAAACCCAATTCTTTTTTTGCCATCACCGCTATGTACTGCTATGGCGCGAAGCGGCTGCAACAAGAAAAATAGCTTTCCCACAACACTATTTATAGCAAATAGCGATTTGCCTAAATTCCGCTACGCTATAGCGCTATAGCCACAATTTGATAACACTGGAACTCATACTAATATTTCCTCCGTTATGGGCATTGTTAGACCATTACTAAATGCTTCATGTGAGCAATTGGAATGCTATTATTCCAGATACATAAAAAAGTGATTATAAGTATAAGATCATGTGCTTTCACAATTCTAGTGGGAGATGAGCCACGATCCTCATTAATTTGCAATATCCTAGGTTTTTGCAGGATCAATGGGAACGCCGTAAAATCATGAAAACGAGCAAGCTTTACGAGCTAAAAGAGTCAGTCATTTCACAAAAAATTGGGCCCAAAACCAAAATAACCTGAGCCGAATGCTTAATTTCAAAGGAAACCCAATACACCCTAAGTGAAAATTACCCCACATTAACGTTCACACCGCTGTTTCTGCTCCTTCGTCTTTGAATACTTTTTCTATTTTAGTCTCCGACTATGTCTTCTTCCTTTGTCCCCGACTACTGCTTCCTTCATCACTGTTCACAACTGTTTTTTCTTTTTTTGGTAAATGTTCACAACTGTTTTCATTTGCTGTAATTGTGTACTCCTGTTTCGTTTGCAACAAATGATTGGGTGTTGTGAGTTGCCATTGGGTTGTTTGTTCTTCACGACAATAACTTGTTTTAAAGTTTTTGTTTTATTTAGTATCTCAAAGCTTTAGTTGATTGTGAATTTAATTGAGCTATGAACGAAAGCTGATAAATTCAAATAAATTAAGTTTAATTAAACGATAGCTGATAATTTTGTGATTTATATGTTGTTTTTCGTATTACTAATATTGTATATGTAAAAATGTACTTTTATGTGTTTGGTAGGATCGTACAATCCATGTTACGATTACAAGTTTTACATGTTGACCCCCATCGCGATCTTACGAAAGATCCCGATTTTAACCACCAAAGTTATTTGCATTCTTGGGTATATTAAAGGAGCACCAAGCAATGGTCTCTTGTTTGAGGATAAAGAAGACACTCATGTCATTAGCTACTCTTATGCAGATTGGGCACGTTGTACATCTGATAGGTGCCCCACTTCAATGTTGTCGTTTATTGGAGGAAACGTGACACGGGTCTCGTAAATGGATGTCATATCGTACCTAGTAGCGGTACTTGTTGGGTACACATTGATACCTACTGATACTTATTTGTTGAGTAAGTACCCCATTTCTCATATACAAGTCATCAATCCATGCAATACACCATGATTCATTGCCAGGTATTTTTAATCTGTTAGTAAAACCTACTATGCTCCCATTTATTGGAGGAAACATGTGACAGGTCCTCGTAAATGGATGTCGTATCGTACCTTGTAGCGGTTCTTGTTGGGTACACATTGATACTTACCATACTTGTTTGTAGAGTAAGTGCCCCATTTCTATATATACAAGTCATCAATCAATGCAATACACTGTTTCATTGCCACCATGTTTCATTGCCAGGTTTTTTTTATCTGCTTGTAAAACCTACTACGCTCCCATCAATCAAGTGTTTTCATTACATATGTTTGCATAAATACTTTATGAATGTCTGTTGAAACCTTGTAGTCAGAAACAGAACGTCATGAAAATTGTATTTATCTTATGATTTAATGACTTAATCGGTTTTGTTTTTATATTTCTATATGATATATCATCTCATACTCAGCATACGCAAACCCTAGAGTTTTGGAAATTTGTCATACCTACTACCAGTACCCATACTAGTATCGGTAGTTGTGTACCGTACCCATACCCATGAAATTTAGGAGGAAACCTAATTTCTTGGAAAAGTAAGAAACAAAATGTGGTTGTCAGGTCAAATGTTGAAGCAAACTATCAGAGTGCATAGCTATGGCTGCAGCAACACGTGAACTCATCTAGTTGAAAAAATTGCTTAAAGAGCTACATACAGACTACAGTTTGGAGATTTAGAACAGATTACCCTTGTTTCCTTTTTTTTTTTTTTTTTGTAGTTAAAGTTTTATGACGGGGAGGGGGAAAAATTGTGCAGCTGCCAAGGATCAAACCCAAGTGCTCGCACTTTATGTCCCATAGCTCTACTAACTGAGCTACCTATTGGGGACAGATTACACTAGTCTCTGATGATCAAGTAGCCCTATATATTGCTTCAAATCCGCGTTTCATGAAAGAACCAGATATATTGAGATTGATTGTCATATCATAATAGAAAAGACCCTATTAGGTGATATGACCACGAGCTTTATCAACTCAAATGACCAGCTAGCTGACATTCTTACAAAAACCCTTAGAGAAGCAAAGATCATTTATATATGTAACAAGCTTGATGGAGAGTGCTAGAGAAATAGTTGTTTATTGTTATTAGTATTAGTATAAGAAACTTTCAAAGTTGTGTAAGCCGTATTAGCTGCTGAACAAACTCACTACTCTAAATAAAATGATAAGATAACAGTGACAAATAGCATTACTTTCCATTGCAAGACTTCTGATTTATCTTCTTTTTTTCTCAATGTTAAGACAAGTCTTACTGCCTCTCAACATCAAAGATATTGAGACAAGAACGATTTACACAAACAAAATGAACACTTGTGCAACTACAACTTATATGTTGAACACTTCTTTAACCAGATAAGCTTTACCAAGTTACCAACACATAAATGCTTTCAGCATAGCATAACAATATAACGGTAGATCTTACCTGTTAGATCCTCCATATTTGCAGGCTTTACATCAACAATATTAAAGCTTTGATTGCTAATTTCCAGGTTCCAAAGATTTATTCGCAAATCATCAGCTGATATGAAAGTTTCACCATCGCTATATAAAACATACGTTCATCCAAATGTAATCAGATTTCAGAAAAAGATGCAAGACAATAAAAGAAAACAACCAGGAGCCAAAAAAACATGCAGACATGTAACAACTCCAAAAAGAAAACTAGTCAGCATTTTCAAAACAACACTGCATTTGGAGAAATCATGATCATGGGAAGAAATCATGGTCATGGGAAGAAAAAAAAAGGTTTGACACTGAACAGCCTCCCCTTATAATATGAGCCCTTAGGGTTCCACCAAAAATTTACATGATAGAAAAATATAGTAAAATGGCAAAAATTAATATCACCTGTTAGTTGATATAGAATTGATATGATAATCATGAGCATGGGCATATACTCTACGACAACGAGCCAGTAAGCTTGTCTCATGGCTGGTTACCTACATATTTTACGACCCATGTGTTAGAGCTAGCTGAACTACAAAGTCTCAAACAAGTAATAGGCAAGGTTTCAAAAGGAAGCATAGAAATGTAGCCACTTTCTTTTGTTTCGTATCTTCTAAAGAACCTGGGAGCATACTAAAATACATACTAACAGATGAAACAATCAAAACAACAAAATAAACACTAATGTTTTCCTTTTTCTTTCTTTTTTTCCCACTTCCTAAATGAAGGGATCTACACAGGAGGATTCCACTTAGATCATTAGAATGATATATGTCAATTAAATGGACTTCAGCACCATAAGGCAACTGGAAAAGCGTAGGTGTATTCAACTATTTCCTGCTACGTATGCCAAGAAATACCTGTAAGGCTGTAACTAAGCATAGGTGTTTGATTCTCTTCCTTTGACTCAAGTTTGGATATCAACTATCAGTGCTATAGTTTTATTCTTTAGTATCTTTAATAAAGATTACTTAAAAATAAAAGAACTTCCAGTTTCTATGTCCTAACCATACTAAATTAAAAAAGTTAAGCAGCATGATGAAATCAACCAGGAAATATATTTCTTGCACTTATAACAGGAATTCAACATTCAACCTTTAACTAACAAGACGTTTATAGTGTATAAAAAGACATAACTACAGCCCCATTTTGAGATCCTTGTCCCCAACGATAATAAATAAACTTAGAGTAAGCATCACTAACACTGTCTCATCCATGTTAATCCACCAATTTCTAGGTTGTACATAATAAAAAGTTAGTATGTAAAACGTCATACCATGCAAAAAAAATCATCCTTGGGAAACAAAACTGGATAATAGAATTCAACAAGAAGGGATGGATACAACTACCGAGGGTAATCTTAGCGAAGGAATGCCTCCCGGGGGAAATGAGAAGTCATTGCTTAGATAACTGTATGATCTATCTGGAGATCCTCCATTTGAAATATGTGGCCTAGAGTTACTGGAACTACTTGAACTGCCAATAGAACCGTTTCCCATTGCTTTTGAAGGGTCAACATTCATGTCAGAAATTTTCTTCACCTTCTTTTCTTGAACCTGTTCAACTCTCAGATAAGGACATCATCATAAGAATAAGTAGTGGAGAATGGATACAGATCAATCAATTTAATTCATAAAATAAAAAATTAAGAAAAGATATGCTATCACATTCATTTTGTATACATTCACAACAAACATCCAGAGCAGAGATTCCCATCAGAATTTATCTCAAACATAGCACTCTTTCATTCTTACTCCTCCTCGCAAACCATAGCCTGCTCAATGGCTTTAGTATAATAATAGTAGTAACAATCACATAATCAATTAACCATTAAGGTAACATACTGCATAATAAAAATGTGAGAAATTGAACAGAAAAAAATGAACAGCTAACACATACATGCATCCTAAAAAGTCACCCTCTATATGAAAAGCTTTCTCGTTAACTGAACTGTGACTCAATATTTAATAACCACTTATTCAAAATATCATTGGTAATTTACGAAGACAAAGCCCAGAAAATAGAATACATCAGAAGCCAGAGTATACAGGCCTCGTAAGATATAACACACCTCCATAAATAGATATACTGTTAAAGCATGTGAAACAAGGGACAAAAACTAAGTTATATTGAAATTTAACCATCTGCATAATAACATAATAACACAATCCATAAATAAGCTGATTAAAAGAGAGCACGCAGCATGCTGCAAGTGAGCAGTATTTCATACCTTCCAAAATTTGATGGTTTTATCATTTGTAGATAGAAGGAAAAGAGCACCATTAGCTGTTTGGCACCATTTTATTTTGTTTATTTTCTCTTCTATTTCCAAGCTCTTAAGATAGTCAAACTGAAACAGCAATCACATGTCATAGACATTAACATTTCTGAGCCACAGGAAGCTGAAGCAGCAATAACTGGAGTGACTGAAAAAATACCTCAGGCTCATGGCTCTGAAACTCTGTTTTATAACGGAACTCAGGATGCCTATTCATAGAATAGTCCATCCTCTCCAAATCACTTCTTGATCCACCATGCTGCATATTGAAGTAAACATATTACGATATGAAGTGCAAAACACGGAAAACTTCAAAACTTAAGTTGGGTTTGAAAAAAAAAATTATAGAAGCAAATATCAGATTTACATCTTTCACATCTGTCCTCTCAAAGAGAACCACTCGACCACCACGATCTCCAGTAGCAAGATGATCACCAGACTTGTCAAACTCGATAGCAGAAATTATGTCCACTGTAGAAAGAAAATTGGGCAAATAATTAGGAATTTTCACATTAACATGCAACAAAAAGCTAATCCAAATTTGTCAATCAGTCTCTACAAGAATTCTGTTGAATGGTGTCGGCGTGTCAAGAATAAATACCCAATAAGAATCCCTGACTCAAATATCCATGTCAGAATTGCTATTCTTTGGTGTACATTAACCATGAAATAAGTCTTAGTTACACTTCAACAAGTATAATGCATGTTTCATGAAGTAAAACAAGCTTTCGAAAAAGCAGTAGGTTTCTGTGGAGGAAAAAAAACCATGACCTATCTCCAAGTCCAAACCTCTAACATCATAAACTCACCATAGGACTAAGGCAAAGCTATCTGAATATAAAATAAAATGAGCTAGATCATAGAGAGACACAATTTCTAGAGAACAAGATAGCTTTAGCTCCCTCATAGCAAGACTGAAGAAATGAATATATTACGCATTTGAACATTTCATTTACACTATGTTCAACAAAACATTCATTTACTCTCTTAGTCCTTGTTTGCTTATCTTATTTTTGGTGAGGGTTGGGAAACTAAAGTTTGATAGTACTTTATGATTTACTTTCTCCAACATTCATAACCTATAAACTAGAACACAGCTGCACCTTTGAACCAGAGACATGCAGTTGGGGGATAAAGTTTCCAAACTATATAGGCTCTTAGTTGTAGCACTAGGAATTTGAATTAGCAAGAAACTAATGTTGCAGGAAACAAAAGGTCAAATCAGCCTTGTTATAGTCTATAAAACAATACAGAGCAACCATCATCAGGATTCACACTCCTCATACTCCCCTCCTTCCGTTGAAAGTTCCCAATCCCAAATAGCAAATGATATCTCATTATAACAGTAACACTGTATGTATATCTGACTAATATATGGAAAAAGAAAGACCAATTTTATCTACAACTCAACAGACATTTTCATTCTCTTTTTTGACGGAATATGGTATTTCCCGACACAGAAACAATTGCTACACACGAGACCAACTTCAGCACTGATGCTTAAACAAATCGAAAACTTCCAAAAACCAATCTTTAGTTGTTTTTTTTTCCATTATTAAAGTTCCAAGTCACAACTTGACCAAGGAAGTTAATCTTCAATGCTACGCATCAAACAACTAATCATTAAAATCTAAACCATAGCATCCAAACTAGCATTGAAAAACTAAACAAACAAAATCTAGATAACAACAACTTGCAAATATATTCCTCAGCTAGAACAAATACCACCATTGTTAAGTCCAACAACTAAGTTTCCCACTTGTATCAATCCATCCAAGTTAAAAATTCACAATACAAAAACACAACCTCAAAATTATTACTTCCTCGAAATCAAACAACACCGATCAAGCAATGGCCTAGATACCCTAAACACAATATTAAACAGATCCAAAGCATCCAAACAAACCCTAACCCTATACAACCAATTGGATCCAACATGGGCACAACACACTACAACGTAGGAACAAACAATTACCTTCCTGAACTTCTTCACCAGCCGTACGCTCCCCGAAAACCTGCGAGAATTTCCACTCCAGCGGTTGCGGCGGACCCGCCGGAGCAGCATCTGCGACAACCTCATCGCCACCGTCCATTTCTCCGAAAAACAAAATCAACGGCTTCTGAAAAATCCAACAATCTTCTATCTATCACAACAACGCATCGAAGATTTTCCTTTCTGGGTTATCACAAGATCATAGTTTCAGACAGACCCATCAAAAAAAGTTGCAATTTTTCTTCCTCTTACACCCTTCTTTGGATTTTCAGTTGAACCATTAGAACACCCAAAAGAAACAAGGGCAAAAAAATTTTCTCTCTATTGCAAGCAAAATTTTCTCTTTCTAAAAGGAGAAAATGGGATTTTTGATTTTTTTTTTTTTTGGATTAAAAATAAAATGACAGAGCAAACGATTCTTTGGATTTGAAGATGCGAAGACACACTCTTCTTCTATGTCTAGTGCACTTATCTCTCTCTCAATAATAGGTTTCTGTTTGTTTTTTCCGTACGTAAATATATAATTTCACTGTCTGTGATAGCGTCACGTGTCTGTCACACATGTTTGTGAAGTACCAAGTTTGGTTGGGTTGTGATGAGTGGTGCTGGTGAAAGTGTTCATATATCAACGGACCATGATGATGGTGGCCGTGTGGTGTAAATGTGTAAACAGGTGAGATTAGAGAATGATTTATGGATTGACTCAACTTTTTATTTAATGTAACATTTTATCCTCAAATTATCCTTGGCTAATATAGTAAGTGAAAAATAAAACTTTCCCAAACTGTAGTGAGGTGTTTAAGTTAAAAACAAAAAACACAAAAAAACCTGTCAATATATTTTTTTTCATCAATCAAAAACTATTCTTTCATTGAATATAACCGCTTTTTTGTCTTACATTGTTTGGTATGAAATCGTACAAAACTCCCGGACCTGATAATTTTCGGTCTTTCTTCTTCAAACAATTTTGGCACCTTGTGGGGGATGACTTTTGGAAACTTGTAAGTGACTCCTTGTGTACATATACTTCTAACCAAGCTCTGACTGAAACTCTTATTGTGTTAATTCCTAAGAGCGATAATCCTAAAGTTTTAAAAGATTATCGACCAATAAGCTTGTGTAATGTGGCTTACAAGGTTACAATGAAAGTTCTGGTTAATAGGATGTGTCCGCTCCTTGATAAGTTGGTTGGGCCTTTACAAAACAGCTTTATTCCTGGCAGGGGGACAACCGATAACATAACTGTTGCCCAAGAAGAGATGCACTACTTCCATCGGACTAAACGCCAAAAAGGGGTTGCTTCATTCAAGATTGACCTGGAGAAGGCCAATGATATGGTCAACTGGAATTTTCTTGAGACAACTCTTGTTGATTTTAGTTTTCCACCTGTTATTGTCAATCTTATCATGAAGAGTGTTCAGTCCACATCTCTCTCAATTTTATGGAATGGTAATCAGCTGGACAGCTTCTAACCTGGAAAAGGCCTGCGTCAAGGTGATCGAATTTCCCCATACATCTTTGTTCTCTGTATAAAAAATTAGTTGTTCTTATTCAAAACAAAGTTAATTCTGGTCTTTGGCATCCCATATGTGTTTCTAGAGGTGGACTTGGAATATCACATATGTTCTTTGCTGATGATGTTCTTTTGTTCTGTGAGGCCTCAAATTCATCAGGTTCAATTGGTTACAAGGACGATGCAAGAGTGTTGTAGTGCTTCAGGTCTAAGAGTTAACCTTGATAAGTCTCGCGCTATGTGCTTGAAAGGTGTCTCTAGGAGAAAGAAAGAGAGGCTATATAGGATATGCTCAATGCACTTTGTTGAGGATTTGGGTAAAAATTTGGGAGTTCCTCTTATCAAAGGTTGGGTGAAGAAAGAGTTATTCAATCTTGTGATTGAGAAGATGCAACAGCGCCTTATTGCTTGGAAATTAAAGCTCCTTAACCATGCGGGTAAGACTTTCCTTGCTAAATCTGTCTTGACATCTATTCCATTGTATACAATGAGTTGTTTCTGGTTACCAAGTTCCATTTGCAACAAAATGGATGGGTTGGGTAGACGTTGTAACACCCCAATTTGGAAATAGAATTTTCACTAAAAATTTGCGCCAATTTTTTTTTTAAAACATATATATAAAGATGAACCTTATAATTAATTGAAAGAGGGTTTTCATATTAACTTAGTTTCCAAAATATTTTCTCCACTTATTTTTTCAAAGATTGTATTACATAAACAACTTAGTTTCTTGAAAACGGTTTTGTTACCTGTACCTAATCCTATTTTCCAAAAAAAGTGCTACACATATTCTCATCCACAAAATAAAACTCACTAATTGAAATCCGAAATAAGTCGTTGTTATATTTCTTTAAAATAACCATTACAAAAAGGGTTTTGACTCTACGGTCATTATCAAATATCAAAAAATGAGATCACATAACTTCCTCATCGGGGTTACATAAAGATCATCAGTGGTTGTCATCCTAAAAGAAATACAAAAGCTTACTAAAACTATTCATCATCACTGTCTTCTACTGGGGGTGCTTCCTCCGGGTCAAATACCCACTCAACAGGCTCCTCAGGAATGTCTTCTGCTTTCGGCTCTTCTCCGTCTTCTTCCATTTCATCATTTGAATCCACCTCGAAGACTTCAAGAACCTCTTCTTCTTCATCTATAAAGTCTAAGAGAAAATCTTCTGGTTCGGGGATGTCCTCAAAGGTAAACTGCCTTAAGGCTGAGTGTATGTCATGGTAAGTAGATGGACCTCCATACACACTATCCTTCATGTACATATGGCTGATGAAGACTTCATTCATATTTCCGGTGATCATCTGGTTTGGGTCCAAGATCTCTATTCTGGTCGGTTCCGTCCAAAGCCAACCTTCCTGGTTTACTTCCCAATGACCGAGGGCATTAGCATCCACAACTCCGTTATTCGAGACTTCTACATAGCAGGTTATCGGGTCTGCCATCTGTGATCATTGCCCAAATAACCACAAGAAAAGAAAGATAGGGAAAAGGAAAGAGAGTCAACGATCCGGACAATAAATTGTCAACGGCATGGTCTTAATCTAAGGAATCACAGTAAGACCATACACACACAATAACAAGGCATAACTACTTACTTGCAACAATGCATACATTATCAAGGTTATCATTATTATTCAAAGGTTTCTTATCCATAACTCCCACAATGTCATCATACACATCATTATTTTGATATAACTTCCAATGATTAATAATTCAATTAATATAGGAAGACGGGGTTGTTGAGTTAAAGGTGAAATTAGCACACACGTTACATCTCCTCCTTCAATATCCAACCACATCCTAATTCGGAAAGCAGATGGGATGCACATGAGTCCTAACCATGCTGACATCGAAGCCAAAGGATACGTACCAGCTGAAACCACGCAAGTTGGGCAGCAAACAAAATACAATAACAATTCATCATTTCACAAAAACAATGGCTTCTAGTCCCATTCGGATTCCCTCTACACCATCTAGGATTTGCTCAAGGGGGCGACAGCTTTATCCCTAGTTCTCGAGTGTAGTCCTTGCTACGACCAACGCCCAGCAGGTGACCTTGATCCTTGTAGCATCGTCCCACCTAGGGAAGCGCTCATAAGCTTCTTGACGAGTCACCGTCATTGCCCTCCCCTATCACAATCACCACTTGGAGAGACACTTACCTCCAAGTATACGGTATCTTTCTTCTCCACTACTTCACTCTCAACGTAGTTGGAAAGGATTTTAAACTTAGAGTATTTTAAATCTTTTAAGTCTTTTATTAATCCTAGGTTGGTCGACCCATTCTAAGCCACGCTTCTAACGGGCCTCGACCTCTAAGGGTAACAGCAACCAAACTCCCTATTGTACAGTGGAATCCACAAGACAAAATCACGGCACAGTTATTCACGTGATTCGTCGCTTAAGGGGAAAAATTACAAGTCAATGTGCCACGATGCACCATCACTGTACACAATCATTATCTTCGCATTGCCGCGACATTAATCATTTTCAGATTCTCTTACAACAATATCAAAAATACAAAGTCTTGCTCCTTTCAATATTTCTATGATCATAAACTCTTAATCAATAATCTTTCATAACTTATATAGCAATATATCACAATTGCACAATCTCATTGGAACATTTACAACATAATCATTATCATTTCCAAATTCAATTAAACAACATCTCATACTTATTTTTCATAATAGCATAATAAAATATAGTCATAACAACATCATACAAATAGAGTTACTATCGCACGAAGGACGACTAAACATTCACAATCAATTGTCGTCTCGTGTCTTGACACGTAACTCGAATTCCGACTTTTGAGATGGTCGAAATCATCCTACTGTAATCCTTAGTGCCATTATGTCTAAGGGAAGTTGCTCTCTCACCTTAGTATGATGTGCAAGGATTAAGATCTGCTTGATTCACAGTTGCGCTATCGTTCCCCGATTGCAAACCTCTAATCAAACCATATTTACAAAATAGCTTTATAAATATCTATATCAACTTTAAAATTACTTATTACTATAACTTTTGGACAAACACTATTTTCTTAAAAATCTTTGACGTCATAAAACTCCTAGAAAGTAAAGTACTCCTTTAAAAATCAAAACCTTTTTGAAAATCAAACACAGACTACTGTATCAAGAAATCACTTTTTCTTCTTAGCTTTTAAATCATGAAAAACTTTTCCAATCGCAATATAACTTTTAAAACATAATCATAACATCATAAGAATAAATCTCAATCTTTTCTTTACTAAAAAATCTCACTCTTAAGCACCTTATAACAACTACCATGACCATACTATACATACAGCATGAATTTAAAGTATTTTTCTTTTGATGCAAATTTTTTTATTCAGACTAAGCAGTAAACAAATTTTGCAAAATCATGCTATAAGCACATATAACTAGAGAAGAAACTAAACTCAAGCATCCAAAGTTCAAAATATTTTTTTATCATTAATTAGATTTAAGTTACAGACTACAATTAGATTACAGAAAATTCACTTTCAAGCATCAGTACATTCACAAAATCATTTGTATACTTCTTAATAATTTTTTTTAAATACTTATAATAAAGATTTTATCATAAAGCATACATTACCAATTATTTAAAAATGATTTTCATTCTTGATACAACTATTTTACAATTTTGGACAGCACATACAGAAGTTCTCAAAAATCAATTTTCTCCTAAACAGTTCATCGAAACACATGCCACTTTTTCCTAAAATTTCTTTACAAGACCTACTATAATAAAATGATAAAATATGATTGAAATAAAACATATTAGTTTGCTGGACAGACACCTTAAGTCCAGTTGCATCACAAAAATTTAAACTAACAGACTCTAACATTATACATACTGTAATTACATATAAACAGTTAAGCATAGTACACACCTATAAAAATTATTATTTGAAGCCTTATACCTTATGAAAAATAATACTTTTCAGCATTAAGAAAATTTCCAGATCTAAATATATTTTTATCAGAATACATAATACACACTGATAATCATTTATTCACATCAGAAAGATCAATTAAAAATAATCAAATATTTTTGTTTTTCTCTTTAATAAATTCGGCCAACCTCATATACATAAAAGAGTACTTTTTAATTTTTCAAACACACATATATACTTTAGGAACATAATTTCATATACTCAAAATAATCGATTTGACACAAAGATAATCACCTTTTTAAGAAAATTTACTTTTGTACAGTAACTAGTTTACAATTTATACTAACCATATAATCGGACATTTACACAATCACAAGATAAAAATTACCTACTTACCCCTAAATTTACTAAACCAAATAATATAAACCAGATGTAACTTTTAATAAAAAAAAACCAATTATACTCCACTGTTAACATCATAAAAATTCAGAATTTTTCATTTACTTTTATAACACCATCATCATTTCATATTTGTATTAAAACATCAGAGATCAGAAATCATCCATTTATTCAAACTCTTTTAATAAATAATACACATAACAATTCATACACATATTAACAACAACTACTATCTATTATATAAATATAAGTCACGGCAAAAAATAAAATAGGGCAAAAGACCAAAATTTTTCTTTTCTTTCAATACTGCATCACAAAATTTCCAGAATCTTATTTAGTTTCATTCCTTGTACACTCCTCTTGAATCCAAACAAAAAGAAATAAAATACTTCAAACAGATACAAAATTGCTATAAAATATAAATCTCTATATGGTAAGAACACAAAAATTTCAGAGTACTATTTTCCCTTTTATGCTATAAAATTCGGTCATCTCAAGGTTAAAGATAAGGGGAGATCATTCTCTTTAAACAATTCATTTTGTCCCTTATTCCTCAAACCTTAATTCATTTGACCACAAATAAAAAAAAAATGTTATCAACAAAACATAGTTCATTTTAATATAAAAATAAGAATTAGAAGCTTTTTGTTCTTAATATCATAAAAAGAATTTAGAGATTTAAATAACAGTAGAAGAAGAGATGAAATAAATTAAAATAGAGACTTAGAGTTACCTTTTCTCCTAAAGCTAAAAGACTACTTCAAGGTGAGAAAATTTTCCTCCTCCTCTTCCTCCAACTCGCCACCCTCCTCTTCTTTTTTTTTTCTTGGAATAATTTTCTTTTTTTTTTTCTCAAAGTAACAAATTTCCCCCATATTCTGATCCCAAATTCGTCCCCCATCCTAGTCCAAGATGAGTCATCAACTTTACTTCATTACTTGGAAACTCACAAGCATTAAATGAGATTTTTCTAAAAACTATAGCTTCTTAACTCAAGGTTTATTCCTCACAATTTTCAGAAATTATCCTCTTCTCTCCCTCCTAATATTTGGACGGTGCACACATATAAAATAAGGAGAAAAATTTCCATTGGTCCATTTTGAATTCACCACAAAATTGACCAATCACATTAAAGCTTTTATTTTAATAATTCAGAACAAAAATTAGAAAAAGGCTAATATTTGGACTGTGAAATCAGTAGGCATTTATATAAACATTTAAATATAAAATTATTTTAAAATCCAATAATTTATTTCATGCTCCAAAATAATTTTTCCAAGTTAAAAATGCCAAAAATTCGTTTTCTCTACTGTACAGTATTTTTTGTAGATGTCAAAATAAAAATTCTGTTTTCACATATTCAGATAATACATTCCAATACGATCGTTTTCATATAAAGTTTATAATTTTTGGACTTACGTTTTGAAAGTTATGAATTTTTGAAGCTCTAAGATCATTTCCTTCAAAAATGCATTTCATAAGCTTTCAAATAATTTTATAATAAGAAAATACGAAAATATATTTTATTTGGATGGTAGTCCAATATAAAACTTCAGAAAAGTATTTTTGTTTTCAAAATAAAATACACTTGAGTCAAAAGGTCATTTAATGCATTAAAACCATACCTTTACACTTAAAACTCAAAAATTCGTTCAGTACTGTAGCAGTTATAAAATTTCAAAAACTCCAAAATAAAAATCAAAGCTTTACATTTTCATAATCTGCGTTTTGATACGATCGTTTTGACATATCATTTGTAATTTTTCGACGTACGGTTGAAAAAATATGAATTTCTGAAGACATGATACTTTTAATCCTTCAAAAGGCATTTCATCTTCTAAGATTATTTAAATCAAATACTATACCTTAAAATATTTTATTTAAATACATTAGGGAAAATATTGATATGCATATATATAATATATATACTACGTGTATATATATATACATATATATATATATATATACATATATATATATATATATCTCATATGATTTTAATTAACTCTAGGTACCAAAATCAAATATAATAATTTAAAATCAAATATAAATTCATAATTAATTTGGGTAAAATTGTGGGTCTCACAGACGTTGTATTTGGGCTATGAATGATGTAAGTCGAAGCTTTAACCTTGTGAATTGGAGGACTGTTTCTACCCCTGTGAAATTTGGTGGCTTGGGTTTTCGTGATGCACGCTTAACTAATATATCCTTGCTGAGTAAACTTGTTTGGTCCATGCTCCATGATAATCACAAACTTTGGGTTCAAATCCTTGGGCATAAATATCTCAGGAATTTCTCTATCCTTCAAGTTGCAGTCATGCTTCTAGTTCTTTTATTTGGCTAAGTATTACTAAGGCCAGAGATGCTCTGCCGGAAGGTTTCACAATTAGACTTGGTAATGGGTCTCTTTCCTTGTGGTACGACAAATGTTTCTGTAATGACTACCGTTGTAATTACGTTAATTATGTTCATATATCTTATACTGCTCTTCGAGTCAAAGATATTTGGGATCATGACCGATGGAACGTGAATAGTTTTTACACAGCAATTCCTCCTAACATAAGAGAGCTCATCCACTTTATTCTGATTCCTATCCTTTCACCAACTGAGGATGTTGTTAAGTGGGGTGGTAGTTTGGATGATTTATACACTCCTGCGTCTGCATATCATTAGCTTGGTATCCAGTCTAGGGGCTAGAGCATTGATAATAGTCTTCCCTGGTTGTGGTGTGCTAAAATTCCTGAGAAGATTCAATGGATTGCTTGGTTGGTCACTAACGATGCTCTCCCAGTTAATATTATGAGAAAAATATTTCATCACAATTGTAAGAACACAATTGTTTTACCAAAAAAAAAAAAAAAAGAAGAAAATCCAACCTTATTTTACTTGTAAGAATTTACATCACAAACTGTTATCTCGTACAATGAAATGATCGATTTCTAATGTTATCTAAAATAACTAACTTTGCTTATTACACTTGCTAAAACTTTTTTTGAAATGAAGCTTTATTCCGTCAACTCATCAAATTCACAATTTTTTTATTTTAAATCCTTAATTACATTTCCCGGTTTCATTTAACTTTTCATATTTTTAAAATATAGATTTCTATTTTGTATTAATTCAATATATTAATTTCTTCATTTTTTTTACCCTCAATTTGTGTAACACCCCGGTTTGACAACTTGAAAATATTTTTATTTCTATAAATTATTGTGGAAATTTGAGTAATTTTTTTTAAACATAAATTACAATAGATTCAAAACTCATTTGCATAAGAGTCTTATTTGCCAAATTATTTTCTTTGTTATATAGTCACCATGGAAACTTCCTCATATCACACATCCTATGACAAGCTCCCAAACCGAGTTGTCAAACCGAGCTGTCACAACACTCTTTCTTTCTCAAACTCATTTCATAAATTATTTCTCAAAATAAAATAATGGTTGATTTGCGGAAAAGACCTTTCATTTATTCATTGGACTTTATTCAAAAATCTCATGATACCATTACATTAATCAATTTCAAAAGATGGTACTTAACAAAATGGGGTTACATGAATGTAGAGCAATATAATCCTAGCCACCTTAAGAGAGGGTACAACACTAATGCATAAAACATCCTAGACTACTAGTCTTCATTGCTATCATCCACTATGGGTGCCTCTACGGGGTCATACCACCATTCCTCAGGTTCCTCTAGTGTGGCCTTATCCTTCTCTAGCTCATGATCCAGCTCTTGCTCCTCTTCAACTTCAAAGTCCATCTCTTGATCTTCATCATCAAAAGCCTCTTTTTGCCCTTCTTCTTCGTTTAATTCATCGTCAAAGTCTTGCTGCATCATTTCTGGGTGGAAATCATAATAAGTTGTTGGGCCACCGATCACTCTATCCCTTAGCGCAAATTGACATTGAAGTGTGTCGAAAACTGATCCTCTGACAGTTTACTCTGGATCGATAATCTCCACCTTTGTTTTGCCTCTCCAATCCCAGCCATCACGATTTACCTCCCAATATCCCCCTAGGGAAACCGACACGCGAAACTTTACTTGATCTGCCATCTGTGGACATCATTACGAAAATCCACAAAGAAAGGGAAACAGAGAGAGTCAGCGATCCGGACGAGATAACATCAACCGCATGGATTTATGGTAGACAGTATACCAAGACTAACACACCACATACATCCTCCAATAAACATACAACATTCCAATCACATAACTCAAGACATGGGAATCATTCTCATACATAACAATAATTAATCTAGATTCTCACAAGTATATAGGAGTAAGTTTTCATACTTAAGCAATTCTTTTAATCAACATTTTGTGTTATCACATCCACGAATGATATGGAAAAAATATCATTGGCGTGACAAGTTCAGTTAACACACACGACTACATCTCCTCAATAGTTCCAACCAAATCCTAAGTCGGAAAGCAAACGAGATGTACAAGAACTTTAACCACGCAGGCCTCAAAGTCGGAAACAAAATGCTGAAGCCACACACGGGGCCTACCAAAACATAATATCACACGATTCACAATTACACAAGGGGCCCATACACATCGAACATCTAGCCTCGTTCAGGTTCCCTCTCACCGTTCAAGACTTGCTCAAGGGAGCGACAATACTTCTCTAGTTTTCGAGTGCAGTCCATGCTACGACCACGCTCAGCCATAAATACTCGGTCATTGTAGTCTAGTCCCCCCTAAAGAATCACTCATTGGCTTCTTGACGTTCATCATCATTGCCCTCCCAAATCCAATCCACGGCTGAATACCCGCATGTACCCAAGGTATCTTTCCACTCCACTACTCCACACTCAACTCTCAGTGGTAGGAAAGTCTTTTAAATTATCTTAAATGATCATAGTGGTGAATTTCGAAACTTCTTTTTGAAAACTTTCGCAAAAAACATGGCAATATGCATTATTTTTCAACTCCTAGGACTCCTGAACAAAACGAAGTAGTGGAGAGGAAAAATCGATCTTTAAAAGAACTTAATAGAACAATGCTTAATGACATGAAGTTTCCCGCCTATTTTTGGGCTGATGCCATAAACATTGCTTGCTATGTTATGAACCGGGTTTTGATTAGACCAATTTTAAAGAAAACCCCTTTTGAGTTATTCAAAAGGAGAAAACCCAATATATTCTATTTTCATGTCTTTGAATGCAAATGTTTTGTTCATAAGTCATAGCAACGGGAATGGTAACCTAGGAAGTTTTGATGCTAGAGTTGACGAGGGTATATTCTTAGGACATTCTTCTTCTACTAAAGCATGTAGAATTTTCAATAGGAGAAGGAATACAATAGAAGAGTTTGTGCATGTATCTTTTGATGAATCAAATCCTAGAAAGCTTGGAAGGGTATTTGTTGATGATGTTGCAAAGGCACTTGAAAACCTTTATCTTGAAGAGAATCAAAGCCCAAGCTAAAATAAGGAAGATGAAGCACTACAAATTCAAAATCAAAATAGAGATGAAAGTGTGCAACCAGCAACTAACACCGAGCACATCATCGATCTTCCTAAAGAGTGGAAAACCTCAAGGAATCACCGAATCGATCAAATTCAAGGTGGCATCAATAAAGGGGTAACAACTCATAACTCTTTAAAATATTTTTGTAACCACATGGTTTTTGTCTCTCAAGTGGAGCCTAAAACTGTTTATGAGGCTTCAGTTGATGAGCATCGACTTATGACTATGCAAGAAGAACTAAAACCATTTTAAAGAAACTAGGTTAGGGGACATATTCATCAAGTGATTGAAACAAAATGGGTTTTTAGAAACAAAGTTGGTGAGTTTGGTGTGATTGTTTGAAACAAAGCACATTTGGTTGCAAAAGGCTACAACCAAGAAGAGGGGATAGAATTTGAGGAAACATTTGCCTCTATTGCTAGGTTGGAATCCATTAGAATGTTATTTGCTTGCATAATGGACTTTAAATTATTGTAACAAATGGCTGTAAAGAGTACATGTTTAAATGGTTTCATTCAAGAGGAAGTGTATGTTGGTCAACCTCCCGGTTTTGAAAATCTTGAATATCTTGATTATGTTTTCAAACTTAAAAAGGCTCTTTATGGACTTAAACAACCTCCAATAACTTGGTATGAGAGCCTGATCAAATTTTTAATTGAAAAAATATTTGAAAGAGGAAGAGCAGATACAACACTTTTCATTAAACAAAAAGGGAATGACATTGTCTTAGTTCAAATTTATGTTGATGACATTATTTTTTGTGCTACTAATGAGTCTCTTCTCAAGATATTCTCTAGTAATATGCTGGAAGAATTTGAAATGTCTATGATGGGGGAACTCAACTTCTTCCTTGGGCTTCAAATAAAACAAACTAAGAATGGAATATTTGTGAGCCAAACAAAATACTGCAAAGAACTCTTGAAGAGGTTTGGCATTGACAAGGCCAAAGAAATTGCTACACCCATGGGAACCTCAAACTATCTGGATAAGGATGAAGAAGGTGAACCTATTGAACTCACAAGGTATCGAGTCCTTTAGATCACGACATGTAGGTCAGATATTATGTTTAGTGTCTTTATGTGATTCCAACCGAATCCAAAGAATCGCACTAAATTGCTGTCAAAAAATTAATGAAATATTTATTTAGCACAACTAGCATGGGTATATATTATCCTAAAGGCTCCACTTGCAGTCTAGTTGGGTATTCTGATTCCGACTTTGCTAGGTTCAAAGTAGATATGAAAAGCACCAACGACCCTTGTCACTTACTTGGAAATTTTTTAGTGTCTTGGGATAGCAAGAAACAAGCTAGTGTGACCGTATCCACTGTTGAGGCAAAATATGTTGTTGTAGGAAGTTTTTGTGCACAAATCCTTTGGTTGAAACAAGAATTTAAGGACTATGGTATTAGTCTTGATCACATCCCCATTTGATGAGATAACACTAGTACAATTAATTTATCCAAAAAACCCAGTGTAACATTCCCGAACAAAACACATAGAAATTCGTCACCATTTTATACATGATCATGTTCAAAAAGGTGACTGTGTGATTGAGTTTGTGGACACATTTAAGCAGTTAGCCTATATTTTTTTACTAAACCATTATCAAAAGAAAGTTTTTTTATTAGAAGAGAGAACTCTACTTAACTTAACTGATGCATCTTGCATAGATTGATTTCATGTCTTTGCCTTGCCCACTACTATCATTGTTATTTATTACTAACTTGGGCATTAATGTGACATTTTTTTGCAAGGTACACTGATAGGTGCAGTTCTCCCTCTCTTTTTGATGTTGCCAAAAGAGGGAGAGAAATTCATAGTTTCATTATTTTATTGAATGAGTAATATGTCAAATTGGTCCATGACTTTGTGTGGACTAATCAATTTCATCCCTAAGATTTTCAAAATTGCAAATTAGTCCCTAAGATAGGAAAACGTGAGTCATATTATTCCTTGACATTAATGACTGCCAGTGGTCCTTAATGTGGACTATGGAATGGGTAAAAAGACGTCTTTTTCGGCCAAAAACAAAAACAAAAATCGTTCATTATCGGTCAAATTAGTCCCTAAGTTTGTGTACTGGTAACGACAGGGACTAATGTGACTCACATTTTCCTATCTCAAGGACTAATTTAGAATTTCAATAATCTCAAGGACTAATTTGACTGGTGTTCACAAAGTCAGGGATTAATCTGACATAATACTCTTTATTAAATGCATCTATTCAGGGGAGTGTTTGTAATTTTTTTTGCATGCATGGTATATTTTTTCTTGAATGCAATGTGTTGAGGGAGGGGGGTATACTATATGCATTTGTCCTCACACATGTTTTTCATATAAGATTTGTCATCATCAAAAAGGGGGAGTGTTAGAAAACAACACATTCTGATGTTACAAGTTTTGATGATAACAAATAAAGATCTAAAGAGAGAAAAACTCATGCACCAATATCAACAAGCCAAAGCTCCTTGAAGAATCCGTCTCATACATTCATCTAGGATCAATGTAAGGCATAATATTTATATAACTCAAGCAAGTGTTTAATGTATTAGGACATGGACAAGAAAAATTTCATAATTGTTTTAAAAATTGTTTTCTTGCAATCCTTCATGCATAAATGTTCTTAAAACTCTGGTTTAACTTTCTGGATGATGAAATCCATCATACATGCGACATTTGTTGACCAGCGCTAGAAACTCATAGATCTCCAAGTGTGAAAAAGTCCTCAAATTTGGTCACGTACTCCCCAAATATCATGTTATCTTGTTCCAGCTTCAGAAATTCCATTTTCTTTCTCAGTCCTCAATTCTTTAAGGAAATACTTCTCCAAAAACTTTTCCTTAAAAGCATCCAAGGCGATAGCTTGATTGACATCAGTCATCACCTGCCTAGCATTTCTCCACCATGCATTTACCTACCTAGTGAGCATATAGGTCGCATACGCCACCTTCTAATCATCATTACACCTCATTGCACTAAAAATTTGGTCCAGATAATCCACCTGTTGTTGCACCTCATCACGTGCAAATCCTCCAACTAACTCCTCAGGGTTGTAGTGACAAAATTCGTCCAACCCACGATATTCTTGTGGTCCTTGGTTCAGGTTTATGTTCTAGTTGTTATTTTGGTTCTGGTTAATGTTCCGTTGCACTTGCGAATGCAACAGGTTCAGATTATTGTTCACTCCTTGCATGACCGAGGTCATCTCGGCCATGAGAACAATAAGGGTTTGATCCTTAGCGTCTGCAGCAACATGGTCTTCTCCAGCAAAACTAGCAGGGTGTCCTCAAGCCTTTTCCTTCCTACACACAACCTCTTACTAAGATTATCCAAGGCTAAGGAACAAGTTAGTCCCATAATACATGTTCAATCATGCAATCCATTTACAAACAGAGTTTGTAACATCCCAAATTTTAATTCCAAGTTTAACTAGGAAGACCTAAGTTAGAATTTATGAGGAAAACCATAGGAAATCATGGGTAGGAGTTAAGAGTAAGGTTTGAGAGTTAGAACTTGTCAAAATAGGAGTTCTGGGCAAGGTAATCGATTACTTTGTGGGGAAGTAATTTACAAGCTCTCTGATAGAATCTCTTTGATGTTGCAGCAATTGTAATCGATTACTCTTAAGGAGATAATCAATTATTTCATGTGGTAATCGATTACTTGGAGGCAAAGTAATCGATTACCAGTGCTCTGGTGATTGTATGATGCTGCAAAAATAATCGATTAATTGAAGGAAGTAATAGATTATTTTGGCAAAGTAATCGATTAATTTGGGCAAGTAATCGATTACTTCAGGTCTGATGCAGAAAAAAATAAAATAAGGGCAGAAACGTATTTTCCACCCTTTCTCCCCTTATTTCAACCACTCACCCTCCTCCCTTATCCATAATATTCGACCCTCTCTCTCTTCTCCCTTCTCCCACGTTTTCTCCCTCTCTTCCTCCTCCAAACCACCATCAAACACTACCAACCACCCACATCTCCCCACCAATCCCTCTCCCATGTAAAACCCACCTTCTCCTTCATGTTTTCTTCTTCTTTTCCTTGTCCATGGTGTTTATCATTCTCACTCACCTACATGGCTCTTTCTCTCTCCTTCACCCAATCTCCATCAACAACCACCAAATACCCACAAAACCACCTCCAATCCTTTCCCCCCATGAGTATCTACTTCCTTTCCCATGACTAATGCCTCATTCCTTGTCATTGGTGTCTCTTACTCTCTCCTGGAAGCTCTTTCTCTCTCCTAGGGCTCCTCTTTCTCTCCTCCAATCTTGAGGAACAGAGTGGAGATCGGTCAAGAGAATGGGAATCAAGGTAGATCCGGAGTAGATTCGAGGTCCATGGAGCTTTGTGTGGGCTCTCTTCTCCTCTAAGGTAAGGGGAGTCTTTTTTCCACACTTTGAGTTAGGGATAGTTGAGGTATATAATAGGACTTGGGTTAAATAGTTAAATTGGGTTGTGGGTAGCAAAATAGCACCTGTTTAGAGTTGGTTTAGGGAGATTGAATGTATTTGGATTTAATTTAATTAGGTAATTTAGTTGACATAATTTGCTAAAATCCCTTATATATGTTGTAAGTAGGAAGTGAAGAACCCTAGGGAGTGGACTTATTTTACAGCACTCTGAGACATACCTGAGTATAACGATTGATTTGTGATATCTGTTGTCTGTTGTGGGTGGCTATGTTCATTATGCATGTGAAATGAGTATTTTTATGACTAAGTATTAAATATGAGATAATAAATAATGCAATCTAATAGGTGGGAAAGAGGATTAGTGGTCAGAAGGATATTTCATGGCTTAAATGATAATTGTTTTTTTAATGATGAACATGTTTATTTAGGATGCTTGAAGTTGGGTTTTAGTCTTAGTTTGGAATATATGCGTTTATGAATTACATTGGCGAATAGTATTGGAGTATAAATGATGTTAATTATTTGTTGTTATGTGATGTGGAAATTGAGAATGATGTGAATGCATGAATGTGGATGATTGTTACCTGTTATAAATGGCTATTTGAATTGTGTGCTTTATGGTGAATGTGTTTGGGTGGATATGGACGGTTGAATTGATCATTGGGACATTGGGATACTAGGTGTTCCTGCTAGGTGTACAAATGCCCCATTAGGGCCAAACGCCCCATCAGGCTAAAATGCCCCATTAGGTGAAAATGTCTCGTTAGGAGTCAATGTACCCAATTGATCAATTCAACGAAAACTAAAAGAATGGAAAATGTGAAAAAGACTAAAGTATGTGATTTGAATATGCAAAGGAATGTGATAAGTATGAGTATAAGATTATATGTATTAGTCCTAACGGGTGAGGCCTAGTGGGTGAAAGTCCTGATGGGTGTAAAAGTCCCTAATGAGTGTACAAATGCCCTAGCAGGAGCAACCAATTCCTAGTGGTACAAACTAAAAGAAATGAGTAAAAGAAAGAAAAGTGGGTATGTTGTCCTCTAACCGTGAGGATACATGCGATGTTATGTTTGGTATGTTGTTCTATGACCGTGAGGAGACATGCAGTTTTATGTTGGGTGTTGTCCTCTGACCGTGAGGAGACACACGTTATATGGTTTATAATGGGAACTGAATATGATTTTGGAAATGAGAATGTGAAGCATTTTTTTATTCATGACTTGGTTTGATTATGATGCTTGAGTTGCCATTATGTGCTCTTTATTATCTTCTAATTCACTGTGTTGTGAAAAGGTCTCACCCTTAGTGGTTATCATTTTAGGTTTATGCTGAAGAAGCTTAAGGATAAGAGTGTCGCAGCGGAAGAATTGTAAAGAAGGAAATTCTAATGTTGCGCTACTCATATTATAATTGAAATACCCAATTTTATTTGTAAATTTAATTGATGAAAAGAAAATTTTAAGTTTATGATTTTAATTACAAACACTTTAAGTTGTTATTTTGTATAAAACTATGGGGTGTTACATTATGGTATCAGAGCAGTTCCTTCCTTCCGACCTGATGGAAAGTGGTCCCGATCTCGCTGCGAACACTCTCATCTCAAGCTTCTTCTTCAGAGGTGAGACCCTTTTAAGTGGTAATTTTAAGATTTGGTGAATGGTGAAAATGTTTGGTGTTAAGTGTTTGATAAAAAAAAATTTGGATTATGAAATGTGTGATAATGGTTAAGTCGCAGCAAAGATTGATCCTTTGGAAACACCGACCCATTAGGTGCCTTGTTAGGTGACAAGTTACGCATTAGATCCAAATGACCCTTCCAAGTGAAAAGGACCTATTAGGCCCGGTAAACGACCTGTTAGGCGGGTGTACCCAATGGATCAATCTGCTGTGCAAATGGTATGAATTATGAAAGTGAAATGTATCTTGTAGAAGTAAAAGAGTTAAAATTATGTTTTAGTCCTAACGGGTGTCAACCGTGGCCTATTAGGTGGAAATGACCTGGATTGGGTGAAAATCCTAATGGGTGAGAAATGACCTAACAGGTGCGCGAATTTCCTAATGGAGAACTACTAATTTTTTATAACAGAAATGACCAAGGAGAATAGAATGTGATTCTTTGGGAAGCTAAGCCGGATCCCTTAGGGAATTCAAAGAATTACATCCTATAAGTGTGGCACTTTTGTAAGCAGAAAACTTCAAAGGTGCCAATTGATTCTTGTTTAAGGGATGCAAATTCCAAGTTGAGTTAATTAAAAGTTAAAGTTTCTTACAAAGGAAATCTTGTTAATTAATAATGAAGTACAGAAACTTAAGCTGGATGACGAGGGCTATGACCACTGATGGAATGCAGTATCGGAACTGGCCAATCCGATGTTGCATTTATCGGGAGGTGATGTCGTCGAAATCTAGGAGTTGTGCATCAACGTGAATTAGTAATTGATCTCGTGTGTATAAAAATTTTGTGTTAGTTCTTTTATGTTTGTGTGCTTTGCTATGTGCTTTGTGTGTGATCTTAATGTATGTTTGTTGAGTAATTTGGTGTCAAAGTAATTGAACAGGGATTAGAAATGGAACCGCATGGAATAAATAAATTATGAATCTCGAATACTAATCCAACCAAGTGATTAAGGTCACGTTGATTCGATTAGTATCTAAGAGAACCCAAAAAAAATAATGTTTATATTAAACTAATAAGCGGTTCTGTAACTAAACTTGATTCAAGGAACCGTGACATCAAATGAAAAGTAGGAATCGAGAACTAATCGATTGGATTTAAACCACTGAATCATATTAATTTGAGTTACAAATAAAAACAAACTTTTTGCCCAATTTGAGAAGTGGTTTGAATTCAATCAAAAGGTTCTCGAAATATGCTTATATGTGGAATAGTGTAGTGTTAAAGTCAGCGGACAAAAATTAGAAGTGGAACCATGAGAATCAAAATGATTTACTACCTCGATTCTAATCTATCCGAATGACTCAGTTTGCATCGGTTAGACTAAAATCCATAAATACAACAAAAACATTTCTGTTGAACTCGTAGATGATTCCACCATTAATTTGATTTTCGGTGACTTTAATACTAATCGAAAGTTACGTTGGAAGCTTCTAATAATTGAACTTGAACCCCGAGCGACTATAATAAAATTTTGTAACGAAAAGAGGTTTATTTAATCGAGGATGGGGTTAAAATTCAATCTAGAGGTTCTCACATCACTTTTGATTACATCATTGGTAGTGTATTTGGTATATATGAAAAAGTCTATGTTTATGTTCAAATGAATTTAAATTTTCGAAAATGTTTTCGAACGATTTTGGGATTAATAGCTTTTCAATTGCCATCTTTATGTTTGGAAGTCCCAAATTACTTTCCACTAAGCATTGACTAAAAATGTTGTTTTTGAAAAGTGTGTTCAAGATAAAACTGAATTTTGTTTGTGTATGTTTGATTGATATATGTGTTTGATATTCCTATGTGCAAAGTGAAATTTTGCCTGATGCTTGTGAGTGTTCAAAATGAATTTCAAAAGTTGCACCAAACTACAATCATTCCAAATGGATCGTTAGGTCGCACGACAAATTTTCAAGAAATAGTAAGAAAACAAGAATTTCTAAGTGATCGAGTAGTGAATTTGGTAACCATGTCACACGTCAGTCAAATAAGAACCCTTCTTATGCGACTCAAATAAATTCGGAATGAAAACTCACATCTTAAACTTGAAGTAAAAAGGGAATGTAATTGCTTCAACTTTTGAAGATGAATTATAACTAAATTTTTCCAAGTCCAAGGCACATTCCTTCTTTCTTTGAGTTTACCAATCTTGAGTGATATTTCACTTCTTCATCTAGGTTCTTATGAAATTAGATGGAGGTAGCTCTTCATGGTAAGGTGCATGATTAAAGTTTTATTGAATTTTCAAATGAAAAATTGTTTTTCTAAGTGTTTCACTAGTATGGGATCTTCTTTCTGCATTTTAAATCCCCATATCTAGTGATTGGTCAAACCAAGGATTTTAAAGATGTATATGTTCGTGGTTAGGTGTCTGTTGGGAAATCAGGGTTTTTATATACAGTGGAAAACTAAGTTTTTGGGTTTAGGATATTCTTTTGACTTGGAAAATTTGGCCTAAACATCCTAAGGTTGAATCATTGTTCATGTAACATTTCAAGCCAATTGGAGCAAGTTAGTGTTTTAACTGAAATGAATTTAACGTGCTCTGATCGGTTTGGCAATTTTACAAAACCTTGGGCCAAGTATAGGTGATGTCCCATTAAATTTTGAGGTCAATTGGAGTTTGTTTATTATTTTTAAGTGAATTTGATGTAGGTTCACCCCCGACCATCACAAAACCTTGATAAAGGGGTCGTAGGGTCAAAAATGAACCTAATGAACTCTGATTGACTTGAAAATCTACCATGATGTTCTCTTATGTACTGGGGCACTATTTTCAAATTTTTTCTAAACATTGGGGAATCGAACTAATGAAATGCATTTTTGGTTGTAAGCCATGCAAATCCTTTTTCCCGAACCCCTTTTTAACCGATTTTCAAATATGTGATGATATTTATGAATGTGTTTGTAGAGGTAAGTGTTATCCCTAAGTTAGACTAGGATTAGTTAAGGATTAGGTAAGGTTGAGTTGTGTATAGGTTTGAAGTGTAAGATGTTGTGGACTGCTATTGTGAATGTTTGATCCTTGAATGATGTTTATATGATTTATGTTTGCTTGAATGATGGATGTGTTTGATTAGAGTTTAGGGATATGATATAAGTGGTAGGTTTTGGAGTTAGATTATAATAAACCCTAGCAGGTAATAGTGTTTAGATTGTTGTAGCACCCTCTCAAGCCCTCTGACGTAGAATTCCGGAGGGAACCCCAGCTGATCTTAGAAAACCTGATAGAATCTTCGCATCGAGGCGAACCAAATTAAACCATAGTCGGTACTCTTCAATGAGTACAAGAGTCTAGTAGCGTATACATGCGGAATGGTATGCCAATTCTAAGTGGGGGAGTAGAACCAAAGTGAAATAAGTAGTATGGCTTAGAAACCTTTTCCGGGATGGTTCTCCAATTAAGGATTTTGAGCGGAATTTCGGGGACGAAATTCCAATAAGTGGGGGAGAATTGTAACATCCCAAATTTTAATTCCAAGTTTAATTAGGGACCTAAGTTAGAATTTATGAGGAAAACCATAGGAAATCATGGGTCGGAGTTAAGAGTAAGGTCTTAGAGTTAGAATTTGTCAAAATAGGAGTTCTGGGTAGGGTAATCGATTACTTTGTGGGGAAGTAATCGATTACAAGCTCTCTGGTAGAATCTCTTTGATGTTGCAGCAATTGTAATCGATTACTCTTAAGGAGATAATCGATTATTTCATGTGGTAATCGATTACTTGGAGGCAAAGTAATCGATTACCAGTGCTCTGGTGATTGTATGATGCTGCAAAAATAATCGATTAATTGAAGGAAGTAATCGATTATTTTGGCAAAGTAATCGATTACTTTGGGCAAGTAATCGATTACTTCAGGTCTGATGCAGAAAAAAATAAAATGAGGGCAGAAACGTATTTTCCACCCTTTCTCCCCTTATTTCAACCACTCACCCTCCTCCCTTTTCCATAACATTCGACCCTCTCTCTCTTCTCCCTTCTCCCACGTTTTCTCCCTCTCTTCCTCCTCCAAACCACCATCAAACACTACCAACCACCCACGTCTCCCCACCAATCCCTCTCCCATGTAAAACCCACCTTCTCCTTCATGTTTTCTTCTTCGTTTCCTTGTCCATGGTGTTTATCCTTCTCACTCACCTCCATGGCTCTTTCTCTCTCCTTCACCCAATCTCCATCAACAACCACCAAATACCCACAAAACCACCTCCAATCCTTTCCCTCCATGAGTATCTACTTCCTTTCCCATGACTAATGCCTCATTCCTTGTCTTAGTGTCTCTTACTCTCTCCTGGAAGCTCTTTCTCTCTCCTAGGGCTCCTCTCTCTCTCTCCTCCAATCTTGAGGAATGGAGTGGAGATCGGTCAAGAGAATGGGAATCAAGGTAGATCCGGAGTAGATTCGAGGTCCATGGAGCTTTGTGTGGGCTCTCTTCTCCTCTAAGGTAAGGGGAGTCTCTTTTCCACACTTTGAGTTAGGGATAGTTGAGGTATATAATAGGACTTGGGTTAAATAGTTAAATTGGGTTGTGGGTAGCAAAATAGCACCTGTTTAGAGTTGGTTTAGGGAGATTGAATGTATTTGGATTTAATTTAATTAGGTAATTTAGTTGACATAATTTGCTAAAATCCCTTTTATATGTTGTAAGTAGGAAGTGAAGAACCCTAGGGAGTGGACTTATTTTACAGCACTCTGAGACATACCTGAGTATATCGATTGATTTGTGATATCTGTTGTCTGTTGTGGGTGGCTATGTTCATTATGCATGTGAAATGAGTATTTTTATGACTAAGTATTAAATATGAGATAATAAATAATGCAATCTAATAGGTGGGAAAGAGGATTAGTGGTCAGAAGGATATTTTGTAACACCCCGCAAATTCCTCGCATTGAATTAAGATACTAAAAAGATTTATTTTTGTGAAAAGTGTTTTTGAAAGAATATTTTCTTTAATAAATTCCCTAATTCACGTTTTTAAGATAATAAGTGACTTTAAAGGAATGATTTCCTAAAATAATGTCAAGAGTTTAGAAGTTGAGTTTTTGGGAAAAGTCTATGTGTTTGGTATTTTTGGTGTCATTATAATTTTGATGCATGAATAATTTATTTTCTATGTGTGCATAAACATCAATGTACGGTTGTTACAAGTATGTATGTATACTTAAAATTTGATTAGTAAATAAACATGGTTATATATGCATGAATGTATGATATAGGTAGGTGAATATGTATGTGTAATACGTGTGATTGTGTGTGTGTATGAGTATGTGCATGTGTGAATGTATGTAAATGTACATGTGTGTCGTGTGTATGTGTGAGTGTGTGGATAAAACCTAAAAATATCCTATGTGCTAACTAAGTGAACCAAAGTCATAACCAAATCCTAACTAAACCCTAACTAAGTGGATGAGAACCCTAAAGATCAACCACAAGTCAAAAGCCTAAGTGATCCCTAAGTGCCTAGTGTCCCCTACATTGTCTCCTTGGCAAATGTTAAACACCACCCATGCAAAGTTTTGAGTTGCCAAAATTACCCCTCCCAATTGCACACCCTTGGCCGAATTTTACAAGGCAAATGAGGAAAAGCCTCATGTCTTTGCCTTTGCCTATAAAGGACCGAATGGGTGAAGTGTTGGTCACTTCCTTTATTCATTCCCACCCTTCATTTCTTTCTTTCCCCTTCACCCTCCAAACACATTTGTTGAGAGCACAATCAAGCTCTCAACATATAGAGAGAAAGAGAGAGAGGTCGTGAGTTAGAGTAGAGAAGAAGGTGAGGAGATCAACACCAAACCTAAAATTTTCTTTGAAGAACCAAGACAATAGAAGCTAGAAGACCTTGAATTGTACGAGGAAATCTTAAAGATGAGGGATTGGGGCAGCCGGCAGCCAAAGGATCCAAGGCGACGGTACACATTTAATAGCTGGACCTGAGGTGAGAGAGAAGCTTTCCTAAGACACCGTGGTAGTTAGGTGATTTAGTAGGACGTTCCGTATCATCTCAAAGATCGGAACTGAGTGGTTAGAGTCAGTAGTATAAGTGGAAATTGTTTGATTGTGTGGCCACTTATACGAAGGCGACAAAAACCACAATGTTATTGTGTGATTGATAGTATGTTTATGTCTATTAATTTATTTATGCTTAATGATACTTATTGCTGTTAAATTGAATGAGTTGTGAAAGTAATAAGACTGAAAGTAATGATATAATGAGAAAATAATAATGAGTGAGAATAAGATATGTGTTGGAGAAAGAAAGAAAGAGTTAAGATTGGAGGAAAGAATGAAATATAAGGTTGAGAACGAGCCAGAGCTGGGGAGAGTGAGATGGATATGAGATGTGGAATGAATGGAGCTGGGCTCCTTTGCTTTCAGTTTTAGAATGGGAACTAGTGTTGAGTTGAGCTTGATCCTCCATTAGCGCTCAGCATGGCTTTAGTCTGGGACTGGTGTTGAGTTGAGCTTGCTCCTCCACTAGTGCTCAGCAACAATGCGATTTTTGTAAAAGGTTTTGAAAAGCAGATTTTAAAATGGTTTTTGAGAAAAACTTTTTGAAAAGAAAAGTTTAGAAAAGGTTGGTGAAAAAGAAATTCTTTTGAAAATGTCTTGAACAGGAGTTTTGAGAAATGTTAAAAAAAGTATTTTCCAAGAAGTCTTTGAAAAGGAGTTTCGTGGAAGGTTGTGAAAAGAGGTTTTGTGAAAGTTTATAAAATGGCATTTGAGAAATTTATGAAAAGATTATTTTGATAAGAGATTTGGAATGTGATGGTGGAAAGATGTTGAAAGGAGATTTTGTGAAACGATATTTTCGAAAAAGGTCTTGTGAAAAGATTGTTTTGAGAAAAGAGTATGAAAATTTATGATTTGAGATTTTGAGAAAGTGGTGATGTACGATTTTGAGAAATTGATGGAAGGAGACTTTGAGAAAGATTGTGGAAATGAGGTATGAGTTTATCGATGTGATCCCAGCTATGTGCTATGTGAGAGAAAGTTCGTGCAAAGTTAGTGGTCGGGACTCGTTGAAGGGTTGTACGAAGGACGGGCCGACCTTAGGATTAATTAAAAAGATTAAAAGATTTTAAAAGACATGCGCGGTGAGGTATGAGAGTGCGAAGTAGTGGAGAGGAAGAAACGATAAGTATCTGCGGATACTTAGGACGAGATTGCATTAGGGGAGGACGATGACGGTGAAACGTCAAGAAGTCTAGAGTGTGTTTCTAGGCAGAACGAACTCCAAATGTGGCGCACTAACGTGGTGGGGACTGGGTCTAATGCCGTGGCAAGTTCTGCGGGCCCACTAGAAACATACTGTCGCCCCCTAGATTGCAAATCGAGGACAGTGAGAGGGACTGGAACGGGGCATTGTGTTTGCCACTGCGAGGCAGTGTGCCATGATTATTACAAATTGATATTATTGAGGTTGGGCCTCCTGGTCAGGGACCATTTCTGTGTTGTGACAGCTGTCGTGCCCGCGTGGTAAAGGTCCTGTACTCCTGTTTGCTTCCGACTAGGTTGGATGGATGACCGAGGAGATGTAGACGTGAGTGATAACCGAGAACGAAATGAGTACCCCGATAGTGTTTGTACGAAGAAATTATGAGTATGAGAAGGAAAAGAATCGAGAAAGAAAGAATGATTATGAGAAGTGGAATTGAGTTGAAAAGATAATGAAAGATAAGAGTAATGATGATAAGACTGATAATAATATGATAACATGCTTGATAATTGTGTGCTTGTATGTTTTGTTGTGTGATCGTATGGTCCTTTTATCTTGCCTTTCGTAATTCCACACTGTCGACGATTCGTCGTTCGAAACGCTTACTCTCTCCTGTTCGTTGTTATATTGGTGCTGCTGATATCGCAACGGGCAGACGGAGTATCATAAGGAGATCATTACTCTAGAGGAATGGAAGCAGAAACTCAAACAACCGCAAGGAAATAGCAACAGAGGGGACTTCACTTTCGAGAACGAGGAAAGCCTACAAGAAGAAAAGGGAAGCCTCATCCGGTGGTGTACGACAGATCGAGTTAGGGGTAGTGTTTTAGTTAAGTCTATTGTTTGTGTTTTGGGTCAAGGATTACCAAGCAATGTGCCAACTTCGTAACTAAGCCCAGTTTTAATTCTGTATTGTGGAATACTCTATTTTGGAAGAACAACCAATGTAGTCTTGAGGAAATATCATGATGATTTGGAAACCAGTCTTGTTATGAAAATGAAAGCTTTCTGAGAATGAATGTTTTAAGTAACAACTTGATTTTCAACAAAAGGACGTTTAATTAGATCAATGACTTTTCAACAAAAAAAATTTGCCTCATTTTTGGTAATTTTTAATGCACAAAGTCAATTATTTTGGTTTACGAAAATCGGGCTGTTACATATTTCATGGCTTAAATGATAATTGTTTTTTTAATGATGAACATGTTTATTTAGGATGCTTGAAGTTGGGTTTTAGTCTTAGTTTGGAATATATGAGTTTATGAATTACATTGGCGAATAGTATTGGAGTATAAATGATGTTAATTATTTGTTGTTATGTGATGTGGAAATTGAGAATGATGTGAATGCATGAATGTGGATGATTGTTACCTGTTATAAATGGCTATTTGAATTGTGTGCTTTATGGTGAATGTGTTTGGGTGGATATGGACGATTGAATTGATCATTGGGATATTGGGACACTAGGTGTTCCTGCTAGGTGTACAAATGCCCCATTAGGGCCAAACGCCCCATCAGACTAAAATGCCCCATTAGGTGAAAATGCCCCGTTAGGAGTCAATGTATCCAATTGATCAATTCAACGAAAACTAAAAGAATGGAAAATGTGAAAAAGACTAAAGTATGTGATTTGAATATGCAAAGGAATGTGATAAGTATGAGTATAAGATTATATGTATTAGTCCTAACGGGTGAGGCCTAGTGGGTGAAATTCCTGATGGGTGTAAAAGTCCCTAATGGGTGTACAAATGCCCTAGCAGGAGAAACCAATTCCTAGTGGTACAAACTAAAAGAAATGAGTAAAAGAAAGAAAAGTGGGTATGTTGTCCTCTGACCGTGAGGATACATGCGATGTTATGTTTGGTATGTTGTCCTTTGACCGTGAGGAGACATGCGGTTTTATGTTGGGTGTTGTCCTCTGACCGTGAGGAGACACACGTTATATGGTTTATAATGGGAACTGAATATGATTTTGGAAATTAGAATGTGAAGCATTTTGTTATTCATGACTTGGTTTGATTATGATGCTTGAGTTGCCATTATGTGCTCTTTATTATCTTCTAATTCACTGTGTTGTGAAAAGGTC
Organism: Crotalaria pallida; assembly: GCA_037953625.1. Taxonomy (NCBI): domain Eukaryota; kingdom Viridiplantae; phylum Streptophyta; class Magnoliopsida; order Fabales; family Fabaceae; genus Crotalaria; species Crotalaria pallida. The sequence continues at coordinate 24,437,550 of CM075654.1, forward strand.
TCACCCTTAGTGGTTATCATTTTAGGTTTATGCTGAAGAAGCTTAAGGATCAGAGTGTCGCAGCGGAAGAATTGGAAAGAAGGAAATTCTAATGTTGCGCTACTCATATTATAATTGAAATACCCAATTTTATTTGTAAATTTAATTGATGAAAAGAAAATTTTAAGTTTCTGATTTTAATTACAAACACATTAAGTTGTTATTTTGTATAAAACTATGGGGTGTTACAGAGTTCACACAATGAAGGCATAAAAGTCTATGCTCAAGGCCATCAAGGACAATCAATGCTATAATACCACTAAATGTAACACTCCGATATATTTGATTTAAAATATTCATGAAATTTTGAGTCAATTTTTTATTTGAAAGATTCTTTCTCATCAATATACGAAAATGTTAAGTTGCAACTTGGCTTGATTCAATTGTACATACAATTTTTTCTCAAGCTCCAAACCTAGCCGTTAAAACATTTCATCTTAAACTCACTTCACAAAAATACCAATGGTTGTTGTGGGAAAATACTGCAAAAAATTTCAAAACTTCATTTGTAAAACTAGTGACACTATACCACAAGCATCACCTTTGTCAATTGATTACAAGAACTGATAAATAAAATAACCAGGGGAATACATAAGGGGAACAGGACCATAATCTCCATAACATTTTAAAGAACACCTATCCTAAATCACCACCGTCCTAGTCTATCCAAGACACATCCACAATATACAGATCAGAGTCACTATCTTCATACGTAGTCCCTCTCACCGTTCATAAATTGATCAAGGGGGTGACAGTACTTCTCGAGTTCGCGGTGCAGAACACGCTACCATCGAGTGGGTATTAATCCCCGATCACATATAGACTCGTTCCGCGTAGGAAAGTACTCTAGGCTTCTTGACGTTCACCATCCTTACCATCCCCTATCACAATCGCATGCCTAAGTACCCGGAGGTAACTCAAGGCAACCTTCCTCTCCACTACTCCACACTCATCTCGCAGAGTTAGAGAAAAGAATTCTTAAGTTTTAAGACAAAGGTTCAGTCAACCCATTCTAAGCCGCGCTTCTAACAGGACTTGACATTAGTTAAACGCATAAAACTTTCTCATCATCCAATATCACGTCTGGGTACAATGGAATCCAATAGACTTTCATCATCGTCGGCACATCATTCCAATCGTGCAAGCAAGGTAAACTTTCCACTGATCTCCTATGCCAAAGCATCTTCATTGTACGTACTAAGTCTCAACACACATTAATGTCTTGCATTGATGTCTTATGAACTATGCCTTACTACATAAGGCGGGGGACTTACAAAGTTTCTCTTGTATCTTTTATATTTCAAAAACTCTTAAATATAATTCTTTTTCAAAAAATCAATGTTATTCTTTCAACATAGTTTTAAAATCAAGATGTAAACAGATATCTCTCAAAATTATAATCATCATCATAATTAGATAAAATCAATTCAGGAAGCATATGTAAATAGAAACAGTTCATATTATCATCATGATATAACAAATAAAATCACATAATTCAAACATCATTTAATCACATAAGGTCTTAGTCTTTTCGTATGAAGGCCTATTCACACATAAGCAACTTGCCCTCATACTACTTGTAACACCCTCACAGATATTTAGTTAATTTAAGCAAGATTTATAAAAATATGGGCTTGAAAATTTAGACGAAAATCCGGCAGAGTTTCCTCTGTTTTTCGGACTTTCCCCAAAATTTCCTGTTTGCACCTGTTCAGACCAGAACAATTTTAAAACATAAACGTTTAATTATTATCCAGAAACAGATCCTAATGCCCCAAATATCTCAAATAGGGGCGTACAACTAATACATGTCTTTAAATTACAAAATAATAGTTTTTAACATAACTAAAACTACAGTCCACTCATAAAATAATAAATGGACACTCCACGTAGTGGAGGTTCAACCTGCTCGGCCAGAAACTATGCAAGCTCCAAGCTCAGTACCTGAAAAATGGTTGTAAGGGTGAGCTTTACACATGAAGTAGAAAGTAGTTTCTAACTAGACATAATGACCTACTAAGTCAAACACACTTAGTCATATATCTCATAATATATCAACAATTCATTCCCAACCAAGTCACATACATGCACACAATGTCAATCAGTTTCTTTTATTATTCATTAAACCCTTACACTTCATGTGTATTTATTTCATTCCAGCTTATCTCTTTTTCTTCCTTTTCGTTGACTTCATATTTTCTTTTCTCTTTTCATATCTTTAAGTCTTTCTTAATTTTCAGAATGATTATGTGGATCCATTGTTGCGTACAGTTCCACAACCCGGACAACGTCTTACAGCTGCGCACCATGTGCGTCTTACGCGATCTATGCGTACAATCCCACAACCCGGAAAACGTCTTACAAGATCTGGAATCGCACAATCCAATTATACCTTTATTATTATATGATGTGTGTGTGTGTCCATCATTGCGTACAGTCCCACAACCCGGACAACGTCTTACAGCTGCGCATCATGTGCGTCTTACGCGATCTATGCGTACAGTCCCACAACCCGGACAACGTCTTACAAGACATGAAAACACACCGGTCTATGCATACAGTCCCACAACCCGGACAACGTCTTACAAGACCTGAATCATACCAGTCGATGCGTACAGTCCCACAACCCGGACAACGTCTTACACGACCTGAATCACATCAGTCTATGCGTACAGTCCCACAACCCGGACAACATCTTACAAGATCTGGGTCACCACTTAACTTGCCTTTAATCTTTTAAATCATAAATAAATTATTCTCTTTTTGTATCAACTTTTATTAATTCCACAATTTCCTTTAATCTTGTCATATTTTTCCAAATACACCATCAAATTAAAAACCAATAAATAAATATGTACAGCTTCCAATCATCACAATGAATTCACAAAATAATCCAATTCAATGCCCAACATTTAGGCTCTTATTCTAATTCATTTTATTCATTCACTTATCAATTACGTATTTCAACACATAATTCATTTATTTGTTCAAGCACACCGTAACATTTCTCAATCAACATATATTCAAAATTATCAACCTTGCACAACATCATATATTCAACCACTCAATTTACCAAGTTCCTACTCTTACTTTTTAATTGTTTCTATTCCTCAATCACCACTTATATGATACACATATATCTCTTTAAATCAACCAGGCATACAAAACGATAATCACTTATAATCCTTCACAATTAACAACCAGATTTCATGTTCTTCAAATAAACATACATGATAACATATATCGCTTAGCACTTAGCATGCATATTCAATCACAAGTAACAATTTTATTTTCTTACTTTATATTTATTCTAAATTAATTACCCGAATAATCAGTCACAAGCATACCCACATATTCTTAGCAAGTATCATATACTAATCAGAAAATACTCTCTAAAGCAAGGTAAAGAACCCCTTACTTTGCGTTCCTTAGACCTGATTCTTTTAGTGTAATGATGCCCAAACATAACGCGATTCATTGTTCACATCCCTGCTGATCCTCAAGTCCTTCTTCGTAGTCTAACTATATTATTAAATCATATAGAAATCACTTTAATGTGCCAAAAGCGACTCAATTTGAAATCTCAATATATACTTATCATATTTCAAAGTAGAGTATTCCGTAAGTTTTCCAATTCAAGAAATCATTTAACCATAATTTACAAATCAAAATAGCATAGGATTTCGAATTAAGATCGCTGTCTTTTTAATAAAATAGTATAGCTTTTATTGAAAATACACTAACTTTTTGAAACTAACAAAATCACCAAAATCCATTAAAGTTAATTAGTTTTAGTTTCAAACCACAAAATCAAATGTTGTTACTTGACACTATTGATTCCGAACTAAAAGGAAGTGTTTTCGATTCAAAAATAAGTCCAAATCACCATTACAACATTAAAACAATTATACTTCCCTTCAGTTTGAAATTAATGTTCAACGTCCTAACTCGAATTAACATCATGCCGACTATATCCGTTTCCTAATTAATTGGGGTATCGTTTAGCTCAGGGACAATTCAATCAAGCTAAGCGACAACTCACTTACTTAGGAACCCACACATTTAACAAAATATACTTTTAAAAACTCATTATTCGGCATACGTTTAGTTTGACGTTATTATAAATCAAGTAAGAAATTAAAGTCGCCATCGATAACAACATAATTAAAATCAATATAAACTATAATAAAAATTTAATTTCCAAAACAGTTTGATACTAAATAATTACTACCAATAATATTAAAATTAGTATTAATATAAAAATTAAGACATAACATAGAGCAGTTAGAAAAGTATTAGGGTTTTACCCTCAAATATGGTTTGAAGGTCGGTTCGGTCAAGCCGGTTCAAAGCACAAAGGAGTGGCTGGGCCCGGTAACGATGAGGACGATACCGGCGTTGGTGACGATCCTTAGCAGCAGCAACATGTAACACCCCGTCTAAAACCTCATATTTGTTTTAAGAAATAAAAGGATTTGTTTTTGAAAGAGTATTTGAAAAGAGTATTTCTTGGAGTGAATTTCTTTTTTTGATTTCAAATGATGAATGATTTCAAAGAAATGGTTTTCATGAGAAAATATTATGAGTTTTAAAGTTGAGTTTTTGCGAAATGATTATGTATTTGATATTTTTCTATTTTAAGGAAATTGTGATTTTTGGTGCATGAGTGATTGCATGAGAAAATAATTTTATTTCCTATGTGTGTGCATGATAGGACTTTATTTTCTAGAAGCCTATGGAATAGATTAGAACCACATAGGATTAGATTAGTGGGAAAGTGTGGTTAAGGGAATTGACCAACCAATAGGACATGAGATTAAAGCCTTAATTCACTCTCTTTGTCTAGTGACAAGACCTAAGCCATGCAACTTTTTGGAAAGCCAAAACTACCCTTCACCATTTCACTCTTGACCGAATTTCCAAGGGCAAATTGGTAAGCTCACGGTTTGCCTATATATGTCCTTAGCCTTAGTTCATTTCACCCCATTTTCCTTCACTTCTCATTTCACTTTCTAAACACTAGTTCTAAGAGTTCCCTTAAGCTCTTAGAAGAGAGAGAGAGAGAGAGAGAGAAAGAGAGAGAGCCCGAGAGCTTGGAGAAGAAGGAAGAGGAGATCAAGTCCAAAAAAAAACTTAGGTTTCTCTTGAAGATCAAGTTAAGAAGGTTGAAAATTGTCTCTTTTCTTAGTATGTTTCGAAGATCTTAGGAGTATTAGAGTTAGTTTTATTTTTCTAAGTCTTGTAAGGTTCATTTGTTCTTGCATGTTCATTTTCCTAGTAGATCTATGATTGCATGTAATTTCTAAGCCTTGATCTTGAGTTTTCAAGAGCAAAATAAACTTGTAGAACCCTAAACTTGTAAGATCCATTGAGAATGTTTTGATAAATGACAAAAGGTTTTGAACAAGCTACAAATGTGTTGATCAAGTTCAAGCTCATCAAGCAACAACAAACATCAAGTGATGAAGAGAGAGCAAGCTCATGAAGACTTAGTTTGGTAGTTTATGTTTTATTGTAATATCTTTCGCCTCTCAAGTCTTTTAGTTTATGAGTTTGGGTAGAGTTAATAGAGGGTAGTGAATCTCTATCAAGGTCATGATTATATCATAATTTGAGTTTTCACTTAACCTAAAATCAATAGGTGGCTTAAAGGTTTGAAAGAAAAGGTTTAGTTTTTGAGAAAACAAGTTTTAATTGATTTTTCACTAAACTAATCGATTAAGGCTTAAACTAATCGATTAAGGCTTATGTTAATCGATTAGAATTTTCAAAGCTTGCGCACTTAATCGATTAAGCAAGGTGTTAATCGATTAAGACATGTATTAATCGATTAACACGTACAGATCTGGTTTTTTAATACGTTTTTCACTTCTCAAAAGCATTTTGAAGTGTTCCTAACTTTTGGGTATTCTATATAAACCTTTTCCCAATTATTGTGATCATCTAGAATCATTTTGATATTCATTTTACAAAGAATCAAGCCACTCTATTCTCTCTCACTTTCATAGATCAAAGCTTTCACTTTTACATTCTTTGATCAAGAATCTTTGAATCTCTTATGTTGATATTTTCATAGCTATTGAAAGAGATTCATAGGATTGTTAATTTGTTTTTCTTTTGAGTTGTAATCATTGCAAAGAAGGCAAGCTATCTACAACAAAGGAAGTCTTGGTTGTGAATCAAGGAAACAAGCAAATTGGAAGTCTTGTTGTGTTAACAAGCAAAGTGGAAGTCTTGGTGTGAGGCATCATCAAGCAAGTGGAAGACTTGTTGTGGGGATATCAACAAGCAAGGTTAGAGGTTAGATTAGAGCATCAATAGGATTGCAAGGCAAGGGTGTGATATCTCTTGTAGGCTATCAAGAAGGGAGTCTTGAGAGGCATTTACTTGTAATTTGAGAACTCTAATTCCTCATAGTGAAGAATCTCTCTTGGTTGAAGAGGGGACTGGATGTAGCTTTCAAGTGGATGAAAGTGAACCAGGATAAATCACTGTGTCGTATCTCTAAACCCTTAACTATTTACATTCAAGTCATTCATTGTGTTCTTGATTGAAAACCTATAAAAGATTGATTTTCATAATTGATTGAATTGAATATTAATTGTGTAAATTGATTTCGGGAAAATCATTTTCATAACCTAGGTAATCAATAAGAATATTGGTGTTAATCAATTCCGCTTTATCTCTGATCATATGTGTTAATTGATTGATTTTTGTATTTGATTAAAAAGTGATTTTTCAGTTTTAACAGTGATTAATCGAGTAACTGTTTTCATTAATCGATTAATTTTAATCAAGCTTTCGGCATTAATCGATTAGCCATTCTATTAATCGATTAACATGAAGTTTTAATCGATTAACATTTTGATTTAATCGATTAAGACTGAGAGAATTTTGAGAAAATCATTTGTTTTAATCGTTTCGATTTGTTTCTTTCGAAAATCTTTCAAGGTTTATCTAACACCTTTTCAACCCCCCCTTCTAGGTGTTCTCCTAGTGTCTCCTAGTTATTTCTACCACCGATTGTAGGTTCTCACAATTGGTATCAGAGCTCGGTCGAAAGACACGAGCATAGAGCTTTTTCGTTAAGATCCTTGAGGAAACTACAATGGTTTCTACGAATCCCTTTGGTGGTGAAGGTGCTTCAATAAATCGCCCTCCTATGTTTGGTGGAGAGGGTTATGCTTATTGGAAAATTAGGATGAGAATTTTTATAGAAGCCATAGATGTGAACATTTGGGAAGCCATTGAAAATGGTCCTTATATTCCCTCAAAAGAAGTAGAAGGTGTACTTAAACTAACTCCCAAAGATAAGTGGACCGATGATGATAAAAGGAAAATTCAATATGATTTAAAAGCTAAGAATATCATCACCTCCGCTTTATCTTATGATGAGTTCTTTAGAGTCTCCCAATGTCGTAATGCCAAAGAAATGTGGGACACCTTGCAAGTCACACATGAAGGCACTAGTGAAGTTAGGCGTGCTAGATTAAATTCTTTGATGCATGAATATAAATTGTTTCGTATGTTGCCTAATGAATCTATATGTTTTATGCAAAAGAGTTTTACTCATATTGTTAATCATCTCATTGCTCTTGGAAAAACTTTCTTGAATTGTGAACTTGTTAACAAAGTTTTAAGATGTCTAAGTATGGAATGGCAACCTAAGGTTACCGCAATAGTTGAATCAAAGGACTTGGACACCATGGACTTAGCAACAATTTTCGGAAAGCTTCAAGAACATGAAATGGAGCTTGGACGCTTACATATGCATGAAGAATCAGACAAGAACAAAGAAAGAAAAGGAATCGCTCTTAAAGCTCAAAGATCATATCAAAAGGAAGAGAGTTCCGATAATGATGATAATGAAGATTCCGATTCGGACATTGATGAAGAGGAGATGAACCTTCTACTAAGAAAGTTCAATAAGATTCTAAGGAGAAAAGGAAGGTGGAACAAGAACAAAAGTAAAGAGAAGGATCCCCCACACTACAAGACCAAGACATCAAAAGAAGGTATAGTTTGCCATGAATATGGAAATCCCGGTCATCTCAAGTACTCATGCTCTAAGTATCTCAAGAAGAAGGAGAAAGAAAAGAAAAATTCAAAATCTAAAAGAGCATACATAGTTTGGAATAGTGATGATGAAGATGACAAGAAAAGCACATCGAATAGTTCTTCGGATGATGAAGATGCCGCTTGTCTCAACTTGATAGCTCTAGTAGATGAAGAGGAAAGTTCAAATGATGAATCAAGTGAGCAAAGCTACGAAAGCGATGTAAGTGAAACTAAATCCGAAATTTCTTCTAAATATGATATTCTATATAATGCTTATGAAGAAATGCATGAACATCTCAAGAAACTAGCTTCGAAAAATATTGAAAGGAAGAAGCTCATTTTGAAACATCAACAAGAGATTTTAGAACTTCAAAAACAAGTTGATGAGCTTAATCTTGAAAATGAAACTCTTGATCTTATATATGCTAGTTCTTCTTGTGATTGTGCTAGTAGATTGAATAATGTGGTTGATTGTGAGGATTGCAAGTTGCTTAAAGATGAAAATGCTATTTTAAAAAATAAGCTTTCAAGTTTCACAAATGGTGATATTAGATTGCGCACATTGTTAAATTTTCAAAGAGAAAATTCAAACAAGTTTGGTTTGGGTTATACTAATGCTAAGAGTAAATCTCATAGAAATGTTGTTGATTTTTCTAAAGTTGATTATTCAAATGCACCAACATGTTTCTATTGTGGTATTCATGGACATACTTCAAATGTATGTTATATTAAAATGCATGGTATACCTAAAGGAAAGTTTGTTTGGGTGAAAAAGGGTGAGAGTCCCTACACTAACAAAAATGGATCCAAAACCATTTGGATACCAAAAAGCAAAGCACGATTGTTTTTGTAGGTATGATTGAAGAGCAAAAGTACTTTCATGTGTTATTCATTCATTTGCATCTTCAATTGGTATCAAGAGAAAATCCTACAAATTGGTAACATTTGATATTGTTAGATATTGATCATAGTTCTCTCAATTGATATTATTTCTTTAATAAGTTACAATTGGTATAATTGATATTGATTACTCAATGATACTAATTTTGATCATTATATGATTATCATGCTATTGTTGCTTTTATGATATTTCTTTACCATTGATATCTTACTTTGTTAAGTGATGTGATGACTTTCTATTTTCAATTAGTTTGTTACAATTGGTATTATATTTCATTGTCATATTTTCTTACCAATTGGTATCACATTTCAAAGTATAGTTCTTACATTTGTTTATACAATTGGTATAGTTCTTGTGATTGTACATTTGGTATCAATGTTGTAAAAAAATAAATGAATATGATTTCTCTACTTTGGCTTAGCATTTTATATTTCAATTGGTATATGTTACTTTTTGATAATGCCAAAAGGGGGAGAAGAGGTTGTTTGTTTGTTTCTATATAGGTTGAGCAAAGTTGTTGAAGATAGGGGGAGAATCAAGCTTATCTCAATTTGATTTCAAATGTCAAAAGCATTTATTGAGGGGGAGCAAGAATCTCACCAAGTGCTTAAATGGTTCAAGTATCAACAACTTCAAAGAACTTCAAACAAATTCAAAACATGGTTTGTCATTTTCAAAAAGGGGGAGATTGTAAGATCCATTGAGAATGTTTTGATAAATGACAAAAGGTTTTGAACAAGCTACAAATGTGTTGATCAAGTTCAAGCTCATCAAGCAACAACAAACATCAAGTGATGAAGAGAGAGCAAGCTCATGAAGACTTAGTTTGGTAGTTTATGTTTTATTGTAATATCTTTCGCCTCTCAAGTCTTTTAGTTTATGAGTTTGGGTAGAGTTAATAGAGGGTAGTGAATCTCTATCAAGGTCATGATTATATCATAATTTGAGTTTTCACTTAACCTAAAATCAATAGGTGGCTTAAAGGTTTGAAAGAAAAGGTTTAGTTTTTGAGAAAACAAGTTTTAATTGATTTTTCACTAAACTAATCGATTAAGGCTTAAACTAATCGATTAAGGCTTATGTTAATCGATTACAATTTTCAAAGCTTGCACACTTAATCGATTAAGCAAGGTGTTAATCGATTAAGACATGTTTTAATCGATTAACACGTATAGATCTGGTTTTTTAATACGTTTTTCACTTCTCAAAAGCATTTTGAAGTGTTCCTAACTTTTGGGTATTCTATATAAACCTTTTCCCAATTATTGTGATCATCTAGAATCATTTTGATATTCATTTTACAAAGAATCAAGCCACTCTATTCTCTCTCACTTTCATAGATCAAAGCTTTCACTTTTACATTCTTTGATCAAGAATCTTTGAATCTCTTATGTTGATATTTTCATAGCTATTGAAAGAGATTCATAGGATTGTTATTTTGTTTTTCTTTTGAGTTGTAATCATTGCAAAGAAGGCAAGCTATCTACAACAAAGGAAGTCTTGGTTGTGAATCAAGCAAACAAGCAAATTGGAAGTCTTGTTGTGTTAACAAGCAAAGTGGAAGTCTTGGTGTGAGGCATCATCAAGCAAGTGGAAGACTTGTTGTGGGGATATCAACAAGCAAGGTTAGAGGTTAGATTAGAGCATCAATAGGATTGCAAGGCAAGGGTGTGGTATCTCTTGTAGGCTATCAAGAAGGGAGTCTTGAGAGGCATTTACTTGTAATTTGAGAACTCTAATTCCTCATAGTGAAGAATCTCTCTTGGTTGAAGAGGGGTCTGGATGTAGCTTTCAAGTGGATGAAAGTGAACCAGGATAAATCACTGTGTCGTATCTCTAAACCCTTAACTCTTTACATTCAAGTCATTCATTGTGTTCTTGATTGAAAACCTAGAAAAGATTGATTTTCATAATTGATTGAATTGAATATTAATTGTGTAAATTGATTTCGGGAGAATCATTTTCATAACCTAGGTAATCAATAAGAATATTGGTGTTAATCAATTTCGCTTTATCTCTGATCATATGTGTTAATTGATTGATTTTCGTATTTGATTAAAAAGTGATTTTTCAGTTTTAACAGTGATTAATCGAGTAACTGTTTTCATTAATCGATTAATTTTAATCAAGCTTTCGGCATTAATCGATTAGCCATTCTATTAATCGATTAACATGAAGTTTTAATCGATTAACATTTTGATATAATCGATTAAGACTGAGAGAATTTTGAGAAAATCATTTGTTTTAATCGTTTCGATTTGTTTCTTTCGAAAATCTTTCAAGGTTTATCTAACACCTTTTCAACCCCCCTTCTAGGTGTTCTCCTAGTGTCTCCTAGTTATTTCTACCACCGATTGTAGGTTCTCACAAAACTATGGACTCTATTATTCGGCCATGACTAGGAAACTAGGTCATGATGCTTTTTGTTTTGATTTAAGTTCTTGCATGTTAGTTTTATGTTTATAAAAGTTGATTTAAGTTGTTGAAATGCTTTGATTTTGGTTTTGATCTTGATAAAGCTTTGATCTTTGGTTTTTATCTTTAAAAAGCTTTGATCTTTGCTTTGATCTTTAAAAAGTTTTGATCTTGAAGCTTGCATGTGATTCTTGAACCAAAAAGTCTTGATCTTTGTGTTTGCATGTCACGGTTTTAGTAAGAGAGCCAAGGAAATCAATTTTTGAAAAATGGTTTTGCTTTGATCTAAGTTCATTGTTTTTGTATGTTAAAGATTTGAGCTTTTCTCTTGATTTTTGATGTTGAATATTCAGCCAAAGCTTAGAACTAGATGATTGTGATTTATTTTACATGAAAAAGACTCTTGCATGTGGTTTTCTTCTTGATCCAAATATTTTTAAAGAGCAATGAAAATGAAAACTTGGTTTGAGGAGAAAAAGAGGTCATGGTTTTATGCTTGAAAAGGGAAGTGGTATTTTTAAAACCATGTGTTTAAAAGTGCATGATTTGATTTGGTTATTTTAAGGTTTGCATGTTGAAAAAGTGTATCAAAAACCTTGTTTTGCCATGATGATGATTCGGCCTAGGTAGGTTTAGTAGGCTAGATTCTTTTTCATGTGAATTGACTTAAAGTAATGAGTGTGTTTTGTGATTTAATTTTAAGATAAATTATTTAAATTGTGTTGTGGTGGTTTTCTTTAAATTCGGTTTTCGTAAAAGAAAATGAGTGAATGAGTTAGATTATTTCAATGAGTATTTTGATGGTTTTGATTTTTAATTCTTTCTGTCCAAGATTTATTTATAAGACATTTCAATTTTGAAAAGTGTTTTTGATTTATGAAAAATGTGTATTTCAAGTGCTATTTGAAATAACAAAAGTTAGAATGAAAAATATTGATTTTTCGGTGTTTTAAGAATTGGAAAAGGTGGCTGGACCGATTTTATACAACCACATAAATCAATTATTTTATTTGTATTAATGTGAATTTTCAAATGATTTTGAGGAATTTCAAGTACAAGAAAGATTGTGATTTGTTTTGATAAACAATTGTGTTTTAAAGAAAATAAGAGATTTTCTACTTCAAGTGAAGAGAACGAAGTGATGATTTTTAATTGAAATAGATTTTGACGAAAGCGTATTTTATTTAATATGAGGTATTCTCTAGATGGTGGAACCGAATCGCAAGGAGAAGTTAGAGACTTTCGAGGACAAGGCGTTTCGTTTGCTGGATTAAGAGGTGAGTGAGAGTGCTGTGTACCCGTAACGTGGTTGCCCGCAATCCGAGTATGTGGATTGTGAACGTATTGAAGTTTACGTGATGTATCATGTGCTAAATGTTTATCTGTTTTGTTAAATGTGATGCATGTTTAATTCTATTATATTCTGGATCTCATTATGTTATGCTGTTGAATATACTTTATTCCGTCTGGAGAATCTGAATATTGTGATATGAGATAATGAGAATCATGATAAAGAGTAAGATTTGAGATTAAGTGGAAAGTTAAGGAAAGATTATAAGTGTTGAGATCCGAGTATGTTCCGATCAAGCAAGGATGCCAAGATTGCGATTCGTGATATGGAGATCGTGCTCGTGCTGAGGAGACTACACTGATGATGCTGAGATCGTGTTCGAGGATTCAAGACGAAAGATGGTCGTCAAGTGGCTATTGAGAAGTATCAAGAGGATACAAGAGGATCATGAGAATTCCTACGAGAATGATGTGATGATGTTGCCAAGTGGCTAGTGAAAGTGAAAGAGATATGTGATGTTTTGGGGAACGGATATATATCTTGTAGTGGTCGGGACTTGTCGAAGGGCTAAATCAAGGGCGAGCCGACCTTAGGTTAATAAAAAGAATTAAAAGATTTTAACAGACTTTAAAAGACTTTAACATAAGCGGTGAGGTATGAGAGTGCGAAGTAGTGGAGAGGAAGATACCATGAGTATCAGGGATACTCAGGTGGAGATTGCATGAGGGGAGGGCAAGGACGGTGAACGTCAAGAAGCCTGGAGTATATTTCTAGGCAGAACGAATCCCACATGTGGCATACGAACGTGGTAGGGACTGGGTCCTAAGCCGTGGTAAGTTCTGCACCGCGAACTAGAAATAATACTGTCACCCCCTTGATTGCAAGTCTAGAATAGTGAGAGGGACTGGAACGGGGCATTGTGAATTGCCATTGTACCCGAGTTTTTCTACAGTGAGCCTTGATTAAATGATATGATATGAATTGAAATGAATTGATTTGAGACTGTACGCGAGATTTCTACAGTTCTCCTGGCTTGGAGCCAATTGTTGAGACAGCTGTCGTGCCCGCGTGGTAAAGGTCTCGTACTCCTGTTAGCTTCCGACTAGGATGGATGGATGGCCGAGGAGATGTAGACGTGTGTGTTTTTCCCCACCTCATTGAGTGAACCGATTACGATAAGACTTAAGATTAATGAAAGATTCAAAGAATGAAAGTATAAGTGAATGTTGGAAAGATTGAGAAACATTATGATAAGACTTGAATGCTTGAAAAGAATTATGATGCTATGTGCAATTAATTATGTGGCATTGAATTATGACTTTGATATTTATGGAATATTATTATATGCTTTGTTATACTTGATTTATTTATGCTATGTGTATAACATGTTATATATGTGATGATAATGATGTGATTGTATTGTGATAAATGTTCATGTTATGTTATTCTGGTTATATTGCTCTGTTCCATTATCTATCTATCTTTCTATCGAGTCTACCCTGAGACCGCACGGTCAACTCGTTAGTGTTCGGAACACTGACTCTCTCCTACCATGTTGTCGTATTGGCATCTGCCGGTATTGCAACGGGTAGATGGCGTATCATGTAGCAATCCACATGTGGCCTCTTCAAGGAGGAGCATGGGAGGTTGTCCCTGAAGGTTGGAGTTGGAGAGGTGAAACTCGGTTGGAGACCGACGATCCCAGGCATATTTTGCGAGGGACGAGTCTGGACGTGCATGTAGGACAGGTCACTCTTCGTGACTATCAGGATGGCGGACCGAGGGAGCATCATGAGTATGATGGCGATCCCGCGCCGTTAGCTGCGGTGATTCCTCAACCGATGGAGGAGGAAGACGCAAGTGACTCTAGTCACGAAACGGAGGCGGACTCTAGTGAGGAGATGGAAGCGGATGCTAGTTCGGCGGAAGAGTGATGTCCAGCGTTCTGTGTCTAGATGTTTTAGTGTGTCTAGGATCTAGGTTCCCAATCGAGGATTACTTTGTGAAGTACCATGGATGTAATTCAGCTATTCTTAATTATGTTTCTAATTAAGTTTCAAACCTAGTTGTAATCTTTTTGTAACTATGAACCGCTTTTGGAAAACTCCTGGAGATGAGACTCCTATGTTTATGAATTGTTTCAACTATAATGATAATGATGTTATGACATGTTGATAGTGTTGGTTACGAGAAGTTTCACAAGTGACAACTCGATTTTCAAGTAAGTGATGACAACAACTAATAAACTTATGTTTTCAAAAAAAAAAAGGGCCTCATTTTTACAATAAATTGACAATAAATTAGCTATGGTTTTGAAAGTGAAAATCGGGTTGTTGCAGAAGTGGTATCAGAGCAATGTTAATCCTCAGTGGCCTTAAGCATAACCTTATATGCTTACTCTGTGTAGCTCTGTGCGTCTAGAGTATAGGTTTGAGTCGTTGTTATGTTGAACCCCCTTTCTGTTTCGCTTTCAAGATGAGTCGTACGCGTGGAAGACCTCCTGGTTCGAGTTCGAGAAACTCTGGTGAGGATTCTGATAACCCGGATTCGGTGGATTTTATGGCTCGGATGACGGCAGTGATGACGGGCGTCAACGATAATCTACAAGCGCTGCATCGGCAAGCGCAGCAGAATTTCAACAATTAGTAGCAAGCTCAGAATCTGGAAGCTCAAGGATATAAGGGATTGGACGAATTCTGTCGTCGTAACTGTTGGTTTTGGCCTCAAAATCTCGAGAGGGGGGGTGAATCAAGTTTTACTAATGTATTGTAAAAACCGTTACCAAATAAAAAATTGATTTGAGATGGAGAGATTAAGCGTTTGAAACGGATCGCGTAAACGATAGATAATAATAAACGAGTAGCGCGGAAACGTAAAAATTGAAATAAGCGGAAATTAAAAGAGATAGGGATAGAAAAGCCTGCACTGGTGAATTTTATACTGGTTCAGCCTTCCTGTCAAAAGGCCAAGTCCAGTCCCCAAGCGACCCGCCTGAGAGTTCTTATACCAAGCAATAGAACAGCACCCTATTACAACGAAGAGCACCCCGCACACTACTAGGAACCTCCGTTCGCTAGGGGCCTCAATCACACAGCAGGGTTCCTCGCCCTACGACGTATCAAACGTCCACTAAGGGATTCTCTCCCTAATCACTAAGGTTTAGAACAATACAATGAGAGTGATTACAACACGTATATCGTGTTCTCAAAACACAGATTCTACAATAAGCTCTATGATAATGAAGTAGATGTTTCTCTAGAAGTCACTCAGCCAATAAGGATTTTTGTTCTTCAAAAATATGAACGTGAAAAGCAGAAGACTTGAGAGAAAAGAAGAAGAGAAAAACGTGAAGAAAGAATGAATGAATGAAATGATCTGATCTCTTTTTAAAATGTTGGAGTGATCTTGCTTTTAAAAAGAAAAACAATTTTGAATCAAAAAGGATTTTGAATAAGTAAAACAAAATCAAAATAAAATAAAATAAGATTTGAAATAAGTTTTAAAATCAAAACTAAATCAAAATGATTTACGGAATAAAATAAAGATTTGATTCTTAAAACCAAAAAGGAAATAATTCAAATTTAAAATCATTTTCGAATTTTATAAAATAAATCAGAATCTTTTATATAAAAACAAATCAGGAAATAATCAAAATGATTCTGACACGTTTTTCAATAAAACATGAAGTAATCGATTACTTTCTGAAGGTAATCGATTATTCCTTCAAAAATAGAAATTCTTAAATTCATTTGAAAACCATGTAATCGATTAGACCAAGAATAGTTAATCGATTACACCACTCTTGTTCAATGTATGATGCAACTCATTATAATCGATTACACTAAGCCAGTTAATCGATTACTGAGCCTCTGTTATGCATATGATGCAACATCATGTAATCGATTACTACAGAGCTTGTAATCGATTACTAAGCCTCTGAAAAATATATGATGCAACAATTCTAATCGATTACTTGACCCATGTAATCGATTACTCTCATAAGAAAGTAACTGATTAACAAGATTCAGTTAATCGATTACAACCTCTCTGATTTTTCTATGATGCAACAAGGTTAATCGATTACTTGAGAAGATAATCGATTACTCTCTCTTGCAAACATACAAATATACAGAGTTTTGTAACATCAAGTATTTTAACTAAGGTTAGATGCAGAAAACATTTTTCCATGCAAAAACACGTTTTTCTTCTTCTCTCTTAAAATGAAAAACTTATTGGCTTTGTAACTCTTAAAGAAATAAAAACTTCATTACCTTACAATTGAACTAAGGAGAAGGTTTCTAATAATCTATGCTTTGCTTGAGTCTTCAAACTTGAATGACACTTGCACTTGTGATCTTGAACTTGAGTTGTCTTGTTATCATCAAAACATTATCTTGAATTCAACTTGAAGTCCATAGAGAGTTTGAAGCATGTTTTCCAACTAGCTTGACTTCCAACACTCCCCCTTTTTGATGATGACAAACAACCATTCTGATATGCTCTTTATTATCTGCATCACAAGTGTTATACAAGCAACAACATATGTATATAATAACAATAACCTTCCTTAGAACAATAATTACAGGAAATATAATAAATCATATCATCTCCCCCTGTATAGATGCATAAAATATATCACTTCGACCAAAATTTGCATCTTTCAGAGTATCTCCCTCTGTATGAATTAATCACAATATCAGAATATCTCTCCCCCTTTTGTAATCATCAAAAAGATGTGCTATCTCCCCCTGAAACACTAAGAAGATGCATCAATAATAACAAGAGAGATAAACAGACTCACATACTCAAAAGAGGTGAGAGGCAGAAGTTAAACCAATTTCTCTACGAATGAAAAAGAAATTTTCTTTTGGAAGCGGTTTCGTAAAGATATCAGCCAACTGCCGCGAAGTATCAACATACTCAATAATGCAATCACCCTTTTGAATATGATCACGAATAAAATGGTGTCGAATCTCTATATGCTTCGTGCGAGAATGTTGCACTGGGTTTTTGGTAATACTAATAGCACTTGTATTATCACATTTTATGGGAATGTGATCTAGACTTACACCGAAGTCTAGGAGTTGCTGTTTTAACCATAAGATTTGCGCACAACAACTACCCGCAGCGACATATACAGCCTCATCTGTAGATATGGCCACACTAGACTGTTTCTTGCTAGCCCATGATACCAACGAATTGCCAAGAAGATGACAAGTGTCGCTAGTGCTTTTTCTATCCACTTTGCAGCCAACAAAGTCATAATCAAAATACCCAACAAGATTACATGAAGAACCTTTGGGGTACCATAAACCCATATCAGTTGTGCCAGACAAATATTTCATTATACGCTTGGCAGCAACCATGTGCGTTTCTTTTGGATTCGACTGAAAACGGGCACAAAGACACACACTAAACATTATATCCGGCCTACTTGCCGTTAAATAAAGAAGGGATCCGATTATACCTCGATACTTTGTAATTTCTACGGATTTACCTCCTTCATCTTTGTCCAAATAGCAAGATGTGCTTATTGGTGTTGCTACTGCCTTGGCCTTATCCATGCCAAATCTTTTCAATAGCTCCTTGCAGTACTTCGTTTGGCTAATAAAAATTCCATCCTTTGCTTGCCTTATTTGCAATCCCAGGAAAAAGTTCAGCTCGCCCATCATAGACATCTCGAACTCTTCCTGCATCATACTCGAAAATTCCTTGCAAAGGATTTCATTAGTAGCACCGAAAATAATATCATCAACATAAATTTGAACTAAAAGAATGTCATTTCCTTTATTTTTAATAAAAAGTGTGTTATCAACCTTCCCTCTTTCAAAATTATTTTCTAATAAAAATTTGCTAAGACGGTCATACCACGCTCTAGGAGCTTGTTTTAGACCGTACAAAGCCTTTTTCAATTTAAAAACATAATCCGGGTGTTCATAACTTTCAAATCCGGGAGGTTGACACACATAAACTTCTTCATTTATAAAACCATTAAGAAAGGCACTCTTTACGTCCATCTGATATAATTTAAAATCTAAAATGCATGCAAAAGCTAAAAGCAGTCTAATGGCTTCCAACCTAGCAACAGGGGAAAATGTTTCCTCATAATCTATCCCCTCTTCCTGGTTGTAACCTTGTGCAACTAATCTAGCTTTGTTTCGAACAATTAAACCAGCCTCATCAAGTTTATTTTTATAAATCCACTTAGTTCCAATAATCGGATGAGACTCAGGCCTAGGAACAAGTTCCCACACCTGATTTCTTTCGAACTGGTTTAATTCCTCTTGCATTGCCAAAAGCCAATGCTCATCAAGCATAGCCTCAGAAATATTCTTTGGCTCCACTTGAGAAACAAACGCAAGGTAGTTACATAGATTGCTAATAGAGTTGCGAGTACTTACACCTTTTGAAATATCACCGATGATTTGATCAATGGGATGGTGCCTAGATGTTCTCCATTCCTTAGGAAATTCAGTGTTGAGTTCCATGGATTGTTCTTGATTTTTATCCTCAACTGATTCAACTGATTTTCCATTGCTTTCGGAATTCTCCTTTCCTTTTGCATTTGGCTCCTCATCCTCATCAATGAACAAATCTCCAAGGATACCTGAAATTTCATTAACAGATACCTTTCCCAACTTTCTGGGATCGGACTCGTCAAATGATACATGAATAGATTCTTCAAGAGTATTACGAGATTTATTGTAAATCCTATATGCTTTGCTCGAAACAGAATATCCAAGGAATATGCCCTCATCAGCTCTAGCCTCAAAACTTCCTAGATTTTCTCTACCATTATTATGCACATAACATTTACATCCAAAAACACGAAAATGGGAAATATTTGGTTTTCTCCCCTCGTACAGCTCATAGGGGGTTTTCTTTAAAATAGGCCTTATTAAAACACGATTCATAACATAACAAGCTGTACTCACTGTGTAACATCCCAAATTTAATTCCAAGTATAAATATTGAGTTAATAGGTTTAGAGCGTAGAAAATGGATAGATTAATTGCTTAACGAATTTTGGGAGATAGGTGGGTAGTAATTATAAGTTCTAGGGGTCGTATAGAAGGCATTTGGAGCATCGAGCAGAATTATCTAAGCGAAATCGGGGGTTAAATCGGTGTTTTAGATGTTAGAAATCGACCGAAGAGAGAAAATTAGGAATTTATTATAGAATGCTAAGAAATTAAATTCCGCCGTTGGATATGAAGTTTATGGGGTGAAGAAGCTTATCTAAAAATTTGGACCCGATCCGACGGTTAACGAAAAAGTTACGGCAAATCAATGTTTGGAAATTCTCGTGCACGCCTAGGCGCACCACTGTTCATTGATGCACCAACTCAGGAGCTTTTTCGCTCAGGCGCGCCTCTGATGCACCAGCCACGCACCATGTTCAGTTCTGGCGCGCCATTTGTCCCACCAGCCCGCACCAGATTTACGCACCACGCACCAGGTCAGGAGCTGGTGCCAGACTCGCGCTCAGGCGCGCGGATCCGCGCTCAAGCGCACGCGACCAGCCTGGTGCGTCTTCAGCCACCAGATATGGACTTGGGGACCAAGTCAGGCCCTCCCCACCGTTGGATCTGTCTAGCACATGAAAGGGGGCATCAAAAACAAACCAAGGCCAAGGCCATCACCAACACATAATCTCCTTCTTCATTTCCATCATCTCCTTCCATCCTCTCTCAAAGGGAAAACCAAGAGCAAACCCCCATCAATCATCAATCACCCAAAATCAAGCTATAACATCATCACTTTCATCATTTCCACCATGAACCAAGCAAAGATCTAACCAACATAAATCCTCATCTCCTTCCCCAAAATTCGTGAACCCCATTTCCTCCACCAAGAAGGCCACCTCTTAATCATCAACAAAGTACCAAGAACCAAGCACCCAATATCATTATCATTATCCCCATCTAAGATCAAGCAAGAAATTGGCTATCAAACCTTTTCCCTTTTCTTGCTAAATTCGTGGCTTCCTCCCTCCAACCCTTAGGGTTTTTTTTAGTTCCATAGCAAGGGGAAGCTACACACACTCAAGCCTTCATCACAAGGTCTAAGACTTCTCATCATAGGAGCTCACTCATTATGGGCATGGATTTTGGTAGGGTCTAGGGATTCAAGAAGCTAAGGATGAGGTACCCAAGCACTAAGGAGCTAAGACTTAGGATTAATGCTTGAGATTCAACACCACCCATTTGCAAGGTAAGAGGGGTTTGTGTTACCTTTCCTAAGGATATAGATTCTAGGTTGTTGTAAAGATGACTAGGTGTAGATAATTAATTAAAAGAATAAATCATAGGATAATTAAAGTGTATGAAATGAAAACCTTAGGGAAGTTGATAATGAAAACAAATGAAATAATTGATGAAGAATAGAGAGAGAAACTAGTGTAATGTGTGAGAACGAATATATAAATTATGATGGATAGAAAGGGAATGATGGACTAAGTATATATATATAATTAGGGAGTAATGAGAATAACTAAGGAAATTATAAAGGAATTAAGAGTGGACAATGGAGTGAAAATAAATAGAGACTCGGTGTACACTTGGAAAGATATGGAAATTATGATAGGAATGAAATATTACATTATTGGGATAACTAAGAGGTAGGTAAAGAAAAGGGAAAGTGTTGATGATAGACTGGATTTAATTTAGGAAGATGGCGGATAATAGTTATGGAAGGTTTAGAAAAATGTATACTAAGAGAAAATGACGAATGTATGATAGGAGAAAATGTTGATTTAGTGCTAAATAAATAGTGTGATTGATAAATGTGTATGAGAGGGAATTATTAACGAGAAGGGCAATTGTGGCTAAAACGAGGTACGAGTGCTAAAGTTTGCAATGAAATTGAATGGAAATTATATAGAGAATGATGTTAAAAGTAAGGGGAATAATTGAACAATGGAACTATATGGTTAATGTGAGAAGGACCCACCTATTTAGGTGTGGATATAGGAATGTGAAATGGTGAATTTAGGACATGAATGATGGTGTAAGTACGAATGACCCTCCCAAAGGGAGTGCGAATATGTGAATGTGTATGAATGACCCTTCCAATGGAAGTGAGAAATATGTAGTGTATATAATGGACCCTCCATAGCGGAGCGTGTATATAATGGACCCTCCATAGCGGAGCGTGTATATAATGGACCCTCCATAGCGGAGCGTGTATATAATGGACCCTCCATAGCGGAGCGTGTATATTATGGACCCTCCATAAAGGAGTGGATATGTGTATGTATATGGACCCTCCATAGAGGAGTGGACAGATGCGTGTTATGGACCCTCCCTAGGGAGCGTGATTATGTATATTATGGACCCGCCTATATGGTGTGTGTAAATGAGATTAGGACCCGCCCTTGTGGTGTGCGATTAAATGGTAATAGGACCCACCGAACGGTGAGAGAAAGTTAAGAAAAGAATGAAATGATTAGAAAGGTACAGGGACAAAATGAAAATGAAATGAGAATTTAATTGAATTGAAAAGTAAGATTGGAAGCAGGATTACTATGAAGGCAGAATGGACATAAGGCTTAAGTGATCGAGAATGGACTTGTACATGAATACCTGAAAATGAATTCTAGGCTAACAGATAATTTTATTGTGATAGGGCCTAGTTTTTCAGCTATGCTTCTTAGAAGCTATATTCCTTAGTAGTGTAATGCTACCCTTCTTGCTATATTTTTACAGGTACAGAAGCAGAGCATGCACTAGCCGTGGCCGAGCAGGGGCACACTCCACAACGTGGAGTGTGAATATTAGGGGTGTGATTGTATGCTGATCCGAGAATTTAACTTTGGCTTTTGATGTATATAATTATTATGTATTACCTTTTGGGGAAATTAAACTATTTCGCAACTTGATTAACATTGTTTTGGAGATGATGTATTTGAATGTAATGAACTGATATATTTTGCCCTGCTGGCATGCTGTTGATTTTATAAAAATATTATTACAGGTTTTCAGGGCAAACTCATATTTTGAAAATGTCCATAAAACAAAGGAAACTCTGTCCGTTTTGACAGAGATTTTTATAAGCTAAAATGGTTTTAAAAAGAATTTTTTTTAAGTCACTAAATCTATCGGGGTAATTAGAGTATTAATTAAGATAGGGTGTTACATTTTGGTATCAGAGCAGTTTTTCCTTGGCCCTTGGAGTTATTCATTACTCCAGTGGTTACTCATCAAGCGAGTAACCGATTTAAAGTTAGATAATGTAGATAATGACTAGATTAATGGGATTTAGGGATTGAACTCATGTTAGTGTTTGTGAATATATATTGATGAGTATGATTTATGCATGTGTGAGGATGTGTGTCTAAATATGTTTATTTACTAGGACGAAGGAATTATTAGCCTTCACTTTGATTTTTGTGAGTATATGTTAATGTGAGAGGTTGCTATGCATGTTTGAATTATGAATGTGCTTGATTAGAGATTTTAGTCAAAGTTATGGAATTGTAGAACTCTGGGTAGAATAGAACCAAACCCATGGTGGTATTGTTGTTTAATGGGGTGTAAGAGTAGGATTGGTCGTCCTGGCTCTTACAACTGTTAAGTGACAATATCATCAGCAACCCGACAGTGATATTACCATTGATGAATGTGAGATTGAGATTGACCACCTCGATCTTTGCATTTATTAATGGCCGATGTCATTGAAAGTTTTTAAGTAGAACAGAAACCAACCCGACATTGAAGGAAGGAAATCGACCTGAATAGTACCCTTTCCAAACCTTTGCTGCAAAATTCCTGAGGAAACCCAGTTGACCCTAGAAACCATCTCCAACTTCCTTGGAGAGTTAAACCTAGTGATAGAAATCCAAGACCCATTCCGGAGTCTTACTAGCAAGACTCTTGAAACGTTTAGCCGCAAGAAAAACCAACCTTGAAAACCTCATAGAGTCTCCGCGCTGAGACTAACCAAGTTGAGCCATAGTCCGAACTCTTCATAGAGTGCAAGAAATTGGTGGCGTACTAATGCAAGTGGTATGTCGAACCCAAGTGGGGGAGTGGAACCAAAGGGAAGTGAGTATTGTAGTCGAAGGACCCTACATTTGGGATGGTTCTCCATTAAAGGAACTGAACGGAATTTCGGGGACGAAATTCTAATAAGTGGGGGAGAATTGTAACATCCCAAATTTAATTCCAAGTATAAATATTGAGTTAATAGGTTTAGAGCGTAGAAAATGGATAGATTAATTGCTTAACGAATTTTGGGAGATAGGTGGGTAGTAGTTATAAGTTCTAGGGGTCGTATAGAAGGCATTTGGAGCATCGAGCAGAATTATCTAAGCGAAATCGGGGGTTAAATCGGTGTTTTAGATGTTAGAAATCGACCGAAGAGAGAAAATTAGGAATTTATTATAGAATGCTAAGAAATTAAATTCCGCCGTTGGATATGAAGTTTATGGGGTGAAGAAGCTTATCTAAAAATTTGGACCCGATCCGACGGTTAACGAAAAAGTTACGGCAAATCAATGTTTGGAAATTCTGGTGCACGCCTAGGCGCACCACTGTTCATTGATGCACCAACTCAGGAGCTTTTTTGCTCAGGCGCGCCTCTGATGCACCAGCCACGCACCATGTTCAGTTCTGGCGCGCCATTTGTCCCACCAGCCCGCACCAGATTTACGCACCACGCACCAGGTCAGGAGCTGGTGCCAGACTCGCGCTCAGGCGCGCGGATCCGCGCTCAAGCGCGCGCGACCAGCCTGGTGCGTCTTCAGCCACCAGATCTGGACTTGGGGACCAAGTCAGGCCCTCCCCACCGTTGGATCTGTCTAGCACATGAAAGGGGGCATCAAAAACAAACCAAGGCCAAGGCCATCACCAACACATAATCTCCTTCTTCATTTCCATCATCTCCTTCCATCCTCTCTCAAAGGGAAAACCAAGAGCAAACCCCCATTAATCATCAATCACCCAAAATCAAGCTATAACATCATCACTTTCATCATTTCCACCATGAACCAAGCAAAGATCTAACCAACATAAATCCTCCTCTCCTTCCCCCAAATTCGTGAACCCCATTTCCTCCACCAAGAAGGCCACCTCTTAATCATCAACAAAGTACCAAGAACCAAGCACCCAATATCATTATCATTATCCCCATCTAAGATCAAGCAAGAAATTGGCTATCAAACCTTTTCCCTTTTCTTGCTAAATTCGTGGCTTCCTCCCTCCAACCCTTAGGGTTTTTTTAGTTCCATAGCAAGGAGAAGCTACACACACTCAAGCCTTCATCACAAGGTCTAAGACTTCTCATCATAGGATCTCACTCATTATGGGCATGGATTTTGGTAGGGTCTAGGGATTCAAGAAGCTAAGGATGAGGAACCCAAGCACCAAGGAGCTAAGACTTAGGATTAATGCTTGAGATTCAACACAACCCATTTGCAAGGTAAGAGGGGTTTGTGTTACCTTTCCTAAGGATATAGATTCTAGGTTGTTGTAATGATGACTAGGTGTAGATAATTAATTAAAAGAATAAATCATAGGATAATTAAAGTGTATGAAATGAAAACCTTAGGGAAGTTGATAATGAAAACAAATGAAATAATTGATGAAGAATAGAGAGAGAAACTAGTGTAATGTGTGAGAACGAATATATAAATGATGATGGATAGAAAGGGAATGATGGACTAAGTATATATATATATAATTAGGGAGTAATGAGAATAACTAAGGAAATTATAAAGGAATTAAGAGTGGACAATGGAGTGAAAATAAATAGAGACTCGGTGTACACTTGGAAAGATATGGAAATTATGATAGGAATGAAATATTACATTATTGGGATAACTAAGAGGTAGGTAAAGAAAAGGGAAAGTGTTGATGATAGACTGGATTTAATTTAGAAAGATGGCGGATAATAGTTATGGAAGGTTTAGAAAAATGTATACTAAGAGAAAATGACGAATGTATGATAGGAGAAAATGTTGATTTAGTGCTAAATAAATAGTGTGATTGATAATGTGAGAACCTACAATCGGTGGTTGAAACAACTAGAAAAAGTGATTTTTCATAATTGGTTGAATTGAATCTTAATTGTGAAAAATTGATTTGGGGAAAATCATTTTCATAATTTAGGTAATCAATAAGAATATAGGTGTTAATTGTTTCCGCTGAATCTCTGGTTATACATGTTAATTGATTGATTTTCGTATTTGATTGAAAAGTGATTTTTTTCAATGTACAGAGGCATTAATCGATTAGTTCATGTCATTAATCGATTAAGGCTAAAGAATTTTCAAGAAAATCATTTGTTTTGATTGTTTTGATTTGTTTCTTGCGAAAATCTTTCAAGGTTTCTTTTACACCTATTCAACCCCCCCTTCTAGGTGTTCTCCTAGTGTTTCCTAGTTGTTTCAACCACCGATTGTAGGTTCTCACAATTGGTATCAGAGCTCGGTCGAAAGACACGAGCATAGAGCTTTTTCGTTAAGATCCTTGAGAAACTACAATGGGTTCTACGAATCCTTTTGGTGGTGAAGGTGCTTCAATAAATCGCCCTCCTATGTTTGGTGGAGAGGGTTATGGTTATTGGAAAATTAGGATGAGAATCTTTATAGAAGCTATAGATGTGAACATTTGGGAAGCCATTGAAAATGGTCCTTATATTCCCTCAAAAGATGTAGAAGGTGTTCTTACACTTACTCCCAAAGATAAGTGGACCGATGATGATAAAAGGAAAATTCAATATGATTTAAAAGCTAAGAATATCATCACCTCCGCTCTATCTTATGATGAGTTCTTTAGAGTCTCCAAATGTCGTGATGCCAAAGAGATGTGGGACACCTTGCAAGTCACACATGAAGGCACTAGTGAAGTTAGGCGTGCTAGATTAAATTCTTTGATGCATGAATATGAATTGTCTCGTATGTTGCCTAATGAATCTATATGTTTTATGCAAAAACGTTTTACTCATATTGTTAATCATCTCATTGCTCTTGGTAAAACTTTCGTGAATTGTGAACTTGTTAACAAAGTTTTAAGATGTCTAAGTAGGGAATGGCAACCTAAGGTTACCGCAATAGTTGAATCAAAGGACTTGGACACCATGGACTTAGCAACACTTTTCGGAAAGCTACAAGAACATGAAATGGAGCTTGAACGTTTGCATTTGCATGAAGAGTCGGACAAGAACAAAGAAAGAAAAGGAATTGCTCTTAAAGCTCAAAGGTCATATAAAAAGAAAGAGAGTTCGGATAATGATGATAATGAAAATTCCGATTCGGACATTGATGAAGAGGAGATGAAGCTTCTACTAAGAAAGTTCAATAAGATTCTAAGGAGAAAAGGAAGGTTGAACAAGGACAAAAGTAAAGAGAAGAATTCCCCACACTACAAGACAAAGACTTCAAAAGAAGGTATAGTTTGCCATGAATGTGGAAAGCCCGGTCATCTCAAGTACTCATGCTCTAAGTATCTTAAGAAGAAGGAGAAAGAAAAGAAAACTAAAAGGGCGTACATAGTTTGGAATAGTGATGATGAAAAAGACAAGAAAAGTACATCAAATAGTTCTTCGGATGATGAAGATGCCGCTTGTCTCAACTTGATAGCTCTAGTAAATGAAGAGGAAAGTTCAAATGATGAATCAGGTGAACAAAGCGAGGATAGCAATGTAAGTCATACTAAATCCGAAATTTCTTCTAAATATGAATTGTTATATAATGCTTATGAAGAAATGCATGAACAACTTGAAAAACTAGCTTTGAAAAACATTGAAAGAAAGAAGCTCATTTTGAAACATCAAAAAGAGATTTTAGAACTTCAAAAACAAGTTGATGAGCTTAATCTTGAAAATGAAACTCTTGATCTTATATATGCTAGTTCTTCTTGTGATTGTGCTAGTAGAGTGAATATTGTGGTTGATTGTGAGAATTGCAAGTTGCTTAAAGATGAAAATGCTATTTTGAAAAATAAGCTTGCAAGTTTCACAAATGGTGATATTAGATTGCGCACATTGTTAAATTTTCAAAGAGAAAATTCAAACAAGTTTGGTTTGGGTTATACTAATGCTAAGAGTAAATCTCATAGAAATGTTGTTGATTTTTCTAAAGTTGATTTTTCAAATGCACCAACATGTTTCTATTGTGGTACTCATGGACATACTTCAAATGTGTGTTATATTAAAGTGCATGGTATACCTAAAGGAGATTTTGTTTGGATGAAAAAGGGTGAGAGTCCCTACACTAACAAAAATGGATCCAAAACCATTTGGATACCAAAAAGCAAAGCATGATTGTTTTTGTAGGTATGATTGAAGAGCAAAAGGACTTTCATATGTTATTCATTCATTTGCTTCTTCAATTGGTATTAAGGAGAAAATCCTACAAATTGGTAACATTCGATATTATACAATTGGTATTTTCAATTTGATATTGTTGGATATTGCTCATAGTTCTCTCAAGTGGTATTATTTCTTATAATGTGATATTGTTTATACTATTGAGATAATACTATTGGTATCAAATTCTTACAATTGTTTTACAATTAGTATTACAATTGGTATACAATTTGTTATAATTGATATCATTGAGTAATCATTAGATGATTATCATGCTTTAGTTGTTATATCTTATTAATCTCTCTATTTTTGGCTTAGATCTTATATTTCAATTGGTATATATTTCTTTTTGATAATGCCAAAGGGGGAGAAATATGATGTTTTGAAAAAGGGGAGAAATATTATGTTTTGATCATTTTGGAGAAATGAAATGGTATGTTTGGAGAAAGGTTGTTTTTGTTGTTTTTATGTAGGTTGAGCAAAGTTGTTGGAGATAGGGGGAGAATCAAGCTTAACTCAATTGGATTTCAAATGTCAAAAGCATTTATTGAGGGGGAGTAAGAGTCTCACCAAGTGATCAAATGGTTCAAGCATCAACAACTTTAATGAACTTCATAATTTCAAAACATGTTTGTCATTTTCAAAAAGGGGGAGATTGTAAGATCCATGAAGAATGTTTTGATAAATGCCAAAAGGTTTTGAACAAGCTTAAATGTGTTGATCAAGTTCAAGCTCAACAAGCAACAACAAACATCAAGTGATAAAGAGAGAGCCAACTCATGAAGACTTAGTTTGGTAGTTTATGTTTTATTGTTTTATCTTTAGCCTCACAAGTCTTTTAGTTTATGAGTTTGGGTAGAGTTTATTAGAGGGTAGTGAATCTCTTTTGATTGCATGATTATATCATATTTTGAGTATTCACTTTGCTTAAAATCAATAGGTGGCTTAAAGGTTTGAAAGAAAAGGTTTAGATTTTGAGAAAACAAGTTTTTAAGTGTTTTTTGCACTGACTACTCGATTAGCCACTTGTTTACTCGAGTAGAATTTTGCAGTCTTGCGCAAATACTCGATTAAGGGGCTGATTACTCGAGTAGAATTTTGAAGCCTTGCGTAAATACTCGAGTAGTAACTCAGATTACTCGAGTAGTGAACAAGTTTTACACTTGTTACTCGAGTAGTAACTTTGTTACTCGAGTAACACGAGCTGTAACTGTTTTTAAATGAGTTTTTCACTTCTCAAAAGCACTTCTAACCATTCCTAACTTTTGGGTATTCTATATAAACCTATTCCTAACCTTTGTGAATCATTATTACAATTACCTATCATTTTTGTATCAATTTTACAAAGAATCAAAGCCACTCTATTCTCTCTCACTTTCTCAAGATCAAAGCTTTAACTTTTACATTCTTTGATCAAGAACCTTGAATCTCTCATGTTGATCTTTTCATAGCTTTTGAAAGATATTCATAGGATTGTTATTTTGTTTTTATTTGAGTTGTAATCTTTGCAAGAGGCAAGCTATCTACAACAATTGGAAGTCTTGGTTGTGAATCAAGCAAAGTTATATTGGAAGCCTTGGTGTGGCATTTCATCAAGCACTTGGAAGCCTTGTTGTGTTAACAAGCAATTGGAAGTCTTGTAGTGAAGCAAGCATTGGAAGTCTTGTTGTGGGGTATCGGCAAGCAAAAGAGAAGAGGTTAGATTAGATATCAATAGGGTTACAAGGCAAGGGTGTGGTATCTCTTGTAGGCTAGCAAGAAGGGAGTCTTGTGAGGCATTTACTTGTAATTTGAGAAACTCTAATTCCTCATAGTGAAGAATCTCTCTTGGTTGAAGAGGGGACTGGAGTAGCTTTCAAGTGGATGAAAGTTAACCAAGATAAATCACTGTGTCATATCTCTAAACTCTTAACTCTTTACAATTCTTGTTATTAATTGTGTTCTTGGTTGAAAACCTAGAAAAAGTGATTTTTCATAATTGGTTGAATTGAATCTTAATTGTGCAAAATTGATTTGGGGAAAATCATTTTCATAATCTAGGTAATCAATAAGAATATAGGTGTTAATTGTTTCCGCTGAATCTCTGGTTATACATGTTAATTGATTGATTTTCGTATTTGATTGAAAAGTGATTTTTTTCAATGTACAGAGGCATTAATCGATTAGTTCATGTCATTAATTGATTAAGGCTAAAGAATTTTCAAGAAAATCATTTGTTTAGATTTGTTTCTTGCGAAAATCTTTCAAGGTTTCTTTTACACCTATTCAACCCCCCCTTCTAGGTGTTCTCCTAGTGTTTCCTAGTTGTTTCAACCACCGATTGTAGGTTCTCACAGATAAATGTGTATGAGAGGGAATTATTAACGAGAAGGGAAATTGTGGCTAAAACGGGGTACGAGTGCTAAAGTTTGCAATGAAATTGAATGGAAATTATATAGAGAATGATGTTAAAAGTAAGGGGAATAATTGAACAATGGAACTATATGGTTAATGTGAGAAGGACCCACCTATTTAGGTGTGGATATAGGAATGTGAAATGGTGAATTTAGGACATGAATGATGGTGTAAGTACGAATGACCCTCCCAAAGGGAGTGCGAATATGTGAATGTGTATGAATGACCCTTCCAATGGAAGTGAGAAATATGTAGTGTATATAATGGACCCTCCATAGCGGAGCGTGTATATTATGGACCCTCCATAAAGGAGTGGATATGTGTATGTATATGGACCCTCCATAGAGGAGTGGATAGATGCGTGTTATGGACCCTCCCTAGGGAGCGTGATTATGTATATTATGGACCCGCCTATATGGTGTGTGTAAATGAGATTAGGACCCGCCCTTGTGGTGTGCGATTAAATGGTAATAGGACCCACCGAACGGTGAGAGAAAGTTAAGAAAAGAATGAAATGATTAGAAAGGTATAGGGACAAAATGAAAATGAAATGAGAATTTAATTGAATTGAAAAGTAAGATTGGAAGCAGGATTACTATGAAGGCAGAATGGACATAAGGCTTAAGTGATCGAGAATGGACTTGTACATGAATACCTGAAAATGAATTCTAGGCTAGCAAATAATTTTATTGTGATAGGGCCTAGTTTGTCAGCTATGCTTCTTAGAAGCTATATTCCTTAGTACTGTGTAATGCTACCCTTCTTGCTATATTTTTACAGGTACAGAAGCAGAGCATGCACTAGCCGTGGCCGAGCAGGGGCACACTCCACAACGTGGAGTGTGAATATTAGGGGTGTGATTGTATGCGATCCGAGAATTTAACTTTGGCTTTTGATGTATATAATTATTATGTATTACCTTTTGGGGAAATTAAACTATTTCGCAACTTGATTAACATTGTTTTGGAGATGATGTATTTGAATGTAATGAACTGATATATTTTGCCCTGCTGGCATGCTGTTGATTTTATAAAAATATTATTACAGGTTTTCAGGGCAAACTCATATTTTGGAAATGTCCATAAAACATAGGAAACTCTGTCCGTTTTGACAGAGATTTTTATAAGCTAAAATGGTTTTAAAAAGAATTTTTTTTAAGTCACTAAATCTATCGGGGTAATTAGAGTATTAATTAAGATAGGGTGTTACACACTGCATCGGCCCAAAAGTATGCAGGCAAATTCATGTCATTAAGCATTGTTCTTGAAAGCTCTTTTAATGAACGATTTTTCCTCTCCACAACCCCATTTTGCTCAGGAGTTCTTGGAGCTGAAAAATAATGCTTAATTCCATGTTTTTCGCAAAACTTTTCAAAAAGATGATTTTCAAATTCTCCACCATGATCAGTTTTAATGGATGCAATGCTTAAATGCAATTGGTTATGAACAATCTTGGCTAGCTTTTTAAATTCATGAAATGCGTCATTTTTATGAGTAATAAAAAGCGTCCATGTATACCTAGAATAGTCATCCACTACAACTGAACAATAATAGTTGCCACCAAAGCTTTTTGTTTGACACGGTCCAAAAAGATCCATATGTAAAAGTTCCAAGGGCCTTTGAGAAGAAACAAGGTTTTTAGAAGGAAAAGATGCCCTTGTGAGTTTTGATTTAGAACAAGGATCACAATTTTCAGAAATAGAAAAATTTTGCTTTGGCAGTCCAACTACTAAGTTTTTAGAAGAAATTTTATTTAAATGTGCCATGTGGATGTGACCTATTCTACGATGCCATAGCCACGATTTATCCTCTTTAGATAATAAACATTTCGCATCATTTGAGGGAATTGAATTAAAATCAATAACATAAACATTGTTTATCCTGCGAGCAATTAGCTTAATAAGATTATCAATTTTTCCCTCGATAATACATCTATCAGAATCAAATATAACCCTATTGCCCTTATCACACAATTGACTAATACTTAGCAGTTTGTGTTTTAGGCCTTCAACATGTAAAACATTTTCAATGCAAGGGTTAGGAGGTGTACCAATTTTACCGACTCCGAGAATCTTTCCTTGATTGTTATCTCCGAAAGTCACATGTTCTTGGTCCTTAGGCACGAGATGCGAAAATTTAGATTTATCTCCAGTCGTATCTTTTGAGCATCCGCTGTCCAAGTACCACCACGACTTCCTTTCTTCCGGAGTAACCTACAAGCAAAGAATTCAAGGTTTCTTTTTAGGTACCCATATCTTTTTGGGTCCTTGAGCGTTAGTATAGCCATAGTTTAAATCATGCCACCTTCTAGTTTCATTGTTCGGTTTAACGAACTTCACTTTTCGGTGTATGCATTCATGTGCACCATGACCCTTTTTACCACAAATATGACAGATAATTAAAGGTTTCTTATGATTACTAGCAGGGACAAAAATGGTACTTAATTTCTTTTGGTGCCTACCGGGTTGATATCCTAAACCCTCTCTTTTAAAGAAACATTTTTGTCTCCCTAGCATTAAATTTAGAGTATTTCTACCTTTTGTAAATTTAGCAAGGTTTTCTTTTAAATCCTCAACTTCTTTAACCAAGTCCTTGCAGAATTTACAAGAAGAAGAACTAGCTATAAATTTAATGTCATTACTCGAGGTGTTTGAAGAATATTTCAAAGCCAAATTCAGCTACTTATTTTGATTTTTCAAACATTCATTTTCTTTAATAAGGTTTTTATTGTTTTCTAAAAGAGAAGTTGAATTTGTCTTTTCTAGAGAAACCAATAAGGATAACCTCATCGATTCCTCATGTAATTCTTCAAATGCCTCTTGTAATTCCTCATAAGAAAAACTTAGTTTAGTGGTTACCTCATCTCCGTGAGCCATTAAGCATATGTTGGCGGTCTCCTCTTGTTCATCTGAGTCCTCATCCGAACTTCCTTCATTGTCTAGCCATGCCAAGTATGCTTGCTTCCCTTTCTTTGAATTCGAGGTGCCTTTTTCTGAATTCTCTTTCTTTTTCAGCTGGTAGCAATCTGCTCTAATGTGACCAGGCTTGCCACACTCATGACATGTAATGGTTGAGCCTCCTCTCTTGTTGTTGTCCCTTCTGTTGAAATTCTTCTTCCTCAGAAATTTCCCGAACTTTTTGACCAAAAGACCCATGTGTTCGTCATTCAATAATTCTTTGTCTAAGTCACTCTCAGCTACAGGTGTTTCAGCCTTGAACGCCAAACTTTTAACCTTCTTGTTCTCTTCTTCATGCTAAGCCAATCTTTTTAATTCACTTTCATGTTCTTGTAACTTCCCAAAGAGAGTTGTCAGCGTCATAGTTGAAAGATTTCTTGATTCAGCAATCGCCGTCACTTTGGGTTACCATTCTCTTCCCAAACACCTTAGGACTTTGTTGATAAGATCCTCATTGGTGAATTTCTTCCCCAATGTCATCAGTTGATTTACAATCATTGTGAAGCGTTTTTGGATCTCTTGAATCGATTCTCCATCTTTCATTCTGAATAACTCATATTCACCAGTCAGCGTGTTGATTCTCGATCTCTTTACTTCAGTTGTACCTTCATGCGTGACTTCCAGCGTATCCCACATTTGTTGTGCTGTCTCGCATGTTGATATCCTGAAAAACTCATCATAGCTCAAAGCAGATGTTATAATATTTTTCGCTTTCAAGTCGTATTGGGCTCTACGTTCCTCCTCCTCCGTCCATTCAGCCATAGGCTTATCAACGGTGTTACCATTAACCACATAGGTAGGAACATAGGGACCATTTACGACGACATCCCAAACTTTTAATCCAACTCCTTGAATAAAAATTTTCATACGGGCTTTCCAATACGCGTACCCTACCCCATCAAACATGGGAGGACAGTTAATAGAACTCCCTTCACCACCAAACAGAGAGTTTGAAGCCATACTCTTGAGACGGTTAAGTCTTAACACAAGAGACTAGCTCTGATACCAATTGTTGGTTTTGGCCTCAAAATCTCGAGAGAGGGGGGGGGGTGAATCGAGTTTTACTAATGTATTGTAAAAACCGTTACCAAATAAAAAATTGATTTGAGATGGAGAGATTAAGCGTTTGAAACGAATCGCGAAAACGATAGATAATAATAAACGAGTAGCGCGGAAACGTAAAAATTGAAATATGCGGAAATTAAAAGAAATAGGGATAGAAAAGCCTGCACCGGTGAATTTTATACTGGTTCAGCCTTCCCGTCGAAAGGCCTAGTCCAGTCCCCAAGCGACCCGCCTGAGAGTTCTTATACCATTCAATAGAGCCGCGCCCTATTACAACCAAGAGCACCCCGCACACTACTAGGAACCTCCGTTCGCTAGGGGCCTCAATCACACAGCAGGGTTCCTCGCCCTACGACGTATCAAACGTCCACTAAGGGATTCTCTCCCTAATCACTAAGGTTTAGAACAATACAATGAGAGTGATTACAACACGTATATCATGTTCTCAAAACACAGATTCTACAATAAGCTCTATGATAATGAAGTAGATGTTTCTCTAGAAGTCACTCAGCCAATAAGGATTTTTGTTCTTCAAAAATATGAACGTGAAAAGCAGAAGACTTGATAGAAAAGAAGAAGAGAGAAACGTGCAGAAAGAATGAATGAATGAAATGATCTGATCTCTTTTTAAAATGTTGGAGTGATCTTGTTTTTAAAAAGAAAAACAATTTTGAATCAAAAAGGATTTTGAATAAGTAAAACAAAATCAAAATAAAATAAAATAAGATTTGAAATAAGTTTTAAAATCAAAACTAAATCAAAATGATTTACGGAATAAAATAAAGATTTGATTCTTAAAACCAAAAAGGAAATAATTCAAATTTAAAATCATTTTCGAATTTTATAAAATAAATCAGAATCTTTTATATAAAAACAAATCAGGAAATAATCAAAAAGGATTCTGACACGTTTTTCAATAAAACATGAAGTAATCGATTATTTTCTGAAGGGAATCGATTATTCCTTCAAAAATAGAAATTCTTAAATTCATTTGAAAACCATGTAATCGATTAGACCAAGAAAAGTTAATCGATTACACCACTCTTGTTCAATGTATGATGCAACTCATTATAATCGATTACACTAAGCCAATTAATCGATTACTAAGCCTCTGTTATGCATATGATGCAACATCATGTAATCGATTACTACAAAGCTTGTAATCGATTACTAAGCCTCTAAAAAATATATGATGCAACAATTATAATCGATTACTTGACCCATGTAATCGATTACTCTCATAAGAAAGTAACTGATTAACAAGATTCAGTTAATCGATTACAACCTCTCTGATTTTTCTACGATGCAACAAGGTTAATCGCTTACTTGAGAAGATAATCGATTACTCTCTCTTGCAAACATACAAATATACAGAGTTTTGTAACATCAAGTATTTTAACTAAGGTTAGATGCAGGAAACATTTTTCCATGCAAAAACACGTTTTTCTTCTTCTCTCTTAAAATGAAAAACTTATTGGCTTTGTAACTCTTAAAGAAATAAAAACTTCATTACCTTACAATTGAACTAAGGAGAAGGTTTCTAATAATCTATGTTTTGCTTGAGTCGTCAAACTTGAATGACACTTGCACTTGTGATCTTGAACTTGAGTTGGCTTGTTATCATCAAAACATTATCTTGAATTCAACTTGAAGTCCATAGAGAGTTTGAAGCATGTCTTCCAACTAGCTTGACTTCCAATAGTAACCCGAAGGAGTTTGCGGGAGGTTTCGCTCCGGACGCGGCAGTGGAGTGGATAGAAGATTTGGAGAGAATTTTCGGGGGTATGGTGCAGTGCAACAATGAACAGAAGCTGGCTTATGCTGGATATGTGCTGACAAGAGAGGTTGCAACATGGTGGCTAGTTACTAAGCAAGTGATGATGAATTTGGGAGAAGCGCTGACATGGCAAGCTTTTAAGCGGAGATTTTTGGAGAAGTATTTTCTGGTGTATTTAAGGACGGAGAAGGAAATGGTATTTTCTGGTGTATTTAAGGATGAGTATGCTTCGAAATTCGATGAGCTGGTTAAGTATGTACCTCAGTATGCTAGCGGAGAAAATGAGCGATCAAAGTGTGCTAAGTTTAAGGATGGTCTTAAGCCGGAGATTAAGTTAGCCTTTTCTCATTTAGAGATAGAGGATTTTGCTAGTTTGGTGAATCGTTGTCGTATGTATGAGGGAGGTTTGAAGGCAAGAGGAGTGGTTGAGAGGGTGACGAATCCATCTTCCCCTTATGGACCGATTCGTAATCTTCCTTTTCATAGAGATTCTGGTGGGAGGTATAGGGCTCCACATCCGTATCCTGGTTCGAGCGGAAGGAGAGATCTACGCTTTGGAGGAAGCTGACAAGGTGGAGGCTATGGAGGCAGCGGTAATCGCGGTGGAAACCGTGGGGTCAGCAGCTATGGGGGGAACCGCATGAGTCATAGTGGTGGTAGTCGCAATAGTTTCGGCGGAATGAGATCAGGGAATGCACCTCCTCATTGCAACAAGTGTGGTCGTGGTCATTATAGTTCGATGTGTCCACCCAGGAATCCGAATTGCTTCAATTGTGACAAGCCCGGTCACATTGCGAGGGACTGCAAGGAGCCTAAGCGAGCGGCTAATTCGGGGAATGCAAATCGTCCTACTTTGCAAGGGAGAGTGTTCACGATGAGCGGAGCTGAAGCTGCGAATGCTGCCAATCTGATCCAAGGTGAATGTTTCATTCATAAGAATTCCTTGTTAGTGTTGTATGATTCAGGTGCTACTCATTCGTTTATTTCTCATGATGTGGTGAATAGATTAAATTTGAAAGTAGATGCTTTACCCTATAATTTGATTGTTTCTACCCCTACTGATAAACCCATGATAGTGTCTACTTATTGTTCTAATGGTCCGATAGAAATAGAAGGTGACACTTATTTTGTTGATTTGATTCAACTACCCCTTTCTCAAATAGATGTTATCTTAGGAATGGATTGACTTATGAGGAATCATGTTCTTCTGAACTGTTCCGAAAAGTCATTAGTTTTTAGTGAAACCCAATCTTCTTTGCCAAAATCCAAAGACCCTGAGCATTTATCTGCCAAGCAAATTCAAACTTCATTGAAGGATGGTGCAGTGGCCTACATGTTTCTAGCTTCGTTGGACGTCAAGAAGGACAAGGAACTGCACGAATTGTCAGTGGTTCAGGATTTTCCTGAAGTTTTCCCGGAAGAGATACCTGGTTTACCGCTAATTCGAGAAGTTGAATTCTCAATCGACGTAATCCCTGGAACTGGACCTATTTCTAAAGCACCGTATAGGATGGCTCCGGTAGAATTAGCTGAGATGAAGAAGCAATTAGAAGAGATGTTGGAGAAGAAGATGATACGGCCTAGTGTTTCACCCTGGGGAGCACCGGTTTTGTTCGTCAAAAAGAAGGATGGTAGTATGCGTTTGTGTGACTATCGTCAACTGAACAAGGTGACGATCAAGAATAAGTACCCTCTGCCCAGGACTGACGACTTGTTGGATGAATTGAAGGGAGCGACCGTATTCTCTAAGATAGATCTTAGATCAGGGTATCATCAGATTAGAGTCAAGGAGGAAGATATTCCTAAGACTGCTTTCAGAACTCGTTATGGGCATTACGAGTATCTGGTTATGCCTTTCGGTGTAACAAATGCTCCTGCGATATTCATGGACTACATGAATAGGATTTTTCATCCTTACTTGGATTCATTTGTTGTCGTATTTATCAACGATATTTTCCAAGACTAAGGAGGAACACGCTGAGCATGTAAGGACAGTCTTGTCAATGCTGAAGGACAAGCAGCTTTATGCTAAGTTGTCAAAGTGTGAGTTTTGGTTGGACTTAGTGCACTTCTTGGGACATGTGATTTCAAAGGATGGAATTGCAGTGGATCCTGCAAAAGTGGAAGCTGTGCTGGAGTGGAAAACACCGACGTCTGTGACGGAGATACGTAGTTTCTTGGGATTAGCGGGGTATTACCGTCGATTTATCGAAGGATTTTCTCGTTTGTCTTTGCCTTTGACGAAGCTGACAAGGAAAGGTCAACAATTTGAATGGTCGGAGAAGTGCGAGGAGAATTTCCAAGAATTGAAGAAGAGGTTGACAACCGCACCAGTGTTGGTCTTACCGGATACGACGAAGTCTTTCTGTGTGTACTGTGACGTTTCGAAGCAAGGGTTAGGATGCGTGTTGATGCAAGAGCGGAAGGTAGTAGCCTATGCTTCGCGACAACTGAAGATTCATGAGCTCAACTATCCGACTCATGACTGGGAGCTGGCGGCAGTAGTGTTTGCATTGAAGATATGGAGACACTATTTATATGGAGTAAAGGTTGAAGTTTTCAGTGATCACAAGAGTTTGAAGTACTTGTTTGAACAAAAGGAGCTGAACATGCGTCAGAGAAGGTGGATGGAATTTCTGAAGGATTATGATCTCGAGCTACAATATGATCCTGGAAAGGCGAATGTGTTTGCTGATGCCTTAAGTAGGAAATCATCGCATGTCTCTGCATTGATGATCAAGGAGTTGGAGCTGATTGAAGAATTTCGAGATCTGAATTTAGGAGTGGAGCTAAGATCTAAGAGCATGATATTTGGGCAGCTAACTGTTTCAAGTGGATTCATGGAGAGGATAAAGGAACTTCAGCTGAAAGATGAGGAACTTCAAGCTAAGAAGGAGCTTTCGGAAAAAAGGAAAGAAGTGGAATTCAAGGTTAATAGTGATGGAGTGTTAAGGTACAAGGATCGAGTCTGTGTACCGGATGATGCTGAGATGAAAGGAATGATATTGGAAGAGGCTCATAAGAGTAAGTTGAGTTTACACCCTGGTTCTTAGAAGATGTACCAAGATCTCAAGAAGATATTTTGGTGGTCTGGAATGAAGAGGGAAGTTGCGGAGTATGTGTCTCGATGCCTGACGTGCCAAAAAGCGAAAGTGGAGCATAAGAAGCCTGGTGGTGAGCTACGACCGTTGGAAGTACCAGTGTGGAAGTGGGTCTGCGTGACCATGGATTTTGTCTTTGGTTTTCTGAAGACTCAGAAAGGATACGATGCTATATGGGTGATCGTGGACCGATGGACGAAGACTGCACGGTTCATTCCGATCAGCATGAAGTATTCAATGGATAGGCTAGCCGAGCTATATTTGAAGGAAGTAGTGAGATTGCATGGAGTACCCTCAAGTATAGTATCAGACAGAGATTCGCGTTTTACTTCTAAATTTTGGGTTAGTTTGCAAGCAGCAGTTGGGACAAAGTTGGATTTAAGTTCAACTTATCATCCGCAGACTGATGGACAGTCAGAGCGAACTATCCAAACGTTAGAGGATTTGCTGAGAGCTTGTGTGATAGAGAGTGCTGATAATTGGGATTCTTTTCTGCATCGGATTGAGTTCACCTACAATAACAATTTTCATTCGGGTATTGGAATGGCGCCGTATGAAGCTTTATATGGTAGAAAGTGTAGAACACCCTTGTGTTGGTTCGAGACTGGAGAGCATCTGATAATAGGACCGGATATAGTGCAGCAGACGAATGAGAAGGTGAGGTTAATTCAGGAAAGAATGAGGGCTGCTCAGAGCCGACAGAAGAGTTATCAGGATAAGAGGAGAAGTCCGCTGGAATTCAATGAAGGAGATTTTGTGTTCATGAAGGTAGTGCCAACTACCGGAATTGGCAGAATGCTCAAAACCCGAAAACTTACACCTCGTTTCATTGGACCTTACCCAATTCTTAAAAGAATCAGACCTTTAGCCTACCAAATTGCTTTGCCTCCTTTTCTTTCAAATTTGCATAATGTCTTTCATGTGTCTCAATTGAGAAAGTATGTTCGTGATCCTTTCCACATCATTGAACCTGATTCAATGCAATTAAAGGAAAATCTTACATTTGAGGCTTTACCTCTAAGGATAGATGGTAGTAGTGTCAAGAGGTTGAGAGGGAAAGAGATTCCCTTAGTTAAGGTAGTATAGAGTCGGAACAATGGAGAATATGCGACATGGGAGCTTGAGAGCAAGATGAGAAGTTCTTTTCTGCACCTTTTTGCTTCAGGTACTGCATTTCTCGGGGACGAGAAATATTCAAGTTGGGGAGAATGTAACACCCCGTCTAAAACCTCATATTTGTTTTAAGCAATAAAAGGATTTGTTTTTGAAAGAGTATTTGAAAAGAGTATTTCTTGGAGTGAATTTCTTTTTATGATTTCAAATGATGAATGATTTCAAAGAAATGGTTTTCATGAGAAAATATTATGAGTTTTAAAGTTGAGTTTTTGAGAAATGATTATGTATTTGATATTTTTCTATTTTAAGGAAATTGTGATTTTTGGTGCATGAGTGATTGCATGAGAAAATAATTTTATTTCCTATGTGTGTGCATGTATGTATGTACGGCTATGTGGGTGTATGCATGATAGGACTTTATTTTCTAGAAGCCTATGGAATAGATTAGAACCACATAGGATTAGATTAGTGGGAAAGTGTGGTTAAGGGAATTGACCAACCAATAGGACATGAGATTAGAGCCTTAATTCACTCTCTTTGTCTAGTGACAAGACCTAAGCCATGCAACTTTTTGGAAAGCCAAAACTACCCTTCACCATTTCACTCTTGACCGAATTTCCAAGGGCAAATTGGTAAGCTTAAGGTTTGCCTATATATGTCCTTAGCCTTAGTTCATTTCACCCCATTTTCCTTCACTTCTCATTTCACTTTCTAAACACTAGTTCTAAGAGTTCCCTTAAGCTCTTAGAAGAGAGAGAGAGAGAGATAGAGAGAGAGGCCGAGAGCTTGGAGAAGAAGGAAGAGGAGATCAAGTCCAAAAAAAAAACTTAGGATTCTCTTGAAGATCAATTTAAGAAGGTTGAAGATTGTCTCTTTTCTTAGTATGTTTCGAATATCTTAGGAGTATTAGAGTTAGTTTTATTTTTCTAAGTCTTGTAAGGTTCATTTGTTCTTGCGTGTTCATTTTCCTAGTAGATCTATGATTGCATGTAATTTCTAAGCCTTGATCTTGAGTTTTCAAGAGCAAAATAAACTTGTAGAACCCTAAACTATGGACTCTATTATTCGGCCATGACTAGGAAACTAGGTCATGATGCTTTTTGTTTTGATTTAACTTCTTGCATGTTAGTTTTATGTTTATAAAAGTTGATTTAAGTAGTTGAAATGCTTTGATTTTGGTTTTGATCTTGATAAAGCTTTGATCTTTGGTTTTTATCTTTAAAAAGCTTTGATCTTTGCTTTGATCTTTAAAAAGTTTTGATCTTGAAGCTCGCATGTGATTCTTGAACCAAAAAGTCTTGATCTTTGTGTTTGCATGTCACGGTTTTAGTAAGAGAGCCAAGGAAATCAATTTTTGAAAAATGGTTTTGCTTTGATCTAAGTTCATTGTTTTTGTATGTTAAAGATTTGAGCTTTTCTCTTGATTTTTGATGTTGAATATTCGGCCAAAGCTTAGAACTAGATGATTGTGATTTATTTTCCATGAAAAAGACTCTTGCATGTGGTTTTCTTCTTGATCCAAATATTTTTAAAGAGCAATGAAAATGAAAACTTGGTTTGAGGAGAAAAAGAGGTCACGGTTTTATGCTTGAAAAGGGAAGTGGTATTTTTAAAACCATGTGTTTAAAAGTGCATGATTTGATTTGGTTATTTTAAGGTTTGCATGTTGAAAAAGTGTATCAAAAACCTTGTTTTGCCATGATGATGATTCGGCCTAGGTAGGTTTAGTAGGCTAGATTCTTTTTCATGTGAATTGACTTAAAGTAATGAGTGTGTTTTGTGATTTAATTTTAAGATAAATTATTTAAATTGTGTTGTGGTGGTTTTCTTTAAATTCGGTTTTTGTAAAAGAAAATGAGTGAATGAGTTAGATTATTTCAATGAGTATTTTGATGGTTTTGATTTTTAATTCTTACTGTCCATGATTTATTTATAAGACATTTCAATTTTGAAAAGTGTTTTTGATTTATGAAAAATGTGGATTTCAAGTGCTATTTGAAATAAAAAAAAAGTTAGAATGAAAAATATTGATTTTTCGGTGTTTTAAGAATTGGAAAAGGTGGCTGGACCGATTTTATACAGCCACATAAATCAATTATTTTATTTGTATTAATATGAATTTTCAATTGATTTTGAGGAATTTCAAGTACAAGAAAGATTGTGATTTTTTTTGATAAACAATTGTGTTTTAAAGAAAATAAGAGATTTTCTACTTCAAGTGAAGAGAACGAAGTGATGATTTTTGTAACATCCCTAATTTAATTCCAAGCAATAATTAATGAATTAATAGGTTTAAAGTGTAGGGGATGGGTCGATTAATGTTTTAAAGAATTTTGGGAGCAAGGTGAGTAGTAATTATAAGTATTAGGGGTTGTGTAGGAGACATCGGTAGCAAGGGGCAAAATTATCTAAGCGAAATCGGGGGTTAAATCGGCGTTTTAAGTATTAGAAATCAGCTGATACGAGAAAATTTGGAATTTATTATAGGATGCTAAGAAATTAAATTCCACCGTTGGATATGAAGTTTAATGGATTAAGAAGCTTGTCCAAATATTTGGGCCCGATCCGACGGTTAACGAAGAAGTTATGGTGAATCGAAGTCTGGAATCACTGGTGCACGCCCAGGCGCACCAGGGTGCACCAGATGCACCAACCCAGTCAGTTTTGCGCCCAGGCGTGGCCCAACTCGAGCCCAGGTGCGCGCGACGAATCAAATCGCGCACCAGATGCGCGTCTCTTGCGCTCAAGCGCCGGCGCCGCGCTCATGCGCCAACGTGCGACCAGATCAGCCCCAGCGCCTTAAAAACACGCACCAGCCGCCCCTCACCCCATTTCCTCCGCACCATTCTTCTTCTTCTTCCTCACCCAAATCAACCCCCAACACCCACCAAACCTCCATAGCTCACCCCCAACCACCACCGGAGCCACAAGGCCGCCCCACCTCCTTGGTCTTCCTCCTCCCCGTAGATCCACTCCCTCTCCTCCCTCTTGATCTCTTTCTCTCTCTTCTTGGAATCCCATCTCTCTCTCCACCACCATACCCACCACCACCCACCACCACCACTATGAGCACCCCTTCCTCTCTCTTTCATTATTGATTTTGAGTTCCCTTTCTCTCTCCCTCTTTCCCCATTTGGTTTCTCACTCTCTTTCTCTCTCCTTCCACCGGATCTCACCGACGTCGTTATCGACCGTGATCGCACCGGGCTTGTGTTGGGTACTCCGAGGCTTGAAGCTTTGGCCTCGATCCGGCCGCGATCGTTCTCACTAACGAGGAGCAACACCGACGCCGTCATCGACACCGAGCCACAACCCAGGTTCTTTTTAAAAAACTTCATTCCCACCCAGAAGATTCTACCATGTCTGAGGAACAACCTGTCCAGAGGAGAAGGAGGGGGCGTCCAAGAAGGGTGCCGTCAACTGAGGACCTGTGCCTGCATCTTGTAGCCAATAGGGCAGCAAGGTCCTCACCGCCACCCCCTGTAACATCCTCACTTTAATTAGTTAATTTTAAATTTTAATAAAATCAGAGTTTGAAAATTCATTTTAGAAATTGATTTCTTTTAAAAAGTTTTTCGAAAACCCGGCAGAGTTTCCTCTATTTTTCGGACTTCCCAAAAATTCTCTTCTTAAAACCTGTCAACCCAGAATATTTAAAAACTTAAAACATAATAGTCCAATAACCATATCAGATCCTAAGGCCCAATTAGTACAAATTCAGGACATACAATTACTACGCATATTAAATTACAAAAATAACAGTTTTAAAAATAAAATCCGCTCAGGGTATCACAAATACACTCCACGTGGTGGAGAGTTTCCAGTTCGGCCCGCAACAGTGTAAGCTCCGCTTCCGTACCTGTAAAATTATATCAAGAAGGGTAGCATTACACAGGACTTAAAAAGATAAATCCTAAAAGAAGACATAACAAATAACTAAGCCTATATAATTATTAATACATTTTATTCATAGTTATTCATATAATTAATCTCTTTTAGTTCTTCACTTATTCTCACATTCTTTTAATTATTGATTCCCTTTTCATTCTTTCTTTCCTATTCTTTATTCTTTTTCCATTTTTCATTAGGTAGTCCAGCCCCAGCCAGCCGTACGGTACTGAGCGCTAGGATTTCCCCTTTTTCATTATTCATTTTCTTTTCATTTTCTTTTTCTTCTTCTCTTCCTTTTTTTTTTTACTTTTTCCTTTTCTTTATCTTTTCCTTTTTCCTTATGAATGAGTCCAACAGACCAT
Organism: Crotalaria pallida; assembly: GCA_037953625.1. Lineage (NCBI taxonomy): Eukaryota > Viridiplantae > Streptophyta > Magnoliopsida > Fabales > Fabaceae > Crotalaria > Crotalaria pallida. Next base: position 24,482,225 of record CM075654.1, read on the forward strand.
CAGCCGTTTACCTTTATTATTCCTTTGTCTCTTTACTGGTGACAGTGGCTACCGCCCGCCTGCCACCCCATCATTTAAATCTTTTAGTGATGACAGTGGCTACCGCCCGCCTGTCATCGAAATCATTCTTTTTCTTTTATTTCTTTTAGGGATGACAGGAACTTCCGTCCGCCTGTCATCGATTTCATTCTTTCCTTTTATTTCTTTTAGTGATAACAGGGACTTCCGTCCGCCTGTTACCGAATCCATTCTTTTCTTTTATTTCTTTTAGTGATAACAGGGACTTCCGTCCGCCTGCTACCGAATCCATTCTTTTCTTTTATTTCTTTTAGTGATAACAGGGACTTCCGTCCGCCTGTCATCGAATTCAGTCTTTCCTTTTATTACTTTTTAATGATAACAGGGACTTCCGTCCGCCTGTCATCGAATTCATTCTTTTCTTTTATTACGACTGAGTCCAACAGACCATCAGCCGTTCTCTTTTCTTTCTTAATTATTTATCTTTTCTCTTATTAAAATTTAAGTAACACTTTTATGCTTATCTCAATCTTTTATTCCTTGTCTTTGTTTATGACTTATCACATTTTCCTTCGTTTTCTACTTTAATCTCTTTCTTTTTACTAATTACTCTCGCTTTTATCCAGCTTTACTTTGTGGCTTATCATCATAGTGTTTATTTTACCTCTATTTTAGTATTTCTCTTTCTTTCCCTTTTCCTACTATCAATTATCCTAATGTCTATCTAACTCTACTTAGCTTTAGTATAGTCATTATATTTTAATTCCCGTTTGCAAATTCTTAATTAGTTCTATGATTCCTCTCTCATACACTATTATTTACTTATTCACTTATTTTCCCTTAAATAATACTCTACTCTATTTATCTACCGCTATTACACTCCATCTTCGTGTATTATTATCTTTTCATTAAATTCTTTACTTATTACCTACTTATATTTAAAATTTAGTTTAGTCTTTTATTCCTATTCCATTATTACCCGACAACTCTTAACTAAGTCCACTCCGCGCTTCCTTATGGTTTTCGTATTTTAACTCCTCTTTTACCTTACATTTAGTTTTAATCACCCTTCTCTCCTTGTCTATCACAACTACTCTATATTCTTTTATTCTGACGTTTCATTGGTTCTCCCTAACTAATTCCCTTTGGTTTTATTTTGTGTTTTTCTACATTTTCATTCTATATTAACTCTTTTGATATCCTAACACTCTCATTCACTCCGGACCTTATTCTATGCACATACATTACACTCATTCATCCCGGACCTTATTCTAGGTATATACGTTTTATTCCCTAAGGCATGGTTTCTAGTAACAATTTTATTTATTTATCTATATCAACGGGGAGTACCCTAAGGCTCATTAACATACTTTGAAATTACTCTATTCTTAGCTACCACTATAGCATCCTAGACTTTACTTATTAAGTAAAGGTAACGCGAACCCTCTTACCTCGGGCTTTTTAAATAGAACCTGGATTTTAGCTCGGCGACAATGACGGCATCGGTGTTGCTCCTCGTTAGCGAGTACGACCGCAACTGGACCGAGGCAAGAGCTTCAAGCTTCGAGGTTCCCGTCACGAGCCCGGCACGATCACGGGTCGATAACGGTGCCGGTGAGTCCCGAGGAGAGAGAGGGAGATCAAAGAGAGGGAAGAGGGATCAATGCCAAAGGGGAAGAGAAGGAAAGGGGTTTTTGATGGGGGTAATGGGCGATGGGTTGTGGTGGTGCACCGGCGGCCACGGTGGCGGCGGCTCCGGTGGGGGTTGAAGGTGGGGCGGTGGAGGAAGGAGAGAGAAAACCGGATGAGAAGGAAGGAGAGAGAGAATGGATGGAGGGGAAGAAGAGGCTAGGCGGCGGCGGTTTGGGGCGGCTTTGGTGGCTGGAGAGGAAGAGAAGGGCGGTGGAGGAGGTGGAGAGAGAGGGAGGGCCGATTGTGAGGAGAGAGAGAGAGACGGATCGTGGGTGGAGGGAGTATGGACCAAGAAGGCGGCGGGATTGGGTGGCACAGTGAAGGTCGACGGTGGGGAGGGTTGTGGAGGAGGGAGGAAGAGGTTCGAAGTTGGAGAAAGGGGGACAGAAATGGGGATTCCAACTCCTCCAGCGCTGCTTAAAAAACCAGATCGGCGCTTGAGCGCCGCCCTCCGCGCTTGAGCGCTAGGGCCAAACTGGTGCAGGTCTGATGCGCCAAGCGCGCCTGGGGCGCGAGTCTGTTGACTCGGAGTTGACCGTACCATAACTCCTTCGTTAACCGTCGGATCTTGCTCAAATTTGACGAGCAACTTCCCAAAAATCATACCTTCATATCCAATGGTGGAAATTCCATTTTGATTCCCAAATATTTTATTTTAATTTTCCCCTTGTTATTATATTTATTATCGAATTATCTATTTCTCTGGCCCGATCCTAACTTCGATTTAACGCTCCTTTCTTCTCTAATTCGCTCAGTATTATTATTATTCTCTTCTAATGCTAGGATTCTCATTTGGAATACCTATCTGTGGTTTGTTATTTCCATTTTAATTATTCTAATTATTATTTATTTATTTATCTTCGGGTTTAAAATTTGGGGATGTTACACCCCCTCCACCCCCTCCACCTCCTCCCCCGCCACCACCCCCGTTTCCACCGCCACCTCCACCGCCAGAGTTAACGCACACCCACAGTGGACCGTACACCATCCACACTGGAGACACTGCAAATCCAACTCAGCACCAGGGAGGAGGTCGGCGCGTGCAGCTACGCTCCGAGCTCGGAGAAACCAACACAAAACAGCACCGCCACCGTGGCGAACGTGCCCACTCTGTCAGCACTACACATCGCTCTCACTCTCGTCAATCTTCACTCTCTCGAGATGCAGAGCTCTTGTCCTTGATGAGACAACAGATGAGGATCGTAGAGCAGCAAGGTAAAGTCATCGCAGATCTTCAGCAAGCTACTATGCAACGTTTGGCTGAATGAGCAGTTGTTCAAGCTCCAGCCCAAAACGAACTTCCTCCCCCCCACCTCCTCCACCAACACAACCCCCATCGACCCCGCAAACCTTTGCAACACCACATACAACCATTACACAACTTACACCACCCCTTGACCACCAACAACAAGATTCGGATGATTCCCATCCTGGGCACCCCTTTACACCAGCCGTCATGGCTTACAAACCACCACCTGGGTACCTCGGACCTAGCAACATCCCCAGATACAATGGCCTCACAGACCCTCAGGAGCATGTCCTTTCTTACGAGGGAGCTATGAACTTCCATGGTGGAGGAGATCGGCTCAAGTGCCGAGCTTTCTCTATGACCCTCCAAGCCCCGATCCTCCGATGGTACTCAACATTACCCAAGAATTCTGTCAACAACTGGGTAGAAATGAAGCGAGTCTTTCTCAACAGGTACACTGCTAGCTGTGTGCAACCCAGATCGGACCACACGCTAGCAATAGTGATGCAAAAACCAGAGGAATCTTTGTGTGCTTACCTGCACAGGTTTCACAGTGAATCCAGCTCAGTCCCCAATCTATCTCCCGAGGTGGCTGTCCTCCTCCTGACTCAAGGCCTGGTCGAGGGAGGATTCAAAGACTCATTGATTGGGAAGCCGCCGAGAGACATGGCCGAGCTAAGGCAGAGATCTAACAAATACATCAACCTTGAAGAATTCAACAAAGGACAGTCAAGTAGGATGGAAAACGCTCAAGCCGCCTCACAGAACACCCTCCCCCGAGGTCGTCCTCGAGGTAACAGGGAGGATAGAGGATGAAGAGCAGACCAAGGAGACCGAGGTCGCCCTCACGTCGGCCAGCAAGAAGACCGCCGATGTCCGTACATCACTAAGTATGATTCTTACACCCCCCCTGACGGTTCCAAGGTCTCAAGTCTGGAGAGAGACCATGCAGACCGAACTCAGAAGCGTACCTCGGCCTCCTTTCCTCAGAAACCAAAACAATATCAGGGACAGGACTAAATACTGCAACTTCCACGACGGGTATGGTCACCATACCGATCAGTGCACCTGGCTTCGGGACGTCATCGAAGACATGGTGAGGAGGGGCAAGCTGCAACAGTATGTGCGGGAAGCGGTGGAGAGAAGAGGCCGAAGAAGGTCTCGCAGCCCAGACAACGACAAAGGGAAGGCCAAAGCTGTTCCGTCTCCGGAAAAGAAGGAGGAAGAACCACAGCGAGTAAACATGGTCGTGGTTCAAGATCTGGACAAGTCACCAGAAAACTTCTGAGTTGAAACCATCTCGGGAGGTTTTGCCGGTGGCGGAGAAAAGAGGGTAGAAAGGAAGAGGTACGTCAATCAGGTCTTGGCTGTTCACCACAAACCCGTCTATAAAAAACCATCTCGGAACATCCCCATCATTTTTTCTGACCAAGATATGGAAGACGTCATCCCGGATCACAATGACCCTATGGTGATCACGGCGTTGATCGGCAATTTCGAAGTCGCCCGAGTTTTCATTGATCAAGGAAGCTCGGCCGACATTCTCTTTCTTCATACATTTCAAGCACTGAAGCTAAGGGCAGCCGACCTCGTGCAATTTGAAGGCAATCTCATCAGCTTCACAGGGGAGGCAATTCGCCCCCTTGGAGCCATCCTTCTCCCGGTAACCTTAGGCAACCAGCCTTCGGCCCGAACGGAGATCATCAAATTTTTAGTTGTTGATTCTGAGTCCCCGTACAATGTGATACTAGGGCGAACCTGCCTGCAGGCTTTAGGGGCAGTGGTTTCAACGGTTCACTTGGCGATGAAATTCGTCGGTTCTGACGATAAGGTTGTCACAGTCAAAGCCGACCAAGTGAGAGCCCGGCTCTGCTATAATGCGAGCCTACGGGAAGTAAAAAAGAAGCAGAAAGAGCTCACCGACCAGACATTGGCCAAAGGAAGAGTTCTATTGGCCGATGTTCAGGTCAAACAAGATGTTTTCAGGTCCTCCCCTCGAGGGGGATGGTCAGCAATCCCCCTCGATCCTCCCAGCCCGGGCAAGGCTGTCAAAATAGGTACCAACATCCCCCAAGAAATCCAAGGTGCAATTAAGGAAAGTCTCTCTCCCCTTCCAATTCTCCCCAGTCCTCCGCAGGAGGAGAATCTTTCCATTTATTTAATTATCAGTAATCCCGCCCTCAACTTGGTTTTGTCCCGAGGTGAAGGCCGAAGCAAGATTCCCATTCACTCCTTAAGCCAGGGTCCCGAACTCTGGTGTTTCAAGATGAAAAACATTGCATTTTGTAAAGCTGCCAACAATTTCCAAGTATCGGTCGAGAACCGCGGCATCCCTCATCGGTCATCATCGGCCGCGCTCTACCCGACCAACGCTGTCATCCCCTTCGAATGAAGGTTTCAGACCTTCCGAAGGAGGGATAAGCCCGAGGTTGAGAGCAAGAGTCTGATACCGACCGAGAAGGTACGAAAAGCCACCTCTGTTCAGAAGAAGATAGCGAAAGAAAGGCTAACGAACCAAGACAACAAAACTGTGTTCGGAGACCTCGTGCTCCGAAGAGTAGATATTGGTTTGGGGATTTGAAGGGAAGTAAAATGTGCTCGGAATCAAGAAAGCTCCAACAGAGGCGTTTCAAAAACATACTCTGGGGCACGCAAGATAGAAACTCTGGAAGGAACCGAGCTCATTCCCGAAACGTCGCAAAACCGAGAACCTACTTCAGTTAGGTTTACCTCGGAAATCATCAGCAACACCGCCAGCTAAAGTTTAGGTCTAATTTTAAAATTCTGTTCATATTTTTACATTCCCATTGTGATATATTCACCTTTCCAAAAGGCAATGTACTCATGTCTACGATTAATGAAAAGTACAAACTTGCTCATACTCAAGTGCCACAGTTTTATATACGTACGTACTAGCTTCTCATTTAGCACTAGCCACCTAAATGTTGCATGGCGCTATGCACAGCCAACGTCTTCTAGATAAGATCGGCTCATATGCACAGTGTACAAGGGACACCCGGTAAAGTACAGCTTGCTGTGAAATGTCCTCACATAACTTCACTTAGCAACCTCTTTCACATCGGGGACGAGGACACCCACCTCGGCTAAGGTAGGTGAATCCGAGATCCCTACTGTATGCCCTTATATACAGTACCTTTGTTCAGAGGAAAACTTATAAGACTACTGCACTTACTGAGTTGTCCAACCTTAACATTATTAAGTTTTAAATCCGATCAAATCCGAATACAACAAGTCAAAAAGGACTTGTATTCTCAAAAACATTTTTACTTGGTTATTTAAACAAAACGCAACAAGTCTTAAAGACTTACGTTTTTCACAACGTAAATTCACTTGACAATCCGACATCGAGTTAAGCTCAGATTCGAGGTATCCTTCGCAAACATGCAACGAGTTTATTAAGTAAAACTCGCATTCGTGCAACAAGTTAGAGAAAGAACTTGCTCAAAAGTGACCTCGGACACCATGAGTATGCAACAAGTTAAACAGAGGACAACTTGCATTCCTGAAGACGACTCCGGATCCGAGGTCAAAGAATAAACGTGCAACGAGTTAAATAAACTTGCATTCGTGCAACAAGTTAGAGGAAAAACTTGCATAAAACCGACCTCGGACTCTATACGTATGCAACAAGTATAAGTACAAGACTTGCATAAAAATGACAACATGCAACAAGTTAAAATTGAAATAAACTTGCATTGAAATGAAATGTTGTATACAATCAAATACAATCCAACATTGTCAAACATGTTATACAAAAAACATAGACAAATCGCAAGCTGCCCAGCTTAAGGGACTTATGCTGCTTCATCTTCAACGTCGGAAAGGAAAACCGAGCTTGGGTCGAACTCTTCATCCGGTTTTTCCACCAAGGGGTTGGGAAGGTTCTCCTCAGGTTGATTGAGGTCAACTTCGGCCCCATCCTTATCATAATCAACCATCTTTCCATTATCCACCCCGAACCCGGCGGAAGCACCAACAAACCGAATTCGGAGCCCTTGGTTCAAGTGGAGAATCTGCTCTACGGCTCCAACAAAAATTTTGCTCCCCGCCCTCTCGAAATTGAAGTCTGCCTCAGATGCTGCTATCTTATGCTTAAGAGCTTGAGAAGCTCTTCTTTTCAGCAGGGTCCTCACCTTCTCCACCTCGGCCAGGCCTTCCTGCCGACCAACCTCCTTGGCATCTGCTTTTTCTTGAACCAGGGCCTCCTCTTGATTCTTCAGAAGCTCCCTCATCTGTTGGCGGTGCTTCTCTTCCAGCTCGGCAAGCTTCTGTTCGGCAGAATTCTTGCTGTTCTTCAGCTCCTCCACCTCGGCCATCATATCAGATCGAGCTTTCTTTTTGGCCGGTGACACACCTTCGGCCACATCGTCTGCGACCTCGGCCAACACATTAAACATCATGGTCGACCTCTTCAATTGACAGGCCATCTCCTCGGCCATTCTTTTTCACTCAGCTCCCGACATTTTAATCAAGGCTTCTTTGACCGAGGGCTTGGCCATTGTGGTCGTCGACTTTGGGAGTATATCAGTTCCCTTCCTCGGGCCTGCCGGCGATGGTGAGGTACCTACAGCAGTCACCAAATCGGTGCTGGGAGTCGGAGATTGTGGAGGAGGAGCGGCAATAATCACTGCGGGCGGAGTTGGATGAAGAGGAGCCGAGTCGTTTGAGGTCGTATCAGTGGAGATCTCGGCGGACATGGCTTCATTGGAGGAGACCTCGGGCTTTTTCCTCTTGCGAGCCTCCAGTGCTGCTCTCAGCGCTCTGGACGACATATCCGACCAATGTTCTTCTGCAACCCAAAAGATAAAGAAAAGTAAGTAAGAAAGTTGAAAGAAAATGTACAAGTGTAAGGGTAAAAGTAACTACCGATTCGGGTCAAAACTTCGTTGTCAGGACACTTCATAAAAACTCCTATGTCAAGCTGGAATTTCCGAGCTCGATATTCGGTTTGGAAATGATGGGCCGTTACGGCCTCATCAGCATCAAGGGTTACGCCCGACCACCTCTGTGGTGTGCCGACATGGCGATTGAAGAACTCTGGGGTCCACTCCAAAGGGAACCTCGGACCCGTCTCGGCTCGAAACCAAGGTAGCCCTGTTCCAACATACTTGTACTTGAAAAACTTGGGTTTGAAATGCTTCCAAGATTCCGAGAACATGCCGAATAACCCACAATGAGCTCGGGCCTTAGCCGATACCCAAAGGCGACCAGTGACCCCGTCCTTATTGCTGACGAACGGGTTGTACATCCACAAAAATAGACGAACAGTGCATACCAAATTCCTGGCCCCATAGTACTTTTGGAATGCTCGGAGAAACGACCAAGTATTGGGGTGAAGTTGGGAAGGAGCCAGTCCGAGCTCGTTTAAGACCCTCATTTCCAGATCGGTGAACGGGAGGGTCACGCCGAGATTGTGAATCAGGTCGGCATAAAAGAAGAAAGAATTATTATCAGTTCGGCTGCATATCCTGTCATTTGCCGAACAGGGGAGTACTTCGTAAGAGGTCCCGGTGGCGTCCCCTGGGCAAGGCAGCACGACTCTCCGCACCTCGGCCAGCTTGTCCTCGGAACAAAAGCTGGACTGGATTCCTTTGGGCTCCACGTCGACCCACTCGTATTGATCGGCATCGAAAGGCGCAGGATAAAGCTCAGGTCGACTGACGCACTTCCTGGGCGGCATGGTACTTGTGGAAGAACAGGGGAGCTCGGTGTTAGTCCTACGAGTTACAAAGAATAAACCCCCAGAAAACCCCCTCGAAGTTGTTCCGAGGGGCGAGCATCTCCCCTCTACCACAGGTGCCCCCCGTTCGTACATCCTCTCTCTCTCCATCCTTTCAAAATCGGCACGCTCCCTACCATCGATGAACTCGGCCCAGGCATATTGGCGTACCCATTCCCTCTGCTCTTCCCAGTCCCGAGGATAGACGACCTCAACGGGATCGACATCCAGGTTTTGTCTCTCATACCTACGCCTATACTCCCTATGGCGACGAAGCGCCTCGTCCACCTCAGTGGAGGAGCAGGACGAGGAGGAAGAGCCGTCCTCCTCCTCACTACTGCTCGAAGACAGGGAGACTACCCCTACCCACTTCCTAAACCATTCCCTACTCTTATTTCCCCAATCCACTTCTCCGATTTTTCTGAAAAATAAAAACAAAAAACAAGTATCAAAAACCCTCCAAAAAACCCAAAGCACCCCAAACCCAGAAACACCAGAAACTCCCAATATCAATCCCCAAAGTCACAAACCCAAAACCCAGAAAGAATACCCTATTCCATAAAAATAAGAACAAAATTACCAACCCCTCTCAGGTAAACCGCAAAACCATAAGGAGAGAAGAACAGGGAAGAGGAAGAGAAACAGGGAGAAGAACAGTACCTTAAGAATATAAGCTTGGTGGAAAGGGTTTGCAGATCAAGCAAATTCGCTGAAGAAGAAGATGACGAAGGGCAAGGAAGGAGAAAGGAGTTCGATGGTGCAAGAGGAAAGGAAAACGTTTTTTCTGAGAAAGAGGGAAGGTTTTTGTATGGAAGAGTGACTGGCAGAGAAAGAATGAGAAGCGGTTTTGTGTGAAAGAGGGGGAAGAGAAACCGTTTTCCCCCTCAGTTTTGAAGTTTGGGCCTGGCCCAAAAAGCTCAACCCAACATGCAGCCACCCATATGGAGACACGTGGCGCACAATAGCTGGAATCACGAACCTCGAGCAACGTCGCAGTAATGGCGACGCTTCGTTAGGTGTAATTTCTGACATGTGTCAGACCTGGAGAATGCAAGCGTCACTTCGGAGCAGGTGAAAGGACAGCTCTCAGACCTGCTCCGTCATAATGAAAAGACGTCAGAAACAGCTGGATCCAGCTCTCGACAGTTCATCGTCCGAACTCCCTAGAACCTCGGAACAAGGCTCAGATAGCCTTGACCGAGCTGGGGGGCTTATGTGGTATACTCAGCTCTTATGTATGTGGTATACTCAGCTCTTATGTATGTGGTATACTCGGCTCTTATGTGGTGGATTTGGGAAAAGGACTTGAACCAAGACCTCGGAACAAGGCTCAGATAGCCTTGACCGAGCTGGGGGGCTTATGTGGTGGACTCGGCCTAGCCGAGGTCCTCAGAACCCCTGGCTAAGGCCTCATGGCCCTATAAGAAGCCCTCTGTGCGCTGGGCCGAGCTCAAGGCTCAACGGCCGAACAGATACCAGATACGGGCCGACCTCATACTCCTATCCAGGTCCGACTTCCCTGTCCGACACCTCCCAGAGTCCGACACCTCCCAGAGTCCGACACCAAGGACAGGATGACGTGTCTCTCCTTATCCGCAAGGGCAGCTCATCATCTTATCCACAAGGACAGCTCATCCACTCATAGCTCAGTACAGGCTGGCCCTACTTGGGCCTAAAGCAAGCCCATTAGGGCAACCAGCTCCCCCCTATAAGTAGCTCTATACTACATGGGGCTCAGGTATGTCTTCTAACCCTAATTGTCACCCTCACACACCAGTGATTAGGGTTACTTCTTGGCTTTCTCCTTAGCCACTTGAGGACTCCCATCAAACATCACACAGAAACCCTAGACAAAGGCTCCTTTGAAGGTCTTCTTCCCTAACCCTTGGAGGACCTCATCGTCTAGGACATCACAGAATATGGCCGAGCAGGATTTTCGTTCCACTACGTGGAATGTATATTAAATGTTTGAGTGGACAATTACTTTTTGTAATTTATAATATGAATTAGTAGCTTGCCCTGAAACTTGTATTATTTGGGCGTTAGGATCTGTTATAACTATTAAACTATTATGGTTTATGTTTTTAAATATTTCTGGCTGACAGATTTTAAGAAGAAAATTTTTGGGAAGTCCGGAAAACAGAGGAAACTCTGCCAGATTTTCGTAAAACCTTTTAAAGAAATTAAGTTTTAAAAAGGAATTTTCTAACACCAATTTTAATAAAACCTAAAATTAGCTAATAAATGTGAGAGTGTTACAATTTTTAATTGAAATAGATTTTGACGAAAGCGTATTTTATTTAATATGAGGTATTCTCTAGACGGTGGAACCGAATCACAAGGAGAAGTTAGAGACTTCCGAGGACAAGGCGTTTCGTTTGCTGGATTAAGAGGTGAGTGAGAATGCTGTGTACCCGTAACGTGGTTGCTCGCAATCCGAGTATGTGGATTGTGAACGTATTGAAGTTTACGTGATGTATCATGTGCTAAATGTTTATCTGTTTTGTTAAATGTGATGCATGTTTAATTCTGTTATATTCTGGATCTCATTATGTTATGATGTTGAATATACTTTATTCCGTCTGGAGAATCTGAATATTGTGATATGAGATAATGAGAATCATGATAAAGAGTAAGATTTGAGATTAAGTGGAAAGTTAAGGAAAGATTATAAGTGTTGAGATCCGATTATGTTCCGGTCAAGCAAGGATGCCAAGATTGCGTTCGTGATATGGAGATCGTGCTCGTGCTAAGGAGACTACACTGATGATGCTGAGATCGTGTTCGAGGATTCAAGACGAAAGATGGTCGTCAAGTGGCTATTGAGAAGTATCAAGAGGATACAAGAGGATCATGAGAATTCCTACGAGAATGATGTGATGATGTTTCCAAGTGGCTAGTGAAAGTGAAAGAGATATGTGATGTTTTGGGGAACGGATATAACTTGTAGTGGTCGGGACTTGTCGAAGGGCTGAATCAAGGGCGAGCCGACCTTAGGTTAATAAAAAGAATTAAAAGATTTTAAAAGACTTTAACATAAGCGGTGAGGTATGAGAGTGCGAAGTAGTAGAGAGGAAGATACCATGAGTATCAGGGATACTCAGGTGGAGATTGCATGAGGGGAGGGCAAGGACGGTGAACGTCAAGAAGCCTGGAGTATATTTCTAGGCGGAACGAATCCCACATGTGGCATACGAACGTGGTAGGGACTGGGTCCTAAGCCGTGGTAAGTTCTGCACCGCGAACTAGAAATAATACTGTCACCCCCTTGATTGCAAGTCTAGAACAGTGAGAGGGAATGGAATGGGGCATTGTGAATTGCCACTGTACCTGAGTTTTTCTACAGTGAGCCTTGATTAAATGATATGATATGAATTGAAATGAATTGATTTGAGACTGTACCCGAGATTTCTACGGTTCTCCTGGCTTGGAGCCAATTGTTGAGACAGCTGTCGTGCCCGCGTGGTAAAGGTCATGTACTCCTGTTAGCTTCCGACTAGGATGGATGAATGACCGAGCAGATGTAGACGTTTGTGTTTTTCCTCAGTGATGGTTTTTCCCCACCTCATTGAGTGAACCGATTACGATAAGACTTAAGATTAATGAAAGATTCAAAGAATGAAAGTATAAGTGAATGTTGGAAAGATTGAGAAAGATTATGATAAGACTTGAATGCTTGAAAACAATTATGATGCTATGTGCAATTAATTATGTGGCATTGAATTATGACTTTGATATGTATGGAATATTATTATATGCTTTGTTATACTTGATTTATTTAGGCTATGTGTATAACATGTTATATATGTGATGATAATGATGTGATTATATTGTGATAAATGTTCATGTTATGTTATTCTGGCTATATTACTCTATTCCATTATCTATCTGTCTTTCTATCGAGTCTACCCTGAGACCGCACGGTCAACTCGTTAGTTTTCGGAACACTGACTCTCTCCTACCATGTTGTCATATTGGCATCTGCCGGTATTGCAACGGGTAGATGGCGTATCATGTAGCAATCCACATGTGGCCTCTTCAAGGAGGAGCATGGGAGGTTGTCCCTGAAGGTTGGAGTTGGGGAGGTGAAACTCGGTTGGAGACCGACGATCCCAGGCATATTTTGTGAGGGACGAGTCTGGACGTGCATGTAGGACAGGTCACTTTTCGTGACTATCAGGATGGCGGACCGAGGGAGCATCATGAGTATGATGGCGATCCCGCGCCGTTAGCTGTGGTGATTCCGCAACCGATGGAGGAGGAAGACGCAAGTGACTCTGGTCACGAAACGGAGGCGGACTCTAGTGAGGAGATGGAAGCGGATGCTAGTTCGGCGAAAGAGTGATGTCCAGCGTTCTGTGTCTAGATGTTTTAGTGTGTCTAGGATCTAGGTTCCCAATCGAGGATTACTTTGTGAAGTACCATGGATGTAATTCAGCTATTTTTAATTATGTTTCTAATTAAGTTTCAAACCTGGTTGTAATCTTTTTGTAACTATGAACCGCTTTTGGAAAACTCCTGGAGGTGAGACTCCTATGTTTATGAATTATGTTTCAACTATAATGATAATGATGTTATGACATTTTGATGGTGTTGGTTACGAGAAGTTTCACAAGTGACAACTCGATTTTCAAGTAAGTGATAACAGCAACTAATGAACTTATGTTTTCAAAAAAAAAAAGGCCTCATTTTTACAATAAATTGACAATAAATTAGCTATGGTTTTGAAACGAAAATCGGTCTGTTACACAACACGCATCGGGGAGAGGAAAGAAGTGGTGGGGCAGCATCAAACAATGGCGGCAGCGGCGAGCAAAACCCAGCAGCAGCGGCGGCGGTTTGTACGGCTGGTGGCTCGATCTGGGTCACGAACTTCGTCCCTGGAGGTGACGGTGCGGCAGCGGTCGGTGGGTCGCGATTCGTGCCCAGCACATGAGAAAATCGCGAGCGCCGGAGAGAGAGGAACAGAGGCGGCGCCGGAGAGAGAGAGAGGAACAGAGGCGACACCGGAGAGAGAGAGAATGGACCGAATGAAGAAGAAGAGAAACTAGAGGCAGGGACGGCTGGGAGTGAAAGAGAAGGGTGTTGGGAGGCGGCAGCTCCCTTGGAGAAGAAGGGGAAGAAAACGAAGATGGACCAGAGAAAGGGGGAATCAAAAACAAAGAAGAAGAATCTGAGGAGAGGGTGGCGGCTGGAACACACAAGGAAGAAGGGAGTAGGGTTTTCACCCCTTAGCACACACACACGCGTGTTTATTTCTTTTTTTAACATATACTTACATTTATTTGTTCATGCAATCAAATCTAAATAAATACCACTAATATAACTTTAAACAATGATTAGTAATATAGGGAAATTACAAAGTAGTGGTTTGAAATATTAAAACAAACTATTTATTTAATGAATACATCAAAAGCAAGGTGAAGTATGCGGTATAAAGAGTATATTTTCCAGACAAGGTAATTACTTTAAATGGATCTAATTTAAAGTATATAAATAAAATAGTCCAATAAAAATAATATAAGGTACTTTATGAAAACAACCAACACTTAAATATTTATATATAAGAATTAATCATTCAATTTAAAAAAAATCACAATTTATAATACAAAAGAAAATTAGGATGTTACACTACTAACTAATTAGACCGTGAAGTTCCGACCTTTGAGATGATCAAAAACATCTTGATAAAAATCTAAATACCACGATGTCTTAGGAAAACTTCTCTCTCACCTTGAGTGTTAGCGAAAGCTTCCAAAGAATCCGATTGGGTTTGATCCGCTACTACACGTTCGCGTTCGACACCTTGAATTCTCGAGTTAAACATAATACATTAACATTATAATACTATGTTATTAAATTCTAAGTTCATAAATAAAACTTTTCAAAAACTTAGACTTCAAACCAATCATATCAAAACTAATACACAAATCTTTTTCTCAAAAATTTTCCAAACCTTTTTAACACTTTTAACACATAATGTGACGCTCTCTTTTTAACTTGAAAATAATTAATATTTCCAATTTATTGAATACTTGCTATCAAAATTTAGACTAGAAAATTTTTCCTTTTAGAACTAGTACTTGCTCGTTCATAAATCCTTTTTAACATAAACCATTTTTGAATTCGGCGTAGTAATATCTTAGATTCGAAAAGGGCTCTTGAGATGACATTTCCTTAATTATAGAAAATATTGTTCATAGTTAATATTAAAACATACCATTTGTCTCTCGAGTTGAATTTGAATATATAAAGCATAAACTTATCGCTGAATCCTTTCTTAATAGAAATCAGAGTTCGCGGAAGTAAAAGTAATACTTATGG
The DNA here is from genome assembly GCA_037953625.1 of Crotalaria pallida. Taxonomy (NCBI): domain Eukaryota; kingdom Viridiplantae; phylum Streptophyta; class Magnoliopsida; order Fabales; family Fabaceae; genus Crotalaria; species Crotalaria pallida. Next base: position 24,497,248 of record CM075654.1, read on the forward strand.
GGCTCTGTTGAGGTAAAGAAACATCATATATATATAAGTCATAATATAAACCCCATCAGTACAGTCAGTAGCAAGTGATAAAAAGTCGAGATAGCAAGTTTTGATGAAACATATACAGACCAGCTGCATAAAATAAAAGCTCACTCTAAGACCTCTCAGATATATACAATATATATAACAAAATCCAAAATAAAAGTCCCAGAGCAAGTCATCCGTGTCCTCAGCAGCTCCTCAGATCCTCCACCGCTCTATCCCTAGGATCTAGGATCCAAAACATCTACGCTATGCAAGCTCCTATGAACCAGCGGGTCCACCTCTAGCTGAAACAGTCGGCTCAACATGCACCTCCTCCTCGTTCTCATCCTCCACAGGGTCCTCCTCGTTCTCATCCTCCACAGGGTCCTCCTCGACCTCGCCCGACTGTGCAGAGACCCCACCACTGGGTCTAAGGTCTGCAGAAGCAGTCCTATCCAAGTCAGTCGGACCAGGAGAAGGAGTCTCCTCAGTGACAACTCTATGGGAGGAAGGATGGGAACGAGTGGCAGCTCTAAAACAAAAACTATGGAAACGACGCATAGGTCGAGCCGGGGGTGGTCCTCTATATGTATAAAAAGGTGGAACATGCATAGTGTAGACTAAGGGAATCCTAAATCGACGAGGTCGCACTCGCACCAGAAGGTTAGGGTGGTAGAGAGTAATCTCAACCTCCCCCTCAAAAGTGGCACGGTGCTCCTCATACGTCTATATACCGCTAGGGATAGGGCGTATCTCGATGCAAACTAGGTATTTGGCCATCACCTAAACAGGGCACAGGGAGTAAGTATACACATATACATAATTGATAAAGACTAAAATAACAATCACAAATATATCATGGACAGATCATAATGCAAATACATATGAGTACACCAGTTTTCAACATTATAACTCTTATAATGCAAGTGGCATGATGTATGATTTTCTATCCACAACTGAGGCCTCTAAAAGTCCATCTTGGACGTCCATCCAATACACCCTTGTGTTCCCGGAACACCGACATTTGTTCCTAGAACATAATGCCGAACCATACTTGGATAATAAGCATCACTCCCGGAGTGTGCACCACATTCCCAGAACGCATACGTTCCCAGAACGCATAAAAACCAGGTCCCGGACACTGGCCACATATCTATAATGTGTCATCAAGTAGGTTATAATTTGGTACTCCCGGAGTACCCTCCTCATATTCCCAGAATATGATAAACGTTCCTACCAACCAGACTTCCAGTCTATATGGATGCACAAATATCAGGGTTGGTTTTATCTTTACATTAATTAATGTGATTTAGAAATATTCCAATTTCCGGCATACACTTTGGCATAAAATTCTCCTTTGAAATTTCTCAAAACATGCCCTTAAACTTAGATTCGGTAAAACAAAGTCAATGGTATTCAAAAACTTAACTTTTTATTTTTCAGATTCAGGTACTAACCGGTTACAGTTTCAGGCTAACCTGTTAGAATTACAGACCTGAACTGTTTACCATTGCAATTCAGAAAAACCGTTTTTCTTGAATTCACTGCCCAATCCATAAACAAGTTAAACATTGTTTTGTGCCTCAAAAATCACAGTTTTCATCATTCAAAAGTTTCAATCACATTCTGTGTCCAATAAAGTATAATTTCCTCTTGAAATTATTCCATTAATTTAAGGTATTAACCCTTTACCTTAAAATCTGAACCAAGAAAGTATTGTTACCTCATTTTCAGATTCTTTCCAGTGAAATTAAGGTATAGATTTGAGTAAAATTAGTGAAACTTCAGGACTGTTTCATAAACTAATTTTCTTTTGAAATTCTGCAGTGTCTAACCGGTTACGAATATCGAGTAACCAGTTAGATTATGCAGTCAGTCCTTCAAAATAAGGGTTTTAACACATCATTTTCTTTAATTCCCAAATCTAACCATTATTCATCATTCAACAGGGTTCATATACCTTAAACAAACATGTTTCATCACAGAAACCAAATTCAAAATGCATGCATCAAGCTTTTTGCATCAAATTGCATAAAAATTCACATAAACACAATTTAATACAACAAAACTTATCATAAGCATTTAAATCCAGAATTCAGTATCAATATACTTTGCATGCATCAACATAAAGTTGCTCAAAACACCATTGAGCAGAACTTTGGCCTCCAAGCCTTTGTGCCATATTGCACATAATGCCCTTTTTGAGTTTTGTTAACTCAAATCCTAAATCACTTGAATTTTAGTCTAAATCTAGTGTAAGGTAGACTTCTCCCATACCTTAAGACTGAGTTTGATGAAGATTGACACAGAACTTGAAGAAAACTCCACAGATTTCTCACAAACTCACAGCTCTGCTCTCAGCCACGAATTTCACCAACAGGGTCCAAACACCAGAAGTTTTGACATAGCAAATGGCCAAAGAAATTGGGGAAAACAATTAGGACTCAAAATAGGTAACATGCACTAGAGAATCAAAAAGATTTGAGACTTAAAGGTTGACTATACTTACCAAAATCCAGTCCCAAACTAAGCTTCCTGAACCAGAAAACTCAGACTCCAGCTATTCCAGTTCCAACTTCCCAAGTCGATTTCTCCTTCCACACAAACCCTCAACTCACAAATTTGGTATCTTTACAAAGCTCAAGATGTAAGCTTTGTAATGGTGTATGGCTCTCAATCTCACTCTCAGAAACAAGGACGAATTCCTCAGGATGAAAATGGAACCCTAGAACAAAGCCTCCCTTCTCAATTTCAGAAATTCAACCCTAATTTCATCAACAATTCATCTATATATAGACCAACCCAGGTTACATGCACATTGACGCGTGGTTTTCCACTTGATTCAAGCTGTAATCGTGGCGAATTCGGGATTAATCAAGTGATTACTCATCAAAATCCACTAACCCAGTTTCTGGGTTCATCGTCTAACCGGTTACAGGGCATTACTAACCGGTTAGATTAGTACAAAATTTAAAAATTAATATTTTTAAATCTTTCCCTCCAAGAACCTTTTTAATATTACCTTTTAGTCCTCATCCAGGAACCAAAATGCAATATCCTTATATTTTGCATTTATTTTCCCTATAAAAATATTTCAACTTATTTTTATATTTTAGGCTAATTAAATACAAAATATAAACTTGGAAAATTTCTATAAATTAATAATAAAACTTTTTATTATTTATTTCCTATTATTCGGGAGACGAAAATTAGGGGTGTTACACTACTCCCCCACTTAAAAGGAATTTCGTCCCCGAAATTCTAGTTTACAAAAACAACTCCGGATACTCTTGACGCATCTTTTCCTCTAATTCCCACGTCGCTTCTGATACGTCAGCATTTTCCCATATGACCTTTACTAAAGGTATCTCCTTTCCCCTGAGCTGCTTAACTTCACGACCTTCTATCTGAACTGGTCTGGTCTCAAGGGTCAGGTTTTCCTTCAAAGTTAGGTCGTCAGGTTGGAGTTTTAGAATAACTGATGGGTCATGCACGTACTTCTTTAGTTGCGAAACATGAAAGACGTTGTGCAAATTGGATAAAGAGGGTGGTAAAGCTAGTTGATAAGCAACAGGGCCAACTCTTTTAAGAATTTGGTATGGACCTATACACTTAGGCGAAAGCTTTCGGGTTCTCAAAGCTCTACTGATTCCTTTTGTAACATCCCCAAATTTGCTAAGTGTTTAGGTGCCTTAGTGAATAGAATTGCCCTAAGTGTCGTAGCATTCTTAGCATTCTTAGGTTTCGATTTCAGTTGAAAACGTTAATTGGTATTAGAACTTGTGTGTGCTTAAGTGTTTGGAGTGTAGTATTTAGCTAAGAGTGGGTTTGTGTGAAGTAGAAATAAGTTAGAATAGGTTTAGAGCGAAGAGAAAGGAATGTGTTAGGTTAAGATTGTGGTTTAGAAATGTTATTTAAGGATTAGGAGCATAGGACTTTAGGAAATTAAGAATAAAAGATCCATAGATTTAAACCCAAATTCCACCGTTGGATGTTAAGATAAGTGTCTTAGGAAGCTTGCCTCAAAATTTGAGCAAGATCCGACGGTTAACGAAGAAGTTAGGGCCATTCGAAGTACAAGGGTTTAAGTGGGCTGAACAGGTTAATCGATTAACACTTGAGTTAATCGATTAAGGCCGAAGGGTGCACATGAATTAATCGATTAATCTTGAGGTTAATCGATTAAGGCCGAAAGATACTCACGAATTAATCGATTAACAGCATCTGTTAATCGATTAACAGGCGCTGAAACAGCCTTATAAACACGTTTTTGACTCATTTTCTCAGAATTTTCCTCTCTCCTCACTCACGAACTCTCTCCCTCTTTCTCTTAGGGCTTTGATTCCTCAAAGCCACCACCCAATAGATCAACAAATCAAACCCCCAAATCAATTTCCTAACACTCCCTCATGTATTTCCCTCTCTCAATTTCCAATTTCTCCTCTTTCTCACAAAACCCCCAAATTAACCCTAAGCCCCAAAGTGTGTAATTGGTCAAGTGGAGCCTCCAATCGATTCAAGGAGCTTGAGGAGCCATAGGAATCAAGAGAGGAAGCACATGGGATCTTGGATTGGAGTGGGTGTTGGTGCTCCCTCAATCTCTCACTTTCTCCTCTTTTCTTCAAGAGGTAAGGGGTGTACTTTGGTCTAGTATTAGAGGAAGGGTTTATTTATAGTAATAGAGTTATAATTGGGTATATTATTGATTGGTTAGGTTGATGGGTAGGAGGTTAGAGTATAGTTAGGAACCCTAAGTTTTAGTGATATGTTATTAATGTATGTTTATATTAATAGATTTTATAAATTGTTAAGTAGGAAGTGAAGAACCCTAGGAAGGTGATTTAAATTACAGTCCCTGAGACATACCTGAGTATGTCGACTGATTGTTGATTGATATTGTTTGTATTAATATTATTAAAGTGTATATAAGTAAATTGTAAATGACATTCATATAGTTATGCATTAAATAGGGCCAAGTATTTCTCAATTGAGTTTAAACCAATTAAATGACATTTTCTAAAGAACAAAGAGAGTCTTAAATTCAATTGAGAAACACTTAGGATATTGGATCATGCATGGTGAAAAGGTGGACGTTAGGAGTCGGGGGAAAACATACGTCGCTTTGCGATTGATGAGGACAAGAGTAAATGTTAGGAATTACTATGGGGGACTTTGATCTTCCAAAGGACATGGGTTCGCCACCCGTGTTGGGGATTGGTCCGATGCAAACCATAGTAATTCTATTTACTTTGGCTCCTTTTGGCCAGTGATAGTGATTTCTGCTAGAGCCAATCTGGGCGAATCAATCCAGATTGTACGTTGTTAACACTACCCTAGAGGAGTGTGACGTATTGTGCAAGCGGGTGAGCGAGGGACCTTCCTAAGTGGAGGTGAAGCACCCAAACAGGGGTTGAGAAATGCTCCCTCCTGGTCGGTTTTTCCCCAGAGTGGAGGGGGGTTGTGAGGTGGTTGTGTTGTTATTGTTATTGAAAACGGAAAGTGTTATAGGTACATTGTGTGAGGAACCCTCCTTCGGGGAGAATGTGAAGCACAATGTACCCAATTGTTAAAAGTGTTAAAAGTAAAGTGTTAAAAGTGTATAGGTACATTGTGTGAGGAACCCTCCTGCGGGGAGAATGTGAAGCACAATGTACCCAATCGTTAAAAGTGTAAAAGTGTTAAAAGTAAAGTGAAAAGTGTGAAAGTAAAGGGAAAGTGTGAATGCATTGTATAGATGTTTTAATTCTTCGAATCCGATCAAAAGTGTTAAAGTGTTTAAAATTGAAATGAAATGTTTAATGTCGGATTCAAGGATTAAATCACCTAAGTGTGACGTTAGCAGGGCATAACCATGTGTTTGTGCATTATAGTATTATATTAAAGTATTAGACCCTTATAACGATAGTTCTTAAACTGAATAGTGTTGTTGTGCCTTACTTGTTAATTGAATTGTGAGTTGTATAATTGTTATTGTTTGTGTTTGAATATACCTATTTATGATTTATTACTGTTTTTAAACGTTTTCTTTGATCTAGATTTCAAAGTACTCACCCTTACAGTGGACATATTAGGTACACCAAGGAGACAGGCACGAAAGGATCAAGGCCGAGAACGGTATACTCATAGTAGAGAGTATATTGGTGCTAGTGACCCAAGGGTCACGAGGTGGAGCAACCATTCATAGGTTTATTTTGTAATAAATAGATTTTGTAAATATATTTGTAATTAAGGATTTTATTTTGTTTAAGCGTTTTGTATATTTGAAGAGTTATAAGTATATTCCTATTTTGATAAGTTTTAAAGTATGGCCAAATGTTTAATATTTTGAATTGAAAGTTCATTTTGATTTAGTTGAAAACTGTTCTGGACTGACAGGTTTAACTCCTTCGGGGAAAGTCCGATTTTCAAAGGAAACTCTGTCAAAATTTTTATAAGCCCCGAATATCTTCATAATAAATATTAAATCAAAGCATTTTCTTAAAGTATAAAAATGTAGGATGTTACAGTTGGTATCAGAGCAATGGTTGCAATCCTCGGCCCGAAGTATGGATTTTCCTACTCCCAGAGAGTTACTCCACATGAGTGTAACTAGTAGATAGTCAATTAAGTTGTGCACTATAGTGTTCATGCATGCATCATTAGTGGGAATGAGTATAGTTTAGTAGGGTGAGTCATAGTTTAGCAGTCATAGATGTGTATCTTCAATCTAATGTGGGCTAACCAAATTTTTCAAAGTATAACTTTGTTGTATTTAGAAATGGATCGAAAGTAGAGACTAAGGGAAAGGAAAACTCCCAACGGGACAGAGCATGAGATTGCTACCCCAGCGGGAAGGACTAACTCTTAGTTTTGAATTAATATCGTCTATTTCAAATACGATAAGAAATTGAGATTTTCGCTTTAAGAGAAAATTTCAAAGCCTTTCTTTTGAATCGAAGATGAGTCATTCTTTATTTGATTGGAACTCAAGTAGCACGAAAACAATTTTGTCTCCAATGTAATATAGAATCGAGCCGGATCCCTCGCATTTTGTATTCATTGACAGATGAAATCGCTGAGTCCTTGAATCTAATCAAATAATTGTTGGATTTATTTTCTAAGTTTAAGAATAGGATCAGTATTAGAGGTCATCTAGTTTATACACTTCGAGCATTCTTTATCAGAGTTCGCAGCGGAAGTGAATAGGTGTTAACCCATTGTAGTTGCCTTTAACTGTGATTACTAAGTGTCGTCTTAGTAGAACCTAATTGCCTTCTACATTTCCACATTATGTTTTGGTGATAAATGTACTCTGAATTTTAAGGTATGAACGTGTTTTGCAATAGGTTTTTCCAAGACTTTAATTTTGAAAAGTATTAGTACTATGATTTATAACGAATGTCAAGTACACTGAAATTTTCGTATTTTTCAAAGTATGGAATTGATTCACACTCTGGTATTTGATTGAATGTCGCAACACTGATTTTCAAGAAAGTTTTACTTATATGGTGAATTCCTAATTAATTGCATGACAGTGTGGTTTACTTTTAAATTACACAGATTATCAATTGACAGGGATTCAATGAAAACGACATAAGTCAATTTGAAATTCCAAGCTAAAATAAAAGGAAGGACATTCACTAGAATTTGAGAGGTGAATGACATTGAGACTTTTTAACCATAAATCTGTTCCTTCTATTTGAGTTTGATGACTATAGAGGATTCTTATTTTCTTTGACAAAGGAATCCTCAAGCTTCAGAGTCAATTTCAAATGGATGTGAAATGATTTTGAAAACTTCTATGAATGATTTGAACCCCTAAGTGCTTGACATGTCTTTTCTTAAACAATAATTTTGTTTAAGTTTTAAATGAAAAGAATTTACAAAAGGTATAAAGTGTTTTTCCTTGTTTTAAAGAAAATGCACACTCTTGAAAACTCTTTTATCACCAAGTACCAAACCTTTTACACAGAAATTGGTACTTTATTGTTTCTACTTTAATGTGGAAATGGAAAGTGCGAAGTGAAGGTAGTGAGACGAGTTAAAGGTAATGCAGCTACCCTAGAATTAGAGTTTAGCTTGGAACCTACACCATAGGAATGGATGTTATCCTTTATTCCTTTAAGTTCACATAGAACTCCAAGGAATTTGTTGTGTAGACTGAGCAAACTGTATTCCGGAAGTGCAAATCATTTTCAAACCATAAATAACTCTTCCGTGGAATGTAGTTTGTGAATGTTAAAGTTTTATTCTTAACATCCATTATAATAAGTCGTAGCACCAAAGCCTAGTTAGCAATAAGGGGGTTTTATCTAGGACTTAAGGTCAAGTTGTAGTTGTTGATCTTCGAGCCTAAGGAACCAATTAGGAAACCTTAAACCTTAGGAGGACTAGTGAGCGTAGTACTAGTTGAAGTCTTGCATTGTAGAGTTCTCTTAGGTTGAGTGTAAAACCTCAATAGTTTTCATCCATTGACCGAGCGGTAGAAACTAGGTCGATTCGTTGAGTCCTTGAGTTTAAGCATAGGTGTGTAGGCATATAGATTTGCATATAGGAAGCGGGTTTTTAAAATATTTTCGAACACTGGACTTTTATATATAAGTATTTCCGATTTTCAAACCTATTAGGACTGTGTGGTAAGTCCAAATGTTTTCATGAACCTTTTCTTATGATTTTGGGTAATCCCCAAATTTTAAATTCTTTTAAGTACTATATATATATATGTATGTATAATTTTAAATCGATTTTTGACTAAGACTATCTTCTACCTTCTATTGAAAATGATTTTAAAAGAATACTATATTAACTTCTATTAATTAATTACCAAATGAATTTTTCAAAGTTGATTGCCTTGTGTTTCCTCACATGGTAATTTTGAAATTCCGTTTTTCCTAGTATGTCTATATTTTTCAAAGTAACCTTTTTAGAGAAAACCTTACTAGTGACAAACTTGTAATGGAAAACAACAACTTATTTTCTATACCTATGATTGAAATGCATTTTTCCATCACATGTCTTAAACATATTTCCAACTTTCTATGGATACATATATATAGTATTCAATCACTTAAGTTTCTCTATGAAAACTCACGCTTGTTTTGGAAACCCGATGCATTGAACTATTTCCTTTCAAAACTTTATTTCCATCCATACGCCGATCATAATTCCCTGTGATCCTAAGGGAGTCTCACTATTTGCAAAACTTTTCAAACCCTTTTTCTCCTCCACAATGCAAAACCCCTTTTGGTTTGAATGGATTGTTTTTGCTTGATCTTGTGCTGAATTGATGTTCTTTTACTTAAATTGTATTTGATTTTTTTTTTAAATGGAAATCTTTATATATCATAATACCTTGAGGCTTTGGTTTTGTATTTGATTTTCCCTTTAACTTATGTTTAAATTATAATCTTGTGACATTGATTCCTTTTTGTAAATGATAAATGTTTTGTGTTTTGATTATCTTTATCTGTATTGTGTATGAATATGTGTTGTGAAAGTTTGGATGCCTAGATTTTTGTTAAATGTTAGGTAGTGTTGGATATAGGACTAAGTAGGTTTGTTGTAACAGGTAGTGCCCTAGGCTTCGAACTTCATGTTTTGAACCTTAAGGAACTAAGTGGGACTTTATGGTAAAAGTCTCAATAGCAATCAAGTAGATATAGTAATAGAAACCCAACCGGAGTCGTATCCTAAGTGGGGGAGTGAATTCCCCAAAGTTGTGTCTATCCTGAACTAGGTTAAGACCCCTTGTTCAATCGAGCATATAGTTCTATACCCTCCTTTCCTTGAAGTGAGCCGAATTTCGAGGACGAAATTCATATAAGTGGGGGAGAATTGTAACATCCCCAAATTTTCTAAGTGTTTAGGTGCCTTAGTGAATAGAATTTCCCTAAGTGACGTAGCATTCTTAGCATTCTTAGGTTTCGATTTCAGTTGAAAACGTTAATTGGTATTAGAACTTGTGTGTGCTTAAGTGTTTGGAGTGTAGTATTTAGCTAAGAGTGGGTTTGTGTGAAGTAGAAATAAGTTAGAATAGGTTTAGAGCGAAGAGAAAGGAATGTGTTAGGTTAAGATTGTGGTTTAGAAATGTTATTTAAGGATTAGGAGCATAGGACTTTAGGAAATTAAGAATAAAAGATCCATAGCTTTAAACCCAAATTCCACCGGTGGATGTTAAGATAAGTGTCTTAGGAAGCTTGCCTCAAAATTTGAGCAAGATCCGACGGTTAACGAAGAAGTTAGGGCCATTCGAAGTACAAGGGTTTAAGTGGGCTGAACAGGTTAATCGATTAACACTTGAGTTAATCGATTAAGGCCGAAGGGTGCACATGAATTAATCGATTAATCTTGAGGTTAATCGATCAAGGCCGAAAGATACTCACGAATTAATCGATTAACAGATTCTGTTAATCGATTAACAGGCGCTGAAACAGCCTTATAAACACGTTTTTGACTCATTTTCTCATAATTTTCCTCTCTCCTCACTCACGAACTCTCTCCCTATTTCTCTTAGGGCTTTGATTCCTCAAAGCCACCACCCAATAGATCAACAAATCAAACCCCCAAATCAATTTCCTAACACTCCCTCATGTATTTCCCTCTCTCAATTTCCAATTTCTCCTCTTTCTCACAAAACCCCCAAATTAACCCTAAGCCCCAAAGTGTGTAATTGGTCAAGTGGAGCCTCCAATCGGTTCAAGGAGCTTGAGGAGCCATAGGAATCAAGAGAGGAAGCACATAGGATCTTGGATTGGAGTGGGTGTTGGTGCTCCCTCAATCTCTCACTTTCTCCTCTTCTCTTCAAGAGGTAAGGGGTGTACTTTGGTCTAGTATTAGAGGAAGGGTTTATTTATAGTAATAGAGTTATAATTGGGTATATTATTGATTGGTTAGGTTGATGGGTAGGAGGGTAGAGTATAGTTAGGAACCCTAAGTTTTAGTGATATGTAATTAATGTATGTTTATATTAATAGATTTTATAAATTGTTAAGTAGGAAGTGAAGAACCCTAGGAAGGTGATTTAAATTACAGTCCCTGAGACATACCTGAGTATGTCGACTGATTGTTGATTGATATTGTTTGTATTAATATTATTAAAATGTATATAAGTAAATTGTAAATGACATTCATATAGTTATGCATTAAATAGGGCCAAGTATTTCTCAATTGAGTTTAAACCAATTAAATGACATTTTCTAAAGAACAAAGAGAGTCTTAAATTCAATTGAGAAACACTTAGGATATTGGATCATGCATGGTGAAAAGGTGGACGTTAGGAGTCGGGGAAAAACATACGTCGCTTTGCGATTGATGAGGACAAGAGTAAATGTTAGGAATTACTATGGGGGACTTTGATCTTCCAAAGGACATGGGTTCGCCACCCGTGTTGGGGATTGGTCCGACGTAAACCATAGTAATTCTATTTACTTTGGCTCCTTTTGGCCAGTGATAGTGATTTCTGCTAGAGCCAATCTGGGCGAATCAATCCAGATTGTACGTTGTTAACACTACCCTAGAGGAGTGTGACGTATTGTGCAAGCGGGTGAGCGAGGGACCTTCCTAAGTGGAGGTGAAGCACCCAAACAGGGGTTGAGAAATGCTCCCTCCTGGTCGGTTTTTCCCCAGAGTGGAGGGGGGTTGTGAGGTGGTTGTGTTGTTATTGTTATTGAAAACGGAAAGTGTTATAGGTACATTGTGTGAGGAACCCTCCTTCGGGGAGAATGTGAAGCACAATGTACCCAATTGTTAAAAGTGTTAAAAGTAAAGTGTTAAAAGTGTATAGGTACATTGTGTGAGGAACCCTCCTGCGGGGAGAATGTGAAGCACAATGTACCCAATCGTTAAAAGTGTAAAAGTGTTAAAAGTAAAGTGAAAAGTGTGAAAGTAAAGGGAAAGTGTGAATGCATTGTATAGATGTTTTAATTCTTCGAATCCGATCAAAAGTGTTAAAGTGTTTAAAATTGAAATGAAATGTTTAATGTCGGATTCAAGGATTAAATCACCTAAGTGTGACGTTAGCAGGGCATAACCATGTGTTTGTGCATTATAGTATTATATTAAAGTATTAGACCCTTATAACGATAGTTCTTAAACTGAATAGTGTTGTTGTGCCTTACTTGTTAATTGAATTGTGAGTTGTATAATTGTTATTGTTTGTGTTTGAATATACCTATTTATGATTTATTACTGTTTTTAAACGTTTTCTTTGATCTAAATTTCAAAGTACTCACCCTTACAGTGGACATATTAGGTACACCAAGGAGACAGGCACGAAAGGATCAAGGCCGAGAACGGTATACTCATAGTAGAGAGTATATTGGTGCTAGTGACCCAAGGGTCACGAGGTGGAGCAACCATTCATAGGTTTATTTTGTAATAAATAGATTTTGTAAATATATTTGTAATTAAGGATTTTATTTTGTTTAAGCGTTTTGTATATTTGAAGAGTTATAAGTATATTCCTGTTTTGATAAGTTTTAAAGTATGGCCAAATGTTTAATATTTTGAATTGAAAGTTCATTTTGATTTAGTTGAAAACTGTTCTGGACTGACAGGTTTAACTCCTTCGGGGAAAGTCCGATTTCAAAGGAAACTCTGTCAAAATTTTTATAAACCCCGAATATCTTCATAATAAATATTAAATCAAAGCATTTTCTTAAAGTATAAAAATGTAGGATGTTACACCTTTCATCGGAACTATCCGAAGGAACACATGATCGCCCTCTGAAAACTCTAATGGTTTCCTCCTCTTATCCGCATAACTCTTCTGCCGACTCTGTGCCGTTTTCATCTTTTCCTGGACCATCTTAATCTTCTCAGATGTCTGCTGTATCATTTCGGGTCCAACCATCAAGTTCTCCCCCACTTGGTACCAACATAGTGGGGTTTGACACTTCCTTCCATACAACGCCTCGAACGGTGCCATTCCAATGCTCGTATGATAGCTGTTGTTGTATGTGAATTCTGCAAGAGGTAACACTTGATCCCAACTTCCTTGTTCTTCAAGTGCACAAGCTCTCAACACATCTTCCAAAGATTGAATCGTTCTCTCCGTCTGGCCATCCGTCTGTGGATGATACGCAGAACTCAGTTTCAATCTTGTTCCCATAGCCTCATGCAAACCTTTCCAGAATCGCTACGAAAATCTAGGGTCTCGGTCTGACACAATACTCGAAGGCACTCCGTGAAGACGAACTACCTCCTTGATATAGATCTGGGTAAGCTTGTTCAAAGGATAACGCATATTTATCAGAAATAAAATGCGCCGACTTGGTTAACCTATCCACAACCAACCAAATTGCATCATGATTTGCTGCTGTCCTTGGCAAACCAGACACAAAATCCATTGAGATGCTATCCCACTTCCACTGGGGAATCCTCAAAGGTTGCAATTGTCCTCCCGGTTTCTGATGTTCTACTTTAGCTTTCTGGCAAATCAAGCACGCCGCCACATATTCTGCCACATCCTTTTTCAATCCAGACCACCAAAACATCTTCTTCAAATCTTGATACATTTTGGTTGATCCAGGATGCATACTCATCCGACTCTTATGGGCTTCGTCAAGAATCAGTCTTCTAACTTCCTGATCTCTTGGTATACAAATCCTTGTCCTGAAACGAAGGATTCCATCCTGCCCAATCTTGAAATCAGGTTCCCTTCCCTCTGAACCTAGTTTCATCTTTTCCATCAATTCTTCATCTGCTCGTTGCAACTCCCGAATTCTTTCCAAGAACTCGTTTGTAATATGCAACATCCCCAACTTGATACTTGATGGCTCCACTTGTGTCAACAAGCTCAAGTCTCTGAATTCCTCAATCAACGTTGCTTCCTTAACCATCATCGCACTTATGTGGATTGCTTTCCGACTCAAAGCATCTGCAACCACATTTGCTTTACCAGAATGATAGTGGAGTTTAAAGTCATAATCTTTCAAAAACTCCATCCATCTTCTTTGCCTCATGTTCAACTCTTTCTGGTCGAACAGATATTTCAAACTCTTATGGTCACTAAATACTTGGAATGTAGTGCCATAGAGATGATGTCTCCATATCTTTAAGGCAAACACGATCGCAGCCAATTCTAAATCGTGTGTCGGGTAATTCACTTCATGATTCTTCAATTGTCACGATGCATAAGCCACTACTCTTCCTTCTTGCATCAATACACAACCCAGTCCTTGCTTAGATGCATCACAGTACACTTCAAAACTCTTGTGAGGATCAGGTAAGATTAACACAGGAGACGATGTTAACCTTTCCTTCAACTCACGGAAGCTAACTTCGCATCGATCATCCCACACGAACGGTTGATCTTTCCGAGTCAACTTAGTCACAGGCAGTGCAATCTTAGAAAATCCTTCTATGAACCGACGATAGTATCCAGCCAGCCCTAAGAAACTTCTCACCTCCGTCACGGTCTTAGGCTGTTCCCAACTTAACACTGAACTTAATTTTGCTGGATCCACCGCAATTCCTTCTTTAGAGATTACATGCCCCAAAAACTTCACTTCGTTCAACCAAAACTCACACTTCGTAAGTTTGGCATATAATTGCTTCTCTTTCAGGACTTTCAACACAATCCTGAGATGCTCTTCATGCTTTTCCGGATTTTTAGAATAGACCAGAATATCATCAATGAATACCACCACAAATAAATCCAAATATGGTCTAAAGATCCGGTTCATATAATCCATGAAAATAGCAGGTGCATTAGTCAACCCGAACGGCATCACAACATACTCATAATGACCGTATTGAGATCGAAATGCAGTCTTGGGTATATCCTCCTCCTTTATCCTGATCTGATGATAACCCGATCTCAGATCAATCTTGGAGAATACTGCAGCTCCCCTAACCTGGTCCATAAGGTCATCAATCCTTGGCAAAGGATACTTGTTCTTAATAGTGACCTTATTCAACTGCCTGTAGTCCACACATATCCTCATACTCCCATCTTTCTTCTTTACAAACAGTAATGGAGTTCCCCAAGGTGAAACGCTTGGCCTGATCATCTGTTTCTGCAGCAACTCCTCTATCTGCTTCGTCATTTCTACCATTTCTGGTGGTGCCATCCTATAAGGAGCAATAGAGATGGGACCAGCTCCAGGGACTAAATCAATCCCAAACTCTATCTCTCGCTTCGGAGGCAATCCTGGTATCTCTTCAGGAAATACTTCCAGAAATTCCTTCACCACCGGAATCTCCTCGATCGGCATCGACTCGTCTTCTCCAGAAGCCGAGAATAAACACATATAACCCTCCGGTTCAAGGGTCCTATATTGAATTGTCTTTTCCTCACAATTGATGATCACTTGGTTCTTCATCAACCAATCCATACCCAAGATCACATCCAATTGTAACTTAGGAAGACAAACCAAATCTACCTTAGAAAGACGACCCAGAATTTCTACATTACACCCTAAACAGACTTTAGCGGTGAAGATCGGTATTCCCGTAGGAGTATCTATACTAAGATAGCAGGGTGAATCAGAAACAACAAGATTCAGCCTATTCACACATTCAGGAGAAACAAAAGAATGTGTAACTCCAGAATCAAACATGATTTTGCAAGGTTGGTAATTAAGCAGAAAGTTACCTTGCACGAGATTCGGGGTTTGGGTTGCTTCACTACCACTCATGGTAAATACTCTTCCTTGCACCACAGGCTTGCCAGCAGATCCCTTTGCATCTCCCTTTGCAGATTCTTGGCACTCACGAGCAAAGTGACCTTGCTTTCCACACTTGAAACATCCTCTTGTGGACCAGCAAAACTGACCATGATGATAACATCTACACTTCTCGCAATAAGGAGCATTATCGCGAGACTTGTTCTTGTTATCCATCACCGCCTTGCCGTTACCCTTGTTCTTAGAATATGGACCATTATTCCGATGATCAAACTTCTTCTTCCTCTGTGGTCCATAGTTCTGTCCAACCCCCTTCACTTGACTTCCAATCAATTCAGCCTTCTTATCATCTTCATACATTCTGCACATATCCACTAGTGCAGGGAAACTTTGAATCCTTTGATAACTGAAGATAGACTTCAGTTCCGGCCTTAGTCCACCTTCAAACTTAACACACTTACTCCTTTCATCAGGGTTATTTAAGTAATAGGGAGAGTACTTCATCAGCTCCTCGAATCTGGCAGCATACTCCCCTACACTCATATCCCCCTGCTTCAATTGCATGAATTCCACTTCCTTCTTTCTCCGCAAATCTTCTGGAAAATATTTATTAAGAAACTTCTCCATAAATACTCCCCAGTTGATTTCCCTCCTTTCAAAATTTAGCAATTGGACAGTGTGATCCCACCAGTTTTCAGCTTCTCCGTGAAGCATGTAAACTGCATAGGTCACCTTCTGTTCATCGGAACACTCCAGAGTTCGGAAAATCTTGTTAATCTCATACAACCACTTGTTCGCCTTGTCAGGTTTATATCCTCCCTCGAACCTTGGTGGGTTGCACTTTCTGAACTCCGACAGAGTCTTAGCGTCCTGATTCGCCATATTGCCAGCAGATGGGTTACCAGCTCGCCCTTGAGATGGTTGTTGTCTCTGCTGCTGCTGCATGCCTTCCAGCACGGTCGTGATTCGTTCTAACATTTCATTAGTAATATTTCTATTCCGGGTTGCCATAGAAAGACCTGCACTATGGGCTTTGGGTTACTAAAAAGTTCTTTAAAACATAAATATTACTAACTTACTCAAAACATATTCAATCAACATTGAATACCATACTTAGCTGCATCTTCGGGGCCATGAGGGACAAGACCTATGCTCTGATACCACCAAAGGGTGTGACGCTCTCTTTTTAACTTGAAAATAATTAATATTTCCAATTTATTGAATACTTGCTATCAAAATTTAGACTAGAAAATTTTTCCTTTTAGAACTAGTACTTGCTCGTTCATAAATCCTTTTTAACATAAACCATTTTTGAATTCGGCGTAGTAATATCTTAGATTCGAAAAGGGCTCTCGAGATGACATTTCCTTAATTATAGAAAATATTGTTCATAGTTAATATTAAAACATACCATTTGTCTCTCGAGTTGAATTTGAATATATAAAGCATAAACTTATCGCCGAATCCTTTCTTAATAGAAATCAGAGTTCGCGGAAGTAAAAGTAATACTTATGGGGCACTACTGAGGTAAAGAAACATCATATATATATATATATATATAAGTCATAATATAAACCCCATCAGTACAGTCAGTAGCAAGTGATAAAAAATCGAGATAGCAAGTTTTGATGAAACATATACAGACCAGCTGCATAAAATAAAAGCTCACTCTAAGACCTCTCAGATATATACAATATATATAACAAAATCCAAAATAGAAGTCCCAGAGCAAGTCATCCCTGTCCTCAGCAGCTCCTCAGATCCTCCACCGCTCTATCCCTAGGATCTAGGATCCAAAACATCTACGCTATGCAAGCTCCTATGAACCAGCGGGTCCACCTCTAGCTGAAACAGTCGGCTCAACATGCACCTCCTCCTCGTTCTCATCCTCCACAGGGTCCTCCTCGACCTCGCGCGACTATGCAGAGACCCCACCATTGGGTCTAAGGTCTGCAGAAGCAGTCCTATCCAAGTCAGTCGGACCAGGAGAAGGAGTCTCCTCAGTGACAACTCTATGGGAGGAAGGATGGGAACGAGTGGCAGCTCTAAAACGAAAACTATGGAAACGACGCATAGGTCGAGCCGGGGGTGGTCTTTAATATGTATAAAAAGGTGGAACATGCATAGTGTAGACTAAGGGAATCCTAAATCGACGAGGTCGCACTCGCACCAGAGGGTTAGGGTGGTAGAGAGTAATCTCAACCTCCCCCTCAAAAGTGGCACGGTGTTCCTCATACGTCCATATACCGCTAGGGATAGGGCGTATCTCGATGCACGCTAGGTATCTGGCCATCACCTAAACAGGGCACAGGGAGTAAGTATACACATATACATAATTGATAAAGACTAAAATTACAATCACAAATATATCATGGACAGATCATAATGCAAATACATATGAGCACACCAGTTTTCAACATTATAACTCTTATAATGCAAGTGGCATGATGTATGATTTTCTATCCACAACTGAGGCCTCTAAAAGTCCATCTTGGACGTCCATCCAATACACCCTTGTGTTCCCGAAACACCGACATTTGTTCCCAGAACATAATGTCGAACCATACTTGGATAATAAGCATCACTCCCGGAGTGTGCACCACGTTCCCAGAACGCATACGTTCCCAGAACGCATAAAAACCAGGTCCCGGACACTGGCCACATATCTATAATGTGTCATCAAGTAGGTTATAATTTGGTACTCCCAGAGTACCCTCCTCATATTCCCAGAATATGATAAACGTTCCTACCAACCAGACTTCCAGTCTATATGGATGCACAAATATCAGGGTTGGTTTTATCTTTTTACATTAATTAATGTGATTTAGAAATATTCCAATTTCCCTTTTGAATGATTTATTTGAGGCATACACTTTGGCATAAACTTCTCCTTTGAATTTTCTCAAAACATGCCCTTAAACTTAGATTGGGTAAAACAAAGTCAATGGTATTCAAAAACTTAACTTTTTATTTTTCAGATTCAGGTACTAACCGGTTACAGTTTCAGGCTAACCGGTTAGAATTACAGACCTGAACTGTTTACCATTGCAATTCAGAAAAACCCTTTTTCTTGAACTCACTGCCCAATCCATAAACAAGTTAAACATTGTTTTGTGCCTCAAAAATCACAGTTTTCATCATTCAAAAGTTTCAATCACATTCTGTGTCCAATAAAGTATAATTTCCTCTTGAAATTATTCCATTAATTTAAGGTATTAACCCTTTACCTTAAAATCTGAACCAAGAAAGTATTGTTACCTCATTTTCAGATTCTTTCCAGTGAAATTAAGGTATAGATTTGAGTAAAATTAGTGAAACTTCAGGACTGTTTCATAAACTAATTTTCTTTTGAAATTATGCAGTGTCTAACCGGTTACGAATATCGAGTAACCGGTTAGATTATGCAGTCAGTCCTTCAAAATAAGGGTTTTAACACATCATTTTCTTTAATTCTCAAATCTAACCATTATTCATCATTCAACAGGGTTCATATACCTTAAACAAACATGTTTCATCACAGAAACCAAATTCAAAGTGCATGCATCAAGCTTTTTGCATCAAATTGCATAAAAATTCACATAAACACAATTTAATACAACAAAACTTATCATAAGCATTTAAATCCAGAATTCAGTATCAATATACTTTGCATGCATCAACATAAAGTTGCTCAAAACACCATTGAGCAGAACTTTGGCCTCCAAGCCTTTGTGTCATATTGCACATAATGCCCTTTTTGAGTTTTGTTAACTCAAATCCTAAATCACTTGAATTTTAGTCTAAATCTAGTATAAGGTAGACTTCTCCCATACCTTAAGACTGAGTTTGATGAAGATTGACACAGAACTTGAAGAAAACTCCACAGATTTCTCACAAACTCACAGCTCTGCTCTCAGCCACGAATTTCACGAACAAGGTCCAAAGACCAGAAGTTTTGACATAGCAAATGGCCAAAGAAATTGGGGAAAACAGTTAGGACTCAAAATAGGTAACATGCACTAGAGAATCAAAGAGATTTGAGACTTAAAGGTTGACTATACTTACCAAAATCCAGTCCCAAACTAAGCTTCCTGAACCAGAAAACTCAGACTCCAGATTAGGGATGGCAATGGGTCCGGGTGGGTCTGGGTAATGGGGTACCCGGACCCGGACCCGTTCTTCAATTACTGGACCCGGACCCGTCCGGGTACCCGTTGCATAATGGGTAGGCGGGTCTTCGGGTACCCAAACGGGTTTTGCGGGTACCCATTGGCAATTTTTTTAAAGAAAAAATTATTTTTTAAATTAATTTCTATGTTTTTTTTTATAGACCGAGAGATCCTTAATACATTATTACACACTCTACTTAATATTAATCCCTACCACCATTAAACACTCGCAGGCATCAATAGAATTCTCTTAACATACTAAATTATATATATATATATAATGCATATATGCAAATATGAACGGGTCCGGGTACCCACGGGTCTGAATATCTCAGACCCGGACCCAGACCCGTTCAAAGCGGGTACCCAAACGGGTCCATTCTTTGGACCCACGGGTCTATTTTTTGGACCCAGACCCGGACCCATTGCGGGTATTACCAGCGGGTACCCGCGGGTCCGGGTCCAATTGTCATCCCTACTCCAGATATTCCAGTTCCAACTTCCCAAGTCGATTTCTCCTTCCACACAAACCCTCAACTCACAAATTTGGTATCTTTAGAAAGCTCAAGATGTAAGCTTTGTAATGGTGTATGGCTCTCAATCTCACTCTCAAAAACAAGGACGAATTCCTCAGGACGAAAATGGAACCCTAGAACAAAGCCTCCCTTCTCAATTTCAGAAATTCAACCCTAATTTCATCAACAATTCATCTATATATAGACCAACCCAGGTTACATGCACATTGACGTGTGGTTTTCCACTTGATTCAAGCTGTAATCGTGGCGAATTCGGGATTAATCAAGTGATTACTCATCAAAATCCACTAACCCAGTTTCTGGGTTCATCGTCTAACCGGTTCCAGGGCATTACTAACCGGTTAGATTAGTACAAAATTTAAAAATTAATATTTTTAAATCTTTCCCTCCAAGAACCTTTTTAATATTACCTTTTAGTCCTCATCCAGGGACCAAAATGCAATATCCTTATATTTTGCATTTATTTGCCCTATAAAAATATTTCAACTTATTTTTATATTTTAGGCTAATTAAATACAAAATATAAACTTGGAAAATTTCTATAAATTAATAATAAAACTTTTTATTATTTATTTCCTATTATTCGGGAGACGAAAATTCGGGGTGTTACACATAAAAACTTATAAGAAATCAAGATCATAATATTTTTAAAGTAAATAATTAGTGGCTGGTCCGCTTGTCACTTAAATCATCACCAATTTTACTCAAACTTTTTCCTATACCAAGTAACACAAAAACTTAAACTTTAAACCAATAGAAATCATTTTTTAAATCAAATTTACCTTTTAAATCATACTTGAATAGCATGGTATTTTACTAAAAAAATCACTTTCCAAACATTAAAATCATTTCAAAGTTACACACTTACAAACTATATTATCAAAATCCTTAAGTTATACACATACATAAACACACATTTTTAAACTACGTTAACATAAAAATAAAATTTAGGACAGCATAAAAATAAAATTTTATAAAGTTACTTAATCATGCAAAGAAAATTCCAAAGTTACTCTACTTTCAAGTAAAAATTTTTCTAAGGACATACATCAATAAAACATGATTTTTCTCATCATTTTCATCACTTATGCATGTTGGACAGCATATAATAAATTTAATTTCTTACTCATTCATTCATCAAACAATTTTCTAAAAATCACTTTTCTCATAAAAATAACTTTTTCTACGCATTTCTTTGGATTAAAGAGATCTTGGACATGTATTATAACTTAAAATTTTCTGTTTAAACCTTTTTATACTTTTCCAAAACACTTATTTTCCAAAGTTTTAATCATTAACATATAATACCTTTTACTGAAAATTAAAAATAAACACAACAAAGTGTACATGCAAAGAAAAATCCTCTCTATTCCCTCACATACACATTCGGGCATCTCTTCCTCAAAGGGGAAAAATTTATTTTCCTTGATTCTTTTTATCATTCGAGAATCACTTGATAAAATAAGTCATTTGGCCCAAAAAATTAAAAAAAAAACCTCTTTACTAGATCATGAAAATAACTTTTTGCATGTAAAAAAAACCACTTCTTAGCTTCCTCTTTTTCAAAAAGACAACTTTAAATATTTTTCATAAAATCAACATGCAACATGAAAATATTTTACTTTCTTTACAAATACATCACATAACTTTTTAACATATTTATGGACAAAAATAAAATTTTTAAGGAAAGCTTTCACTTTTCACAAGATTAAAACTTTGTAAGAAAGAAAATAGCTTTCACTTATATCGAATATTTCAAACACACTTTAAAACTTAGATCTTTATAAAAACCATACTTGCAAAGAGAAATAAATAGAAGAAAACAATACCCATGACATTTTATTTTCATATAAGTCATATATTAACACATGCATGCACAAAGAGAAAAAAGAAAACTACAACTTTTTTTTTTAGTTTGAGAAGAGAACGAGTAACAAACAAAATTCACTTTCATGCATAGAAAATAACTTAGAAAAATAGGAGAGATCATGAGGTACCTTCTTGTGTTTGAAAGAAAATACCCAAAGCTTGAAAATCTTTTTCTCCTCTTCCTTCTCTCCCTCACGATCTCTCTCTCTCTAGGGCTCTCTTTATCTTTTTTTTTGGTCTAAGTGTTTTGAGTGTGTAAGAAGGGTGAATGTAGAATGAGGTTGAGTTGTTATAGAGAAAGTATAAGCTTGGGGTGGAAAGCTTAAAAATTGGGGTTTAAGGCATCCAAAGGGTTAGGGGGTTGATATCCTTTTTTGGATAGTGGGGATAGTTGGGGGTTGGGGTTAAAAAAGTATCCCTTGCGTTTACAAATTCATCATTGCACTGTTTGAATTTTAAATTCAAATGGGTTTGAACTTAGCTTATACGAGAAGAATGAAATTTTTTCTTCCTCCTCTCTCTCATGGGATCGTGGCGCACTTAGGGGAAGGGAAATAAAATTTTTCCTTCCCACTTTAGGGAGTGTATTAAAAAAAAAACCTATACCTTAATTTAAATAAATGATAAAATACTATAACTTTTACAAAGTTAAAAATATAAAATTTACGCAAGATACAAGGTAAAATATTCATACTCATAAAAATAAATCATGCGTTTTTATATGATCACATTGACTATAAAATCATTTTATTTGAAACATTCATGATAAAGTTAAAGAATTATGAAAATTCCATAAATAAAACTAAAATAATAAAAATCGAACTAGAATAAAATCAAATAACTATTTCTCAAATAAAAAACATCACACAAAATTATATTCACACTTACGCATTTTTATTAAATCACAATAAAATACACTAATAAATATTTTTAAAATAAAATCATTCAATAAATCAAGTAGGGAAAATTGTGGGTCTTACATAATTCATTCATTAGTTACAAATTAAATTTCTATCACACAAATTTTCATATTATTTTTACAATCTTTAAGATTTTTCATTAATTATTTTTAAGAATTTTAATATAATATAAAATCTTTAAGATAATATACAATTTTTAAGATTTTTTGTTAATTATTTTTACTCCGATTTGAGAAAAAAATTTATCAAGATAATGAGACAAAGGGAATATTTAATGGGGGCAAAACTTGATATATGTATATATGTGCCTATAATAATTTTTAAAAAAAAACTAACTAACAAGTGGGTTCATCCCTGGTATGTCATATACGAGAGTCATTCACATCCTCATCATTATTAGATATTAAAACTAAAAACGTTTAAAAATCTAAGCCAACAAAAAATTTCAAACACCAAAAAAAATTGCTAAATCTTCAGGACAAAAACATAATTAAACTTAGAATATGCCAACTCATATAATGAGCGTCAGGACTTATACGTATTCCTTGGGGTAGCTATAGCTAGGAAGTAAAAAAAAAGGTGATATTCTCCAATCAAAGAGGGACACATACATTTGTCTATTTCACCCTTCTTGTTAGGATTACTAGTATAGTACCCGCACAATGTGCAGCAATTAAATCAAATTTATTTGAAACGTCAAATTTAAATATTATTTTGGTGTACATCAAGGGTATCCCTAGACCGACAGTCGAAGACTAATATAAACACTTAATATTAATAGTATTACATAATATTATTTGATGAATTTATTTTACTATCTAAATTCTAATGAACTCAATATTAATAGTATTACTTAATATACTATAACACTTATGATAATATTTATGATTTTCTTAACATCAAGGGTCCATAATAAGAATTCAAAAGTGTACATTTTTTGTCGGAAAACCAAATACAAAATCTTTTTATTCTTTTACAGAACAGCTTTTCATTAAACTTATTCATTTTTAGGTTACGCAGTCCCTA
Source organism: Crotalaria pallida (assembly GCA_037953625.1). Classification (NCBI taxonomy): domain Eukaryota; kingdom Viridiplantae; phylum Streptophyta; class Magnoliopsida; order Fabales; family Fabaceae; genus Crotalaria; species Crotalaria pallida. The sequence continues at coordinate 24,521,367 of CM075654.1, forward strand.
ATATTTATTATGCATTGATATGTGCTATCAAAACCGATTCGAATTGATATGATTTTATTTATGAAAGTGTTAATATACAATATTAAATTGACTAAATTAAAAAAATGTATTGCGAATTGACAGGATTGTTAGAGCCATCAAAATATTAATTTGGTAGTTAGTTTTCTAACTTATTTTTTCTTTATTCAATCTTATTACTTTTACTTTTTTTAAGGATTTTCTTATCCAAGACTGAGGATAAGAAACTAAAAAAAATGCATTTTCATAAAAAAAAAAAAAAACTAAACATTTGATGATTCAAGTAATAATGAATTTAATTTTTCTAGCCTTTTTTTTTCTATTCTTAGCTTTTTATCCTCCGCCATAAGAGTTGAGGTTAAGCAAATCATGTTTTTTAATTATAAAATATAGTTCAAACCTCATAGTTTGAACTCAAATGGACTGATATACATAAAGCTAAGGACTCACTACTTTACTATGCAAACTATTAAATAACCATTTCCATCAACTCTTAAGTTCCTATTTAAGTCAATATTCAACTTGCTTTGAATAGAAATAATATTAGTTGAGCAGCTGGATGCCTTAACCTCGAAAAATCATCTACGTGATGCAAATCTCATCTAAAGGCGTCTCTCCTGAACAAAAGAGTTTGTTAAGATTGCATTCGAGAATTTCACTGATTATTTTTCTTTAGTTCTCTCTTTGCAATAATACAACAACGGGAATAATAATATTGTAACAGATTTGTGAGAACCTACAATCGGTGGGTGAAACAACTAGGAAACACTAGGAGAACACCTAGGAGGGGGGGTTGAATAGGGGTTAGAGAAACCTTGAAAGATTTTCGAAAGAAACAAATCAAAACGATTAAAACAAATGATTTTCACAAAAATTCTTTAGCTTTAATCGATTAATGACATGAACTAATCGATTAATGCCTCTGTTAATGGATTAATCACTTTTCAATCAAATACGAAAATCAATCAATTAACACATATGATCAGAGATAAAGCGGAATTGAATAACACCAATATTCTTATTGATTAACCTAGGTTATGAAAATGATTTTCCCCAAATCAATTTTGCACAATTAAGATTCAATTCAATCAATTATGAAAAATCACTTTTTCTAGGTTTTCAATCAAGAACACAATTAATAACAAGAATTGTAAAGAGTTAAGAGTTTAGAGATACGACACAGTGATTTATCCTGGTTCACTTTCATCCACTTGAAAGCTACTCCAGTCCCCTCTTCAACCAAGAGAGATTCTTCACTATGAGGAATTAGAGTTTCTCAAACTACAAGTAAATGCCTCACAAGACTCCCTTCTTGCTAGCCTACAAGAGATACCACACCCTTGCCTTGTAACCCTATTGATATCTAATCTAACATCTTCTCTTGCTTGCCGATACCCCACAACAAGACTTCCAATGCTTTGAGATTCGTCAAAGACTTCCACTTGCTTGCTTCACTACAAGACTTCCAAGTGCTTGATGATATGTCATACCAAGGCTTCCAAATAACTTTGTTTGATTCACAACCAAGACTTCCAATTGTTGTAGATAGTTTTCCTCTTGCAAAGATTACAACTCAAATGAAAACAAAAAATAACAATCCTATGAATCTCTTTCAAAAGCTATGAAAAGATCAACAGGAGAGATTCAAGGTTAGTGATCAAAGAATGTAAAAGTTAAAGCTTTGATCTTTAGAAAGTGAGAGAGAATAGAGTGGCTTTGATTCTTTGTAAAATTGATATGAAAATGATAGGTAATTGTAATAATGATTCACAAAGGTTAGAAATAGGTTTATATAGAATACCCAAAAGTTAGGAATGGTTAGAAGTGCTTCTGAGAAGTGAAAAACTCATTTAAAAACAGTACAGCTCGTGTTACTCGAGTAGCCAAGTCATTACTCGAGTAACCAGTGTAATCTGAGTTCACTACTCGAGTATTCTGAGTTACTACTCAAGTATTTACGCAAGGCTTCAAAATTTTACTCTAGTAATCAGCCCCTTAATCGAGTATTTGCGCAAGACTGCAAAATTCTACTCTAGTAAACAAGTGGCTAATCGAGTAGTCAGTTCAAAAAACACTTAAAAACTTGTTTTCTCAAAATCTAAACCTTTTCTTTCAAACCTTTAAGCCACCTATTGATTTTAGGCAAAGTGAATACTCAAAATATGATATAATCATGACTATGAAAGAGATTCACTACCCTCTAAGAGACTCTACCCAAACTCATAAACTAAAAGACTTGTGAGGCGAAAGATAAAATAATAAAACTCAAACTACCAAACTAAGTCTTCATGAGTTGGCTCTCTCTTCATCACTTTATGTTTGTTGTTGCTTGTTGAGCTTGACCTTGATCAACACGATTGAAGCTTGTTCAAAACCTTCTGGCATTTATCAAAACATTCTTCATGGATCTTACAATCTCCCCCTTTTTGAAAATGACAAACATGTTTTGAAATTATGAAGTTCAACTTTGCTCAACCTACATAAAAACAACAAAAACAACCTTTCTCCAAACATACCATTTCATTTCTCCAAAATGATCAAAACATAATATTTCTCCCCTTTTTCAAAACATCATATTTCTCCCCCTTTGGCATTATCAAAAAGAAATATATACCAATTGAAATATAAGATCTAAGCCAAAATAGAGAGATTAATAAGATATAACAACCAAAGCATGATAATCATCTAATGATTACTCAATGATATCAATTATAACAAATTGTATACCAATAACATGATACCAATTGTAAAACAATTGTAAGAATTTGATACCAATAACATTTTCTCAATAGTATAAACAATATCACATTATAAAAAATAATACCAATTGAGAGAATTATGAGCAATATCTAATAATATCAAATGAAAATACCAATTGTATAATATCGAATGTTACCAATTTGTAGGATTTTCTCCTTAATACCAATTGAAGAAGCAAATGAATGAATAACATATGAAAGTCATTTTGCTCTTCAATCATACCTACAAAAACAATCATGCTTTGCCTTTTGGTATCCAAATGGTTTTGGATCCATTTTTGTTAGTGTAGGGACTCTCACCCTTTTTCACCCAAACAAAATCTCCTTTAGGTATACCATGCACTTTAATATAACACACATTTGAAGTATGTCCATGAGTACCACAATAGAAACATGTTGGTGCATTTGAAAAATCAACTTTAGAAAAATCAACAACATTTCTATGAGATTTACTCTTAGCATTAGTATAACCCAAACCAAACTTGTTTGAATTTCCTCTTTGAAAATTTAACAATGTGCGCAATCTAATATCACCATTTGTGAAACTTGCAAGCTTATTTTTCAAAATAGCATTTTCATCCTTAAGCAACTTGCAATCCTCACAATCAACCACATTATTTAATCTACTAGCACAATCACAAGAAGAACTAGCATATATAAGATCAAGTGTTTCATTTTGAAGATTAAGCTCATCAACTTGTTTTTGAAGATCTAAAATCTCTTGTTGATGTTTCAAAATGAGCTTCTTCCTTTCAATGTTTTTCAAAGCTAGTTTCTTAAATTGTTCATGCATTTCTTCATAAGCATTATATAACATTTCATATTTGGAAGACATTTCGGATTTAGTAAGACTTACATCGCTTTCGTAGCTTTGCTCACTTGATTCATCATTTGAACTTTCCTCTTCATCTACTCGAGCTATCAAGTTGAGACAAGCGGCATCTTCATCATCCGAAGAACTATTTGATTGGCTTTTCTTATCTTCTTCATCATCACTATTCCAAACTACCAAACTATGTATGCCCTTTTAGTTTTTGCATTTTTCTTCTCTTTCTCCTTCTTCTTGAGATACTTAGAGCATGAGTACTTGAGATGACCGGGTTTTCCACATTCATGGCAAACTATACCTTCTTTTGAAGTCTTTGTCTTGTAGTGTGGGGAATTCTTCTCTTTACTTTTGTCTTTGTTCAACCTTCCTTTTCTCCTTAGAATCTTATTGAACTTTCTTAGTAGAAGTTTCATCTCCTCTTCATCCATGTCCGAATCGGAATCTTCATCATCATTATCATCATAGGAACTCTCTTCCTTTTTATATGACCTTTTAGCTTTAAGAGCAATTCCTTTTATTTCTTTGTTCTTGTCCGATTCTTCATGCAAATGCAAACGTTCAAGCTCCATTTCATGTTCGTGTAGCTTTCCGAAAAGTGTTGCTAAGTCCATGGTGTCCAAGTCCTTTGATTCAACAATTGCGGTAACCTTGGGTTGTCATTCCCTACTTAGACATCTTAAAACTTTGTTAACAAGTTCACAATTCAAGAAAGTTTTTCCAAGAGCAATGAGATGATTAACAATATGAGTAAAACGCTTTTGCATAAAACATATAGATTCATTAGGCAACATACGAAACAATTCATATTCATGCATCAAAGAATTTAATCTAGCACGCCTAACTTCACTAGTGCCTTCATGTGTGACTTGCAAGGTGTCCCACATTTCTTTGGCATCACGACATTGGGAGACTATAAAGAACTCATCATAAGATAGAGCGAAGGTGGTGATATTCTTTGCTTTTAAATCAAATTGAATTTTCTTTTTGTCATCATCGGTCCACTTATCTTTGGGAGTAAATGTAAGCACACCTTCTACATCTTTTGAGGGAATATAAGGACCATTTTCAATGACTTACCAAATGTTCACATCTATAGCTTCTATAAAGATTCTCATCCTAATTTTCCAATAACCATAACCCTCTCCACCAAACATAGGAGGGCGATTTATTGAAGCACCTTCACCACCAAAAGGATTCGTAGAACCCATTGTAGTTTCCTCAAGGATCTTAACGAAAAAGCTCTATGCTCGTGTCTTTCGACCGAGCTCTGATACCAATTGTGAGAACCTACAATCGGTGGGTGAAACAACTAGGAAACACTAGGAGAACACCTAGAATGGAGGGTTGAATAGGTGTTAGAGAAACCTTGAAAGATTTTCGAAAGAAACAAATCAAAACGATTAAAACAAATGATTTTCACAAAAATTCTTTAGCTTTAATTGATTAATGACATGAACTAATCGATTAATGTCTCTGTTAATGAATTAATCACTTTTCAATCAAATACGAAAATCAATCAATTAACACATATGATCAGAGATAAAGGGGAATTGAATAACACCAATATTCTTATTGATTAACCTAGGTTATGAAAATGATTTTCCCCAAATCAATTTTGCACAATTAAGATTCAATTCAATCAATTATGAAAAATCACTTTTTCTAGGTTTTCAATCAAGAACACAATTAATAACAAGAATTGTAAAGAGTTAAGAGTTTAGAGATACGACACAGTGATTTATCCTGATTCACTTTCATCCACTTGAAAGCTACTCCAGTCCCCTCTTCAACCAAGAGAGATTCTTCACTATGAGGAATTAGAGTTTCTCAAATTACAAGTAAATGCCTCACAAGACTCCCTTCTTGCTAGCCTACAAGAGATACCACACCCTTGCCTTGTAACCCTATTGATATCTAATCTAACCTCTTCTCTTGCTTGCCGATACCCCACAACAAGACTTCCACTTGCTTGCTTCACTACAAGACTTCCAAGTGCTTGATGATATGCCACACCAAGGCTTCCAAATAACTTTGCTTGATTCACAACCAAGACTTCCAATTGTTGTAGATAGCTTGCCTCTTGCAAAGATTACAACTCAAATGAAAACAAAAAATAACAATCCTATGAATCTCTTTCAAAAGCTATGAAAAGATCAACATGAGAGATTCAAGGTTCTTGATCAAAGAATGTAAAAGTTAAAGCTTTGATCTTTAGAAAGTGAGAGAGAATAGAGTGGCTTTGATTCTTTGTAAAATTGATATGAAAATGATAGGTAATTGTAATAATGATTCACAAAGGTTAGAAATAGGTTTATATAGAATACCCAAAAGTTAAGAATGGTTAGAAGTGCTTTTGAGAAGTGAAAAACTCATTTAAAAACAGTACAGCTCGTGTTACTCGAGTAGCCAAGTCATTACTCGAGTAACCAGTGTAATCTGAGTTCACTACTCGAGTATTCTGAGTTACTACTCGAGTATTTACGCAAGGCTTCAAAATTCTACTCGAGTAATCAGCCCCTTAATCGAGTATTTGCGCAAGACTGCAAAATTCTACTCGAGTAAACAAGTGACTAATCGAGTAGTCAGTTCAAAAAACACTTAAAAACTTGTTTTCTCAAAATCTAAACCTTTTCTTTCAAACCTTTAAGCCACCTATTGATTTTAGGCAAAGTGAATACTCAAAATATGATATAATCATGACTATGAAAGAGATTCACTACCCTCTAAGAGACTCTACCCAAACTCATAAACTAAAAGACTTGTGAGGCGAAAGATAAAATAATAAAACTCAAACTACCAAACTAAGTCTTCATGAGTTGGCTCTCTCTTCATCACTTTATGTTTGTTGTTGCTTGTTGAGCTTGAACTTGATCAACACGATTGAAGCTTGTTCAAAACCTTTTGGCATTTATTAAAACATTCTTCATGGATCTTACAAGATTGAATTATGGGAAGGGAAAGGATTAATTGCCTTGTGCATTTTTGTACTCCAGGCTTGCCCCAGAATCCATGAAAATGAAAACTATATCAGTTTGGTTGAACACAGCAGCCTACAGTGAATATAACAAAAAGTGATCACTATAATATTGTGAAAAACAGAATCACATTCACACATGCCCAATCATGAGTACAAACAAGCAGAAGCACTAAAGCACACTCGGATTGAGAAAGAGGTACCAAATGCAATAAAGACAGTCCTTGCTTGTCCCTGTAATTTGCATTCACACCCGGAACATTTTAGAATCCATCAATACAACTTTCAAAAAATAAACTACTAAGGTAAGTGTTTCATTTGAAAGGTACAAACCTCACTATGAACTTTCTTGACAGCAGCAACATCACCATTTTTCATAGCTTCTCCTAAACCCTGAGAGCATCACATTCAATTCAATATATGAGTTTCAACATGTAAGATCTTTTTGCACAATAAAATATCACAAACTGTTTATTTTCAAAAAAAAAAGAAGATTATCTCTCGATTAATTAGCTTCATAATTAGTATGGGGTCTGGCTGAGGTACCGTTGGTTACATTACCAAGGTTAAACGTAGAACTAAAATCTATTCACATAATGATAACACGAAGCATTAAATAGCAAGATTAAGTAACAAATTGGTGTCGACGATGAAAAATTTATGATTTTAGCCATAAGGAGAATCATAATTGCTTTACTAATGTACCATTTCTCAAAGCAATTTCTGCACACTAACATAAACCACAAAACAGAATCATCCTTACCCAAATAGACAAAAGTGCAGAACTCTTCACAACAATGGCACACCACTTCCATATTTGATTTGATCCAACAAAACTAAAGCCCTTCCTTTTCTATGAACCATTGTCTTCCAAAACATCTGTGAGGGTTTAAAGCCACTAAGGACTTTCATCAAACAATTGGTGTCCTCCTTACCACCTCAATTCCACCGTTTCGCGTGTGAGCTGGGATCGCGATGCGACGGAGGTGAAAGAAGGGAGTGAGGGAGGAAGAGACATAGGGTGGGCAGGGAAATATGAAAAGGAGGTCAAATGCTGTTGGAGGAGTGATATAGGAGAATGCCAAACTCACCCGAAGAATTCGTATTTGAGGAAGGTGTTAACTACTTCGTAGCTTCCAGCCGCAGACCTATACCATAGCCATAGCCATAGCCATAGACATAGCCGCAGACCTACGGAAATAACTAAGATTGGCTACTGAGTAGGAGTCAACTGTTCAAGGATGCTAAGAAGAAAGCTAGATAACAAAAGGCAATGAGGGAGAAAAATTATAAAAAAAAAAAAAGAAAAATACTCCTATCAACACTGGACCTCTGCAATTTTCATGGATAAATTGACATTGAATCTGTTGTTTTGAAGACAATTGGTGAATGAGCACTGAACAACCATTTGAAGTCGGCATGCAAGTCTTTAATCATTCTTAAAATCGGCAACAAATCATTAGTTAGAAAAACCAGAGCCCAAGCAAGTGAGCAACAAATGCAATCAAAAATGTAAAAGAATGAATGAATCTCTTTATTAAATGAGCTTCACTTATGAATTGTGATTCAATCTCCAACTTTGTCGTTTTAATCACCAAATGACGATGAAAGCCATCGGTCCATTTTATGCATTAGATGAAGCATTCAATAAAATTCTAGGCATACACAAAAAAATTATTTGAAAACACTCTAAACTCTATCACTTAAAATTCAGCAATCTCCTACCTTTCCGTAGGATTTTGCATGGCATAATGGAAAGCCTATTGTTATAGTCATACACTGTCACTTCTTGGGGTAGCATCATCTGCTCCTCCCTTGAACTTCAACGTAACCTACAATGCAACAACTTCATTAAAATTCTAATTCATGTTCTAAGAATTAACTACCGGATTACAATCATGACAGAAAAATAATAATTGATCATCTTGTCAATGCTATCTTCAAAGTGAAAGAAATAACAAAAGCCATTTAATAAATAGAACGAAATTAAATGTTTGCTATCTTCAGTATCTTGTGATAATCGGTTATAAAATGTTTGCTAGAACCTGCTAAATATCAGAAGTCATTTGCTACCTTATAAAAACATTGTCTTGGAGTTCAATAATTTTTAGACCTTCAATAATATCTCTTTGAGCTTTGAGTCTTTTAGCTTTTTCAGGTTATAGCATTAGTAGATGCTTTTGGCAACCAAGAGATTAAAAAATACTGAGCCTATCAATCTCATACCGATATATGGAAAGAAAGCAGTGGCATATAATAAAAAACATAGAAAAGGAGTAAAGCATAAAGCTTAAAGTCAATACCTTTATTTGGAAGACCACCACCTTAAACGATAATCTATGTCCATGAGCCACTGTTTAAGGTCTCATTGCAACATTGAAGGAAATAAAAAATATGTTACATGCCGTCGGAAACATAAACCTTCAAAATCAAGACTCCTAACTTAAAAAAAGGTTTCTAAATAAGCCATTAAAGCCCATATTCCCTTACTTCATAAGAACACAAAGTATAAAAAAGATTAAAAATAATAACTAAACTTTGGTTTCAGAATAAGGTTTCAAATGCAGCTAGGGTGATATTTAGAAACCTGAGACACTCCAAATTAAAGTATATTCTGATGCAGTCAAAAATGCTTTTCTTTTTCAACATATCAAAGAGGACAAATGATACTTTTTTTTATTTATTTTTTTTTTAAAGAAGGACAAGTGAAATAATGAATGATTATCCATTGAACTGTATCACATATTCATTGTCCTGTGATAAACTGATGATGCCAGATTTCAAGAAAATACACATTCTATGGCCAGTAACATATTTACCGCCCACAATAAACTTCATGCAAAATGGAACTTGTCAAATTTGGCATTTAAACAAACAGGGATCAAGTCAAGAATCCATATAGCTGGTTCTGCAGATGCTGTATACATAAACATTTGACACATGATGAAATGAAGTCCAAGAAATGTTCATTTCAGTCTAAGTCCTCCAGCTTGCATTTCTTCTGTTCCATTTCCCAAATGTTTGCTCTTTTTTTTTCCTTTTAAATCATTGGGTCAAAAATGATCAGGAAAGGCTAAAGATCACATAGATGTAGATCTCTTGAGTAAAGGCTTTAGTTGTTTGTCTTCCTCAAGTGCTATAATATCTATATGTGTGGGATCATCCAGCATCATCCTAGCCACAAAGTAACCAGCAATAGACCAGGTCTGGAATTTACAGGCCTGCTTCCCAACATAACATAACTGTAACCATCAGAGTGTCCAAAAAGAGTACATGAATACCAAGAAATACAAAAAACACCTCATGCTATTGGGAATTTGGGATGTATAATATGTAATATAAAATTTAAAGCAGCAAAGACCTCTATAGATATTTGAATCCAGTGCTTAATTACTATCAGGATATTGGTGGATGCATTAAATAATCTGCAAATCAGCAGTCACACACACTCAACGTCACTACATTTGGGAGCGCAACTCTATGTATACCCAATAATGTAGCTCCAAAAAGCAAATCTAACATAGGTGAATTGAAAATGTGAAATGAGGCCACCAAATGTTGAATACTTTGCAAGAGAAGGGTTCTTTTCCAGAAGCATTTTGGCCTCCACCAAACTAAGGAATTCTCTCATTTATGAATAATGTTATAATTCACTTACTAACGAATGGAAACTGCTAAACATATTAAACTAAGGAATTCTCTCATTTCCAAATAATGTTATCTCTGAGAATCTGCAAAAAAAATAACACATAAATCTGAACTTGATCATGTTCAACTAATTCATTTGAAACTAAACACCAATTGCATTATAATTATTTTCTAAACCCCATTCCGGGAATGGAAAAAACAGGGAAAACTACACTAAGTTCTATATTTTTATGCATAATTGATTAGTATATGTCTCAAGCCTATAGTTCAAGTGCTAGTGCATTATGATATTCTCCCTTTTCATTTTTATTTCCATATTACCTAAACATACAGTATATGAATAACAGGCTTCCAGATTTAATCATGGAATTCTTTGCCATCTCGTTTTACCACCAAGATTCTAATTTCCAAGCATTGAACTATGGGTTTTTGCACAGCACACAGTATTATTAATGAAAATAAGTTTGTTCATGAAAAAGAGTTCAACCATAAAACATAAAAAGTATACTTGCTACTAACTAATTAACAAATTAATTGTTATTAGCCAGCTGTATCAACTATCAAGTATAAAAATTAGATTTGTCAAGCCTCAAAAAACTATAAATTAGATTAGTACTCACAGTCTCAAGCACCGATCTGGGTAAACTCTGTATTAAACACATTCGCATATGCAGCCAAAGAAATCGTAAACTGCTTCAAGCAGCTATTGTCAACCAAATCAACATATGGAACGTCACCCAGTAATAATGCTAACATGCAATCAAAATAATAATGGTTGCATCATCAGCAAGACCCTCAATATTAGAATAAGATTTTTTACCATATTAAATTGGTGACTAATGCATGAGCTGCAAAATTCGATCCTTGCTTCCAACCCCTCAGTTCATCTCAATTTTTTTTCCACTGCAGCAGGAACTGATAATGATGTACCAGACTTCGTTAACCAATCTTACTATGGAAAACACTAATCTATTAGTGCCACTTCTTGAACAAAGAAAGTGAGAGTCGAATAGGTACTTACTAAATATAGAACTAAGGCCACCAAAGTCGAACATACCAAACAAACCATAGACATTAGCACTAGTAAAGTTAAGGGCCAAATCAGATTATAAAATTTGGAAACTTTCCACATTTCATGTATATTTCAGAAAAACCTATCATAAATCGTTTGATTTGCAAAAGAAGCCACAAAAAATCATAATAAAGAATATTAACTTTAAGGTTGGTATCCTCTCTTACTTCTCTTTAATTGATGACAAAAAATGAAGTCCACTAATAAGCTTACTAAAATGCTTGAGCCATGACTCCTAAGTCCTAACAATTAAAATAAAAATTAACCTTAAAAATGTAAAGGCTACCGCAAAAGGAACAGTGTACCCATCGCCACCAGCAGCTATTTCTAGTACGCTTTAGTCATGTAATCTTTCGGAAAATAGAGGTAAAGCACAAATTAAATAATCAGGTGAAGAATATAACCAAGGAAAAATTAAGTACGAAAAATTATGTTCAAATATCTTTGATTTAACGTTTAATTAAGTAGAAACTTATTGCCAAGACTGGTCTACCCTCAAAGAGAAGCTTGTTAGCCAGCAAGAAAATCCTTCAAGTTTTTATCTTTTTAACTGCAAGAAGACAAAGAAGAGCAAGGTTAAAAGAAATCCACCAACATTATGATGTAAAGGGTGAAACCAAACAAAATTCATCAAAGAGAAAATCTCACAGCAGATAAAAACACACTCAAGATTTATGTGAGATGGGGTTTTGAAAATTTGTTGCTGTGCTTTGAAAATTTGCAGCTCCTTTCCGAGCAGTTTAAAAACCAATAATCAAAAAGAGTAGAGGAATTGGTTAGTTGAAATTAACAGCTCCCAAATGTAGTTTCAACATAAAAGGGAAAACCATCGACTTGCCTTAATTTTTCACCTTCAATTTCATAGCAATAGCATAAATCTAAATTTTTTTCTTTCCTTTCCATCATTTCAAACTGTAACTAAGCCAACACTTTAGGTGCTATCCGTATGCTAATAGAAACAACACTATAGCATAATTAGGTGTTGTCATGATAGTGTAAAGAAATGCAAAAACTAAATCTAGAAAACACTTTAAACCAAAGAAACTCAACTTTTGAACATTTTGGAGCTGGAACCTAAATTCATCAGAACAAAGAAGGTTAAATATAATGCAATGTCATGAAATAGATGTTGTGAGAAAGAATATGTATTAAAATTTCTATCTTTGTATATCTCCTTTGCTACTTCAATGAAGCACAGATAAGCAAAAACAAAGTTCAACATTCCAAAGTACTATTGACCAATCATATCCATAAAAACAATAAAACCCTTTCGTTTCTCTCTCTGACATATTCTATCACACGTTCTCTCTCTCTACACAGAGGCCAACAACAAATACAAAGAAAGAAAAAAGAAACTTGGAAACTCCACACATCCTCCCATCAAAACCGTTAAGAATAACAATACAACCTTTCTAATGGAACTTGTAGACTCGGGGAATCTCATCCTTTGAATATTTTTTAGATTTGAGAAAAGATTTATTGATTGTGCAAACAGGACAATTATAACATCTGCAAAACAAAACTCATGAGAAAATGATAGACGAAACAAAACAAAATTAAAAACAAAAAAATGAATATTTAATGGAACAAATATTAACCAAAAATAAAAATAAACATTTTGGTAAAGCCCAACAAAACACTTAATATGTCTAATATTAATTAAGATGGTACCTTTAGCCTCTTGAAAAGCTTCTTTATCTGCACCGCATCTTTAAAAGCCACCATTACACATAGACTAAATGAAGCTTAAAGTAGAAACCACATTGTCTAATAAAAAATCAAATTGTCTCTCTTTAAGACAACACAAAGTTCATTGATGGATCACTGTCATCTTTGAGAACATGTGCCATTAGAGAGCATAGAAAGAATTACTACAAATAAAATCTTACATATTAACAATTCAAACAATAATAACATGGCTTCAAGAACCAAAGATTTCAAATAGAAGGATGTTAAAAAACATGGCTTCAAGAAGACAAATAATAACATGGATAAGAAAGAAAAGGACCAAAAATCTGTATGCAACAATACCTCTTGACTTGCAATACCATGCCAGCAACCTGATGACCTCTAAATTTCTATTATTTGCTGCTCTTTTGAGCCTTGAGAATTCTGTTAGTGCCTCTGGTTTTCTGTCTGGATTTGTTAATTAGGTGGATTGGTGTGTTATGGCTCCCTTTGTTTCTTAGTTTACACAGGTGGAGTTACTACTTGGGTTCCAAACATACTTTCTGGTTTTACTGTTGTAAGGGGTTGTTATAAGGGGTCCTGCTTTTCTGGTTTTTTGGGTTGCTTATGTTCTGTACTTATTTGCCTTGAGAGAAGTATACCTTATATTTCTTAGGCTTTTTGGTATAAAATTTATTGTCTTGGCTAAAAAAAACCTGATGACCTCCCAAATCAAGAGTCTTAACTTAAACATGATCTTCCCAAGGCTTAATCATTTTACTATGGGATGTTGGGTTGGTAGGGCCTGAACCAATATCTGTAATACTTGAATCTTTAAAACAAATATATGATACACACTTAACCTTAACCTGATACTCATAAGAAACTGCTTATTAACATGCATGAACGGTTCAATAACATGCCAGGACAACATCATATTTCAGTCTAGATAAAAAAATAATTTGAGAGGCAACAGGTTATTGAGTGTGTGAGGGAGACACCACTCGATAAAATACATGAACATTATAACACTTTCTTCCAGGTTCAAAGGGCTGTGTGCAACTCCAAAGACATGTCTCTCATCGCCTTTAGTTCTTCGTAAATAAAAATAAAGAAAGGTTCACTTGCCAGCCACCTTGCTCGTTCTTTGATCATCTCTTGTCTTGTTGTAAAATCATGTTCCAAATGTTGTTCCCTAAGAGAAATTAATTAAAAACATATTCAACAGGGGATTGTAGCCCGGGTCGTTGGTCCCAAAACACACAATAATTTCTAGTTCCCTAGACTCTAGCTGCGTAGGAGTCAACTGGTTTATGAATGATGTAATTCGAATATCCCAAATCAACAAATCACAAAATAATTCGAATATTCGAATAGATCATCAGTGTCATTATTCGAATAGAAACTATAGTATAAGAATGATGTAACAAAATAATGTGCAAATATCAAAATGGATAGATTAGTAAGACATTGAACCTTACTTGAGATTTCTTGGCTCCGAGCACTAGTTTTCTTATTTGAAGAATATGATTCAGGTCTAAGAGAGCTTTAGCAACGAAGTCACTCTCAATCAAGATGGTGTCCACCTTAACCTGTGACATATTTTTCTGCTACTTCATTTCATGGTTTTCTGTAAATTTGGATAAAAAGCTTCAATTCCATTTTAGTTATAGAATCATTACCTCTAAGGCAGAGCATGATTGGAGGAACTTTTGAAAGAGCTCTCTCTCTTGCCTCTTTCTTGGGCCATATAGCTCTCCATCTGCACAGCACTGACGTGGCTTTTTGGAACCATTCTAACTCCCACTGTCATAATCACACAAAACATTACAGAATAAATATGGAGGATGATGGGTTATTGGTTAATTAGATTAGAAGTTGCAATTAAAAAACAATTAGGTAAAATCAGCATTATCGTTTATATATGAAATTGCTAAGCTGAAAAGTTCTACATCATTGTTTTAATTCCTATAGTTTACAAAAAACTGCAACCATTAACACATTAAAAAATATTACTAACTATGGCATTTTGTAAACTTAAAAAAAACCCATTGCAAGCTCTGTACACATAAATAAATACACCAAACTAAAAAGAAAATTCAATTAACTACTATGTACTTTTATCAAATAAGTGGTATGCACCAATTGTTTAAACAACAATAAAACACGCAAACAAAGGCACAAAAGAAACACACAAAATATAAATAGCACCAATTGATCCAGGAAGAACGAAAGAAGATGAAGCAGGAGCTCGCTTACCTCACTTCCACATTGGTGGTGCAGGATAGAGATTTATCCAACAATTCAATCCTCTTGCTGCAAAAAAATGAAGAATTGTAAGAAAATGATTTATAATAGATGCCATATATCTAAAAAATACTCCTGAAGAAGCCAACAATCAGACCATAATGAGTAACTATTAGCGTTTAACATATCACCATTCAAGTCAAATAATGAGACAAAGATACTAACTTTGATAAAGCATGGACCCTTTAGTAGCGCTTCTAGAAGTTCATCTCGTGTCTTCTGTTTAATCCTTTTCTCAGTTTCAACAATCATGCTGCTGATATTGGGCTGAATAACAGGCTTTCCACTTTACACCTTTTCCGCTTTGGGCAGGTAACATACGAATTTCTGACCATTTTTATCGGGAATGTATGGATTTTACTGATCATCATCCTGTAAATGAAGCATCCTCATTACTTATCAGAAGGCCATGTGAGAAACCGATAAAGATATAAAACCAAGCTTGCCGCTCTCCCACCCCCAACCCCAAAAGTAAACTGCAAAGATGAAAAACAAAATGGAAAAAAAAGAAATTCGTAACGTACAGTGCAGGAATAGTAGTGTGAGAAACCATGTGATATGAATGTATATGAAACTTCAAATAAAAACAATTAATCATCAAGTTTCCACAGAAAACTGCTTTAGGTTATCATAAATGAACACAGGATCATTTTCTTTCACAAATTTCTATCAAATATTGACTAAACTCGTGTGCCCCAGGGGCTTTGGGTTGTGGGATAAACAGACATGTTCCTCCTGAGCTTTAAGTCGTTCTTCAGCATGCAATGAATCAGCCTTCAATATAAGATCAAATGACCAATAAATGGCTCTCCAATCTAAAAATTTATGCAGAAAACATATATCTGATGGATGATTAGATATATCTAATAATGAGAAAAAATAATCATACTACAACAACCAAGAATTACAGAGAGATTCAAAAACAGTCAACATTACATAATTCAAAATAGAGATTAACGACAGAAACTGAAAGTTTACACATTAACATTGAGAATAAGTAAAAACTAAGTAACCAAAATCAACAAAAACATTTAAAAGAGAAACTTACTTGAATTTGGCAAAGATAATCACCCCATGTTTGACAAAAATGGGCTACGTGACATCAATCTAATCATGAATTGTTTAAGATTCTGAAAACTAACATCTACAAAAGGAAAATAAGTATAAACTCTAAAGATGAAATGTGATGTAGAAGAAAGGATTTCAAACCTCAAACAACAGCCATCATCGCAGGGCCTTGTGCTTCTCGCATCCACCGTGGCTACCTTCCTAGCCACCAAAGGAGTGAGGGAAAGATGAAGAAAGCAATCAACCAGGGGAGCCTGGGAAGAAACAACCGGGGGAGGTTGGAACACGACCACACTCCTATCTGCAGACCTAGCCTTATAGGGTAGGTGCGGCTACTTGAGAATGTACAAACAACAGCTGGAAGAGGAATAGAATAGCCCACGAGGGAGAGAGAAAATAGGAGATGGTCAAAAAGAGGGAGTCAGACCCCAAGAAGAAAATAAGAAGGGGAAAGAAGGGTGGTACTGTATACGTCAAAAGTCAACCACAAGGCACAAGCTAATAAAACGCACAATATATCGTTGCAATGTACTGTACATGGTGCCAACGTGGAAATGAACAGTTTCGGCAGCATTTGAGAAAGCCTTCTAAGTTGTAAAGGGGATAGATTACTTGGCTTCAAGAAGAAGACAAGTAGGTTTAATTTCCGAAAATTAAAAAAAAAAGTGAATGAAACGTGGTTCCTATAGTTTCAGCCACAAACTTGAAGGGTGAATAATTTCCGAAAAGTAAAAAAAGAAAAAAACTGAATGAAACGTGGTTCCTAGTTTCAGCCACAAACTTGAACGGTGAATTAAAAGAGGGCAATGCTTGTGAACTTCATATAATCTGTTTATTCCATGCTACTTTCCTATGTTGTTTTTGGGTTTCCTTCCTTATTTGATGGAAAGAGATAAAAAAAACCCAAGTCATTACTTGGAAAGAAAGTCAAGTTAAGTGGAAGGCAAGTCAAGGTACTTGGAAAGCAAGCTTACTTATTTGGAGAGCAAGATTATTTACTTGGAGACAAAGTCAAGCCACTTGGAGTGAAGAGCAAGCAATTGGAGTGAGGAGCAAGTCAGAGCCTCCAATCCAAACAATATAAATAGAGCTCTCTAGGAGAGAGCATGAAGCACCACACTACCAAACCTCGAGAGAGAGTGAGTCTTAGAGAATTCTTCCACCATAGAGTGAGTATAGAGAGTTCCTAGCAAGACGCTGGAGAGAAATCCTAGTGCTATACTAGAGATATTTTTATTTCATCCTTTTAGGGTGAGAATGAGATATTCCTCCTACACACGGAGAGACACTTTGTATTCTTACTTTTTCATAGTGGAGATTTTACTGGTTTGTGTCTGTGGTTTTTTACTTCTCTAATTTGGAGAAGGTTTTTCCACGTTAAAATTTCTGGTGTTATATCTTCTACTTCTACCCCTTCTATTTCCCAATAACATATCTTCATATATATTGCTTCTGCATTGTATAGCCTATTTTGTGTCACACAGAGGTGGGAAATTTATTTTGGTTTTTCCCAATAGTGGTATCAAAGCTCCCAGGTTTATCCAGGGAGCGTTGCCTGTGTGACTCAAGATGGATGAGACCGCTAGCTCTACTATTTCATATGATGGAGACATGTTCAAGTTGACTGCAGATAATTACTCTTGTTAGAAGCCCATGATGGAGGATCACTTATACTGCAAGGATATGCATCAACCTATCTCTTGCAAGGACAAGCCTACAGGTAAGACTGACGAAGAATGGAACCTTTTGAATCGAAAAGCAGTTGCAATGACTCGAAAGTATATTGATAGGATTTTGTTCGAGCATGTATCTACTTACACCAATGCTTATGAATTATGGTCCAAGCTTGAATCTATGATTCAAAAGAAAACTCCAAGGAATAAGGCTACACTCGTTAGAAGGCTGGTAAAGCTCGACTACAAGGATGGTTAGAGCATGATGGAGCATTTGAACACGTTCAAGGGGCTAGTCAATCACTTGTCGAGGGTGGATATGAAGATTGATGACGAGTTGCAAGCACTTCTGCTACTCAGTTCGCTGCCAGAGAGCTGGGACACGTTGGTGGTGACGCTTAGCAATTCTGTGCCTGAAGGTAAGATCTCAATGGATACTGTTACATATAGTCTATTGAATGAAGAATCTAGGATAAAAGAAAGAGATATGTCCTTCCAGTCCGAAGCAAATATTGTGGACATACGAGGGAGAGGAGAAGCCCGTGGAAGAAGTAAATCCTGTGGAAGAAGCAAAGGTGGAGATAGAGGACGTTCCCAGTCTCGTTCCAGAATTGTGTGTTTTTCGTTGAAACCTATTGCAAGGCTCATGGGATCAGATTGCAGAAAACTCCACCAAAAACTCCTCAACTGAATGGTGTGGCTGAGAAGATGAACCAAACAATTGAAGAGAAGATTATATGTATGCTTAAAAATGCAAACCTTCCCAAGTCCTTCTAAGAGAAGCTGTGAAGACTGCAGTTGATTTGATAAACCTGACTCCTTCAAGACCCCTCAAAGGTGAAATCCCGGAGGAAGTGTGGTATAATAAGAGAGAATCCTATAACCATTTGAGAGTCTTCGGATGTAGAGCCTTCGTACACATTCCTAAAGACGAGAGGAAGAAACTAGATGCTAAGACCAAGGAGTGCATATACCTTGGGTCTCCCAAAGATGAGTTTGGGTATAGATTGTGGGATCCTATCAACAAGAAAGTTGTTAGAAGTAGAGATGTCGTGTTCTTTGAAGATCAGACAATTAAAGACATCGAGTAGAAAAGGCAACCTAAGACTAAGGATTGCAATGATTCAGGGGGAGAGATTCCTCAACCTCAACAAGAAGTTCCTGATCAACAACCGGATCAGAGACACCAGCAAGATGACCCTGTCCAAGCAGAACATGAAGTTCTTGATCAAACAGATGTGCAAATGAATCCTGATCAGATGAATCAAGACCCACAGATGGAAGAAGAACCTGAGCCGGCAGAGCATCAGATGCAGGTTGAACTAAGGCGTTCCCTAAGACCACCAATACCTTCTACAAGGTATTCCCCTAATGATTACATATTATTGACAGATGAAGGTGAACCTCAGTACTTCTTAAAAGCCTTAGAGACTCCTGAGAAAGAAGAGTGGATGAAAGCCATGAAAGAGGAGATGAACTCTTTACATGAGAACCAGACATATGATCTGGTAGAGCTGCCCAAAGGTAGAAAAGCTTTGAAAAACAAATGGGTTTACAAGCTTAAAACTGAAGAAGGAAGCTCAAGACCAAGGTACAAAGCTCAAATTGTTGTAAAGGATGCAATCAGAAGAAAGGAGTTGATTTCGATGAGATATTCTCACCGATGGTGAAGTACCCTTCCATCATATTAGCCTTGGGTCTTGCTGCTTGCCTTGACCTTGAGGTCGAACAACTCGATGTTAAAACCACATTTTTGCATGGAGACATCGAGGAGGAAATCTATATGGAGCAGCCAGAAGGATTTGAGGTACAAGGCAAGGAGCACCTTGTATGCCGCTTGAAGAAGAGTATGTACAGTCTTCAGCAAGCATCCAGACAATGGTACAAGAAGTTTGAATCCTTCATGACCAAGCACAGTTTCAAGAAAACAATTGTTGATCACTGTGTGTTCGTAAAGAGGTATGAAGAAGATAATAGTTTTATTATATTGTTATTATATGTCGATGATATGTTAATCATAGGTCGTGACCAAGACAAGATCACTAGTTTGAAGAAAGCATTGAGCAAGTTTTTTTCCATGAAAGACTTTGGTCTTGTAAAGAAGATCCTTGGGATGAAGGTGATTAGAGATCGTTCCAAGAAGTTGTTGTGGCTATCACAAGAAAAATACATTGAGAAAGTTCTCAACAGATTCAACATGGATAAGGCAAAGCCAGTCAATATTCCACTAGCCGCGCATTTCAAACTGAGTGCGATGCAGTGTCCAACTAGTGAAGAAGAGAAGATTGAGATGAGAAAGGTGCCTTTTGTGAGACCCACAATTTTACCCAATTTATTTGAGAATTTATATTTGAATTTAAAATATTATATTTGATTTTTGATAAATTGTGATACCTGGATTTAATTAAAATCGTATGAATTATATATATATATACACACACGTGGTATATATATTATATATATATATGCATACCAATGTTTTCTCTAATGTATTTAAATGGAATATTTCAAGGTATAATATTTGATTTAAATGATCTTAGAAAATGAAATGCTTTTTGAATGATTAAGGTGTTCTATCTTTAGAAATTCATATCTTTTAAACCGTACGACAAAAAATTACAAATGATATGTCAAAACGATTGTATCGGAATCTAGATTATGAAAATGTAAAGTTTTCAATTTAATTTTGGATTTTTCGAATTTTTATTGCTGAGACAGTACAATACGAATTATGTGTTCTAAAACTTGAAAATGTTATTTAAAGAAGCAATTAATGACCTTTTGACTCAAGTGTATTTTATTTTGAAAACAAAAATACATTTCTGAAGTTTTCTATTGGACCACCTTCCAAATAAAATATATTTTCTTATTTTTTTTATTATAAATTTATTTGAAAGCTTATGAAGTGCATTTTTGGAGGAAATGATCTTAGAGCTTCAAAAATTCATAAATTTCAAACCGTAAGTCCAAAAATTATAAATTTTATATGAAAACGATCGTATCGAAATGTAGTATCTGAATATGTGAAAATAAAATTTTTATTTTGAAATCTACAAAAAAATTACTGTACAGTATGAAAAACGAATTGTTGGTATTTTAAACTTAGGAAAAATTATTTTGGAGCCTAAAGTAAATTATTAGACTATAAAATATTTTTATCTATACATTTAAATAATTATCTGGATGCTCATTGGCTGCACCGTCCAGATTTTATTATTTTTTTAATTATTTCTGATTTTTTTTAAGTAAAGACTTTATTATGATTGGTTGTTGAAGAGGTGAATTCAAAAATGAGCCAATGAAAATTTTTCTCCTCATTTTGGGTCAAGGGTGCCGTCCAAAATTATGAAGGAAAGAGG
This sequence comes from Crotalaria pallida, assembly GCA_037953625.1. Classification (NCBI taxonomy): domain Eukaryota; kingdom Viridiplantae; phylum Streptophyta; class Magnoliopsida; order Fabales; family Fabaceae; genus Crotalaria; species Crotalaria pallida. The sequence goes on from CM075654.1 coordinate 24,542,742, forward strand.
GAGATATTTTGTTCAGCAAATTACTAGAAGCATCTTGGAATTAAGACTTTAGTTTTTAGGAAAATCATCATTAATGCAAGTGCATGTTCCAAAGGATGAAATTGAATTTTTTTGACCCATTTTTGTTGAAAGGGGGCGTGTATTCAGACTTGGAGAGGGGGAAAAATATTTTCACTTCACCTATAAATAGATGCATAGCTTCATCACTTTTTCACACACATGTTACAAGCATTTTGAGAGAAAAAATTCAAAAGAGAGACTTTGAAAGAGAGGGGTGGGGCGTGGCACTCTTGAGGGGAGGAAGGAAAATTTTTCATTCTCATTCTTGAAGATCACTTTGCTTAAGGAAGAAAGGTAACCCTAGAACCTATGTTTTACTTTGTTGTAATCTCTTATTTCATTAATCTTTGTTAAATAAAAATCTCTCTTCTATGGATATGAATTATAAACTAAAATCTCTAAATACTTGTTGATATAGATTTTTGAATTATATGAATGATGTTATTAGTCATATGAACAAAGAATGAAAAGGGACTCAAATGAGGTTTAAAGAAATGTTCCATTTTCCCTTTTTATTCAATGTAATGACCAACTTTTGATGATGATATGGGAAATAATATTCTGGATTTTTTATAAGTGATAAAAAGTTATGTTCTTAAAACTATTTCTATTCTAAAATGCAAGTTTTTAAATTGTTTTAAGTATTTGTGAATTTTGTTCATGTTCATATGAATAAGGATTAAAAAGGACTTATAAAGTGGTTTAAAGAAACAAAGTTTCCTCTTTTTTATTCCTATTGATGGACGAATTTTTGAGAAAGAAATAAGGGAATGAAAAATGTTATTTTCAATCATATTAAAATGTTTAAGTGATTTTTGAAATTTTTGATAATGATTGTTTGAGGAATTTTTAAAGAGAAATAATCCTCTGATGAATAAACAAAACTTGATTTGGAAATTTTGCAAAAAAATTTATTTTGCTCACTGTATAAACCGTGAGGTATATGGGAAAACAAAAAAAATAAAATTTGTATAATTGTTGGATGTTTATGTGCATGAGTTATTCTTTGTTCTTAATAGTTATTATAAGGTTTAAATGATTGATTAGGTGAAAAATAATTTTGGTTACTGTTTTTATCATGATGATATGGCTGAATTATTATTCATATAGGGTAGGTATGTTGTGGTAATTTTTCTAAGTATATCTGTAATTATGTGGTGTTTATATCTTAAATTTTTGAAGTGATTTCATGAAATAACAATTGAAGAAATGATTTTTATAAAAGTTAATAATTCTGGGAATTTATTTATATTCTGAAAAATTTTATTGGCATGAGGATATATGAATTAAAATGATATTTCTATGTGTAATTATGATGTGCCTATATGCCTATGTGGTTAGTGTAGTTTATAATGTGAAAAAGAAAGTTTTTAAGTGACTGAAATTATTATTTTTCTGGAAAATCAAGTTGTTGTCCAGACTTGATATAAATTAGAAAATGTGACTATTTTTATAAGTTATGGATATTTTTTTTTGAGTTATAGTTCTTAGTTCTTGTATATAGGTGTTAGAACTTTAATTATGATGAAATTTGTGAGTAAATGCAACTTGTTGGTGTGGCTGTCCAGCAAGTTTATTTTGTTTATATAAGTCAAACTTTGAGATATTTTTATAGTAGAGTATGTATTTAAACTATAGGAAAAAGTGGCATATTTTTTTGATTGACTGTTTGAAAGAAAAGTGATTTTTGGGAATTAAAGTCTAAGCTGTTCAAATATATATATATATATATATATATATATATATAGATATATATATATATATATTGTCTATGTGATTTGATTAAGTTTAGAAATTGTGATGATGTGATAAAAATAAGTGATTTTATGTAATAGGAGTTTAGATGCATAATATGTATGTACTGATGTTTAAAAGTGATTTTTCTATGTACAGTATATAGTCTGTGATTTAAGTACATTGACGATAGAGAAAAATTATTTTGAACTTTGAATACTTGAGTTTATATTCTAATTGAGTTATATGTGTTTATAGTATGATTATGCAAATTTTGTTTACTGCTTGATTTGATTTAAATGTTGCATCAAAGATGAGTACTTCTAATTCATGCTGTATGAATAGTCTGAAAGTGGTAGTTGTTATAAGGTGTTTAAAAATGAAATTCTTAGTAAAGGAAAAATTAAGATTTATTTTTAAGATATTATGATTATGTTTTAAAAATTATATTACGTTTGGAAAAGGTTTTCATGATTTAAAAGCTAAGAAGAAAAAGTGATTTTTCTGATACAGTAATCTGTTTTTGATTTTCAAAAAGGATTAATTGATTTCAAGTATTGGATATTTTGAATACAAGTCTTTTTGGGAATTCAAAGATGATTGGAGAAATTGTATTTGTTAAAAGGTTATGTACTTCAAATGGGTTGTTATTTTGAATAGTTATTTATAAAGTTCTATGATTTGGTAAAAGGTTCTCGTGTGGAAGCAAATAACGCGACTTCCAATCAAGCGGACACAAGTTCTTTAGCTTCATCTCAAGGTGAGAGAGTAGCCATCTTAAGACACAATGGCACCATGGTAACATTAGGACGATTTCGACCATCTCAAAAGTCGGAATCCAAGGTTATTTGTTCGTATACGAGACGACAATTGATTGTGGGTGTTTAGTCGTCTACGTTACGACAATAACTTTATATTATTTGTCTGATTTATTGGATATGATATGTGATATGTGATCCTATTTATTTATTTTGGAAATGATAAAAAGATTATGTGGAGAAAGGATCAAAATGGAATTATAAATGGTTGAGAATATACTGGTTTATGTGTGGATAATTATTTGGTACTTATTTGGAATAGTTATTCCTATGGGAAGGACTTGGTATATGTTGAGAACTGAACTATGTTAAAAAATTATGAGAAATGATTATTTGAATCTTGTGGAATTTCGAAAGCGATGCTAGTGTACAGTGATGGTGCAAGCGGCACAATGACTTTGTTATATCCCCTTATGTGACTGGCCACGTGAATGACTTTGTCATGGTTTCATGTCTTGTGGAATCCACTGTACTATAGGGAGGTGTTTGCTGTGGTCCCTTAGAGGTCGAGGCCCGTTAGAAGCGCGGCTTAGAATGGGTCGACCAACTTAGGATAATAAAGACTTAAAAGACTCTAAGCTTAAATCCTTTCTAACTACATGATGAGAGTGAAGTAGTGGAGAGGAAAGATACCGTATACTTGGAGGTCGGGCATCCCTCCAAGTGGTGATTGTGATAGGGGAGGGCAAGGACGGTGAAACGTCAAGAAGCCTAAGAGCGCTTCCCTAGGCGGGACGAGGTTACAATGATCAAGGTCACTGGCGGGCATTGATCGTAGCAAAGACTGCAACGCGAACTAGGGATAGAGCTGTCGCCCCCTTGAGAAAATCTTAGATGGTGTAGAGGGAATCCGAATGGGACGAGAAGTCATTGTTTTTGTGAAATGGGGAAATTATGAAATGATATTTTGTTTTGCTGGCCAACAAGGCGTGGTTCCTGTCGGTACGTACCCTTTGACTTCGATGTCAGCATGGCTAGGATTCCTGTGCATCTCATCTGCTTTCCGAACTAGGACGTGGTTGGATATTGAAGGAGGAGATGTATCGTGTATGCTAATCTACCCCTTACCTCAATGATTTCCCTCCCTAAATCATTGATGGTTGTGAAAGACTTAGTGGAAAGTTTATGAGTATGGAATTCTCAAGTAATGATGTTCAGTGGTTATAATGATGAGTTACAAAGATAAAAGTGATAATGTTATGATATGGTGAACCCATGGTAATGATGAAACGTTAATGTCATATTATAATTGTTTGTGTTTGGTTCTAGTGCGATCCATGGCATAAGCCCATGCCGTCGACGACATTGTTCGTTTGATCGCTAACTCTCTCTCTCTCTCTTCTCTTCTATGTACTTGTTCCTATGGTAAACTTTAGATGGCGGACCGAGTGTTGCGATTGGTGATGTCCCCTTTGGCGGGAGGACAGTGGGTTAGGACAACTAATGGATGGATATGAGAGGGGCCGACGAGACTCAGTTTTGTGGACAGAGACCATGTGCTCCGTGGAGTAGCTACTGATCGTGTGGAAATTCGTTTTCTGCTGAGAGACTCTATGCCGGGTGGACCCAGGGATTTTTATCAGAATGCCCCACCTGTCAATAACGATATTGGTGAGCAAGAGGACCCCGAAGAAGATCCAGAGGAAGACCCAGCAGAGAATCCAGATGACGATGAGTAGTGTCAGCTTGTAGTAGTGTATGGTTTTTGTTTATGTGTCAAGGACGGCAAGACCCTCTGATAACTATGTAACCCAATGTGGGATTTATTTTTATCTTTTAATATTGCTATTTTGAGGATAATGGCTTTTATGCCGAAACAATTTATGTTGGATCAGTTTATGAATGAAATTAATTTTCCGCATTTCTACTATCACGTTTTGGTGAATGAATTATGGTGATAACGTGAGACTTCAGTTTGGAAATTAAGTCAAGAGGAAATGTTTTCATACAATTAAGTTAATAAGGAAATGTTTTGGAAATTACTTTGGAAACTAAGTTAAAGTTTTGGAAACTAAGATAGTGTTAGAGCAATATGCAAACCTTTTTCGAATAAAAATAAAATGTGAGAAATGTTCTTATAAAAAAAAATGGCGCAAATTTTTTAGTGAAAATTGGGATTCCAAATTGGGGTGTTACACCTTTTTCCTCTGTGGTAGGAAGTTTAATGTATGCCATGATTTGTACAAGACCAGATATTGCCCACGCAGTTGGAGTTGTTAGCCGATTCTTGTCCAATCCTGGCAGAGAACACTGGAATGCAGTAAAGTGGATTCTTAGATACTTAGGAGGTACTACCAATAGATGTTTATGCTTTGGTAATGGAGATCCCGTGTTGGTAGGATACACAGACGCTGACATGGCAGGTGATGTAGATTCCAGAAAATCCACATGAGGATATCTGACTACATTTGCAGGGGGAGCTGTATCTTGGCAGTCCAAGTTACAAAGATGTGTTGCATTATCAACCACTGAAGCCGAGTACATTTCAGCATCAGAAGCTGGCAAGGAGGTGAAGTAGATGAAGAACTTCTTGCGTGAATTAGGTCATGATCAAGAAGGATATGTTTTGCACTGTGATAATCAAAGTGCAATTTGCGTAGCTAAGAATCCTACATTTCATTCCCAGACAAAGAGCATCGACTATTGTTATCATTGAATACAAGATGCTCTGGAGGAAGGGTTACTACAGCTAGAGAAAGTTCATACTGATGACAACTGGTCCGATATGATGACCAAGGTAGTTCCAGTCAAGAAGCTCAAAGATTGTTGCTTTGGAGTAGGATTGATGACATCCCCTCAACTAAGTCAAGAAGGGGGAGAATTGTTGGGTTTCCTTCCTTATTTGATGGGAAGAGATAAAAAGCTCAAGTCATTACTTGGAGAGAAAGTCAAGTTGAGTGGAAGGCAAGTCAAGGTACTCGGAGAGCAAGCTTACTTATTTGGAGAGCAAGCTTATTTACTTGGAGATGTAACACCTACAATATTTACCCTTAATTCCCCATTATTGAAAATGTGAATTTAAAAATTTCTTTTTAATTTATTAAAAGTCACCCGTCAAACGGACGAAGTTCTGTTTGTTTTTCGGACTTTTCCAAAGTTTAGCCTGTTGAAAACATTCACAATTATAACATTCAGCAGCCAGCAGGGCTTCTTTTCACATATATATATATATATATATATATATATATATATCATAATTAGTGCCCAATGGGCTCAAAGTACAACAACATGTAACAATATCATAAGTAGCAGCGGAAATACTAAGTATGAAAAACATGATTTCCAACATATTTCTTTATCAAAAGAAATCATCCCAAACCTCACTCCAAAAGATATTTTCACAAATCATACACATCAAAAATATCAGAGGCTTAGGTCCACTATCATATCCTATCCCATAATAACTCTACTCTCCCTGTGAGGAGAGTAATCTTGCTTGGCCATGACTGGTGTATGCTCCAGCTCAGTACCTGAAAAATGGTAAGGAGGTGAGCATTACACAATAAAATAGGGAAAGCAATTTCTACTATGCTATAATGACCTACCAAGCCAAACACATTTAGTCATATATTGCACAAAACTCAATCATTCATACCCATTCAATTCAATTATATTCACATCAATGATAAATGGTTCCTTTTGTAATTCTTTAACTCTTTTACTTCATGCATTCCTACATCATGCCAACTTATATCTTTCTCATCTCTTTTCTTTTCTTCACATGTTCTTTTCTCTTTTCATATCTTTAAGTTTTTCATAGATTTTTAGAAATTATTACGTGGATTCATCATTGCGTACAGTCTCCTACAGATAGAGCCGGCAATTCGGCCCGGCCCGACCGGGCCGGCCTGAATAAGCCCGCATTATATCCGGGTTTATATACAAAAATTTGAGCCCGAAAAATATCCGGGCCTTTTTAGCCCGAGCCCGAACCGGGTTTAGACCGGGCTAGCCCGGCCCAGCCCGGCAACCCGGTTAATATTTTTTTTTTTTAATTTTAAAACACTGCTTTTGTTATGCAACAGCAGCACAATGTTTGGAAAAAAAATTAATGGCCCATTTAGCCACGGCCCAATTCGGTACAATAAGGCTTAAGTAAAGCAGCACCTTATTAAGTATTACCTTCTTTGCTTCGTTATTGTGTTATACGGTACCTCCTGGGTCCTGGCTCCTTTACTCCTTATCTTCACATTTCATACTTCATAAATCTAGTTCACTACTCCTACTCCTTCATTACAGGCGCAACAACAACTTGGCAAATAGCAAGGAACAACAACAACTAGGAAAACAGATTGTTTAATTTTTTTTTGAATTTCTGTATAAAAATTTTATGTTTTATTTAAAATAAAAAAAGTTGTCGGGTGGCCCGTGGGCGGCCCGCTACCCGCGTATGGCGGGCATAGGCATGAATTTAGAGGCCCGAATTTTAGTTGGGCCTTTTTAGCCCGAGCCCGGTCATGGCCCGAGCCCGAAGCGGGTCGGCCCGAACCCGACCGGGTAGCCCGAATTGCCAGCTCTACCTACGGACAACGTCTTACAGCTGCACACAATGTGTGTCTTACGCGGTTTATGCGTACAGTCTCCTACGGACAACGTCTTACAAGACTTGGATTTCCACAATCAGAATGTGCGTCCATCATTGCGTACAGTCTCCTACAGACAACGTCTTACAGCTGCACACAATGTGTGTCTTACGCGATCTAGGCGTACAGTCTCCTACGGACAACGTCTTACAAGATCTAGAATCGCACAATCCAATTATTCCTTTATTATTATATGGTGTGTGTGTCCATCATTGCGTACAGTCTCCTACGGAAAACGTCTTACAGCTGCGAATCATGTGCGTCTTACGCGATCTATGCGTACAGTCTCCTTCGGACAACGTCTTACAAGATGTGGATCACACACTTGTTTTGCCTTTAATATTTTAAATCATACTTCAATTATTTACATTTTGAAACCACTTTCATGAAATCATCATTTTCTTTATCCTTTTATATTTCTAGATTCCAACATAAATTTGCAAAAATACCAAACCACACATTCAAATATCAATCATCATAATCATGCACAAAATAATACATCTCTATACTTTTTAACATATTCACTATCCTAGGGTTTTAACTTAGCCTAACATAAAACTCTTAGCACCCACTATATACATAATACAAACTACCCCCTAGAATATGGTAACACACACCCCCTTACCTCAAATACTTAGAGATAAGGTGATTTCCACTTGCCCTTAGCTTACAAGCTAATTACCACCAAAAGAGTTATTATCCAAGGAAGAGGAAGGAACCTATTATAAGAGTTACAAGAAGAAAGGTTGTTATCATTGACTTGTTTCTTGTTTAAGGTTCATGAAATAATGAGTTTTCCATGATTTAGGGCTTGAAATCCATCATGGAAGGAAGAGAGAGAAAGGGTGAGAGAGAGAGAGTTCGAAGTATAGAGATGAAAGGGGAAGGATTCTTTGGCTTAAATACTTACTTGGAGCTAAGAAGGAAGGTAGTTGTTGATGGAGATGATGGTAACCTCCTTGTTCTTGGATGGAAGTGGATGAGGCAATAAAACCCTAGAGAGAAGAAGAGGAAGTTCGAAGTTTTTGAAGGAGCAAAAGAGAGAGAATTGTATGTTGATGTGTTGATGTTGAGTTTCACTTTCTTTGTCTTTTATTTTAAGACATTATTTTGTCCTCCAATTGGTTTGTGTGGCTGAAAAGGTTTGCTTCCCTATTAAGTCACGAATGGGTGGTCCCCACACGTTATTTTTTTTCCAGATTTTTAAAAGGGTAATCGATTACTGGCTTAAAGTAATCGATTACCACCTTTGATGCAACATTTTTAGTATAATCAGTAGAGGCAACTAATCGATTACTTCCACCCCAAGTAATCGATTACTACCTTAAATTCACAAGGTAATCGATTACTTCCATGAGGTAATCGATTACAATTGCTGCAACATTGAAGTGATTCTACCAGAGGGTTTGTAATCGATTACTCCCCTTCAAGGTAATCGATTACTCTGTGAAAAACCTTATTTTGATGGTTTTCTAACTTCAATTCATTTCCTTAGGCTCCTATTCACATTCAAGCTTGAATTACTACTCATAACCTTTCCCTATAGTTGGTAATTCTCATAAACACTTTGCATAATTCACATTATAATCAAATTAAAGTTGAGGATGTTACAGGAAACAAAGTCAAGCCACTTGGAGTGGAGAGCAAGCAATTGGAGTGGGGAGCAAGTCAGAGCCTCCAATCCAAACAATATAAATAGAGCTCTCTAGGAGAGAGCAAGAAGCACCACACCACCAAACCTCCGGAGAGAGAGAGAGAGAGAGAGAGTCTTAGAGAGTTCTTCCACCATAGAGTGAGTATAGAGAGTTCCTAGCGAGACACTGGAGAGAAATCCTAGTGCTATACTAGAGATATTTTATTCCATCCTTTTAGGGTGAGATTGAGTGTATTCCTCCTACACACGAAGAGACACTTTGTATTCTTACTTTTTCATAGTGGAGATTTTACTGGTTTGTGCCCGTGGTTTTTTACTTCTTTAATTTGGAGAAGGTTTTTCCACGTTAAAATTTCTGGTGTTATATCTTCTACTTCTACCCCTTCTATTTCCCAATAACATACTTATGTGCATATATATATTGCTTCCACATTGTATAGCTTGTTTTGCGTCATACATAGGAGGAAAATTTATTCTGGTTTTTCCCAACTGTTGTAAGGTTAGGCGCCATCCATATAGTACACTAGTTTTAGGCCCGTGCAATGCACGAGTTGTTTATTATTAGTTACTATTATATTTGGAGATTTCAAAAAAAAAAAATTACATTTAAATTATTTTAGTAGTTCAAATAAGTGATAATCATTTTGGGTTTTAGAATTGAATTATCACCAATTTATTAATAAACATATTATTAATAAACATAGAATATGTTATTAAAAACCTAATGATAAAATTTGGTAAAACCTAGTAACGATATAATGTAAGGTTCTTTTTATTGTCTTACGGTGCGTCTGTCTTCTTTTAATTTAAGAAGTACAATCCAAATATTAAAACAATATATAACACTGAATAACAATATATATTAATTCTTTTGCCTTTTTTTTTTGCTTTTGCGGTTGAATTTTGGACCGCACCATCGTTATTAGATATATATGTTCTAAAGATCTTTTTTTAGTTTTGTCAATATTTTTCATTATGCAGATGACGTTATCACATGTAAATGATAAAGTTTGCTATAAATTCTTTTTTTTTGGAACTTAAAAATTTAAATTTCTAATATTTTTGAATTATATTTATCTTTTTAATAAGTGCTATTAGGACACTTCTTGTTAGCATTTTTCCATTACATAGCGTGTTGCTAATTATATATATATATATATATATATATTATATAAATCGATTAAACAAAAATTTATTAAAAAAACATATATTTGATAGAGATTCATACTATTTGTTAACATCACTTAAAAAAAACTATTTGATAACATGTAAAAACCTTGATAATAAAAAGATGTTTGTGATAAAAAATATACTATTGCAAATGAAAAAAAAATGTTTTTAGATTGTCAAGTATGGTAAATAATTGGTTAAAAACAAAATAATGTGAATAGGTCAATCATGTGATAATAAGAAAAGCAAAAAAAGGAATGTAATAAATTGACATACATGCTACTATGAGTTGATCTCTACTAATATACATGACAAATGAGAACCCTAAATAAAAAAAAGATGAACTAACAAAACATATATTTTATGACAAACAAAAAACGATAATATGTCTGTCAACACTCTAGTACTGATGAGTAGATAAAATAGTATATTGTCATGTTTTTCGTAAATGGTCATGCCAACGCTACTCTCGTCCTTGTCGACGTGCATTGTCATTGTCATGTTTATTCATAAAGAGTTGTATGTCATAAAATAGTATATTTGAAAATCGACATTCATTAAGGTAAAACAAAAGAAAAAGAAATTTATCCATGCATGGATCTAAGAATACCTTTGGAAGACCACTAACTCCTAATGTTATATCAAGAGCAAAAGAGCCAGTTGATACCACAGGTACATTTTTTGGTAAGACAGTCTGCCAATTCCATTTACGATTTTTGTGTTGCCCTTCTAAAAGAAATAGTTACACATATATGCAGTTATAATCAGTTTTATAAATCAGTTTTAAATTTGAATGTAGGACACGTGGATAGTTTCAAAAGTCACCATTCTCCAACTTTTAATGTGGAGGCTCCATTTTGAAATGGGAGATTCTGGAGCCTTTATTGGAACATGTTTTTATACTAAAAAGGAAAGATTCTAGAGGTTACAATCTTGTGTCAACAGCTAAGCATTTGTAGTTTGCACAAAATAATATTATTGCAGTTGGGAGTCTCGCCATGCAAGACTTAGTTTTGGAACACCACGTATCTTCAAAGACGTACAACTAAATAATGTGCCACTTTGCATTACAATAAAACTTGAATAGACGCAAAACTACGGCTAAATTATATGATGACACCTGTAATAATTTAATATAGTTGTCACCTACTTATTCTTAGATGTCATTTTATAGGTTATATTCTAATTAAGGATATTTTATAAATTTTCAAACTTTTAACTCAACAATGATTATAAATAAAAAATTGTTGAATAAAATTAGAGAAAATACACTAGAAAAATACTTAAGGTAAAAATATAGTCTAAGGCGTGTCAAAGACATATATATCCTCAAGAATTTATTCACGCATCGCGATGATTTCCCAGTATTCAACGTACCATTTTAACATAAGTCAAGTAACAAAACTGACGGTATATTGTTTCATGATGCAATCCAAAGAATAAATGATGGAAAAGGGAAGAAGGTTTTTCTTGAAACTTATAAAAAGATTTTCTATCCTTAAAATAATGCACAAAATATATAAATCACACATCCTTTCATTCATACCCATTCAAACCAACACAACCTTACACATGAATTAATAAAATAATAAATTAAATTTAAACAGATATTTAAAAATAAATAAATAAAATAACTTTCTTTCCAAAAAAAATTTTAAAAAATAAATTTAACTCCAATCCTAATCCTAATTTGATACGTACCTGTACAAGTGGATCCCAAACCCACTTCATTCTTTGCATCGGTACATACTAGTCATAATCAATAGGTGACTACAGTTATTGAAGGCCATTTGGCTCTGTTTCTTCTGGTTTGCTGTCATAAAAGGGAGGGTGTGGTATTGTTCAAAATTTTGTGCACTGTTGACTTACACTCGGGAGTAGTTGCAGGAGGTTGGTCAATGGTAACATGATATGAGTTTGTTTTATAATGTTAGATGAATTGGAAACACTAATTTTATGTAGTGTACATATAAAATTGACATCCGAAAGTATATTTATTTATCTTATACTCCCATCATCGCTAAATATAAGATTCCTTTGGGGATTTTGTAACATCCCAAATTTTGGCCCTGTTATAATAATAATAATAATAATAATAATAATAATAATAATAATAATTAAGTTTAGGACGGAATAACAAATTAGGGTCCCTTTTAATATTATAAAGTGTTAGGAAATATTGGAATCTTAACACCCTTATCTCTTTAACGTTATGAATTATAAGTTTTATTGAATTAAATAACTGTTTCTTGGAATTTATCATTTAGGTGTTGTGTATTTTCATAAAATACATTATGTTATTTACGAAAGTATATTTAATTATATTTTAAAGTGAATTCATTTGAAACAAATATTAAATAAATTTTTTTATTTCCTAACATCTAACTAAGTTTTAATCTTATAGTTTTCCTATATGAAGCTATATGATGCTAAATTTTTATTATTAATATTTTTGGGATAAATAAATAAATAAATGGAAGTATATGTTTAAAAAAAAAGATATGCGCGTGTGTGTAATTATATTGTTGTAATTATTATAATAATTTAATAAATAAATAAAAGCTCAATGTTTGATTATTGGCGTATATCATGTATTTGTAATATGTGAAAAATAATTTTGGTTGGTATTTTATATAAAAATATCAAGTTTTGCAGTTGAGTCCTTGGGAAAGACCTAAATGCAATATTGAAAAGATTGTTGGAGGGAAAACCAATTAAATATGAATTTTTCAAAATGTCAGTCTTGGTAATCGATTACCATAATGCAGAACAACCATGGTTAAATGCGTTTGATGACTAATCGCTCGTTAATCCTAGAATTTGACATGAACTCAGCCATGGACACGTCCCTGGACTCGTGTCGATATGCATGCAAGCTTAATTCGTCTCTATAAGGCGGCTTGTTGATGGAATTGAATCAACTCCATTTTACTAAGTTTTTGTCTGAAAACCGAATTAGGGTTCTTGATTTCGTTCGTTCGATTCTCCTTCGATATTGAGAGTTGATCTGAGAGTTATACACTGTTGTAAAGCTCACATCACGAGCTTTACAAAGATACTAATAAGCTTGCAATATGAGGTTGAGTGTGTGCGAAGTGGTGAGCTTGCAAAGTGGAATCTCGAATTTTGCAGAAAGAGGAAACTGAGTTCAGAAGCTTACTTTGAGCTTCAATTGTGGTAAGCACACACACTCTATTAGTTATGTAACCCCACAAAAAATGCTATGCATGTCTATTTCTGAAGTGGATATTAGGGGAAGTGAAATTCTGAAGCTTTTCTCTATTTATTTTCAGTTCAAACACGATCTAGAGGTAAGAGGGAAGCTATACTTTCACTAAAATATGAATGATTTATAGTATTTTGTACAATGAGTCACCATGAGACTCAAGGGCTTAGTTTGAAATAGCTAGGATTATGGCTTAGAGGCCATTTTGAGCTTCTAGTCATTTTGAGCAAGTTTTATTTGATGCATGTGAGGTGTTGGAACACTGAATTGGTATTTGAAATGCATAGAAATGAATTTGATACGTTGGGTTGTTGAAATGGCACTTTTATGCATAATTGATGATTGATTTGCGTTCTCTGTGAATTGAACTAAATTCAATGTTGGAACATTTCCATTCTATGTTAACTAAGTTCTGTTGATCAATGGTTTAGCTTAAAATTGGTTAGAATTGAAAATGGTATGTTAAAACTCCAATTTTACTTTATCTGCTGTCAGGGTAATCGATTACCATGATGTGATAATCGATTACCAGCCTGTATCTGATACAGAGTTATGAAATACACGTGGTAATTGATTACTAGGCTCTGATAATCGATTATCAGAGTGAAAAATTGAATTAAATTATGGACATAAATCACATTGAAATTAGGTCTGAAATGATAATTGCACATTATCCCTCTGTGAGAACTTTATGCACTTAATTATTTGGCAAAACCACTAGATTGGTTCTGTAAGTTATTTTTTGGTTGCTATTTCATCCCTTAACTTTTTTTCGTTTCAAATAAGTCCTGAAGTTGTTGCCATGTAACAAATAAGTCATTTCCGTTAGTTTTTTCTATTAAGTGACACATGTCACTCAACTAATGGTGCCACGTATTAAAAAAATAATTTAATAATTTTTTTTTCAAATTTTCTTATGGTGACACGTGTCACTTAATGAAAAAAGTTAACGAAAAGGACCTATTTGTTACACTTCAACAACTTTAAAACTTATTTGAAACGAAAAAAGTTAAGGGACGAAATTGCAACTAAAAAATAACTTAAGGGACCAATCTAGTAATTTTGCCTAATTATTTTTATGATTATGTTGGATATCATGAAATTAATTAAAGATTAATTAATTAAAGTTGAATCTTGGTGCATTCATACATGGTGCATGGTTGATAGTTTCGTTTTTCATGTTCGAGGAACATGAGGGGGGTACTCTGGGAGTACCAAATGTTTGCGTCCTGCTTGATGACACATTATGAGTAAAATGTGGCCAATATCGTGGGGTACTGATGATGTGATTATTACGTCTTCGCGACGTGACGTTCACCTGAGGAGTGACGTTATGTATCACTTACCAAGTGAGGTTCGCTATACGTTATGAGAACGTATAATTGTGCTCTGGGAGCATTTATGGGTTGTTTGGTTGGACGTCCACGAAAGTGATAGTTGGAGAATCTCAGGAATTTGAGAGATAGAAAGCATGCATCATGCCACTATAATTAAAAGAATTAATTATAAATGAAAATGGCTTGATCATATGTATATGCATGCTACATGTTGTCTGTTATATGTCGATGTTTAAATTCCTGTTATTCTTATTTGATTATGTGAACTGTATTGCTTACCCTGATGCCCTTTTTAGGTGATGGCTCGCTATATAGCTTGCATTGAGTTGCGCCCACTCCCTAGTGGAGTGTTGTACTACGAGGACCACAGAGCCACCTTCGAGGGGGAGGTAGAGTTGACACTCTATCACCCAAACCCTCCGGCTCGTGTCCTTCCTCGTAGGTTCCGCATTCCTATCATCTATACCTTGCATGTGCCCCCTTTTTACACATACCATGAACCACCCTCGGCTCGACCAACTCGACGTTTTCATAGTTGTCGTTTTAGAGCTGCTACCCGATCCCATCCATCTGCTTCCCAAGCCATCCGTGAGGAGACTCCTGTTCCTAGTCCGATGAGTCTGATTCATGGGACACCATCTGCTGACCCAGTGCCCAATGGTCGAGCAACGACTCAGTCGGACGAGGTCGAGGAAGATCCTGAGGAGGCAGAGAGTAAGGGCGAGCCAGTCGAGCACTCCACTGGTAGTCAGTGGGGAGTTGGGGATCCACCGGGCGATGCATGAAATAGATGACTGGGGTGAGGGACGATGGAGCAGCTGCTGGAGACCAGGAGGAGGATCATAGCTGTTGGATGATCATCAGATCGTCTGTGGGATTTCTATTTTTTTAAATGTATATATTTTGTATATATTTTTGAGAGATTTCAAAGGGTTGGTCTTTCTTTATATTTTGTCTTTATGGACTTGTTTATGGGACTAGTACTTGGACTACGCTGGACTACGTCGATATGATGTACCTTGTTCTACTACTTATGTTTATATATATATATATATATATATATATATATATATATATATATATATCATGTTTTGATATACAACAGATCAAGGGTACTATTTCGAATGTTTTCCGCTTACTCTGATATTGAAATGCCAAATTTTTGTAAGACTTATGTTCACTCTCTGACAAGTATACTAGATCGCAAAGTAATATAGTCAATAAGACCATATATCGTCCCTCAGGGATTGCAAATTGTTCAATTAATTTTCACCAAAGAGTAGTTAAAAGCAAAATCTATAAGTTTCTAACTAAGTAATCAAGATTGATTTGGAATAAAAACAGAAAATAAATAGAATTTGTGAGCGATTTGAGAAAGATGATAGGAACATGGTTTCATTGTATTGCGTTGTTTATTTATCATGAATCTCTGTTTTGCCCTAAATCATGAACAAATCCCTAAATTGGTAACGATTAGATCCCTCTTGTATAATTATCGTTTCTTATTCAGTTAGATAATCCTTAATTCCTTAAGAGATTAAACCATTGAATAATCTTAATTAAGAACAGGGAATTAATCATGTTATATAATTACCCAATTGTATCCCTACTTGTTGAATAACTATATTGTTTGAAGACATGGCCTATTCTAATTCCTAATCTCTCAATTGAAGAATTAGAGATCCAAAACAAGACATAAATTAGCTAGATTTATGAATTGAAAATAAAACACAATCAAACACATGATTTAGAAATGGAAAAACATCAATAAACTAATCCATACAAATTCACCAATTCCTAACACAAGGGTTTTAGTTACACATCATGAAAATAAGAACAAAAGCAATAGAAGAATACATGATTACCATGGAAAAGCCTTGGATCTTCCAACCCTTGATCTTCTCCTCTTCTAAAACTCTCTAAAATTATGTAATCTCCCTCTCTCTCTCTCTAATGACTGCTAATGGCTGTCTAACCTCATTCTAAAACCTATTTTTAAAAGATAAAACGAAATCCTAATTAATCCCCTGAAAAACGCATCAGAAATCAGCCCAATTGGGCCTTTACGAAGTTCGCGCGCCTCTGATAGTCCCTTTTTTTAACGATGTGAGTGTGCCTGGGCGCGCTAATCTCCACGCCTGGGCGTGTGACTTTACTTCTAGCTCCGTTTCTCTCCGTTCTTGCGCCATTTTCAAGGTCCTTTCATCCTCTTTTCAACTCCAATAATATTTTCTTCATTTAAGCTCCAAAAGTACCTGAAACATACCCAAAACGGATCAAAACGTTCAAGGGAATAAAATTTCCTAAACTAATTAAAAACTAAACAAAATCTACCTAAAATACTTAAGAAACAAACCAAAACTAAGCAAAAGGGAGTTAAATTAAGCTCTAAAACATCATATGTTAGACCCAAATCACACCCCCAAACTTAGCATTTTGCATGTCCCAGGCAAAAGTAAAATAAAAATTCTAAAACAAAAGACTACCATCCAAATCAAAATGTACAACACCTAATTTAAGACTTTGACTCATCAACACAGCCACATATTTATAAAAGCTATTCACATATCAAAACTTGGTTAAAGAAACAAAACCAATCAGAACGCAGAACTAGTGAACACTCTCAACCTTTCAGTGTATATCTCTCATGTGTATCAAGGGTATTAACAATTCACTCAAGTTCATACAATAGTAAAGTGTTACCATATGCTTGACCATAGACCCAAATCTACACTGAAATTATTGAACACATGCAAAAATCAAAAGGTCTTAATTTTGGTTGTAATGAGGCCATGGTTAAAAGTGTCAGGTGGGATAAAAGAAAGAAGAGATAAAACAAAGGCTAACTCGCAAAAATATTTACAAAAGCAAGTTTCCCTCAAAAACCATGAATGGGAAATGAATACAATAAAGACTCACTCTCACATCAGGAACATTTTATTCTTCTTTTCTTTTTCAATTTTTTTTCTTTCTATTCTCTTCCTTTACATTTATTTTTTTTTCTCTTTTTCTTTTCACTTGGAAGATAAATAGAACTCATACACTTTTCACCAATTACTTTCACTTTTCCTTATTCATTCTCTCAATTGCTCATTCAAAATTCCCAAGGTACTCACAAAAATAATACAATCGATGCAGGGTACCAAAGAAAAATCATATTTATATCAGGCTCAAAATGGGCAACTAAGGGAAAACAGATCCAACAAAAATCTCTGAAGGCTATAAAAACACCATCCTAAATGTCGTAATCATTTTCATGCATGTAATCAATTATCAATCTCAAAATGGTCACCGTTCAAGTTCTAGAACATAAAACTAAAGAGAACACACTCATGAAAGAAATAGGGGTCTCAATCAAAATATTCAATAAAATCATATACCCCATCAATGTTTAGGCTCAAAATTTCACTAAGCTAAAGTCAGTTCACTAATCTCAAGTTCTGAAAATTTTTGTCAAAATAACCAAATTTCAAAAATATTTACAGCTCAACAAATAAATAACATGAATCAATGAGTCTAATCCTAAACTAAGTATATACACCTATCATCAGAAAATTAATCCTAAGTCTAGAATAATCACCTACTCATACCAAGAACACAAACCAACACTAAAAATGGGAGAAAAATTCAGATCTGAAATTTTTTTTATTTTGTCCACTCCCCCAAACTTAGAGGTTGGCTTGTCCTCAAGCAAACTAAACTAAACATACCTATCGAAAAAATAAAAAATTACATGGAATAAATCTGGAACATTTACTACTTGCATCTGAATAAAATAATCAGCACTAACAAAAGTGAGAAAACATTCCCCCAAACTTTATATAAGTCATTAGAAACAAGTGCAAAATTAGCACCTCTAATGGGGAAACATCAACTCATATCTGTTACACAAAATATAACTTGATGCAAATAAGTCATTAAACTAGTGCTTGTTTAACGTCACGAGCCTGACGGGTCACCTCTTTTCAGAGGTTAGGGTGGTTGCCAAGATCCTTTCAAGGGTAGCACCTTGCTATTCATCCTCTTCTTAATACTCACTCCATTGGAGTGTTGAATGCACATGAGAGGAGCAAAGTTCTCCGTGGTGATTGGTGGTTTTTCAAAAATTTTAATTATCGTTTGGTCACCATTCACTCGAAGAATTACTTCTCCCCTAGGCACATCAATCACTGCCCCTGCTGTGGCCAAGAATGGCCGTCCAAAAATTAGAGGAATATTTTCATCCTCTTCTATATCTAAGATCATGAAATCTATGGGCCGGATAAAATCTTTCACCTTAACCAGAATATCTTCCACCACTCCATATGGGCGGAGGGTGGTTCTATCAGCTAACTGAAGTAATGCTGGGGTAGGCTTAATCTCTCCTAAGTTTAATGCTTCACAAATAGACAACGACATAATATTAACACTAGCTCCTAAGTCACAGAGAGCCTTACCTGAGTACTCCTTGCCTATGCCAATCGTGAGAGTGAAGCTACCTGGGTCCTTCAACTTTGGTGGAAGGTTGGATTTGATGATGCTGCTGCACTTCTCTGCTATCGGGAACATCTCATCAGTGAGCATCCGCTTCTTCTTTGTCAGCAACTCCTTCATGAATCTCGCGTACATAGGCATTTGTGAGAGTGCCTCTGCAAACGGGATGTTGATCTCCACCTTCCGTAGCATCTCCAAGAATTTAGAGAATTGCTTCTGGTCGTCCTCTTTCTTCAACCTCTGAGGATAAGGAATCCTCAGAGGTAGTGGTGCTGGTTTGGGTGTGCCTTGCTCTTTCTCTTGATCCGCAGGTGGATCCTGCGTCTGTTGCCTTGTATTTGATCATCTTCCACTTGGTTGCTTTGGCCCCTCATCCTTCTTCTCAAGATCAGTTGCATCACCCTTCTTCTCTGGCTCCTCATACGACTTGCCACTTCGAAGGGTAACCGCCATGCATCGCTCCTTGTTGTTGGTTGCAATCTCTGATATCTGATTATTTATTTGAGCCAATTGCACCTCCAAGTTGCGAATGCTGACTTCCTGATTGGCGAAATTCACTCTTGCTTTTGCCATAAAGGTATTGGTTGTGCTAGCCATTGCTTCAAGTCCTTTCTCCCAGTCTTACTTCTGTGGCGGTGATGGATTGGGTGTTGGGCTGTACCCTGAGGTGTGAGACTGATTTGTTGGCCCTGGATTGTAGATATTGGAGTACATGTTATTTTTAGGTACTCCATCACCCACAAACTTGGCCTGCTTCTCAATGGTGGCTGAACCCTTTCTAAATTCATATGCACAATCACCATTCCGGTGACCTCCTCCACAAAAGTCGCACTTCATATTGTTGGATGCAACTGCTACACTGATTTGGCTCATCTACTTCATTAATGCAGCCATTTGTTGTTGCATTTGCTTGTTCTGCTCGATCGAGATCTGGGTTTGACTAGAGTCCAGATCATGACTCTTCAGGACGCTCTACTCTACCTGGGTCTTCAATCCTTGACTACTGCTGAATGCCATGTTTGCAATAACTTCCTTGGCCTCTTCAACAGTCTTCTTCATCAGCGATCCACCAGCTGCTGCATCAACCAAGCTTTGATTGAATCGGTTGAGCCCATTATAGAACAATTGAATCTGCTGCCAGTCATGCATAAATGTTGGGCACTTCCTCAGTAGCTGGTTGTAACGCTGCCAAGCTTCATGCAACGGCTCGTTGTCCTCTTGCATGAATGAGTGAACGTCTTGCCTCATCTTCGCTTGCATCCCAGATGGAAGAAACTTATCCATGAATTTGGAGACAAGTACTTTCCAGCTGGACAAACTCCCTGGTGCCTGGTTGTTCACCCAAGTTAGCGCCTCGCCCCTTAGTGAGAGAGGGAACATCCTCATTCTGATGGCCTCGTCCGTAGCACCCTCGATTTTGAAGAATCCGAGCATGCCCAAGAAGTTGGCGATATGGTCCCTGGGGTCTTGATTCGGCGCACCACTGAACTGATCCTGCATCATGAGGTGGATGTACTATGGATCAATTGCGAATGCAGTTGCAGTGATGGCTGGCCGGACTATGCTAGAGGCAAGGAAGTCCGGGTCCACGGTTGCATATTCCACCAAAGTCTTCCTGGGAGGAGGAGGCGGAGAGGATCCGTGAGATCCTCCTCCTCCAGCCATCTTCAATGTTGGTCTTTCCCCTCTTCTAGTGCTGAATTTTTCTCCCCTTTGCACTTAAATTCACTACAGCATTTTTGGTCTTAGACCACGCTCAAAAACAGTGGTATAAGATCAAAAAACCGTGGCCTAATCTTTATACCACGGTTTTCTGTGTGTAGTAGTTGCTGGCGTGGGCTATTCTAATAGGCCACGATTTTTTTATTTTAGGCCACGATTTCATAAAACCGTAGCCTAAAAAAGTGAACAAACCACGGTTTTATGCATTGCATTTAGTCCACGGTTTTCTTTAGGCCACGGTTTTCTCTACATTTTTTGGCCACGGTTTTATTTACCTCCTTTTAGCCACGGTTGGTTAAGTGTGGTTTTTCCTTTAAGCCACGGTTTTCCTTCTTTTTTTATGCCACGGTTTTTTTATTTTTTTGCCACGGTTTTCTTACATTGTTTTGGCTACGGTTTTCTTTACATTGTTTTGGCCACAGTTTTCTTGTACATCGTTTTGGCCAAAGTTTGTACATCCTTTTGACCACGGTTTTCATTACATTGTTTTGGCCATTTTTTTTTACATCCTTTTGGCCACGGTTTTCTTGACATTGTTTAAAACCTATTAATGATGAGAATGCAGTTTTTATGTAAACGAAATTCATCCATCCTAAAACCAAAAGTACACGGAATATTCATGGGATAAGAAAGAACAATAAAAACGTAAGATCCAAACACAATACTATATTATATATTATAGTAGTTGAGAATCTTATCAAAATCAAGTTCCAAACAAAACAAGCCAACCCCACCCAAAAATACAAAGGCATACAAGCCTCACATGAATGGCTAGATGGTAGTAACAAAACAAATACTAATAGTTCTTTTTGACATCATAAAACAACAGGTCAACATCACTCGAACAGTATAAAAAGGATCAGCAAAGCAACTATCGATATGAAGTATAATCGGATAGAATAGCAAAAATTTCTACATTAATATTCTTCATCATCAATATCTTCATCATGACCTTCCTCTCCAACTTACATGTGTACATAACCTTTTTAACCATCCTGTCAGTATTATTCTTCATCATCAATATCTTGAACATAACCTTCCAATCCAACCTACATGTGTGAAAATATAAAATACCATTATGGCTAATAATAAAAGCAAAGAATAGTAACATATTCGAAACTAGAATCTAACAAAGTTAGTATTTCTTTTATTAGTTCAAGATGCTCTGCACAAACGACCTTTGTTGGAACCCTTGGTTTCAAATTAACCTGCAGAAATAGTCAAAAGAAATGAAAGGCACAATCAGAAAGAGTGAGTCTTTTAATCTAGTGAGATTGAGCTTCATCGTTGATTGAAAAAGAAGCTAAAGCTCGACTTAATAATCAAATCAAGGCATGGTTGACATTAACATATTTTGTCATTAGAATTCATGTTTTGATGAGATTGAACACATTTTCTGTTAACATAAATATATATTTATTTTATTCTTAAATGAACTATTAGAGATTATTTCAGCTGATCCAACAAAAGCTAAACACCAATTTAGCAGTTAAAAAGTCGTGGAAAATTAAAATCCCTTATGAAATGAAGAATGCAAGGGTTTCATATTTAGTCACAAATACTGATCAGTGACTGCTACATGATTGCACCATCATAAAAATAAAGAAATATCGGAACCGCATTACAGCTCAGGGAGTATAGACAGACCCCAAGTTCATGCAAAGTTTGCTCAACACGTTTGATAGTCCGAAGTCCAGCCGATGAGTTTGCAGCTTGTAACATTTGTTCAAGTGGCACTAACATACCTATTTAGGATGGAAAATTGCCTTTCTCAGGGAAAAAAAGTTATTTCAAAGATTAGGATGGGGTGAGGTTTTGATAACACAACTGTCAACAACAAAGACAGAGGAAGCATAACTGGAAACCTCCTGTTTAACTTACAATGTGAAGAGAAGCTAGTGTAGATGTATTCTCCATTGGTATCATGGGAGGCACAACTGTTGGTGGAAGTAGCACATTTGATGGAGTTACGGTTTCACCAGGGATAACTCTCTTTATAACATCTGAACCAACATTTGAAGCAATAACCAACTTTGACTCTTCAGCAACCTAAAACACAGAGAAAACCAAACACCTGATGCCAGTAAGGTTGTGTACAGCCTGTGTATAAACATTTATTTAAATTCCATGACATTTGTTAGGTAATTATAACGGGAAACGATTGATCCAATGAATGACTTTAGCATATAATTTACTGTCACTAAGCATTATGTGAGTGCACAACTCTAACTTTGTTACCAGTACAAGCCAATAAGTTGTTTAGCAAAAAGAAACAAATACAATTTATGGAGATTGTAATAAGAAACACACCCCAGTAATTTTAAGTTCACAAATAGGACTTTAAGACCATAACTAATCAAGTAATTAGAATCAGTTAATTTGAAACATAATCTTTATCCTTGATGACATGCTCTCCTCTCAACCTGTAGTCATGGGTAACAGAGAAAACCAAACATTAAAAAACTACCTTAGTGGTCGTCCGCAACTCAGCTATTCTTTTTGCTTCGGCAAGAACCTGTGCAAAAAAGTAGTAGATTATTATATTTTACTGCATAAACATCACTAATTATAGAAGAATAAAAAGGTCAAAACCTCTTCATCTCTTCGCTCTTGCCGCCTTGTTTGAGACAGTACCAGGGACAGTGCACATTTCCTCTTGATCTCTTGTGAAACATTATATGGTTCCTACGACGAGGAGGAAGAACAAGTAACTAATACAGAAACAAGATAGTTTTTTGGGAAATGTCCAAATTTGACCCTTCAACCTTGCCTTAAACTTTCAAAATGTGCAATGAGGTTCCTAAATTCCCAAAAGTGTGTAAATGGCCCAAAGTTGTGCCAAACTTTTGGACAAACAATGTTAAAGTTCAGATTACACACTTTAAGTTTGCATGATGTACATTTTGATCCTTTAACTTCAACCTTGCGAACCAAAGGGAACTGACAAAGACTTATTCTCAAGTTATCATGAACAATAACAGAGGTGTACCAATCATAAAAGAATTATCACTATCAATATCAAATAAATAAAAATGAATGCATGATATGAACTCATTTAGCGAAATGCAAGAATGATATCAACCTCAATAAACACGCAAAAAAAATAAAAAAAATAGAACCAAACTTCAACAAGCCATATGAAAACAACAGATCATACCTCCTATTTATTGTTATATCATAAACAACCTACTCAGCAGAAGAAGCATAAAGGTTACTACATATAACAAGATCACTTTCAAACTATTCCAAAATTATGTTTATAACAATATCAATTACTACTGCAAAATTTAGTCTTTCCAATATGTTTATGCTCAATATTCTCAGGAAACTAACAGTAACGAAACAAAAAAATCAAATAGGTTTTAAGTATGTTCACATGCTCAACTAATTATGACCTCTGACTTTTTCTGCAGCTCCCTCAATGCAACATGCACAATCAACAACCGCCATTTTGAGTCTGCATCAAACAAGGAGTTTCATCAAACACTTAATGTGCATCTATCAATCAAAGCAAAAGAAAGTAACCAATAACTCATAATCAAAAAGACTTATAGGAACAAGCCAATGATACAAATCAAACATAAACCAGTACAATAGAAGCACAAATTTGTAGAACAAAAAAAAAAGAAGGTGTAGTATATCTAATTACCAAGAAGCCAAAGCAGCCTTGGTGAAGGAGAATCGGCTCTACAACAAAAGGGATTGCGAAGAAAGGTGACCTAAGTGCATTGGTCGGTTGTTGTTGTTGGTGGGTTCCGTGGCAGTTCGGGTGTCTGGGTCGCTACTGGGTCACGTGGTTATTGGCTAACAGTAGAGAAGAGTGGTTGGCGGTGGAGAGAGTAATAGGGTTTTCTAGTGGTCGTCGCCATTCGCCAAGTAACAAACTGAAGGAGGAAGAGACGCCACTAAGAGGACGATTGCGCCACCGTAAGGGTGTCTTGTCGCTGCCGTCTTGAGGGAGTGCCATATTCATAGAGAGGAGGTAGCCTGAGTGAGCAGTCCCTTTGATTGGTTTTAATTCATTTTTTGCTTTACTTGGTTGCTATGTATTCTTTCTTCTTTTTAATTTCATTAATTCCCGCTTGCAATTTTTCTAAGTCCCGCTAAATTTTCAATGATCTATTGCCACGGTTAATTTATCAAATTTATAAACCACACAAAATAAACTGTGGTATAATATATTGGCATAATAACCGTGGCCTGAACGAGATTTTTGACCACGGTTTAGAAGTTAATATTAGAAGCCACACAAGTAAAACCGTGGTCTGATATAATTTGTTAAAAAACTGTGGCCTTTAACATTCCACATTTTGAAAACCGTAGTTTAAAAGGAATAGGCCACGGTTGTGTTAAGTATTGGTTTGGAAAATGAAAAATCTATAAATTATTGGCCACTTTTGTAAAACCGTGGTATATTTTGTGTTTTGACCACAGTTTTTTGAAAGGAAAAATAAAAGTGTGGTCTAAACTCAAAAATGCTGTAGTGATTAATAAAAATTCCTGCACAAAACAAAAACAAGAGAAAAATTACGCAACACTTGTTGAGACAAGAAACTAACTAAAAATAAATAAATTTCACCTAAAACTACTACTAAGTACCGAAAATTAATTGAAACGAATTTCAATCCTCGGCAACGGCGCCAAAAACTTGTTCACTCTCTAGCAAGTATACTAGATCGCAAAGTAATATAGTCAATAAGACCAGATATCGTCCCTCAGGGATTGCAAATTGTTCAATTAATTTTCACCAAAGAGTAGTTAAAAGCAAAACCTATAAGTTTCTAACTATGTAATCAAGATTGATTTGGAATAAAAACAGAAAATAAATTAAAAACAGAAAATAAATAGAATTTGTGAGCGATTTGAGAAAGATGTTAGGAACATGGTTTCATTGTATGGCGTTGTTTATTTATCATGAATCTCTGTTTTTCCCTAAATCATGAACAAATTCCTAAATTGGTAACTATTAGATCCCTCTTGTATAATTACCGTTTCTTATTCAATTAGATAATCCTGAATTCCTTAAGAGATTAAACCATTGAATAATCTTAATTAAGAATAGGGAATTAATCATGTTATATAATTACCCAATTGTATCCCTACTTGTTGAATAACTATATTGTTTGAAGGCATGACCTATTCTAATTCCTAATCTCTCATTAGAGATCCAAAACAAGACATAAATTAGCTAGATTTATGAATTGAAAATAAAACACAATCAAACACATGATTTAGAAACGGAAAAACATCAATTCATGAAATCAATAAACTAATCCATACAAATTCACCAATTCCTAACACAAGGGTTTTAGTTACACATCATGAAAATAAGAACAAAAGTAATAGAAGAATACATGATTACCATGGAAAAGCCTTGGATCTTCCAATCCTTGATCTTCTCCTCTTCTAAAACTCTCTAAAATTATGTAATCTCCCCCTCTCTCTCTCTAATGACTGCTAATGGCTGTCTAACCTCATTCTAAAACCTATTTTTATAAGATAAAACGAAATCCTAATTAATCCCCTGAAAAACGCGTCAGAAATCAACCCAATTGGGCCTTTACGAAGTTCGCGCGCCAGGTCTGATAGTCCATTTTTTAACGATGTGAGCGCGCCTGGGCGCGCTAATCTCCACGCCTGGGCGCGCACCTCTGATGACCCACTTTTTCATGCTGCATGCGCGCCTGGGCGTGCCATTTGCACGCTTGGGCGTGTGACTTTACTTCTAGCTCCGTTTCTCTCCGTTCTTGCGCCATTTTCAAGGTCCTTTCATCCTCTTTTCAACTCCAATAATATTTTCTTCATTTAAGCTCCAAAAGTACCTGAAACATACCCAAAACGGATCAAAACGTTCAAGGGAATAAAATTTCCTTAACTAATTAAAAACTAAACAAAATCTACCTAAAATACTTAAGAAACAAACCAAAACTAAGCAAAAGGGAGTTAAATTAATCTCTAAAACATCATATGTTAGACCCAAATCAACTTATTATTTTAAAATTATACCTCACGAGTTCGAGATAACGACACATTAATTATAAAATACGTTTTGTATTCAATGACATGTTATCTCGAAACACGATCTTTTTCGTCACAAGATAATTAAATTCAAATATCAAGTATTTAACCAATTCCATTTGTAAACCTTTAATAGGAAATTTTTATGAACCCTATTTTGTATACACTTCAAGTCCATATAACTTCTATAAGACAACCATTTACTCAACTTATTATAAAGTAAATAAGAGAGCGTTACACCTTTTATGGTATCAGAGCAAAATGGTCCTGATTCTTGATCCTTGAAAGCTTGATTCAACAGAATGGTTCCCCGCATGAGTAATGTTTCATGCTTATTAATTATCTTTGTGTAGTTTAGTGTCTTGTTAATGCTTTGTTTGAGCTAGATTAGATAGTTAGGTAGTAGTGTCGTTAGACCTTAAATGACCTAAGTCCATAGTGCAGGTCTACTATGGTGGCGTGATATAGAGACCATACGAATGAAATGTTGGAGAGGATCACTGTAGTGTTGGAAAACATGCAGCAACATCAACATCAACAAGCTAATCCATCACCGGTTAATGTGGCAGCTGCTGAGGCTAAGACTTTATCCGAATTCAGAAGTTGCAATTTCTCAAAGTTTGAAGGAAGGTATAAGCCTGAAGAAGCTAACAAATGGATCATGGAAATGGATAAGATCTTTAGAACTCTGAAATGCACTGATGCTAAGAAGGTAGCTTATGCTATCTACATGTTAGAAGGGGAAACTGAGCACTAGTGGAATCATACTGTCCAGTTATTGACCTATGAAGGGAGAGAAATAACATGGGGAGTATTCATGGAAAAGTTATCGAGTAAGTACTTCCCAGAGGATCTGAGAAGGAAAAAGGAGGTTGAGTTTCTACAACTCAAGAAAGGTGGTATGAGTGTGGGTGAGTATGCTGCTAAATTTGAAGAATTGATGAAGTATTCTCCTTATTATCAGTTAAACCCTGATGAAAGGAGTAAATGTATTAAGTTTAAAGGAGGACTGAGACGTGACTTGAAGTAAGTATTTAGTTATCAAAGAATTCAGAGTTTTCCAACGCTTGTAGATATGTGTAGGATGTATGAAGATGATAAGAAAGCAGAGGTATTGCAATTGCAAGAGGTGAAGAAGGAGCAACAAGGGTATGGACCGCAAAGGCGAAAAGGATATGATCATAGCCACAAAGGTCCCTATTCTCACAAGAATCGGGAAAAAGGGAAGATGACATTCGGTGACCGAAACAATTCTCACAATAATGCTCCCTATTGTGAGAAATATAAGTGTCATCACTTTGGAAAATTCTGTTGGACTACAAGTGAATGTTTCAATTGTGGGAAGCCTGGTCATTTCTCTTGTGATTGCAAGGAACCACCAAAGAGCAACCCAAAAGGACCTGTAGATAAACCAATGATTCAAGGTCGGGTTTTCACTCTCAATGGTGTTGAAGCTAACCAGACTCCTGAACTCATGCAAGGTAATCATCTGCTTAATGATCAACCTTGTATGATTTTATTTGATTCAGGAGCTACTCATTCTTTTATTTCTTTGGAGTGTTTGAATCGTTTGAAGTTGCATGTATCCGATTCACCTTACAATCTTAGAGTAGAAAACCCTACTAATCCTCCTGTAATAGCTTCAAAGGTGTGCCTTAATTGTTGTGTTAAGGTGTTAGATAGAGTTACCCGAGTAGACCTGATCTGTCTACCTCTATCACAATTGGATGTGATCTTGGGAATGGATTGGATGATGAAAAACCAAGTGATCATCGATTGCGATAAGAAGACAATTCTTTATAAGAACCCTGTTCCCGAGGAGTACCTTTGTTTGTTCTCCACCATTGGAACTGAAGAAGAGGAGAAATCTATTGAAGAAATTCCTGTTGTTCGGGATTTCCCAAAAGTATTTCCTAAGGAAATGCCAGGATTACCATCAAGTGTAACACCCCGATTTATAATTAAAAGATTAAAAAAACTTAAGTTTAAAATAAAATAGTGAATTGAAAATTTCTTTTTACTAAACAAGTTTATAATACACATTGGGGGAATTCATTCATAATATACATAGCTTCAACTGGAATTCCCTTCTTTCGACTTGTCCGCTGCGCACTCTGATCTTCAAGCTCCTTGATTATGAACCTAAAATGCTAACCACTAAGGGTGAGACCTTTTCAAAACACAGTGAATTAGCAGATAATAAATAGTCCATAATAAAACGCAGGAATAATAATCAAATCACAGGATAGAATAACAAAATGCACCACATTCACATAGCAGAGAAAACATTCAATTCATTCCAAGATCCACATTTACATTCATTCATTTCCATTTTCACAATTCGTTTCACTCCATTATATTACACATATACTTTATAATACTTTTATGCTCAAACACATGAACATGCAATGCAACTTTACACTTTAACGATTTAATTCCTGAATCCAATGTTACACTTTCCATTTTACTTTATACACATTAACACTTTCATTGGATTCAGTGAATTAAACCCATACATATATATATATATATATATATATATATATATATATATATCAATGCATGCACTTTTTTCCACTTCCTTTATAATAACACTTTTCAACCCTCACATACACCCTCCACTCTGGGAAAAAACCGACCAGGAGTAAGCATTTCTCAACCTCTAGTTGGGTGCTTCACCTCCACTTAGGAAGGTCCCTCGCTCACCCGCTTGCACAGTACTTCACCTCCACTCCGGAAGGTCCCTCGTACAATTTGGTTTGATTTGTCCAAATTGGCTTTAGCAGAAATCACCCTCAACTGGCCACGAAAAGCCAAAGTAACTGACAGAATTATTATGGTTGCATAAAACCAATCCCCAACACGGGTTGCGAACCCGTGTCCTTTGCAGGATCAAAGTTTTCCATAACAACTCTCAGCAATCGTTTCAATGACACAATCTAGTTACTTTTGCCTTCATCAATCGAAAACGACGTATGTTTTTCCCCGTACTCCTAAACGTCCACCTTACTCCTTGAATGCACGTGTTTCTAGTTCATTTTAAATTGTTTTTAATAATCAAACCTTTTAATACTTTATACCAATTGGGCTGGGTTTTCTAACTTAGGATAATTGACCATACTTTATAAATAATACATATGTAGCGTATAACCATAATTATACACATTGAGCATTTAGCCACAATTATACACATTTAGCATATAAACACAATTTTGTACATTTAGCATTTAGTTTGCACAACAAATTCTCATAGATATCAGACATTTCAGTCGACATACTCAGGTATGTCTCAGAGCGCAGTAATATAAGTCAGCTCCCTAGAGTTCTTCACTTCCTACTTTAACAGCATATAAAAGCATATTTAATATAATTATTTCCAATAATATAAAAATCAACCAAAAATACAATAATCATCTCTAATCAAACTCTTACCAAGCACTATTTTGCTACCCACACTCTAACTTAACTATTAAACCCAAATACTATTATAAACTTTAACTATCCCTAACTCAAAGTGTACCTGGAAATCCTAGCAATAACGACAGAGCCATGTCTACATCCGCAACTTGCTCCAGGGTC
This sequence comes from Crotalaria pallida, assembly GCA_037953625.1. Classification (NCBI taxonomy): domain Eukaryota; kingdom Viridiplantae; phylum Streptophyta; class Magnoliopsida; order Fabales; family Fabaceae; genus Crotalaria; species Crotalaria pallida. Next base: position 24,573,116 of record CM075654.1, read on the forward strand.
AAGGTCAATAACAACGTGTTGAATTTAAATAGGGACATATGTTAAAACTAATTATAACATTAAAATATATATATCAAATAAATTCATTTTTGTCAAAATAATAAATATATATCATAATACAATAAAAATATATCACTTTTCCCTAAAACATCTCTTTATTTGAAAATATAGGAATAATAAAATATTGACGGATCGTCGAATAAATTATATAGATGGATATGGGAAGTTGAGGAGATTATATACCTAAAAAGGATTTGAGATTAAACGGTTGGATCTTGAGTTATTGGACTAGGAAGGTGAGAAAAAGAAAAAATACTCTCTTTGGTTTCGTCGAGCCCTCCTTCTTCTCTGACTCTCTCTGATTCACTCTCTCTCATACATTCTATTTGCTTTTTTTTTCCTTATTCTTTCTCTCTCACGGGTTCGGGGGTGGCTACGAGTAGTTATAGGAAATTATATATTATTTTATAATTTGTTTTCATTTGTGGGTCAATGTGTGTAGGTATTTTCGATTATAGCTAAAAGTTGGATGATACTAAAAATAAAATACGTTTAGGTAAAACAATATTTTATTCTGAATTATTCAAAACTGATTGAAAAATAATAAAGTTACCGGTCCCTCCGAATAGCTATTGCGTAAGAAAAATTATCGAAATTCAAAAGTAAATATATTTTTTAAATCTTGATATTAAACTTGATAATATATAATATTTAAAATTTTGAAATAGAAGATTATTATATATAACTTAAATCGGTAATATATTGAACTAGTCCAGAAGTTAAAAATAAAACAGCCTCCGAACACTATGAAAATTTACAGGGACGCTCAAAATATTAAGTTAAACATATTTTTCTGAAGAAACTATTTATAAAAATGTCTCTAAGGCTTGCCACTTGAGCTCCCTGTCAAAATGTTAATTAAACTAAATAAAAGTACTATTTTATTTTTTGGAAAACGTATGATAACAAATTTATACTTGTTTTGACTAGAAAACATATTTCAAATATAATGATGAAATCAGAATTTTATTCCGAGACTCAAATATTGAAAACATCATATTAAATCATTTAATTATTTTACTAAAAGTATTAAAAATAACGGGATGTTACAATTCTCCCCCACTTATTGGAATTTTGTCCCCGAAATTCCGTTCAATTCTTTCAATGGAGAACCATCCCAAACGCAAGGTCTTTTGGCTACAACACTCACTTCTTTTTGTTTCCACTCCCCCACTTGGAATTGACATACTACCTTGCATTAGTACGCCACTGAACTCTTGCACTCAATGAAAAATACAAATTATGGTTCAATTTGGTTAGTTCGACCCGAAAAAGCTTTAAGGTTCGCAAGGTTTACTCCTTTGACCGCTAAACATTTCAAGAGTCTTACCAGAAAGACTCTCAATTGGTCTTGGGTTTCTAAAATCAAACACAATTCTGGAGATAGTGTCTAAGGTCATCTATGCTTTCCCAGACATTTACACTTAACCTCTGAAAAGGGGTACTAGTCAGGCTGGTTTCTGCCTTCTATGTCTTATTGGTTCTGTGTCATTTTAAGACTTCTAATGATATCGACCATTAATAAACGTAAAGATCGAGGCATCAGTTGTAACACCCCGATTCGGCAACTTGAAAACCACAGTTACTTAGATTAAATATAGTGAAAATTTGGACATTTTTTTTCTAAAACAAGTGTTATATAGACGTGAGAACGCTTAGACTTTGAAAACATAGTTATTATTAAAACTCATGTTCTCACATTACATAAAATCTTTCAAGTTCCAAACCGAGATGTCACAAGACACCGCACTTTGAAACCCGTTCTCAAAATATCATTTAAACACCTAGCCCGTTTATTTGTTTCAAAACATCAGTGTTGAACAAAACTTTAGCCGGGGTACAGTATGATAGAGCTACGGTAACTAAGGACTTACAATGGAATACAGTGCTCCAGTGGGATTTACCTAGCTTCTAGTCATACACACTAAGACTCGACTTCGAACTCTGGATCTTCTTTGTCTGTCGGAAGATCCTCGTAAGGAAACCACAATTGGTGGTTGGAGAGACTAAGGAACCCTAGGAATACACCTAGAAGGGGGGGTTGAATAGGTGTACAAGATACCTTGAAAGATTTTCGAACAAAACAAATCGAAACAATCAAAACAAAAGATTTTTGCAACAACTCTCAGGTTTACTCGAGTACTCTGAAATTTACTCGAGTAGTACTCGATTAAATCCTCTCTTACTCGAGTAAATCTGACAGAAACTGAAAAATCACTTTTTCAATCGAATACGAAAATCTATCAATTCACATGCAAGATCAAAGATACAGCGAAAACAATTGACACCTATATTCTTATTGATTACCTAGGTTATGAAAATGATTTTCCCCAAGTTAATTTGAACAATAAAGATTCAATTCAATCAATTATGAAAATCACTCTTTTCTAGGTTTTCAACCAAGAACGCAAACAAATGACTTGAATGTAAAGAGTAAGGGTTTAGAGATACGACACAGTGATTTATCCTGGTTCACTTTCATCCGCTTGAAAGCTACATCCAGTCCCCTCTTCAACCAAGAGAGATTCTTCACTATGAGGAATTAGAGTTCTCAAATTACAAGTAAGTGCCTCACAAGACTCCCTTCTTGCTAGCCTACAAGAGATACTCCACACCCTTGCCTTGTAATCCTATTGATCTTCTCTCTAATCTAACCTCTACCCCTTGTTGATAATCGACACAACAAGTCTTCAATTGCTTGATGATAATCCACACACCAAGTCTTCAATTTGCTTGATTCACAACCAAGACTTTTTCTTCTCCAATGAGATTTGCTTGATGATAATCGACACACCAAGGCTTCTTGTTTGTTGTAGTTGGCTTGCCTTCTTGCAAAGATTACAACACAATAGAAAACACAAAGACACTCCTATGAATCTCAATCAATAGCTATGACAATTCACAATAAGAGATTCAAAGGTTCTTGATCAAAGAATATGAAAATATGAAAGCTTTGATCTTTGAAATTGAGAGAGAATAGAGTGGCTTGATTCTTGTAAAATTGATTATGAAAGTGATGTATATCAATCACAAAGGTTAGGAATAGGTTTATATAGAATACCCAAAAGTTGTAGCACTTGAAAACTTATTTTGAGAAGTGAAAATCGTATTTTAAAAAACCAGTTCAGCAGTGTTTACTCGAGTAGATTTCAGTTTAATCGAGTAATACTCGAGTAAATCCATACTTAATCGAGTAAACTGATACTGCACTTGTTTAAAACTTGTTTTCTCAAAAACCAACCTTTCCTTTAAAACCTTTAAGCCACCTATTGATTCTAGGTTAAGTGAAAACTCAAATTATGATTAAATCATGACTTATGAATGAGATTCACTACCCTCTAAGATACTCTAACCAAACTCATCAAATAAAAGACCTATGAAGCTTGAGAGGCAAAAGATAAAACAAATACAATTATACTCAAACTAAGTCTTCATGAGCTTGCTTTCTCTTTTCTTCATTTGATGTTTGTTGTTGCTTGTTGAACTTGAACTTGAGCAATACATGATAGCTTGTTCAAAACACTTTGTCATTATCAAAACATTCATCATGGAACTTACACCTCGGACCTCGGGTACCGAATCTCGTCGTTGAAACTCCCTTCCATGTCTACCTCAGACCGCAAAGCAGAATCGTCGTCCTTTGCCACCTCAGGAGTTTCTTCCACAGAGTTGTCTACCATCAGCGGAGATGCCCTTATCTCCCGAACGCGCTGGAATCTCGCTATGTTCTCCATCTAATGACCATACAGGATTTTCCAATGCAAAGCAGAAGTACAGGAGAGAGTGAGCTACCCAAAACAGCTATGTCGACTATGTGGAATTACAATAGGTAAATATTAAGACAAAACAATAAACAATAAACAAACAAAAACAACAACATGATTATTATCATCACATAATTAAACACAATATTATAATCGATTTCTTGTAATAACCTTTTTAAAATCCTTCTCATGAAACTTCCACCATTCCTTTCCACTCTTTCATCAATCCTTATTCAAACTTATCACATATTCCAAGAATCATTTCTTATACTTATCTTATAAATCTTATTCAACACTTAATATCTTCGTTGTACTTTTCTTTTTATCATTTCAATCTCCTAAGTCTTATCGTTCCGGTTCGCTCAATGATGTGGGGAAATCATCACTGAGGAAGACACACACGTCTACATCTCCTCGGTCATCCACCCAACCTAGTCGGAAGCAAACATGAGTACATGACCTTTACCACGTGGGCACGACAGCTGTCTCAACAATTGGCTCCAAGCCAGGAGAACTGTAGAAATATCGGGTACAATCTCAAATCAATTCATTTCATATCAATTCATATCATTTCATATAATCAAGGCTCACTGTAGAAAACTCGGGTACAGTGGCAATCACAAATGCCCCGTTCCAGTACCTCTCACTGTTCAAGATTTGCAATCTAGGGGGCGACAGTACTAATTCTAGTTGATCGCGCAGAACTTGCCACGGCATTGGACCCAGTCCCTACCATGCACACGTCTCGTATACCACATGTGGAGTTCGTTCTGCCTAGAAAGTACTCTAGACTTCTTGACGTTTCACCGTCATCGTCCTCCTCTAATGCAATCTCCACCTGAGCATCCGCAGATACTCATGGTTCTTTCCTCTCCACTACTTCGATACGACACTCATGCCTCACCGCGTTCGTTAATGTCTTTTAAAGTCTTTTAAAGTTTTAGAGTTTTAATTAGCGGCTTAATCCTAATAGTCGGCTCATCCTTGGTACATCCCTTCAACGAGTCCCGACCACTAATCGCAATCCGTTCCCCAAGAATTCTCAATAGCATCTTGCATCACATCCCTTTCTCATGCGTCTCATCAGCATTATTCTCATCAGCTCATGCTCAGCAGCATCATTAGCATCTTTCTCATAATCTCTTTCTCAGCAGCATGATCATCAGCATCTTTCTACTCAGTTGTTGCTTGGCAGCACCATCAGCATCATTCTCCTCCGTTGTTGCTCGGCAGCACCATCAGCATTGCTTTCTTCAGTTATTGCTCCACAGCACCATCAGCATCGCTCTCCTCAGTTGTTGCTCATTATCCTCTTCATCACCACACTTCCGCTCGCCTCATCGGGTATTTCTTATCACAATTTTAAAATCATTTCCTCATCTCGATTCTTTCTCAAAATCAGCTCTTTCATTCATTATTTATCACTTTCACAGTCCATTCACCTTACGATTTATCTCTTTCTCATTCATTCTTGTAACTCTTATCCGTATCTCTTTCTCTTTAGTCTTAGTTCATTACTTTCACAATTTCATCATTATCATTTCACATGCTAAGAATATCAGTATCTCATGCATAACTATTAAAAACAGAACATCATACCTTTTCAACAAAACATATCAATTATAAACAACAATTCAATCTCAGCGATTCGTGTGGATATCCAAACAAACAACAAACAAACAAACAATTGCTATCCCACTACATCGCCTAACGAGATTGGGGTCCAATCTTTGAGATGATTGGACGCCTTAACTCATATTTTTCTTTGATATGTGTTAACCCTAAATCCATCTTAGATCAGATACAAGAATTCAAGAAAATAAAACTCCAAAACTAATTAGATTGATTCATTAAATTTCCAACTTCACAACATTATAAGATACTAATCAAAGAAGGTCATATAAAAATTTCAAATCGCTTTAAGTTGTTTAAATTATACTTTTTCAAATAAAACATTTTTCGATACCTTTAAAATCCATACATAGACTTTTCACAAGTAAATCTCACAAACAAGATTCAGAACAATTCCAATTCAACACATTCAAGCAGCATAAAGAACAACACATACATGTTTCAAAGCATTCAAAGCATTCACAAACTTACATAATGCAAATCACATTTTACATTATTTAAAATCATTAATTAAATTATAATCTTAATAAATTAACTCAATTACTTTTTAAGAAAATAATTTAGACTTAATCTTTTAATTAATTTAACAGAACCGAATCACACATATACAATTTTGCAAGGATTTAATGCACAAATAAGGACACAAATCATGAAATCATTTTCTTTCTTTTGGGTTAAAAACTGTGAGCATCAAAAGAAAAATTAACAATTTTAGTTCATTTTCAGAACAACAATTTGAGTCATAAACTACTTCAAAGATTCATATACATTTCCTTGTAAAACTTGGTTATTTTATGTACATACTTTAAAGTTATTAGATAAAAATAATTTTCTCATGCATGCATTCAAAATGATAAAAAAACATATCCCTCTACCTATTGCTAGGTTGGCCGAATGTCAACACTCACAAAGACAAGGTTTTCATTCATTTTTCAACACACAAGAATCACAAAATCAAATCAAATCATGTAAGTTTTTAAGACTCATTTTTAAAGCATCATACTACATCACATCATCATGTATTAACATCATTAAAATAAGATTTTTCTCAAGTATTTCTAACATACATAAAATAAACTCAAGTTCATCACTTTTTCTTAAACCAAAATCAAGATCTTACTTTAATTTCATGAAAATAACATGCATGTTCTAAAAATCATTAGATCTAGTCTTAAAACACACATGCATCCATTTTTTACAAAATAAAAACTTGGATCTTATTTCTTTTCAAGTATGGCCGAATGGCCTTTCACCAAATAAAACATGCACAAGATTAAACACTTAACGAAAACCATGTTTTTACTCAAAAAATATTTTAAAACTTGCTTCTTTAATTTTTTTTCTTTGAAACCGAGACACATATTAAAGAAAAACATAATCTTTTCTTTTGAATTTAACATGCAACTTCAAAGATCTTAACTTTTCACTTCATAAATCAAAGATCATCACATGCACATACTTAAATCAAATAAGATCATCATCAAACAACATGCAAGGCCAAAGACTTAAACTTTTTCACAAATCACTTTTTAAATCACATATTTATTTATCAAATAATCATGGAGACACATCATAGATCACGGTTTAACAAAAAGATTTAACATGTAAAACCAAAGAATTTCACTTTATTATTAATCAAACTTAGATCATGGATTTACTTGTCAAATAACCACATAAACACACATAGATCACGGTTTAGAGCAAGAAAAATCAACATGCAAAGAGATTTATTTTAGGTTTCACAAAAATCTTGAACAATACTTTAGATCTTTAAGTTTTAGTTAGAAAAACATCAAGATCCTTTAAGAAAATCTCAACCGAAACATCAAACATAAAGCTACACATATTACAAATTATTTTTAATCTTTAAAGTCCTTGATTAAGGAAGAACAACACATAAACTCCACTTTCAAGCCATAAAATTAAACATGCAAGAAGAAAAGAAGTAGATCTACAAAATCAAAAGAAAAATCTAAGCTATTACAATCTTCCTCTTGATCTCCAAGTCACCTACCAAGGAAAGGGTTGGTTCTCTAGCTCCTAACACTCTTGATCTACAAAGGGAACTCCTTGATCTAGCTTCAAACCTCCTTCTTCCTCCTTCTAAACCTCACGACCTCCTCCCTCTCTCTCTCTCTCTATTTCTTTTTCTTTCTCTAAGAGTTGAATGAGTCTCTTAGAGTTGTGTTTGGTGTTGGAGTGAAGAAATGAAGATGGATGGAATGAAATGAACTAAGACCACCTCTATTTATAGGCCAACTCACGATTTCCCTCTTTTCCCTTCGGTTTGGTTCGGTTCAAGCACAAAATGGGAGGGGCGATTGTAACACTCCTTGTATATCATCTTCCTTTATAAGAAAAGTAATAAGTTTAAGAATACTTGGACTTGTTATCGTTGGAAAAAGATCTGAAAATAAGAAATTATACCTTCCCTGGAAAATTTATTTTCACAAACACTTGATTAATAATGAAGGTGACTAGTAAAATCAGAGTTTGCGGAAACATAGTAAAATCATCATATTACACTCCCAAAATATATCAAGTGTAACAAGTCCATTATTATCAAATAAGTATTATGATGAAACTGAATTCCTTTTATGATACTTTTTTCCAAAATATGTATCATATAAATTCTATTAAAAATAGAAATGTTATAGAGCTGGTCACTGGTCCCTTGTCCAAACATCCTTCTGGTCGGATCCTCGATATCTGCACAACGGGTTCCCAACCCACACTCTCTACACTCTGCATGCACCTAAGGGACATCTCCCCTTACTGATTCTTGTGCAAGATAGATGCATGATCAATACCTAATAAGGGCATGGGGGTTAGCTATACATATTCGCATAATCAAATGAGAATAAAACTAACATCCACAAGTCAACATGTAGCAAACCATGATGCATAATCATATGAGCACACCCGGTTAATCATAATTCTTTCAATGCAGGTGGCATGATGCATGATTTCCTTCCACAACTGAGGCCTCTAACAAAGTCCATCTTGGACGTCCATCCAATACACCGTTGTGTTCCCGGAACACTGACATTCGTTCCCAGAACGTAATGCCAAACCATAATTGGATAAATAGCATCACTCCCAGAGTGTGCATCACGTTCCCAGAACGTGTAGCAAACCATACTTGGATAAATAAGCATCACTCCCAGAGTGTGCATCACGTTCCCAGAACGCATAAAAACCAGGTCCCGGACACTGGCCACATATCTATAATGTGTCATCAAGTAGGTTGCATATCATTGTGTTCCCAGAACACTAACATACGTTCCCAGAACGTATAAAACCAGGTCCCAGACACTGGCCACATATCTATAATGTGTCATCAAGTAGGTTATAATTGGTACTCCCGTAGTACCCTCCTCATATTCCCAGAATATGATAAACGTTCCTACCAACCCATCTTCCATTCTATATGCATGAATGCACAATCATTAAGGTTGGTTTTTATCTTTAATTATATTATTATACCAATGTGTTCCCAGAACACTCACATACGTTCCCAGAACGTATCGCAAACCATACTTGGAATAAAATCAAGCACCACTCCCAGAGTGTACATCACGTTCCCAGAACGTGTCCAAGAAACCATGTCCCAGACAATGGCCACATTCCCAGAATGTGTCATCAAGTAGGTTGCATCAGTTTAGTACTCCTAGAGTACAGGGTCGTGTACCCCGAACATCACAAACAATCCTTGCCAACCTATTTCATCACCTTTCTCTATGCATGCTTTGCATACATAATTACTAAGGTTGGTCTTTCCATTAATTCCATTATTACGACTTAGAAAACACAACTTCTGAATGATATCTTGAGGTATGGCTTTACTCATAAAATTCACCTTTGAATTTAAATTTAACCTATGCTCATAGACCTGGATTGAGAGAATTACTCATTGGTATTAACAAATCCTTACTCAAAAACTTAACTTTTATTTTTAAGTTTCAGGTACTAACCGGTTACATCATCACCTAACCGGTTAGAATTACAGACCTGATTATAAAACCACTAATTTTTCAAAGAATCTTTTCTTGAATACTCTACTCAATCCAATCACAAGGCCTTAGCATATCAGAATACCTCAAGTTCAACACATAATATCATTCAAAAGATCTAAGTCATAATCCCATTTCATTTGTGCATAATTTCTTCTTGAAATTATCATTTGACATTAAGGTATTAACTCATCACCTCCAATCTAAACCAAACAGTGCTCAAACTCATAGTTTTAGATTGGTCTTTGTATGAAATTCTAGCTTAAACTTGAGTACAAATGGTATGGACATTTAGCCAATTTCAGAAATTCATTTTCTTTGAAAATTGACAGTCTCTAACCGGTTACAGATTTCGACTAACCGGTTAGATTAGGCAGAAAATACACTGAAAAGTGAGGTTTTGTATACCATTTTCTACCATACTCAAATTTAACCAATTTCATTCATAAATAGAGTTCACATACCTTAATACTAGTGTGTTCAACCACAGAAACATATCTATATTGCATGCATTCAATATGGATACTCAAATTGCAAATAATTGCACATATTTCACAACTTAATGCATCAATTCACATAATAGCTAACTAAGTCATGAATCCAACATCAACATAGCTTGCATGCATCTAGATAACATTGCTCATAACAACAATTGAGCTCAGATTGGCCTCCAAGCCACTTAACCATTTTAACTTATGCCCTTTGAGTCTCTTGGTGACTCATCCTATATTCTACCACAATTTATTCTCATTCTAGCAAATAGTAAGCTTCCCCCTTACCTTAGGTTCGTGCTTGATCCAAAACATTGCAGAGAGAAAGGCTCCAACATAGATCTCCATTAAATCCACTATATGCAGATAGAGTTGGACAGGGTACCAAAACCAGGGAAATTGACATGCAAAACCCAATTAAGAATTGGGGAAAATAGTCAAATTGAGATCTCTGCAACATGCACTAGAGGTAGGAATAGATTTGAAACCAAAAGGGTTTGTGTAACATCCCCAATTTCCGATATCCGTTTAGGATGGTTATTAGAGGCAAATTAGTATGTGTTTAAGCGTTTAAAGTGTAGAGTTTAGCCAAGAGTAGAATTGTGTGAGGTAGAACTAGCTTAGAATGGGTTTAAATAGTATAGGAATAAGGTTTTGAGTAGTAATCCAAGCCTAGATGAGTGTAGGAGCCTAAGGAAGTGAATTGGAGTTAGAAAACCACCAAAATAGGGTTTTCATTAAGGTAATCGATTACCTTGAAGGGTGTAATCGATTACTTGGGCAAAGTAATGGATTACTTGGGAAAAGTAATGGATTACTTGGCCTCTGAAAATCATACTAGAATTGTTGCATCAAAGAGGTAATCGATTACCTCTGGGAAGTAATCGATTACTTCCAGCCAGATCTGATTAAAACACGTCTTTTCCTTCATTTTTCTTATTTTCCTCTCTCTCTTCACTCGCGATATTCTCTCTTCTCTCTCTAAACCTCCATGGTTTCTTCCTCTCTTTCCATGGCAAATCACCATAAAAACACCACAAATCACCAAATTGAAACCGTGAATCATCCCCAAATCTCATCCTAGTGATTGGCCCTCTCTCAAATCATGTGTTTTCTCCCTCTTTATCATGGAACCCCAAATCCCCCAAAACCCTAAGTTGGGTAATCAACCCCATAGAGCCTTCTAATCTTTCAAGGAGTCTTAGATAGTGCATGAGAGCATGGAATAGGAGGCTAAGAAGCTTGGATTGGAGCTTGGTGAGTGGGTTTGGAGGAAACCCCAATTTCCTCTTTCTCTCTCTTCAAGGTAAGGGGGTTAATTTGGTTCTAATTAGGGAAGGGATTTAATGATAGTAATAGGGTTATACCTAGATGTATTTTGATATGTGTATAGGTGATTTGTATGCTTTGTATGTTGTGGGTGAAATATATGTTATGAACTTAGGGTTTGATGTTAGTAAGTGATTGTTTTAATTGATATTGAATGAAATGAATGAATAAATGTTATTGTCATGATTATTGATATTGTTATGATTGTTATTGGACTAAAGGAATGAGTAACTGTTATGGTTAATGAAATTAATATTGTCAAAATTGAAGGGTAAATGTGAAATTGATGATGTTGGTACTTGAATGGTTATGAATTGGAATGATTGAATGATTTGGTAATTTAAAGATAATATATATATATATATAAATGGTAATTATTATATATTGTTATGGCCTATTGCTCTAAGTTAGAGAGCCCAACCAAATTGGTATAATGGTAAAGAGGATTGACTATTGTAAACACCATAAAATGAACTAGAAACACGTGCATTCAAGGAGTAAGGTGGACCTTAGGTGTAACGGGGAAAACTTACGTTTCTATTCGTGAAGGCAAAAGTAACTAGATTGTGCCACTAAAACAATCGCTGAGAATTGTTATGGAAAACTTTTATCTTCCAAAGGGCCGGGTTCGCAACCCGTGTCGGGGATTGGTTTTATGCAAACCATAATAATTCTGTCAGTTACTTTGGCTTTTCGTGGCCAGTGAGGGTGATTTCTGCTAGAGCCAATTTGGGCGAATCAATCCAAATTGTACGTTGTACACTACTCTAGAGGAGTGTGACGTATTGTGCAAGCGGATGAGCGATATTCCTAGAGAATATGAAGCATCCAAACAGGGGTTGGGAAATGCTTACTCCTGGTCGGTTTTCCCCAGAGTAGAGGGTGTAGTGGGGTGAGGAAATTGTTATTGTTATTGTTATTGTTATTGGAAATGGAGAAGTGCATTCATTGTTATAAAGATGAGTTTAATTCACTGAATCCAATGAATTGTTAAAGTGTTAAAGTGAATACAGTTAATCGTTACAGTGTTACATTGGATTCAAGAATTAAACTATAATGGTATAAAGTTACATGCATTGTTCATATGTTTGAGCATAAAAGCATCGTAAAGTATTGTTATTGTTATTGTTATTGTTTAAGGAAAGGTGAAAAGTGTGAATTGGTTAAATGATAAGATATAGAATTGTTATTGTTGAATGGGATAATATGAATATGATGAAAGATGTTTGGGTATGTCTAGTTATGTTTTATTACTGTCGTTTTAAGTGTTTTCCTTGATTATTATTCAAAGTTCTCACCCTTACAGTGGACATATTAGGTACACATTGGAGACAGGCACATATGAAAGTCAAGGTCGAAAAAGGTATACTCCGGTAAAGAGTATATTGTTATTGGTGACCTTATGGTCCCAATTATAGTGCAACCATTCATAGGTCCTATTTTGTAAAGATTAGATTTTATAAATGTTGATTAATTGATATTGACGATTTTATTCAAATGTATTTTATTGATGTATCAGTTTTATTTTCTCATTGGGACAAATTGAAAGTATTTTATAGTATTGTATATTTTGAACGAAAAGTTATATTTATATTTGATTGAAAACTGTTCTGGACTGACAGGTTTAATTTCGTTTCGGGGGAAAAGTCCAATTTTTAAAGGAAACTCCGTCGGAATTTTTATAAACCCCGAATGTTTTCCTTATTAAAGGCTAATCTATAGTAATTGTTTTAGTAGTAAAAGGTAGGGTGTTACAGTTTGTGTGCTTACCAAAATCGAGCTTCAAAGTCAGCTCCAGAAATCAGAAGCTGAGGTTTGACAGTATCAACACCTCAACTTGGCAAGCTTCGTTCTCTTGATTCAGGGACTCTCAACTCACAAACTGTATATCAATACAAAGCCCTTGATTCAAGCTTTGTAATGGTGTATCACTCATGTTCTAAATCTCAGAAACGAAGGAGAATTTCATAGACGAATCTCAGAACCCTAAAAACAGAGTTTCAGCACTTCAATTAGAAAATCAACCCAAATTCATCAACAATTCGGGTTTATATAGAGATTTCAGGCTTGCATGCAATGCGACACGCGTATCTCACTAAGTATGAAGGCTGATTCGTGGCAAATTTCTGGGTTTTGGCTTGATTACTCATCAAACGCACTAATCCCAAATTCTGAGTTCATCGTGTAACCGGTTACACAGCCCTTCTAACCGGTTACATACTGATAAAATTCAAAAATTAATAATTTAATTACTCTTTCTTCAAAAACCTTTTTAATATTGCAATTAGGTCCCAACCCAAGGACTAAATTACAATATTCACATTTTTGTACAAAATAACCATATAAAAATATATCTCATATTTTTATATAAAAACACATAATGTACAAAAACTAAAACCTTCAAAACAAATATAAATCAATTATAAAATAATTGTTATAATTAATTTCTTAGTTATTTTGGAGACGAAAATTAGGGGTGTTACAGCGGTTTTGTCCTCACAAAAGTTTGCATGGGTGGAGGTTATCAAATTAAGGGGACAAGATGGAGTAGATTAGGGTACTAGGGGTCACTTTAGGGCTAAAGACTTGTTGGCTAATACTTAGGATTTGGTTACTAACTTAGTTAGGTTATAGTTTAGTTCATTTGGTTTCTTGTCCAACAAATAAAATCCTAGGCTTATACATACACATACACACGTATAATGTACACACATACGCGTACATACCGTATCACACACATATACACATACATGTCACTACATTTTTATTTTCTAATCACATTTACTTATAGCATTATAATTACTAAGTCATACAAAAATGCAAACATCACTCAAGGGATCACACTTATACAATCATTTTCACACATCATACATCAAACACACACATTAAACCAAGCACACATCACATAAAATTCATGCCATAGCAATAAATTTATTTTATGCAAAACAAGGTCTCAAAATTCGTACTTCATAAACTCTGAAAATAAATTTTTATAAATCAACCCAGAAAATTCTAAAAATTACATTTTCAAAATCTACGTTTCAAGACGATCGTTTTCGTATAAAGATCATAAAAATCCGAGTTACGGTTTAAAAGTTACGAATTTTCAAAGTTAGCAAATCCAAAAACTTCATTTCAAATAAAATCACCTTTTAATAAAATCACAACTCATTTCTTATGAATCAAATCTACAAAATCATTCACTTCACATTTAAAAAAATAGTTTGTTTATAAAAATCCATGAAAATCGACGCTTTATTTCTTTCTCACGTAAAATACTTTTCTGAAAATCTCTTATAAAACAGAACTTCAAGGTTTATTTGACAATATTCGTTTACGCACATACGGGAAAAATGCGGGGTGTTACATCAGTCCCAATCTCACATCCATCAATAGTGACATCATTGTCAGATTTACAAATAGCACCATCACTTAACAGCTGCCGGACCCAGAGACACCTACTTCTATTCTTACACGCTATCTAAACGGCAACATCAACAAGGGTTTGATCATAATCTACCTAAAGACATACAACTTAGGTACTACTCTTAAGCCCTAATCAAACACATTTATTGTTCAAGCAGGCATTTAGTACATACACAACAATCAAAATTCAAGCATACACAACAACATTTCATATCAACACATGATTGCAAACACTAACCTGGGGCAATCTCTACTTCCTCCTAACCTAATCCTGATCTCCCTGAATTAACCTAAGGTTCAGGCTTACATCTATATACACATTTTTAACAAGCAGCACACATTCAAAACTAGTTTCATAAAGAGTTTAGAAAAATATGGTTTTCATGATTTATTCAACAACTCAAAATCAGAAAACCATATAATTGAAATAAAAAGGCACTTTTAAAAACAAAATTTTATTTCAATTTCAAAGGTCATAAAAGTTTTTACAAGTTGGGTCCCTTCATATAGAAGAACATCATGGTAAACTTTCAGGTTACTCGGAGTTCATTAGGTTCAGCTTTAGTTTTACAACCGCTTTGCCCAAACATTAAAAATAAAGAGCTGAACCTAAATTAGATTTCTTTAAAGGTGGTAAACAAACTCCAAAGAACCTCAAAATTTAAAGGGACTAAACATATACTCAGCCCCAAAGGTCGTGTAAGGTTTTCAAACCGATTCGGAGCACGTTAGACTTGATTTTACCCTTCGTTCATAGTACAGGAAAACACTGTAACTGTCAGGTCTAATAGCAAAAGAAAATATCACATTTATTTAAGATGCTAACTTGCTCCAAGCAGTTTGGAATTCCGTTTAAAAACTTTGGTTCAACCTTAAAAGGCTCACATACAATTTCCCAAATCATTTTAACCATCTCAAGCCCAAAAACTCAGTTTTCCATCTTATGTAAAATCCCTGATTTCCCAACAAGCACTTAACTACAAACACATACATTTTTAAAATCCTTGGTTTGAACAATCACTATGTATGGGGATTTAAAATTTAGGGAGAAGATCCCATACTAGTGAAACACTTAGAAAAGCAATTTTACATTTACAAAAACAAAATTCTTTAAAAATTTGGTTCCTCTCTTGATGAGGAACATTTAGTTTCATTTGAAAAGTTCAATAAAACCTTCAATCGTGCATATTACCATCAAGAACTACCTCAATCTAATTTCGGAAGATCCTAGATGAAGGAGTGAAAGTACACTCAAGATTGGTAAACTCAAAGGAAAAGGGAATATACTTTGGACTTGGAAAAATTCAGTTGAGTTCATTTTCAAAAGTTGAAACAATGATATTCCCTTTTACTTCCAGTTTGAAAATCTGAGTTTCATTCCGATTTGATTTTGGATCGCATATGAAGGGTTCCTATTTAATCGACGTATGACTTGGTTAAAGACAAATGAATTAATTCACTACTCGATTACTTAGGAATCCTTGCACTCCTTACTATTTTCTTAAAAATTTGTTATGCGACCTCACGATCCATTTGGAATGATTGTCGTTCGGTGCAACCTTTTGAAATTCATTTTAAACACTCGCATAATCAAACAAGCATTTATTATGACATCCACTCACTAGCAATCAAACAAAAATTCATCTTTCATATATTAATATCATGCACGTAAATCAATCAAACGCATACAAACATAATCAGTTTTTTTTTTCTAAACACAATTTCCAAAAACAACATTTTTAGTCAATGCTTAATGGAAAAATAGTTTGGGACTTTAAAGTACAAGGATGGCAATTGAAAAGCTCTAAATCCTAAAATCGTTTGAAAACATTTTCGAAAATTTTAATTTCATCTCCACACAAACATAGACTTTTCACATATGTAGAATACACCACCCTCAACATAGTTCAAAGTGATGCGAGAACCTCTAGATTGAATTTTAACCCCTTTATCGATTAAATAAACCTCTTTCCGTTATAAAATTTTATTATTGTAGTTTGGGGTTTAAGTTCAATTGTTAGAAGCTCCATACTTATCTTTCGTTTAGTATTAAAGTCATCAGAATCAAATTAGTGGGGGCATCAACTACAAGTTCCACTTCTAATTTCCTTCCGCCTACTTTAATGCTAGACTATTCCACATACAAACATATTTCGAGAACCTTTTGATTGAATTCAAACCGCTTCCCACACTTGGACAAAAAGTTACTTTTATGCTTGCAATTCAAATTAGTATAGTTCAGCGGTTCAAATCCGATCGATCAGTACTTGTTTTCTTGTTTCCCGATTAGTATCACAGTTACTTGAATTGAGATTAGCTATGGAATTCAACCATTTATTTAATTTAAACATTGTTTTTTTTTGTTCTCTTAGATACTAGTCTAATCGACGTAAATTTGATCACTTGATTGGATTAGTATTCAAGATTCAGAATTTGTTTATTCCATGCAGTTCCATTTCTAATCCCTGTTCAACTAATTCAACACCAATTTACTCAACAACATACATTAAAATCACACATAAATGCATATAGCAAAGCAACAAGACATAAGGAACTGACACAAAAAGTTTTATACATGGGAAATCGGTTACTAATTCACGATGATGCACAAACTCCTAGATTTCGACGACGTCACCTCCCGATAAATGCAACATCGGATTGGCCAGTTCCAACACTACATTCCGTCAGTGGTAATAGCCCTCGTCATCCAGTTTAAGTTTTTGTACTTCGTTTTGATTAGCAAGATTTTCTTTGTAAGTAACTTCAATTTTTGATTAACTCAAAACATAGAATTTTTATCCTTAAACAAAATCAATTTACAGCTTTTAAGTTTCCTGTTTGCAAATGGATAAACACTTACAGTATGTAATTCTTTGAATCCCTAAGGGATCCTCTTAGGTTCCAAAGAATTCACTGCTCCTTCCCATTTGCAAACATAAACCTATTCCATTCGTTACATTTTCAGGTAAACACAAATACCAATTTAACATTTTAACACCCCCATTTTCACGAAATAGGTAAGTGACCGATAGAATTACTATAGTGTGCACTGGACCAATCACAAATTCAACTGTTACTTCACATTCTCCCCGAAGGAGGGTTCTTCATACCAGTTTACTACTAGGATGATCAAAGTCCTCTATAGTAACTCCCGTGATTGTTTCATAAACACAATCAAATCACTATCTATTCACAGCCACTAGCTCTATGAACCTTCACATTCTCCCCGTAGGAGGGTTCTTCGGTTCATAGAACCTGGATTCGATAATCTTTCCCAAAATACCTAAGGTCCACCCTCCTCCATGAATGCACATGTTTCTAGTTCATTTTAAGGGTATTAATCATTCATTCTTTATTTATATAGGTTCATTGGGAGGGTTTTCTACCCTAAGACATGTGGCCATAATGATGCAACAATCACATTTCAAATATGCACACACTTATTCACAAAACATTTAGCAACCAATATGCACATTCATTCCTAATTATGCTTAGCAATGTCATCAAGCATACACAACAAACACTTGACATTAACATTTTCATTTGAATATAAGTCTCACCTCCATTCAAGAAACTTGAGGTAAGAGTGTTTGCAGCGGAATCAGGATCACTTTCCCTCAGGTCGAAAGTAAGAACTGCTTTGATACCTGTTGGGATTCTGGCAAGTATACCAGATCGTACAAGTAATATAGACAATGAAGTCCGAGTATCGTACCCAAGGGAGTGACCGTTTAATTAATTCCACCTAATAAATATTACTTAGTGAACGAGACAAAGGATTTATGAATTTGTAAATAAAAACAAAAATTAAAATAAATGACTCTTTGACTAGGGGAAAGGCAGGACGTAGTTTCGATGCAGGTTCCTAAATATTCTATAACAAATTAGTTTATTTTCCTTGAATTATGAATTAGTTTTGCAAAATTAGATAACACCTAATGTCTTAGCGTGTTTCTATATTTTAGAGATTAATCACCCAATGATGTCTCAAGAAAGCCTTAAAACCTAACCCTTTCATTAAGTTCAGTCAAAACCTCTTTTTATAAAATTACCCAATTCATAGAAAACATGTCTGCGCCTATGCAATTGAGTTGTTTGATTAATGACTAAATCCTAAATTCATATGTCTATTCATAAAGGATTTTCAAAAGTCATGAAACAACTTCTTTCATGAGAAACAAAAAGAACAATCAAACACAAAATTCAATAACGGAAAATAAGATTAATTTATTACTAGAAACATTGGAAAGGTTCCATACATATACTCCTACATCCCAAGGATTGAATTAGTTCATACTTACAAGAGAAAACACAATAAACTTGATAAAAATAATTACCATGAATCCTTGAGCTAACTCCGTGTTCTTCACAAAAACCTCCAATCCTTGTTCCTTCTCCAAGTCTCAAATCCTAATTTACTATTATTCTATGGAGTTGTATGAGTGTCTCTCCTCTTCTGGAATGAATCACAATCCTCTTATTATATAGATAAAGACTAACCTAATTTTCAATCTAATGTGATAAGATTTTTATCTAAATAAAACTAATCCTAAATCTGAATATAATACGATAAGATCCTATTAGAATAAACTAATCTCAAAGAATCTTATCTACAAATAAAATTTATCATTAAAATCCTTCTAGAATCCCGTATTTGTGTCTGACAGCAACTTCGGCACTGATTTTGACCCCCAAGATGAACGAATTTGAGCAAAGGCTATTTCTAGAAAAGTTGTAGAACTTTACATTAGCTTTAAAATGATACCTAGATCGCCTCATTTGGATAAGCGTAGCTCAAGTTATGATCAAAACAGCGAACAGTGTTACTTTCTCGCATTTTGCGCGCCCGGGATCAACTTTTCTTCATTTTTTCCTCTTTTTCTTCCCAATTCAAGTACCAAGCTCTCCTTCTTCATTCCTTTGCAAAAATCAATGTTTTAAGAGCTTAAATAACTAAAAACAAACCAAACACATCAAAAGGTTCCAGAAATCTTATAAAGACAAAATTCCATTGTTTTATTCCAATTTACTCAAGAAACAAGCCACTTATTATGTAAAAGGGAGGCAAAAAAGGTACAAAAACATCACATATTAGACCCCAATCAATACCATATTTTAACACCCCCATTTTAATCTATAAAAAAAATATAAGGAAATAAAAGTTTTGGAAATAATCATGAACTTTAAAAGTCGTTTTGTTAAATAAAATACACGAATCAGAGTTAGAAAATAAAGCGGATAACTTTAAAAATTACAAATTACAAATTAAGCCTATACAAAATGTGGGGCACCCTATTACAATACAAACAGTTTCTATAAAATTCCCCTTCTTTCGACTTATTCCGTTGCGCACTATGATCTCCAAACTTCTTGAACATGTACCTAAATTGTTAACCACTAAGGGTGAGATCTTTCACAGCACAGTGAATTAAAAGGACAGTATAAAACTTATAATAAAACTCGAGACTAATAACCAAATCAAGACAGAGGCAACAAAACACATTCGGATTCACAACTCCATTTTCATTTGTGACACCCTTCCGAATTACCCAAATATAATATAGTAATTAAGCTCTAACATTGGATAATATATGGACTTGTGAGTGTTAAGAAAATATGGAAAATAAAATTTTCTTTTTAAGCGGGTGCACAAATCGTCATTTGGAATTCTTGGAGAATAAACTTTAAACCATTTCAAAACATTTGTATCGAGTTCGGCGATCTCTAAAAACCTTTTTCACAAATAGGGTAACATTCGCTCTTTGGAAACATCTTGGTATCATACAAGTAATTAAAGTTACCCATACTTTGTTCGATGATACTGATACCATCAAATAATATATATATAGCCGAGCTCTTAGATAGATTAGATCATAGTAAAGCGGAAGTTATAGGACTATGCAACTGATAATATTATAAACAGAGATATATATACATAAGTATGAAAAGAGTGATAAGTACATAGTCTCCATATCTAGTCTCCAAGTTCCAAAATACAAGTCCATAATCTGATCTACATAGTGATATGACCAAAGCCCTAGAGTATCCCAAAAGTATATCTACAATATATGTACATAACCAAAACATAAACTCCAAGGGTGGTCAAGTAGATCTGGCCTCATCAGATGTAGTAGTAGTCATAGCAGCAGTCTCAAAGAAACATAAGTAGTAAGGTAGTAGCATCATCATCTACACAGCAGCAGCAGCAAGTCTCCTCCACAGCATCCACACATCGAATCCACCGATCCTCATCACATACCATATGCATATACCTAGGGATCATCGTCCCTCCAATCACTCCCAGTAGAATGCACGACAGGATCGCTCCCACTCTCGTCCTCCACCAGATCCTCCTCGATCTCATCCGAGGGAGAGTGTACCCTACCACTGGGTATTGGGTCAGGTGATGGTGAAACCCTGACTGGGCTCCTCGGATCAGAAGGGGGAGTTTCCTCGCGGACGACTCTCGAAGTAAAAGGGTGAGAGCGGGTAGGTCGAAAACGAAAACTATGGTAAGAGCGAGCTGGTCGCGTGGGAGGTGGTCCATGGTAAGTGTAAAACGGGGGTACATGCATAGTGTATATGATGGGAATCCTAAATCTACGAGGACGGAATCGGATCAACGGGTTCGGGTGGTAGAAGGTAATCTCTAACTCACCCTCGAACACCGCGCGATGGTCCTCATAGATCCATGTGCCACTAGGAAGTGGCCGGATCTCGATGCAAGCAATGTAACGAGACATCACCTACAAGGGCATAGGGGTAAGCAATTCTATACACATAACCAATAGAGAATAAATTGTACAATATGACTATTTAAATATGCATCAATTAACAACAATCCCATATAACACTTAGCAATTAATGAATGCACATAGGATGCTCACACTTATTTCATTTATCACAATTAATTTAAATGAGTGGCATGATGCATGAATTTAGCTCTCAAGCCTATCTCCATCATACTATGTCACTCTCTGACGTCCATCCCTGACAACCCAGCACTCAACAGTGCGTTGTATTCCTAGGTATACA
This sequence comes from Crotalaria pallida, assembly GCA_037953625.1. Lineage (NCBI taxonomy): Eukaryota > Viridiplantae > Streptophyta > Magnoliopsida > Fabales > Fabaceae > Crotalaria > Crotalaria pallida. Next base: position 24,594,866 of record CM075654.1, read on the forward strand.
ACAATTCGTACATTCACCTAGAATGTACACGACAAGCTTGGTATCCATGCCACCCGAGCATATCCCGTCATCCAAACGGACCGTCATCCAAACGGTATAACCATATCGGCATTCCCTCAGCCGACCACGTCAACGACGTGTCATCAAGCAAGCGTATTGGCACTCCCAGAGGCCCTCCACATGTTTATCAAAAACATGATATACGTCCTACCAACCAAACTCCAGAATGAATGCATTACCTTACTTAAAAGAGATTGATTGACGTTTTATCCTTTTATTAATACATTACGTGCCTCCCGAGCAACATATCATTATTCAAATGAAAACATCATAACGTCAATCAATTTCCTCTAAGTCCAGGATCACTTGGTTTATTGACCTCTAAGAGTTACAAAATGACTTAGAATTGAAAATGGTATTTTTAAGTATCTGACTAAAAATACTCGAGTTTTCTCCAAAATACTCGAGTAGTTAATCATTTTCCAGATTCTACTCGAGTTGTTCATAATTATACTCGAGTCATTCATGTTTTTTCAGAGATTTAGGGTTTCAGGTTTTCATAAATATACTCGAGTATTTCATGAGATACTCGAGTATTCCATTACCCAGAATACTCGAGTAGTTCATACATTACTCGAGTGTTCAATCTGATTCCCAAGTTGGTGCGCCAATTTTCACTCTGGTGCACCACACAATACTCGAGTATTAAGCCAAATACTCGAGTATCTGCAGACAGAACAGAGTGAAACTTGGTTTTTACATGCCATTTCAATTTCTAAACATTTTAAACTCAAAACAATGATCACAATAGTTCATATACCACATATTGAACATGTTAACACACTCATTTCACATCAAATAGCAAATTTGACAGAGAATCAATCCATTATGCATGAAATATACAATTTAGCAACTCAACACTTCAAATTGCAAAATAATCACAATATTCATGAAACAAAGTTCATTTAAGCTTGCATGCATGATATAGAACTTGCTCATCACAGTCATAGAGCATGGATTGGTCTCCAAACCAAAGTTCCTATTCAAACTAAGCCCTTAGAGCCTCTTGGTGGCTCTCTAACACAATTAATGAAATTTAAACTCTATCTAGTGAATATAATTACTTCCCCTTACCTCTCAGACATGAATCAAACAAGAAATTGCAAGGAAAATCCCCACAGCACCAAGAACCACTTCAAGCACCAACATGCAGAGCAATTTTGAACACATCACCAAGATTGAATTGGTTTACATGGAAGACAGAGATAACAATTGGGGAAATTAGTATTTCTAGACTATATGCAACATCATATAACTAAGGAAATCAAATTTAAGACTCAATGAACATGGGAGCTTACCAAAAATCAGAATCAAAGTGAGCTCCAGACCAAGGCTCAACAGAAACAGCTTCCACTTCCAAGCTTCAATTCTCTCAACACACTTACACTCACCTCACGATTTTGCTCTCTATACAAAGCTCGAGATGTGAGCTTTGTATTGGTGTATAGTTTGTGGTTTGAATCAGAACACAGAGGGAGAATTGAAGGAAACGAATTCAAAACCCTAACTTGAGCAACAACACAAACTTTGGCCAAATCCTCACGAATTCGGTGTTGATCGACTTAAATAGAGTGAGAGAACGATCATGCATGGCGACACGACTACCATGGATGTGGAATGGTGGTGATTTCGTGTCAACGACACGAAATCGTTGGTGGTGACTCACCAAACGCACTAACTCGTGCAATTGGACCCAGAATACTCGAGTTTTCCAGAAAATACTCGAGTATTTTTCCCAATTTTTGAAAAATAATTATTTTATTTACTTCCCTCCAAAATCTTTCCTATAATTACCTCTAGGTCCCAACCCAGGGACTAATATGCAAAATACTCATCTTAGGCATTTATTATATTTATTAAATCAATTCACACACATATACCAACTATATAAACACATATTTTAATCAAGGATTAATATGGAAATAATTAATTATAATTAATTTATAATTAACATTTCATTAATCGGGGATTAAAATTTTGGGGTGTTACACTACTCCCCCACTTACAAGGAATTTCGTCCCCGAAATTCAACTCATACAAACAAGTCAGGATAATCCTGACGCACCTTATCTTCTAATTCCCACGATGCTTCCATTACATCTCCACAAATCCAGACGACTTTGACCAGACGAATGTCTTTTCCTCTAAGCTGCTTGATTCTTCGATCTTCAATACGAACTGGCACACCTTTGAAGGTTAGGTTCTCATGAATTTCTAAGTCATCAGGTTGGATTCTAAGGACAATGGTGGGGTCATGGACATATCTCTTCAATTGAGACACATGGAATACATTATGGAGGTTAGCTAATGATGGAGGCAGAGTCAATTGATAAGCTACTGGGCCGACTCTTTTGAGGATTTGGTAGGGACCAATGAATTTAGGTGATAGTTTCTGAGTTTTCAAGGCTCTACTAACACCTTTGGTTGGTACTATCCTAATAAACACATGGTCTCCTTCGGCGAACTCTAATGGTTTTCTTCTCTTATCAGCATAGCTTTTCTGCCTACTTTGAGCTGCCCTCATCTTTTCTTGTATCATCCTGATCTGTTCCGTAGTCTCTTGCACAAAGTCTGGTCCAACCAGAGAATTCTCCCCCACTTGGAACCAACATAACGGCGTCTGGCACTTTCTCCCATACAAAGCTTCAAATGGTGCCATTCCAATACTCGTGTGGTAACTGTTGTTGTAAGTGAATTCCACGAGTTGCAACATCTGCTCCCAATTCCCTTGTCCTTCCAAAGCACAGGCTCGTAGAATGTCCTCCAATGACTGAATAGTCCTCTCCGTTTGGCCATCAGTCTGAGGATGGTATGCAGAACTCAGTTTCAATCTCGAACCCAAGGCTCTATGCAGATCTTCCCAGAACTTCGATGTAAACCTCGGATCACGATCAGATACAATGCTTGATGGTACACCGTGCAGACGAACAATTTCTTTGATGTACAACTGGGTGAGCTTTTCCAACGAATAGCGCATATTCACGGGAATGAAATGCGCCGACTTGGTCAAACAATCCACTATCACCCAGATTGCATCATGACCAGTAGATGTCCTTGGCAATCCCGACACGAAATCCATCGAGATGCTATCCCATTTCCACAATGGAATCTCCAAAGGAAGTAACTCTCCTCCTGGCCTTTGATGTTCCACCTTGGCCTTTTGACACACCAAACAACAGGCCACATACTCAGCTATGTCTTTCTTCAAACCAGGCCACCAAAATAGCTTCTTTAAGTCCTGGTACATTTTGGTAGCTCCCGGATGCATACTCATCTTACTCTTATGTGCTTCGTCCAAAATCATCCTTCTTACTTCTAAATCATCAGGCACACAAATCCTTGTTTTAAAGCGAAGGATTCCATCCTTCCCTTCTTGAAACTCCAATTCCTTGCCTTCTTCCATCAACTTCCTCTTTTCTATGAGTTTCTCATCCTTGCCTTGCAATTCCCGAATCTTCTGTAGAAACTCATTAGCAATCTGCAGCATCCCCATCTTGATACTTGTCGGCTCCATTTGCATCGTCAGACTCAAATCCTGGAATTCCTCTATCAGTGCAGCTTCTCTGACCATCATTGCACTGATGTGCATTGCCTTTCTACTCAATGCATATGCCACAACATTGGCCTTTCCAGGATGATAATGGAGTTCAAACTCATAATCCTTCAAAAACTCCATCCATCGACGTTGCCTCATATTCAACTCCTTTTGATCAAAGAGGTACTTTAAACTCTTATGGTCACTGAACACCCGGAACGTAGTGCCATAGAGATAGTGCCTCCAAATCTTTAAGGCAAACACCACCGCTGCCAACTCCAGATCGTGGGTTGGATAGTTCATTTCATGAACTTTTAGCTGTCTCGAGGCATAAGCGACGACTTGCCCTTCTTGCATCAAAACACACCCAAGACCTTGTTTCGACGCGTCACAATACACATCAAAACTCTTTTGTGTATAGGGCAGAACCAATACAGGAGACGATGTCAACCTTTCCTTCAACTCTTGAAAACTCCTTTCACATTTCTCATCCCATAGAAATGGTTGATCTTTCCGAGTCAACTTCGTCAGAGGCAGTGCGATCTTCGAGAAACCTTCGATAAACCTTCTATAATAACCAGCCAAACCAAGGAAGCTTCTCACCTCTGTGACCGACTTTGGTTGCTCCCATTGCAAAACCGAACTCACTTTCGTCGGATCAACGACTATTCCCTTGTTCGAAATCACATGCCCCAAGAACTTAACCTCCTTCAGCCAGAACTCACACTTTGTAAGTTTGGCATACAACTGCTTCTCCTTTAGGATGCTCAACACTATCCTCAAGTGTTCGGCATGCTCCTCCGGGCTCTTAGAGTAAATGAGAATATCATCAATGAACACCACCACGAACGAATCTAGATAAGGTCCAAAGATTCGATTCATGTAGTCCATGAAGATAGCTGGTGCATTAGTCAATCCGAACGGCATTACGACATACTCATAATGTCCGTATCGAGATCGAAATGCAGTCTTAGAGATATCCTCCTCTCTAATCCTGATTTGATGGTATCCTGACCTCAAATCGATCTTGGAAAATACCGAAGCTCCACGAACTTGATCCATAAGGTCATCTATCCTCGGCAATGGATACTTGTTCTTGATGGTGACCTTATTCAGCTGCCGGTAGTCGATGCACATCCTCATACTACCATCTTTCTTCTTGACAAACAAAACCGGAGCACCCCAAGGTGACACACTTGGTCGGATCATCTGCTTCTGTAACAATTCCTCAATCTGCTTCTTCATTTACGCCATTTCTGGTGGTGCCATTCTATAGGGAGCGATAGAAATGGGACCAGCTCCCGGAACTAGATCGATACCAAATTCAATTTCCCTTCTTGGTGGCAAACCAGGAATCTCGTCAGCAAAAATTTCCGGGAAATCTCTAACAACAGGGATCTCTTCCATTCTGGGACCATTCTCCTCCACCTCAGAGTTAAACAGACACACGTAGCCGGAGGGTTTTGGACTTCTATAGGTTACTATCTTTCTGTCACAATCAATGATCACCTGGTTTTGACTTAACCAGTCCATTCCCAAGATCACATCTAATTGTGCTAAGGGTAAGCAGATCAAATCTACTTTAGAGGTTTGTCCTAACACTTCTATACAACAGTTAAGACATGCTCTAGAAACTACAACAGGAGCATTAGTAGGGGTTTCTACTTGCAAAACATAAGGCATTTCAGACATCATCAAGCCTAATCGGTTTACACATTCATACGAAACAAATGAATGCGTTGCACCGGAGTCAAACAAAACATGGCAAAACTTACCATTAAGCAAGTATTTACCTTGCACCAGATCAGAAGATCGATTCGCTTCCACACCGCTAAGGGTGAAGACCCTTCCTTGAGTCACCGGTCTATCTGCAGTTTCTCTGGAGTTGACTTTGGCCGGTTCTTTGCAATCTCTTGCAAAATTCCCCGGCTTTCCACAATTAAAGCAACCACTTGTCCCCCAACACACGCGGCCATAGTGATTGCGCTTGCACTTGTCACAGAATGGAGCCTCGCTCAGATAATTCCTTTCATCAGAACCACCAGCTTTTCCTTTACCTTTCCCTCGGCGATCATATGGACCTTTGCCTCGGTTGTTGAAACCTTTACGCCTCTGAGGTCCACAGCCTTGATTGTCCTTCTTCTCTGAGACTTGCATCTCCTCAGCCTTGGTATCATCTTCATACATCCTACACATGTCTACCAGTGCAGGAAAGCTTTGAATCCGCTGGTAACTGAAGATCGACTTCAACTTTGGCCTCAAGCCTCCTTCAAACTTAATGCATTTACTCCTCTCATCTAGATTGTTCTGGTAGTATGGAGAATACTTCATCAGCTCTTCAAACTTAGCTGCGTACTCACCCACACTCATGTTTCCTTGCTTCAGCTGCAAGAACTCCACCTCCTTCTTCCTTCTCAAGTCCTCAGGGAAATACTTTTGGAGAAACTTCTCCATGAATACTCCCCAACTTACCTCTCTTCCTTCATATTGCAGATGCTGCATTGTGTGATTCCACCAGTTCTCAGCTTCCTCCTCTAACATGTAGGTTGCATACGCCACCTTTTGAACATCAGAACACTCCAACGTTCTCAAGATCTTGTCCATGGTGTGAATCCACTTGTTGGCCTCTTCCGGTTTAAATCCTCCTTCAAATTTTGGCGGATTACAGCTTCTAAAATCAGCCAAAGTCTTCGCCTCAGCGTTACCCACATTACACTGATGAGACGGGTTGACTGGTTGAGATGGTTGTTGAGACTGTCGTTGCATGGCTTTCAGCACCGTGGTGATCCTTTCTAACATCGCGTTGGTGTGATTTTGGTTTCTAGTTGCCATATTAGACCTGCGCTATGGGCTTATGGTCACATATGTTGAACCAAAGAAACTTCCATTACAGTACCTATTCTAAGGCTCTATCTTAAACTTATTAAATCTACAATCAATTGTGTCTTGTACTCAAAGAGACAAGATACGAACAAATCAAGGGTATTTAAACCTCAACAAACAAAATAAAAACATTCAAAGTAATGTAATTGCCTTGCAGATACCTGCTTGATGTTGATGGCTACCTTTCTGAACTACTTCCACTACTACAGGATCTGACTTTTTCTCTGATACCACTCAGTGTGACACCCTTCCGAATTACCCAAATATAATATAGTAATTAAGCTCTAACATTAGATAATATATGGACTTGTGAGTGTTAAGAAAATATGGAAAATAAAATTTTCTTTTTAAGCGGGTGCACAAATCGTCATTTGGAATTCTTGGAGAATAAACTTTAAACCATTTCAAAACATTTGTATCGTGTTCGGCGATCTCTAAAAACCTTTTTCACAAATAGGGTAACATTCGCTCTTTGGAAACATCTTGGTATCATACAAGTAATTAAAGTTACCCATACTTTGTTCGATGATACTGATACCATCAAATAATATATATATAGCCGAGCTCTTAGATAGATTAGATCAGAGTAAAGCGGAAGTTATAGGACTATGCAACTGATAATATTATAAACAGAGATATATATACATAAGTATGAAAAGAGTGATAAGTACATAGTCCCCATATCTAGTCTCCAAGTTCCAAAATACAAGTCCATAATCTGATCTACATAGTGATATGACCAAAGCCCTAGAGTATCCCAAAAGTATATCTACAATATATGTACATAACCAAAACATAAACTCCAAAGGTGGTCAAGTAGATCTGGCCTCATCAGATGTAGTAGTAGTGATAGCAGCAGTCTCAAAGAAACATAAGTAGTAAGGTAGTAGCATCATCATCTACACAGCAGCAGCAGCAAGTCTCCTCCACAGCATCCACACATCGAATCCACCGATCCTCATCACATACCATATGCATATACCTAGGGATCATCGTCCCTCCAATCACTCCCAGTAGAATGCACGACAGGCTCGCTCCCACTCTCGTCCTCCACCGGATCCTCCTCGATCTCATCCGAGGGAGAGTGTACCCTACCACTGGGTACTGGGTCAGGTGATGGTGAAACCCTGACTGGGCTCCTCGGATCAGAAGGGGGAGTTTCCTCGCGGACGACTCCCGAAGTAAAAGGGTGAGAACGGGTAGGTCGAAAACGAAAACAATGGTAAGAGCGAGCTGGTCGCGTGGGAGGTGGTCCATGGTAAGTGTAAAACGGGGGTACATGCATAGTGTATATGATGGGAATCCTAAATCTACGAGGACAGAATCGGATCAACGGGTTCGGGTGGTAGAAGGTAATCTCTACCTCACCCTCGAACACCGCGCGATGGTCCTCATAGATCCATGTGCCACTAGGAAGTGGCCGGATCTCGATGCAAGCAATGTAACGAGACATCACCTACAAGGGCATAGGGGTAAGCAATTCTATACACATAACCAATAGAGAATAAATTGTACAATATGACTATTTAAATATGCATCAATTAACAACAATCACATATAACACTTAGCAATTAATGAATGCACATAGGATGCTCACACTTATTTCATTTATCACAATTAATTTAAATGAGTGGCATGATGCATGAATTTAGCTCTCAAGCCTATCTCCATCATACTATGTCACTCTCTGACGTCCATCCCTGACAACCCAGCACTCAACAGTGCGTTGTATTCCTAGGTATACAAAAATTCGTGCATTCACCTAGAATGTACACGACAAGCTTGGTATCCATGCCACCCGAGCATATCCCGTCATCCAAACGGACTGTCATCCAAACGGTATAACCATATCGGCATTCCCTCAGCCGACCACGTCAACGACGTGTCATCAAGCAAGCGTATTGGCACTCCCAGAGGCCCTCCACATGTTTATCAAAAACATGATATACGTCCTACCAACCAAACTCCAGAATGAATGCATTACCTTACTTAAAAGAGATTGATTGACGTTTTATCCTTTTATTAATACATTACGTGCCTCCCGAGCAACGTATCATTATTCAAATGAAAACATCATAACGTCAATCAATTTCCTCTAAGTCCAGGATCACTTGGTTTATTGACCTCTAAGAGTTACAAAATGACTTAGAATTGAAAATGGTATTTTTAAGTATCTGACTAAAAATACTCGAGTTTTCTCCAAAATACTCGAGTAGTTAATCATTTTCCAGATTCTATTCGAGTTGTTCATAATTATATGCGAGTCGTTCATGTCTTTTCAGAGATTTAGGGTTTCAGGTTTTCATAAATATACTCGAGTATTTCATGAGATACTCGAGTATTCCATTACCCAGAATACTCGAGTAGTTCATACATTACTCGAGTGTTCAATCTGATTCCCAAGTTGGTGCGCCAATTTTCACTCTGGTGCACCACGCAATACTCGAGTATTAAGCCAAATACTCGAGTATCTGCAGACAGAACAGAGTGAAACTTGGTTTTTACATGCCATTTCAATTTCTAAACATTTTTAACTCAAAACAGTGATCACAATAGTTCATATACCACATATTGAACATGTTAACATACTCATTTCACATCAAATAACAAATTTGACAGAGAATCAATCCATTATGCATGAAATATACAATTTAGCAACTCAACACTTCAAATTGCAAAATAAGCACAATATTCATGAAACAAAGTTCATTTAAGCTTGCATGCATGATATAGAACTTGCTCATCACAGTCATAGAGCATGGATTGGTCTCCAAACCAAAGTTCCTATTCAAACTAAGCCCTTAGAGCCTCTTGGTGGCTCTCTAACACAATTAATGAAATTTAATCTCTATCTAGTGAATATAATTACTTCCCCTTACCTCTCAGACGTGAATCAAACAAGAAATTGCAAAAAAAAGCCCCACAGCACCAAGAACCACTTCAAGCACCAACATGCAGAGCAGTTTTGAACACATCACCAAGATTGAATTGGTGTACATGGAAGACAGAGATAACAATTGGGGAAATTAGTATTTCTAGACTATATGCAACATCATCTAACTAAGGAAATCGAATTTAAGACTCAATGAACATGGGAGCTTACCAAAAATCAGAATCAAAGTGAGCTCCAGACCAAGGCTCAACAGAAACAGCTTCCACTTCCAAGCTTCAATTCTCTAAATACACTTACACTCAGCTCACGATTTTGCTCTCTATACAAAGCTCGAGATGTGAGCTTTGTATTGGTGTATAGTTTGTGGTTTGAATCAGAACACAGAGGGAGAATTGAAGGAAACGAATTCAAAACCCTAACTCGAGCAGCAACACAAACTTTGGCCAAATCCTCACGAATTCGGTGTTGATCGACTTAAATAGAGTGAGAGAACGATCATGCATGGCGACACGACTACCATGGATGTGGAATGGTGGTTATTTCGTGTCAACGACACGAAATCGTTGGTGGTGACTCACCAAACGCACTAACTCGTGCAATTGGACCCAGAATACTCGAGTTTTCCAGAAAATACTCGAGTATTTTTCCCAATTTTTGAAAAATAATTATTTTATTTACTTCCCTCCAAAATCTTTCCTATAATTACCTCTAGGTCCCAACCCAGGGACTAATATGCAAAATACTCATCTTAGGCATTTATTATATTTATTAAATCAATTCACACACATACCAACTATATAAACACATATTTTAATCAAGGATTAATATGGAAATAATTAATTATAATTAATTTATAAATAACATTTCATTAATCGGGGATTAAAATTTTGGGGTGTTACATCATTCATATCATTCATATTCATTTCAAACTTCCATTTCCATTTAACAATTCCAATATCCACACACTTTAACAATTAAACCATTAAAACACTTATCCTTTTTACCATTAGAAGAATTAACACTTATATTGAAAAACAACCATCACAAACAATACAAGCTCACAATTCACCAGGGAATGCACAAGCAGTCGACATACTCAGGTATGTCTCAGAGTACTATAATTTAAGTCATATCCCTAGTGTTCTTCACTTCCTACTTTAATAATTCACAAAGATAAATTAAAATAACAATTACATTAATCTTAAAGATAACTAAAAGCTACACTAATCACAATTAATTAAACTCTAATCTACACTATTTGTTACCACACCCTAATTTAAGTACTAATCTCAAATCCTATTATAAATTCTAACTATCCCTAACTCAAAGTGTGGAAAGAATCTCCCCTTACCTTTTGGAGAGAAGAGGAGAAGGATAGGGTGTGAGTTGAACTCCACCAAGTTCTTGGAATCAAGCTCCTAGGCCTCTAGTTCCTTGCTCCATGATCAATCCCTAGCTCCCCTTGGTGATTGCCCAACTCTATGTGAAGGATTGAGGGAGTTAGGGTTTTGGTGTGAGAATTGGGGATTTGAAGGGAGAGGGATGAAATTGGTGTTTTTGTTCATGGAGAATGATGGGGAATTGATGGGGAATGATTATAGGGTGATGGATTGGAGTTATTTGGTGTTAGTTTGATGATTGAGAAGGATTGGGGAAGAGAGAAGAAGAGAGCTTCGAATGGGAGAAGGAAACAATGAGGAACAACACTTGAAAATCGTTTTTTATTTCTGGTTTGACAGTGGTTAATCGATTAACCACTTTGGTTAATCGATTAACTCCCATTGTTTACAAAGGATTAATCGATTAACTCATGAGTTAATCGATTAGTGCCAGAAGGTACTCAAAAATCTAATCGATTAAGCTAAGTCTTAATCGATTAGTGGCTGAAGGTGGTTCAAAAATTAATCGATTAAGGGACCTCTTAATCGATTAATGCCCTATGTTTTCCTTTCTTTCAAGCATTCTTAGGGTTCTAAGTCATTCCTAACACACCCTAACTTGTCCTATCATAAATCCACTATCTAAGCACTTCCTAAACACCTCTAAACACACACACACAAACATTACAATCATCAATTAATAATAACAAACATACAAATCATAATCACAGAAAGACAAGACGAGCAAACAACCGAATTCTATACTTAACCTCTTCTTAAACACTTGATCTAACCCGATCGATCTAAGACAAACCCTATAATCATTTAACTCTAATACCAATCGCTCTCGAGGCATAACCAATAGGGTCGAATTGGTCTCAAATGCCTCCCACATCTATTAAACTCCAGAACTCAATCGAAGCGTGAGTTCGAAGGGATTCCCCAAACATAGACACTAGGGTCTATCCTTATGCTCAAGGCTCTATTCTAGGATCCTCAACCCACTCACTCTATTAGGGTCGAAGCACTAAACGACACTTATATGGGCTATTGAACACTTCAAGCCCCGGGCCTACACAAAACCTACTCAATCAACCACAACCACAATCTCACCAATCCAAGATCTAAACCGATCATCCCTCGACTAAAATCAGCGACTCTAGAACACTTCCTTACTTATCCTAACGATGCGATCACATGACAAATATAGAACTACACGCAAAGAAACAAATACAATTACTTACATTCAGAAACGCACACAAGCACACATATCTATATATATACATACTCTAACTTAACCTAAACGCACACACACACACACACACATATATATATATATATATATAACATACACATGCAAATACACACATACATTCATATACTTAAGAATATAATTACAATACTAACACCTACATAGATAATATATTTATATAAACATACACATACCTTAAGGAAAACATTCACAAACTCTTATACATATACATAGTTTAGCTCAACCTAATAATATACATATATGCAAACACTAAGAAAATAGTTGGAAATCATTTTAAATACGTCACTTTGATATACGCAAAATATTCTTAAATATAATTATTAGGTTAATAAAAACGAGGATGTTACAATTCTCCCCCACTTATAAGAATTTCGTCCCCGAAATTCACTTTTTGAAAAACATTTGAAAAGAATGGACGGAGGTTTGTCAAAATGGTTTTGCTTAAAACTTTTGTAAAATTAACAAAATACTCATAGTTTCAAAAATCATTTAGTTTTCCATAGTAAAATCACAATAATAAAGATAATGATTTCTCAAAATCTCCACAGTCCTAAGTTCTATCCCTGGGGTGCTCCCCCACTTATACTTGGGTTATCCTTGTAAACTCAGACTCAGTGTCTTAGTTGGGATCAGACGGTTCTGTCCGGTTGACACTGCCTTTGGGTCTAGTTAGTAGGTGTTAGACTTTTCTAATCTTCGAGAACTCCAAAAGTTGTTGGGTTATAACACGGTGAGGGTCTCCTTATGGGTTATTTTCTTCACTAATGATTCCTCTTCCTAGAACTTGCATAAAAATCAATCAGAAGTTCTCTGATAATTCTTATGCCATAGTTAGGTTCTAACCTCAAGATACTTTCTAGTCTTGGTGATCTACAACTACGAAGGTCATTCTCGTTTCTTTGTGCTCTTCAAACTGAAAGTATAGCCTACCACTCTATGTTCTTTTGATTGGGTTCTTTAGTTTAGGGAGGCGTTGGCACTTTTACACACCGATCCATTCCGGCAACCTAGGCTTGGCAACCTCCCTAATTAGTTTGGTCTTCTTAAACCTTGGGAGATTTGAGGTTCTATGATGTCTTACATGAGGGTTTGGTCTTTTGCACGATCTAAGTCTTGGTCTTTGATGGGAAGTTTATGGGTAGGTAGTCGGAACACACTTTTACTAGGGTTACTAAATCATTTTCGCTCGTGCGAACGATTTTTCGCTTGAGCGAAAGTTGCTCAAAAACTTTGGGTTCCAACTAAAGTTCTTATTTGCACTAATCACCGGTTCTTGCTTATCATATGGTTCTACTGTGGACATTATGGAGAAGTCAACATTGCAAAGTTTCCAAGAAATACATTATTAAAGCAAGGCAAAGAAAAAAAAACTTTGAGTATACATTTATGAATATACACGTACACAAACATAAACATATCGTGAAAATATATACATATATATTATTACTCGTGTTTTCAAAACTTAGTTCGAAAATCTCTTCAAAACCATTTCAAGAAAACACTTGATACACATATACACGCATATGTACATATACATATAAACCTAATTCAATTTAGTGCATCAACCTCCCGATTGAACTTAAATCCTTGGTTCTGCTTAAATAGAACCCTTTGTCATTCATAAATTTAATTGTTCCCATTCGGGGTTTAAGTTCGACCGATAGGACTCCACACTTGACTTTCGCTTAGCGTTGAAGTTACCAAGCTCAATTTAGTAGTGGAAACCAACCACAAGTTCAACATAAACGTTTTTGTGGTTTTCTTGGATTTTAATCTAACTGATACCAACTAAGTCACTCGGTTAGATCAGAATCACGAAATTAAATTATTTGTTTTTCATGGTTCCACTACCAATCTTTGTTCGCTCACTTTAACACTAGATTAGTCCACATCGAACACATTTCGAGGACCTCTTGATTGAATTCAAACCGCTTCTCAACTTAGGTAAAAAGTTCCTTTTGTTCTTGCAAATTTCCAATTGAAATAGTTCGGCGGTTTAATCTGATCGATTAGTTCTCAATTTCCACTTCACTCTTGGTGTCACAACTACTTGAATCAAGATTAGAAATGGAATCGACCGTTACCTTAATTTAAATCTTATTTTTCGTTCTCTTTGATACTAATCCAATCAATGTGAATTTCATCACTTGGTCGTATTAGTATCAAAGTCATAACTCCTTTAATTCCGGCAGTTCCATTTCCAATATTTGTCCAATTACGTTGACACCACATTATTCAACCAACATACATTCAAAACATACACAAATGCACATAGTAAGGCAAAGAGAAAACAACAAACAATTGGGCACTAAGGTTTTATTCATAGACAATCGTTTACTAATTCATAGTAGTGCACAAACTCCTAGATTTCGACGACTTCACCTCCCGGTAAATGTAATGTCGGATTGGCCAATTCCCACACTACATTAAATCGGTGGTAGTAGCCCTCGCAATCCAATGAATTCCCGTACTACGGTTCCAATTGCCTTGGCATTATTCGGATTTCCTTTGTATAAAACTTTAGCTTTACATTAGCCTAACACTTAAAACACTTTGATTTTTCAATCACACGCCTAATACCACTTAGGCTTTGTCGTCTGCAATGGGGAACACTTACAATATCCAAAATTTTCCAATTTTCTCTTCTTTCATCGCTTGTCAGTTTTCCCCTTTGCAAACTCAAACCCGATCCTTCTTAACTCTGAACACTACATATATATATATATATACACTTACTCCTCTAGTAATTATTCATATACATAGTTATCATCATAAATCATCAACTAACGTTGACGATGCGCAACCAATATTCTAACTGTGATGCAAATGCAATGCGATGCAAATGCAATGCAGTGACTTTTCATTTTCCTTTACTTTTCACTTTGAAACATTTTCACTTTTGATGCAATGCAATGCAATGCAATCTCACTTCTCCCTCTTGTACATTGTGCTTCACATTCTCCCCGCAGGAGGGTTCTTCACACAATGTACCACTTTTTTAACAATTTTAACTTTATTGACATTGTACTTCACGTTCTCCCCGAAGGAGTGTTCTTCATACAATGTCCAATTTTTAACTTTAAAACTTTATCGACATTGTGCTTCACATTCTCCCCGTAGGAGGGTTTTTCACACAATGTCCACTTTTTTTTTAACAATTTCACTTTATGTACATTGCACTTCACGGTCTCCCCACAGGAGGGTTCTTCATGCAATGTACCACTTTTTTTAACAATTTTCACTTTTTTCCTCACATCCCCTCCACACTTTGGAAAAACAAACTAGGAGTAAATGTCCCTATTCCTTCCTACATTGCACTTCACGGTCTCCCTACAGGAGGGTTCTTCATGCAATGCAGGCCCCTTTGCACTTCTCGGTCTCCCCGTAGGAGTGTTCTTTATGCTGGGGAGGAACCATCCTCCGTAGTCACGAAATAGGTAAGTGACCGATATAATTACTATAGTGTGCACTGGACCAATCACCAATTCAACTGTTACTTCACATTCTCCCCGAAGGAGGGTTCTTCATACCAGTTTACTACTAGGGTGATCAAAGTCCTCTATAGTAACTCCCGTGATTGTTTCATAAACACTATCAAATCACTATCTATTCACAGCAACTAGCTCTATGAACCTTCACATTCTCCCCGTAGGAGGGTTCTTCAGTTCATAGAACCTGGATTCGATAATCTTTCCCAAAATACCTAAGGTCCACCCTCCTCCATGAATGCACGTGTTTCTAGTTCGTTTTAAGGGTATTAATCATTCATTCTTTATTTATATAGGTTCATTGGGAGGGTTTTCTACCCTAAGACATGTGGCCATAATGATGCAACAATCACATTTCAAATATGCACACACTTATTCACAAAACATTTAGCAACCAATATGCACATTCATTCCTAATTATGCTTAGCAATGGCATCAAGCATACACAACAAACACTTGACATTAACATTTTCATTTGAATATAAGTCTCACCTCCATTCAAGAAACTTGAGGTAAGAGAGTTTGCAGCGGAATCGGGATCACTTTCCCTCAAGTCGAAAGGAAGAACTGCTCTGATACCATATTTTAACACCCCCATTTTTTTCTATAAAAAAATATAAGGAAATAAAAGTTTTGGAAATAATCAAGAACTTTAAAAGTCGTTTTGTTAAATAAAATACACGAATCAGAGTTAGAAAATAAAGCGGATAACTTTAAAAATTACAAATTACAAATTACGTCTATACAAAATGTGGGGCACCCTATTACAATACAAACAGTTTATATAAAATTCCCCCTCTTTCGACTTATTCCGCTGCGCACTCTGATCTCCAAACTTCTTGAACACGTACCTAAATTGTTAACCACTAAGGGTGAGATATTTCACAGCACAGTGAATTAAAAGGACAGTATAAAACTTATAATAAAACTCGAGACTAATAACCAAATCAAGACAGAGGCAACAAAACACATTCGGATTCACAACTCCATTTTCATTCATATCATTCATATTCATTTCAAACTTCCATTTCCATTTAACAATTCCAATATCCACACACTTTAACAATTAAACCATTAAAACACTTATCCTTTTTACCATTAGAAGCAATTAACACTTATATTGAAAAACAACCATCACAAACAATACAAGCTCACAATTCACCAGGGAATGCACAAGCAGTCGACATACTCAGGTATGTCTCAGAGTACTATAATTTAAGTCATCTCCCTAGTGTTCTTCACTTCCTACTTTAACAATTCACAAAGATAAATTAATATAACATTTACATTAATCTTAAAGTTAACTAAAAGCTACACTAATCACAATTAATTAAACTCTAATCTACACTATTTGTTACCACACCCTAATTTAAGTACTAACCTCAAATCCTATTATAAATTCTAACTATCCCTAACTCAAAGTGTGGAAAGAATCTCCCCATACCTTTTGGAGAGAAGAGGAGAAGGATAGGGTGTGAGTTGAACTCCACCAAGTTCTTGGAATCAAGCTCCTACGCCTCTAGTTCCTTGCTCCATGATCAATCCCTAGCTTCCCTTGGTGATTGCCCAACTTTATGTGAAGGATTGAGGGAGTTAGGGTTTTGGTGTGAGAATTGGGGATTTGAAGGGAGAGGGATGAAATTGGTGTTTTTCTTCATGGAGAATGATGGGGAATGATTATAGGGTGATGGATTGGAGTTATTTGGTGTTAGTTTGATGATTGAGAAGGATTGGGGAAGAGAGAAGAAGAGAGCTTTGAATGGGAGAAGGAAACAATGAGGAACAACACTTGAAAATCATGTTTTATTTCTGGTTTGATAGTGGTTAATCGATTAACCACTTTGGTTAATCGATTAACTCCCATTGTTTACAAAGGATTAATCGATTAACTCATGAGTTAATCGATTAGTGCCAAAAGGTGCTCAAAAATCTAATCGATTAAGCTAAGTCTTAATCGATTAGTGGCTGAAGGTGGTTCAAAAATTAATCGATTAAGTGACCTCTTAATCGATTAATGCCCTATGTTTTCCTTTCTTTCAAGCATTCTAAGGGTTCTAAGCCATTCCTAACACACCCTAACTTGTCCTATCATAAATCCACTATCTAAGCACTTCCTAAACACCTCTTAACACACACACAAACATCACAATCATCAATTAATATTTAATAATAACAAACATACAAATCATAATCTCGGAAAGACAAGACAAGCAAACAACCAAATTCTATACTTAACTTCTTCTTAAACACTTGATCTCACCCGATCGATCTAAGACAAACCCTATAACCACTTAACCCTAATACCAATCGCTCTCGAGGCATAACCAATAGGGTCGAATTGGTCTCAAATGCCTCCCGCATCTATTAAACTCCGAAACTCAATCGAAGCGTGAGTTCGAAGGGATTCCCCAAACATAGACACTAGGGTCTATCCTTATGCTCAAGGCTCTATTCTAGGATCCTCAACCCACTCACTCTATCAGGGTCGAAGCACTAAACGACACTTATATGGGCTATTGAACACTCCAAGCCTCGGGCCTACACAAAACCTACTCAATCAACCACAACCACAACCTCACCAATCCAAGATCTAAACAGATCACCCCTCGACTAAAATCAACAACTCTAGAACACTTCCTTACTCATCCTAACGATGCGATCACATGACAAATACACAACTACACGCAAAGAAACAAATACAATTACTTACATTCAGAAACGCACACAAGCACACATATCTATATATATACATACTCTAACTTAACCTAAACGCACACACATATATATATATATATAACATACACATGCAAATACACACATACATTCATATACTCAAGAATATAATTACAATACTAACACCTACATAGATAATATATTTATATAAACATACACATACCTTAGGAAAACATTCACAAACACTTATACATATACATAGTTTAGCTCAACCTAATAATATACATATATGCAAACACTAAGAAAATAGTTGGAAATCATTTTAAATACGTCACTTTGATATACGCAAAATATTCTGAAATATAATTATTAAGTTAATAAAAACGAGGATGTTACAAACATCACAACTATATATATATATATATATATATATATATATATATATATATACTTTCACATAAGCATTTATGATGCACTTAGCATTCACATTTCTATTTCACAATGGCACAAAACATTTTCAAAAATCGCTTAACATAGAAATTTTTCACTTATATCAGTCTCACCTCTTATCAGGAAGCTTGAGATGAGAGTGTTCGCAGCGAGTTAGGGACCGCTTTCCCTCTGGTCGAAAGGAAGGAACTGCTCTGATACCATAAATGTAACACCCCGATTTATAATTAAAAGATTAAAAAAACTTAAGTTTAAAATAAAATAGTGAATTGAAAATTGCTTTTTACAAACAAGTTTATAATACACATTGGGGGAATTCATTCATAATATACATAGCTTCAACTGGAATTCCTTTCTTTCGACTTGTCCGCTGCGCACTCTGATCTTCAAGCTCCTTGATTATGCACCTAAAATGTTAACCACTAAGGGTGAGACCTTTTCGAAACACAGTGAATTAGCAGATAATAAATAGTCCATAATAAAAGGCAGGAATAATAATCAAATCACAGGATGGAATAACAAAATGCACCACATTCACATAGCAGAGAAAACATTCAATTCATTCCAAGATCCACATTCACATTCATTCATTTCCATTTTCACAATTCGTTTCACTCCATTATACTACACATATACTTTATAATGCTTTTTTTCTCAAACACATGAACATGCAATGCAACTTTACACTTTTATGATTTAATTCCTGAATCCAATGTTACACTTTCCATTTTACTTTATACACTTTAACACTTTCATTGGATTCAGTGAATTAATCCCATATATATATATATATATATATCAATGCATGCACTTTTCTCCATTTCCTTTATAATAACACTTTTCAACCCTCACATACACCCTCCACTCTGGGGAAAAACCGACCAGGAGTAAGCATTTCTCAACCTCTAGTTGGGTGCTTCACCTCCACTTAGGAAGTTCCCTCGCTCACCCGCTTGCACAGTACTTCACCTCCACTCTGGAAGGTCCCTCGTACAATTTGGTTTGATTTGTCCAAATTGGCTTTAGCAGAAATCACCCTCAACTGGCCACGAAAAGCCAAAGTAACTGACAGAATTATTATGGTTGCATAAAACCAATCCCAAACATGGGTTGCGAACCCGTGTCCTTTGCAGGATCAAAGTTTTCCATAAAATTTCTCAGCGATCGTTTCAATGACACAATCTAGTTACTTTTGCCTTCATCAATCGAAAACGACGTATGTTTTTCCCCGTACTCCTAAACGTCCACCTTACTCCTTGAATGCACGTGTTTCTAGTTCATTTTAAATTGTTTTTAATAATCAAACCTTTTAATACTTTATACCAATTGGGTTGGGTTTTCTAACTTAGGATAATTGACCATACTTTATAAATAATACATATGTAGCGTATAACCATAATTATACACATTGAGCATTTAGCCACAATTATACACATTTAGCATATAAACACAATTTTATACATTTAGCATTTAGTTTGCACAACAAATTCTCATAGATATCAGACATTTTAGTCGACATACTCAGGTATGTCTCAGAGCGCAGTAATATAAGTCAGCTCCCTAGGGTTCTTCACTTCCTACTTTAATAGCATATAAAAGCAGATTTAATATAATTATTTCCAATAATATAAAAATCAACCAAAAATACAATAATCATCTCTAATCAAACTCTTACCAAGCACTATTTTGCTACCCACACTCTAACTTAACTATTAAACCCAAATACTATTATAAACTCTAACTATCTCTAACTCAAAGTGTAGAAAAGTGTCTCCCCTTACCTGGAAATCCTAGCAATAACGACAGAGCCATGTCTACATCCGCAACTTGCTCCAGGGTCAAGGTCAATAACAACGTGTTGAATCTAAATAGGGACATATGTTAAAACTAATTATAACATTAAAATATATATATCAAATAAATTCATTTTTGTCAAAATAATAAATATATATCACAATACAATAAAAATATATCACTTTTCCCTAAAACATCTCTTTATTTGAAAATATAGGAATAATAAAATATTGACGGATCGTCGAATAAATTATATAGATGGATAGGGGAAGTTGAGGAGATTATATACCTAAAAAGGATTTGAGATTAAACGGTTGGATCTTGAGTTATTGGATCAGGAAGGAAAGAAAAAGAAAAAATACTCTCTTTGGTTTCGTGGAGCCCTCCTTCTTCTCCGACATTCTCTGATTCACTATCTCTCATACATTCTATTTGCTTTTTTTTTTCTTATTCTTTCTCTCTCACGGGTTCGGGGGTGGCTACGGGTGGTTATAGGAAATTATATATTATTTTATAATTTGTTCTCATTTGTGGGTCAATATGTGTAGGTATTTTGGATTATAGCTAAAAGTTGGATGATACTAAAAATAAAATACGTTTAGGTAAAACAATATTGTATTTTGAATTACTCAAAACTGATTTGAAAAATAATAAAATTACCGGTCCCTCCGGATAGCTATTGCGTAAGAAAAATTATCGAAATTCAAAAGTAAATATATTTTTTAAATCTTGATATTAAACTTGATAATATATAATATTTAAAATTTTGAAATAGAAGATTATTATATATAACTTAAACCGGTAGTATATTAAACTAGTCCAGAAGCTAAAAGTAAAACAGTCTCCGAACACTATGAAAATTTACAGGGACGCTCAAAATATTAAGTTAAATATATTTTTCTGAAGAAACTATTTATAAAAATGTCTCTAAGGCTTGCCACTTGAGCTCCCTGTCAAAATGTTAATTAAACTAAATAAAAGTACTATTTTATTTTTTGGAAAACGTATGATAGCAAATTTATACTTATTTTGACTAGAAAACATATTTCAAATATAATGATGAAATCAGAATTTTATTCCGAGACTCAAATATTGAAAACATCATGTTAAATCATTTAATTATTTTACTAAAAGTATTAAAAATAACGGGATGTTACACAAAGAAGGGAGATTGAGTTTGGATTGATTTGATTCCGGGAGCTGGTCCCATTTCTATCGCTCCTTATAGAATGGCACCACCGGAAATGGCTGAGTTAAAGAAGTAGATCGAAGAGTTATTACAGAAGCAACTTATTAGACCAAGTGTGTCGTCGTGGGGAGTCCCTGTTTTATTTGTGAAGAAGAAAGATGGAAGCCTAAGGATGTGCTTTGATTATAGGCAGCTGAACAAGGTTACTATTAAGAATAAGTATCCGCTGCCAAGAATTGATGATCTTATAGATCATGTTCGAGGAGCAACAATATTCTCCAAGGTTGATCTAAGGTCGGGGTACCATCAAATCAAGATTAGAGAAGAAGACATCTCTAAGACTGCATTTTGACCACGATACGGACATTATGAGTATGTCGTAAAGCCATTCGGATTGACAAATGCCCCAGCTATTTTCATGGACTACATGAATCGGATTTTTAGACCTTATCTGGATTCATTTGTGGTGGTATTCAATGATGACATCCTGATATATTCCAAGAATCTGGAAGAGCATGCTAAACATCTCAAGATAGTATTTGAAGATACTTAAGGAGAAGCAACTCTATGCCAAACTCTCCAAGTGTGAGTTCTGGTTAAGAGAAGTTAAATTTCTGGGACATGTCATCTCAGAGGAAGGCATAACAGTAGATCCAACTAAAGTAGATTCAGTTCTGCAATGGCATCAACATAAATCAGTCACTGAAATTCGGAGTTTCTTAGGACTGGCTGGCTATTATCGGAGATTTATTGAAGGATTTTCTAAGATCGCACACAACCTTTCACCAAGTTGACTCGAAAGGATCAACCATTCTTATGGGATGAGAAGTGCGAGAGGAGTTTTCTATTGCTGAAGGAAGGATTAACGTCATTGCTTGTGTTAATCTTACCTGATCCTCACAAGGAGTATGAGGTATATTGTGATGCATCAAAGCAAGGACTTGTATGTGTATTGATGCTAGAAGGAAAGTTGTGGTGTATGCATCCCGTCAATTGAAGATTCATGAGGTGAATTATCCCACCCACGACCTGGAGCTTGCTGCAATAGTTTTTGCTCTAAAGATTTAGAGGCATCAACTCTATGGCACTTCGTTCAGGGTGTTTAGTGACCATAAGAGTTTGAAATACTTGTTTGATCAAAAGGAGTTGAATATGAAGCAGCGTCGGTGGATGGAGACTTTAAAGGATTATGACTTTGAGCTTCGTTACTGATGAGAGTCTGATATATAGTGTTTTTGAGCCTTAATTAACTCCCTTTTACTATGGATTTGGCTTGTTTCTTAAGTAAATGTTAGGATTTTATTATGTTTTTAGTAAGTTTAGGTAATTTAGAATCCTTGAACGTTTTGATCCATTTTGGATTTGATTTCAGGAATTTGAAGCTTTATTTGATGATTTATGTTTTGGTATGGAAAGGAGCTTTGAAGACCTGAAAATTGGAGCTAGAATGGAGAGAAATGGTGTTCTTAATTGTTGCCCACGATTGGGGTTTAAATGTCAAGAGCTAGGGTGCAAAAAGTCAGAATTTAATGAAGAAAAACTCAGCCAATTCAGAGGTTGTCACGCCCAGGCGCATGGTATGCTGCGCATAGGCGCGACTTGTGCATACAAGAAGAGAAGATCAGAGTTTGATGCCATGCCTAGGCGTGGGGGAAGCTGCGCCCAGGCGCGTGTGCCACAAGAAGAATGACTAAAGCCAGCCTAGGCGTGGATCCTGTGCGCCTAGGCGTGAGTGCTACGAGTTGGGCCTATCTATATTGAAGATTTCAAGGATTCTGATTTATTTATCTTCTAGATTTATTTTAGATTTATTCTAGATTATTTATTCTAGATTTATTAAAGATTTATCTTTAAGATTTATTTATAGATAGATTTATTTGATAAGATTTATTTTGGATTTATTTTAGGTTTAGCTTTGTCTATATACACTAGGATTTAGCATTAAGTTTAGGCAGCAATTCAGATACAATAGAGAATATTGAAAGCAACTAGTAAGCGAGCCCGTGCGATGCACGGGGCCATTACGCGAAGCCCCTAATTTAAACATTAAATTATTAAAGGTTTCATGATAAGATAATTTATAAACATAATTTAAAAAATTTAAACACAATGAACTTATCCAACTAAATAAGTTTGAAAAATCAATGGTAAGCAAACAATTGCAATCAAAGCAATCTAATAATATGCCGACAAATTAAAAAAGTCCGAATCTAAGAGAGAAGAAGAAGAAGAAGAAGAAGAAGAAATTTGCAAAGAAGTACAATCCAAGGACTTTGATAGGAGATAACTTACCTATAAGAGCTCCCATGGGACTGCTTATAACTCCATTAGGAAGCTGCAGAATAAATTCAGAAATGGTTGCTCCAACCAAAAATTACGTTTCAATCTTCAACATAACATCGTGGTGACTATTATGTTGGAGTAATGCTAATTTACTAAAACTTATTTGTTTAGGTGATACTTATTAAACATATCATATATCTCTTTTTTTATGAAAATAGATTTCTTGGACATTAATTGCATAGCCATGACATGGAATTATGGACCATGTTAAAATGGGACTAGAGAGTGCATTATTTAAAGCTTTAGCACATCCTATTAGTAATCCGTTTTTGCTAAATTCAAGTACAAATTATTACTACTAAAAAATCCACACTCACAACCAATAAAAAAATTCATGAGAAAAAAATAGCATTGCAAAACTAAACTCAGTAAAAACAAATTGTCTCAAAAATCAATCACCATAGCAGTTATAAAACCTACACCATATATTAAAGGTTGAATAAAAGTAGCACAACTCATGACTGATTTAAAGATATCCAGCTGAATAATTACATCAAATCAAATGTATCAAAATCTGATTTAAAAATCCAGCAAGTGATAGTATAGCAAAATAAAATAAAAATGAATGAAGGTACTCCAGTTTCATCAATTCTTCCAGTTAACTTCAGATATTGTAATGTAACATGATACACAGGAAAGAAGCCCAGCAGCAGCAACAGCAGAACAACAATAGCAGCAACAATAGAGCAATAGCAGTAACAGCAGAACATCAGCAACACAGCAGCACAACAGCAACACCAAACAATAACAACAACAGCAAAAACCATTAGAATGAGAGAACAATAAATGTCAATAAAAATCAGTTATAAATGTTTGGCTGTTATTTATCCACACAAAGATAACAACATCAATAATATGTTTAAGATTTTGAAGAGATAAAAATTTCCAAATTCAATAAAGAGAACATCAATTGTCCCTTACCAAAAATTAGTGATGAGGTATGAGAAATATGAGAAAGAAGAACTATGAGAAATTCCACATCATTCGTGGTTGAAAATTTTAAAGTGCGATGTAGATTTTTTTTACCAACAAAACATATCCATGGACAAAACTGACAACAGTAGCCATCATACAACATACCAGTTCTGAGATACTCCGGAGGGGTGAAAGCCAGATTTGTGCTATAACTTTTCCCATCCCTGCTATTTTTCATAAGACCAAAACTCGAAAGTCTGGGATTACTATCCTGCAAAATCCCCACACATCTTTTATAGGGATGTAATTACTCAGTAGGAGTAAAAGAGGGGGAGAGAAGAAAAAATACTTACCTCATCAAATAGGATTCTATATGCATTAAGGTCATGATAAAGTGCACGCCCTTTGCTTGTGCAGTACTCTAGAGCTTGTGCAAGATACAGAACAACTCTTAGTCGCATAGCCCATTTCATAGGTTGTGTTTCCCTTGAGTTAGACACATGACTATATTATTTCGCATCATACAGACTCAGGTCTGGGAATGTAAAGGTCATTTTAACAACACAATCATGCGGTACATGAAAATATAGAAAAGAACACAGGAAATTGGAAGAAACAGACTGCAAACACTATGAATGTGAAACATAAATCAAAGTAAATAGACTTTTTCATATATTAATCACGTAATCTTTTGTTCAGATTGTGAAGGACACACTGTGTCGAGGTAAAGATGTGACTATGTGAGGACTGATTCTGGGGTTCAAAATCAGAAATAAAAATCATTTTTCACTCTTCCCTTACAGCATATTAACATCTTTATTTTACACTTGCACTTCTTGATAATTTGAACCTTTTTTTTATGCTAAAAGGGGCTAAACAGCCCAAACAAAGAAAAACTACAAAGCTAAAACTCTCCTAGGCAAGGCCACACCCCTATAATCTTGAGAAATAAGCCTAGAAAGCTCAAGATCAGGTTCATACATAAAATGGGTACCATAAGATAAACCCAAGCTCCTGTTAGCTAAGTAATCAGCGCAACCGTTGCCTTCACGGTAGGAATGAATGAAGACAGTGTTCCAATCCTTCTTCCGCATAGCATTAATGTGTCTCACAAGCCCTACAGAGTTGGAGTTGTGTCTCTTCATGTCTTTGCTTAGAGTGTTGATCAAAGCCAGGGAGTCACTCTCAATTATCAATCTTGTAATGCCCCTACTCCAAGCAAAACGCATCCCTATAAGAACTCCCCAAAGCTCAGCAGTAAAGGAGGTAGCCGTACCCAAGTTATGGGAATAGCCAGCGATGAACCTTCCTTCATAATCTCTAAGAAGTCCACCGCAACCCGCACGGCCCGGGTTACCTTTAGAAGTACCGTCCGAATTTAATTTGATCCATCCCTCCGGTGGACAGCGCCATCTAACAAATAAATCCTCCATTCTCTCAATCTTATCTGGATCAAATTTATTCCTGTTAACCGTTGAAGCAACTTCATTGACCTGACAAGTAATAAACAAAGCCATATTAATAGGATAAACAAATTCAGGATTAGCAGTATAAGAATTACGCCAATGCCAAAGAAAATAGAGAGAACACAAGAAGATACTTCCCCATTTGACTCGAGATATGCTGCCCCAGCCTTTGCATAGGTTGGCTCGAAACCATTGGTGCAGGTCCAGAAAGAAGAAACAGTCTCTTTCCTCGGGCAGGATGAGGTTGCACCAGAGGTTTTGGGCTTTAACACAGTCACGCATAACATGTAGAGTAGATTCCTCATAGAGTGAACAAGAAGTGCACCAAGGATTTCCAATACCCCATTTGTGCTTCCTTTCATTAGTCAAGAGTCTATTGTGCCCTGTCTTCCATCCATGGATCTTCCACCTTTCAAGCCCTATTGTTTTCCATAGCTTGTCCCAAGGAATTAGTTCCACTGTATTTGTCTCCTGACTAAGCAAATTGTAGGCACTTCTGACAGAAAAATCTCCATGAGGTGAAGGTCCCCAAATGATGCAGTCATCCTCCAAGTCCTCCAAAGGAGGAACAATAGCTCTCAAATGATTAAGAACGGGTGCAGCTATAGAATTTTCCAGGAATTGAAAATTCCAATCTCCAGTAGGCCCCACCATGTCACGCACCAGAACCATATCCTCCTCAGCCGAAATTTGTCTAGAAGCAAAATCTTTTAACACAATATTACTGCCCATCCACCTATCATGCCAGAACCAGGTCCCCCGACCAGTACCAATGCTATACTCAATATTTGAGGTAAGCCTAGGCCAGAGGTTAACCATTTTTTTCCAAAGGGGCGAGTCAGAAGAAGAATATGACGCCCGCTTTAACAAGTCATTACCACGCGCATATTTACCTTTTAGAACTCGAACCCAAAGAGAATCCGGTTTAGAAACCATACCCCAACAAAGTTTGAGAATAAAGGCTTCATTGAAAGTTGATAATCTTCTGAAAGCTAGACCACCTTGGCTCTTAGGGAGGCATAGATTATTCCAACCAAGAAGATGGGCTTTCCGCTGGTCCGCTGTGCTTCCCCATATAAAATTCCTTTGAACTTTCTCTATCTCCTGACAAACACTTTTAGGCATCACTGAATGTTGAATCACGTGATTCGCCATAGTTCCCAACGAAGCTTTGGCCAGAGTAATTCTACCCGCGAGAGACAGCGAATTAGCTTTCCAACCAGCCATCTTATTGCTGATTTTATCAAGCAGCGATTTATAAGAGTCTTTTTTTCTTCTAGACCCATGATCAATGGATCCCAGATAACTTCCCAAACCATTAGACAGTTTGAATCCGCTAGAATTGATAATATTATCTTTAATTTCTTGAGACACATTTGAAGAGAAGAATATGCTCGTCTTCGACTCATTAATTTTGTGGCCTGAAGATTCCCCAAAGTGCTCAATACAATGCATAATCGTTCCCAGCTGCTCCATGGAAGCTTCTGCAAAAATAAGAAGATCATCAGCAAACATTAAATGTGAAATAGAAGGACCATACTTACCTGCCGAGATAGGTTTCCAGTCCCCTCTATTTATAGCCTCTTCAATCATATGAGATAATTTGTCCATACATATCACAAAAAGGAAGGGGGATATAGGGTCTCCTTGACGAATTCCTCTGGTAGGATTGAAAGGGGTAGTCTTTTCACCATTCCAAAGTAAATTAAAGGAAGAGGTTGAGATACAAGAATAAACGAGATCAACAAAACTGTCCGGCAAAGATAGCTCCTGAAGACAATTTTTAATAAAAGACCACGACAACCTGTCATAAGCTTTCTCCAAATCAAATTTAATTGACATAAAAGCTTTTCTTCCTTTCATATGACGCATGGAGTGGACAAGCTCTTGAGCAATTATAATATTATCTTGAATATTACGCCCCGGAATGAAACCAGACTGAAACAGAGAAATCCACGAGTGCAAAAGAGGTTTCATCCGATTCGCCAGGATCTTAGTAATACATTTATAGACCACATTACATAGAGCAATAGGGCGAAAATGAGCAGCACTCTCAGGTTGGTCAACTTTCGGGATCAAAACCAAGAGAGTAGAATTGATGGCCTTGATAGCTTCCTTCTCCTGCCAAGCATACTTGATAAAGTCACAAAAACTTTGTTGAATAAGCTCCCAATTATACTTGTAAAAGATGGGAGGAAATCCATCTTCTCCCGGCGCTTTGAGAGAGCCCATAGAAAAGATTGCTTTTTTAATTTCTTCCACTGAAACAATAGCCCCTATGGAATTCACCACATCAGAATCTGCACACGGGTAAGTGATAGAGCTGCTTAACTGGGGACGGTTCAAATTGTCCTCCATATAGAGCTGGATAAAAAAGGACCTAGCCCATTCACGGATAGTAGCTTCATCATAATTCCAAAATCATAATTTGAACATTTTAAAAGATGCTTTTTTAACAAATATCAAAATAAATTTTATCAACCAGACCTTACAAAATCATTCGTCTTCCAAAATGTAACCAAAGACACTCTAAGCCTAAAATTTGAAACCTTTTAATGTGCATATTCAGTTATTCCTTCTCTAGGAAAGAAAAGAATACACAATGTCATAGAAAATGGTTGGAAATTCAGTATCTTATGAAACAATCCCATATCTTGCATTGACAAAACCCCAGTCCCAGTAAACAATGAACCATAAATTCAAAGGCAAGACACACTTATTAGATGTTCAGTAGAAACAATGAACCCTACACTGCCAATTCCTTGCTCTAAGCATATCACTAAAATAATCACATAATTAAGGGTTTCAAACAATAGAGGATTTTTATCAAACATGTGATGTGCAATATTTTTAGTGTCTCAAAAATACTCTTATGAGCATTCTTGAAAACAAAATCCAAACCAAATGCATCACATATTCCATGCAACAACAGATTAAACCCAAGTAGGCTAATATTTTAGTTTCACAGCAACTTAGACAGTTCATTTGAAATATTAATCCCCTATAGAGATTTGCATTCACATTTTTGAACAATGACAAGTAAATAAAACAAAAGTGGAGAAATCGATTAGACACTCACATAGCACCACCAGTAGCAGGGCCAAATTGATTTGAATAGTAACATACAAGTCATAGCGATGCCATTAGCTTCTCCCTTTTGGTGTTGTTCCTGTTTTCAGAATCAACATTCCAATATGATGTGAATTCCATTAAAAAAAAGAAACTAATATCTGCCTTTGGAAGGAAAAAAATGCTATAAAATCAAGTAGCAACTTCGGCACACAGACTAAACAGGATTGAAAGGGATGTCCTGTTTAATTTGTTCCACCCTTCTAGTGGAACTCACTAAGCAAAAATCAAACCTAATCAGATCAATGAACAAATATGATCACCCCACGATTTCTTTAAAAAAAAACTTTTCGTCAAAATAAAAAAGGGTGAGAAAAAAAAAACGTTTTGAGAAAAGAAGATGAAACCCATTACCTTGTTTGAGAGGGTGGAACAGTGTGAGTGCATAAAAGGGTGTCAGTGTGAAACACAAGTTAGGGCTAAATGAATCAATTTCAAAAAACTAATAAGTAAAGTAAAAAAGGAGAGAGAGAGAGAGAGAGAAAACCTAGAAAAATGGAAGAGGAGGAGTGCGGAGGAGTCTTTGCTATCAGAGACAGAGGCGGCGGCTGCTTCGTTGTCGGAGGCGGAGGCGGCAACGGTGATGTTCTCTCTCCGTGTGTCGCTTCACTTTCTCACCGAAGAAGAACAACAGTAGTAGAACTCGTATGGCTTCTCTCTATCACCGAATAATGAAGCAGCACCGCGTGAGAAGAAGAACTCATGCGCCATGAGAAGAAGAACACCTTGTGTCGCCGTGAGAAGAAGAACTCGAGAAGAAGTTTTCAGCACCGTGAGAAGCACCGTGAGAAGAAGAAGGAGAACTCGAGGGTTCTTAGCGCGGCAGTGATACAACAATGAATATTTGGAGAGTGATGAGAGAGCAAGAGAGAGAGTGTGGGAGAGAGAGAGTTCATACTTGAGAGAAGGAGCATTAAGAAGAAAGAGAGATAGAGAGGAGAAGAAAGAGAAAGACGTGAGGCAGGAAGGAGTTTTATTATTATTATTATTGGGCCTGAGAGTCATTGAACAGTTATCACACACATTGCCTGTTCAGTTTCTGTAAAGCTTCTCCAAGACTCTATTCATTAATTATTAATTAATTATTAATTAATGTTATTAATTAGTGTTTAGGCGGGAAATGTGTATTAGTGTGTATGATACCCATTTGGATTTATAAATAGTATTCATTAGGATTAGAGAAAAGAGGTTAGAAACATATCATTGAGAACAAGGAGGCAAAGAAAGGATTGAAGATCAACATTGGAGGAATCCAATTGAAGGTTTCAAGATCTCTTGGGGTAAATTCATTATTGTCTATGATTATGAGTTCTTCCCTTAATTCTTGTATTTCTTCTCCCATTATGTGTAACTAAACTGCTTGTTAGGAATATGGTGTAATTGTATGGATGCTGAGATAGTTATTTGAATTATGTTTCCTGTTTTTCATTCAAATCTATTGTTTGCTTGTGTTTTAATTCCAATTCATGAAAGTAGCTAATTTATGTTTTGCTTAGAATCTCTAATCCAACGTGACCATCTACGGGTTAGAATAGGTCATTCTTCCAAATATTATAACCACCTAGTTTGTAGACATACATCTAGGGCTTATATGACGTGTATATTCTAGTGTGTTTAATTGTGGTTATTCATATGTCGAATCCTACAAGAGACATATGAGGGTCTCATATTGAATAAGAAACATATATTCATAGAGACATCTGGTTTTTATTACCTTTGGGATGTCGTGGATTTGATGGAAAACAAATTAAGATTCATAATTAGTAACTTAGGTCCTGCAATGAAACCATGTTCCTAACACTTTTCCAATTCTTCTTGTTCTAAATAATCTTTATTTTCTTTTTTGTCTCATTCTACCTTTTCTACGTTCTTTTCTCAAAATCTAAAACAAACTCAAGTTTCACTAGTAATTACTATTTGCCTAAGAATTATTAGAAACAATTTGCAATCCTCGAGTGGAACGATAATTTACTTTCATTATATTACTTGTGATCTAGTATACTTGCTAGTTCTCCAACATGTTTTTGGCGCCGTTGTCGGGGATTGAAATTCGATTCTAGTAATTGTTAGGTTTTATTTCTAATTACTTGTGTAACTTGTACCTTTTTCATGTATAACTATGTTGTTAATGATGACTTAGATTGTATGAGATTTACTTCGGATTCACCTTCTTCAAATTATTATGCACATAACATAAGTAGAAGGAAAGAGCCATGGGAAGAACCTATAGAGAAACTTGCTCAAGTTATGCTTAACTGGCAACAAATAGTTAGAAATCAACTTCGAATCCAAAGTTCCCAATTAAGAGCTCTTACAATTATGGTTGATCAAATTATGCATAATGACATAAAAATAAAAGCTCAACGTGAAGAAGCTGTAAAGAGCTTGCTCAAGATGTTGCTAAATGTGTTGAGGAAACAAAAATTAATTTTCAAATTCAAAGTGTGAATATTAGGAACCATCAAATACAAATTGAGCAAATTTCAAAGCAGTTATCTAAGGAGTCACAAGCATCACCAATGATTTTTGACTTTCCGCAAAGAAAGGAAGAAATAGTGGTGATGGATGTGACCAAAGAAGAAAAAGAGAAGGTGCATAATAAGATGGAGGAAGTGGACTGAAATAAAACAATAGAAGGTATGAATATAATAGGAGAATTTGCTTTATCTTTGCATGTTGAATTTTATGAACTAAAAAATTGTATTAAATCTATTTCATGGTTAGATGATTAAAACTTTTTCCATTATATTCAACCTCTGTGCTTTCATGAAAATTCTCAAAATCAATATAAGTCATTGTTACACAATAGGGAGCTTGAAAAAGGTCTATTTTTTTATTCATGAAGTTAATAACTTCATGATGAATTTTGGAAAAGGCAAGCACCATGTGATGGTGTATGGAGTAAGGAATGTACCATTTGACCCTGCCGGGATTGAACTTATTTTTGAAACTTCCTTCCTCCACCAACATCCATGTCTTGTCCCATGGGATATGGGAGTAACTTGTTATTCTTGCATCACATGGGATTTAACCCATAGGATTTGGGATCCTGGTGGATTCTCTTTAGTTATGTAGTAGCGTAGGATTTGAATTTTTTTTAGTTTTTTTTAGTTGAATAAAGAGTTTAGAGCTTTCTATATGTAACTGCTAATGAGGTGCTTTTAGCACTATTTTTAGTTGTTCATGTGACACAGGTGAATAAGTTTGGGGGAGTCTCCTCCATGGTGCTTCAAGAGAGAATGTTGTGCTACAAAGGGAAGTTTCTAACTCCTTGCTTTTGTTTTTAATTTTTATTTTGTAGTTTAGGTTAGATTTGTTTGCTTGAGGACAAGCCAACCTCTAAGTTTGGGGAGGAGACAAAATAAAAATTCAAAATTTTCATACTTGAATTATTCTCCCATATTTGGTGTTGGTTTGTGTCTTGGGTAAAGGTAGATGATTATTCTAGGTGTAGGACTATTTTTCTGATTATATATGTAAATACTTGATTTATGATGACTCATTGATTGTATGACACTATTTTGGATTGAGTTGTAATTTTTGTTGAGAACTGGTTATTTTGATAAACTGTTTAGGAATAAGTTATTAGTGATCTGTCTGTTTAGCCTGTGAGATATTTGAGCCTATACACTTGACAGGGATATGTGATTTATTTTGATTATTTGATTTAAACCCCTGATTCTTTCATGAGTGTGTTCACTTTGATTTTGTGTTCTAGAACTTGACCGGTGACCATTTTGAGATTGATAATTGTTTGCATGCATTAAGATGATTATGGCACTTAGGATTGTGTTTTTTTTTGCCTTCAACAGATTTTTGATAAACATTATCCCTTAGTGATCGACTTTGAGCCTATTGATATATGATTTCTTTGGTACCATTTTCATAAATGTTATATATTGTTGGTATACTTTGAAATGTGAATGGTGCAATTGGGAAAATGTTGATTCAGAAAATGTTGAGTTGAATGTATTAATTGTGATCTCTATTTCTCTTCCAAAAGAAGAAGAGAAAAAGAGAAAAAAATATAATGAAAAAAGAGAAGAGAAAAGAGAGAATGGGAATGAAAAAGAATGAAGGAGGATTAAATATTGAAGTTGATATTTGTTATAAAACCAATGCTCCATTCATATGTTAAAGGGATGTTGTTTGATTTCATATTTTTAGCCCTTCGTATAATCCTTTATTTCTTTTATCCCACCTTTCATCTTTAGCCATGGCCTCGTTACAACCAAAATTAAGACCTTTTGATTTTTGCATGTATTCAATAATTTCAGTGGAGATTTGGGTCTATGGTCAAACATATGGTAACACATTGTCATTGGATGAACTTGAGTGAATTGTTATAACCTTTGATATGTAACACCCCGCAAATTCCTCGTATTAATTTAAAATACTAAAGAGATTTATTTTTGAGAAAAGTGTTTTGAAAAGAGTATTTTCCTTAAAATGAATTTCTCATTTCATGATTTCAAAGTGGTGGGTAATTTCAAAGAAATGGTTTTCATAAAATGATGTTATAAGCTTTAAAGTGGAGTTTTGAGAAATAATTATATGTTGGACATTTTTATGCCTTAAAGAACTGGTGATTTCTAAACAAGGATATTTTTATGAAAAAGAGATTGTTTTCTAAACATATGTGTTAGTTGATACGTGTTTAATGTATGATTGTGTGAATATGCTTTCTTGAAATATTTGAATTATTATGTGAATTGGTGCTTATATGTTCTAAAATAGAATTGGTTAAGAAAATAAAAAGATAATGCATGTATGTGTGTATATATGTGCAACATGTATGTGTATGTATGTGTGGAATTGCTATCAGTATATGCTTGAGGATATATGGAATTCAATGAGTGAAGAGAATATGATAATGCATGTATGTTGGTATGTGTGTGATACGTGTATGTATGTATGTATGCATGTTAGGATTCCATTTTATTTCAAGATGAGGAGTTAATGGGGTTGATTAGGACTAAAAGAGAATTAATGGGTAGGAAATTCAATTAACAAAAATAAACCTTGTGTGTATAGTAACCTAAGCCTAAAACCTACTCCTAGATGTGCTTTTGCTAAACACCACCCATGCAACAAATTGGGTTGCCAAAATTGCCCTCCCTCAAACACACCATGGTCGAATTCTAAGGGGCAAGATGGGAAGTCCATGAATTGCCTATATAAGGCAAGGCCCTTAGTCCATTCCCACACATTTTTCACTTCATTTCCTTCATTTCCATTTCACTTCTCACAAACATAACTCTAAGAGACCCTTAAACTCTTAGAGAAAGAAAGAAAGAAAAAGAGAGAGATAGAGAAAGAAGGGGGAGACCGTGAGTGAGAAGGAGGAAGAAGGAGAGGAATCCTAGCCAAAAACCTAAGTTCTTCCTTGGAGATCCAAGCCCTTAGAAGTTAGAAGACCAACTTTTCTTTGGTGGGTAGCTCGAAGTTATGAAGAAAAATTGTAATAGCTTAGTTTTCTTGATCTTGTGATTTTTCTTTCTTTCTTCTTTGCATGTTAATTTTCTAAGTTTTATTTATGTTGATCGTGGACTTTTAAGATTAAAAATAACTTGTAAATCTCTAATCAACGGACTTCATAACTCAATTAAGTTTTTCAAGGAAGATCTTAAAGTTTTTCAAGCTAAATCTTCTAGATCTAAAGATTTGTTGAGATTTTTGTGGATCTAAAGTAAAGTCTCTTTGTATGTCTAAATTCTTGCCTAAAACCATGATTTGAGTACATGCATGTGTTGATTGTGCCTTGATCTTGAATTTTTAAGAATAAATGAACTTATAAAACACTAAATCAAGAGCTCTTCAATTCGGCCATAACTAAAAGTGTAAGCCTTGATGCTTTTTAATTTAATCTAAGTCATTGCATGTTAATCTTATGTTTAGAAAAGTTGATTTAAGGTGTTGAAATGTTTGATTTTAATTTGATCTTGATGAAGCCTTGATTTTTTTAAAAGCTTTGATTTTCGCATTGATCTTTGAAAGGGTTTTAATCTTGAGTCAAACATGTGATTTTCAAACAAAAGCTTTGATCTTGTGTTGATCTTTGAAAAAAGTTTGATCTTGGTACAAGCATGTTGTTTTTGAACCAAAAGAGTTAACCATTCTTCATTTCATGTTACGGTTTTGACCTTTTCTTACCTAAAGTAATTTTAATCTTTGATTTGTACTATTTCAATTAATTTTATGACTTGATCTACAAGATCTAAGAACATGCATGTCATTTTTGAATAAAAAGATTTTATTTCTTAATGATCATCACGGTTTTGTAAAAGAACCAAAAGAAATGAGTTCTTGAAAAGTGATTTTGTCTTGATTCATGTTCTATATGCATGCATGATAAAGATTTGAAAATTAAACCTTGATCTATGATGATGTGCATTCGGTCTAAGCTTAGAATTAGGAAATCATGTTTTGTTTCCATGACAAAGGATACATGCATGTAAATTTCTTTTGATTTAAGAATCTTGTGTTTTGCATGTTGAAAATTGAACCTAAAAACCCTACCTTTGTCATGATGGGATTCGGCCTATGCATGTAGAATAGACTAGGGTTCTTTTCTCATGAGTTGACTTGGAGTAATGAGTATGTTTTGAAGAATCATGTTAAATGAATTTGTTTGAATTCGTGTTGTAACTAATTGTTTCCATTCGGTTTTGATATGGAAAATAAGATTTTGGTGTCATGCTTGCTCGAATGAATTGATTTAAGTTAAGAAAATAAATTAGAGTTTCATAATTTCTTTTTAGTAGAGCTCACGGTTTTAAATATAAAAGGAAAAGTAAACAACCTTATTTCATGAAGAAGAAAAATGAAGTTAATTTATGTGTTTGAAATGTGTGAATTTTTGACTTGTTTTCTTGAATTTGATTCGGCCATGAAGTGTAAATAAGTCTAGGAAATTTAGTTGCATTAAAATAAACTCGTGTAGTGATTTTTGAAAAGAATTGAGTTGTTGTGTTTGATTCATATCTTTGTGAGTATGTGAATGTCTAAGTGTTTGTTTGAATTATAAATAAATTAAATGATTAATCAATTACTTGTATGACTTCATTTATTTAAGTGTTGTTGTGATGGTGTACTAGCTTATGTTTGAAAAATATTTGAGTGTGTAAATGGCTTTGAAATAAGTTGGTTTTGAGAAAATTCCATTTGATTTATTTGAGATTTTTAAATTGTGTTTATGGTTGTCCAAAATTTGTTTTATGATAAAGACTTGAGTTTTAAAGTGTTAATTTTAAATTAAAGAGTTCTTTAAAATGAAAAGTGTTTTTACGACGTTTTCGGGTTTTATTAAAAAGGATTTACAAAATAATTTCTTGCTGTCCAATAATTATTTAAAGTGGTTTCTTAAATTCAAAAATGTATTCATATGACTTAGAGTATGATTTTCAAGTGACAATTGATTTAAGAAAAAGCCGGGTTGAAAACGGTAAATTTTTCGGTGTTTTCAAATTTAATTAAGGTGTTGTCCGAGACGGACCAGCAACCAAATAAACTGGTTTAAATCATTTTATGAAACGTTTTCAAAAGGTTTTGAAACATTTAAAGTGCTAGAAAATATGGGAATTGTTTTGATAAAACAATAGTGTTTTAAGTCTTTCGATTAGGAACGTAAAGTGTCACGAACTAAGAAAAGATTTTCTTAATACACGTTAAGTAACGTAAGTGTGTTTTATCTAATACGAGGAATGAGAAGTGTCTAAGTTATAGAAAAGATTTTCATAATACAAGTTAATGACGTGGGCGTATTTTATTTAGTACGAGGAATTTGAAAGACGAAAGATTGGGGCAGCTGGTAGCAAAAAGGATTCGAGGAGACGGTACGCATTTAATCGCTGGACCTTAGGTGAGAGAGAAGCTTTCCTAGGACACCGTGGTAGTTAGGTGATATATTAAGACGTTTTGTATCATCTCAAAGATCGGAACTAAGTGGTTCGGAGTCAGTAGTATAGTGGCAATTGTTTGTGTTGTGTGGCCACTTATACGAAGGTGACAAAGACCACATTGTTATTGTGTGCTGATTGTGTGTGTGGATAGTATGTTTATATTTATTTATTTAATTATGCATGTTGAAATTGAATGCTGTTGATTAATATGAGTAATGTGCTGATGGACGTATGCTATGTCCAGAATAAGAAAATGAAAATGAAATGATTAAGTTGTGGAATTAAAGAGATACAAAGGAAAAAGGAATAACGAGTGGAAATAAGATATGTGTTGGAAAAGAGAGAAAGAGTTGAGATTGGGGAAGAATTGATGAAAATAATGAGGACGAGCCAGAGCTGGGGGAGAGTGATGTGGATTGTTGGAACAAGATGTGAATTGAGTGGAGCTTGGCTCCTTTGTTTTTGTTTTTGAATGAGACTAGTGTTGAGTTGAGCTTGCTCCTCCATTAGCGCTCAACAAAAACGTGATTTTTGAAAAAAAATTTTGAAAAGAGATTTTTGAAAAGACATTTTTGAAAAGATTTGTGAAAATAAATTTTTGAAAAAGGTTTGTGAAAAGAAAATTTTGAAAAAGGTTTTTGAAAAGAGGTTTTTGAGAAAGATTATAAAAAAATATGTTCAGAAAAGCTTTTGAAATGAAATTTTGTGAACGGTTTTGAAAGGAGATTTTTATAAACTTTGAGAAAAGAGATTTTTGAGAAAATTTTTGAAAAGGGATTTTTAGGAAATTTGCGAAAAGAGATTTTGAGAAGTTATGAAACTAGATTTTTGGAAAAGCTTAAAAGAAGGGATTTTTATGAAAAAGTTTGCGAAATGATATTTTGGTGATAGTATATAAAATGGTATTTTGAGAAAGTTTTTGAAAAGATTGTTTTGAGAAGGATTTGGAAATGAGATGCGAGTTTGTTGATGTGATCCCAGCTCTGTGCTATGTGAGAAATGATGAGAGAAAGATTGTGCAAAGTTAGTGGTCGGGACTCATTGAAGGGTTGCACGAAGGATGGGCCAACCTTAGGTTAATTAAAAACAAGATAAAAGACTTTAAAAGACATACACGATGAGGTATGAGAGTGCGAAGTAGTGGAGAGGAAGGAACCATGGGTATCTGCGGATACTCAGGAGGAGATTGCATTAGGGGAGGACGATGACGGTGAAACGTCAAGAAGTCTTGAGTACTTTCTAGGCAGAACGAACTCCATATGTGGCGTACGAACGTGGTAGGGACTGGGTCCAATGCCGTGGTAAGTTCTGCGGGTGCAACTAGAATAGTACTGACGCCCCCTAGATTGCAAATCTTGAACAGTGAGAGGGACTGGAGTGGAGCATCTTGTTTGCCACTGTACCCAAGTTTTCTACAGTGTGCGTTGATTATATATATGAATTGAATTGAATTGATCTGAGGCGGTAGTCCTCCTGGCCTGGGGCCAATTGATTGTGAGACAGCTGTCGTGCCCGCACGGTAAAGGTCCTGTACTCCTGTTTGCTTCCGACTAGGTTGGGTGGATGACCGACGAGATGTAGACGTGAGTGATAGCCGAGAATGAAATGAATATTTTGATGTTATCTTAAAGTACCCCAATCATTAAGGATTGTGAATTGATAAGACTGGATGAAAAGAGAAGTATCGTTGTAAAAAGGAAATGAGAGGAAAGGAAAAGAGATTCATAAGAAGTAAAAGTAAGTCGATGAGAGAATGAAAAATGATAACAAGGATGATGATAATGATGATAATAATAATAAAAAATAATAATGATAATGTTATACTTGATTGTTGGGTGCTTGTATGTTATACTGTATGTTTGTATGGTCCTACTATCTTGCCTATCGTAATCCCACACCGTCGACGATGCGTCATTCGGATCGCTTACTCTCTCCTGTTCGTTGGCATATCGGTATTGCTGGTATCTCAACGGGCAGATGAAGTATCGGATGGATGTCACTACATGGAGTAAGTATGGAAGAGGATGGAAGCGTATCCCCTACGGTTGGATATGGACTGGTTACACCCAGATCGTGATCCCTGATTCGGAGCATCAACTGAGTGGAGCTAATCTGGAGCCGCACTTGGGGAAAATCACCGTACGAGGATATAGGAACTACGCAGAGAAGTTTCGGTACGAGACCCGGAGGAATTCTTCCTTTCTCGATGGAGCGGAGCTGGAATCCATTAGCAGTGAGGGGACAGCAACAGGAAGGGTATCATCTTCGAAAGCGAAGAGAGGACGCAAGAAGAAGGAGGAACTTCACCCAATTGTTTTCAATAGGAAAGTTTAAGGATAGTGTGGTTAGTTTAGGTTGTGATGAGTGTTGAGTTAAGGATTACCGATGCCATGAGCCATTATGTAATTGAGCTAAGTTTTTATTTGACTTGTGGAGCACATCTTATGCAAAGTTAACTCATGTAAAGTTTTTGAAAACTGTCAAGATGATTTGAAACCAAGTTCTTTTATGGAAACGAATGTTTTATGAAAAGAAAGGTTTTAGTAACAACTCAGTTTTCGGAAAAAGTGAAATGAAGAACATAAAGAGATTTTCAATAATGTTTCCAACTACTTCAACAATGTTTAAAAAAAAAAATTGGCCTCATTTTTGCAACTTAAATGAACAAAAGCTGGTTATTTTTAGTTACGAAAATCGGGCTGTTACATGATACACATGAGAGATATACACAGTGAGGTTGGGAGTGTTCACTAGTTCCTGGTTCTTTTGGAGTTTATTTTTCTAACCAGTTGTTGATTGAAATTATTGCTTGAGAAGGAAAAGTGTATGAGTCATGAGTCTGAAGTCTTAGATTAGGTGTTTGCATATTAACTTAGAAAATTGGTTCTGTGTTTTAGAATTTTTATTTTACTTTTGTCTGGGACATGCAAAATGCTAAGTTTAGGGGAGTGATGAAAGTCTGATATATAGTGTTTTTGAGCATTAATTAACTCCCTTTTACTATGGATTTGGCTTGTTTCTTAAGTAAATGTTAGGATTTTATTATGTTTTTAGTAAGTTTAGGTAATTTAGAATCCTTGAATGTTTTGATCCGTTTTGGGTTTGATTTCAGGAATTTGAAGCTTTATTTGATGATTTATGTTTTGGTATGGAAAGGAGCTTTGAAGACCTGAAGATTGGAGCTAGAATGGTGAGAAATGGTGTTCTTAATTGTTGCCCACGATTGGGGTTTAAATGTCAAGAGCTAGGGTGCAAAAAGTCAGAATTTAATAAAGTAAAACTCAGCCAATTCAGAGGTTGTCTCACCCAGGCATATGGTATGTTGCGCCTAGGAGCGACTTGTGCGTACAAGAAGAGAAGATCAGAGTTTGATGCCACGCCTAGGCGTGGGGGAAGCTGTGCCCAGGCGCGTGTGCCACGAGAAGAACGACTGAAGCCACGCCTCGGCGTGGATTTTGTGCACCTAGGCGTGAGTGCTACGAGTTGGGCCTCTCTATATTGAAGATTTCAAAGATTTTGATATATTTATCTTTTAGATTTATTCTAGATTAATTATTCTAGATTTATTCTAGATTATTTATTCTAGATTTATTTAAGATTTATCTTTAAGATTTATTTATAGATAGATTTATTTGATAAGATTTATTTTGGATTTATTTTAGGTTTAGCTTTGTCATATATACTAGGATTAGTATTAGGTTTAGGCAACAATTCAGATATAATAGAGAATATTGAAAGCAATTAGGATTAGAGAAGAGAGGTTAGAAACATATCATTGAGAGCAAGGAGGCAAGGCAAGGATTGAAGATCAACATTGGAGAAATCCAATTGAAGGTTTGAAGATCTCTTGGGGTAAATTCATTATTGTCTATGATTATGAGTTCTTACCTTAATTCTTGTTTTTCTTCTCCCATTATGTGTAACTAAACCTCTCGTTAGGAATATGGTGTAATTGTATGGATGCTGAGATAGTTTTTTTTTTGTAGAAGAAAAAAGCTTCATTCCAACGATCAAAAGATTAAGTCTCATACAATCTATATCCATAACTCCCCACCTACTATGTAGGGTTGAAGCATGAATACAGTCATAAATAGAACGAGAATATAAAATATCTAAACCTCATGAAGAATTCTATCTACCAACACTGTATTGGACCAATTCCTAAACTGAGGGCAACAAATAGAAATTCTTAGTGCTAATTCCTTCTTAAGCAGTGCAAAAATCTGGTCTGGACGCTTTGACACATGCTTAAAGAGTCTTCGATTTCTTTCCTGCCAAATATGGTAGATACAAGCTGCCATTGCTGCATAGACTAGCTTCCTTCTCACTTTATTTCTGAAACCATATTTAAGCCATCTCAACCAGTTGTCAAATCTGCAATGAAAATTTTCCAGACAAATCCAATTGCAAACTAAGAGCAGCAAATCTCGACTCCATTCACAAGTGAAAAAAATATGATCTCTAGTTTCAATAGCATTGTTGCAAAGATCACAATTAGGTTGAATCTGCAAATAACCAGCTACCAAGTCCTTAGTTCTTAATCTGTCCATGGTTGTTAGCCAAGCAATGAAGCAATGTCTTGGAACTGAAAAGCTATTCCACACCAGAGAATGATAAGGAAAAATTTCTTGGTGTCCAAGTAAAAGTTGATATCCTTCTTTAATTGTATAAGAGCCTTGAGGGTTACCTTTCCAAAATCCATTGCTATAACCACAAGCAAGCTTATCTCTAGCCTTTAAAATCTGTCTCCAATGCCAACTTGAAGTAGGTGAAGGCTGAACAGCCCAGAAATCAGTATGCTTCAAATAAATTGAACTTATCCATCTGACCCATAGCTGATCTTTTTTCTGTGCTAAACTCCATACTTTCTTGCCAACTGCAGCAATATTCCAAAGCTGGACATTGTGAAATCCAAGACCCCCATGCTTTTTGTGAGTGCATAATTTATCCCAAGCTATAGCAGCTCTAGGATGACCAGCTTGATTAACACCCCACAGGAAATCTCTGCACTTCTTCTCAATTTTCTTAACCACTCCTTTAGGAATAATGAAAACCTGAGCCCAATGAGTATGAAGAGTAAGCAAGACTGAATTTATAAGCTGCATTCTTGCCTGATAAGATAAATTTCTTGTGGTCCAAGTAGTTATTCTTTTGGTGATTCTGTCAACAAGACTTTGGCAGGTATTAATGGACCACTTCTTAGCTGAAATTGGCAGCCCAAGATATTTAAAAGGGAAGGTCCCCTTAACAAAACCAGTAATGTCTAGAACCTGCTGCTGTGTTTCTTCAGTCATGCCTGCCATAAATATCAAGGATTTCTGCTGATTGGAAAATAAACCAGAACTGAAAGAAAAATCCCTGAACGCATCATTCAAGATCTGAACACTAACAGTATTCCCCTTACAAAACACCATCAAATCATCAGCAAACACCAAGCTAATCAAACCTGTTTCTTTGCATAGTGGATGATGTCTGAATCTATCTTTAGAAGCAGCAGCCTTAAATTTTCTGGAAAGCATTTCCATGGCAAGAACAAAAATCAAAGGTGATACTGGATCACCTTGTCTGATCCCTCTAGAGCTGTGGAATCTTTCTAATTTCTGGCCATTTAAAATAAGATTAAAGGATGTTGTTGTTATACACTGCATGAGCCAACCAGTAAATTTTGCAGGAAACCTCATAGCATGCAACATATTCTGAATAAAGGACCAACTGAGCATATCATAAGCCTTTCTAATATCCACCTTCATAAGGCATCTAGGTGAAACATTCTTTCTACCATACAATCTTAGAAGCTCCTGGCTGATCAAAATATTATGGGCAATGCTTCTGCCAGAAACAAAAGCTGCCTGGTTGTCATCAACCAAATCAGAAAGGACTTCCTGCAATCTATTGCACAAAATTTTGGAGATACATTTATAGACAGTATTACACAAAGCTATAGGCCTGAAATCATTGGGAGTATTTGAACAATCAGATTTAGGAATGAGGACAATATTAGTGCAGTTTAATTCTCTGAGCATAATTCCAGATCTAAAAAACTCCTTTACAGCATTTACACAATCTGTCTTGATTATGGGCCAAGCCATTTTGAAAAAACCTGTAACATCCCTGATTTTTAACCCCTGATTAATAAAATGTTAATTATAAAGTTTATTTATAATTAGTTATTTTTAGTCTTGATTTCATGTAATTTATTATGAAAGATGATATTAAAGAATTTTAATATGAGAAAATGAATATTTTCACATTAGTCCCTGTTTGGGGACCTTGAAGTGATTTTAGAAAGATTTTGGAGGGAAAGAAAATAAAATTAATATTTTTCAAAAACTGGTCAAAATACTCGAGTAGTTTTGGAAACACTCGAGTATTCTGGTCAGAGTTGACGAGTGAGTGCGATTGGTGAGTCACCACCAACGAGTCACCGCCGTTTGACACGAAATCAAGCCTTCAACACGTCCATGGCTTTCGTGTCGAGCTGCATGAGCTCCATGAATGGCTATTTAAGCCATGGTTGATGAATCCATCAACCCCTTCGCTCAATTCGTGAGTTTTGCTTGAGTTAGGGTTTCTGAATTGATTCAATCGATTCTCCCTCTCTGGGTTGATTCGAACCACAAATCATACACCATTGTGAAGCTCACATTCAGGGCTTCACAAATATACCAAGATTGTGAGCTGAGAGTTCGTAGATTGGAAGAATCGAAGCTTGGAAGTGGAGTCCGTTTGCTGTCTCAGGTTTCCTGGAGCTTACTTTGGAGCTCAATTTTGGTAAGCTCAGGCAACCTCTCCATGTTAATCTTATATCTTTAGTTAGTGTGAATTGTAGAGAGTGTATAGAGACTAAATTCCCCAATTTTTATGGCTGTTTCATGCATCAACCAATTCAATCTTGGTGCTCTGCTGAAACTGCTCTGTTTCAGTGTGGATTTTGGGGAATTCAGCTTGGAAGCTAAGTTTGGGGTAAAGTCTTTGTTGATTCACATCTAAGAGGTAAGGGGAAGCTCTCTATTCACTAGATAGAGTTTAAATTGCAT
Source organism: Crotalaria pallida (assembly GCA_037953625.1). Lineage (NCBI taxonomy): Eukaryota > Viridiplantae > Streptophyta > Magnoliopsida > Fabales > Fabaceae > Crotalaria > Crotalaria pallida. Next base: position 24,639,274 of record CM075654.1, read on the forward strand.
GCATTTGATTAGAGAGCCACCAAGAGGCTCTAAGGGCTTAGTTGGAATAGGGAAATTGGTTTGGAGACCAACCTGCACTCTAAAATGGTTCTGAGCAAGTTCTATATGTTGCATGTGAACTATATGCAAGTTGTTTTCATGCCAAAAGTGGTTGGAACTGAATTTGATATGTTGAGTTGTTAAAAATGTGTTTTATGCATAATTGTTGCTCAGATTTGATTCAATGTAATAAGTGGTGGTTTCTGTGTTGGAACATGTTTAACATGCATAAAGTAAGCTTTGTTGATCATTGGATTGGATTAGAATTGGCTAGAATTGAAAATGGTATGTTAAAATGCAAATTACAGTGTTCTCTGTCTGCAAACACTCGAGTATTGGGGTTGATACTCGAGTATTCGACCCAAAATTAAAACATGAATTTCTGGAAAATGAAGAACACTCGAGTATCATTAAGAATACTCGAGTAATTTGGAAAAAATGAAGAACACTCGAGTATCATGAAGAACACTCGAGTATTTTGGTGAAAACTGAAACATGAATTTCTGGAAATTGAAGAACACTCGAGTAGTTTTACTCAAACTATTAGAAATACCATTTTCAATTCTGAACCATTGATCAATACTTAAATGACAATAATCCAAGCGATCTAAAACTTGAAAGAAATTGATTGATGATGTGACTATTCCATTTGGATGATGGGACGTTGCTCGGGTGGCACGTCATAACGTTGCTCGGGTGGCACGTTATACAATTGAGATATCCCAATCAATTCTTTAAGTGAAGAGTTTGAATGCTAGATCGTTTACCATGTTATGATAACATGTGAAGAACCTTTGGGAATACCAATTTGGTTATGACTTGCCTGTAGTCACATTTTGGTAATGTGACCAGCATTGGTTGCTGCGAACGTTGGATGTTCGTCTTAGTGACGAAATGTGCACATCGATGTTGGTATTATGGACCACGTTCCAGGCATAGTCGTGTGGCTAGCTCGATGACACATTTTGGTAATGTGGGCAGTATGTGGTATACTGTTGATTGGATGCTTCAACGGTCTGTTGCACACAAGTGGTAAGGTTTACGTTTTGGCGACGTGACGTTCATCAGACATGGTGACGTTGTTTACCACCTCTGTCGTGTATCACAAGTGATAAGGTTTACGTCCTTAGGCGACGTGACGTTCATCAGATGTGGTGACGTTTTTTATCACACCCGTTGTTTGTTGAGAAGGGTGTGGTGCACACAAGTGATAAGGTTTACGTCCCTAGGCGATGTGACGTTCATCAGACATGGTGACGTTTTTATCACCTCTGTCGTGTATCACAAGTGATAAGGTTTATGTCCTTAGGCGACGTGATGTTCATCAGATGTGGTGACGTTTTTTATCACACCCATTGTATGTTGAGAAGTGATAGGTTTACGTCCTTGGGCGACGTGACGTTCATCAGGTAGTGTGACGTTTTTATCACTTCCGAGCTAGTACGCCATACGTTTTGGTAACGTATTCGTGATTTGGAAATGCATTATGGTATTGGATTGGCGTCCATGAGGACATTAGATGGAGAATCTCAGAAAGAGAAGAATGTCAGGCATCATGCCACTTAACCTTATTTGAGCTAAGGTTTAATATTAAGAATGAGTATGAATATCGTATCTGCATTAAGTGCGGCTAAGTGTTAACCATGGCTGTTAACTGATTTGGGGTTATATGTGCATAATCATGATCACTTCTACATTTAAGCTCTATTGATTATGTGTATAGATTTGCTTACCCCTATGCCCTTGTAGGTGATGTCGCGTTACATCGCTTGCATCGAGGTCCGCCCACTTCTTAGTGGCATATGGATCTGCGAGGATTGCTGAGTAGTGTATGAGGGTGAGATAGTGGTTACCTTTGATCACCCTAATCCACTAGTTCGGTCACATCCTTGTAGGTTTAGGATTCCCATCATATACGTTATGCATGTATCTACTTTTTATACTTACCATGGATCATCTCCCACTCGACCAGCTCGCTTGTCTAACAGTTTTCAATTCGAACCTACCCGCTCATACCCTTTTTCTCTTAGAGTCATTCGAGAGGAGACTTCCCCGTCTATTTCAAGGAGTCCTATTAAGGTCCCGTTTTCATCAGACCTTGTACCCAGTGGTAGGGTAATTACTCCTTCAAATAAGATCAAGGAGGATCCTGTCGAATACGAGAGCGAAAACGAGCTTGTCGTTTAATCTATCGGGAGTATATGGAGAGGCGATGATCCCTAGGTATGTGCATAAGGTAAATGATGAGGATCAAGGATCCGGTGTGATGGATGTTGTGGATAAGATTAGCTGCTGATGCTGATGTTGGATGATGGCTGCTGCTACTTCTTGGAGACTTCTACTACTACTGCCGCGACCAGTGCTATGAGACCAGCTTTGGGAGTTTTATATATTGTGGGAATTCCTTTTAAAAACTCTGGAGCCATGGTCTATTTTGATGTACATATAAATACATAGCCTTATGGACTTGTTCTGGGATTTTGGAGATCCTTACCGCCGGACTATGTATTACGTACCTTTTGATATAAATAAAATCCATGCTTATACTAAAGTCTATTACATAGTCCTAATAATTCCGCTTACTCTGATATTGATTTGAAAGAATTCGGCTATGACATTTTGGAAATGGTATCACTTGGCTAGACGAAAACTGGATGGCAATACTTGAGTTCCTTTATATGAAATCGAGTACATTTATCCTCAAGGAGAATGCTATCCAAGATTTGCGAAATTACCTTTTGAGCTAAGTAAATGCCGAATTCGATTTTAAAAGTAATACGTAAACTATTCTCCAAACATCCTATGTTTTGGTTTGTGCACCCGACTATTTGGAAAATATAAAAGAAAATTTTGAATCCAGTATTTTCTAACATTTTACAAGTCCATACATTCTCAAGTAATAGTATTCATTTTGTATTAATTACTTGGGTTATTTTGAGGGTGTTACAAAACCTGCCCCATAACCATCTGGGCCTGGTGACTTATTAGGATTCATAGACATGAAGCTCTGTGCAATCTCTTCATCAGTGATAGGTCTAATGAGTCTGAGCTGTTGAGAAGTGTCAAGAATTCTCCCCTGACTAATCTCAAAATCAGTCATACACCAGGCAGCAGAAGTACCATTCAACAGCTTCCTATAGTGCTGCAAGAAAATCTCACCAATTTCCTTCTGATCAGTAACTGTATGGCCATGATTATCAGCAATGGAAAGAATCCTATTCCTGTTTCTTCTTTGCTTGATAGATTGATGAAAAGCTCTGGTATTTTGATCACCCTCCTTCAGCCAAAATTCTTTTGCCTTCTGCTTGAGAAAGCTAAAAGATGCATCAGAAATCTGCAAGTAATCCTGATTTGCTTCCTTCTCAATCTTCTGGAGATGAATATTAAGGGGATCATCCGCTAATGCAGCTTGGGCTCTCAAAAGATTCTCTCTCAGAATTTCCTCCTTCTTATCAATGTCACTAAATCTGGCTCTATTTAGCATCTGCAAAGGACCCTGCAGCCTTTTTAATTTCCTCATAAGCACAAACATTGCAGTACCATCTATACTGACCTCCCAGGAATCCTGAACATTTTTAAGGAAATCAGAATCCGAACCAAGCATATTGAAAAATTTAAAATCTGATCTTCTGATAATGGTGCTTGCTTTCCAGTCAACAATAACTGGTGAATGATCTGACACGCCAGCCTGAAGGAAAACAGCCTCAGAATCAGGCCAAAGATTGATCCAGAGATCATTAACCAAAGCTCTATCTAGCTTGCATAAAATTCTATTCTGATCATCTTGCTTATTTGTCCATGTGTAGAAGCAACCTCTGAAGTGCATGTCAGTGAGATTACAACTTTGAACACAAATTCTAAAATCATGCAACTGATTAACAGAAACATCAAGGCCACCAATTTTCTCATTAGGATGGAGAAATGAGTTAAAATCTCCAATAACCAGCCAGGGTAAATTTTGATTAAGTCCAGTTAACATCAGAAAATTCCACAGATCAGACCTATTTACTTCATCATTTGCACCATAGACAAAAGTAACCATAAAATCAACACTCTTATGAATGTGGTGAACCAAGCAGTGAACATATTGATTGCTGGCAGATAAGATTGAGACACTAAACATGTCCAGCTTCCACAAAATCCAAATTCTGCCAAGGTCACTATACTGTAAATTAATATAGGACCCCCAGCCTGGGGCAATTTTATTCCTAATAGAGTCATAGGAATTAGCTCTAATTTTATTCTCAAGAACAGCAATAAAACCTAGATTCGAATCACAAATCAACCTTTTTAATTCTTTTTGTTTTCGAGGGTGGTTGATCCCTCGAATGTTCCAAACTGCTAAATTATCCATTAGGAGGAGGAGATTTTGAATCTTCTCCATTTTGAACACCATTCTTTTGCTGAGCCTTCCCTCTAGTTTTGACAGGAGTATTTTGCCCATTCTGATCATCAACAACATCTTTACCAGTATCAACAGGTCCAGAATTGCCAGCTGAAGGGACAGGATCAACATCATTCTTCTGAGATTGAGTTTCAGGAACAATCTCTTCAGGCTGAATTAGGTCTTTAATGAGATCTCTAGCTGATTCAATATTCTCTGAAGGAATTGTACCATTTTTGAGACACTGCTTAAGTTTTAATCTATTATCAATGTCCTCAACCTCTTCTCTGGAAGGTCTTTTTTTCTCAACCCAGACTTTTTTAAAAGGCTTTCTACATACTTTACTATCATGCCCATACATAGAGCATGTTGAGCAAAAGACTGGTTTCCACTCATACGTGACTTTTTGAGTAACAAGATTGCCCTTATCATCTTCAAAATATACCTCTTCTGGTAAGATTGAAGGGTTAACCTCCACAAGAACACGAGCATAATTGATTCTATTCCTGTCTTTTGTAACTTGATCCACCATTATTGGCGTGCCCACCAAGCTTGCAATCTTGCTAAGACTAGCTGCTCCCCAAAATTTCAAATTTAGATCTGGAAATTGAATCCACACTGGGACAGAATCATGAAAACCTTTTGTAATAGGATTCCCAGACCAAGGTGCAAGAATAAGGGGTTTCTTATCAAAATGATAAACCCCTATCTCCAAGACCGTATTCCTGGCTTCAATTGTGTTAAAACGAACCACAACTGTTCCATCATTATTCATAAGGATTTTATCAATCCCATGCTGACCCCATGCTTTTTTTATAAACCCTTGCAGCACAGCATAAGGAGGCCTTGCCCCTAAGACATAACAAACCAAAGCTTGGCTCCAATACTTCTCTTCTGTCTCAACATCTGCAGCATCTATTTTCCCCAGAGATATGCCATCTTTTAATTCTGGTTTATGGAAACTCAATTTTTCACCCGCATTTCTGAGTTTAGAGATGTCAAAAGTATCCCATACTGATGGTCTTTTGCCCATAACAGGATTCTTGTCCACCACATCAGTATTAGGATTTGCACTCGTTCCTGCACCATGATTAGCCGGGGAAGCAACCTTTAATGTCTCAATCTCATTGGGAGTAACAGGATTTTCTAAAGGGGCCCTTCCCTTAACTCTGGAACGTATGAGATTAATCCCATGCAAAAGCGACTCAAGTTGCTTAGGGGTCAAGCTATCTATCAAAGCAAGGTCTTCTTCATCCAGTTTAGTGAGATCAAAACCCTGAGGGTTTTTGTCACACACAGATTCATCAGGCTCTTTGTTCGGATGTGGTGAGGGAGTTTTTGGGGGCCTCCCCCTCTTCTTAGCCATGGAGGCTGCACGGAAAACCTAGGAAACCCTAGGTAGCCGCGAGAGAGAAGAAGGAAACCCTAGGAGATTGTTATTTGAATTATGTTTCCTGTTTTTCATTCAAATCTTTTGTTTGGTTGTGTTTTAATTCCAATTCATGAAAGTAGCTAATTTATGTTTAGCTTAAGATCTCTAATCCAACGTGACCATCTGCGGGTTAGAATAGGTCGTTCTTCCAAACATTATAACCACCTAGTTTGTAGACATACATCTAGGGCTTATATGAAGTGTATATTCTAGTGTGCTTAATTGTGGTTATTCATATGTCAAATCCAACCAGAGACATCTAAGGGTCTCATATTGAATAAGAAACATAAATTCACAGAGACATCTGGTTTTTATTACCTCTGGGATGTCGTGGATTTGATGGAAAACAGATTAAGATTCATAATTAGTAACTTAGGTCCTGCAATGAAACCATGTTCCTAACACTTTTCCCATTCTTCTTGTTCTAAATAATCTTTATTTTCTATTTTGTCTCATTCTACCTTTTCTACGTTCTTTTATCAAAATCTAAACAAAACTCAAGTTTCACTGGTAATTACTATTTGCCTAAGAATTATTAGAAACAATTTGCAATCCCCAAGTGGAACGACAATTTACTTTCATTATATTACTTGTGATCTAGTATACTTGCTAGCTCTCCAACATTTACCACCCCGGTAAAGCCAATGTTGTGGCGGATGCTCTGAGTCGGAAAGCGATTCATGTAAGCTCAATGATGATTAAAGAAGCAGCCTTGATTGAAGAATTTCGAGATCTAAGCTTGGTGATGCAAGTGGAACCAACCAGTATTAGGATGGGCATGTTGCAAATCTCCAATGAATTCCTAACTCGAATTCATGAATTGCAACAAGAAGATGAGGAGTTAAAGGAGAAGAGGAAATTGATGATTGAAGGAAAAGAGCCTAACTTTTCAGAAGGATCGGATGAAATTCTTCGTTTCAAAACAAGAATTTGCATACCAAGGAATTCAGAAGTTAGGAGGTTAATTCTGGATGAATCACACAAAAGTCAGATGAATATTCATCTTGGGTCGACTAAGATGTATCAGGACCTGAAAAAGATGTTTTGGTGGTTGGGTTTAAAGAAGGACGTGGCGGATTATGTAGCGTCTTGTTTAACATGCCAGAAGGTTAAGGTAGAGCACCAAAAACCTGGAGGGAAGTTGTAATCCTTGGATATCCCTCAGTGGAAATGGGATAGTATTTCTATGGATTTTGTATCAAGATTGCCAAGGACAGTTGCGAACCACGATGCAATATGGGTGATAGAGGATCGTTTGACGAAGTCGGCGCATTTCATCCCGGTGAATATGCGTTATTCTTTGGAGAAACTCACCCAGCTTTACATCAAGGAAGTAGTATGACTGCATGGAGTACCTTCCAGTATTATTTATGATCATGGTCCGAGATTCATGTCAAGGTTTTGGCATAGTCTGCATCAAGCCCTGGGGACAAGATTGAAGATGAATTCATCCTATCATCCTCAGACTGATCGACAGATGGAAAGGACTATTCAATCATTGGAAGATATTCTGCGAGTCTCTGCATTGGAGGAACAAGGAAGTTGGGATTAGATATTGCCACTCGCTGAATTCACATATAACAATGGTTATCATGCAAGCATCGGCATGGCACCACTCGAGGCTTTGTATGGGAGAAAGTGTAGAACCCCGCTATGTTGGTTTCAAGTGTGGGAGAATTTGATGGTTGGGCCTGAGGTTGTGCAGCAAACGATTCGAATGATTCAGGAAAAGTTGAGAACTGCACAAAGTCGTCAAAAAAGTTATGCGGATCAAAGGAGAAGACCTTTGGAATTTTTAGAAGGTGACCATGTATTTCTTCGGATTGTCCATCTAAGAGGAGTGAGTAGAGCCTTAAAACCTCGAAAGCTTTCACCTAAGTTTATTGGTCCCTACCAAATCCTCAAACGAGTTGGCCCTATAGCTTATCAGATAACCTTACCACCATCTCTTGCAAATCTGCACAATGTTTGTCATGTGTCTCAATTGAAAAAGTATGTGCATGACCCATCCGCTATTGTCCAAATTCACCCTGATGATTTAGCTCTGCGAAAGAATTTAACCTTTGAAGCTAGTCCAATTCGGATTAAACAGCTTAGAGGGAAAGGGATTGTTTTGCTTAAGGTGATTTGGAGAAGTTGAGATGTGATTGAAACAACTTGGGAATTAGAGGATAAGATGCGTAAGGAGTATCCTGAGTTGTTTATGTAAGGTAGAATTTCAGAGACGAAATTCCTTTTAAGTGGGGGAGTAGTGTAACACCCCTAATTTCGTCTTCCGAATAATTATACTGTTGTAATTATTATAATTATTTAATAAATAAATAAAAGCTCAATGTTTGATTATTGGCGTATATCATGTATTTGTAATATGTGAAAAATAATTTTGGTTGGTATTTTATATAAAAATATCAAGTTTTGCAGTTGAGTCCTTGGTAAGGACCTAAATGCTATATTGAAAAGATTGTTGGAGGGAAAACCAATTAAATATGAATTTTTCAAAATTTTAGTCGTGGTAATTGATTACCACGATAAGGCAATCGATTACCATAGTGCAGAACAGCCATGGTTAAGTGTGTTTGATGACTAATCGCTCATTAATCCTAGAATTTGACACGAAATCAGCCATGGACTCATCCCTGGACTCGTGTCGATCTGCATGCAAGCATAATTCGTCTATATAAGGCGGATTTTTTATGGAATCAACTCTATTTTGCTAAATTTTGGTCTGAAAATCGAATTAGGGTTCTTGATTTCATTCGTTCGATTCTCCTTCGATATTGAGAGTTGATCTGAGAGTTATACATCGTTGTAAAGCTCACATCACGTGCTTTACAAAGATACTAAGCTTGCAATCTTAAGTTGAGTGTGTGCGAAGTGGTGAGCTTGCAAAGTCGAATCTCGAATTCTGCAGAAAGAGGAAACTGAGTTCAGAAGCTCACTTTGAGCTTCAATTGTGGTAAGCACACACACTCTATTGGACTCAAATTCGTCCTATTCTTTATCCTATGTTGCATAGAACAAAACCTAACCATTTTCCCCAATTTTAATGCATTGTTGCTGTATCAAATTCTATAGTTATGTAACCCCACCGAAAATGCTATGCATGTCTATTTCTGAAGTGGATTTTGGGAGAAGTGGAATTCTGAAGCTTTTCTCTGTGGATTTTCAATTCAAACATGATCTAGAGGTAAGAGGGAAACTATACTTTCACTAGAATAAGAATGATTTAGAGTATTTTTAAACAATGAGTCACCATGAAACTCAAGGGCTTAGTTTGAAATAGGATTATGGCTTAGAGGCCATTCTGAGATTCTAGTCATTTTGAGCAAGTTTTATTTGATGCATGTGAGGTGTTGGAACACTGAATTGGTATTTGAAATGCATAGAAATGAATTTGATATGTTGGGTTGTTGAAATTGCACTTTTATGCATAATTGATGATTTATTTGTGTTCTCTGTGAATTGAACTAAATTCAATGTTGGAACATGTCCATTTTATGTTAACTAAGTTCTGTTGATCAATGGTTTAGCTTAAAATTGGTTAGAATTGAAAATGGTATGTTAAAACTCCAATTTTAGTGTATCTGCTGTTAGGGTAATCGATTACCACAATGTGATAATCGATTACCGACCTGTATCTGATACAGAGTTATGAAATACGCGTGGTAATCGATTACCAGGCTCTGATAATCAATTACCAGAGTGAAAAATTGAATTAAATTACCATTTTTTTATTTTAATCTCTTTAATTTATAACTTAAATAAATTATGGACAGAAATCACATTGAAATTAGGTCTGCAATGATAATTGCACATTATTCCTCTGTGAGAACTTTATGCACTTAATTATTTTTATGATTATGTTGGATATCATGAAATTAATTAAAGATCACTTAACTAAAGTTGAATCTTGGTGCATTCATACGTGGTGTATGGTTGATAGTTTCATTTTTCATGTTCGAGGAACATGAGGAGGGTACTCTGGGAGTACCAAATGTTTGCGTCCTGCTTGATGACACATTATGAGTAAAATGTAGCCAGTATCGTGGGGTACTGATGATGTGATTATTACATCTTCGCGACGTGACGTTCACCTGAGGAGTGACGTTATGTATCACTTACCAAGCGAAGTTCGCTATACGTTATGAGAACGTATAATTGTGCTCTGGGAGCATTTATGGGTTGTTTGGTTGGACGTCCAAGAAAGTGATAGTTGGAGAATTTCAGGAATTTGAGAGATAAAAAGCATGCATCATGCCACTATAATTAAAAGAATTAATTATAAATGAAAATGGCTTGATCATATGTATATGCATGCTACATGTTGTCTGTTATATGTCGATGTTTAAATTCCTGTTATTCTTATTTGATTATGTGAACTGTATTGCTTACCCTTATGACCTTTTTAGGTGATGGCTCGCTATCTAGCTTGCATCAAGCTGCTCCCACTCCCTAGTGGAGTATGGTACTACGAGGATCACAGAGCCACCTTCGAGAGGGAGGTAGAGTTGACACTCTATCACCCGAACCCTCTGGCTGGTGTCCGTCCTCGTAGGTTCCGCATTCCTATCATCTATACCCTGCATGTTCCCCCTTTTTACACATACCATGGACCACCCCCGGCTTTACCAACTCGACGTTTTCATAATTTTCGTTTTAGAGCTTCTACCCGATCCCATCCATCTACTTCCCGAGCCATCCGTGAGGAGACTCCTGTTCCTAGTCCAATGAGTCCAATTCATGGGACTCCATTTGTTGACCCAGTGCCCAGTGTTCGAGCACCGACTCAGTCAGACGAGGTCGAGGAGGATCCTGAGGGGGCAGTGGGTGAAGGCGAGCCAGTCGAGCACTCCACTGGTAGTCAGTGGGGAGTTGGGATGTAGATTTGTGATGTTTTGATGCTAACAAACTAAAGCCAAGCAACAACATTCAACAACAAGGAAAGCACCACTCATGGAAATTAGATTAAGTTTTATTTTATTCTTAATCAATTGTAATATTTTATTTTCCATATTTCATGAGAGTGGGTGGTAGTTTAGGAATCTCAATCTAGGTTTTTAATATTGTTTGATTAACAGTGAAGAAAGGTTAATCTTGATAAAAATAGCTCTAATTAAAGTGTTGATCAAAGTACTTTTGAAAAGCTTAATTTTTAATCACTTTTTACAGTGGTTAATCGATTAGCACGATAGGCTTAATCGATTAACACGTTATAACTGTACAACACTGATTGTGTTAATAAAGGTTAATCGATTAGTGAGTTATACGTTAATCGATTAATGGTTGTTCGTTAATTGATTAATTACTGTTGTATCAGAAAAATAATATTTTTTTTAAAAGCTTTTCATTTCTACTTTGACAAGGTTACACACACTTTCATATTTTTCTATAGAGAATCATACTTTCAAAATCTTTCAAGAGCTATAACTATTTCCAAATTGTTCTATCAAGATTTCAACAATCTTTCAATCTTCTTCACTTTCAATCATTCAATATTCTTAGATTCATTGAGATTTAAATTTCTAGACTTTAGTACTTTGTGTTGAAGCAATCTACAACAAGAGGTTGTATCATCAAGAATTCAACAAACAAGTGAAGAATTCCCAACTTGAAAGTCTTTGAAGCATCTCAAAGCAGGTGGAAAGGAATTGATTGGAGAGCATCCTTCAACAATTCAAGAGGACAACGATACAAGAATCAATTGGGTAGATTTTCAAAGAGTTTGCTACTCTCTTCGAAGGGGTTAAAATAGGAGAGCTAGAGTGAGCTGCATCTTTAACCATTGTAATCTAACAATTGTGTATCTAGTAGAAACTCTCTATCTTTGATAGAGGGGACTGGATGTAGCTCTCAAGTGGTAGAGAGTGAACCAGGATAAAATCTTGTCTTCTTTGTTTTTCTTTCTTCAAGCTTTCATTAATCAAGAACAAACCAATTAATTAGGTTTAATTTGGGGCTTTTTCAATTCCTAGATAATTAACCTAAATTGACTTGGTAAATTTACGTAGTTTTGTTCTTTCATTCATAAATCATTTGTTAGTGCATCATTGAATTGTGTTCCCCATTGAATTCTCAATAAGACTGAATTTCTATCAGATTTTACACGCATTAATCGATTAAGTGATTAATTAATCGATTAGTTTTTAAGCATCATTCGGTCTTAATCGAGTAACATCTTAGTTAATCGATTAGTATTTGAGTGAGTTTCGGCATTAATCGATTAACCTTGAAATTAATCGATTAAACAGTATATTTTTTATTAGAAAATTTGTTTTATCAAATCCATTCTCTTTAGCAATCGAAATATTTGTATTGAGGCTTCAAAATACTATTCACCCCCCATCTAGTCTATTTTGAGCTGCTTGTTGGTTTCCAACAAGTGGTATCAGAGCTCGGTCGAAAGATCCGAGCATTAAAATGCTTTTTCGCAAAGATCCGATTTTGGAAATCATGGGCTCAAATTTAATCCTTTTGGTGGTGAAGGAGCTTCCATTAATCATCCTCCACTATTCAATGGTGAGGGCTACGCTTATTGGAAGGTCCGAATGAAAATTTTTATAGAAGCTATTGATATAGAAATTTGGAATGCCATAGAGAATGGGCCTTTTATTCCGCAAACAAAAGTGAATGATACTGTTTCTTTGAAACCAAAATCAAGCTGGAATGATGATGATAAGAAGAAAGTTCAATATGATTTAAAAGCCAAAAACATCATCACTTCGGCACTTTCTTATGACGAATTCTTTAAAGTATCACAATGCACTGATGCTAAACAAATGTGGGACACACTACAAGTCACACATGAGGGCACTAATGAGGTTAGAAGGGCTAGGCTTAACACTCTCATGCATGAATATGAGCTCTTTCGTATGTTGCCAAATGAAAACATAGGCGACATGCAAAAGCGCTTTACGCATATCATTAATCATCTTTCTGCTCTTGGAAAAAGACTAACTAATGGTGAAGTTGTTAATAAAGTTTTGAGATGTCTTAGCAGGGAATGGCAACCCAAAGTGACTGCCATCATGGAGTCTAAGGATCTAGACGAGATGGATTTAGCAACACTATTTGGGAAGCTTCAAGAGCATGAAATGGAGCTAGGAAGATTATCCATGAACGAGGATGCCGATAGAAAGAAGAAGGGGATAGCTCTTAAAACTAATTCAAAATCCCTAAAGGCACATGAAGAACCCTCTCTAGTGGATGATTCCGACTCCGACATCGATGATGAGACACTCGGGTTGTTGGTCAAAAAACTTGGACGTTTCCTTAAGAAGAAGAGTAATTTCAATAGAAATAGATCAAGAGACTCTAAGGATGCTCAACCAAGGAATAAGACCAATAAAGACAACATCATATGTCATGGGTGTGGAAAGCTGGGCCATTATAGATCAAATTGTCCAACCAACTCAAAGAAGTCCGAAAGTGACAAAGGGAAGCCCAATCAATCTAAAGGAAAAAGGGCGTATATAGTATGGGATGAACCGGAAAATCAATCTTCAACTAGTTCATCGGAAGATGAAGAACTTGCTAACCTTTGCTTGATGACCAAGTTAGATGAAGAAGCATCTTCAAGCATGAAATCAAGTGATAACGCAAATGAGGTAGATTATCTTTCCGATACTAGTTCTAATTCTAATTCTCCCTCCTTCAATGAACTTTATAATGTGTATGTGGAAATGCATAAAGAGTTGAAGAAATTAGCAAAAATAAATGTTGAAAGAAAGAATTTCATTTTGAAGCAACAAGAAAAAATTTTGGTATTACAAAACTCTCTTGAGGAGCTAAAGCTTCAAAATGAAACCCTTGAACTCATTTATGCAAATTCCACAAGCAATTGTGATTTGAAAACAAATGACATCTCTACTTGGGATAATTGCAAATCTCTTGAAAAAGAAGTTTTTAATTTGAATGATAGAATTGCAAGGCTCACAAGAGGAGACACTTTCTTGGATCATTTGCTTTCTAATCAAAGGAATAATAGTAATAGAACTGGACTTGGGTATACCAAACCCAAAAATCGCAATTTTCGCAAAGTTGGTACATTCTCTAAAATTGACTTTTCAAAAACTCCAACTTGTCATTATTGTGGTATTTTTGGGCATACTACAAATAAATGCAATATTAAGAAATTTGGTATACCAAGTGGAAAGTATGTATGGATTGTGAAGGAGACTTCACCCCAAACTAACATCAAAGAACCCAAGATAACTTGGGTACCTAAGTCAAGTAAATGACATTGTTTTGTTGATATGCCTTCGAACAAAGGAGCGAAGATGGTACTTGGATAGTGGATGTTCGAGGCATATAACGGGAGACAAATCACATTTCATCGAACTTACTACAAAAGGTGGTGGTCATGTCACCTTTGGCGACAACAACAAAGGCAAAATTCTAGGAGTGGGTAAGATTGGTAACGTATCTAACCTTATCATTGAAAATGTCCTATTCGTAGAAGGCTTAGAACATAACTTTCTTAGTATAAGCCAACTATGTGATATGGGCAACAATGTGACCTTTACTTCGGAATTTTGTTTTATTAAGAGTTGCATAGATGATAGTGTTAAGTTCGTTGGTCGACGCTCTAATAACACCTACTTAATTGACTTGGATGAGATAACTTCATTGTTTTCAACATGTTTTAAATCTTTTGATGATGAAGTTCAACTTTGGCATCGTCGCATTGCTCATGTAAATGTGAATCAATTAAACAAACTACTACGCAAGGACTTACTGATTGGCTTACCTAAACTTAATTTTAAACTTGATAGTGTTTGTGACTCATGTCAAAAATGCAAGCAAGTTAAAAACTCTTTTAAACCCAAAAATGTGGTAAGCACAACAAAGCCATTGGAGTTAATCCACATGGATTTGTTTGGCCCATCACAAGTTCGGAGTTTAGGTGGTAATTACTACGGCTTTGTTATGGTAGATGACTTTACTCGATTCACATGGACTTTGTTTTTATCCTCTAAAAGCGACACTTACAAAAGTTTTAAAAAGTTTGCCAAACTCATCCAAAATCAATTAAGTTTGAAAATAGTGTCTATTAGAAGTGATCACGGTGGTGAGTTTGAAAACTCAAAGTTTGATGCGTTTTGTGAAAAGTATGGAATAAATCATCAATTTTCAGCCCCTAGGACTCCGGAACAAAATGGAGTTGTAGAAAGGAAAAATAGAGTCTTAGAGGAACTTGCACGGACTATGTTTAAGGAATCTAGAGTTCCCTCTTACTTTTGGGCTGATGCGGTTAATACCGCGTGTTATGTCATTAATAGGGTTCTTATCCGTCCGCATTTGAATAAAACACCTTATGAGTTGTTAAAAGGGCGAAAGCCAAATATCTCCTATTTTCATGTGTTTGGTTGTAAGGTGTTTATTTTAAATAACGGTAAGAATCCGGTCGGCAAGTTTGATTCAAAAGCCGACGAAGGTATTTTCATTGGATATTCAACTAATAGCAAGGCTTATCATATTTTTAATAAAAGAACCTTAACCATTGAAGAATCAGTTCATGTCGTGTTTGATGAATCTCCGAAAGGAGAGTGTGTTGTTTCTTGTGATGATGATAATGTAGGTACACTTATGGATCATGAGAAGCAAATGCAACAACAAGAAGGAGAAAATCAAGTTGAGAATGGAGAAATGCAAGCACATGACAAAGACTTAGCACAAGAGCCGCATCCCGAACTACCAATTGCTTGGAAAACAAACAAAAATCACCCGGTCTCGAATATCTTAGGTGACATTGCTAAGGGAGTGGTAACCCGAAGCACTTTGAATAATTTTTGTTATTATGTTGCTTTTGTATCACAACTAGAACCTAAGAATATTAGTGAGGCTCTTCAAGACGAACATTGGGTTATGGCCATGCAAGAAGAGTTAAATCAATTTGAAAGAAACCAAGTTTGGGAGCTTGTGCCAAAACCCGATGATCGTCCTGAAATCGGTACTCGTTGGGTTTATAGGAATAAACTAGATGAGTCGGGTATTATTGTTAGGAATAAGGCTAGGTTGGTAGCAAAGGGGTATAGCCAAGAATAAGGTATAGACTATGATGAAACATATGCTCCCGTAGCTAGATTAGAAGCCATTAGAATTCTACTCGCTTTTGCATCAATAATGAATTTTAAATTGTATCAAATGGACGTTAAAAGTGCATTTCTTAACGGCTACATTCAAGAAGAAGTGTATGTTTCACAACCTCCCGGATTTGAAAATTTTGAACATCCGGATTATGTTTTTAAATTGAAAAAGGCTTTGTATGGTCTTAAACAAGCTCCTAGAGCTTGGTATGATCGTTTAAGCAATTTTTTACTTGAAAAGGGTTTTAAACGAGGTGTCGTGGACACTACGCTTTTTATTGAAAGATCCGGTAAGGATATACTTTTAGTCCAAATATATGTTGATGATATTATTTTTGGTGCAACTAATGAAAATTTGTGCAAGAAATTTTCTGAAATTATGCAGAGTGAGTTTGAGATGTCTATGATGGGAGAGCTTACTTTCTTCCTTGGACTACAAATCAAGCAACTTGACAATGGCATTTACAATCATCAAGGGAAGTATTGTAGAGAACTTCTTAAAAGGTTTGGCATGGAGTCGTGCAAGGAAGCGTCTACTCCAATGAGTGTCACATGTTACTTAGACAAGGATGAAATCGGAAAACCCGTTGGGGTAACAAAGTATCATGGTATGATAGGTAGTTTATTATACTTAACTGCTTCTCGTCCTGATATTATGTTTAGTGTGTGCATGTGTGCTCGTTTTCAAGCTAATCCAAAAGAATCACATTTAACTGCTGTTAAGAGGATTATGAAATATTTGAAAGGTACAACCAATACCGGTTTATGGTATCCTAGAGATGCCCTTTTGAAACTAATAGGATATTCGGATTCTGATTTTGCGGGTTGTAAAGTTGAAAGAAAAAGTACAAGTGGAACATGCCATTTAATTGGAAGTTCTCTTGTATCATGGTTTTCAAAAAAGCAAAATTGTGTAGCTTTATCAACCGCGGAAGCCGAATATATTGCGGCCGGGAGTTGTTGTGCTCAAATCCTTTGGATGAAGCAACAAATTTCGGATTTTGGTTTAAACTTGTCAAAAATTCCCATTAAATGTGACAATACATCCGCAATCAATTTAACTAAAAACCCGGTATTGCACTCTAGAACAAAACATATTGAGATTAGGCATCATTTTCTAAGGGATCATGTCCAAAAAGGTGATTGTGTTATTGAGTTTGTTCAAACCTCAGATCAATTAGCTGACATTTTTACAAAACCATTACCAAGAGATACTTTCTATCGTATTAGAAGGGAACTTGGCATTTTTGATGAATCAACTATTAGCTAATTGTATTTGAAATTTTTTTTAGTTCATCACCTTTAAGCCTATTTTATTATGCTTTGTTGTTTGAGTTGTTGTAATTTGAAAACCTTTCATAATTCTCTAAACTAGTAATTATGTGTGTGTTTTTCTATGATATGTTTGCTTGTGTAAATGTGTGTGCTAAATGCTAAATGTCTATATGTGTTTGTGTGTATGAAAATATTTTTCAAAATTTCAAAAATTTGAGTTTTGTGAACATTAATCGATTAACAGTCATTCATTAATCGATTAATTTTTAAACCTCTTTCGCACTTAATCGATTAATGAACCTTTTACTCGATTAATTTATAACCTCTTTCGCACTTAATCGATTAATGAAGCTTTTACTCGATTAATTCTTAAACCTCTTTCGCACTTAATCGATTAAGGACTTCGCTAATCGATTAATTTTAAAACTCTTTCGAACTTAATCGATTAAGGACTTCGCTAATCGATTAATTTTAAAACTACTTTCGAACTTAATCGATTAAGGCCTTCGCTAATCGATTAAGGGTATCTGACACAGAATTATAAAAGCGCATTTTCAGCACAATTGCTCATTTTTCATCTTTCTTTTCTCTCTCTTCTCCGATTCTCTCTCTTTTTTTCTCTCATTCGAAGAACATGCATATGATCATAAGGGCTATTGTAACTCGAATTTCACCCAATTTCTTCCCATAAACCTTCCTCCTAACATCATATTACCCAAAAATTCCATCAATTTCAACCCAAAAACTCCAAAATCCGATTTCCCCCAAATTCCAGAAACCCTAACCCTAAAATCCGAAACCCTAACCTTCTCTCTCCTTGGAAATGGCCTCCTCCTCTTCTGATCCGACTCCTCCTCCACGCAAGAAGCATCCACCTCAAAAGGATCGCAACAATAAGTGGTTTTCTCAAGCGGAACGTGAAGAACGTGCACCAAAGTTCGATAACAGAATATTTGGAGTCATTCGGTACCTCAATTTTGCATGGTTAAGGAAGGAAAGGTTTGGTTTTCATGATCTTCTTGTTTCACAGAATCTTAAGAAGTTTTTGGAATTTAACACTCACTATTACCCTAAGCTTGTTAGGCAATTTTATGCAAATTTTACTAAAATTGATGAGGTCTATCAAAGCCAAGTGAGGGGACATCACTTTGTTATTAATCCTAATGATCTGAAAATTTTGTTTGGTTTGGAAAATGAGGGTACATTTTTTGGTGATGATGATTCTGTGGAACTTAATGTTGATCCTGCTACTGTTTATCAAGATGTATGTTGTTAGACCTGGTGAAAATTGGGACAAGGGTACTAAAAAGGTTACTTTACTGCATGCTGAAGATAGAGTTTTATTATACATTATTGCTTATTGTCTAATTCTTAAAGGTTCTCAAAATTATGCTCAAGTCCAAGAGGATGACTTGACATTGTTTTATGGCATTAAGCATAATGTTAAGATTAATTGGAATAGGATAGTTTTGGCTAGAATGCTCACTGCTGCACAGTCTGCCCAAACTCAGTATTTACCATATCCTATGCATGTGACCAAACTTCTTCGTCATTATGGTGTGCCAATTCCGGATGGTGAATCTTGTGAGAAAGATCCAGAGGGTAAATTGTGCTTGAATATACATCACATCAATCTTATGCGCATTGGTTATCATAAGCCAACAAGGACTTGGATGTGGAATTCGCAAATTAAGGCTTTACAGCAAGCTGCACAACAAGCTCCTCCCGCTCCACAAGCTGCTCCACCGGTTGTTGATCCTGTGGAAACTGATCAAGGGGTAAATGTCAAAGATTTCATTGATTTTGACAACTTAGAGGCACCCTTTGATGCTCAAGCTGCAAATACTTCTCTTATTCAGCACATAGATGATCGGTTTGATGCTATGGAACAAAGGATTGATATTCAGAATCGTGCAATGGAGCAAAGCCTTATGGATCACTTCTCTAGCCTCTTTACCCACCATCCACCCAACCCTTAGCCCACAATGGTTTTATGATGTTTTTCACTATTTTGCTGCACTTTTAAAATTCTCTGATGCTGACTTTTACTAATTTTTTTCATGGTTTTGGTACTTAGTTGTATGGCTAGACTGTTTTAGACTATTTTATTTTGGCTATGGTTGAACTCTATAGGGTTTGTGTATGGCCTTAGTTTTTTTCTTTTGATTATGTTTTTGCTGCTGCATTCTGGTATTTTACTGTGACATTTGCTGTTTGGACTGGTATTATGTGTATTTTGCGCTATTTTGGACTATGCTATTATGGACTTGTGTGTAGTATATGTTATGGTCTCGGTTATGGCCAATTTATATAGTATTTTCCAGCATATTACTGTCCTTATATAGTGTTTATTCATATATATATATATATCAATTTGTCTAGTACTTACCTCTCACTTTTGGCAAAAGCTCCTTTCTAAATTCAATACTTTTTAATGATGCCAAAAGGGGGAGAAATGTTTGTTGATGTTGTGCTTTGTAGGTTAAGTTTTTTGATATTATTCCTAAGTGTGTTACATTTAGGGGGAGTATTTAAAAACTTGGTGCTTTATTGTGAAGAGGGTTTGTCATCATCAAAAAGGGGGAGTTTGTAGATTTGTGATGTTTTGATGCTAACAAACTAAAGCCAAGCAACAACATTCAACAACAAGGAAAGCACCACTCATGGAAATTAGATTAAGTTTTATTTTATTCTTAATCCATTTTAATATTTTATTTTCCATATTTCATGAGAGTGGGTGGTAGTTTAGGAATCTCAATCTAGGTTTTTAATATTGTTTGATTAACAGTGAAGAAAGGTTAATCTTGATAAAAATAGCTCTAATTAAAGTGTTGATCAAAGTACTTTTGAAAAGCTTAATTTTTAATCACTTTTTACAGTGATTAATCGATTAGCACGATAGGCTTAATCGATTAACACGTTATAACTGTACAACACTGATTGTGTTAATAAAGGTTAATCGATTAGTGAGTTATACGTTAATCGATTAGCACGAGTTAACACAGGTTAATCGATTAGTGGTTGTTCGTTAATCGATTAATTACTGTTGTATCAGAAAAATAATATTTTGTTTAAAAGCTTTTCATTTCTACTTTGACAAGGTTACACACACTTTCATATTTTTCTATAGAGAATCATACTTTCAAAATCTTTCAAGAGCTATTACTATTTCCAAATTGCTCTATCAAGATTTCAACAATCTTTCAATCTTCTTCACTTTCAATCATTCAATATTCTTAGATTCATTGAGATTTAAATTTCTAGACTTTAGTACTTTGTGTTGAAGCAATCTACAACAAGAGGTTGTATCATCAAGCATTCAACAAACAAGTGAAGAATTCACAACTTGAAAGTCTTTGAAGCATCTCAAAGCAAGTGGAAAGGAATTGATTGGAGAGCATCCTTCAACAATTCAAGAGGACAAAGATACAAGAATCAATTGGGTAGATTTTCAAAGAGTTTGGTACTCTCTTTGAAGGGGTTAAGATAGGAGAGCTAGAGTGAGCTGCATCTTTAACCATTGTAATCTAACAATTGTGTATCTAGTAGAAACTCTCTATCTTTGATAGAGGGGACTGGATGTAGCTCTCAAGTGGTAGAGAGTGAACCAGGATAAAATCTTGTCTTCTTTGTTTTTCTTTCTTCAAGCTTTCATTAATCAAGAACAAACCAATTAATTAGGTTTAATTTGGGGCTTTTTCAATTCCTAGATAATTAACCTAAATTGACTTGGTAAATTTACGTAGTTTTGTTCTTTCATTCATAAATCATTTGTTAGTGCATCATTGATATGTGTTCCCCATTGAATTCTCAATAAGATTGAATTTCTATCAGATTTTACACGCATTAATCGATTAAGTGATTAATTAATCGATTAGTTTTTAAGCATCATTCGGTCTTAATCGAGTAACGTCTTAGTTAATCGATTAGTATTTGAGTGAGCTTCGGCATTAATCGATTAACCTTGAAATTAATCAATTAAACAGTATATTTTTTATTAGAAAATTTGTTTTATCAAATCCATTCTCTTTAGCAATCGAAATATTTGTATTGAGGCTTCAAAATACTATTCACCCCCCCTCTAGTCTATTTTGAGCTGCTTGTTGGTTTCCAACAGGGGATCCACCGGGTGATGTATGATATAGATGACTGGGGTGAGGGACGATGGAACAGTTGTTGGAGACCAGGAGGAGGATCATAGCTGTTGGAGGATCATCAGACTATCTCTGGGATTTCTATTTTTTTTTTTTAGATGTATATATTTTGCATATATTTTTGTGAGATTTCAGAGGGTTGGTCTTTCTTTATATTTATGGGACTAGTACTTGGACTACGCTGGACTATGTTCATGTGATGTACCTTGATCTACTACTTATGTTATATATATATATATATATATATATATATATATATATCATGTTTTTATATACAGCAGATCAAGGGTACTATTTCGAATGTTTTCCGCTTACTCTGATATTGAAATACCAAATTTTTGTAAGACTTATTATTTTAAATCATACCTCACGAGTTCGAGATAACGACACATTAATTATAAAATACGTTTTGTATTCAATGACATGTTATCTCGAAACACGATCTTTTTCATCACAAGATAATTAAATTCAAATATCAAGTATTTAACCAATTCCATTTGTAAACCTTTAATAGGAAATTTTTATGAACCCTATTTTGTATACACTTCAAGTCCATATAACTTCTATAAGACAACCATTTACTCAACTTATTATAAAGTAAATAAGAGAGCGTTACAGAGTGTAGTTATTTGGACTTAGAAAACGTGATTTTAACTTATTCTTGAACAGAGAATGCTCTCTTTCAGTTTTGAATTTATAGCATCAAGTATCATTAGTATTTGATTTTGTAATTCATAATCAAAACTTATTAACTTAAATGAATTTTCGGTGATTATGTTAGTTTCGGAAGCTAGCGTATTTTTTCAAAAGAAGTTATAATTGTTTTAATGAAAAGGGCTTGGTCTTGATTCTATGAACTTGAATCAAATAATTTTATGGTTTGGGAACATATTCAAGATACAATACTTTAAACCAAAAATACAATAAGTTAACGTATTTTGTATTATGATTTGGAATCAAATACAATACTTGTCAATTTTCGAGATGTCGAAGTTAATTGTTTTGATTTCCATTTCTAAATCCCTTGAACGTACAGTTCTAAAGTGTTTGTGTTGGAAACCAACAAGCGGGCTTAGCAATTACTAGAGGGGGATGAATAGTAATATGAAGGCAACAGTGACTAATTTTCGAATGTAATTAAGAAATAATTGATTTAGTACTGATTTTTCTGAAACAGGGCAAAAATACTCGAGTCTTCTGAAGAACACTCGAGTGAAATGTCAAGAACACTTGAGTCTTCTGAAGAACACTCGAGTGAATCGTGCAGAAGTGCAGAAAACAGTTTCAGAAAAATTGGCACTTTAAATCAATATAAATAAAACCAGTCCATAGCAGATATATAACAGAGTAGTAAGCAATTAAGTAAAGCTATAACAACTTAAAAACAACTTAATTACTGCGGAATTACTACTCAAATTAAAAAGCCCCTTTTGAGAAAACTTAGGTTGGTTTTTGCTTGAAAGATAAGAAAGCTATAAAAAAAAAAGAGGACACCACCAATTTTATCCTGGTTCACTCTCAATATAGAGAGCTAGTCCAGTCCCCCTAAGAACCTTAGGAGTTTCTACTAATATCAAATTGTTAGAAATATTACAAAGGATTAATGAGATGCCTCACTCAACCTAACCCTTCCAAGAGTGTACTAAACTCTTGAATTTCTACCCCAATTTGATTTTGGTGATGAAGACTCCTTCTTCCTTAAGCTCCTTGAAATCTTCAAGAGCTCCACCAAGCTAAGAACCTCTTAGACTTTTGCTTGAGAACCTCCCAAGTCTTAATTTGAACCTAAGACCCACTTAGGTACACTTGGTTTCCAACCAAGATTTTGAAACAAGGACTATGAATGTGTATGGAGAAATACAACCAATGATTTCTTCAACAATTAAGCACAATCTCTAACTCTTAAGACAAAATAATAAACAATAAATGAGAGGTTGAGTTAGAGAGGATTTTTCACTTGAGAGAGAATGAGCAAAAAGAATGTTTTAGGCTTGTCTTGTCCTTGTATACAAAGGCAATAATGTTCAGAATATATGTAAGAGGGAATGAGAGAGAGAAACCAAGTTTAAAACCTCATTCTTGTCCTCTTCTAACGTTTAAAAAATTTGTTGTCAAGACCAAAATACTCGAGTCTTTTTGGATCCACTCGAGTCTTTTGGTCAGACTCTGATAGTGATGCCTTTGTACTTGAACCAACGGTTATATTTCTGATTTTAAGCAAAACACTCGAGTCTTTTTCAGACCACTCGAATATTTTGATCAGAGTTTGTAAAAATTAAGTTTTTCTAAATTTATTTTCAATTCTCTTCTCAAGTATTAATCTTATGTAATCCCAATCTTTTCAAGAATTATAATTATTTATCCTAGGATGAGATTAACTCATAAACTACTCACTCTCAACATAAAAATAAAAATTACAATTTATACAAGATGAGAATGACTAGCTAATGGTGCACTTGATCTTCTTGACTTGATGAGCTTGAATTCTTCCTTTAAATCCATGATTTAATTATATTGTCATCATCAAAACTATAACTACCTCATTGGAGACTTGATTCTACAATCTCCCCCTTTTTGATGATGACAAAATAATTAAACCGTTCCAGCACTTTTGAGAGCTCCCCCTCAATTTAGGAACCTATAAACCTGTCCAATCCAGAGAATTCCAAGCACAACATAATATCATAATAACCATAAACAGGTGCACAATATATTTTTGGTATCAGAGCGAGAGCATATATCATCAGAGTAAAAAAATGTGTTGCTCTTTCTCTTTTCTTCTTTTCTCCCCCTTTTTGTCATAATCAAAAAATATCATTTGGAAACTTCGGAGGAGAGAAGAAGGATACCAATAATGAAGCTCCCCCTGAATAGTAGCATAAGTTAATGAACATGACTATTGGAGCATGAAGCATGTGGAAATCAAAAACATTGAACTAAAATGCAGCGGTGCATTAAATATCATAAAAACATAACCATAGTTTGAAACCAACATCCAAGTCACAAATACATAGAACACCCACAACAAAGTTTAGAAAACTAACTCCCAAAACATAATGAAAAACTAGAAATCCATGAAAAGCGAGACATAAAACATGAAAAACTGAAAAACAGAGCAAAGTAATCCCAGTCCTCAGAACATGACCGGTGCAGGAGGATCACTAGAAGGCGGTGGATAAAAGCGACTGAAGGCAGACATCATCTCATCAAATCTAGCATTCATCTGAGTTGAATGCTGATCCAAGCGCGAGTAGAGCATAGATGACTGCACTCCCATCTGAGTCTCAAGCCGTCCAAGGCTGTCCTGCTACTCGTACACTTGATGCTCAAGTCTATCCAAACGACTATAAAAATGATCAAGACGAGCATCAAAGTGAATACGGTACTCCTGAAAAGCAGGATTTTTGAAGTCAATGTGATCTGCAGGATCATCATCATGAGCACCACCACCAGCAGCCTGATCAAACGCAGCCTGCTCCTGAGCCAGTTGCTTAGGATCCAATCCCTGTTGTGTTGCTGCTTGTTCGGCTGCCACCTGAGCTTCCAAAGCTCTCACCTCATCCTTTCAGTAATACCGACCTCCATGAAGCTGCATACCCATTTGCCTAAGCAGACCATCAGTGATAACATGTAGCTCCTCTAAAGGATCAAAGAACTCCTTATCTTGTGGAATAGGCACATTGAAGTGTAGGAGGAGTGGACAGACATGCATGGGATAAGGCAACTTTTGGGAAGATTTGGAACTTCCCGCCTTCTCCATCCGAGCCAGAATAATAGTGGTCCAGTTAAGCAAGTTGTCATTGAGAATAGCATCCATGATTCTGAGTTCGAATTGGGTAGGCTTAGAATAATTCAGAGAGGTTTGGGGTACTAACTGGTGGGACACTATATGGTGAAGGACGCGGTTTGGTGTTGTCATGATAACGGCTTTATTTTTGTTTCCAGTATACCGATGATCAGGACGAAGCAATTTTCTAAAAATTTCATCAGAGTCAGCAGTATAAGAGTTCGTGCCTGATCGTGATAAACCAAAAACTAGCTCTAAGTCTCTAGGGCGAATATGAAAATGTACACCTTCAACACATGATTCATACCTAGAGTCAGCATACCTAATGTTTGCATAAAACTGTCTCTCTAGCCTAATGTACACAGGGCCATGGAATTCTATGAATTGCATAAGTTTTTGGTCCTTAAGCTTATGGAGAAAAAGAAAACCATTACCCCGAAGAAAGTTCTCTGAAGTCCAGCTTTGAACTCCAAAGGTGTGAGACACAAACAGAGCCTCCCTCCTTGCACACTCCTCCGGTGAGAAGAAATCATCCTCCTCCTCTAATGATGATGAAGAAGGTGGAGGTGTAGCAACCTTCTTTTGCTTCCTTGGACGCTTAGGAACCCTTGAGGATGATGACATTTGCGATTAAGAAGAAAAATTGAAGATTTTGGGGGTTTTGGGGAGTTAGGGTTTGAAAAGGGAATTTCGGATTAGAGGGTGAAAATGAGTGATTTGAAGTGAAATATTGGTTAAACAATGATTAGAAGGTGGTATAGTGATGAAATATAGCAAAAATTTGTGAAGGAAGACGAATTTTGTAGAGAGAGAAGAGAGAAAACTCGAGTAAGAAGAAGGGGGGTTCGTGAAAATGATGAGGAACAACGCTGCTACTGCATAAAACTGCTCGAAATACTCGAGTGAACAAAACACTCGAGTGTTCTAAGATAAATGACTCGAGTCTTAAGGAAAGGACTCGAGTCTTTTGCATAGTCCGAGAGCATCAATTTTCAGAAACTGAAATTCACTCAAGTGGTCTGGGAAACACTCGAATGTTCTGAGTTGGTTGAAAGCATGCAAATTTTGAAAACTCGAATCACTCGAGTGAATTCATCAAATATGCTCAAAAACTTTTTCTAATTAAAAATGATTTAAAAATGAATTAAAATACTCGAGTGATTTAGAAAATACTCGAGTGGTTTTACCAGAAAATCAGTTTTGAACACATTTTGAATACTTTTGCACAAAACTAGCACATTTAAAACCAACACAAACTTGGAATCAAAATCACTCACAATTAAGATCATATATTTCACAATATCTCAAGGTCCAATCATCCATCAAGCATCAATACATATTTAATTAGACACACTTGGTGATTTTTCAATAAAACACAAATCAATTAGCTAATGCTTGACTCATCTAAAATTCCAAGTTCCCTTCTTATGTGATAGAAGGTATCTCTTGCCAATGGTTTTGTAAAAATATCGGCTAATTGACTTGATGTGCTAACAAATTCAATAGTGCAATCACCCTTTTGCACATGATCTCTAAGGAAATGGTGTCTAATTTCAATATGCTTGGTCCTTGAATGATAAACCGGATTCTTAGTTAAGTTTATGGCACTCGTATTATCGCATTTAATAGGAAAACTTTTTAATTTCAAACCAAAATCCGATAGTTGTTGTTTCATCCATAATAGTTGAGCACAACAACTTCCGGTGGCGATATATTCCGCTTCGGCAGTTGAAAGAGCAACACAAGCTTGCTTTTTAGAAAACCAAGACACTAGTGAACTTCCCAATAAATGGCAAGTACCACTAGTGCTTTTACGATCAAGCTTGCATCCCGCAAAATCGGAATTTGAGTAACCAACTAAACTAAGATTTGCATCACAAGGATATCATAAACCGGTATTTATTGTTCCTCTAAGATATTTAAATATATGCTTAACCGCGGATAGGTGTGATTCTTTAGGATTAGCTTGAAAGCGAGCACACATGCATACACTAAACATAATATTCGGTCTAGATGCAGTGAGATATAGGAGACTACCTATCATGCCCCTATATTTACTAACGTCAATCGGGTTACCTGATTCATCCTTGTCTAGGTAGCATGAGGTGCTCATTGGAGTGTAGGCTTACTTGCATTTGTCCAATCCAAACTTCTCAAGGAGCTCTTTGCAATATTTTCCTTGATGCACAAAAATCCCCTCCTTGACTTGCTTGATTTGAAGTCCTAGGAAGAACTTGAGCTCTCCCATCATAGACATCTCAAATTCCTTTTTCATCAAATTAGAAAACTTTCTACAAAGAAACTCGTTAGTGGCACCAAAGATAATATCATCAACATGAATTTGCACTAACAAGGTGTCTTCTTTAGTTCTATAAATGAAAAGGGTATTATCAACTTTTCCCCTTTGAAAGTCATTTTCTAATAAAAAGGAACTTAATCGATCATACCAAGCTCTAGGAGCTTGTTTTAATCCATAAAGTGCCTTTTTCAATTTATAAACATGATTTTGGAAATTCATGACTTTCAAAACCGGGAGGTTGCTTAACATACACCTCTTCATTTATAAAACCATTCAAGAAAGCACTCTTAACATCCATTTGATAAAGAGTAAATTTGATAATTGATGCAAAAGCAAGCAAAATTCGGATTGCCTCAAGTCATGCAACCGGAGCAAAGGTTTCATCATAATCGATACCTTCCTCTTGGTTGTACCCTTGAGCTACTAATCTCGCTTTGTTTCTTATAATTAATCCGGATTCATCAAGTTTATTTCTATAAATCCATTTTGTGTCGATTATGGTATGATCATCTGGTTGAGGGACTAAGTCCCACACATCATTTCTAGTAAATTGATTTAATTCTTCTTGCATGGCCATAACCCAATGTTCATCCTTAATCGCCGTTTTAATGGAATCCGGTGCAATTTGAGAAACAAAGGAGACAAAGTGACAAATATTAAGGATAGTCCTAGGAGTTAATACTCCCTTTGAAATATCTCCTATGACATTGTCAATAGGATGAGCTTTTACCATTTTCCAAGCCGGAGCAAGTTCTTCTTTGACTTCTCCTTCATCTTTTAATTTCTCCTTCTCTTTCTCTTCTTTTGAAAACTCAAATCCTTCATCACCAACATCACTCAAAACACTATCTTCTTTCGAAGACTCATTAAAAACAACATGAATAGATTCTTCGATAGTCATAGTTCTTTTGTTAAAAACTCTATATGTTTTACTATGTGAAGAAAAGCCCAAAAATATTCCCTCATCGGATTTGGAGTCAAATTTTCCAAGATGATCTTTTCCATTGTTTAAAACATAAATTTTGCATCCAAAGACATGAAAGTGGGATATATTTGGTTTTCTTCCTTTGTAAAGCTCATAGGGGTTTTCATGAGCATGGGCCTAATTAAAATTATATTCATGACATAACAAGCCGTATTAACGGCATCGGCCCAAAAGTAATGAGGTACTTGAGAATCATTTAGCATGGTTCTTGCAAGTTCCTCTAGCACTCTATTTTTCCTCTCTACCACTCCATTTTGTTCCAGAGTTCTTGGTGCGGAGTATTGGTGCTCAATACCATGTTATCACAAAATCTATCAAATTTGTAGTTTTCAAATTCACCACCATGGTCGGTTCTAATAATAATCACTTTTTGTTTGACTTGGTTTTGTACAAGTTTAACATGACGTTTGAAATATTTGTAGGTCTCACTCTTTGCACTTAAAAGTAATGTCCATGTAAATCTAGAAAAGTTATCAACAATTACCAACCCATAATAGTTGCCACCAAAGCTTTTTACTTGAGAAGGTCCAAACAAGTCCATATGAAGCATTTCTAATGGTCTTGTTGGGGACACATCATTTTTAGATCCAAAATAATTTTTGGTTTGTTTGCACTTCTTACAAGGAGTGCAATCACCTTCAATTTTAAAATTTAGCTTTGGTAATCCAACTACTAAGTCTTTGGATTGTAATTTCTTTAATTGATTTACATTAATGTGAGCGGTCCTACGATGCCATAACCAAGTGTCACTCTCTTTGCTAACTAAACAAGTACATACCAAAGAGGTTATATTGTTCAATTCAACCAAGTAGGTATTATTAGACCTTTTACCAACAAATTTGATAGATTCATCTTTGTCACTTTTTATGAGACATTGAGTAGAGGTAAATAAAACATGGTTACCAATATCACATAATTGACTAATACTCAAAAGATTGTGTTCTAATCCTTGAACATAAAGTACATTATCAATAACCAAGTTGGAAGAATTACCGACTTTACCAATACCAAGAATTTTGCCTTTGTTATTGTCTCCATAAGTGACATAGCCACCTTCTTGAGGAGTAAGCTCTATGAAATTCCGCTTATCTCCCATCATGTGCCTTGAACATCCACTATCAAGATACCAAAGTTTCTTTTCCATTCTAAGGAACACCTACAAGACAAAATTATTTGCTCATTTTGGGTACCTAAATTATGTTGGGTCCCTTTGGGTTAGCTTTGGGTGTTACTCCCTTCTCAATCCAAACATAAGTGCCCTTTTGAATTTCAAAGTTCTTTATGTGGCACCTACTGTTTGTATGTCCAAACTTTCCACAATAAAAGCAAGTTGGTTTCTTTGTGAAATCAACTTTAGAAAATGAACCAACCACTTTATTGTTCTTTTTCTTGTGGACATAACCTAAACCGGTTTTGTTTGAATTGTTTCTTTGTGAACTAAGTAACCGATCTAGGTTCCTATCACTATTGGAGAGTGTGTTGAGTTTGTTTTTCAAATCATTTACTTCCTTTTCAAGTTCACAACACTTCTCACAATGTGTGATAGTTTCCTTAGGATTTGCACATTCACAAACATGACTAGAGTTAAAAAGTTCTAAGGATGCATTTTGGAGTTTCAAGTCATTTATAGATTTTTCCAATTCATTGATCTCTTTTTGATACTCCAAAAGTTTCTTTCCTTTTTCCTTGTTAACTTTAGCAAGTTTTTCAAATTGAGTTAACATTTCATTATATTCATTAAGCAAATCATCATAAGGAATAATGAAAGAGGAAGAGTTAGAATTTTGAGATGATACCTCATCCTCACTTTCACCATTTTCAATTGAGGCTCCATTGTTGCTCCTAGCCATGAGACTAAGGTTAGCAACTTTGTCATCCGAGCTACTTGATGAGGATTTTGCATCCTTCTCCGGTGCATCCCACACAATGTAAGCTCTTTTGCCTTTGCCCTCTTGGGTCTTCTTTTCACTCTTCTTCAAGTATGTGGGACATTCCATTTTGATATGTCCAATGCCTCCACATTCATGGCATTTTACTCCTTCATTTGAGCTCTTGTGCCTTGATTTGTAATCCTTGGGTCTTTTATCTCTTGATGATGAACCACGCTTTTTGCCCTTGAGGAATTTATTGAATCTTTTTGCAAATAAGCCAATTTCCTCCTCATTGAGTGCATGATCGGAGTTCTCACTTGTAGAGTCATCTTCAACCTCTTTTGAGACTTTGGTAGAGGCCTTGAGAGAGATGCTCTTCTTATTTTTATCCAACTCCTTATGCGTGCTAAGTCTTGATAGCTCTATCTCATGTTCTTTGAGCTTGCCAAACAAGGTGGCCAAGTCCATATTGTTCAAATCCTTAGATTCCTTGATGGCGGTCACCTTTGGTTGCCATTTTCTATCAAGACATCTCAAAACTTTGTGAGTAGTTTCACCATCATGAAATTGTTTTCCTAGAGAAATCAAGTGACTAATGATATGTGAAAATCTCTTTTGCAAGTCATCAATGGATTCATTAGGGAACATGTGAAATAATTCATATTCATGAGTCAAAGAATTTAATCTTGCATTTCTCACTTCACTTGTTCCTTCATGAGTAACTTCATGTGAAATAAGGATTGTGAGAATTTTAAATGAAAGGAATGAGCTTTTTAATGAGCAAGATGGCATTCAGAAGTGTTTTGAGGATTTTTATCAGAATCTCTTCCTATCAAGAAACAGAGGTCAGATGTTTGGGCATGATGTGGTGGATCAAGGTAGTTGCTTGTCAAGGGATCAGCAATTACAGCTTATTAGTCCTATCTCTAATGAGGAAATCAAGGAAGCTATGTTTGCCATTGATAAAAAAAAATCTCCTGGTCCTGATGGGTATGGCTCAGGTTTTTTCCAAGTTTCATGGGACAGAATTGGGTAGGATGTGTGTCAAGCTATCAAGGAGTTTTTTGAGTCAGGTAATCTTCTTAGGGAAGTGAATCATACTAACTTAGTCATGATTCCTAAAATTGATACTCCCCTAATGGTTCATCAATTTAGACCTATTGCATGCTGCTCCACTATTTACAAATGTATATCAAAGATTATTAGTAGCAGATTAGCAGGGGTATTGCCTACTCTGGTTCAGGATAACCAAACTGCATTCATTAAGGATAGGAATATTTTGCACAATATTCTTCTTTCTCAAGAATTGGTCAGATTGTATGGTAGAAGGAGGGTGTCTCCTAGATGTATGATGAAATTGGATATTAGGAAGGCTTATGACACTTTAGAATGGAATTTTATTGAGACAATGCTTATTTCTCTTAAATTTCCAACTAAATTTGTCAATTGGGTGATGATGTGTATCAGAACTGTGTCTTATTCTATTGTTATAAATGGTGAACAGGGCCAAAGGTTTTGTGGATCTAGGGGCATAAGACAGGGAGACCCTATCTCTCCCCTTCTTTTTGTTCTAACTATGGAAATTCTGACCAAAAACCTCAGCATTGCTACTAATGATAGAAATTTTAGATTCCATCCTGCTTGCAAAGATGTGAGGCTGGTAAATTTGGCTTTTGCAGATGATCTTATGATCTTCTGCAAAGCTCATCCAGCCAGTGTTAGACCTTTGATAAAGGCTCTTCAGGAGTTTGCTACATGGTCTGGGCTACATGTGAGCCATGAAAAGTCTCATATTTTCATGGCAGTCATTCCTACTGCTACTAAGGAGCTTCTTTTGTCCATTACAGGGTTTCAGCTAGGCCAATTCCCTTGTAGGTATCTGGGGATTCCACTTTCTTCTAAAAAATGGAATGCTAATACATGCAAGAGTCTTGTGGACAAGGTTATGAGAAGCATTGTGTACTGGAGATCCAGAAATCTCTCATACCAAGCTCATCTTTGCCTAATCAACTCTGTGCTCATGAGCTTTCACATTTACTGGGCTTCTGTGTTCATAATCCCTTCCTCTATCATTAAGGAGATTGAAAAACAGTGTCGCATGTTTCTATGGGGAACTACAGAATCAGGATCCTATCAAGCCAAGGTGGCTTGGAAAATAGTGTGCATGTCGAAGAGGAGTGGTGGGCTGGGTATTAAACACTGCGATCTATGGAACCTAGCTGCTCTTGGTAAGCAGATATGGAATCTAGCTGAGACGAAGGATTGCTTATGGGTGCGTTGGGTTCACAACTACTACATAAAGGATAACTCTTTTTGGGATTGTGAATGGATCCCAGGTCAGAGTTGGCATTGGAAGTGTCTACTGAAGGTGAGAGAAAGGCTTAGATTGGGGTTTGTGAATAATTGTTGGCATGCATGCCCAGATGGTGTCTACACCATCAGTTCTGGGTATCAATTCCTTGCAGGGAATCAACCCAGCTTTCGAATGTATAAAGTTGTATGGAATCGATGTTCTATTCCTAAGCATCAGTTCATTCTATGGTTACTAGCACATGAGAAATTGAGAACAAGGGATAAAATTTCATGGATGTACTTACCGAATCATTGTAGTCTTTGCCTTGCATCTGGTGAATCATTGAAGCATCTGTTCTTCAATTGTTACTGGAGCGGAAGATTATTGAAGTTGTGTGGTGATTGGATTGGGGTCCGTCGAATTCCTTTGGCGCTGAACAGGTGGAGGAGATGGATGCAGTTCGCTGGAGGTCAGAATTGGAAGAGGACATTGATCTGGGCTTTGATGGCAGCAGTGGTGTACCACATTTGGAGTGAGAGAAATGAAAGGACTTTTTCTAATGTAACTAGGTCCCCTGAGTATAGATTTAATTTAATAAAGTCAGAGATAGCTTATAGGGTCTTTTTTTGTTTTAAAAATTTTAGGATGTGGCCAAATAAGACCATAGTGGACAGAATTATGCTAGAAATCAAGGACTCTTGTCATTAGGAGAACCCTTCCTAGAAGGTGGCTCTTAATGTTTTGGTTTTTCATTAGGACAATTAGCTGAACCCTTCCTAGAAGGTGGCAGTGTAATTGGTTCTACTGTTGGTTTGATGTATTTTTTCTAGCATGTGGTAATAAGATTTTTTATTCTACCAAAAAAAAAAACTTCCAAAGTTTCTATACAACTCCCATAGTTTTGAGTGTTCTAATAAATTTGATTTAATATTTTGCTCTGTTATGCATTCTCTCAAAAAAAAAATTTGATTTATGGGATTTCCTCACATGGAGCAGTACCAAACATGCAATTTTATTGGAAAATTTAAACAAAGTGACAACTAGGTTTGTAATTTCATATATTTCTTCTCTTTATTTCATTACACTTCTTTATTCTTTGTTATCGTGTTTTAGTTTTCAAATTCTTAAATTTTCATTTGCTTTTATTATTATTATTATATTATGGGTTGACAGCATATATACAAAAATCAATTGGCCTAGCATGTTAATATATCATTATATATGGGTTGACATCAGTATACAAAATCAATTGGTCTAACATATTAATCAACACATTTATTTTTTTAATATATTCATAAATATATTTTATTGTGGCATTCATTTTATTTTTAAATATGTGTTGTTGATATCTAAAATATTGGATAATAACTTTCTCATAAGTATTTATTATGATCTATGACAAGTCAATTAGATGTAGAACAAAACTTAGTTGTTTTGTTAGTATTTGCATTGTTATTTTAAAGGACAAAACACGACAATGGGAGTGTGAGTCAACAAGCACAGGAGTAGCGTTGACACGACCATACACTAAAAAAACGATAGTATACTATTTTATCTACTCATGTTTGTACTACCGTATTGACAGGCATATTATCGTGTTTTTTTTTTTTGTTAGAAAATATTTGTTTTGTTATTTCATCTTTTTTTATTGATGGTTCTCATTTGTCATGTATATGAGTATGTAGGGATCAACTAATAGTAACAAGTATGTTAATTTACATTCTTTTTTTTCTTTTCACATTATCACATGATTGACCTGCTCACGTTATTTTGTTTTTAACCAACTATTTACCATGCTTGACAATGTAAAGGCATTTTTTTTTCATTTTCAATAGTATTTTTTTTATCATAAACATCTTTTTGATTATCAAGTAATATACATGTTACCGAATATTATGAATCTATATCAAATATACGTTTTTTTAATAAATTTATGTTTAATAAATTTATCAAATATATATTAGTAATTCCCTATATATAATATTAGGAACACGCTATATACTAGCAAGACACTGTATATAATGGAAAAATACTAAGAAGTGTCCTAATAGCACTTATTAAAAAGATAAATATAATTTAAAAGTATTGAAAATTGTAATTTTTAAGTAAAAAAAAAAGAATTTACGGCAAACTTTACCATTTACATTTGATAACGCCATCTCCATGATTAAAAATATTGAGAACACTAAAAAAATGAACTTTAGAACATATATCTAATAAAGATGTTGTGGTCCAAAATTCAACCGCAAAAGCAAACAAAAAAGGCAAAAGAATTAATATATATTGTTATTTAATGTTATATTTTTTTAAATATTTGAATTTTACTTACATTAAAAAAAGAGAGTAGCACCGTATGACAATAAAAAGAACCTTACATTATATCGTTACTAGGTTTTCCCGAATTTGATCATTAGGTTTTTAATAACATATTCTTTATTAATAAATTGGTATTGATTCAATTCTAAAACTCAAAATGATTATCACTTATTTGAACTACTAAAATAATCTAAATGTGATTATATTTTGTGAAATATCCAAATATAGTTAACTCATTTAACTAATAATAAAAAAAGCCGTGCATTGCACGGGCTTAAAACTAGTGGTTTAATATTGTTAGAAGTTTTAACAAAATAAAGTTAGATCCTAATTAGTAATTATAGATTTTGACCTTGTAATAAGCCGTTTATTCAACATGAGTTGAAAAATCTCAACTAACATTTTAAGGAATATTATTTGATTTATTTGGTTGAATCAACTTTATTTTCTCAGATCTTCTGGAAACATGCATCAAACTAGCTTTTGGAACACCAGCTCAAAATAGTGAGGAAAAAAATACATTATTGTTTTCTGGGCTTTCTATATAAATTTTTAAAAAAGAAAATAAAAATAAAAATAAAAGAGTAAACCAAACATATCCTAAGCGATCAATGCACTCCTTTTATGTTCTGTGGCTTAAAAAGTTTAGGTAATTACTTACGTGGTCTCAATTTGTATAAACATTTATCGAGATACTTATAAATTACTATTTATTAACAAAATTTGAACTCACGACTCAGTCCACTGTAAATCAGCCATACCAGCTATATAAACTTTGGTAGCTTCAAGACAATGTGCTATCGGGCAAGGCAATTACAATATGAGTAGTTAGTCCCATATTTAGATACTTACAAGTTACAAATTTTCCTCTAACAAAATTTGAACTCATAATTCAGTAAATTATAAACCAATTCCTTGTCAATTAGACAAACTTTTAATAGCTGCAAGTCGATGTGCTATCTTGCAAGGCAATCACAATATGCATAGTTGGTCCCCTGTTTTGTCATCTCCAACTAATAATGGTGTGACATAATCACAAAGATATATAAGCCAGTGGATTGCCAGATTGAAGACGCATATAGACCGGCAGAATGTGAGAAGAAGGCTCATAGTTGGTACCAGCAATATAAAATAAAATAAAATAATATCATCGCTATCTTGATGATATGAGACGTGACCGAGCAAAAAGGGGGAAATGACAAAATAATTAAAGCATAACGAATCACGAAATCTCTAAGATTTTAATAATAATAATAATAATAATAATAATAATAATAATATAGCAATATATCAAACAACACTTGCTAAATATCTTCATCTTTCGCTTTGGTGCTTTGTATGAGAAACGGAAGGTAATAGACGGGGCTCCATGGACATTCGATAAAAACATAATTATTTTTCGTGACTACAAGCCTGAAATAAGAGCCTCAGATCTGGACTTTTCGCGTACAGAGTTTTGGATACGTATTTTTGATCTTCCCTTCGGAATGAGGAACAAGGGTGTTGGAACTGCAGTGGGTGACATGTTCGGTGGTATGGTTAAAGCAGACGTTGATGACTTTGGGGCCTCCATTCATCCATATCTCAGAGTCAAGGTATTGATTGACATTGAGAAGCCACTTCGTAGAGGAATATATCTTGCTAAAACAAATTCGGTGGAAACACGGTGGTACTGGATACAATATGAACGCTTACCAACTTTCTGTTACAACTGTGGAATCATCGGTCACGCTGAAAAGGACTGTGAGCAGGATATAAAAGGGGAAAATAAGGGGTATGGCGAGTTCATGCGGGCAACAACGTTTTATGATAACATGATTAGCCAGCCAGTGAAGGAGGAGGATTGTGCAAGGGGACCTATTCATGAAAATCCTGCTGTAGAAGTTCCACCGTTGGAACAAATTGTTTCTGCTGAAGAGACCAATCGTTTGCTTGATGAAGAGTTCGGTCCTGAAATTCATGATGGTCCAAACAATGAAGATTCTTCTAGGAGTGCACTAATGTCTCTGTCCAGTGATACTCCGAAGAGGAAACAATGGAAAAAGATGGCTAGAGGGAACAATGTTGCAGTGGCAGGTCCAAAGGATAAATCATTAGTGGGGCACAAACGAACAGAAGAGGGTGATGTGATTATGTCGGACAGTGGTGGTCAGACTATGGTAATGGCAGCAAACAAAAAACTAAAAGAAATGCATTCAATGGCAGAGGCTGGTGTCCAGCCCCGCCAACAACAATGAGGTTTCTAAACTGGAATTGCCGGGGTTTGGGGTCACCCCAAGCTATTCGTTCTCTTCGGAAGCTGTTATCTTCCGAAAGCCCAACCATCACCTTCCTAATGGAGACTAGAAAGAAGGTGGTGGAGTTACAGGGTCTCCGTATCATGAATGAAGTTTACAATTTGTATGCTGTGGACTGTGAGGGTTACGGCAAGCAGAGGGCAGGTGGTCTAGCACTATTGTGGAAAAAGGATGTGGATTTAACGATCTCTCGGGCATCTCTTAACCATATTGATTTTGCAGCGGTGTTCCCTGAGATTGATGGTGCGGTTTTTATTACATGTTTATATGGATACCCTCAAGGAGCTCTTAAATATCAGACATGGTCGTTGCTAACCTCTGTTGCAAAGGATATTGACAAGCCCTGGATGGTTATTGGTGATATAAATCAGGTTCTGGGACCTGAGGACAAAACTGGAGGCAACCCTGTTGATTTACTGGAAATTGATACAGCCCGTATATGTCTTGAGGTGTGCAATCTAAAGGAAATAGAATGGTGCGGGTCAAGATTTACATGGAGCAATCGCAGAAAGCACCCAGATTCGATTGAAGAACATCTGGATAGAGCTTTCTCAAACAATGCATGGTCTAAGGTATGGAATTATTCTATGGTTTCCCATCTTCCTAGATACAGTTCAGATCATTGTCCTATAATTCTTGATTCTTCTATGAGAACTAACGGAGATGTCAGGAGAAAGAAGAAGAAAAGACTTTATCGCTTTGAACAGTATTGGCTGCAGAATGATGATTGTGAAACTGTAGTGCAACATTCCTGGATTCCTGGCAGGGAGGTAACTGATAATATCAAACATGTGGGTGAGGCTCTAAGGGACTGGAGTGAGTCAACTTTTGGAAACTTATCAAAACGGATTGCTCAGTTAAACAAAAGGTTAGGACAGCTGCAATTACAGGCCCAAACGGATGCATCTTTGGATGAACAAAACAGGATCACAAAAGAATTGGACGAGTTATTACTGGAGGAAGAGATGAAATGGCAACAAAGGTCAAGGGCGGATTGGCTTAAATATGGGGACCGAAATACTCCTTTAATTTCTTCCACAAAAAGGCTTCTCAGAGGAAAGAATCAAATACAATTTCCAAAATCCAGGATGAATCAGGTACATGGTTTTCTAATGATCATGATATAGCTAATGTAATTGGTAGCTATTTTCAGAACTTATTCACAACTTCTAATCCTTCTGGTTATGAAGACTTGGCTGATTTGGTTAAAGGGAGACTGTCCGAGTCTAGCAGAGATTCTCTGGATTTGCCTTTTACAAAAGAAGAAGTGAAGTTTGCTCTCTTTCAGATGCATCCAACAAAGGCTCTTGGTATTGATGGTACTCCAGCCCTCTTCTATCAACGATTCTGGCATATTATTGGTGATCAGGTTGCATCCCTGGTTTTGAGGATCCTTAACACTGATCTTGATCCAGGTTTCATTAATCAAACTTTCTTGGTTCTTATTCCAAAAAATAAAATCTCCGGTTCAGGCTAGTCAATTTAGACCTATTAGTCTTTGTAATATTATTTTCAAAATAGTAACTAAAACAATTGCTAATAGGCTAAAGCATGTTCTTCCATCCATTGTTAATGTATATCAGAGCGCTTTTGTTCCTGGTAGATTAATTACTGATAATGCTTTGGTTGCATTCGAATGTTTTCACTACATGAAAAAAAGAAGATTGGGAAAAGGGGTTATATGGCTATTAAACTGGATATGTCGAAAGCCTATGATCGTGTGGAATGGCCTTTCCTTGATTGCATTCTTAGGAGTTTTGGTTTCTCTCCAAGATGGTCCCAGTTAATTATGAAATGTGTGACAACTACTTCTTTTTCTATTATGATTAATGGTGATCCAAAACAGCGTTTTATGGCAAGTAGAGGACTTAGACAAGGAGATCCTTTATCACCATATCTGTTTATTCTTTGTCATGAGGTTCTTTCTGCGATGATCATTAAAAAAATGGAATCAAACTCTATCCATGGTTTGAAGATTTCTCCTAATGCACCTGCTGCTTCACACCTCTTTTTTGCATATGACAGTATTATTTTTGCTAGAGCAACTAAAGAGGAAGCTTTAGTTTTGAAAGATCTTCTCAATTCCTTTGAGTTGGCTTCTGGTCAGCGTATCAATTTTGACAAATCGGAGCTCTCATTCAGCCGAAATGTGCTTACTTCCAGACGTGATGAAATAATCTCTTTAGTGAACATAAAGGCAGTAGAGCAACATATTCGATATTTGGGCCTTCCAACTATTATTGGTAAGTCCAAAAATCAAATCTTCTCTTTTGTCAAAGATAGAGTGTGGAAGAAGCTTAAAGGGTGGAAGGAAAAATTTCTTTCTCGTGCGGGAAGAGAAACTCTTATTAAAGCTGTGGTGCAAGCTATCCCAACATATGTGATGAGTTGCTTCCTTCTACCTCAATCTCTTTGCTCCCAAATTGAAAGTATGGTGTCTAGATTCTACTGGAGCGGGAATGTTGAGAAAAGGAAAATTCATTGGCTGAATTGGAAGAAATTAGCGGTTCCAAAGAAAGATGGGGGCATGGGGTTCAGGCAGTTCTCAGCTTTTAACAGAGCAATGTTGGCTAAGCAATGGTGGAGGCTCAAAACAATTGATAATTCGCTGTTCTATAGAATCCTTAAGGGCAAGTATTTCCCATATTCCACAATCGCTGAAGCTCACAAGGGGGTTGGGGCAAGCTTTTCTTGGCAAAGTATTTTTGAAACAAAGGCATTTGTGGAGAATGGATCTATATGGAGAGTTGGAAATGGTTTTAGCATTCGCATATGGGATGACTGCTGGGTACCGGGCTTGAGAACAGCCAATCTTCAATCAGGCCAGGAGTGGAATGGTCAATATGTGTGGGTTCATGAGTTATTCACGGTCACAGGGGCATGGAACAAGGAGCTTCTATACTGCATTTTCTCATCTCATGAGGCTGAAGCCATCCTCCAAATTCCCAGAATCCAATCAAATAGGGATGATGCACAGATATGGAAGTACACAGCTGATGGTGGATATACTGTGAAATCGGGTTACAATCTCCTCTTGGCTCCGACAATAGCATCATCTTCAACTCCGGGGGATGGAAACAATATCTGGAAGAACATATGGAAGACGAATTCTATTCCAAGAGTTCGCGAATTTGCCTGGAGAGCAGCCAAAGATATCTTACCAGTTCGTAAAAGACTGATGCAAAAAGGTATTACTGATGACCCTCTCTGTCCTCTTTGTGGTAATGTAGAGGAATCTGTAGAGCATGCTTTGCTTTATTGTAACACGGTTAGCACTATCTGGTTCGCATCTCCTCTTACCATTCGAATTCATGTTAATACAAATGTTTCCTTGGTTGAATGGATTATGTCTTTGCTGAAAAATGTTGACAAAATTAGCCTGGGCTTGGTTCTAGATCTATTATATGCTATTTGGAGTAGAAGGAACAGATGGGTTCATGACCAAATGATGCAGGATTTTGCAGGGACTCTTCGTTATGCTGATAGCTTGGTTGTGCAGGATCTCACAAAGCAGCAAAATATTTTGTTGAAAAATGAAAATGAATATGAAATTAATGGGGTTTTTCAAGTAGCCTGTGATGCTTCTCTAAAAATAGGAATTGGGACTGGAGTTGGCTTTGTGATTCACAATGAGGATGGTGAATTTTTGGCAGCTGCTACAGATATTTTTGATGCAACAAATGATGCAACTATGGCAGAAGCAATTGCATTGCGTTGGACTTTCGAAGAGTTGGCTGATCTTGGTATCACCCATGTGACAATTTTTACTGATTGTCAACGTGTTGCTGCAGCATGGAAAAGCAGATCTCCTAGTAATTCTTATTTAGATGAAATTATTTCTGATTGTAGGTGTTTAGCTA
This sequence comes from Crotalaria pallida, assembly GCA_037953625.1. Taxonomy (NCBI): domain Eukaryota; kingdom Viridiplantae; phylum Streptophyta; class Magnoliopsida; order Fabales; family Fabaceae; genus Crotalaria; species Crotalaria pallida. The sequence continues at coordinate 24,680,351 of CM075654.1, forward strand.
GCAATTTTTCTTGTATTCAGGTCTTGTATAGGTCTCGTTCTCTGAATGTATGCGCAGACATGTTAGCTAAGAAAGCTTTTCTGGTTCAAAAACAACTTTGGTTGGTTGATGCACCAGACTTTCTTAAGCATGTATCTGCTACAGACTCTTGTTTAGTCACTTCCAATAATTAATACATTCAGTTTTCCCCTAAAAAAAATAAATAAATAAACGTATAGGGGTCCGTCTCTTGAAGTATAATAGGACTTAACGTTGAAGATCTGATTAGAAATGTTTCTGGGTGGAGTCGCAATCCGTTAGTCCATTGGAATCAATACATTTCAAAAGAAATAAATTAAAACTCAGATGCGTATGTAAGACAATTGCTACGTTATTTTTTGACAAAAGCCACCAAAACATGGTTGATAGATAATTTTACATTTTAATTTAAGTATGAGAAGCAAAATTAGATCATTTTTTCCCTCCTAAATTTGGTCATTTTTCATCCCCAAAAAAAAAAATCCATCTGTATCTTTTTTTTTTTAAGGAAAAAATGTATTTTATTCAATGTTCAGAAACCGTACAAGTGATGACAAACAAGACAATTACAAGTACAAGATATTTCACACTAATAATAGTTAAAAGGAAAGCAAAATACACTGCAACAACAGACTCTTCAATGTGGACATGGATCATCAGCAATAACAGACTCTTCAATGTGGACATGGATCATCAGCAACTGCCAAAACCGGACTCTAACAGAAGATTCAATAGTCTTTAATTCCAATATATAACAATCTCATTGATGCTGAGACTAAATTCAGTTCGATGACAAGGAATCTTAAATCTAAAACAAGATAGACGTTGGACGGTAGACAAATCAACAATAAGCAAAGAGAGATCTGTCTCGACGAGTAGCCTTCCAATTATTGGAGCAAAGAGATTGATCATCAGATCTGGAAAGTAGAAACTACTATCTAGAGGCATCCCTCCACTGGAAACACACAAAATAAAACAACTTGCACAAAGGCAAGAAAACACCGAGATAAATTGGGGGAAACAAACCCACACACTTTCCCAAAGGAAGGGGAGGGACATAGACATATGTAATATATATGTCCCTTCCCTACCGAAAATCAGCAGATGAAAACAACTAGAGGAGGGGAGGAGGAATCATAATTATTTTTTTTTAATTATTAAATTATGAGGAATTTGTTCACCAAAAAAATTATGAGGAATTTTTTGTTGGATTTAATGACATTCAAATCTTAGTTCCACATTGGCTATTTTTTTTTAATCTTAACCATTTATATTTCATTCTTCTTTGCATATTTGCAAATAAGTTTTTTGTGTACATCAACCTGTACCTGGATCTGGTTTATCCAGAATCTGATTCATCCGGTCCGACCCAACTGAGCTCGCACTAAGTGGTAGAGGTCTCCCAGCGGGGGTTGCTCCATGCACAAGGCTCGAACTCGAGACCAGTTGGTTAAGGGACCAAGTGAGCTACCACTTGACCAACCCCACGTTGGTTAAGTTATTGGGTTTTAGTAGTGAATTTGTTGAACCCAAAACACACATGCGTGCCACTTGTTTGGGCGGGTACAAATTTTATGGGTCTTTATTCCAACAGTTTTAGATAGGCCATGATGGTAATTTATTGGCCATCAATTTTTGGCTATATGATGTGCTTCTTCATTTTGGTTTAGATACAAAAATTCGACCCCATTGTTTTTCCTTCTTTTCTCTCTTCTTCCTTTAAAAGCGACCTAACTTTGTGAGATTTCAAGTTATCTGCCTCGAGTGTACGAGTTAGATAACTGTCGTGCTAACCTTGGGAGCAAGAACTTATTGGTATAGTTGCACATCGGCTATCCGAGAATCTTGTTTTTAAGGCAGTGTTTTTTACCACGACATAGTCATCCTCACCTTATTTTTTGTAACTTTTTTTTTTTGGATTTAATTCATAGACATTGCCAATGTTACGATTTTAATATTTTTTTTTTATGTATACTGGTTTTACATTATTAATCATTCATAATTTCATATATTGTTAAGTTATTAAATATTTGCTTTTTTAATAAATGTTTCAAAAATTATACACATAATGCTAGATAATTAATACCATTGAGGTTTAACATAGTTGGTTAATAATTGAGTTTTTTAAGCATGGCATAAGTTTGATTTTTGTCATGTATATGAAAAAAAAATTGTTGGTGGGACCAACACCTACTTTATTTGATATTTGACTTTTTTTTTATAATATTTGATATTTGACTTTAAGTGATATCTTGTGTTCATTTTACATGCTCTAAGGCGAGCTGTAAACGGAAAACAATACCTGCTATGATAATTTCTAAATCTTAGTAAAGATTAATCTTGGATTGTCGAAAAGGCTTATTTATGTCTTTAGTCTTTGAAAGTTTGGGGTGTTTTGATTTTGGTCCCTAAAATTTTTTTTACCTTGGCTCATCCTTAATTCAGTTAATTTTTTTGAAAATTTAGTTTTAGTCCATGCCGATAGGAAAAATCTGTTAACTGCTTATATGGTTAACGAAATATCATATCAGCATACACGTATGCAAGTATTGCCAACCACTAGTAATATGACGTGCATGATTCGGATCAGCATGAACAAAAGAGCCAAAGCCCAACCCAATGTGTTTGTGGATTAGGTTATGGCCCTTTTCCTCCTGGGATCCGGATCGTCCACTACATCCTACCGGTGGCACGCAATACTTGCACACGTATATGCTGACACGTATATGCTGATGTGGCATTCTGTTAGCCACATCAGCAATTAATAGGTTGTTCCTAACATTACGTACTAAAACCAAATTTTCAAAATAATTAATGTTAAGTCAAGGTCAAAAAAATTTCAGAGACCAAAACCAAAATACTCCTAACTTTCAGGAACTAAATATACTATAAATATATATATATATATATATATAATTGATTGGTTATGTTAAAATCGACCTCATTTTTCCATTATGATTTTATTTGTGTGACATTTAATTGAATGGCGATGATAATCCTAAAACAACTTAAGCTTAAAGTTACCAAATATAGTATTAATTAAACAACTAAAGTAATTAAATATTGAATAGCATAATAAAAATTAAGGTTCTGCTCATTTGATTTTTGACTTTATTTTTCATTATCAAATTGTTTTTTCACGTTTTTTATGCTATCAAATTAGTTTGACTCTCTGTTCATCCTACTTGTCTTCAAGATTTCTAAGAAGATACATCACTTCCTAGATTTCTCTCATTTGCTAAGAGGATACATTATACGTTAGTCTTCATCTTCACTTGGTGATGTCTCACACCTATGAACCTTGATCAATTATTGTTGCTTTCTAATAACACCTTCCATGTGCAGTAAACAACTCCGAATTGCAGCATATTAAATCTTTCAATAATCTTGAATCTCAATGAATGCACAATTGAACAATGAAGAACATTGAGTTCAAGAATGAAAATAATGAAAAGACATGAAAATTCAATTTTGATTCTCTTCAAAGTAATGGCTAAGGGTTTCTGGGTTTTTCTTCCAGTTTTAAAAATGAAAAGTGTGTAAAAATACCTTTTTATATTGGGTTTTTATGGGGCAAGTCGATTAAACAGTTAGTTGAAGTTTTAAACTGATTTTTGGCCTAATTATCACTTTTATCTGGATAACAAGGCTAATTAACCGGATAACGAGTTTAAAATCAATCAGTTCTGGCCATGGCACAGTTCGATAATCGATTATCCAACCCAGACAATTGATTATCGGGCTGTCAGTTTTGTTAAACAAGAAGCTTTTCAAATGTGACTTGACTTGTAACACCCCAAATTTTTAATCTCTGATTAATAAAAGTTAATTATAAAGTTTATTTATAGTTAATTACTTTATTATAATCTTTGATTAATTATGTGTTTTGTTTATGCATTTAATGAAGGATAAATATGTGGAAAATAATTTGATAATTATTTTTGTGTGAAAATAGGAGTTTTGCATATTAGTCCTTGTTTTAGGACCTAGAAATAATATTAGAAAGGTTTTGGAGGGATAGGAAATAAAATATTAATTTTTCAAAATTTGGCCAAAATACTCGAGTATTTCAGCCCGATACTCAAGTATCGTATACAGAGTTGCTCAACGTCAGTGCGTTTGATGAGTCAACCACCGAGTTACCCAAACGTTGACACGAAATCAGACCAGCAACATGTCCTTGATCGCGTGTCGACTTGCATGAGCCATTGATTTGGCTATAAATAGCCATGGTTGATGAATCAAGCTCTCATTTTGCCAATTTCGTGAAGAATTTCTGAGTTTAGGGTTCATAATTTTGAGCCTTTCGTTCTCCCTAATCTTTGAGAGTTGATACACAAACTATACACCATTGTGAAGCTCACATTCAGGAATTCACAAAGACACCAAAATCGTGAGCTGAGAGTTCTTATGTTAGGAGAATCGAAGCTTGCAATTTGGGGTTCCATTTCGCAGAAAGAAAAACTTGAACCTTGGAGCTTACTTCCAACTCTGGTTGTAGTAAGCTCATGCAACCATTTCATCTCAAACTTGTTTCTTTAGTTAGTATGTGTTGCAGAGAGTTTAGAGAAACTAATTTCCCCAATTTTCATTGCCATTTCATATGTCAACCAATTCGATTTTGGTGCTCTGCTCAAAACTGTCTACATGTGCTGCTCTTTAAGGGTTTGGGAATTCTAGAGCAAATCTCTCCAAAGTTTCTGTTGATTCAAGTCTTAGAGGTAAGGGGAAAGCTTTTCATACACTAGATTGAGTTTAAAGTATGAGTTTTTTTATAAAGAGCCATCAAGAGATTCTAAGGGCTTAGTTTGTAATAGTTTTTTGGTTTGGAGACCAATTCATGCTCTAAGTTTGATTTGAGCAAGTCATATATGATGCATGCAAACTGTTTGGAACTTGAAATCATGAGTTTATTGAGTATCTTGTGTTTTGGTATGTTGAGTTGTTGATTTTCATGCTTTTATGCATAATCCATTGAATGTATGCAATCTTTGTAAATTGATGTGTTCTAAGTGTTGGATCATGTTTAATATATGTTGTGTCAACTTTGTTGATCATTGGTTTGAGTTAAAATTGGCTAAAATCGAAAATGGTATGTTAAAACCCAATTTAGAGTGTTTATGCTGTCATGAAATACTCGAGTATTCGAGCCAATACTCGAGTATTGCCTGATGCAAAATCACCAGACTTCGGCGTAATACCCGAGTAGCTGATGAACTACTCGAGTACCTGATGAACTACTCAAGTATTCTGATCTGTCTGATGCAAGATTTTCAATGAACTACTCGAGTATCTTTGTAACTACTCGAGTATTAAGACATAAACTGTTTAAAACACCATTTTTAATTTAACCACTTTTATCAAAACCTAATGTCACTTAAAGGAATATCATGGATTGATTATATGACTGAAATATATCTGATTGGATATTCTCTAATTTTCATGGAAATTGTTCATGGAATGAATTTTAATTACTTTGAGATAATGGTGGATATTATCAAGTAATTTAAATACCGATCAATGAGATTATCTGTGATGCATTCATACATGGTGATTGGATGTTAGATCGATGTCATGTTTATTGTAACATGAGGAGGGCCTCTGGGAGCGCCAAACACGTCTTGGTTGATGACACGTATATGAGATGGAAACGTGGCCAGTATGGTTGAATACTGATGATATGATTATTAAGTTTAGGGACGTGACGTCTACGAGGATTGCGGCGTTTTATATCACTACCAAGCTTGAACGTAATACATCCAGGACGAATGTATTGAATTGTACCCCGCAAGGGTACCGAGTACGAAATTGTACACCGGATGCTATAAGGATGGACGTTCGAGAGTGGAAATAGTTTCTATGGAAGCTAGGATTGAGTGATAAGACATCATACATCATACCACTCTCATTTAATTAATAATAAATGATTGATAACCTGAGTTTGAGCATATGTTATGCATTATTATCTGTTATCGATTGATACATGTTAATTTGTGATTGATGACATGTCTAGTTGATATATGTCTGACACATTATAATTGTTACGTCTTTACTCTCTTTATATTATGTGTATGTTGTTAGATCCAGTGAGAATGTTTTGATAATGACAAAGGTTTTGAACAAGTTACAAGTTTTTGTGATCAAGCTCAAGTATGAAGAAGTTTATCAAGCAAACAACACTCAACAAATGATGAAGAGAGAGCAAGCTCATGAAGACTTAGTTTGTGTTTTATTGTAATATCTTTAGCCTCTCAAGTCTTTTATTTTGTGAGTTTGGGTAGAGTCATTAGAGGGTAGTGAATCTCTATCAAGTGCATGATTATATTATATTTTGAGTATTCACGGTGGCTTAAAGGTTTGAAAGAAAAGGTTTAGTTTTGAGAAATCAAGTTTTTAATTGAATTTAGCAGTGACTAATCGATTAATGTGTTAGGGTTAATCGATTAACACACATGTTACCGTGGTTAATCGATTAAGACATATGTTAATCGATTAACACGTGCAGAATCAGTTTTTAAAATAAGCTTTTCAAGGCAAAATCAAATTCTATTGTTTCTCAACTTTTGGGTATTCTATAAAAACCTTTTCCTAACCTTTGTGATAAACATACATCATTTTGATATTCATTTTACAAAGAATCAAGCCACTCTATTCTCTCTCACTTTCATAGATCAAAGTTTTTAACTTTTACATTCTTTGATCAAGAATCTTTGAATCTCTTATGTTGATATTCTCATAGCTATTGAAAGAGATTCATAGGATTGTCATTGTTTTCATTGAGTTGTAATCATTGCAAAGGAGGCAAACATTCTACAACATTGGAAGCCTTGGTGATTGTTCATCAAGCAACGTTATCTTGGAAGTCTTGTTGTGTTAACAAGCAATTGGAAGTCTTGGTGTGAGGCATCATCAAGCAATTGGAAGTCTTTGAAGCATCTCAAAGCAATTGGAAGACTTGTTGTGGGGATATCAACAAGCAAGAGAAGAGGTTAGATTAGATTCAATAGGATTGCAAGGCAACGGTGTGGTATCTCTTGTAGGCTATCAAGAAGGGAGTCTTGAGAGGCATTTACTTGTAATTTGAGAACTCTAATTCCTCATAGTGAAGAATCTCTCTTGGTTGAAGAGGGGACTGGATGTAGCTTTCAAGTGGATGAAAGTGAACCAGGATAAATCTCTGTGTCGTATCTCTAAACCTTTAACTCTTTACATTCAAGTCATTTCAGTATTGTTCTTGGTTGAAAAACTAGAAAAGATTGATTTTCATAATTGATTGAATTGAATCTTAATTGTGCAAATTTATTTTGGGAAAATCATTTTCATAACCTAGGTAATCAATAAGAATATTGGTGTTAATCAATTCTGCTTTATCTCTGATCATATGTGTTAATTGATTGATTTTCGTATTTGATTAAAACTGAATTTTCATCAGATACTGTTCAGATTAATCGATTAAGTCGATTGTTAATCGATTAATTTTTAAGTTGCTTTCGGCATTAATCGAGTAACGCTTTAGTTAATCGATTAGTTTGAAAGTTAGCTTCGGCATTAATCGATTAGTACTGAAGTTAATCGATTAATAAGCTGAAAATCTTGTAAAAATCATTTGTTTTAATCGTTTCAATTTGTTTCTTTCGAAAATCTTTCAAGGTTTCTCTAACACCTATTCAACCCCCCCTTCTAGGTGTTCTCCTAGTGTCTCCTAGTTATTTCACCCACCGATTGTAGTTCTTACAATTGGTATCAGAGCTCGGTCGAAAGACACGAGCATAGAGCTTTTTCGTTAAGATCCTTGAGGAAACTACAATGGGTTCTACGAATCCCTTTGGTGGTGAAGGTGCTTCAATTTGCCGCCCTCCTATGTTTGGTGGAGAGGGTTATGCTTATTGGAAAGTTAGAATGAGAATTTTTATAGAAGCCATAGACATGAATATTTGGGAAGCCATTGAAAATGGTCCTCATATTCCCTCAAAACAAGTAGAAGATGTATCTCAACTAGTTCCCAAAGATAAGTGGACCAATGATGATAAAAGGAAATTTCAATATGATTTAAAAGCAAAGAATATCATCACCTCCGCTCTATCTTATGATGAGTTCTTTAGAGTCTCCCAATGTCATAATGCCAAACAAATGTGGGACACCTTGCAAGTCACACATGAAGGCACTAGTGAAGTTAGGCGTGCTAGATTAAATTCTTTGATGCATGAATATGAATTGTTTCGTATGTTGCCTAATGAATCTATATGTATTATGCAAAAACGTTTTACTCATATTATTAATCATCTCATTGCTCTTGGAAAAACTTTCATGAATTGTGAACTTTTTAACAAAGTTTTAAGATGTCTAAGTAGGGAATGACAACCTAAGGTTACCGCAATTGTTGAATCAAAGGACTTGGACAGCATGGACTTAGCTACACTTTTCGGAAAGCTTCAAGAACATGAAATGGAGCTTGGACGTTTGCATATGCATGAAGAGTCGGATAAGTACAAGGAAAGAAAAGGAATTGCTCTTAAAGCCAAAAGTTCATATAAAAAGGAAGAGAGTTCCGATAGTAATGATAATGAAGATTCCGATTCGGACATTGATGAAGAAGAGATGAAACTTCTACTAAGAAATTTTAGCAAGCTTCTAAGGAGAAAAGGAAGGTTGAACAAAGACAAAAGTAAAGAGAAGAATTCCCCACACTACAAGACCAAGACAACAAAAGAAGGAGTAGTTTTCCATGAATGTGGAAAGCCCGATCATCTCAAGTATTCGTGCTCTAAGTATCTCAAGAAGAAGGAGAAAGAGAAGAAAAATGCAAAACACAAAAGGGCATACATAGTTTGGAATAGTGACGATGAAGAAGACAAGAAAAGCACAACTAGTAGTTCTTCGAATGATGAAGAAGCCGCTTGTCTCAACTTGATAGCTCTAGTAGATGAAGAGGAAAGTTCAAATGATGGATCAAGTGAACAAAGCGACCAAAGTGATGTAAGTGAAACTAAATCTGAAATTTCTTCCAAATATGAAATTTTATATAATGCTTATGAAGAAATGCATGAACATCTTAAGAAACTAGCTTTGAAAAACATTGAAAGGAAGAAGCTCATTTTGAAACATCAACAAGAGATTTTAGAACTTCAAAACCAAGTTGATGAGCTAAATCTTCAAAATGAAACTCTTGATCTTATATATGCTAGTTCTTCTTGTGATTGTGCTAGTAGATTGAATATTGTGGTTGATTGTGAGAATTGCAAGTTACTTAAAGATGAAAATGCTATTTTGAAAAATAAGCTTGCAAGTTTCACCACTTATGATATTAAATTGTGCACATTGTTAAATTTTCAAAGAGAAAATTCAAACAAGTTTGGTTTGGGTTATACTAATGCTAAGAGTAAGTCTCATAGAAATATTGTTGATTTTTCTAAAGTTGATTTTTCAAATGCACCAACATGTTTCTATTGTGGCACTCATGGACATACTTCAAATGTGTGTTATATTAAAGTGCATGGTATACCTAAAGGAAATTTTGTTTGGGTTAAGAAGGGTGAGAGTCCCTTAACTAACAAAAATGGATCCAAAACCATTTGGATACCAAAAGGCAAAGCATGATTGTTTTGTAGGTGTGATTGAAGAGAAAAAGGCTTACAAGTGTTATTCGTTATTTGCTTCTTCAAATCTCAAGTGAAATTCCTACGTTTTACAATTGATATTGTTGAATATTCACAATTGGTATCAAGTGAATTTCATACAAGAGATAGCAAGCATTCACAATTGAACTTACATTTGGTATATTCTAATCTTGCTATTAGTCTTTGACAATTGATATTACTTCTACAAAATTCATAATTGGTATCATTGTGTGATTATTAGATGTTTATCATGCTATTGTGATTATTGTGATATTTCTTTACAATTGATATTCTACTTTGTTAAGTGATATGATAACTCTTTAGTTACAATTGGTATTATATTTCATTGTTACATTTCTTTCCAATTGGTATCACATTTCAAAGTATAGTTCATTAGTTTTACATTTGGTATCATTGATTAGTTGGTATCAATGTTGTGAAGAAAAGAATGATATAATTTTTCTTATTTTGGCTTAGTATTTTATATTTCAATTGGTATATATTACTTTTTGATAATGCCAAAAGGGGGAGAAGTGGTTGTTTTGTTTGTTTCTATATAGATTGAGAAAAGTTGTTGAAGATAGGGCGAGAATCAAGGCTTATCTCAATTGGATTTCAAATGTCAAAAACTTTTATTGAGGGGGAGCAAAAGTCTCACTAAGTATCAAATGGTTCAAGCATCAACAACTTCAAAACAAATTCAAAACGTGTTTGTCATTTTCAAAAAGGGGGAGATTGTTAGATCCAATGAGAATGTTTTGATAATGACAAAGGTTTTGAACAAGTTACAAGTGTTTGTGATCAAGCTCAAGTATGAAGAAGTTTATCAAGCAAACAACACTCAACAATGATGAAGAGAGAGCAAGCTCATGAAGACTTAGTTTGTGTTTTATCGTAATATCTTTAGCCTCTCAAGTCTTTTATTTTGTGAGTTTGGGTAGAGTCATTAGAGGGTAGTGAATCTCTATCAAGTGCATGATTATATTATATTTTGAGTATTCACGGTGGCTTAAAGGTTTGAAAGAAAAGGTTTAGTTTTGAGAAATCAAGTTTTTAATTGAATTTAGCAGTGACTAATCGATTAATGTGTTAGGGTTAATCGATTAACACACATGTTACAGTGGTTAATCGATTAAGACATATGTTAATCGATTAACACGTGCAGAATCAGTTTTTAAAATAAGCTTTTCAAGGCAAAATCAAATTCTAATGTTTCTCAACTTTTGGGTATTCTATAAAAACCTTTTCCTAACCTTTGTGATAAACATACATCATTTTGATATTCATTTTACAAAGAATCAAGCCACTCTATTCTCTCTCACTTTCATAGATCAAAGTTTTTAACTTTTACATTCTTTGATCAAGAATCTTTGAATCTCTTATGTTGATATTTTCATAGCTATTGAAAGAGATTCATAGGATTGTCATTGTTTTCATTGAGTTGTAATCATTGCAAAGGAGGCAAACATTCTACAACATTGAAAGCCTTGGTGATTGTTCATCAAGCAAAGTTATCTTGGAAGTCTTGTTGTGTTAACAAGCAATTGGAAGTCTTGGTGTGAGGCATCATCAAGCAAGTGGAAGTCTTTGAAGCATCTCAAAGAAATTGGAAGACTTGTTGTGGGGATATCAACAAGCAAGAGAAGAGGTTAGATTAGATTCAATAGGATTGCAAGGCAAGGGTGTGGTATCTCTTGTAGGCTATCAAGAAGGGAGTCTTGAGAGGCATTTACTTGTAATTTAAGAACTCTAATTCCTCATAGTGAAGAATCTCTTTTGGTTGAAGAGGGGACTGGATGTAGCTTTCAAGTGGATGAAAGTGAACCAGGATAAATCTCTGTGTTGTATCTCTAAACCTTTAACTCTTTACATTCAAGTCATTTCAATATTGTTCTTGGTTGAAAACCTAGAAAAGATTGATTTTCATAATTGATTGAATTGAATCTTAATTGTGCAAATTGATTTTGGGAAAATCATTTTCATAACCTAGGTAATCAATAAGAATATTGGTGTTAATCAATTCTGCTTTATCTCTGATCATATGTGTTAATTGATTGATTTTCGTATTTGATTAAAACTGAATTTTCATCAGATACTGTTCAGATTAATCGATTAAGTCGATTGTTAATCGATTAATTTTTAAGTTGCTTTCGGCATTAATCGAGTAACGCTTTAGTTAATCGATTAGTTTGAAAGTTAGCTTCGGCATTAATCGATTAGTACTGAAGTTAATCGATTAATAAGCTGAAAATCTTGTAAAAATCGTTTGTTTTAATCGTTTCGATTTGTTTCTTTCGAAAATCTTTCAAGGTTTCTCTAACACCTATTCAACCCCCCCCCCCTTCTAGGTGTTCTCCTAGTGTCTCCTAGTTATTTCACCCACCGATTGTAGGTGATGTGTCGCTTTCTCGCTTGCATCGAGATTCGCCATCTCCCTAGTAGAGTGTGGGTCTATGAGGACCAGCGAGCAGTGTTTGAGGGTGAGGTGGAGTTGACCTTCTACCACCCTAATCCACTGGTCCATGTTCGTCCTCGTAAATTCAGGATCCCCATTATCTATACTATGCACGTACCACCCTTTTATACTTATCATGGACCACCTCCTGCTCGACCTGCCCGTTCTTACCATAGTTTTCGGTTTCGCTCTGTTTACCGCTCTCACCCTTTTACCTCTCAATTTGTCCGAGAGGATACTCCCACACCTGATCCGACGAGTCCAGTCGGGGTTGCACCATCACCCGACCCAGTACCCAGTGGTAGGGTGCAATCCCCGTCGGATGAGGTGGAGGAGGATCTTGTCTAGGTAGGGAGCGGAGACGAGCCAGTCGAGCACTCTACTGGTAGCCAGTGGAGGGATGATGTCCCCTAGGTATGTGCTAAGTATAGGTAGTTTGGGTCAGGGACCCGATCTGCAGCTGTTGTAAACTCTTTTGGTGGATGGATGGATGACTCTCTGGTGATTTGGACTACTACTACTACTGCTACTTTTGGATCAGCTCTGGAGCCATGATTTTGAGTTATTATATATTGTACATATTTTTGGAGAGCTCTAGAGTATAGATCCTTTCTTTTTGCATTTTCGGTTTTTATGGACTTGCACTTGGACCTGGTTACTTATGACTGCCTGGACTATGTACCTTTTGATCACTGATATATATATACGCACACACACACATATATATATATGCTATGTTTATATCTATTACTCATAGTCCAATGATTTTCCGCTTACTCTGATATTATTCCATAAGGGATTCGATTATGCTATTTCCAAAGGATAATAACTTATGTTCTGAAATGACGAGAGATAGCTTCACCAATGATTTTAATAATGAAATCGTACTAAGTGTTTAATTTAAAGCGAATGCTATCTCAACCTATATTTCTAAGACTCTAAGTTATATCTTATTAACATTTACGAATGCCGAATCCAATGTTTAATAAATGTGTATTTTATCTTCCGAGGTCCAAAGGTTTTGTGTTCATGCACCCGACTCTATTAGAATTTAAAAGGAAAAGAAAAGAAAAATTTATTTCCTATAATTCTAATACTTTATAACAAGTCCATACTATTTTCAAGTAATAGTAATTTATATATTCTTTAATTACTCAGGTTATAAATGAGGGTGTCGCATGACTTGCATTTAAAATCACAAGTTCTAAACCCAATATTTAGTCAATATATGATGCATAAGTATGCTTTAAAATATTTATGAAATCATATGCATCATTTTCAAAAGTTGGTTTCGTAATGAATCAAGTTCATGATTATTCAAAATGAATGCATTGAGATTCGCTACCCAACCTAGAATCTACCCAAGCAAACATCTTCAGGACCTAATAAAATGTAAATAAAATAAAGAATGAAGTCCTAGAGATTTTCTCTTGAGTCTTCTTGTTGTTCTTGTTTGTTGCATTTCCTTTTTCTCTTTGCACATTCAATCTTCATCACATTTGTCCTTATCAAAACACATCCTAAGCTCAATTGCTTCACAGACTTTCCATGTATACTTTATTCAAGGCCCTAGACATAGTAGCTTCACTATCATAGTGTAAAGATATGGCTGACATTGGTTTTAGCCACAACTCTATTTCTAGTAACAAATCTCTCAACCATTCTACCTCTTTACATGCCCTTGCTAATGCAACAAACTCAGATTCCATAGTAGAATGAGTTATACAAGTTTGTTTCTTTGAATGCTAAGAAACAACTCCCCCGCCAAGGGTAAAAATCCATACAGACGCGGACTTATTGTCACTTGCACTAGTTACCCAACTAGAATCGGTATATCCTTCCAACATCGCTGGAAATTTATCATAGAAGAGTCCAAAATGTATGGTTTTCTAAAGGTATCTTAGAACTCTTCCAATTACCTTTCAATGTTCAGTTCTTGGATTAACTGTGTACCTTGAACGTTTACAAACTGCAAAAGAAATATCTGGTCTGGTACAATGTATAGCATACATAATACTACCAATCACACTAGCATACTCAATTTGTGAAACTGCCGTACCAGAATTTTCTTTTAAAATGTGTGAACCATCATAGGGAGTATTCGCTTCCTTAATTTACAAGTGTTTGAACTTGTTTAAAATTTTCTCCACATAATGTGTTTGATTCAAAGCAAAACCTCCATTATGCTTAGTCACTTTAATGCATAAAATAGTATCTACCCCTCCACGGTCTTATACCTAAAGATTAAATATGTTTATATTGGGACATGATGATAATAAAATAATATAAAATTAAAAGGATATTTTATTGTCATGAAATATGTACACATACATGGAGTTGTGGATGTTAAGATAGGACAATGGGAAAAGATACATGAGAAATTATGGGAATTCCAAGTGAAAATGATCCGAAGGTTAGGTCTTGACAATGACTTGTCGTGTGATTCCTGTGAATTATTATGGGTAAAATGGTCATAAGATGGACTGGTTCTGTAAACCTCGTCCGGGATAGTTCTGTATAACTATAATCTATTATATCGGCCTTTTAGGCATATTATGACTCGCGGAGGATGGTCCTTTGTATAGCCTTTTATCCCGGGGGAATTTTACAATAAGAGATTGTACTGACATACGCGGATGAAAGACGTTTACTCCCAGTTGTTTTTCCTATCTTTTGAAAGAGAATTGTGATTATGAAGAAGAGATGATTAATTGGATCCAAGGAGTAGTGATTAAGTTGAAAGCATGCATCACGCCATATAATGATATTTTAATTAATTTATAACTTGGTATGTACATATTTATATGCTTGAATGATGCGATATTTGTTCCTAATTGTCATTGTCTATTTTTAGTTTATTTAATTTTTATTTGTAAGAAAATGACAGTGGCTTACTCCATGCCCTTGTTTGTTTATTAGGCTATGGCGAGGAACCTGTTATGTCTAGAGATACATCCACTCCGTAACGGAGAATGGGACAACGAGGAGCACCAGGCGACCTATGAGGGTGACGTAGAAATCATTCTACGCCATCCTAATTCATGATCCTGGATGCATCCCCGTCGGGTTAGGATACCAATGATGTACACACAACATATACCACCACTATACACATATCGACATGTCTCTCCACCTCCACCACCTCGTCGAGCTAATCGTTTTCAGAGAAATACTATTCCACCAAGTACTCCTCCCAGATATGAGATAATTGTTAGGGAAGTTTCTCCTAGCCCTTGTCCTTCTCGAAGAGTTAGGTTTGCTTCATCGCTTGATGACGTGCCTAGTAGGAAGGTACCTTAGCTTGTTACATGGAGAAGGAGGAGGATGAGGAAGAGGAGGAAGATCCCATAGAGGAGTAGGACCCTGTGGATGGCGATAACTCTATGGAGTATTCAACCGAAAGCCAGTGGAGAACCGATGATTAAATATGTGTGTGCCAATTGGTATGATGTGTGGGGTTGTAGGTATCCGTAGTTCTTATCATATTTTGGATCTGTGAAACTTTGCTCTCGGTTAAGGGGTAGTGTTTGTATTTAAATAATATTAACTCGAGAGTATATGTATGTATGGTTGTAGTTTATCCCTATGGGTTGTTGTCCAGGAGGAGGAGCATCATCATGTCCTTTTTTGATATACTAGTTTAGATTACCCGTGCGATGCACGGGAATGAACAGATATATTACATCTCATCCTATTATATATGATTAATTATTTTCAAACTGAAAAATGCAATAGACAATTTTAACGAAATTGCATAATTTTATTTATATGGGAATTGTTAATAATTAAATTGAATCTATCGAATTAACATTTGCAAAAATTTCCTGGTAAACTACATATGAGAATTGTATGATATGTTTATGGTTGAGAAATAAGAAAAGGTGGTTTAATGGCTTTGGCAAACTTTTTTATACTTTAAACAAATTCGAATTCATAAAATTAAATAAAATAATACCTCAACAGAGTCCTTTATATTACCTACTGTCTTGAAAACATTTTTAATGAGAAAATCATCTTCCATTGAATACGACGGTTCGGGAACAATTTGTGAAATTTGAGTTGTATCCAAACTGTGTATACTTGAAAGTCTGGTAATCAAAATGATTAATCTTAATATGAGGTTATTTTGCGAATTATTTCTACTCTTTTTAAATATGTATCTTGGTAGAAATTTCTAATTGATTCACTAATACATAACATACTAAAGCTATGATGTTTGTCCGCGTAAGACAACCCAGTTGGTGGCTGCATGAACACTTAGGATTTCTCCCTCCACAGGTCATGGGTTCTAGTCCCAGACCTCCCATGTAAACCAAAAAATAATAATAATAAAGCTATGATGTTACAAATTATTTGAAATAAGATACTATAACATTTACTCTTATATATAAAATTTAATTTTTTTATATTCAAAATAATATACTTTCCAAGTAATCCGCGAATCTTTTAAGGTTTTTTTTTGGTTTTTTTTTAAAAAAAATTAAGTTACTTCCTCTGTTTATTTTTTAAGTGTCGTTTTTTGGAGAGTTATTTTGTTTCTTTTTATCTGTCATATTGAGAAATTCAAGAATGTAATAAATGTTATTTTTCATGTTTGCCCATAATTAATAAGTCTTGGTTTACGTAAGTAGTGGAGAAAAATTAATGATTATAGAAAGAGAAAGGGTATAGTGGGAAAAAACATAATTAATGTATTAGAAATCTAAGCAATAATTGATTTTCATAAGGGGCTTTTTTTTAAAAAATATTACATATAAAAAGGAACGGAGGAAGTACTTCTTTATGCTTTGAGTTGGCCTCATGCTAATTTTAAGGATTTTAATTTTCATTAGTTGCACCTCATGCGGATTTCTTTGTCGTATCTGATTGTCTTAAATCAATAACCACAACAATCACTCAATTAGATAATCATCAATGAATAACTAACTTGGCAGTTGGCACCGACAAATTAAAAATTCAAAAACATTAAGGCATGCAGAAAACTTGTTAATTCTACCTTATGTTTCAATTTTCTTTTTTTTTCAATTATATTTTGTGATGAATTTTGTTTTTTAATTAAAAAATAAGGGATCAATATATTGCTAAAGATAAGGGAATCAATATATATTGCACATAATTAGGGACAACTATATTCTTTCATGGGAGTTTATGTGATAAATTTGAAATTTTAAATTAAAAAAAACAAATATTTGAAAGATTATGTGATGAATTTTGTTTCTTTTTAAATTAAAAAATTGGAAAATTATAGGGAAGCGCCACGTCAGCAATTAATGAATTGAAGGTATCCGCTTTCTATAATATATAATTGATTTGTTTTAAATGATATTTTGTGATGAATTTTGTTTTTTTTAATTAAAGAGTTAGGGATCAATATATTGCTAAAAATAAGGGAATTAGTATATAGTGCACATAATTAGGGATAAGTATATTCTTTCATGGAAGTTTATGTGATAAATTTGAAATTTTGAATTTTACAAAAAAAACAAATATTTGGAAGATTATGTGATGGATTTTGTTTTTTTTTTAATTAAAAAATTGGAAAATTATATGGAAAATTACCCGTATATATTGCACGTAATCAGGGATAAGTATATATTGAATTAAAAAAAATAAGGGATCAATGTCGTGTCCTTAACCGAAATCAACATTGAAGCTATGAAAGAACTTCAGGAATGATCTCAATCAAGATGTTAATGTAGGACTCTTTTAGGATTTCTATATATCCAGTTGGGATAAACAGGTTCTCCCTAGTCAACAATGTGTGTGCTAGTGTCAACATAGGGATGAGAAGGCGTACCTTAGCGCCTATAGCATGGTAGTTCTTATAGGGGATTACCTGTGTGTGATGGGTCTTTCTGATAAGCTTGTGAAGAGGAAGAATTCAAGTAGGATTAGTAAAGGTTATGATAAGATCACCTTCGTAAATCCTGTAGGTGATAAATCTTTATTCGATATCATGTTTATCTAACCAAGAGTCGTGGGAATCTAAGAGAAGTAGTTAAGCTTAATGAGACTGCAAATGATAGAGATAAGGATGGAAATCCTGTGTTCGGGATTAATCTCACAAGCGTGTAACATCTCCATAAGCCCAGTTGCTCGGTGTAGCGTTCCGACCGTTGGCCTTGTTCCAGCGTCTAACTGGTCGGACCAAGGTGATTTTAGTCGGGTACTTTCGGTCTACTAAAGGTCCACTACATAAGCCCCCCAAGCTCGGTTGGGTGATTTGAGCCCTGCCGAGTTGAAGAGACAAATAAGCTGTTGGCCAATCAAAGGCAGGCATTGTTGAAGAGAAGAGAGATTCAGTTGTCTTAGTGCATTTAGCAGAGCTGTCCTTTCATTGACACGGAAAGGACCTTTGAGTTTTTCTTAAGGTTCCACGTGTCCTTTCTAGTATCGGGAAGCGGAACGTTATGATTTCAAAACTTCAGTACGCACCACATATGCATTTACAAGTAGAGTAGGCTTTCGTTGATTCGGCCCAATTCTTAGATAGTGGAGGGAAACTTCAGAAAGAAAGGCTTGGGAGCGGTTTTCGAAATTCATTTTTTTCAAAATTAGAAACATTAGAAACTCATCAGTTTCTTTTCTCTCTCATCTTGCCTTCTGGAAGAATCGTTTCTCTTTCCATTGAACAGCAGATTCAAAGATCATCGAAGAGATTTTTGCAGCGATTTCGCCTTCTTTACTCGCACTAAGCATATTCCAAGTTCGCTGGTACTTCTATCATTCTCAACCTCTTGATCACTCACCCTCAAACAGGTAACGAACACGTTCTTCTACCTTGACTGTCTTCCGCTTTCTTCCTTGCAAACTTGTGAAATGTTGCATGTGTGTGTACATGTTGTCTGTTATGAGTATTGCTCTTGGAATCTCCATTGTTGTGTTTTTATCACTAGCCATGCACCCCTTTTCCTGATTCTAAACAAATTTTAGGGTTTACTGGAAATATTGCATTGATCGTCAGGATAACCCTCTTCTTTCTGAGACTCCTTGCCATTCTTTGTCGTTTTTTGAGCGATCACCGTAGAGTTTCTTACGATAATTTTATTTTTGGTTGTTCCTAACTTCTTAGGGTTTGAACTGAAGCTGTGATAAACATGAGTGAGGATTCTATAAATTCCGATATACCAAGAACACATGAGGAAGAAAATCCAGGAAGTTGGATTAAACCCATCGCAACCTATTTTCCTCAGGACTTGAAAGAGGCCAGACAAGGTGTGATTTATTATAGGATCGCTGAGAGGGTAGAACAAAAGAGGTTAAGGAGGCAACAGAGAGGTATTCAGTGTTTTAATTCGCTTGGGGAAGTTCTACCCAGGAAGGGAGGTGTTCCCCAATCGATAGTATACATAAGTATTTGATCAAAAATAATCAAGTTTTTACTGCTTCTGACTCCGCGTGTGCCTCCTTTTCCTCAAGTATGAAGCGAAAGTGCGTTACGAATCCTGAACTTTACCCCCTTCCACCAGATGTCGGCCAGTATGATTGGGTTGACCGAGAAGTTGTAGGCACCCCATCCGAGCTTTCAACTGACGAATCTTTAGAACAAACCAGAGCAATTATACTACCTTGCCCTGGAGATCGTGCTGGAAACTTGTACTCAGTAAGCCCAGTGGGACCCAACAAAAGAATTTGCACTCGTATCCCCGAGGACAATACTGGTTTTTATTTTTATGAGGAAGTGATAACCCGTCTTGGAATTAGGATGCCTTTAACCGATTTTGAAATAGAGGTTTTGAATACGCTGCGAGTGGCCCCTTCCCAGTTGCATCCGAATGCATGGGCCTTCGTTAGAGCCTTTCAACAAGTTTGCTCAGCAATGGACTGGTCCTGTACCGTTCCAACTTTTTTCTACTTATTTGCCCCGCAAGCTAACGCCTTTGAGAAAGGGTCCACAAAACGACCCTGGGTTTCATTGAAATCGCGAAATGGGTATGCTCTGTTAACCAAGTATTCTGAGTCCTGGAAAACGTTCAAACCTTTTTACTTTAAATACAACTTTGTTGGGAATGGCGTTTGCTGGTTTACAAGGGCTGGTGAAGACCGACCGGTTCCACGATTTCCCCTTCAGTGGAGCGCAAGCTTTTTTAATCGTAGGATTGCTTCATACGGGTCGGAGTGGAAACAACTATTTGAACATGAGAAGGAGGTGTGCCGAGAGTTTGAGAACTACTTGGCCAACAATGGGATGATTGAAACGAGGGACATTGTAAATATCCCCTCAAAAGATGTCAAGTCTCAGCTTGGTAAACTATTTTTCTTTGCATTTTTACTTGTAAATCTGTTTAGATCTAATGGCTCTTTTTTTCCTTTGCAGATAAAATGGCTTCTCGTATGGCTGCGCTGCTCCAAGGAGGAAAGAAAAGAAAAGCTCCTCCTTCAAGTGCGGCTTCAGGGTCGTCAAGTATGAGCACACAAAGTTTAAGCACTCCGACCCCTAATGCCTCTCTAGTTGAAGGGTCTCCTCGGCCAGCTCCCAACTTGGTCGTTGTTACAGCTACTACAAATTCGCCGGCCTCAAGTGGTCAAGCCCAAGCCCCCTCTCCCCCTCTGCAATTAACTCGGCGCCGAAGGCTTGATAAAGGGAAAGAAAAGGTTTCTGAAGGAGCAAGTTCCAGGACCGAGGGAACGAGTGCCAGAGCAGCTGCTGATCCTACTCCTACTCCGACTCCACCAGTAGTTTCGGTGTGGAACCGAGACTTGGATGAAAATTTTCCAGAGTTTATCTGCCCGGAATCTGACCATATCCGGTATGATAATCCTAGTGCTTCTGAATGGTCACGTTACACTATGTCTTTGACCAAGTTTTTGCTTCGAGGTGCCAGCTTAACCCATTATCTGTCCAAGCATCCTGAGGATTTGTTCAAAGGCTTAAATGTTGAGCAAAAGGAGACTCGTGAGCTGCAAGTGGCTCAAGAAGCCAGTTTGTCAGACTAGCTGGTTCGAGTAAAGAATGAGCTAGAAAACTTGAAGGCTGATAAAACTGAACTGATCAAGGAGTGAGATTCTCTGAGAGCTTCACAAAAGGCTGCTGAAGACAGGAAGAAGGAAATTGAAGAAACTCTTAAAAAGGAGCTGCAGGTAATTCGACAGAGGATCGAAGAGTTGGATTCTGAGGTGAAGAAATTTGCTGCAACTGTTCAGAAATATAAGGAAAAAGCTCTCGTCTTTAAGAAAAAGGCAGCTGCTAACTTCTACAACTAGGGTAAGGGTGTTGACGACTCTTTTGTTTCAGCAATCAAACAGATCCAACTTTTGAATCATGAAACTGAGTTCAGAGTTGTTGGAGCACACCCTTTCCATAGTGTAGAAGATGGGAAGTTAATCGATATTGAAACTAAAGCTGAAGTAGATTTGCAGGCGCAGAATCTTCCCAATCCTTTGGTGCAATTAACTGAAGCTCCTGAATTCAATGACAAGGATATCAGCTTGTCAGATGACGAGGCATGAATTTGATGTGCTTGATAGCCAGTTTCTATCTGTTTTGACCTTTATTTTTCTGCTTGTTGGTAATACATGTGGGATTTCTATCTGCTGCTCGTTGTTTCCAAGCGTTATACTTTGCTTATTTTGTTCCAAACTCTTGTGTTACTTTGGACATGGTTTTTAATTAATTTGCCGCTCAGCAAATTGTATCACTGCTTGATATGTTTTTAACTACTTTTTGTTTCGTTCGTCACGTTTCTAGCAGAACTTTCCGAGTGCACACTCTAAGGAGAAATTTACAATATATTTTCTCGTGTAATTTTTTTGTATGGTTTTTTCTGATCGCAGAATCGCATTTGTATGCATAGTTTGTTAATAAAAATTGTGAGAAAGAACTCGGATCGCCGACTTTAGCCGAAGCGGGACCCTCGGACTGCGAAGTAAGGAAAGTAAATTCCTAGGTTCGGGTGTTCTGTGAATACGTTGTTAAACTCTTGAAAAGAGCTGTATCTCGATTTTGATCGGTGGCAAGCCGAACAAAATGAGTCATATGTGGTTTCACAATGTACACAGATAAGAAAATTTCCAAGAAATGATGTACTTTATTGACAAGAGAACACAAAGCTTGAATTACTCATAACTAAGAAATTCCTAACAATTTAAACTGTAATCTATGAAGGGTGTTATCCTTCGTTATTCATTACAAACTATTCTTGAGCAATCTCTAAATAAACTAAACTATTCTCAAAACATAGAAAATAAAATGAGAGCTTAGCTGTAATAAGCTCTAAGCTTGGCGACGTTCCAACTGTTATTGATATCCGTGCCCGGGAGAGTTTCCAACTTGTATGCGCCAGTTCCAGTTTTAGCCTTCACTCGGTATGGACCTTCCCAATTCGGATTCAGTTTTCCGACACCAGCATTTCCTTTGCCAATATCTTCTCGGCGAAGGACCAAGTCTACGACTTCAAAACTTCGCGGTTGGACCTTCTTGTTATAATCGCGTGCCTGGCGTTCTTTCATCTTTCTTTCATGAGCTGATGCAGTTTTTCGTATTTCTTCAAGCAATGTGCGTTCCTCGCTGAGCAGACTGTTGTTGACTTCCGAGGGACGTTCAAGCATTCTAAAGGTGGGGATTCTTTTTTCGATCGGAATGACTGCGTCACAGCCGTATGTCAATCAAAAAGGGGTTTCTCCAGTTGAGGAATTTGTAGTTGTCCTATGCGACCATAGAACGCTCGGAAGCTTTTATGCCCAGGTACCAGCTGCATTGCCAAGTTTCTTTTTTATACCGTCCAAAATGGTTTTGTTAGCAGCTTCGGCTAATCCATTGGTTTGCGGGTGTTCCACCGAACTGAAGTAGTGGATGATCCTCAGGTCAGCTGCTAGTTCTTGAAAGTGAGAAGCTGCGAATTGTGACCCAATGTCGGTGACTATAGAATGGGGCACTCCGAAGCGAGAGATTATTTCCTTTACAAAGAAAGACTGAATTCGAGCTGTAGTAATTGTTGCTAACTGTGCAGCTTCAATCCACTTAGTAAAGTAATCAATGGCTACAACCGCAAACTTCAATTGTCCAGGTGCAGTGGGAAACTTTCCGATGATGTCCATTCCCCATTGATAGAAAGGCCAAGGAGTGCCGAGAGAATGTAGCTCTTCCGCGGGTCTTTGGTAAGTATCGCTGTGAAATTGACATTGAACACATTTCTTGACATGTTCCATGGCATCTTTTTGCAACGTGGGCCAGAAGTAACCCGCTCGGATTACTTTCCGAGCTAAAGATTTTTCACCCATATGATGGCTACAGATTCCTCCGTGGATCTCTTCAAGGATTTCTTCCGCTTGAGAGGGATTGACGCATCTGAGCATGGGTGAGCCGAACCCTCTCTTATAGAGGATCCCATTAAGGACTGTGTATTGGGCTTATTGCCGAATTAACTTACGAGCCTTTGTCTGATCTTGGGGAACGAAACCATGTTGTAGGTAAGTTAGTATCGGATCCATCCACGACTGACATAATGACACCGCAAGAATGACGCTTGGTTTTGGGATAGTTTCTTGTATCAAAGTCTTGTTATTTTCCGACCCTTTCGTGCTTGCCAGTTTGGATAAGATATCTGCCTGAGAGTTCGAGTCTCTTGGGACATGGGAAATATCAAACTCTGAGAAGTTGGAGATTATTCGCTTTACTTCTTCAAGGTACTTCTGCAAAATGGGCTCCTTAGCCGAGTACTGTCCCTTAATCTGAGAGACCACTAACTGTGAATCGCTGAATACCGACACCCGATTCACACCAAACTCGTGAACCATTTTGAGGCCTGCAAGGACTGCTTCATATTTTGCCTGATTATTTGAAGTTTGGAATTCAAATTTTAATGAATATTCCATGCAAAGTCCTTCGGGATTTTCAATAATGACGCCAGCACCTGCTCCTTTCCTGTTGCTTGAACCATCCACATAAACTGACCACAAGTCCTGAGGTGTATTCGAGGGGATCTTGGTGAATTCAGTAACGAAGTCAGCGAGAACTTGAGACTTCATTGCCTTCCTTGGTTCATAGACGATATCGAATTTAGAAAGCTCTACCGACCACGAAACCATTCTGCCAGCTAGGTCAGGCTTGTGAAGGACCTGTCTAAGGGGTTGGGTTGTTCTGACCATGATTCGATGAGCCTGGAAGTACTGTCTTAACCTCCGAGCGGATATGACCAAGCAGTATGCAAGTTTCTCAAGTTTTTGATACCGCAGTTCGGACCCCTGAAGTGCTCGGCTAACAACATAAATGGGGGCCTCAACTCCCGAATCCTCTCGCACCAATACTGAACTGACTGCTGCATCGGCCACTGACATGTAGACAATAAGGTCTTCTCTGGAAAGAGGGCTATGAAGGACTGGTGGGCTGGAGAGATAATTCTTCAACTAGACAAAGGCTTGTTCGCAATGATCATCCCAAAGGAAGTTTTTATTTTTCCTAAGGAGTTGATACCACGATAAGGCTTTCCGAACGGCTTGAGACAGGAACCTGGAAAGGGCCGCCACTCGACCAGTGAGCTGTTGGACTTCTCTAAGACTGGTTGGACTTCTCATTTCAAGAATTGCTTTGCACTTGTCTGGATTAGCTTCAATACCTCTCTCGGTCAGCATAAAACCGAGAAAGGATCCGGCTGGGACTCCAAACACATACTTTTCAGGATTTAATCTCATGGAGTATTTTCTTACTCGGTCCAGTATTGTCTTGAGGTCTTGGGCATGGGTCTCTTGCTGTTTGCTCTTTGCAATAATGTCATCAATATAAACCTCCATATTTGAGCCGATCATCCCTTGAAAAACCTTGTTCATCATTCGCTGGTACGTAGCTCCCGCATTCTTCAATCCGAAGGGCATGACATTGTAACAGTACGTTGCCTTATCGGTGATGAATGCGGTTTTATCTTGGTCGGCAGGAAACATGGGTATTTGGTTGTAACCTGAGTAAGCGTCCATGAATGAAAGAAGTTTGTAACCGACCGAATTGTCGACGAGCTTGTCTATGACGGGAAGAGGATATTGATCTTTTGGATAGACTTTGTTCAAGTCAGTATAGTCCACACACATCCTCCACTTCCCATTGGGTTTTTTGACCAAGACGGTGTTTGCTAACCAGTCTGTATAGTCGATTTCCCGAATGAAACCAGCTCGGAGTAATTCGGAAATCTTTTCTTCGATAGCTGCAGCCTTTTCTGCACTAACCTTTCTTTTGCGTTGTGCCACTGGTTTTGCCCCTGGAAGAATGCTCAATTTGTGGCAGATAAAATTAGGATCAATTCCCGGCATATCGGACGAGGTCCATGCAAACAGATCCCTATTAGCGATCAGCAGAGCGGAAAGTTCCTCTTTGACATTTAAGGGGAGATCAGAACCAATTTTTACTTGTCTGAGAGGATCATCATTCAATGTTAAAAACTCCCATTGTCCCTTTGGAGTCGGTCTGTTTTTGTCAGATTCATTACGCACATCAAGGTCTGCCAAATTAACATTACCTTTGCCGAGGGAAATTCTTTCTAAATGATCCTGGTCCTTGTTTTTAACCTTGCCCAAACTTGCATTATAGCATTTTCGAGCTGCCTCCTGCTCGGCTTTGACCGTAACCACCTTGTCATCCGTTCCGACGAACTTCATAGCCAAATGTACCGTTGAAACTACTGCACCAAATGCTTGTAAGGAAGTTCTTCCGAGGATGGCGTTGTAGGCAGCTGGGCAATCGACTACCAAAAATTTAATTATTTCAGTTCGGGCCGACGCCTGTTGACCGAGGGTGACAGGAAGTTGAATGTACCCCTTTGGTTCGATGGTGTCTCCAGCGAAACCGATCAACTCTCCTTCGAACGGAGTGAGATTGCATTCCCTAAGTTTTAAGGCTTTGAACAAAGGGAAGAACATAATGTCCGCTGAGCTCCCTTGATCGATAAAGACGCGTTTTACTTCATAATTACCGATAAGGGCTGTGATGACCATGGGATCGTTGTGACCTGGGAGGATCCCGTCCAAATCGTCATCATTGAAGATAATGGGAACATTTTTTGTTGATCTTTTGGAGATTGGTTTTTGGCTTACGGTCAAGATTTGGTTGATGTATCTCTTTCTGTCAGCCTTTTTCTCCCCCCCCCCCGGCAAACCCACCAGCTATAGTATTCACTAAAAATTCATTATCTGTTGGGTTTGTGTCAATAACTGGGGCGGGCTCGGTTTTCTGTCTTCCCGCATTCCTGTCGTCTGGTGATCTATCAGTGGTATGTCCATACCCCTTGTGAAAATCGCAATATTTTGACCTATCACGCTGTGCGCCCTTTCTTAAAGACGGAGGCCTTTGGGCAGAGCGTAAGCCGGTCTGCATCGTTTCCCGAAGGATTTGACTCCTAGGAACCGTCAGAGGAGTGTACTCTGATACTTGTTCCTCGGAGGAGGCCTTCGGTCCCGATCGTTTCTGTCCTGTCTTCCAGTGAAACGTTCGTCACGTTTTTGTTTGTTCTGATTTTGAGGGTCGGTTCGCTGTCGATCTTCTCTGAATTTCTGTCCTTTGTGGAATTCCTCCAAATTGATGAATTTATTTGACCTCTGTCTGAGCTCGGCCATATCTTTTGGAGGTTTTCCGGTTAGCGATTTTCTGAAATCCCCAGGCTGCAATCCTTGTGTGAACAATAACACCGCGACACCAGGTTCCAGTCGAGGGACTGAACTAGCCTCAGTATGAAAGCGTGACAGATAATCTTTCAAGGATTCATCATGCTTTTGGGTAACTGCCGCCAACGTGTGATCGGATTTTGGTTGGATACAACTGGCTGTATATCTATTTAAAAAGACGCGCTTCATCTCCTCCCACGAATTAATAGAATTCGGAGGAAGAGATGAGTACCAGCGCAAAACCGAGGGCTCCAAGGTCATGGAAAAGGCTTGGCACTTCATCCGATCGCCACCACCGTAATAATTCATCGCACCCTCGTAAGAAACTATGTGGTTAACTGGGTCGGTTAGGACATTGTAGTGTGGAACGTTAGATGGGCCTAAGTACCCTTGAGGGGTTTCAAAATCCATGATATATGGGGTAAAAGGATGACCAGGGTGAAAATCACCCTGACTGTGGTCTGTGACTGGGTTATTATGAAAGTTTTGGGGTGGAGGGAGTTGCATCACGGGAATAAGTTGTGGCTCTAAAGGTTGGGGGATTTGGTTATTGGCCTGTCGGACAGTAGGTTGGTTTTGAGTAATTCTCGTCATTGCCTGCTATTGGAGGTCGGCTATGGCTTGTCCTTGGCGCTCAATTAAAGCTGTTTGTCGATTGAGAATATTAATCATCTCTTGCTCGCGAGCACGAGCAGATGCAGAGGTGGCATAGGATCTACTAGTGGAGTGGGCTCGGTGGGAGTTACTGCGGGATGTTCTCCCTGGGTTTAATCTAATACTGGGGGATACACTCACATGATCGGGGTTGGGTTGGACTGGCGGATTTGGAGTTCGGTGAGTATTTCGACCGTGGTGTGCTCGAGTTCCAGTAGTTCTGGCTGTATTACGGGTAGTTGGGGTAGTGCTGCTTGAATCGCCATGAGTTGAGGGGGGTGGTGGCGGAGGAAGTAAATTCTGTAGGGTTTGGAGTGGTAGGGGATTTGTCCCGGTTCTATGCTGAGAAGATTGTGGTGGTTGAGAGTTGGCAGGGTGGTTTTGGCTTTGCGAATTATGAGGAGGATGCGAATTATTCCTAGTTCCAAAGTGAGATGTACGGGGTGGCTGCGAATTAGTTTCACGATTTTGATTAAGAATATCTCGCAAGTCACCCACAGGTTGTGGCTGTTGATCATTATTGTTTACGTTTCTGGGTCTACCACGAGTGCGGCCAATGCGATCACGGAAATCACCAACTTGGCTCCTTGTAGTGACCATGGTGGTGGTGGGAATGATATATTATTCAATCCCCACGGTGGGCGCCAATGTCGTGTCCTTAACCGAAATCAACATTGAAGCTATGAAAGAACTTCAGGAATGATCTCAATCAAGATGTTAATGTAGGACTCTTTTAGGATTTCTGTATATCCAGTTGGGATAAACAGGTTCTCCCTAGTCAACAATGTGTGTGCTAGTGTCAACTTAGGGATGAGAAGACGTACCTTAGCCCCTATAGCATGGTAGTTCTTATAGGGGATTACCTGTGTGTGATGGGTCTTTCTGATAAGCTTGTGAAGAGGAAGAATTCAGGTAGGATTAGTAAAGGTTATGATAAGATCACCTTCGTAAATCCTATAGGTGATAAATCTTTATCCGATATCATGTTTATCTAACCAAGAGTCGTGGGAATCTAAGAGAAGTAGTTAAGCTTAATGAGACTGCAAATGATAGAGATAAGGATGGAAATCCTGTGTTCGGGATTAATCTCACAAGCGTGTAACATCTCCATAAGCCCAGTTGCTCGGTGTAGCGTTCCGACCGTTGGCCTTGTTCCAGCGTCTAACTGGTCGGACCAAGGTGATTTTAGTCGGGTACTTTCGGTCTACTGAAGGTCCACTACAATCAACATATTGCTAAAGATAAGGGAAACAGTATATATTATATTGCACATAATCAGGGATAAGTATATTCTTTCATGGGAGTTTATGTGATAAATTTGAAAATTTGAATTAAAAAAAAAAATATTTGGAAAATTATGTGATGAGTTTTGTTTTTTTAAATTAAAAAATTAAAAAATTATATGAAAGCATCACGTCAGCAATTTTTGAATTGAAGATATCCTCTTTTTATAATATATAATTGATTGATTTTGAAAAAAAAAATGTAAAATGATATACGTTAAGTACTTATATTATACGTTATTAAGTCTTCCGTATGTTTGATATCTTAGTTTTATTTTTATTTTTTAAAAATGTTTGAGATTTTTATAATAAAAAATACAATATTAAGGGTTAGAATTTGTGGTGTTGCATTTTTCATCATTATATTAATAGGAGATATAATAAGTAGAAAAATTGATCAACTAGTGTAAAGAAATAAAAGGCAAAAATGGTAAAACAAGTGATGATTTATTAAAAAAAATATATTAAATATATTTTTTAATCCACGTGTTATAACCTTAGTTGATAATTATCTTGAAACAAATGAGTAATCAACACACCTTCCGGTCATATTTATAAAAAAAATTTGGAATTTTTATTTCGGTTTTATTTTTAAATTCTCATTTCAATTTTTAATAGCATTTAATTACCAATAAAAAATCACCGGACAGGGAATGTGACGTAGAATTCAATTTGAGCTGGACTTTTCATCAACACATGTTTAATGAGCAATTTCACATCCACAAACTATATAAAATGAAAATAAAATAAAAAAGCTTCAGAAATTTTTTCCCTCTAGAACCGGACTATACCCAGCATATTCTGGAACAGTGCATCCGGTGGAGGGTGAAGTGCGTTTCATAGTCACGAGTATTAGCCACCAAGCACATCTAATTCCCCCACTCTCGAATATTCCTCTTTATTCCCGCGCGTTTTCAGTTCTCTTGGCCTAAACCTACCCTACCTTCTCCACCCTCCGATCTTTTCATCAACCTAAAGTTAATCAAATCCAACGATTCAGATCTAACTTTCTTTTTTCTTTTCAAAAATGAAATAGAATCTGATTTTTGTCAAGCGAAACTAACTTTATAATTTGATGGCATCTTTATCCCTTACCTCTTACCAGGAAATATGCAATGTAATATTCCCTTTGGAAGCGAAGATTCCTTTTTTATTTTTCCTCAATAATTATTATTAATTTTTTTGGGTTTCTGGCTACATACACGTTCACTATAAATACGCGTTTTTCTGAGTGGCTAATCAATCCAAGCCAATAAGTGATTTTGAGAGTTGTAAGAGACACCCAAATTCTTGTGAAGTATAGGTTTCTTCTTCTTCAACTGGGTCATTGAGATTTCACCTTTTGTTCAAACAAAATGTCTGGAATAGTAGTTGTTTTTGATTTTGACAAGACCATTGTGGATTGTGATAGTGATAATTGGGTCATTGATGAGTTGGGTTTCACCGATTTGTTCAATCAGCTCCTTCCCACCATGCCTTGGAATTCTATGATGGTAACTCTGTCATTAATGCTTTTTTTTTTATTATTATTATTATTATGAACTATGCAATGTGGAAATTAATAACTGAGTATTTATATTTTTGTGTTATGGTTTTATAGGATAGGATGATGATGGAGCTTCATACACAAGGTGTAACCATTGAAGACATTGAGAAGGTTCTTCATAGGATTCCTATTCATCCCAGAATAATACCTGCACTTAAAGAAGCTCATGCTTTAGGGTATGTCTCTCCCTTTCATTCTTTCTTATCTATATATTTCAATAATAAGCAAAGTTATGCTTTTTATTACTATTATTATTTTTTTTTAAATTTTTTTGAGGATGAAATTTATGGCGGCATTTGTTAATAATTTCAGGTGTGACATGAGGATTGTAAGTGATGCAAACGTGTTCTTCATTGAGACAATTTTGAAGCACTTAGGAATAAGGGAATACTTTTCAGAGATTAACACTAACCCAGGTTATGTTAATGAAGAAGGAAGGTTAAGAATTTTGCCTTACCATGACTTTAACAAAGCTCCCCATGGCTGCAGTTTGTGCCCTCCAAACATGTGCAAGGTATATAATCTCTTTTGATCCTTCCTCTGCTTTTCTTTTTCCTTTTTTTAAACGAATTTTTTTTGATAAAAAAGTAAAAACTCTTATGATTTGTCAAAATCATAGAGAAAAAATTACTCGAGTTAATTCTAATTTGATTGCCTTTTTTTAATTAAAATATGACTCTTAATAAACAATTGATTTCCAAAACAATTGATTTCCATACGTACAAGTTACTTGATATTGCTTTCAAGTTGATCTTGGCTGAATATAGCGTCTTATACAAAATATTATGGTATAATTTTGATATATTTTTATTTGTTCAAAAAAAAATATTTATATTTTTGTTTAGCATAGGTGCTTCCGTGACTAATATGACTTCTTCCTAGAGCATCGGAATGTTGTCTTCTGATGTCTGCTTAACTAACCCAACACTCAGCAACCAATGGATTTTTTATTTATTTTCTTTTTTATAGCAGCCAATGGATTTAATGGAAATAGAAAATAGTAAAGAATATTTCTGACCTAGGCCCACCATTTAGTTTAAATTAAAAATAATTTAAAGACCAATAAGTAAAAAAAAAAAAAAAATTAAGTTTATAAACTGACTGCAGAGTTTCATCATTTGGCAATTATGTATTCAATTATAATTATGTTTTAATTTTCCTTTACAGGGTCTAATCATAGAAAAAATCCAAAATTCAATGTACACTGAAGATAATAAGAGGTTCATCTATCTTGGTGATGGAGCTGGTGACTACTGTCCAAGTTTGAGGCTTAAAGAGAGAGATTTTATGATGCCAAGGAAGAACTTTCCAGTGTGGGACTTGATATGCAAAGACCCTTCGCTTCTTAAGGCTGAAATCCATGGCTGGAGTGATGGTGAAGAGCTGGAGCAAGTTTTATTGCATTTGATTAACAAAATTAACATGGACATAAACTCTCAGTTCATCTCATCTGACTGCAAGCTACAGATTTTATCTGTCTCTTCTCCCGAGGCTTTGCCTAAAGTTCTCTCAGTTAGACCTTAATTTCCTAGTTTAGTATCTTTACAAATGTAGCATAACTCATATAGTGCTTTTCCTTTTTTTGGCTGATTGATCTTTGATCAATCTTTCCTAAAGTTGCTGGTGTTGGAAATGGTCCAAGATGGACAGCTATGATTCTATCAAGACATGATTGTAAGTATGTTTTACAACAACCTATACATTGGTCAGTTTAGCAACCAAGTAAAATGTCCATTTTCATATTATCTTTTTTAGGGGTGAGTACAGGACGGGTTGGGCTTGTCCCTTATTCATATCTAAATGTTGTTCGGGTCAATTTTTGAATTCGAACCTGCCTCTAATTAAAGTGGAACAAGGTAAGGATGAGTCCGAATTAGGAGGGGTCCGAATAAAGATGGGTCTGGGTTAATCCGAGACAAAAATGAATAGCGTAAAAAAATAAATTCAAAAAATGTTCCTCTCTTTTTAATTGTTACACCTAAAGTTTGATAAAAATAAATTTAAAAAATGTTCCTCTCTTTTTAATTGTTACACATAAAGTTTGAAAAAAGAAAAATGAGTATGAGTGAAATTCAAGATATGTTTGTCTAAGATCAAAATTTTGAATATTTGTTTGTCTAACCTAAAAAAGAATTCTTTTGTGACATACCCTATTACAAAGATGCAACACAAAAATTAAAAAAACATACTTAATTAATTAAATATGATTTTGAGGATAAATTAATATAATTGTTTTTTTTTTATAATGTTTGTAACAATAACAAATTCAATCTTATGAAAAGCTTAGGCCATAATGGAAATAATATAAAAAACTAATTTGAGAATTTATAAGACATTCAATCTCTACTTAATAGAAAGTAGCACTAAAAATTATCAGAGAAAAGAATTCATAAAATTACATTTATTCGCTGTTATGGGTATTAGTCATTCAAGAAATGATCATAAAATATGTTAAAGTAACACTCTCTACTTGACACTATATATAGTCAGTGACCCGAATATAGAACTCTATCTAGGAAGTAGGAACAAAACCTTTCGACTAAGACCAACCATAAAGAAAACAATTATGGAGTTGAAGGAAAAACAGAGTTACCGAGTTACAAGTTGAAGTCTTGAATATTGGGAGGCAGTAGCACTGCAATGGCCGACGGGTAGCTTTTGAGCGGCGGTAACGGGAGCATTGTCTGGGTTATGGTGAGTGTGCGAGCGATAGTGGGTGTCATGAGTAAAAAAGGAGAAGGAACCCTAGAAGGGTCAGATTGGCAAAACTAAACTAGCTTATAACTTGTGAGCTTATAACTGATAGCTGTGAGTTTGTAATTGATAGCCGTGAACCTAGCTCAAAGCTGTGGGATTATAGCTGAAAGCTAGCTTATAACTATATATGTAACTTATTGAAGTAGAACTATTTGGCAAAACTAGCTGTACAACTATCTGAAATTTGTTAAATGAATAATAATTAGGAAAAAAATAAAGGGCAAAATTGAAATATAATTTATTTGAAAGCTCTTTCATTTTTTGAAAAGCTACTTCATATAGCTTTCTGAAAGCTTTCAAAAGTTATAAACTTCTTTTTTGAAAGCTATAAGCTTCCTTTTTGAAAGCTATAAGCTTTTTTTATTTTTTTGTTCACCAAACAGTTTTAGCAGCTTATTGACGAAGTCCATAAGTTAAAAACTACCAGATAAGTTATAAGCTTACCTTACCAAACATAGCCGAAGTCTTTCTCTGAACTTTGAAGTAAAAACGTGTGGGGTCTGCTTGTTGTATCAAATTTGGGATAAATTTAGAAATCTTGTGTTTGGGATTTGTAACGGGACGGGTCAGGTAACACGATAGCAAACCCGAACCCATCCTATTTCTGCACAGGTCAATCCCTTTATAAACTAGTTTCTACTCTTTTGTTATGTTGAACGGGTCTAACTCAGCCCGAACTTGTCAGATAGAGTCGGACCCGCTAGTTGGGTCGGGTCTTGCTCACCCTTTTTTTGGTATGAATATATTAAATTAATATAGAGTCTTAGATTCCAAACCTCACAAAGTATTCCCAACCCCAATTTAATGTGTGAAATGACAATAATATCCTTTATTAAAAAAATGTTATATTTTAAATCCCATAAATTATCCTCACACCCCAGAAACTATCCCCACATCCATCTCTTCCCTCCAAAGCAACCCTAACCCTTTCATCTTCCTCACCATGCTGAATCTATACACTAACCCCATTCCCAGTGGCGGAGGATCTCAGGAGCAGGTGGGAGCACCTGCTCCCCCTGAGATTTTGGAAAGTATATATTACTTGTTTGTAATTTTTATCATTAGTTTGTAGGTGGTGCAGTAGCAAAGTAATTGGAGTTAATATAGTCGAATGTTGGCTCGATTCTGGCCACAGACATTCTTTAGGTTTTACTTGCTTTTTTACTTTATTTTCACAATAAGATGAAAAATGGCCAAATCTTTCAGTTTTACTTGCTTTTTACTTTAATTTCACAAAAAGATGAAAAATGGCCACACAGAGGTTCGAGAACAAGTGATTTGTGAATTATCACTGTGTGACTAGCCATTTAGTCGGTTCATCTCATTAAGCACTATGTGC
The DNA here is from genome assembly GCA_037953625.1 of Crotalaria pallida. Taxonomy (NCBI): domain Eukaryota; kingdom Viridiplantae; phylum Streptophyta; class Magnoliopsida; order Fabales; family Fabaceae; genus Crotalaria; species Crotalaria pallida. The sequence goes on from CM075654.1 coordinate 24,714,606, forward strand.
AAAATTGTAATACTCCATCCGGTCCTATATATAAGCATTTTTTAAAGATTTTTTTTTTGTCCTTAATATAGTCTCATTTCCAATAGCATTAATTACTTATTTTTCACAAACACCCTTATTTACTCAACACTTTTTAAATTTCCCATAATAATTATAGGGTACTATTGAAAATGTATACCAAATATTTACATTTTCAATACCACTAACAATATTAACTAACTTTTTTAAAGAGAGTGAAATTGATCAAATAGTACTTACATTAGTGACCGGAAGAAGTATAAAATACTCAAAATTTAACTTCCCAAATTTATTATTATTATTATTATTATTATTTTTAAATTGTGATACTATTTATTGCCGCACCCTCTCAACTTTTTATCATCTTCCGCCACTGCCCATTCCATGCCTTTATTTCACAAACACACTAAAAATATAACAACACTCATAACTTTTCATCTTCCTATAAGTCAGTTTGGTACTTTAGTTTTTTTTCACTGTTTGTAACGTTTCTAACGAACCAGTGTCGGAAAAAATTTTCCAACACGGAATTCTTGAAAAATTATTTTTTCACTGAAATATTTTTCTGAGAGGTATAAGAAATGGACTAAATTTAGACTTCATATATTGGTTTGCTTTTAGATTGGCACATATCAGGAAGAAAAAAACCAATGAAGAATTCTGAGAGTTATCTTTCGAATTCTTAAAATTCCGAGTGGTACCTCTCGAAAAAATATTTTAGTGAAATTTTTTTTTCAAGAATCCCGCGTTGGAAATTTTTTCCGACACCAATTCGTCGGAAACGTTACAAACAATGAAAAAATCCGAAAGTACCAAACTGACTTGTAAAAAGATGAAAAATTATGGATGTTGATATATTTTTAGTATCTTTGTGAAATAAAGACATGAAATGAGGTTAGTGTATAGATTCAGCATGAGGAGGAAGATGAAAGGGTTGTAGTTGCTTTGGAGGGAAGAGACGAGGTGTGGGCCGAGGGTAGTTTCTAGGCTATGAGGATATATAGTTTGTGAGGTTCAAAATATAACATTTTTTTAATAAAAAATATTATTGTCATATCACACATTAAATTGGGGTTTGAGATACTTTGTGGGGTGTGGAATCTAAGACTCATTAGTATATTTGCTATGTTATTTGTTATCGCCTTATATGGCATATCTACCTATTTTAAAGAGATCAATGATATTGTTAAATTTTTTGAAACTTTAAAAAATATTTAGCATTATAATTTTACTCTTTTAACTCACGTTGGATATTTCATAATTGTATTGTTTCACATTTATGTATAATGAATAAATAAATTTAAAAAAAATAATAAATGTCTTTTAAAAAATAAAAAATGTTTTATAAATAGAATAGGATGAGAGGGAATATATACTTCCTTATTCTTAATATAAGAATTTCTTTAAAAAAACAATTCACATCTATCAAGAAAGTTAATTAATTTTATTAGTAATATTGGAAATATGAACATTTCATATGCTTTTTCAAAAGAGTAATATATCATATTAGATCCTGATTTTGTGGGCATCGGTCAAATTAGTCTCCGATGTTATCGAAATTTCAAATTAAACCCATATCAAGATCGCAAAATGTGAGTCAAATTAATCCTTTCTGTTAGTGGTTCACAAATTCAGGGACTAATTTGACCAATGCTCACAATCTCAATGAATAATTTGACATATAGTCCAGAGTCTTTGTTTACATTTTTGGTTGGCCATTTCGCTAGTTCACGTTAAGGATCACTAACATTTATTAACGTCAGGGATTAATGTGACTCACTTTTTACTATATCAGAGACTAATTTAAAATTTCAAAAATTTCGGGGATTATATCTTAACTTAGATGACGAAATCATTGTTTCCAAATGTTTGAGTAAAGTTCAAGTACCCAAAACACAAAAAATAAATTCGAGGATAAATTAAAAAAAATACCAAAATTCAAGGACTAAAAATTTAAATAAGCGGTAATATTATATTAAGTTACTAATTAGATATTTGCTTAAGTGTGTTTCTAGTCCTCTGGAACCGGACTATACCCAGCATATTCTCGTACAGTGCATCCGGTGGAGGGTGAAGTGCGTTTCATAGTCACGAGTATTAGCCACCCAGCACATGTAATTCCCCCACTCTCGAATATTCCTCTTTATTCCCGCGCGTTTTCAGTTCTCTTGGCCTAAACCTACCCTACCTTCTCCACCCTCCGATCTTTTAATCAACCTAAAGTTAATCAAATCCAACGATTCAGATCTAACTTTCTTTTTTCTTTTAAAAAATGAAATAGAAACTGATTTATTTCCAGGGAACTTTATAATTTCATGGCATCTTTCTCCCTTATCACTTACCAGGAAATATGCAATGTAATATTCCCTTTGGAATCAAAGATTCCTTTTTTTATTTTTCCTCAATAATTATTATTAATTTTTTTTGTTAATGGCTACATACACGTTCACTATAAATACGCATTCTTCTGTGTGGCTAATCAATCCAAGCCAAGAAGTGATTTTGAGAGTTGTAAGAGACACCCAAATTCTTGTGAAGGAGGTTTCTTCTCGTACTACTGGGTCATTGAGATTTGAGATTTGAGATTTCACCTTTTGTTCAAACAAAATGTCTGGAATAGTAGTTATTTTTGATTTTGACAAGACCATTGTGGATTGTGATAGTGATAATTGGGTCATTGATGAGTTGGGTTTCACCGATTTGTTCAATCAGCTCCTTCCCACCATGCCTTGGAATTCTATGATGGTAAATCTTTCATTAAAGCTTTTATTATTATTATTATTATTATTATTATTATTATTATTATTATTATTATTATGAAATTATGAACTATGCATTGTGGAAATTAATAACCGAGTATTTATATTTTTGGGTCATGGTTTTATAGGATAGGATGATGATGGAGCTTCATACACAAGGTGTAACCATTGAAGACATTGAGAAGGTTCTTCATAGGATTCCCATACACTCCAGAATAATACCTGCACTTAAAGAAGCTCATGCTTTAGGGTATGCCTCTCCCTTTCATTCTTTCTTTTCTATATTTCAATTTTCAATAATAAACAAAGTTCCGCTTTTTATTATTATTATTATTATTATTATTATTATTATTATTATTATTATTATTATTTTTTGAGGATGAAATTTATGGCGGCATTTGTTAATAATTTCAGGTGTGACATGAGGATTGTAAGTGATGCAAACGTGTTCTTCATTGAGACAATTTTGAAGCACTTAGGAATAAGGGAATACTTTTCAGAGATTAACACTAACCCAGGTTATGTTAATGAAGAAGGAAGGTTAAGAATTTTGCCTTACCATGACTTTAACAAAGCTCCCCATGGCTGCAGTTTGTGCCCTCCAAACATGTGCAAGGTATATAATCTCTTTTGATCCTTCCTCTGCTTTTCTTTTTCCTTTTTTTAAACGATTTTTTTTTTTTTAATAAAAAAGTAAAAACTCTTATGATTTGTCAAAATCATAGTGAAAAAATTACTCGAGTTAATTCTCATTTGATTGCCTTTTTTTAATTAAAATATGACTCTTGTTCCCTCCGTTTCACTTTAAGTGTTTTTTTAACATCAAAATTTTGTTTTAAAACAAGTGTCTTTCTATCAAATTTAGGCAACATTTAATACTGTTTTTCCTTATTTATCCTTACATTTAATATTGTTTTAGTTTTGAAATTTGTAATACTAGTAATTATGCATTGACAAAATAAAAATATTAAATAGGTGTATTTTTGACAAAATACACATAAAACTTACAGTAATTATCATAATTGAAACTTTTCTTAATCTATGTGCAAAAGTCTAAAAAGATACTTTAAAGTGAAACGAAGGAGTAATAAACAATTGATTTTCATACGTACAAGTTTCTTCATATTGCTTTCAAGTTGATCTTGGCTGAATATAGCGTCTTATACAAATTATTATGGTATAATTTTGATATATCTATGTTTAGCATAGGTGCTTACGTGACTAATATGACTTCTTCCTATGGCACCGGAATGTTGTTTCCTGATGTCTGCTTATCTAATCCAACACTCAGCAACCAATGGATTTTATATATTTTCTTTCTTTTTTATAGCAGCCAATGGATTTAATGGAAATAGAAAATAGTAAAGAACCAACATGGCTCGATCTCGCTTAAGCAAGCTCGAGTTCGAGTCCTTGCGAATGTGTAAATACATGTTGGGAGACTCACCTGTCATAGCCAGGCACACGACCCGCGTCCAAATGTATTTAGGTAGTACTTAGGGAACCGGGTGGCAAAAAAAATTAGTAAAGAATATTTCTGACCTAGGCCCACCATTTAGTTTAAATTAAAATAATTTAAAGACCAATAAGTAAAAAAAAAAGAATTTAAGTTTATGAACTGAATGCAGAGTTTCATCTTTTGGCAATTCGTATGTATTTAATTAATTATAATTATATATTTTCCATTACAGGGTCTAATCATAGATAAAATCCAAAATTCAATGTACACCGAAGATAATAAGAGGTTCATCTATCTTGGTGATGGAGCGGGTGACTACTGTCCAAGTTTGAGGCTCAAAGAGAGAGATTTTATGATGCCAAGGAAGAACTTTCCAGTGTGGGACTTGATATGCAAAGACCCTTCGCTTCTCAAGGCTGAAATCCATGGCTGGAGTGATGGTGAAGAGCTAGAGCAAGTTTTATTGCATTTGATTAACAAAATTAACATGGACATAAACTCTCAGTTCATCTCACCTGATTGCAAGCTACACATTTTATCTGTCTCTGCTCCCGAGGCTTTGCCTAAAGTTCTCTCAGTTAGACCTTAATTTCTAGTTTAGTATCTTTACAAATGTAGCATAACTCATATAGTGCTTTTCCTTTTTTTTTTTGGCTGATTGATCTTTGATCAATCTTTCCTAAAGTTGCTGGTGTTGGAAATGGTCCAAGATGGACAGCTATAATTCTATCAAAATATGATTGTAAGTATGTTTTACAACAACCTAAAGATTGGTCAGTTTAGCAACCAAGTAAATTGTGCATCTTGATCTTACCTTTTTTCTAGTATTGTAAATGCCCAATTTTGTCCGGGGTTCAAATTGAAATTATAAAAAAAAAAAAAAGATTCATTTCTTTTTCTACAAAACAAGAACCCCAACCCCAAATCACTACACAAATCTTCCCTCAATCTTCTAAAACTTGCTTCAATTTTCAACCAAATAAATTTTCTAACTCCAAATTGATTCCAATCCTTTCTCTCCCAAAATCATTCAATCCCTAATTAATTATTCTTGAAACCCAACCCAAAATCCGTTAGAAATCAAATAAGAATTTGAATTTGATTGTCCCTCAACTTCCGTTTGCAATTTTTGGACTAAGATCAAAGGGTTGGAGTCCTATAAATAGATCGAGGAAGACGCACAAAAGGGAGGAGGCAAACACGAAAAAATAGCGAATGATTCTGAAATTAGATCTTTGGGAAATATTCATAGGTTTGAGACATTCTTAATCATTTTTTACTCATTGTACAAAAAATATATAGATTCAATGAAACCTTGTGTTATTATTGCCATTGTTACTATGTTTTTTTTTAATTATGGATGTGGTTGTTATTGCCTCTCTATTGCGTATACTACTGCTAATACGTTGCTGCTGTTGCAGCTGATGTATTTTATCGTTTATTTATTTATTTTTATTAATCCTTTTTATTTTATTTTATTCTGTAAAACATGTATTGTTATTATTGTTTAGTGATAGAAGTGGTACCGTACGTTCTTTAGTTCTTAGCAATGGTAATAATCACTTAAAAGTAATTGCAAAATATAGGAGAACTGTATATGACGCATCCCACTCGGGAATTTTAATCAAAACTAGTATAAAACTCATGGGTATGGCATCTTTTGCTAGGTACTAGCACCAATTCATGATGGTTAATTTTTGTAAATAATAATAATAATAATAATAATAATAATAATAATAAGAGATCATGTTGAGGATAATTTGGATTGTTTTTTTCTTTTAGTTTTTTTTAATGATGTTCTTGACGAGACGTTAAGCGTCACTAGTAGTTGATTTAGCCGTGACGGCTTATCGACATTTTTTTGTCATTATTTTTTTATCATCATCATCATTATTACTATTATTATCATTATCATCATCATCATTATTAATACATAAACTAAATTAATAATTCTTATATATATTGTTAACATTAATTATTTTATATTATTAATTATCTTCTTTTAAAATTAAATAGATTCGAGTGATGTCTTTGGCAAAACGTGAAGCTTCATTCACAAATGGTTTAGCCGTGACGGCTTACTAATGTATTTATTATTATCATTATCATTATCATTTTATTACTATTATTATTATTATTATTATTATTATATAAAGGTGCGATCTATAAAAAGGTCCAAGAGAAATTAAGTTCTTATAGATATATTGTTAGCTTATACTCTTTAAAGGTGAAATTAGTGTTTTTATAGTAATTAAATATTTTGACATAGTGATGTCTTTGGCAAGACGCCGAGTCTCACTCATGATTAGTTTAGCCGCGACGACTTACTGATGTGTTTTCTGTTTAGGGAGAAATAAATTTATTCTTAATACTTTTTAGGGGTAAAATAAATATTTTTAAGGTATTTGAAACTTTGCACAATTAACTTAAGGTACCATTTATAGAATGGGCGATGTAGGGTGCTAACACCTTCCTTACTCGTAAACGACTCCCGAGCTCAATCTCATCATTTTTAAAGACCAGTTTCCTAAATAAAAAGGTTTTCCCAATATTTTCCATTTTAATAAATTTTGGTGGCGACTGCATTATTTTTTCGCGGCGCCCAGACTGGTCGCGACAAGTATGAATACATCAAATTAGTATATTTTGTAAGTTCCATTGAGAATGTTTTGATAATGACAAAAGGCTTTGAACAAAGCTACAAATGTGTTGATCAAGTTCAAGCTCAACAAGCAAACAACACTCAACAAAGGATGAAGAGAGAGCAAGCTCATGAAGACTTAGTTTGAGTATAATTGTAATATCTTTAGCTTGAGTCTTTTATTTTGATGAGTTTGGGTAGAGTATTTAGAGGGTAGTGAATCTCTATCAAGGTCATGATTATATCATAATTTGAGTTTTCACTTAACCTAAAATCAATAGGTGGCTTAAAGGTTTGAAAGAAAAGGTTTAGTTTTGAGAAAACAAGTTTTTAAGTGATTTGAACTATCTTAATCGATTAAGACTAATCATAATCGATTAACATTCTCAAAGTTACAGTGCTTAATCGATTAAAACATGTTGTAATTGATTAAGGCCTGTAAAACTGGTTTTTAAAATATGTTTTTCACTTCTCAAAATCAGTGTTTAAGTTTCCTAACTTTTGGGTATTCTATATAAACCTTTTCCTAACCTTCGTGAATTATTAGATTGAACTAACATCATTTTCATATTCATTTTTAAAAAGATCAAGCCACACTATTCTCTCTCAATTTCATAAGATCAAAGCTTTCTATTTTATATTTTTTGATAAAGAATCTTGGAATCTCTTATGTGATATTGTCATAGCTATTGAAAGAGATTCATAGGATTGTTATGGTTTTCATTTGAGTTGTAATCTTTGCAAGAGACAAGTCATCTACAACAAAAGAAGAAGCCTTGGTGTGTCGATTATCATCAAGCAAGTTCAAATTGAAGAAGAAGTCTTGGTGGTTCATCAAGCAAAGTGAAGTCTTGTTGTGAGGTATCAACGAGCAAAGCGAAGACTTGTTGTGTGGAGTTATCAACAAGCAAAGGGTAGAGGTTAGATTAGAGGGTCAATAGGATTGCAAAACAAGAGTGTGGTGTATCTCTTGGAGGCTATCAAGAAGGGAGTCTTGAGAGGCATTTGTTTGTAATTTGAGAACTCTAATTCCTCATAGTGAAGAATCTCTCTTGGTTGAAGAGGGGACTGGATGTAGCTTTCAAGTGGATGAAAGTGAACCAGGATAAATCACTGTGCCGTATCCCTAAACCCTTAACTCTTACATTCTTGTCATTTCATATGTTCTTGGTTGTAAACCTAGAAAAGAGTGATTTTTCATAAGTGATTGAATTGAATCTTAATTGTGCAAATTGATTTGGGAAAATCATTTTCATAACCTAGGTAATCAATAAGAATATTGGTGTTAATCCTTTCCGCTGAATCTCTGATCATACATGTTAATTGATTGATTTTCGTATTCGATTGAAAAGTGATTTTTCATATTTAAGCAGTGCTTAATCGATTAGGACAAGCTTTAATCGATTAACATTTTGTATACATTCTGGCCTTAATCGATTAAGACACAGTTTAATCGATTAAGAGCTGAGCTTTTTGCAAAAATCATTCGTTTTGATTGTTTCGATTCATTTCTGTCGAAAATCTTTCAAGGTTTCTTAAACACCTATTCAACCCCCCCTTCTAGGTGTTCTCCTAGGGTTCCTTAGTTGTTTCAACCACCAATTGCGGTTTCCTCAATTGGTATCAGAGCTCGGTCGAAAGACACGAGCATAAGAGCTTTTTCGTAAAGATCCTTAAGTAACCGCAATGGGTTCTACGAATCCCTTTGGTGGTGAAGGTGCTTCGATAAGTCGTCATCCACTATTTAATGGTGAGGGATACACTTATTGGAAAGTAAGAATGAAAATCTTTATCCAAGCCATAGATAGTGAAATTTGGAAAGCAATAGAAAAAGGTCCTCATATCCCCTCTAGTTTAGTTGAAGGTGTAGCACAATTGACCCCCGAGGACAAGTGGAATGATGATGATAGAAAGAAAGTTCAATATGATTTTAAAGCAAAAAATATCATCACCTCCGCTTTATCCTATGACGAATTCTTTAGAGTTTCACAATGTGCTAGTGCTAAGGAAATGTGGGACACTCTTCAAGTGACTCGTGAAGGAACTAGTGAGGTTAGGAGAGCTAGATTGAATGTTTTGATGCGTGAATATGAATTGTTTCAAATGCTTCCAAATGAATCTATTAATGATATGCAAAAACGTTTTACTCATATTATTAACCATTTACTTGCTCTTGGTAAGACTTTCTTACAAGGTGAACTTACTAAGAAAGTGTTGAGTTGTTTGGATAGGAATTGGAAACCAAAAGTAACGGCTATTGTAGAATCTAAAAATTTGGATGCTATGGATCTCGCAACACTTTTTGGAAAGCTTCAAGAACATGAAATGGAGCTTGTACGTTTGAATATGCATGAAGAGTCGGATAAGAACAAAGGAAGAAAAGGAATTGCTCTCAAAGTCAATAGATCATATAAAAAGAAAGAGAGTTCTGATGATGATGATAGTGAAGATTCCGATTCGGATGTTGATGAAAAAGAGATGAAACTTTTACTAAAGAAGTTTAACAAGTTTCTAAGGAGAAAAGGAAGGTTGAACAAAGACAAAGGTAAAGAGAAGAATTCCCCACACTACAAGACCAAGATAACTAAAGAAGGAGTAGTTTGCCATGAATGCGGAAAACTCGGTCATCTCAAGTACTCATGCTCTAAGTATCTCAAGAAGAAGGAGAAAGAAAAGAAAAATTCAAAACATAAAAGGGCATACATCGTTTGGGATGATGAAGAAGAGAAGAAAAGCACATCAAGTAGTTCTTCGGATGATGAATAAGTCGCTAATCTCAACTTGCTTGTTCAATTAGATGAAGAAGAAAGTTCAAATGATGAATCAAGTGAACAAAGCGAGGATAGCGATGTAAGTCATACTAAATCCGAAATTTCTTCTAAATATGAATTGTTATATAATGCTTATGAAGAAATGCATGAACATTTTGAAAAACTAGCTTTGAAAAACATTGAAAGAAAGAAGCTCATTTTGAAACATCAATAAGAGATTTTAGATCTTCAAAAACAAGTTGATGAGCTTAATCTTGAAAATGAAACCCTTGATCTCATATATGCTAGTTCTTCTTGTGATTGTGCTAGTAGATTGAATATTGTGGTTGATTGTGAGAATTGCAAGTTGCTTAAAGATGAAAATGCTATTTTGAAAAATAAGCTTGCAAGTTTCACAAGTGGTGATATTAGATTGCACACATTGTTAAATTTTCAAAAAGGAAATTCAAACAAGTTTGGTTTGGGTTATACTAATGCTAAGAGTAAATCTCATAGAAATGTTGTTGATTTTTCTAAAGTTGATTTTTCAAATGCACCAACATGTTTCTATTGTGGTACTCATGGACATACTTCAAATGTATGTTATATTAAAGTGCATGGTATACCTAAAGGAAATTTTGTTTGGGTTAGGAAGGGTGAGAGTCCCTTAACTAACAAAAATGGATCCAAAACCATTTGGATACCAAAAGGAAAAGCATGATTGTTTTGTAGGTATGATTGAAGAGCAAAGGGCTTATAAGTGTTATTCATTCATTTGTTTCTTCACGTCTCAAGAGAATGTTCTACAATTTGGTACAATTGATTTGTTGGATTTTGACAATTGTAGTTTTCTCAATTGGTCGGTATTTCTTCTACAAAACTCATAATTAGTATCATTGTGTGATCATTAGATGTTTATCATGCTATTGATGTTATTGTGATATTTCTTTACAATTGATATCTTACTTTGTTAAGTGATATTATGACCTTATTAGTCTCAATTGGTATCATATTTCATTGTCATTTTTCTTGCCAATTGGTATCACATTTCAAAGTATAGTTCTTGTGTTTTTCAATTGGTATCAATGTTGTGAAGAAATTATCATTGATTTCTCTATTTTGGCTTAGCATTTTATATTTCAATTGGTATATATTACTTTTTGATAATGCCAAAAGGGGGAGATAGGGTTGTTTTGTTGTTTTTATATAGGTTGAGCTAAGTTGTTGAAGATAGGGGGAGAATCAAGATTCTATCGATAGGATTTCAAATATCAAAAGCATTTATTGAGGGGGAGCATGTTTCTCACCAAGTGATCAAATGGTTCAAGCATCAACAACTTCGAACAACTTCAAAACATGTTTGTCATATTCAAAAAGGGGGAGATTGTAAGTTCCATTGAGAATGTTTTGATAATGACAAAAGGTTTTGAACAAAGCTACAAATGTGTTGATCAAGTTCAAGCTCAACAAGCAAACAACACTCAACAAAGGATGAAGAGAGAGCAAACTCATGAAGACTTAGTTTGAGTATAATTGTAATATCTTTATCTTGAGTCTTTTATTTTGATGAGTTTGGGTAGAGTATTTAGAGGGTAGTGAATCTCTATCAAGGTCATGATTATATCATAATTTGAGTTTTCACTTAACCTAAAATCAATAGGTGGCTTAAAGGTTTGAAAGAAAAGGTTTAGTTTTGAGAAAACAAGTTTTTAAGTGATTTGAACTATCTTAATCGATTAAGACTAATCATAATCGATTAACATTCTCAAAGTTACAATGCTTAATCGATTAAGACATGTTGTATTCGATTAAGGCCTGTAAAACTGGTTTTTAAAATACGTTTTTCACTTCTCAAAATCAGTGTTTAAGTTTCCTAGCTTTTGGGTATTCTATATAAACCTTTTCCTAACCTTTGTGAATTATTAGATTGAACTAACATCATTTTCATATTCATTTTTAAAAAGATCAAGCCACACTATTCTCTCTCAATTTCATAAGATCAAAGCTTTCTATTTTATATTTTTTGATAAAGAATCTTGGAATCTCTTATGTGATATTGTCATAGCTATTGAAAGAGATTCATAGGATTGTTATGCTTTTCATTTGAGTTGTAATCTTTGCAAGAGGCAAGTCATCTACAACAAAAGAAGAAGCCTTGGTGTGTCGATTATCATCAAGCAAGTTCAAATTGAAGAAGTCTTGGTGGTTCATCAAGCAAAGTGAAGTCTTGTTGTGAGGTATCAACGAGCAAAGCGAAGACTTGTTGTGTGGAGTTATCAACAAGCAAAGGGTAGAGGTTATATTAGAGGGTCAATAGGATTGCAAAACAAGAGTGTGGTGTATCTCTTGGAGGCTATCAAGAAGGGAGTCTTGAGAGGCATTTGTTTGTAATTTGAGAACTCTAATTCCTCATAGTGAAGAATCTCTCTTGGTTGAAGAGGGGACTGGATGTAGCTTTCAAGTGGATGAAAGTGAACCAGGATAAATCACTGTGCCGTATCTCTAAACCCTTAACTCTTACATTCTTGTCATTTCATATGTTCTTGGTTGTAAACCTAGAAAAGAGTGATTTTTCATAAGTGATTGAATTGAATCTTAATTGTGCAAATTGATTTGGGAAAATCATTTTCATAACCTAGGTAATCAATAAGAATATTGGTGTTAATCCTTTCCTCTGAATCTCTGATCATACATGTTAATTGATTGATTTTTGTATTCGATTGAAAAGTGATTTTTCAAATTTAAGCAGTGCTTAATCGATTAGGACAAGCTTTAATCGATTAACATTTTGTATACATTCTGGTCTTAATCGATTAAGACACAGTTTAATCGATTAAGAGCTGAGCTTTTTGCAAAAATCATTCGTTTTGATTGTTTCGATTCGTTTCTGTCGAAAATCTTTCAAGGTTTCTTAAACACCTATTCAACCCCCCTTCTAGGTGTTCTCCTTGGGTTCCTTAGTTGTTTCAACCACCAATTGCGGTTTCCTCAATTGGTATCAGAGCTCGGTCGAAAGACACGAGCATAAGAGCTTTTTTGTAAAGATCCTTAAGTAACCGCAATGGGTTCTACGAATCCCTTTGGTGGTGAAGGTGCTCGATAAGTCGTCCTCCACTATTTAATGGTGAGGGATACACTTATTGGAAAGTAAGAATGAAAATCTTTATCCAAGCCATAGATAGTGAAATTTGGAAAGCAATAGAAAAAGGCCCTCATATCCCCTCTAGTTTAGTTGAAGGTGTAGCACAATTGACCCCCGAGGACAAGTGGAATGATGATGATAGAAAGAAAGTTCAATATGATTTTAAAGCAAAAAATATCATCACCTCCGCTTTATCCTATGACGAATTCTTTAGAGTTTCACAATGTGCTAGTGCTAAGGAAATGTGGGACACTCTTCAAGTGACTCATGAAGGAACTAGTGAGGTTAGGAGAGCTAGATTGAATGTTTTGATGCGTGAATATGAATTGTTTCAAATGCTTCCAAATGAATCTATTAATGATATGCAAAAACATTTTACTCATATTATTAACCATTTACTTGCTCTTGGTAAGACTTTCTTACAAGGTGAACTTACTAAGAAAGTGTTGAGATGTTTGGATAGGAATTGGAAACCAAAAGTAACGGCTATTGTAGAATCTAAAAATTTGGATGCTATGGATCTTGCAACACTTTTTGGAAAGCTTCAAGAACATGAAATGGAGCTTGTACGTTTGAATATGCATGAAGAGTCGGATAAGAACAAAGGAAGAAAAGGAATTGCTCTCAAAGTCAATAGATCATATAAAAAGAAAGAGAGTTCTGATGACGATGATAGTGAAGATTCCGATTCGGATGTTGATGAAAAAGAGATGAAACTTTTACTAAAGAAGTTTAACAAGTTTCTAAGGAGAAAAGGAAGGTTGAACAAAGACAAAGGTAAAGAGAAGAATTCCCCACACTACAAGACCAAGATAACTAAAGAAGGAGTAGTTTGCCATGAATGCGGAAAACTCGGTCATCTCAAGTACTCATGCTCTAAGTATCTCAAGAAGAAGGAGAAAGAAAAGAAAAATTCAAAACATAAAAGGGCATACATCGTTTGGGATGATGAAGAAGAGAAGAAAAACATATCAAGTAGTTCTTCGGATGATGAAGAAGTCGCTAATCTCAACTTGCTTGTTCAAGTAGATGAAGAAGAAAGTTCAAATGATGAATCAAGTGAACAAAGCGAGGATAGCGATGTAAGTCATACTAAATCCGAAATTTCTTCTAAATATGAAATGTTATATAATGCTTATGAAGAAATGCATGAACATTTTGAAAAACTAGCTTTGAAAAACATTGAAAGAAAGAAGCTCATTTTGAAACATCAACAAGAGATTTTAGATCTTCAAAAACAAGTTGATGAGCTTAATCTTGAAAATGAAACCCTTGATCTCATATATGCTAGTTCTTCTTGTGATTGTGCTAGTAGATTGAATATTGTGGTTGATTGTGAGAATTGCAAGTTGCTTAAAGATGAAAATGCTATTTTGAAAAATAAGCTTGCAAGTTTCACAAGTGGTGATATTAGATTGCGCACATTGTTAAATTTTCAAAAATGAAATTCAAACAAGTTTGGTTTGGGTTATACTAATGCTAATAGTAAATCTCATAGAAATGTTGTTGATTTTTGTAAAGTTGATTTTTGAAATGCACCAACATGTTTCTATTGTGGTACTCATGGACATACTTCAAATGTATGTTATATTAAAGTGCATGGTATACCTAAAGGAAATTTTTTTTGGGTTAGGAAGGGTCAGAGTCCCTTAACTAACAAAAATGGATCCAAAACCATTTGGATACCAAAAGGAAAAGCATGATTGTTTTTTAGGTATGATTGAAGAGCAAAGGGCTTATAAGTGTTATTCATTCATTTGTTCTTCAACTCTCAAGAGAATGTTCTACAATTTGGTACAATTGATTTGTTGGATTTTGACAATTGTAGTTTTCTCAATTGGTCGGTATTTCTTCTACAAAACTCATAATTAGTATCATTGTGTGATCATTAGATGTTTATCATGCTATTGATGTTATTGTGATATTTCTTTACAATTGATATCTTACTTTGTTAAGTGATATTATGACCTTTTTAGTCTCAATTGGTATCATATTTCATTGTCATTTTTCTTGCCAATTGGTATCACATTTCCAAGTATAGTTCTTGTGTTTTTCAATTGGTATCAATGTTGTGAAGAAATTATCATTGATTTCTCTATTTTGGCTTAGCATTTTATATTTCAATTGGTATATATTACTTTTTGATAATGCCAAAAGGGGGAGAAAGGGTTGTTTTGTTGTTTTTATATAGGTTGAGCTAAGTTGTTGGAGATAGGGGGAGAATCAAGCTTCTATCAATAGGATTTCAAATATCAAAAGCATTTATTGAGGGGGAGCATGTTTCTCACCAAGTGATCAAATGGTTCAAGCATCAACAACTTCGAACAACTTCAAAACATGTTTGTCATATTCAAAAAGGGGGAGATTGTAAATTCCATTGAGAATGTTTTGATAATGACAAAAGGTTTTGAACAAAGCTACAAATGTGTTGATCAAGTTCAAGCTCAACAAGCAAACAACACTCAACAAAGGATGAAGAGAGAGCAAGCTCATGAAGACTTAGTTTGAGTATAATTGTAATATCTTTAGCTTGAGTCTTTTATTTTGATGAGTTTGGGTAGAGTATTTAGAGGGTAGTGAATCTCTATCAAGGTCATGATTATATCATAATTTGAGTTTTCACTTAACCTAAAATCAATAGGTGGCTTAAAGGTTTGAAAGAAAAGGTTTAGTTTTGAGAAAACAAGTTTTTAAGTGATTTGAACTATCTTAATCGATTAAGACTAATCATAATCGATTAACATTCTCAAAGTTACAGTGCTTAATCGATTAAGACATGTTGTAATCGATTAAGGCCTGTAAAACTGGTTTTTAAAATACGTTTTTCACTTCTCAAAATCAGTTTTTAAGTTTCCTAACTTTTGGGTATTCTATATAAACCTTTTCCTAACCTTTGTGAATTATTAGATTGAACTAACATCATTTTCATATTCATTTTTAAAAAGATCAAGCCACACTATTCTCTCTCAATTTCATAAGATCAAAGCTTTCTATTTTATATTTTTTGATAAAGAATCTTGGAATCTCTTATGTGATATTGTCATAGCTATTGAAAGAGATTCATAGGATTGTTATGGTTTTCATTTGAGTTGTAATCTTTGCAAGAGGCAAGTCATCTACAACAAAAGAAGAAGCCTTGGTGTGTCGATTATCATCAAGCAAGTTCAAATTGAAGAAGAAGTCTTGGTGGTTCATCAAGCAAAGTGAAGTCTTGTTGTGAGGTATCAACGAGCAAAGCGAAGACTTGTTGTGTGGAGTTATCAACAAGCAAAGGGTAGAGGTTAGATTAGAGGGTCAATAGGATTGCAAAACAAGAGTGTGGTGTATCTCTTGGAGGCTATCAAGAAGGGAGTCTTGAGAGGCATTTGTTTGTAATTTGAGAACTCTAATTCCTCATAGTGAAGAATCTCTCTTGGTTGAAGAGGGGACTGGATGTAGCTTTCAAGTGGATGAAAGTGAACCAGGATAAATCACTGTGCCGTATCTCTAAACCCTTAACTCTTTACATTCTTGTCATTTCATATGTTCTTGGTTGAAAACCTAGAAAAGAGTGATTTTTCATAAGTGATTGAATTGAATCTTAATTGTGCAAATTGATTTGGGAAAATCATTTTCATAACCTAGTTAATCAATAAGAATAATGGTGTTAATCCTTTCCGCTGAATCTCTGATCATACATGTTAATTGATTGATTTTCGCATTCGATTGAAAAGTGATTTTTCAGATTTAAGCAGTGCTTAATCGATTAGGACAAGCTTTAATCGATTAACATTTTGTATACATTCTGGTCTTAATCGATTAAGACACAGTTTAATCAATTAAGAGCTGAGCTTTTTGCAAAAATCATTCATTTTGATTGTTTCGATTCGTTTCTGTCGAAAATCTTTCAAGGTTTCTTAAACACCTATTCAACCCCCCCTTCTAGGTGTTCTCCTAGGGTTCCTTAGTTGTTTCAACCACCAATTGCGGTTTCCTCATATTTGTTATTGCCTTATATGGCATATCTAATTATTTTATAAAGATCAATGATGGAGTTAAATTTTTTAAAACTTTAAAAAATATTTTAGCATTATAATTTTACTCTCTTAACTCATGTTGGATATTTCATAATTGTATTGTTTCACATTTATTAATAATAGGCAAATAAGATTTTAAAAAATAATAAATGTCTCTAAAAAATATAAAATATTTTATAAATAAAACTGGAGAATTCTTCTAGAAGACAATTCATAAATAGGATGGGAAGCAATATATATACTTCCTTTGATTCTTAATATAAGATTTTACATCTATCAAGAAAGTTAATTAATTTTATTAGTAACATTAGAAATATGAATATTTGATGTGCTTTTTCAAAAGAGTAATATATCAGATTGGACCCTGACTTTGTAGACATCGGTCAAATTAGTCTCCAAGATTATCGATATTCCAAATTAGTCCCCGATCGAGATTGCAAAATGTGAGTCACATTATTCTGCTATTAGATGTTCACAAATTCAAGGACTAATTTGATTGATGCTCACAATTTCTTTGACTATTTTTTTTGGCCAAAACGACATTCCATTAGTTCATGTTAAGGATTAATGACAATCATTAATGTCAGGGATTAATGTGACTCACGTTTTCCTATCTCAGGAACAAATTTAAAATTTCAAAAATCTCAGGGACTAAATTGATTAGTGCTCACAAAGTTAGCGACCAATCTAACATATTACTCCTTTTTCAAAACTACCTTTACAATTATAATTAGAACTCTAAAAAGTGTTATGTAATTAGGGATATTCGTGCCGATAAAAAAATATGGATGTTTGTGAAAAAATGGGGTTTGTCATATACCCTTTTGTTATGTCGTAAATACCTTGGACTTGAACTAAGAGGCCAAACCCTTTTTTATTTGTTGTTAGACTTGAGAAGAGCACATTGGCAGTCAAGATAATTATTCTTCGGCAATCTATTGCATGGGTGTGTGTTTCTGTGAGTAGGCTACATGCATACCTCCTCCTACGTGGTGCCTTTTTTTATAGGCTTTCCTATCATTTTGCTGCAGCATCGTCTCTTTAACGTGTTTGCAGGATTCCCGCTAACGGTGGTGTTTATGGCGAGAGTTATTGTAACATCCTGACTTTATTAATCCTTGAAAATTGTTAGAAATGGTAAATTAGCATAATAGAACTTTAGGTTAAGCATAAGGAAACATTAGGAATCATTAGAATACATTAGAAATGAAAATTTTAAGTGATAATCGGAAGGTAATCGATTACCTTTGAAACAGAATGAAAGTAATCGCTTACTTTGCTAAAGTAATCGATTACCTCTTAAAAAATCTACGAGTTTCTAGAAATTTCTGGGAAATTATGGGAAATTCAAGTGAACTAATCGATTGCCTCCATAAAAATCTGATTAAAAAGGTGATTTTGGGTCATTTTCATTCATCACTCTCTCCATCATTCTAGAAATTTCGACCATCTCTCTCTTCCTCTCTAGGTTTTCATATCTTAACATCCTTTTCCATCAAAATTTCATGACGTAATCATTCTCTTTCCTCCATAAACACATACAAATCCTTCTTCCTTCTCTAGAATCATTCTCCACAGCAATCAAAACCTCAAATCCTTCCTCTTTTGCATCACCTCTATCACTCCGTAATCTAGAGTTCTTCATCAAAAAGTGAAAAAGATAGAACTGAGAAGCAAGGAATCATAAGAAGAGAACTAGAGTAGAGTAGAAAACCAAGGAGTAGTCATAGTGGACATCAAGTGGAGCTTTATCTCTAAGCCACTTCTTCTCCCTCATCTAGGTAAGGGAGTTGTTCACATAATTTGAAGTAAAGAATTAGGTAGTGATAATATAGAACCTTGGGACTTAGAAATGAACTAGATGGATATGTTTAAAAATATAGTGATGGAACCTTGGTGTAGAAATTGGGAAAAAACTTAATTCTTGATATGTAGATGAATATATTTACATTGATTTTTATTGTGTCTTCTTGTGTACAATTTGAATTCTATGATAAATCTATGATAGCTTGATGAATATGAGATTATGATAAGAAAATCTTCTTGTCTTTAATATGTATGAATTGAATAAATGATTGTGGGATATGAAATGATGGTTGTTATAACTTTATTGTTTTCCATGAAATTAGTATAAAGTAGCTTCTTAATTGAACTTATACTTAAACATAAATCGTTTTCTAATCTTAAGAAGTATGAATTCAATTGAGAAGTGATTAGAAATCATGCATCATACATGGAGTTATAAGGGGATGTTGGGAAAGACAAGACGTAGATTTACGTGAGTGGTATGTGACTAGGTTGTGCTAATGAAATAACTGCAAGAATTGTCATTCGGTGGAACTTTGATCTCCTAAGAGGGCACGAACTGGCCACTCGTGTCGGGGGATTGGTTCTGCATTAACCACGATAATTCTATCGGTCACAGAGTCACTTCGTTGACTGGTCGAGGGTGGTTCCCTGCTATAGCCAACTTGGAACTGCAACCCAAGTTGTACTGGACCGAGAGAGAGTGACCAGTACTGTGCAAGCACTGGTGGATGGACACTTACTCGCGGTTTGGTCTTTCCCTGGAGCGGAGGGTGAAGTGAGGAAATTGAGTGAAATGATGAATGATGAGATGAATTGAGAATGAAGTATGAAATGAGAAATGATATTGTACTGTCGTGGATTTAGTGATCTTAGTCTATTCGGCTAAGAATTCGGCAATCCCACTCTTGATATCAGACTTGAAGTGGGCACCTTGGACACCAAGATACTGTTGGAAGTCAAGCTTTCCCAAGGACTTCAAGTGCAAATATTTTATATGGTTTTGATGATAACAAACTCAAGATTCTCAAGTTCATATCAAGTGCAATCACAAGATCTTCATCATTCAAGTCCAAGCTTCAAGTTGAAGACTCAAGCAAATGAAGTTGAAGATTCAAGCTAATGAAGATTTTAGCCTTTCCCTTAGGACATCATGTAAGGTAATGAAGTCAAGGTTTATATTATGTTAAAAGGCCAATATAATTTCTAAATATATTTTTCATATAAAAGGAGAAGAAAAAGAAGTTTTGTGAAAATCAGTTTTTACATCTTAGTTTTGGTGAAAATATCTGATGTTACAAAACTCTGAATATTTTTATGTATACAAGAAGGAGTAATCGATTACTTGGCTGAGTTAATCGATTAACCTTGTTGCATCATAGAAAAATCAGAGAGCTTGTAATCGATTAAGTGATCTTTGCTAATCAATTACTTTCTTATGAGAGTAATCGATTTCCTGGCTCAAGTAATCGATTATAATTGTTGCATCATATATTTTTCCGAGACAAAGTAATCGATTATTGCTTTGAGATAATCGATTACATGATGTTGCATTCATAAAAATCAGAGGCTCAGTAATCGATTATTAGAATAGTGGTAATTGTAACACCTAGGATTTATACCCTTAATTCCCCCTTATAATAAAATACAGATTTGAAAATTCCTTTTTATTATATTAAAATCAACCGTCAAACGGACGGAGTTTTGTTTGTTTTTTGGACTATTCCAAAATTCAACCTGTGGTAAACAATTTTAATTAAACATCCAATAGCCAGCAGGGCTTCAGATTATATATATAAGTCATATCAAGGCCCAATTGGCTCCAAATATATCAGAGTATTAGCAGAAATGCTAAGTTTGAATATCAAAAACCAAAACATAATATTTTATCAAAACAAAGTGTCCTAAGCCTCACTCAAATATATATATATATATATATATATATATATATATATTAAATTTACATAAAAATAACGTAGGAGGCTTAGGTCTATAATATACTCTAATCCCCAATAACAACCCTACTCTCCCTGTAAGGGAAAGTACTCCTGCTCGGCCGGGGACTGTGCCAGCTCAATCTCCGTACCTGAAAAATGTTAAGGGAGTGAGCATTGCACATGAAATAGAAAGCAGTTTCTAACTAGACATAACAACCCACTAGGTCAAACACATCTAACAAATAAAGCACATATTCACATATTGCACACCATACTCATTTCATTAATTCCATATTCAGTATTTATTCCACATTTCTATTTTCATTATTCATTCTAAATTTCCATTTTCATTATTCCATTCAACATCCATTTTCTTTACTTTTTATTCTTTTCACATACTCATTTTATTTCGGTACATCACCTCAAATCAGAGGCCAATGCACAATTTCATTCAACACATTTATCATCTCAAACAACAGAGGCCCTCATACTTTTCCTTATTTATATTATGTGTCCCTCAGGTCAGAGGTCAACACTTCAATTTCTTAATTCACGATGTGTCTCTCAGGTCAGAGGTCAACACACCAATACACATTTCATCTGGTGTCCCTCAGGTCAGAGGTCAACACCCATTCACTTTAATTCATTTGGTGTCCCTCAGGTCAGAGGTCAACACCAATTCATTTTATTTCCTTTTGTGCCCCTCAGGTCAGAGGTCAACACACACTTTCATTTTAATTCATCCGGTGTCCCTCAGGTCAGAGGTCAACACTCATTAACATTCATTTCATCTTGTGTCCCTCAGGTCAGAGGTCAACACTTTATTACTTTAATTCATTTTGTGCCCCTCATATCAGAGGTCAGCCTAATCATCACTTTCCATTAATCGTCACCTCAAATCAGAGGCCAACGCACTTATTACATTTTCATTTCACATTACCTCACATCAGAGGCCAATTCATTACTTTCCTCTTCTTACACAAACAATTATAACACATACATTTGCTCATTCATACGATATCCACATTCAATTCCCATATCCAACATCAAATCTTTCCAAATAGCCATCATGTTATTCACTAAGCATACACAATACCATTAATCACATTTTCTCATACTCATTGGTCATGCATTATACTCATAATTATTAGTCATTTTACCACTTGGTGGTCAACCTTATCCATACATCACATACTCATTTTTAAACATTTCGTCACATAATTATCATCATCGTTTCACATTTAATTTTACATTTAATTATTTTTTCCCATTTCCACCTTTATGCACATGTAGCAATTAGTGTACAAATATATTCCACCAAAACATACATATTATCATCTTGTCATAATTTTGCTTTTACACCACATATAATCATTTCCCTTCCAGTTTCTTCCTTTATTAATTTATCCCATAACACATACACATATTTGCCAAAGCAGTTGTAACACCCCAATTTGGAAATAGAATTTTCACTAAAAATTTGCGCCATTTTTTTTTATATAAACATGAAATATATATATAAAGGTGAACCTTACAAGTTATAATTATTTGAAAGAGGGTTTTCATATGAACTTAGTTTCCAAAAAGTTTTCTCAACTTATCTTTTCAAAGATTGTATTACATAAACAACTTAGTTTCTTGAAAAGGTTACATGACTAACTTAGTTTCTTAGCTTCTAAAAAAAAAGGTTTTCCTCAATCCTTCGAATTCCATTCTATTTTCCAAAAAGAAGTGCTACAACATATTCTCATCCACAAAATAAACTTGCACTTGAAATCCGAATAAGTTGTTGTTATATATCCTTAAAATGATCATTACAAAAAGGGTTCCGACTCAATATCAAATGAAATTTACATGACTTCCTCATCGGGGTTACATCAAGATCATCAGTGGTTGTCATCCTAAAAGAAATATAAAAACTACTATACTATTCATCGTCACCGTCCTCTACTGGAGGTGCTTCCTCTGGATCAATTACACATTCGACAGGCTCCTCAAGAATGTCTTCTACTTCCTGCTCTTCTCAGTCTTCTTCCATTTCGTCATCTGGATCCACCTCGAAGACTTCAAGAACCTCTTCGTCTTCATCTATAAAATCTAAGAGGAAATCTTCTGGTTCGGGGATATCCTCGAAGGTGAACTGCCTCAAGGCTGGATGAACGTCATGATACGTAGATGGTCCTCCGTACACGCTACCTTTCATATACATGTGGCTGGTGAAGACTTCATTCATATTTCCAGTGATCATCTGATTTGGATCCAAGATTTCTATTCTAGCCGGTCCCGTCCAAATCCACCCTTCTCAATTTACCTCTCAATGACCAAGGGCATTAGCATGCACCACTCCGTTGTTCGAGACTTCTATGTAGCAGGTTATTGGGTCTGCCATCTGTGATCATTGCCCCAAATGACCACAGGAAAAGAAAGATAGGGAAAAGGGAAGAGAGTCAACGATCCAGACAATGATTGTCGACGGCATGGTCTTAATCTAAGGGATTACAATAAGACCATACGCATACAATAACAAGACATAACTACTTACTTTCCATATTGCATACATTATCAAGGTTATCATTATTTTTCAAGGGTTCCTCATCCATAACACCACCATTATTTAAGGATTTGATAAAACTTTCCAATAATTAATATTTCAATAATCTAAGAAGGCGAAGTCGTTGAGTTAAGGGTAAATTAGCACACACGTTACATCTCCTCCTTCAATATCCAACCACATCCTAGTTCGGAAAGCAGATGGGATGCACAGGAATCCTAACCATGCTGCCTCGAAGCCAAAGGGTACGTACCAGCTGAAACCACGCCAGTTGGCCAGCAAAATAAAATCAAGTATCAATTCATAAGTTCATAAAAAAAAAACGATGGCTTCTAGTCCCATTCGGATTCCCTCTACACCATCTAAGATTTGTTCAAGGGGGCGACAGCTCTATCCCTAGTTCTCGAGTGTAGTCCTTACTACGACCAACGCCCAGCAGGTGACCTTGATCATTGTAGCGTTGTCCCACCTAGGGAAGTGCTCTTAGGCTTCTTGACGAGTCACCGTCATTGCCCTCCCCTATCGCAATCACCACTTGGCAGAATGCCCGACCTCCAAGTATACGGTATCTTTCCTCTCCACTACTTCACTCTCAACGTAGTTAGAAAGGATTGGGTCCTAAAGTCTTTTAAATCTTTTAAAGTCTTTTAAAATCTTTTCTTAATCCTAAGTTTGGTCGACCCATTCTAAGCCGCGCTTCTAACTGGCCTCGACCTCTAAGGGACCACAGCAAAACTTCATCATCGTACAGTGGGATCCACAAGACATAATCACGGCACACTCATTCACGTGATTAGTCACTCAAAGGGAATTAATTACAAAGTCATTGTGCCACGATGCACCATCACTGTACATAAACATCATTTTCGCATATTATCAAAACTTAATCATTTCGTTCGTCTTTCAAGCGTATTACAACTTGCTCATAGGGTTCTTTCACATTCCCATCATTTCTCATTAACTCCAACATTTCTCAATCGTACGATTCTCTTAAAACATTTACAACGTATTCATCATCACTCTCAGAATCATTTAACAACATTTCTTATATACTCATGCAAGCGTAATATAATATAATCACAAATATATCAAATAATAAAATAGAGTCACTGTCTCAACGAAAGACGACTAAACACATCCTACACTCAATTGTCGTCTCGTATTTTGACACGTAACCAGGATTCCGACTTTTGAGATGGTCGAAATCGTCCTACTGTAATCCTTAGTGCCATTATGTCTAAAGGAAGTTGCTCTCTCACCTTAGTATGCTGTGCAGGGATCAAGATCTGCTGAAATTGCAGTCGCGCTATCGTTTTCCGATTGCAAAAACCTCTAACCAACCATATTTACAAAATAGCTTTATCAACTTAAAATTAATTATTGCTATAGCTTGTGGACAATTACTATTTTCTTAAAACTTTTGACATCTTTAAAAATATACGTAAACTCTTAGAAATTAAATTACTCCTTTAAAAATCCAAAATTTTTTGAAAATCAAACATAGACTACAGTATCAGAAAATCACTTTTTTCTTTTTAGCCTTTAAATCATGAAAAACCTTTCTAATTGCAATATAACCTTAATTCATATGACTCAAGAAAAATATCACATGTTCAATAATAACTTTAAAATAAAAGGAAAATTTAGAACTTAGCTATAGAAGAATTTAGAAGTTTTACTCAGAATAAAAACAAAACAACTTAAAAAGAGATTAAATAAATGAGTGATTTTGGGTTACCTCTACTCCTTAAGCTTAAAGAAAACTTCAAGTGACAAAGCAATTCCTCCTTCCTTCCTCTAGCCACTTCGTCCCTCTCTCTCTCTCTCTCTATTTTCTCTTAGGATTTTATTTTTTTTCTCTTGTAAAACTATCAAGGATTGTGTGTGAAAAATGTGAGAACTAGTGCCATCTATTTATAGGTGTTGAAGATGCATTTACCCTCAATTTTTCAGAGGCAAATTCGTCCCCCCCTATCTCACTATGACTCAGCAAAATTAATTCATGTACATTGGAACACACTCTTGCATTAATTGGGATTTTGTTGATTCCTAAACCTTCTTAATTCATGGTTTATGCTCACAATTTTCAGAATAATTCTCTTCTCTCTATACCCTTATTTTTGGACGGCATATACATATGAATTAGAAGAGAAAATTTTCCATTGGTTCCTTTTGGAGGTGCCTTCACTATTTACCAATCATATTAAACTATTATTTTAAATAAATCAGAAAATAATTAGGAAAATACTTAGATATGGATTTTACAGTCAAACATCACCAAGATAAATATTTAAATATACCAATAAAAATATTTTATAGTCCATTAAATTATTTTATGCCCCAAAATAATTTTTCTTAATTAAAATTACCAAAATTCGATTTTCTACCTACTGTACAGTAAATTTTTTTAAATGCCAAAATAAAAATTCCATTTTCACATATTCAGATACTTCATTTAAATACGATCATTTTCATATAAAGTTTATAATTTTTGGACTTACGGTTTGAAAGTTATGAATTTTTGAAGTCCTAAGATCATTTCCTTCAAAATGCACTTCATAAGCTTTCAAATGATTTAAAATAAGAAAAATATGAAAATACACTTTATTTGAATGATAGTACAATATACAACTTCAGAAATGTATTTTCATTTTCAAAATAAAATATACTTGAGTCAAAAGGTTATTTAATGCATTAAAACTGTAGTGTCCTCGAACACTATATGTCCTTAACCCTCTAAGCCCTCAAGATTATGGCAATCAGGAGTTCAAGAGAGGATCAAGTGTTTATGTGTGACCTTGCGGTATTTCTGCAGTTCCAGTTGGGAAAAGCAGGTTTACCCTAGTCAACCAGTGTGTGCAGAGTGTCAACTTAGGGATGAGAGTACGTACCTGAAACCCTAGCTGTTATGAGCTATTTATAGGGTTTGGAGGAGGCTGATATGAGCCGTATGGGCCTTGTATCAGGGTTGAGCTGAGCTAGGATTCTATGAGATAATATCGGAAGTTTATGCTCTTAGAATCCGGATAAGATCAGCTCAAGATCTCATGTCTAGGCTGTTAGCGAGAATCTAGGAGAGATTTGCGGAAGGGATAGGAAGCCTTGGTAAATACTGAGTCCATCTACCAGCCGACGTTGTGTCTCGGCCCTAGAGTCCCGAGCCGATGGGTTGAAGGCCGTTTGTGAGGCTCGGCCCCATCAAGTCCGAGCCTGGTCCTTTAGTGCGCTCGGGGCCAACAAGTCTGAGCGAGGGACGTTTGTGCTGAGTAAACCAAGGGAAAGGTCCTTGAAGAATCCCTTAAGTAAGACTTAGTCCTTATACGGTCGGCAGACCCTACAAGCCCCCCAGCTCGTAAGACTTTATAAAGTCTGTGACGAGTTAACATGTGTTTAGGGTCGGACCTTCTGGATGTCTCAGTTTGAACGTGCGACAGCTGTTCGAGGTGACGTTTCAGTTTCTCTAGGTACGACGCGTTCTCTTGTAAGTTGTGCCAAATCATTACAATTTTTGAAATTTGAAAAAGTGCCTTTTTAAACCGCCACGTCTCATCCAACGAGTGGTTGCATGGGTTAACGGGCTTTCGGCCCAAATTCATATCATGGAAGGAAACTGAAAAGTTTCCTTCATTAGTTCGAGTCCTCTCAGCCTCTTACTACCCTTATTCATTTTTCCTTTCTTCACTCCAGAGTCTTCTCAAATCAGAATCCCTTTATTCTCTCTTCCCAATCTCCTTCCCACTGTCTCCGCCTTCAAATCCACAACATTCTATCATCCTTTCCAGCAACTGAAATCAGGTAACCTCTTCTATTCTTCTTATTTCTTCTTGTACGATTTCTTCATTTTGTGCGATTTCTGCTTTTTTGTAAAAGGGGGTTTTGGTTCTGGGTTTTGCAGGGATTGTGAATTTTAGGGGATTTCTGGGTTCTGGGTTTTTGTCCTGAGTAAGCTGTGTTTAGGATTCGTTGTCTTTAGACCATGAGACCATGAGAGGATGGAGAGGTTTGAGAAGGGTTTATCGCGAACTCTGCAGGAGATTAGGAGAGGAACCTTCTAGTGATAGTGATTCGAGTTCTTCTAGTTTTTCTGGTTTTTCTGGGAATTCTGGGAATGAGGGAAATTCTGATATCGATGATTCTATACACCCTTCTACTACTCCCCCAACTAATCAGGGATCCACCGAGGTAAAACCGTTAGCTGTAGAATATCCATCGAATCCCGCAGACGAGAATAAGTGGTTGTTAGCTTACAGGTTTGCCGAGCGTCGAGCCCATGTTAGGCTTAGTCCCGACCCTGACACCAGGGGGAAAGGACCTTTGGAGAGTCCACCGGGGGAGGGGGGAAAAAGTCCAGGGCTCGGTTTCAAGTTAAAAATAAAAACTCGTGCTATAAAAAATCCTAACACCGAGCCTTTTGCTTTTTCCCCAGATATGGTGGAACGCAGGTGTGTTACCAACCCAGAAGAGTATCCTTTGCCACCCAATCACGCGCAGTATGATGCCGTTTTCGATCGGGAGGTACTAGGAACAAGACCATCACTACTGACGGAAAATAGTCTCAATCATCTCCGACCGACTTTGACACCCCCGAGCGCTGATGGAAACGCCTCGGACTTTGTGTTGAGACCTTTAGGCATTGATGATCGGATATGCTTACAAGTAGCTGAAGGTAGAAAATTTTTCTACTTCTATGAAGAAATAGCCACTAGAATTGGCATTCGGATGCCCTTCTCCACCTTTGAAATGGAAGTTCTAAACCATTTAGGCATCACTCCGAGTCAACTACATCCGAGCGGCTGGGCATTCGTCCGAGTTTTTCAGCAGTTTTGCGATGCCGAGGATTTGACGGCAACACTACGATCTTTCTTCTGGTTGTACGCACCCCAAGTGAACAAATTTGGTGATTCAAAGGGACTTTGGGTATCGCTAAAGGCTCGTAGGGAGCATGCCCTGTTCGCCAAGGTAACTGATTCATGGAAATCCTTCAAGCCTCTCTTCTTCCAGTATGAGCATACGGGGATTGGGGAATGTTGGTTCATGGAACAAGTTGTTGTTGATGGGGAGGATAAGATTGTGCCTCGATTCCCTCTGAGTTGGACGACTGATATTTATACCCGAGGGCCTGCTCTATATCAATTTAATTATAAGACCGAGCTCACGAAAGCCGAACGGCGATTATGCGATGAGGCTTGGAAGTATCTTCAAGCCCATGGGCAAATAGATACTAAGCGAATCTTGTTGAAAGGAACACGGGATGAAGTGAAAGCCGAGCTGGGTATTACTAATTTTTTTTTGGTGTGCTAACCCATTTTTCTTGCAGAAGCAATGGGAAAGAAGGCAACCAAGGCCAAGAAGAGTGAAGCTCGGGCAGCTAGAGTATTACAACTAGCTGCGATCAAAGAAAGTGCATCTGGGTCGCCAAGCATGGGCCAGTGTTTTCAGCCAACGTCTCCTAAAAATCCAGCCGCCATCCCCAAAATGCCTCCGACCGTTAAGGTCACCGGTGTTGAACAAGTGGTTAAGGGGGATCGCGTCGTTAACGTTGTGAACGTTGAAGCGCAGGTTCAAACAGCCCCTCAATGCACACCCGAGCCCCCCCACAAGAAGCCTCGGCTGGATAAAGGGAAGGGCCTTGCTGGGGACTGGTTAAATTTGAGCAAGTCCAAGAAAGGGATAGAAATCCCCGAGGGTAAAGATGATGCCGCTGCTATGACGGTGTGGGGTAAGAAGATGTCCGATTCCCTCATTGCCTCTGTCTTCCCTCCCGAGGATGCTGAGGTGATTGAGGCCTGGACCCCTGGGACCTGGGAAAACAACTTTAAATCCCTGGTGAGGAGTTTTTTGAGAGGTGCGAGCATTCTTCACCACCTCGGTCACCACGCTGATGACGCTCATTCTGGACTGGCAGCCGAGGAAAAGAAGAAAAGAAGTGAGGCAGACGAGCGAGAGGATTATCTGGAACTTCAGGTCCAAGGCCTTAACAGGAAAGTTCAAACGCTTGCTGCTGAAAATGAACAACTTCAAAAGGCAGCACAAGATTCCGAGGGGGCAAAAAATCGGGCCGAGGAAGCACTTCAGGGGGTTCAGAAAAAGGATGAGGAGGATGCCGCTGCTCTTCAGGTAGCTATTGAGAAAGCTCGGAAAGCCGAGCAAGCTACTGCCTTGGCACAGGAGCAGCACGAGTATGCAAAGGATGAGATACTTAGGCTTCGAGCTTCCTTGGAGAAGATGAAGGCAAAAGCTCTCAAACATAAGAGGACAGCCAAGGAGAATCTATTCAATTGGGACCATGCAATTGAAGATTCTTTCTACAACACTGCCGAGCAACTCCGCGTTCTGAATCCTGGGCTCGTGACCAAGGGTGCTGACCCTAATTTTGCTGTGAAAAAAGGTCGAATTGTCGGCCCGAGTGGGGTTCCCATAGATCTGAACAATGCCGACCTTCCTGACCATTTGGCCGAAGATTCCGAGGGGGACGGTACCGAGGATGCTGAAGGTGAAGAGGAAGAAGAGGACACATTCAATGCTGACAGCATTGTATTGTCCGATTTAGAATAGTTTGATTATTCTGCTACCTTTTTTGTAATTGCCCCAGTAGATGGGTTTAAACTTTTGCTGTATTACCTTGTTCGTATATTTATAAAATTTGTAGTCATGTTATGCTTCTTTTTATACTTTTCGTTAAGAATTAAGGTGTTAAGACCTCGGAACTCCAGCACTTTAGCCAAGGTGGGTTCCTCTATCCGCGACATAAGAAATGATTTTAGAAAACCATGTTTGAATCGGGAGTCTCAATAAAGTACTTGACGAGTTATAAGCTCTTATCTGAGCTGTTTATAATCGTTCGCGTCATAAACGGTGGCTAATCGAGTATGAGGAAAAGTACGTAATACAATGAATTCAATAACAGTCCTTTTATTGATTAGAAGCAGTAAATACAATGGGCTCGGAATTCCACCGAGCGTACACCATCATTAAAAAGAAATAAACAATACAATAAAAACAATTGACACTATGAAATTGAAATGAAAGAAAAATTCTAACTATAGTATGCTCTGAGCTTTGCCGCGTTCCAAGTGTTCTTGATGAGGGATCCCGAGAGAGTTTCGAGCTTGTAAGCTCCTGTTCCAGTCTTAGAGGCTACTCGGTACGGTCCTTCCCAGCTTTGGGCCAGTTTTCCGTCCTTTGCATTTTTGAGACCAATATCAGCTCTTCTTAGGACAAGGTCGCCTAGCTCGAACTCTCTGGGCACAACCGTACGATTATATCCTTTCGCTTGCATTGTCTTGGCATGCTTTTCTCGTTCGGCGGCTAAATCCCTGACTTCCTCTGACAAAACCAGATCCTCACACAATATAGTGCTGTTGAGGGGATTCGGCTGTTGCATAACTCGGAATGAAGGGATGATTGTTTCAATGGGAATGACTACGTCACACCCATAAGTGAGCCGATAAGGTGTTTCTCCTGTTGAGGTTTGTATGGTTGTGCGATACGACCAAAGCACCTCATACAAGTTTTCCAGCCAATTCCCCTTCGCACCTTCGAGTCTTCTTTTGATCCCCTGAATGATGGATCGGTTAACGGATTCTACTTGCCCGTTAGTCTGGGGATGGTCGACTGAGGAAAAATAGTGCTTAATGCTCAGAGCGTTGACCAAATCCTTGAATGCCTTTGCCGCAAATTGAGTTCCATTGTCTGTTACTACCACTTGCGGAACTCCGAATCGAGATACGACCTGTCTCTCGAAGAACTTCTGAACCTTTGCTGATGAAATGGTAGCAAGCGGCTCAGCTTCAACCCACTTTGTGAAATAATCAATGGCCTCTATCACCCACTTGATCTGTCCTGGTGCGGTAGGGAACGGTCCGATTAAATCCATTCCCCACTGATATAAGGGATATGGAGATGAAAGTGAATGGAGTTCCTCGGCGGGTTTCTGATATACATCACTGTGGAACTGACATTTCTCACATCTCTTCACATGGAGGATTGCATCTTGTTGAAGGGTCGGCCAGTAGTATCCTGCCCTTAGGATCTTTTTAGCCAGTGACTTCCCCCCAACACGATGACTTCCAACCCCCCCCCCCCCCCGTGAACTTCCTCCAGCGTTTGTTTTGCTTCGGCAGGGTCCAAACATCTGAGCATTGGGCCGCTAACCCCTCGGCGAAACAGGACTCCACTTACAAGGGCAAACTGCGATGCTTTTCTGACAAGTTTCTTGGCCTCGACTGGATCAGTTGGCAAAATCCCTTGTTCCAAGTAACCCGTGATCGGAGCAATCCAGCTCGGATCCACCGAAATAGGGAGGACAACGCTAGGTCCATGCACCATTTCTTGGATCAGCGTTTTATTGTTTTTGGGACTCTTTGTCGAAGCGAGCTTGGAGAGGATATCCGCTCGGCTATTACTCTCCCTCGGGATGTGGCAGAATTCGACCTTCGCAAACTCTGAAGATAGGAACTTCACCTTTTCCAAGTATTTTTGAAGAATAGGTTCCTTGGCCTGGTAATTGCCTTTGACTTATGAAACCACCAATTGGGAATCGCTGAAGATCTTCACTTCACGGGCCCCAACCTCTTTTGCCATTCTTAACCCTGCCAACACTGCTTCGTACTCTGCTTGATTGTTTGATGTTGAGAATCCAAACTTCAACGAATATTCGAGGGTGACTCCCTCGGAATTCTCCAAAATTATTCCTGCACCTGCTCCGAGCTTGTTGCTTGACCCATCCACAAAAATGTTCCAATCCAAGTTTGAGCTCGTCAATGGCTCAGTAAACTCGGTGATGAAGTCGGCTAAGGCCTGATACTTCATTGCCTTTCTCGGTTCGAAAGTGATTTCGAACTCGGAAAGTTCGATAGCCCAGGTCACCATTCTCCCTGCCAAATCAGGCTTCTGAAGTATCTGACGGATCGGCTGAGCTGTTCTGACCGTGATATGGTGGCTCTGGAAATATTGATGTAATCGTCTGGCTGTGACAACCAAACAAAAAGCCAATTTCTCTACTTTATGATATCTTGACTCCGGTCCTTGGAGAGCTCGGCTGACCAAATAAATTGGAGATTCTTTACCAGATTCTTCTCGGACCAGAACCGAACTAATTACTGAATCTCCAATTGATAAGTACAGGAACAAAGTTTCTCCACTTGCCGGACTAGACAAAATTGGGGGAGATGCCAAGTACTGCTCATGCCTCGTCCCATTCAAATGTCTTTCCCTTCTCTTTCCTCAACAGTTTGTACCAGGGGAGAGCGTTCCTAGTTGACTGAGACAGAAATCGAGATAGAGCCGCCACCCTACCTGTTAGCTGCTGAACACCCTTGACATCTGTCGGACTCTTCATATTAAGAATGGCTCGGCATTTCTCCGGATTAGCCTCGATTCCGCGCTCGGTCAACATGAAGCCGAGGAAAGATCCTGCTGGAACTCCAAACGTGCATTTCTCTGGGTTCAACCTCATGTCGAACTGTCGGATCCTTCCCAAAATGACTTTTAAATCTTTAGCATGGTCTTCCTCTTTCAAGCTCTTTGCAATCATATCGTCTATGTACACCTCCATTCTTGGCCCAATCAAAGGACCAAAGACCTTGTTCATCATCCGCTGGTAAGTCGCCCCAGCATTCTTCAATCCGAATGGCATCACATTGTAACAATATGTAGCATTTTCTGTAATAAATGAAGTTTTTAATTGATCCGGGGGATACATCGGTATTTGATTGTACCCCGAATAGGCATCCATGAAAGATAACCTCTGATAACCCGCCGAGCTATCCACAAGTTTATCTATGCAGGGAAGCGGGTATTGATCTTTAGGACAAACTTTGTTCAAGTCTGTGTAGTCCACGCACATCCTCCATTTCCCATTGGACTTCTTTACTAGCACAGGATTGGCCAACCAATCAGTATACACTACCTCCCTGATAAATCCTGCTTCCAATAGCTCGGCTACCTTCTCATCTGTTGCCTGTGCCTTCTCAGTTCCGACCCTTCTTTTCTTCTGAGAAACTGGCTTAGCTCCAGGATACACGCTTAACCTGTGGCAGATGAAGTTCGGATCGATCCCTGGCATGTCTGCCGAGGTCCAAGCAAACAAGTCTTTGTTTTCCATCAGTAATTCAGTTAGTTCTTTTTCCAATTCCTCCGAAAGGCCAACACCTATCCTGACGCAACGAGAAGGATCGGAACCCAAAATTACCTTTTTGAAGTCCCCTTGAGGGGTGGGCCTGGTTTCATCCTCCTCTCTTACGTCAAGATCTGCTAGGTTGACGCTTCCCTTGTTAAGTGGCTCCTGCATGATCTTCTCTTCATCAATTTTCAACTTTGCCAGGCTGATATTATAACACTTCCGAGCCAGCTCCTGATCAGACCGCACTGTTACTATCTTGTCATCTGACCCTGGGAATTTCATGGCCAAGTGGACTGTAGACACGACAACACCAAAAGATTGGAGTGCCGTTCGGCCAAAGATGGTGTTGTAAGCCGAAGGGGCCTGGACAACTAACCACTTTACCATTTCAGTCCGAGCAGAGGGTGGTTCCCCCATAGTCACTGGGAGATGGATGTGGCCTAGAGGGACAATTGAATGTCCCGTGAAGCCAACCAGGCTTCCCTCGAACGGGGTGAGATCTGACCTTTTCAATTTCAATTTCTCAAACAAATCCAAAAACATGATGTCTGCCGAACTCCCTTGATCGACCAGAATCCTTCTGACTTCATAGTTGCCGAGCCTGGCCGAAACTACCATTGGATCATTATGGTCTTGTAAGATGTCCTCAAAATCCTCATCACTGAAACTGATAACTATGTTTTTCTTCCTTGGCTTTTGGATCGGTCGGCTGGCCACCGAAAGGACCTGTCCCACATACTTCCTGCGATTACTCTTCTTTTCTCCTCCACCTGCAAATCCTCCAGCAATAGTACCAATGAGGAAAGAATCCCGAAGCTTATCCTGCTCGGATGGTTGGATAGATCCCCCTGCAGGTGGTGAATGGCTTCGATTACGCTTTAGTTCAGTTTTGGGTGGCGAGGGAATTTTCCTCTTTGAACGTTTGCGCAGTGGTTCGCCAATATAATGTTGAAGCTTACCATCCCTTACCATCTCTTCGATCAAGTCCTTCAACTGGATGCATTGGTCGGTAGTATGCCCCCACCCACCGTGGTGATCACAATACTTTGTCCTGTCCTTTTGAGCTGCTTTCCTCAAAGCTGGCGGCCGAGTGATGTTACGCATCTCAGTATGCATAGTCTCACGAAGGATTTGACTCCTCGGGACTGTTAATTGGGTGTACTCATCGTACTTGCCTTTTGGAGGCAGTTTCTCTTTCTCTCCTCTTTCCCGTTTGTCCTTCCTCCCCCTAGTGTCTCGGAAATGATCCCTTTGACGAGGGTCGTTCTGACGGGATTGTGATTCTTGGTTCTCTTCTTTGCCCCTTGCTGCAGTACTTATCCTATGGAACTCCTCTAGATTAACGAATTTCCTAGACCTTTCTCTAAGTTCGGCCATATCTTTCGGTGGTTCCCCAATCAAGCAATCCTTGAAGTCTCCATCTTGCAACCCTTGTGTGAGTAAGAGAACGGACACTCCTGTCTGCAGACCTGATATGCCACTAGCTTCCTGCTGATATCGAGCTAGATAGTCGCGTAAAGACTCGCCAGGTCTCTGTGCGACTCCAGCTAGTGAATGATCTGACTTTGGTTGTGACATACTGGCTGTGTATCGGTTTAGGAATGCCCTTTTAAGTTGAGCCCAAGAACTGATTGAGTTGGTGGGTAGAGAACTGAACCACCTCAAAGGTGCTGAACCTAGAGTCATCGAGAAAGCTTGGCACTTCATGAAATCTCCTCCCCCGTAAAACATCATGGACGACTCATAAGAGGCTATGTGGTCCATTGGATCAGTTGTCCCATTATACCGAGAGACGTTCTGATGGCCCATATATGTTTGGGGGGTTTGAAATGCCATTATGTCAGCTGTGAAAGGATGTCCCGGGTGGACTTCGGCTGTGGCCTGTTCAGGAATCACGTTCGAATTGAGGGGTGGCGGTGGAGGAAGACTAACTGGGTTGCCGAGAGCCACGCGAGGGCTTGGTTCGGCCAGTCGTGCCATGCTCTGCTGTTGAAGAGCAACAATGGTCTCGTTTTGTTTTTCAATCAAAGAAGTTTGGGTTCTTAGGATATCCATGATTGCTTCTTCTCTCCTTCTTGCCGAAGAGGAAGTCATATACGATCTACCCTGAGACTCGGAACGTTCACCGCCTTGAAGCGTTCCAAAACGACCTCTAGTCAAGTGTGGTATTTCCCTGTCGGTTCGCTCGGCTCTAGAGTAATCATGATGAGCGGAACGCTCAACTCGCCGACCCTCACCAGTTCGTGACGCTGCAGGGGTCCTCCGAGATTGATGGGGTCTAGAGTCAGCAGTATCGTGCCATTCTGAAACATGGCCATCTGGAATAGTGTGGGGGTTGGATTGTCCTCCTCCGCCTTCAATGACAGGGGGAACAATGGCTTGCGCCTGACCCACCGGCGGAACCGTGACTTGTGCCTGGTTCACAGGAGGGTCGTTAGTCCGGTCACCTTCAGCTGCTCCTCCAGGGGCAATTCTGTCCCTGAGGTGTGTTCCTCCCTTAGGCGGCCTCCCCCGGGGGCACGGGGCTCCTCCAAGGGCGATTCTGTCCCTAACATTTGCTCTGGCCCCTGGCTGCCTCCCACGGAGGTGATGACGGAGATCTCCTTGTTCTTGATTGTTGTTATCGTTTGCCATTAATATGGTAGATGTGGGAATGCTGGTTATTCGAATCCCCACAGACGGCGCCAATGTAGTGTCCTCGAACACTATATGTCCTTAACCCTCTAAGCCCTCAAGATTATGGCAATCAGGAGTTCAAGAGAGGATCAAGTGTTTATCTGTGACCTTGCGGTATTTCTGCAGTTCCAGTTGGGAAAAGCAGGTTTTCCCTAGTCAACCAGTGTGTGCAGAGTGTCAACTTAGGGATGAGAGTACGTACCTAAAACCCTAGCTGTTATGAGCTATTTATAGGGTTTGGAGGAGGCTGATATGGGCCGTATGGGCCTTGTATCAGGGTTGAGCTGAGCTAGGATTCTATGAGATAATATCGGAAGTTTATGCTCTTAGAATCCGGATAAGATCAGCTCAAGATCTCATGTCTAGGCTGTTAGCGAGAATCTAGGAGAGATTTGCGGAAGGGATAGGAAGCCTTGGTAAATACTGAGTCCATCTACCAGCCGACGTTGTGTCTCGGCCCTAGAGTCCCGAGCCGATGGGTTGAAGGCCGTTTGTGAGGCTCGGCCCCATCAAGTCCGAGCCTGGTCCTTTAGTGCGCTCGGGGCCAACCAGTCCGAGCGAGGGACGTTTGTGCTGAGTAAACCAAGGGAAAGGTCCTTGAAGAATCTCTTAAGTAAGACTTAGTCCTTATACGGTCGGCAGACCCTACAAAAACCATACATTTATACTTAAAACTCAAAAAAATTCGATTGGTATTGTAGCAGTGATAAAATTTCGAAAACTCTAAAATAAAAATTAAAGCTTTACATTTTCATAATCTAAATTTCTATACGATCGTTTTGACATATCATTTGTAATTTTTCGACATACGGTTGGAAAGATATGAATTTTCGAAGTTTAAAACACTATAACTTGAAAATTCTTAATTTTACCAAAACAATAATAAAAATCACTCTAATATATTTTTCTGAAGCTAAAAATATATTTATGAAATATTTCTATCCCAAAATATTTTTCTCATAAAAATTTACAATTAATTCCATATATATATATATATAATAACGCCACATATCTACAAAATATACCTATATTTTAATTAAAACCAACTTTTGAATAATCCAACCTTATTAAATTGTCCTTAAAATAAATATGGTCAATTAAAATAAAAATCAAGAATAAATATTATGATTGGTTAAAATTGCGGGTCTCACAATCCTCCCCAACTTAGAGATTTCTCGTCCCCGAGAAATACAAACGGAACTAGCACGAAAACACACCAAGTTACTCTCTTGATCTTTTACCTTGTCATTCACTTCTTTCCAAAACATACTCTTCTTTTGGTTTCCTTGTTGATCAACATTCCTTTACTGTTCATCCTCTGTCGTAATGCCGTGCGGGAGTTGAATTGAGACGAGTTCAAGGGTAAGCAATAGATACTAGTTATCTCAATGGTAGTTTGGCCAGATCATAAGCTTTTAAGAGTAAGGAATTAGTCATAATGGACTTTTGGTGTTTACAATAAGGAAATTGGTACAAACAGTTTTAAATTTTGGTGCTACTCTATAAATTTTTTTTTTGGATGCATACTAAACTACAATCATTTGCTAAGTTACTGCTTACTCCTTTACTTCATGGTTACTGGTCACTATGCTCTTCTAATATAGACTCTACTTAACCTTATACTCCCCAACTTATAAAATCTCATCTATCCTTGTATCTACGTACACCTTAAAATTATGATCACTCTCTAACTTCTTGTCTTTTCTTTCACTAAACTCCTCCCTTATCATTACTTAGGGTTGGCTCTAAACTTATACTCCCCAAAATTCTTATGTTTTCACACAGTGGTATCGTCACCTTATCTTTTCATTCTCCTAAAATTTATGGGTTTTGCATACAAATGTTACTTTCTTCCTATCTTAGGGGTAAGGTCAGGTTTTAGTTATGAAAATCCGAGGAGAGAACGTTCGAATTTGTCAAAAACTGGCACTTTGTTGAGTAGTTTGACGGAAATGTGGGTATTAGGCTGAGTATTTTCTGACAAATAGGAAATCTTTTTAGTTTTGGAGGGTCGATTATCACAGAGATGCGAAAATCAAGCTCAATAGTTTCGGTGTAAGGGTAATTGGGTCATTCACAAGAGTTGGAATTTATGTAGGGTAATGCCTTGTCTTGAACTCAATTCTCCTCCGAAATCTTTAAAGTACTCCACTTTTTCAAGAGTTTGCTACTATATTTCCACCAGAATACTATACTATATACTTTAAACACAATCATTCATCGAATTCACAAATCATTGTATTGTAAGAAAGGCAAAAAGAAGGAATAGACCTTCAAAATCAGTCATGTGACAATAACTAATTCACACAACGAAACAAATATAACTAGGGAATAGATCCATACGGTTCAAACATCTCTCAAAACAAAGCGGAAATGAAAACTCGTTAAGACATAAACATCAATGTTTCCTATTTCTGACTATAACGAAGACCCTTCCATATTTTCGCCGGGCGGTTGGAACCTAATTCGCGTCTTGGCTCTGGGCAATCCTTGGAGATATGTCCTGGTTTGTTGCAGTTGAAGCAGTTGGGATTCTTATAAGGGCACTTTGGTCTATAATGGTTCTTGTTGCACTGGCTGCACAACGGGATTAATTCTCCTTGACCTTTTTCACCATTTCCATTACTCTGGGCACCACTATTGCTGATGTTGTCGATGTTCCACGTTCCTTGATTTCCACCACTATTGTTGTTGTTGTTTCCACCTTGATATTGATTGTTTCCAAAGTTACTGGAAATCCACTTACGTTCGACTTGATTCCTTCTATTCCTAGGATCATGATGCTTCTGGTTCCTCCTATGAGCCATCTGTATCGGAACTTCCTAGCAAAGCCATGCTTAGCAGAGTAATTGACCGGTTTTGTCTTCACATCCCTTGTGAGAAGTTCTCCTACCCATAGGTTGTTTGGTTCTCTTGCCAGTCCAAATTTGGGAATCTCTAACTGTGGAAAAGCTACCTGTAGTCCTAACCTCAGACCTCTTTGGAATTCAGGGTTTGCGTCGTTGCTACCATTGCCTTGACTTACGAAATATCCATGCTTTTCCATTTCTGCACCAATTCTAACTCTTAGTTTATCCTATGACTAAGACCACTATAACCTAAACATAAACAAACACAACCAGAGTCACACAAGGAAAGCATATAAGGCTATGCTTAAGGCCACTAAGGACAACCAGGCTCTGATACCACCAAATGTAACACCCCAATTTGGAAATAGAATTTTCACTAAAAATTTGCGCCATTTTTTTTATATAAACATGAAATATATATATAAAGGTGAACCTTACAAGTTATAATTATTTGAAAGAGGGTTTTCATATGAACTTAGTTTCCAAAAAGTTTTCTCAACTTATCTTTTCAAAGATTGTATTACATAAACAATTTAGTTTCTTGAAAAGGTTACATGACTAACTTAGTTTCTTAGCTTCTAAAAAAAAAGGTTTTCCTCAATCCTTCGAATTCCATTCTATTTTCCAAAAAGAAGTGCTACAACATATTCTCATCCACAAAATAAACTTGCACTTGAAATCCGAATAAGTTGTTGTTATATATCCTTAAAATGATCATTACAAAAAGGGTTCCGACTCAATATCAAATGAAATTTACATGACTTCCTCATCGGGGTTACATCAAGATCATCAGTGGTTGTCATCTAAAAGAAATATAAAAACTACTATACTATTCATCGTCACCGTCCTCTACTGGAGGTGCTTCCTCTGGATCAATTACACATTCGACAGGCTCCTCAGGAATGTCTTCTGCTTCCTGCTCTTCTCAGTCTTCTTCCATTTCGTCATCTGGATCCACCTCGAAGACTTCAAGAACCTCTTCGTCTTCATCTATAAAATCTAAGAGGAAATCTTCTGGTTCGGGGATATCCTCAAAGGTGAACTGCCTCAAGGCTGGATGAACGTCATGATACGTAGATGGTCCTCCGTACACGCTATCTTTCATATACATGTGGCTGGTGAAGACTTCATTCATATTTCCAGTGATCATCTGATTTGGATCCAAGATTTCTATTCTAGCCGGTCCTGTCCAAATCCACCCTTCTCGATTTACCTCCCAATGACCAAGGGCATTAGCATGCACCACTCCGTTGTTCGAGACTTCTATGTAGCAGGTTATTGGGTCTGCCATCTGTGATCATTGCCCCAAATGACCACAGGAAAAGAAAGATAGGGAAAAGGGAAGAGAGTCAACGATCCAGACAATGATTGTCGACGGCATGGTCTTAATCTAAGGGATTACAATAAGACCATACGCATACAATAACAAGACATAACTACTTACTTTCCATATTGCATACATTATCAAGGTTATCATTATTTTTCAAGGGTTCCACATCCATAACACCACCATTATTTAAGGATTTGATAAAACTTTCCAATAATTAATATTTCAATAATCTAAGAAGGCGAAGTCGTTGGGTTAAGGGTAAATTAGCACACACGTTACATATCCTCCTTCAATATCCAACCACATCCTAGTTCGGAAAGCAGATGGGATGCACAGGAATCCTAACCATGCTGACCTCGAAGCCAAAGGGTACGTACCAGCTGAAACCACGCCAGTTGGCCAGCAAAATAAAATCAAGTATCAATTCATAAGTTCATAAAAAAACGATGGCTTCTAGTCCCATTCGGATTCCCTCTACACCATCTAAGATTTGTTCAAGGGGGCGACAGCTCTATCCCTAGTTCTCGAGTGTAGTCCTTACTACGACCAACGCCCAGCAGGTGACCTTGATCATTGTAGCGTTGTCCCACCTAGGGAAGTGCTCTTAGGCTTCTTGACGAGTCACCGTCATTGCCCTCCCGTATCGCAATCACCACTTGGCGGAATGCCCGACCTCCAAGTATACGGTATCTTTCCTCTCCACCACTTCACTCTCAACGTAGTTAGAAAGGATTGGGTCCTAAAGTCTTTTAAATCTTTTAAAGTCTTTTAAAATCTTTTCTTAATCCTAAGTTTGGTTGACCCATTCTAAGCCGCGCTTCTAATTGGCCTCGACCTCTAAGGGACCACAACAAAACTTCATCATCGTACAATGGGATCCACAAGACATAATCACGGCACACTCATTCACGTGATTAGTCACTCAAAGGGAATTAATTACAAAGTCATTGTGCCACGATGCACCATCACTGTACATAAACATCATTTTCGCATATTATCAAAACTTAATCATTTCGTACGTCTTTCAAGCGTATTACAACTTGCTCATAGGGTTCTTTCACATTCCCATCATTTCTCATTAACTCCAACATTTCTCAATCGTACGATTCTCTTAAAACATTTACAACGTATTCATCATCACTCTCAGAATCATTTAACAACATTTCTTATATACTCATGCAAGCGTAATATAATATAATCACAAATATATCAAATAATAAAATAGAGTCACTGTCTCAACGAAAGACGACTAAACACATCCTACACTCAATTGTCGTCTCGTATTTTGACACGTAACCAGGATTCCGACTTTTGAGATGGTCGAAATCGTCCTACTGTAATCCTTAGTGCCATTATGTCTAAAGGAAGTTGCTCTCTCACCTTAGTATGCTGTGCAGGGATCAAGATCTGCTGAAATTGCAGTCGCGCTATTGTTTTCCGATTGCAAAAACCTCTAATCAACCATATTTACAAAATAGCTTTATCAACTTAAAATTAATTATTGCTATAGCTTGTGGACAATTACTATTTTCTTAAAACTTTTGACATCTTTAAAAATATACGTAAACTCTTAGAAATTAAATTACTCCTTTAAAAATCCAAAACTTTTTGAAAATCAAACATAGACTACAGTATCATAAAATCACTTTTTTCTTTTTAGCCTTTAAATCATGAAAAACCTTTCTAATTGCAATATAACTTTAAAAACATAATCATAACACCTTAAAAATAAATCTAAATTTTTCTTTTACTAATAATCTTACTTCTAAGCACCTTGTAACAACTACCACGTTCAAACTATTCATACAGCATGACTTTAATGTATTTTTCTTTTAATGCAAATCTTAATCAGATCAAGCAGTAAACAAGTTTTGCAGAAATCATGTTATAAACATATATAACTAAATAAGAAAGTAAACTCAAGCATTCAAAGTCCAAAATACTTTTTCTATCATTAATTAGATTAAGTTACAGACCACAATCAGATTACAGAAAATTCATTCTCAAATATCAGTACATTCACATAATTATTTTTACAAAATAACCTTTACAGATATTCACACCAACTTAACAGTAATTAACCAAATATACTCTTTGAAAACATTAATTTCTCAAAGTCCTTGAAGTTTTGGAACCATGTAAATACTTAGAAAATAACTCATTTCTAAAAAAAACTTTTGAAAACCTTTAAAACCAAATATCAAATCAATATTTCTTTTTCAAGAACATCCCTAAATCATTCTTCACATTTTCATGCAAGTACAAACACATTTCATTCAAACACATATATAACTTTACTTATTTGTATTCTAAGATTACATTTAACATCTACTTTTAATCCTAAACACCTATACTTCAAGATTAACATGAAATTTACATGATCAAGAACAAGTCATAATATAACATAAACACCACACATTTCACATTCTTATATATCTTTGGACAGCATGCTTACTCAAACT
The DNA here is from genome assembly GCA_037953625.1 of Crotalaria pallida. NCBI lineage: Eukaryota > Viridiplantae > Streptophyta > Magnoliopsida > Fabales > Fabaceae > Crotalaria > Crotalaria pallida. Next base: position 24,757,125 of record CM075654.1, read on the forward strand.
TAAAAATTCATTTTCTCTTAAACAGAAAGTCGAAAATACATGCCGTTTCTTCCTAAATTCTTATTACAACTTCTACTATAATAAAATGACCAAAATTAAGCTAAATAAAATAATTGCATCTGCTGTACAACCACTGAAAAAGTTGCATTAATTCAAGAAGTTTAAGTAAAACAATCCGAAACAATTATACACAATTCCTACTTATGCCAAAGACTTTAAAACACTATTATTTCTAATAAAACATTAATTTTTTTATACATTCTAAATTCTGGACAGCAACTTAATATTTTTATTTAAATTACTTTAATCAATCAAAAATACTCATTTCTATATGTTTCTACATTATATTTGCACATACAAACAAAGTATCACTAAC